>CM075864.1:15781303-18181303 GCA_038021265.1 Cyprinella venusta
TTTTTAGTTTTCTATTGGTGGATCTCATGTGAGTGACTTGTGTTTTCCCGCTCACATGCCATCAGAGAATAGAAGACATGAGGCAGGAGAAGTTATTTTGATTAAAGATCATGAGAAGCATTAATTTTAAAACAATATTAAAACAATATTATGTTCACAGATTAATCATACACTGCAATATGCCATACAAAACAACTGACTCAAAATTTTAACATTCAGTGTCCAGTTAATGAGTAATAAATGAGATGGTAGTGATGACTGACACATCTACTGACTCCATCTCAGACTAACAGCCTGGGGTTCTTCACAAGTGAATAAAGACATTATTGAGTCTTTTGAGGACAAGTTGTACTTTGAGTTGGTTTTAATGAGGCAACTTTTTGCAATATCATCCCCACGAGTATAACTCGGTCGCACACACACACTCACGCAATGGATTTCCATTTTTTTTATGGAGATAATGATTTTTTTTATACTGTACAAACTGCATAGTCTATCCACTAAACCTAAACATAACTATCAGAGAAAACTATGTAAAACAATGAACAAAATATTTGAAATAAAAAAAAATTGTTTATGACTGTTACAGTATTTATATCGTGTTTTGCAGTCCATATTATCTGTGTAACATTAAAACATGCAGAATATCACTGCACTGTGGAATTTCATCAGATTTACACTTAGATGTTCAATATACAGTATATATATATATATATATATATATATATATATATATATAGTAGGCTATATAAGTATATATAACATTTAAGTGCACATCTGAATAAATGCTGTCGTTTTACAGTGTTTAACAACAACATAGGAGTGAATATACCGTTGACAGTCTGAAAGATGAAAGCACTGGTCTCTTACAGGATGAAAGAAAATCTGAGGTCAGAGCACTTTACAAAACGGTTTAATTTTTAACATTCATTAACTACATTATTTAAAGGGATGATGAACTGAGAAATCAAATTTTCCTTGAGCTTTTGACATCTAAGAGATCATCATATTATAAAAATATCCTGTAAGTTTCAGAACTAAAAACGTCCTTATTAGTCCAATAAAACCTTCCCTTTATTGACACCAGCCCCAGCAAACGACTCGTTTTTAAAAGTGAGGAACTATGACGATAAAGAGGATAAAACACCACCCCCGCAGAAGAAGATCAACTCCTACTATAACACGGCCAGTTTGGCCCCACCCACCGATTCTCGCATTACACGCAATCACGCATAGCTAAATAACATAGATGCCAACCTTGTGATGACAAACCGGATTGAGCTACCGAGCAATACAGAATATTGTGCAGTGCCTGGTTGTGAAAGATGACAGTCGCTGCATAAGCTTCCTCTGGATTCCAATAGGACTCTGACTGCATGGATAAACTTTATTTTTAATGATGCTCCAGCTGATGAGGTAAAACATCGTCGTCTGTTCGCTTCATTTCACTGAGGATTGTCCTGTAAACAAGACTGGATTTGCAGACCGATTAAGAGTAAAGAACGGTGCTGTGCCGTCTATATTGGATCTGACAGGAATTGCGCAACCCATGGACGTTGGGTCGAATCATTCTGGTTGCCATTTTAGAACATTGGACATTTCAAAACAATTTCCCCCAAGTGCATCGACGGGACTATGCAAAACTGTTATCCACTCACAGCAGTGGGCGTTTACTTCCAAGTCTTTAGTGTGAGACGCCCATAAAAATCCAGCGTTTTTCAGGTAGTCTAAAAACTTGGAAATAGCCTATTACTTATTCATTTTGATGTTTTTGAATGCAAAAACCAAGCGAACGTCATAAGTTGACCTCAGACAACATTATAATAAAATTTAAAAAGCCAGTTCATGACCTCATGACCTTTAACATGAACTAAATATGAGCAATATATTCTTACAGCACATACTGTATACTAACCTTTGTGAATGTTTATAATGTTTCTGTTAGTTCACAGTGCATTAACTTGTTAATGAATACAACTTTTGATCTTAAAAATGTATTAGTAAATGTTGAGATTAACATAAACTAAGGTTAATAAACACTGTAAAGGTATTTTCCTTGTTGGCTAATATTAATAAAGAAGTTAGCTAATGTTAACAAATTAAACCTTAAAGGGCAACTATTTCAACTTAATAAAACCGTTTAGAAATCATTTTAATGGTTCGATAACCTATTCTGGAGTGAATGGTGACTTTCCCCGCTCCCCCCAGTGTTCCCAGGCGGAAAACCAACCTTGCAACATGAGGATTAACGTCCCGGTACATTGGATATAGAAGTTTCGGGAGAAGCGAGAACGAGCGAGAACGAGTGAGAACAAGCGAGAAACACAAACTGCTTTATGGCAATTCACCATTATTCTATGATAGGGCTAGGCGATATGGGCAAAAAAATTTTCACAATAATTTTTTTTATATCAGTCGATATCGATAATTATCACGAAATATATCAAATCTTTATTTTTTTTTCAAGTTTAAAGGCAGATTTTTGCTACTAAGTGAAAGTTGTACAAACCAGAGTGTTAAATGTGTTTTTAAACTACTCTTTAAATTTATGTTCATTAAAGGGATACTTCACCTCTGGGAAGATGAAGGTGTATTTAATATTGGTCATTTATATAATAGAAATGTGAAATTATTTTTGAAATTGAAGCTTTGACTGAGAAAATGCAGAAAATGTATTTTTTACTTATGTTGCTGAAAGACTTCAACTCCCAGAATGCAATTGCTTTGCTGCCGTTACAAGGCCACTCCTAAACCACGTCTACCGGTTACAGACGGCAGAATCCAAAAATGGATACAGCTAGGCTTGCCTTGATACATCGTGAGCTATATGATAAATTTCCATCGAAATGGTGCTAAATTGCATTGTACCGGGATGTACTAGCCTAATTTATATAACACGACTTAGACTTTAACATTAAAAATATGATGCAAGTGTAACAGTGTTGTTTCTGCGTTGTGTTGTTGTAAACTCCAGACGGACACCCAATCAAGCTTTCTGATGGCTTTTTATTCTTATTCTGTTGAATCATATAGAACAGCGGTGATAAGTTTCAGCAATCACCCTCGTGGTGTTCGCAGCCATTCACTCTCGCAGCTGGCGCGAATCTGATTACTCATTTACATAAACTACAGTTATAATACACACATTTGAAACTAATGAACTGTACCTGTTGAATCATATAGAACAGCGGTGATAAGTTTCAGCAATCACCCTCGTGGTGTTCTATAATGGAGGTGAACATTAAACTTAATATTACAATACATAGAGTGGCACAAGCACAAATCAAATAACATACATCTAAACAAATATACAGCTCGGTATGAACCCATAAAATGGTTATACATTTATCATTATATGTTATACTCATGGAGCACTCACTCACCGCAGCCATTCACTCTTGCAGCTGGCGCGAATCTGATTGACCCTACCGGAACCAGTTCATCCTACTACCAGATCTGGGCGGAGAGTGCGATTTAAAGGGGCCATGCATTAAAGTGAATATAGCAAGTGGAAACACATATTTGACTCGTTACATTCCCCCCTGCTGAATTCCACTTGCTTTTGCACCAAAATAGCTCCAAAATAATGAACAAATATGTATACTGTATTTTACGGACTACAACATTACATCAGGTACATAACCTCAAGAACCATATACATTAGTTAGAGAGGGAAAAAAACAAAATGTTCAAAATATCATGAAATTGTCAGTTCAATTCAGTGTAGACACTATTCCCCACAGGAATTAAGGTAGAAAGGGGGGTGGCCAATCCCCTAGGCACTCTTAGACAAACATGCCTGTTACATGTTAGCTAAACAATCACAATTCATATATTTGAACACAAGTCGCTCAGCAGAGAGACTTCACTCCAGTCTCATACTTAATGTATCACAGTCTCTTAAAACATTAACATAAACATAACAGTAGCATTTGCATCAAACAATATAGCAAAATGTTTATCAAAAACAAGAGAAGAAAAAGATGAGATATCCACTCAAACTACATATTCACGTTTACCCCAGAACTTTTTGTTGGTTCATTATCTCAATGAATCTTGTTACTGGTTTAAACAATCTACCAGCTCTGAATTTCACACGACTTAGCGAACTTGCAGCAGGAAAGTTACGAACACTGACATTTGACACTGAACTGTTTTCTTCAAAACGACCACTAATAGGTATTGAAAGACTCAAGGAAACAGGAGCAGATTTATCTTGCTCTCCAGCGGATTCAGGTACACTTCTGTCCATACTCTCAACTTCCTCATAACCCTCTGGTCCCAGATGGGTAGTGTTGGCACTGTCAATCACATTTTGGTCTTCATCCACAGCCTGTGTTGGTTCAAAAACATCTGCAGTTTCCTCCATATCGCCCAAGTCTAATCCTCAGAAGGTAGCTGTGATACCCACTCTCGTGTCCTGTAATTGGTTTCATCCACAGACACATCAGCAACCACAGAATCATCACTCTCTGAGCCACTCAGGTGGATTTCGGACGGTTCAGCTTCCATGTCATTATCAGGAAGTGGAAGAAAGTTAACTGGCATTATAAGGTTACGATGTACAGTCTTCACAACACCAGTACCACTGTGCTGAATTCTGTAGGTATGACTATCTGCGTTAAGTCCAACAACAGTGTACACCATGTCCTCCCAAAGGTCAGCAAGCTTCCGTTTTCCTCGTGCTCCCTTGTTGGCAAGCAACACTCTATCACCAACATCAATTGGTCCTCCCTTGACTCTCCGATTATACAAGTCAGCATGTCTCTTAAGCTGTTTCTTGGCAAATGCCTGTGTGACGCACATTGCCTCCTTCATATCTCTCCGAAGAGCCTGGATGTAACTGTCATAGTTCACAACATCAGGATCGTCTAGAACAGTTCCAAACACCAAGTCAATGGGCAGGCGTGGAATCCTTCCAAACATCAACATGAAAGGAGCGTACCCTGTGGTTTCGTGGATGGTGCAATTAAACGCAAAAGTCAAAGATTTGAGTACTTGCGGCCATTTGTGCTTGGTCTTTGCCGGCAGAGCACGTATCATATTGCCCAGCTTCCCGTTCATCCTCTCACAAGCTCCGTTCCCCATAGGATTATATGGACTCCAGCGATCTTCAACAGCTCTGCAATCAGGGCACTCTCAAAGTTGGCTCCTCGATCAGAGTGAATTCGGCCTGGGAAGCCATATATACAGAAGTAGTTATGCCACAGTTGATGCGCCACTGCTTTGGCAGACTGATTTGGACACAAGAAGGCATTATTCATTTTTGTGAAGTGATCTGTAACAACAAGTACATCCAAGGAGCGGTTGGCAGAGTCCTCCGCTGACCAAAAGTCTATGCAGACGAGTTCAAGAGGCTCTGTCGTAATGATGTTCTGCAATGGTGCACGACCTTCTGGTTCAGGTGTCTTGCTGATCACACATCGACGACAGCACTTTACGTACTCCTTCACATCCTTCTCCAGGCCAAGCCAAAAGAATCTTTGCCGAGCAAGATACAGAGTCCGCTGTTGGCCTTGATGTCCTGCTTGATCATGAATGCCTTTCAGAACCATTGTTTTCACTGCATCAGGCACAACATACAGGTAGGTTTTTCTCTTAGTGACATTATTCTTCGTCATCCTGTACAACACACCATTCTTCATCATCAGCTTTCCCCAATGTTTCATAAGTTTCAAGACAGCTTTCGGCTCATTCATTCGTTCCCTCCTATTTGGTCTCCGTCCTCTCTCGACAAACCAAATCATCCTGCTCAAAACATTATCTTCCTGTTGTCTCTTCATTAGATATTCATGGGACAGCACATCAACGTCTGATGATTCAGATGGCATTATTGCTTGCGGAAGGTGAGGCAGTAACAAGGCATGAGACTTGGAGCTATTACCCTGCCTACATGAGTGCAGCACAGCTTCCACTTCCTGCTTTGACATCGTACCAGGTAAGGAAACCTTAACTGTATTACAGGCAATGGCTGTTCCTCCAGTATCGGAAGGACTGTCAAGGGGGTTAGTAGACCAACGAAAGACATCTTGGACACAGCCTGTGTGTACAGCTGAAGTTTCGGCCAGCAATTTATCATAAGGAACTCTCGTTAGACGATGGAGTACACTAGGGTGCACAAAGGGCTCTCGGCTCAGGGCGTCAGCAACTATGTTTTTTAGACCAGGAATGTACTTAATGTCAAACTGGTATGGTGCAAGTTTAGCAACCCATCTGTGTTCACAAGCATCCAATTTTGCTTTGGACAGGATGTATGTTAGTGGGTTGTTGTCAGTCCACACACTAAATTTCTGACCACAGAGCCAGTGATGGAATTTGTCACAAATCGCCCATTTCATGGCATAAAATTCTAACCTATGTGCAGGATATCTCGACTGAGAATAGGTAAGCGACTTGCTTGCAAAGGCAATAGGCCTAGCCGTCGTCCCATCGCTAGGAACCTGTGACAATACAGCTCCAAGCCCGTTACTGGAAGCATCCACTGAGAGGAGGAAGGGCTCATTGAAGTTAGGATGAGCCAACAAGACTTGATCAAGCAAAGCCTGCTTTAATTTGTGAAACGCTTGACTGCATTCCTCAGTCCAGTCCGAAGCAGACAACTCTCTCTGACACATTCGACACTTCCGTTTTCCACGAGGAGCCTTTCTTACTGTTGAGAATTTATTGGCTAAAAGACTATTTAAAAGAATAGTTTGAAGTTAAGATTTATAAGTTAACGTTTTGATATCTAACACTAAGAATAACAGTTCATGTTATCAGACATATGTGGTTAAAAAACATTTTTGTTAATTTAATTTATAAATTGACTTCATATCCCACTAGGCATTGATCGATGGGCGTGGACACGTGATCCACTTAATGTTTATGTTGGTCTATCTAGGGCAGCGTTCATGATGTGAATGACTGCTGAACAAGCCCGCTGTATTTTATTTGTTTCTTTTATTAAACGTCTAAAACGAAGCAGCATCTCACCTCGTTATTCCCAGTTGAGAAGACGATAAATGTGTAACATTTTTGGTGCCGAAACCCGGGAAACAGACAACTATGAGGGACGAAGATAACGAAGAGCGACCGGTCGGTGTGGAACAACTTGAAAGGTCCAAAAGAAAGCGTCGGATGATTCGGAGTTCCACAACGAGACTGCTAAACCAGATCGACGCTGAATTAATAAAGGAAGATAAGGATATCGACCGTGTGCGGGACATGTTAGCCGTGTTGTCAACAAAGGAGGACAGTTTGGCCGAGCTTGACAGAATAGTGGAGGAATGTACTTCGCTGGAGGACGTGGAGGCGGAGATTGAACTCGCAGAGGAATACAGAGACCACGTCATCGAGATGAAAGCGCGGGCTCACCGAGTGATTCGAGAACATGAAACTGTGAGTAACCCATGGCCTGTTCACTCAAGTGATGTTGGCTCAAACAAACCAACTGTAAGACTGCCTAAGCTACAGATTGATAAGTTCAGCGGAGATGTTAGTGTATGGCAGGAATTTTGGAGCCAGTATGAGACTGCTATTCATGGCAACAATGCACTTTGTAAAAAAGAAAAGTTTACCTACCTGAAAACTTACCTCACTGGAACAGCTGCAAAGGCAGTAGCAGGACTCACACTGACAGACAGTAACTATGATGCTGCAGTTGATATTCTTCAAAGCAGATTTGGAAGGAAAGATCTCATTGTAAATGCTCACATTTCAAAGCTTCTGAATCTCACTCCTGTAAAGAAATCATCTGATGTCAGTGCATTAAGGCAGTTATATGATGACTGTGAAATTCAAATCAGAAGCCTAGAGTCATTGGGAGTGGTATCAGACACCTATGGTGGTATGTTGTGCCCAATATTACTCCAGATGATGCCAGACGACATGGCTCTTGAATACAGCCGTCACAGAGGGGATGATGATGAGTGGAATGTGCCTAATGTGTTGAAGTTTCTGCAGAAAGAGGTTCAGAGTCGAGAGAGAACTTTACAAATGATGAAATCATACAACCAGAGAGAAAACCAGTCTGCTAACAGAACGTGCAGCAAACCATATTCAGCCAGTGATGTGAAATTAAAGAAACCAAGCATGACATCTGCAGCTGCACTACACATTGCTGACCAGAAGATGCTAAACTGCCTGTTCTGTGATAGTGCTGAACACAAATCTGAAAAATGTCCAGACTACTCGGTGTCAGCACGTAAGGAAAAACTGAAGAAGCTTGGCAGGTGCTTTGTGTGTCTGGGGTCCAAACACATAGCCAGGTTTTGCAGGTCAAAGGGCATGTCATGTGCTACATGTGGAGGCAGGCATCATGCAGCCATATGTGAGAAAAATGAGGCATCTACACCTGCTGCGGCTGCTAACATTGACACTGTTATTTCCTCAGTAATTCCCCAAGCAGAGAAAGGCAGACCTGACATTGACAACACTGTGCTGCTACAAACCGCCAAGGCATGGGTTGTAGGACCCACAAGCAGGAAGATGGTCCGCTGCTTGCTAGATGGAGGAAGTCAGGGGAGTTTTGTGCATGAGAATGTGGTGACGGCGCTGCAGCTACCCGTTACTAGACAAGGGACACTTACTCTTCACACATTTGGCTCCTCTGCTCCAACAATGGTGAGTCGCAATATAGTGAAGCTCAGCTTGGAGAATGTATGGGATAATCAGCAGAGAATTGAAATCGAGGCAGTTGTCACCCCCAAAGTGTGCACCGCGCTGATGAAAGTGCCTGGTGAACTTACACAAAGGGAAATGAAAAGCAGAGGTCTTCAACTAGCTGACTGTGCTGGAGACGATAACCCTGAACTTTCTGTGCAAATTGGCTCTGATTATTACTGGCAGATAGTATCAGGCAGAGTAGAGAGACTGACAAAGAGCTTAGTGGCACTGGAGAGCACTTTCGGATGGGCAGTGCAAGGCCCAGTAGCAGTATCCAGCATAACAGAGACAACCTGTATGCATATTCAGCTCAGTGAGGATGCACAGATTGATAAACAGCTGCATGCATTTTGGGAGCTTGAGTCCCTGGGCATTACAAGTGAGAAGTCTGAGAGCCCAGAGGATGTGGAAGCGCTGCAGCGATTCGAAGAAACCTCCATCTTCAAAGATGGGCGTTATCAAGTGGAGTTGCCATGGCGACAACATCATTCTCCACTTCAAGACAATTTCCGCATCGCAAAAAAGAGACTTGAGAATTTGAAAAGGAAACTAAGCAAGGATGTCACGCTCTACAGCAGGTACAATGAAGTTGTGGAGGACTACTTAAAACAAGGAATGGCTGAGGATGTGCCAAGGGAGCATGCACCATCACAAGGCAGTCAGACATACTACTTACCTCATCACGCGGTATTGAGAGAGGATAAAGCAACAACGAAACTGCGGGTTGTGTTTGATGCGTCCTCCCACGAAGAGAGAAGTCCCTCACTAAATGACTGTCTTTTAACAGGTCCCAATCTGAATCCTGATCTGATGAGTATTTTGATCAGATTTAGACTGCATAAAATCGCATATATGGCAGATATCAAGAAAGCATTTCTGCAGATTTCACTCTCAGAAAGAGATCGGGACGCTGTAAGATTTCTATGGTTCACAGGACCACCAACAGAGGAGAAGGATGTGACACTGCGCATGCTCAGAATGACGAGAGTGGTTTTCGGTGCTTCATCAAGCCCATTCTTACTCGCAGCCACCATTAGGAAGCATTTAAGACAGTATGAGCAAGAACACCCACGAGTGATACAAGTCCTCAGCTCCTCACTCTACGTCGATGATTTTATTTCAAGTGCAGATGAGGTGACAGAGGCACACGCAGTGACGACGACAGCCAGGAACATTATGTCTGCTGCAGGCATGGAGCTATGTAAATGGATGACAAACTCTCCTGAGCTCAAAGAAAAATGGCAGGAAAGCTTGATGGATTGTGCTGAGCAACCAGAATCACATGGGTCTGTGCTGAAGGTGCTGGGTATGGTGTGGAGACCGGCCACTGACGATTTTGTGTTCGACCTCAGAGCGCTGCTTGATATTCTGAAAGAGAAAGAGAACACAAAACGAAGTGTTCTGCGGTCTTCTGCTCGCATTTTTTACCCACTAGGATTCCTGACTCCCTTCACCATCAGGATTAAGTGCTTGTTCCAAGAAATGTGGGAGAGAGGGCTCAAGTGGGACGAGGAACTGCCACCTGATCTGACGAAGAAATGGCAACAGTGGTGCTCAGAGCTCCCTCAACTGCATCAGGTCACGATCCCACGATGGTACCAAACACGCATACCACAGCAGGATGGTCAAGAGTTAAAGCTACATGTGTTCTGTGACTCGAGTGAAAGGGCGTATAGTGCAGTTGCTTATCTTCAAGGAGAAACAAAGGAAGGAGACATGACCATAAGCCTGGTTGCATCCAAGTCCAGAGTGGTTCCACTCAAAAGGATGACACTGCCACGCCTGGAGCTAATGGGTGCTGTAATAGCAGCCAGGCTGGGGAACACTCTCATGAAGGCACTGCAGCTAGACAAGACACAACTCAGACTATGGACAGACTCAATGATAGTGCTGCATTGGATTTGTGGTTCTGCTCATAAGTGGAAGCAGTTTGTAGCGAATAGAGTCATAGAAATCCAGTCTCTAACTGACCCACAGTCATGGTCTCACTGCAAAGGAAAATTGAATCCAGCTGACCTCCCCACTAGAGGCCTAACTGTGCAGGACCTGAAGCAGAACACATTGTGGTGGAATGGTCCTTGTGTTGTGATGTCACCTGATCAGTCAGAGAGCAGTCTGGAAGATGTTCAGGAAGATGAGGTAAAGTCTGAACTCCGATCCAAATACCAGATTGCTGTGCAGCTTGTTAAGCAAGACCAAGACTTCTTGAGCCCTGTTTTATGTCTGGAGAAGTACAGCAAACTAAAAACAGTGCTTCGGGTGACAGGCTGGATAAGGAGGTTTATCTCCAACACCCGCTGAAGCTCAAAAATCAGTGGTGAACTGACAGCAGAAGAGTTAAATGAAGCAGGAAAGAACTGGATAAAGGTGATTCAGAACCAGAGTTTCAGCCCTGAAATTGATCTGCTGAAAGCAGGGAAATGTCCCAACACTGACTCCAGCATCCGAGAGCTAAAACCGTTTCTGGATGAAGATGAGCTGCTCAGAGTGGGAGGAAGGCTCCAGCATTCTGATCTCTCTTACAATGAAAAGCACCCATGGATTTTGCCCAACAACCACCGATACACAGAAATGTTGGTGCAGTATGAACATGAGAAAATAATGCATGCGGGTGTACGAGACACTTTAGTGCAGACAAGAGAGAAATACTGAGTTCTGAGGGCACGACAGGTAGTGAAGAAGGTTGTGTCCAGATGTGTATTCTGCAAGAAATCCAATGCAAGGGCTGGGCAGCAGACTACCGCGCCACTGCCAAAAGATAGAATAACAGAGTCACCGCCATTTGAGATCACTGGTGTGGATTTCGCAGGGCCACTCTATGTGAAGACACGGAACTCCATGACAAAGGCATGGAGCCATGTCCAGCCATGGCTCCTAAGCCATGTCCAGCTGAGACTAACCATCCAACAGCTAATAAGGAGGAGATGAACAGGAGGTGGCGCTACAGACAAAGACTTATGACCAACATCTGGAACCGATGGCGGAGAGAATATTTGCTGGATTTGAAGTCCGCTCATCGCTGCGACACCCCACAGTCTTCTCTGCTGAAGGTCGGAGATGTTGCACTCATCGGAGAAGATAAAATACCAAGACAGAGCTGGAAGCTAGGAAGAATTGAGGAATTGTTTCCAGGTCGTGATGGCCTTGTGAGGTCATGTGCAGTTCGCACAAGTTCAGGGACTGTTCTGCGGAGACCCATCCAGCTTCTGTATCCTTTGGAAATTATATAAACTGTGGTTTATGGGGGGAGGATGTTGAGAATTTATTGGCTAAAAGACTATTTAAAAGAATAGTTTGAAGTTAAGATTTATAAGTTAACGTTTTGATATCTAACACTAAGAATAACAGTTCATGTTATCAGACATATGTGGTTAAAAAACATTTTTGTTAATTTAATTTGTAAATTGACTTCATATCCCACTAGGCATTGATCGATGGGCGTGGACACGTGATCCACTTAATGTTTATGTTGGTCTATCTAGGGCAGCGTTCATGATCTGAATGACTGCTGAACAAGCCCGCTGTATTTTATTTGTTTCTTTTATTAAACGTCTAAAACGAAGCAGCGTCTCACCTCGTTATTCCCAGTTGAGAAGACGATAAATGTGTAACACTTCCAGTTGTAAGACTGAATAATGGTCTGGCAATAGCCGAACAGTCTTCAATAAACTGCTGGTAAAAGACTACCATTCCCAGAAAAGACCTTATTTTCTGCTGGCAGGGGACATTGGTACCCTCAACCATGAGATCACCCTCAGTGACAGAAGCAATGGCTGTGACTTTTTCTGGATCTGTAGTAATACCGTCTGCACTGATGATGTGACCTAAAAATTTAACAGAACTCCGCAAGAGGTGACATTTCTTCGGCGCAAGCTTGAGATTGTGAGTCTTCAAACGCTTAAACACCATCTCCAGGCGCTCTAGTGCTAGCTCTTCGTTGGGTGCAAACACCAGGACGTCATCCAGATAACATAACAGGCTGTTGAAATTTTGATCTCCAAATATCGTCAACATCATCCGCATGAAAGTGGCCGGACTGTTACACAGGCCCTGCGGTAAACGATTATATTCGTATAACCCAAAAGGTGATGTAAACGCTGTGTATTTCCGGTCATCTTCATGAACTTCCACATTATAGTAGCCAGATGTGAGGTCCATGGTTGAAAACTAGGCATTTCCACCCAACGCAGCAAGAGCATCTGTTTGATGGGGGAGGGGATGAGCGTCTTTGATCGTGCGTACGTTAATCCAGCGAAAGTCTGTGCATATTCTCAAATCTCCTGACTTTTTCCAGACAAGAACAAGAGGCGATGCAAACTCACTACTAGATTTTTGTATGATCTCACGTTCTTCCATCTCATTCAAAGCTTGCCGAAGTTTGTCATATTGATTCGGAGCAAGGCGTCGATACGGCAAACGAAAAGGCTTGTCGTCACTCAGGCGGATACGATGAACAAAGCCGGTTGCCTTTCCACAGTCCAACTTGTGTCTGGAAAATATAGAATGATACTGAGAGATAAGCTGCACCAGTTTTACTTTGCAGTCTGCAGACACGTCACAAGACTCCACATCCAAGTCAGCTAAGCCCAAGTCGTGTAAGACTGCCGTGACGTTAGCAGAATTGGAGACGCTAGGCCCAGCTTTGACTGGTAAACTTAGAACATCTGTTGCACTCATCTCATCTTGTCTGTCAGTTAAAACATCAGCTGTTCTCTGAATGTTTTGCTCTAAATCCACTGAGGAAGCATCAGTAAACTCAGAGCAGTCAAAGTCCTGCAAGGCCATGCAAGGAAAAGCATCAGCAAGCGTAGAATTTCTTTTCAAAGTCACTGCTTTTTCTGAAGGGTTTATCACTTTAAGGGGAACCCATCCATCTTCACGCATCAAAGCTACTGTTTTTCCAACCAGCACTGTCCTTGGCCTTGATTTTACTCTACTGGGCTCCAAGATGACAGCGCTGCCAGCTGAGATGTCATGAGTGCTTTGCAGTTTACCCCAAACTAAGTTTTCAGTCATGGGTTCGAGTGAGACTGCCTTTTTGATCTTTACAGATCCCACTAAGTCGGGAACAGTACCATTCTTCCACCTCTCCACATTGGCTAGAAGATCAAGAAACTTGTTTTGCTCAATGAGATCACATTCACGTTCAGACACACTTTTTAGCAACTCTGAAGAACTTCTCAGCTGAAGAATCAAGTGTTTCAAGAGGTTACTGCCAAGAATTAGGTCATCACTCTGGCCTTTGACTACCAAAGTTGGAACAGTCACATGACAGCCGTACACATTCATATCCAGCTCGCACACTCCCAGTGGGTTCGTTCTGGTGCCTCCACATCCAACCAAAACAACATCTGTTGGTGCAAGTGAAAGGTTTGACAATACACCAGTACTCAGCAACTGAGGTAAGATCCTGGAGCTCATGGTGCAAGCCATTGACCCAGTGTCAAGCATTGCTTTTGCCTCTACTTTTCCACCAATTAACACGTAAGTGTAGAAGAGATCATCATAAGGCTGAAGTTTCTGAGTATTTTGCAAGACAACCGTACATTGAGAACTATACTCTTCACATACACTTTTATATACAGATTTCAGGTCGTAATTAAATAACGATGAGGGGTCATCATTTGGCCTTGCACACACCCCCTCCACATGCAGGCCTAGTCGTTTCCCGGACGTGGAACAGCATCTGTTTCAGGAATCACATTAGCAGGGCAGGCTTTGGCTTTAGGACACTCTGCACATGCATGTCCTGCTTCGTAACAAAGAAAACACAGATGATTTGCTCTGCAGTAAAAATTAGTAGTGTGGCCTACATCTCCACACACCTCACATGGCAGGGTAGGTTTACTCTGTTTCTCAATGAGCTCACTGTAATGTTTATCAGACATTGTCCTGACCCTGAACTTTCCCTTATATTTAAATGCAGACCTGTGGAGCAATGGACTGCAGCTGATGTACACGCACGTTTGGAGGAGTATGGTAGAGAGAGACGACGTGGCTCTGTTTCTAGAGCGCCCCCTGCCATTACTCTTTTGAAACAGGAAGTTGATGTCCCGCCGCATGAATCAAAGGTTAACAAAACGGTTAAACCTGACTCCATTGTATGTCAGTCTAAAGAACCAGATGAAGCCATGGAACGAATCTTGGCAATGTTGGAACGCGTCTTGGAACATGGGCAATCAAATCGTCAGGCAGGTGCAGAACGCCATGCGTATAAGTCACGGATAGATTGTCAATCTTCTTGTCCTGTCTCTTTAAACAGTCCTCAGCCATATCCATGGCCCTATTCAGCCTCAGCCAATAATCAAAGGGATCCTCACCAGCGAGTGGAATTGTGCCGTAAAAATCAGCTAATGGCATGCTAGAAAAAGCTGTGTCACTGAAATGTTGTTTCAACAAATCAAAAATAGGACTCGGGCCTTTGCACAAATCAATGGAAGGGTTACTACGCAAGCCCACCCTCACAACTTCACGAGCCCGCGCCAAAAGCCTACTAATGACTTCATCAGCTTGTTCTTCGATTGGCGTGCCTATTTTGCGCAAATATGCCAGCACGATGGCTTCCCACTCATGTATAGTGTATGGCTCAGCCCGATCACCCCTGAAACACACAGGTTCCTTGACTTCAGATTTTAGAACTCTGCTCAAAACAGATGAGTCTGTACTACTTGAACTTCCCACTTTAGACCCTAAACAGGAAGCGATGCTCTCCCCAATTGAGCGTCCCATTCGTTCTACCATACCCACTATTAAGTCCATCGACTCATCCCCTCTCAAACTGGGTTGTTTCAGTTCACTGTCACTAAACTTGGGAGGTTGAAGACTTGAAGTGTCATTTACATCTTGTGAAGCCTCTAAGCGGGACATTGGAGTAGATGTGACAGGAGCATAATCAAGTCTGCCTCTCCCAACTGATATCATAGGAGTAAACATGAACAGACCTCTACCTCTTCCAAAACTGTTGTTTGAATCCATATTCTATATTGACAGTATCAATGAAGAACAAAATATATAACTCCCCCGAAAAAAATATATATATACTTTTTTTCAAAACTTCAGAAAAGCACTTTCAGAAAAAGAGAGGTAAAAATAATCAGAGTTCAAAGTCCAGTAAAATGAATTTGCTAATTTTCAGTCTCTCCAATAAAATTTTCCAATAAACCTCAGTCATCAGCGGAAAGAAAAAAATTGCTTTCTTTCTTTTGTTTTGTTTTTCAAAAAAGTTCACACAAAAAAATAATCTCAAAATGTTCAATCTTCAACGATTATTTTTGTAAAATAAATGTTGCTTTCAAATGGATACCAGAATACCAGAACTTTGTTGCTCTCAGCAGTGAAATGTGTTCCTTTACTCCTCCTTGTGGACAAATCCGGTATTGCACCAACCAGCTTAGGCACGAAAACTGTCGTCACCCACAGCACGAAGTTCTCCGGAAATCTCCGATCAGTCGTTCACCACGCTGCTTCCAGAGTCACGGTCACGGCACCATTGTAACAGTGTTGTTTCTGCGTTGTGTTGTAAACTCCAGACGGACACCCAATCAAGCTTTCTGATGGCTTTTTATTCTTATTCTGTTGAATCATATAGAACAGCGGTGATAAGTTTCAGCAATCACCCTCGTGGTGTTCGCAGCCATTCACTCTCGCGGCTGGCGCGAATCTGATTACTCATAAACTACAGTTATAATACACACATTTGAAACTAATGAACTGTACCTGTTGAATCATATAGAACAGCGGTGATAAGTTTCAGCAATCACCCTCGTGGTGTTCTATAATGGAGGTGAACATTAAACTTAATATTACAATACATACAGTGGCACAAGCACAAATCAAATAACATACATCTAAACAAATATACAACTCGGTATGAACCCATAAAATGGTTATACATTTATCATTATATGTTATACTCATGGAGCACTCACTCACCGCAGCCATTCACTCTCGCGGCTGGCGCGAATCTGATTGACCCTACCGGAACCAGTTCATCCTACTACCAGATCTAGGCGGAGAGTGCGATTTAAAGGGGCCATGCATTAAAGTGAATATAGCAAGTGGAAACACATATTTGACTCGTTACATAAGACAGGACCATGCTAACAGAGTAGCTTAGTAGCTCTGCTTATGAACTGTTTCCCCCAATTGAAATCAGTATTTCTCTAAGCTAATACATTATCTAGGCTAATCCATACTCTACTAACACTAAAGGTTTATAAAAAGAACCACAACCAATGTGAGTTATAACTTTTATTCATCGATCTCACCAGAAGATTTTCCTCTCTCTTGCAACTGTTTATCACTGTTTATCGCTGCTCGTACAGCTAGCCACGAGCATCAGATTCTCGCCCGTCCCAGCGTGAGTCTGTCTCGCTCCGGCTGGCTGTTGTTACTCCATCTCCCGCAAATGTTTATCGCTGTATTGCGGCTCGTACAGCTAGCCGCGAGCATCAGATTCTCGCCCGTCCCAGCGTGAGTCTATCTCGCTCCGGCCGGCTGTTGTTACTCCATCTCCCGCAAATGTTTATCACTGTTTATCCCCATATTGCGGCTCGTACAGCTAGCCACAAGCATCAGATTCTCGCCCTTCCCAGCGTGAGTCTATCTCGCTTCGGCCGACTGTTGTTACTCCATCTCCCGCAAATGTTTATCACTGTTTATCGCTGTATTGCGGCTCGTACAGCTAGCCGCGAGCATCAGATTCTCGCCCATCACAGCGTGAGTCTGTCTCGCTCCGGCCGGCTGTTGTTACTCCATCTCCCGCAAATGTTTATCGCTGTATTGCGGCTCGTACAGCTAGCCGCGAGCATCAAATTCTCCCCCGTCCCAGCGTGAGTCTGTCTCGCTCCGGCCGGCTGTTGTTACTCCATCTCCCGCAAATGTTTATCACTGTTTATCGCTGTATTGCGGCTCGTACAGCTAGCCGCAAGCATCACATTCTCGCCCGTCCCAGCCTGAGTCTATCTCGCTCCGGCCGCTTCTTGTTCCTCCATCTCCCGCAACTGGCTCGTACAGGTAGCCGCGAGCATCAGATTCTCGCAACAGATCTTCTTATCGAAAACCCCTTCTGCCATTTTAACTTCAAAACTACTTTCCACCATCATGATTAGCCTACTAAACTTTCTACACAGACCAAGAGGCGAGCCCGTTAGCTTAGCTTCTACAAAAAGATGGCTGACACGATGTTTACATTCTGTGAGTGAGATCCCGCCCCATATGGGCGCGGTGAAAACATGCGGAACACTGGCTGTAGTCTTAAGCCTCTGGCCCAAAATTTTTTTTCAGACTTAAAATTCATTTTTCTCTCAATATCAGGGGGATATGAGGGGGGGAGCATGGTAATTCGAAAATACTACTGGTTTTCTACTGATACAAAGCTTAATGCTAAATCCTGAAGTATCCCTTTAACAAAAACAGTAACATCTGTTTTTTGTTGCTGTTGTTTATGTAACAACCACATTTTTATTTGGTAAAAAGTAATATTCTGACTGTTTGAGTTGTATTCAAATTAACCATTGGTCATCCAGTATCATGCATTTAGATCATGATAACCACAGATAAAACCAGGCATAGCCTATAATTTAGCTCCTCACTATCATGGCATAACTTTATGGTGTATGTAGTTTAATACTGTACTTATATTCCATTAGTCATAATACATTGTCTACATTAATAATATCATACAATTCAATATGTATATCCCACATTTCATGGTGCAGTTATTACCAGGCTAACCTTACAGTAAATCCTTGGTAGGCTAAATGGATTCAGTATCAATTCAGATTCTGACTGTATCGTTGCACGCATTGTTTCTCCTTTTTGTCAGAGGTGTTTCATCTGCCTTTAAACTGGTTTAAACTTGACATTTGTGTTCTTCGCTTAACTCAAGTGCTTCTCACTGGATCTCGTGAGCAAAACGATCAGAGGCGCGTCTGCGTGAAGCCCCGTTCACACTACACGCGACCAAGCGACGCGATATCATTCATTATCAATGGTGAACGGGCGACTTCCAGCGACACACGCGACAGCGACCGGTGGGGCGTGTCCAGCGACGCGACAAAGTTGAGAATTTTCGTTGAGAAATTTCAAAGTTGAAATTTTCGTTCCGCTTTTGACGGATAAACATTATCGAACATTTATCGACCTCTTGATATCGTTTTATCAAGAAAAAATATATCGCAATAATTATCGTTATCGTTTTATCGCCCAGCCCTATTCTATGATACTGTGTATGAAGTATTACCCACTCGGTAGACACAGCTCCACATGATAAAGGTGGCCGGCTCCGATAATAACAGATGCACATGATCAGCGGTAGAAAGCGGGAGGAAAGGCGCCGCAAGTGAGTTTCTTAATGACAGTGTTGTGAAATATACGCTGCACAGCTGTAGGGGGCGCTGATGAGAACACATGCAACAACTAAAGTGGAAATCAGAGAAGAAATAACAAGAGTTGCCAAGTGCCCCTTTAAGTGATACAGTTAAGTGATAAAGTTTACATCCCTGGTTTCTGTGATTTTGTTATTTTCTAGTGGTAAACATCAAAGAGCCAAAATATTTCTAATGTATTTCAGAACAAATATATATATATATATATATATATATATATATATATATATATATATAGCCTACATTGTTCACTTTGACAAAAGGAAACAACCTCAATGACAAAGTTTGCCAGGTTCATATAGTCCACTTTATGTTCTGTCTGAAAAGAAACAATGAATGCAGAAATGCTCATTCAGAAGTTGATCAGATCTTCACACAGGTTTGAAATATGTTAGCGCGTCCTCTCATCTAGTTTAGTATGCACACTACGACAGTGTCTGTGAGTGTTGTAATGTGCACTTGGCTTGAATAAGTGGATTCTCACCAACATACGATTTATCTGACAGTCGAACACCAATCAGCAGATGAACTCTACAAAAAACCTCAAAACAGTCAGTGGAAAGTTTTCTGATGTCGGAAAGTGGCTGACAAGGGCCATGACACACACACACACACACACACACACCAGTTTACTCACCAGTTTACAGTTCTCACTGCAGTCCTCTCCCCACCAAAACAACCTCACTGCAACTGTCCTACTCCATTTTTTCGGTCACAATGACAACCTCACTACAACTCTACACAACCATAAGACACCAAGACAACTTCACTGCACCTCTACCCTCCACTATTTCCGTTACCATGACATCCTCTAACTCCACATAACCATCTACCAAAGCACTGACAACCTCACTGCAACTCTACTAACACTATTTCAGTAATCATGTCAACCTCACTGAAACTCTTCTCTCCATCACAGTAATGTAACAACCTCACTGCAACTCTACACCACCGTCAATACCCCTTTTCCACCAAAAAAAGAACTGGTTCGTAACTGGTGCTGGTTCAAAGTTGGTTCGGAGCTGGTTCAACTTGTGAACCGATTCAGAACCTATTTGTTTTTCCACTGACTAGAGCGCCCAGGGAACGACGTCGTTACGTCACTGTGTACGTCGCCATAAGTCTTAGCTAGAAACGCTTGCAAGTACAACATTACTTTGGGATTATCTCTAACTCGTGTACCAAGAAGGCTTTAAAAACAACTGAAATGTGTAAGTCTTTAATCTTTTCATTTGATATGTAATCTTTTCTGATAAGTTTGGGACTCAGATAAGTTTGGGATTCTGATAAGTTAAGGATTCAATGGACTCAGATTAGTTAGTTTGGGCCGGTGCGTTGTTATTGGCTGAACTGTGTAGTGCACGTTGTCCAGAAACTTCACGCCCATTACCTTTACGAGTGAATGTTTCATGTGCTCCGGTCAATGTAAATGATGGTGTCGATACTGCTGTATTAGTATGAGCCAGATTCAGACCCAGAAAACGGCGATGAAGAGAGTCAAGCAGAACCTCCCCAAACGCGGGGAGAACACTTACAAAAACACTGAATAGAACATTTTTTTAAATTATTATTATTCTTTTCTATTCTATTCTATTCTATTCTATTCGATTCTATTCTATTGGAAGAATTAATTAGACTTTAATATTTGTAACCCACAGAAGACCATCTACAAATGTGTACAATGATGTGCAAATATTTCTATTCTATTCTATTCCATTATTATTATAAGAATTTCGATACATTGTTACTTGAAAATGCTACAGCTGCTGTTAGCTTTTGAGATAAGGTTTTCTCCTGATTAAACATTTAATATAACTGAATAAATGTTTTTAGGGCCCGAGCACTGATGGTGTGAGGACCCTCTTCGAATTGCTCCATTTATTAGGGCCCAAGCCTTGAAAAGGCGAAGGCCTTATTGTTTTCTTTAGGATGATTTTTAGGGCCCAAGCCTTGAAAAGGCAAAGGCCCTATTGTTTTCCTTAGGATTATTTTTAGGGCCCAAGCCCTAAAAAGGCGCAGAGACCTATTGTTTTCCTTAGGATTATTAGGGTCCAAGCTCTAAAAGGGCTCAGACCCCTAATGTTTTCCTTAGGATTATTTATTATTCTTTATTAAGGCCCAAGCCTTAAAAGGGTGCATAGCCCTATTGTTTTCCTTAGGTTTATTTATTATTCTTTATTAGGGCCCAAGCCCTAAAAGGGCGCAGAGCCCTATTGTTTTTGTTAGGATTCTTTATTATTATTAGGGCCCAAGCCCTGAAAGGTTGCAGAGCGCTATTGTTTTCCTTAGGATTATTAGTATTATTATTAGGGGCCAAGCCCTGAAAGGGTGCAGAGCCCTATTGTTTTCCTTAGGATTATTTTTAGGGCCCAAGCACTGAAAGCGCGCAGAGCCCTATTGTTTTCCTTAGGATTATTTATTATTCTTTATTAGGGCTCAAGCCCTGAAAAGGCGCAGAGCCCTATTGTTTTCCTTAGGAAAATTAGGAAAGTTATTATTTTACTACCTTCTTGGCACTTTTGGGGACCTTAACATGCTCAAAAACTCTTGAAGCTGGTACCTGGGCGTGGCAGGGGGGCTTGGCAGCGCTCCCAGGAACCGAGTCCGAAAACTTGGTCAATAACTCAAACACGCCTGCATGTTAGTGATCGACCGATATATCGGCCGGCCGATATATCGGGCCGATATTTGCGGTTTTTACGTGTAGCGGAATCGGCTGATACACGGCTGTGCGTTCGCCGATAGTTTTTTTTTTCCCCAGCGTTATTTATAGACAGGCGTTCACGGGCAGCTCTGTGCTGCTGGAGACCCATGTGGAGACCGCAGTTCATGTGCCCCGCCCTCCCCCACTGGCAGAGTGCAACCTGCTCTTCACGAGAATGGTAACTTAAACTTTCAAAGACTCTTTGACTGCTGAAATATTGTCAAACACTTTGAAAATGGAAACACGTTGCTATATAACTGTTATGTGCTTGCAACTACATAGCTAAGCAAGTTTGTGGGTCCAAATGGAAAACACGAATGCCTCGTCTATAAAACTTAACTGCTTGCCATTGTATTAGGAGCTGCAAATAGGCATAGGCTATCCGTTCAGTATGCATTAGGGCTGTCTATGAATATTCTACATTCGAATATGTATTAATTTTGAAGGTGAAAACTAATATTTGAACGTGGAAAAACACGCCCGCGGTTGCAGACAAATAACGTTACCACAGCTGCACAGATCGCTCGGAGCGCTCACTGTCGGTTCTATACTGTGAAACTTCAATCACTGAATGAATTGTGAACTTCAATCACCTGCTATATTTGGGACAAGAGTCGCGACTCACAACCATAAATTGCTTGCACAAAACTCTTGATCAGCACTCAAAATTTGTTTGTTGTTGTTCATTTAACCGACGCGCAGCAGAGATCATGAGGGCGAGAGAGAGAAAGAGTGCCTCCAGAAAGAGTGGGTCCGGGCGAGAGAGTGAGCTCTGCGGTCTTGGCCATTAGTTGATTTACTTGCTTTTTAATACGTTGTCAAATATGTTTAAACTCAAATAAACTATCTAATACTAGTAGTTATGTCTCTTTGTATTAATGTGTCCTGTTATTGACGTAATGCGCGTCAATAACAAAATGCGCAACGGTATGTTCGAATATGTTTTTTAGAGGGAATATGCAAATGCCATTTGAGCAATTTTGACAGCCCTAGTATGCATACAGGTGCTGTAAGGAACACTGGTCATAGGATTAAGTAATGCCAACGTTGTTCTGTGCTTTTTGTGGGAGATTTATTCAGAGCCCACCTGGCTGAGGTTTGGACGCATGTGGTGTGTGTCTCCCTTGCCATCGCAGTGATATTAGAGACTAGACATGCTCATTTTATTTTATGTAGAAAAAATGAAACCATGGCAGTACATAGTTTGTTTCTTTTAAAATGAAGTGCAATGTGCACAGTGCACTTTATTATGCTACTGTGTGCAATAGTGTAATTATTTAATTTATGCTTAAATATTTATTTTCAGCACTGAACTTTTTTGTTCTACCTCATGTTTTTAATATTTGTAAAAAATTGTTTATCTACTTGTTCTTGTTCTACCTCACATGTTTTTACTATTTGTTAAATATTAATTTTTGAAGTTAATTAAATGTTACTTTTAGAAAATTGAGACCTGTAACATTTGTTAACGTCATGTCATTTTTATGATGTAAATTGAGGGAGCAAAATGTATCGGCTCCAAATATCGGCTCAAGAAAATCGGCAGCCCGTATCGGTCATCGGCTAAGGCTGATGGGAAAAAAATCGGTATCGGCACTAAAAAATCCATATTGGTCGATCCCTACTGCATGTAATAATATGAAACCCAGTACACATATAGATCTCATTGGGGCGAACAATTTTCGTGCTCTAAGTTCTAATGCCAGACCAACAGGAAGTCGTCTATTAAGGGTTGTTTGGAAAACGCACACAACGGGATTTAAAGTACTTCTCCGAGAGAATTACTCCAAATTCTACGAAACTCGGCCAGCATAATGTCAAGGCATTGAGGATGAAAACTTTGCCAGGGGGGTTTTGATATCTCGAACGGTTTGGCCGTGGCGAGGAAATGAAATGATGGCGAGAAATGTGAAACAGGAAGTGTGTTATAACTTCTTTATACATTAAATGATCTTGGTGAAACTTCAGCAGTGTTCATTGTAAGAGGTCAATCACATGGATGTGACTATTGTGAGTCAAAGTTATAGTGCCACCAACTGGCAGCAGGAAGTGTATCACGCAAATGTTGCTCTTTTGGGACTAGCGATCAATCGCACAGTGATAAGCACTACACCTTTGGTTTGTCATTGACTGAGGTTGTTGGACTCTTTGTGGAAATATACAAGAGGATTATTCCACCCTGGAGATCGCATGACAGGACAGCACTGTTCCTCATCAAGTGCACGGACTTTGAAAGACTTACCAGAGAGTCCGATTCAAAGCACACACATACACTGGACTTGAACACTCACACTCTCACTGGACTTATGTCAATTCGCCGACTCCTTGTCTTGTTCCATCACCCTCACTCAACCTGAAATCTAGATTCATCACAGCCATTTTGAGCTTCCTCTCTGATCTTTGTGCAGTTTTTGCCATTTTCAGGCCTTGTACTGTAACAAACTCCTCCAACATTTTTAATCCGATCATCTTCAAATTTCGTGAGTGTAATCTTAAGACCTTTGATACGTTAAATTCTGAAGATTTTTAATCGAAGTGAGTGTCCTCAGCTGCCTGACAAATTTCGATGTTTCGCCGTGAAACAGGAAGTTGCTGTAACTGAGGCAAACAATGTCCAATCTGCCCCAAACTTCACACGTTTGATAAGTCATGGCCTGAACACATCTACATGAAAATATTCAGTTACAGTGATAGCACCACCTACTGGCAACAGGAAGTGACATATTTAACACTGCACTCCTAATAAAAAAGTGGCACCAAATGCTAAACATGCTAACAACATACTAGAATGCTAACAAACACTTAGCTAAGTACTAACACATACTATACAAGCAAAAGCAAGATGTTGTAACTTATGCATGCAATTATCAATGTGCACCAAATTTAACATGTTTTATAAGTGTCCTAGTCTGAAGACTACATTCCAAAATACAGTTATAGCGCCACCTACTGGCAAGAAAAAGTGACATTTAACAGTGTGATGTAGTATACCAACATATTAAATATGCCATATACTGTGTCCGAAATCACCCATTACAAACCATATAGTGGACTATATATAGTCCACTCAATGTATCCCACAATGCATTTTGAAAAGTAGTGTAGCTACAACCGATGGTCACTAACCTAAGCCCTACATACCATCATGCATTGTGCTGATCATAAAAATAAGTTATAATAATGTGTGGAGTAGCGCATTATAGCAAAAACGGCCAGAAATCACTTTTAGTTTTCAAATTTTGGAGAAATAAGCTCAATATAATGTAATGTATTTATTTTAAAAAATATATTTAGCCCAGAGCCGGCTCGGCACCAGGTGACAGATGATGTAATCAACGGCGCCGAGAGTCGATCGAGTAGTGTCTGAAAGTGTTGTTCTATTATGCTGGTGAGCTCACTACGTATATAGTGCTCTGCTCTCTACCCCATATATAGGGAGTAGGGGTTTGAGTGGAGATTTCTGACACAGCAATTGAGTTCTAAACATGCTAGTAGCACTTGTCTGAGTAATAACGCATGCTATTATACCCATAATAAAGGACATTTTTTAACTGACTTTGACATTTTCCACCTAAATTTACATTAATTAAAAGCACATTGCCCATCGTGCTCTGTCTTCCTAAAGCCACTGGATGGCAATTATATGTGTGCAAGGGCCCTTTCATCGCTGATTGCAGCTTTAATTTAAAGTTATTGTTTTATTGATATAATGAACAACCATTTATCTATTCACAAAACTTAGTTTACTCAGTCTATCGTTTTCTTTAGGTGTAGCCTACTGTACATGTGGCAACTCTGTTAAAACCATACACTGACAACAACAGCTGAAGTTTGCTGCGATTAGATAGCTTATCACTTTTTGAACTTTATAAACGTTTGTCTTACACAAAATAACATCAAAATAACTGGCTATATACACAAACAGCGTTTGAATTGGTTTACGTTCTTGATCAAATTGAAAAATTATGTCAATATATCAGTGGTGGGCCGTCAGGGCCAGCAAGGCCTTCTCTGCTGGCCTAAACATTATCAGAATCACTGACTTGCACTTTAATATATTTTTTTCCATGAATGAGTATTAAATTATTCCCAATAGTTCGTTATTTTAATATCATAGCTTTTCTCTTGGTTGCGCTGCTTCCAGTAGTGTGTTTTTATGTTAGAGCTTGTATCCAATCATATTTCAGCCATCATGCGTTGCCGGGTAAATAAATCTGCCTGGAGGCCTTCAGAATCGACAGAGCGGGCGTCTGTAACTTAAAATGAATGCCGTTGCTTTAACCAATCAGATAATCCGTCAGATTTAATCAGCCAATCAGATTTCGCTTTGACTGCAGCGGGGCCATCTAGCTGGCATTTGATAACGTCTGTATTTTCTCGTTCTTTGATCGGATGCTCAGAGCGCGTAACGTTAGAGCCATATCTGCGTACTAGTATCTGCATCTGTAGCGAACTGCTTAATCTAAATATTCCTGTAGATGTAGGCTAATAGTTTTTCAACCCACAAAATAATGTTTCTTTCCCTCCTCGACCCCCAGCAGAAAAAATCCCTTATTCAGACCGAGCTAAACGCAGATACGGAACTCTATTCGATCTCTCCGGGTAAAAACAGAACTGACTAATGTTAAGTTATACCACGAATGGTTCTAAAGGCAAAAGTCCCGCTGATCGCGTTGACTTTGTTCAAAACTCTGTGCGAGAGCATGGGGCAGCTGTAAACATCGTCATGTTTTGCGGTGACTGTGCTTCTGTCGAGCAGGCACTCTCAGCCATAAAGTGAATTAAAACTGCTAGAAATATGACGAGACAGACACGACATTGTTGGAACTGAAACGCAGATAGAACCTGCAGTCTTCTTGAGGAAAGAAATAAGGATGGATTTTGTGTAAAAATAATCTTGGTGAGTAATATGCTTTCCCCCCCGTGGTGAATATGATTTTCTTCTTAATTTTTCTTATAAATTTACGATCGAAACTTTTTTTTTTTCAAACATGCATACTATTGTAACGTCTGAAAAGGGACTATTGTACGTTAACCCTTGAACGACAAGATAAGGGAGGCTACGTTTCTGAATTTATAATCTGATTCGGAACGCAAGAACCGTACAAATGCACCAACCGAACTCACACGCTCGTTTCTCGCGGCCTTTCCCGAACTCACCGCATTAATCCAATAAATGCCGGTGCAAAATAAAAGCAACAATTATAGAGAGTCTTTGCGCTGATACAAAGTTATTAATTCAGTAGGACAGAAGTGTGAAATGCACGGCCCGCCACTGCAATATATATACAAAATACATGAGAAATACAATTACAATTCGTACATATACAAATTGAAGTCCAACATTTTATAAGCGTTTGTTGTAGACGCGAAATGGCATAACTATGTGGCTATATGGGTGGCATTTGATAAAACTAAAACATTGCATCTGAAATACATTTAAAATTATTAAGTCTTACTTACAGGTTGTGGCCCAACAACTGCTGCCTCTGGTTTTAACCCTCTCGGGACAACACACATGCACACACACACACAGCAAAATTTCCAGTGTTAAATTAACACTCCTGGTGTACATATATGTCCAACTCGTTTTCTTCATTTCATAAATCCTGAAACAAATTAAGACATAACTGTCACTATAAGTTTCTCACAATACAATAGTAGTCACATGAAACTTGAGTCTTATATCTTTTTAGTGATGTATAGTTTGTCAAGGTATAACATTAAATCTGATAGTAACTTTGAACTAAATAAATAAAAAATGCTTCAGAGCGCCGGCGGGGGGCTGAAGGTTAACTGTTAATTTAACACTGGAAATTTTGCTGTACACACACTGTTAGAAAGGCCGACTCATGTGCGCATGCGCCACTTACTTTCAGTCATCATCAGTTCAGAGCGGGACTGTACAAGCAAGACTGTGTGTGCGAAAGTGCGTCAATGAATAAATGTAAGTTGACTGTTCACCTGGTTTGGTTATCAATACTTGCTAAGGAGCTGTAAAGCCTTGATGTCTTACTTTCATAAAGTGATGCATGTTTAAGAGAGATGAATCCGTTAGTCGCGTGAGATTGAGGGCTCGTGAATGTGCCGTTAATGTTTGATATTACTTGCAAATTATAATATTTAGATGGCACCCAGTGTTTGATTGTGCATATGTATGTGTGATCGTTTACATTAGTATATGAAACTCTTGTTATTTCGAGTTTAAGGACGTTATCTTTATGATTATGTGACGTTCGTTTAAATTACCTCAGATTTGGTTTCGGTTTTAAATGTTATGCCATTTCTGACCGCTAAGTGGCGGTGTTGTATAATAATATCCTTGAGTATGTGATTATTCCTTTATCTTACTCCAGCTTCCACTTGAGAATTGCTTTATTTGAGAAATATGTATCTGTTTATGGAAATTATGTTTGTGTAATAATACTCAAGACATATTGTTAATATATATCTTTATTTTCTTTTGTAGACCACAAACACGTGCGCACAAAATACCAGTAATAAGTAAAGCCTGTGTATTGCTGTGTTGTGTACAGCCAAAGACTGTTAACAAATAAACCTACTTTGCATGGAACTGATCTGAATCCACTGTGTTCTGACCGACACCCCATTGAGGAAAGTTAGATCTGAACCATCACCTTATACAGTCCACTTTTTCCAATCCTCCTATCGAACACACACACACACACACACACATATATAATGTGTGTGTTGTCCTTTCAATTTTTCTTGTCTGACTCACCTGAATGAAAGGCTCATTATTATGCATGTCTTTGTCTCTCTCAGGTGAGAATCACCTAATTATACATGATGAGGGCTGGCCTGTTCGCGGCCATTCGCATATTACCTTGGCAAACAAAAAATGTTTTCCACAATATAACCCAATTCACAGTTTTATGTGAACGATTAGGCAGGCTGATTTTCAGATCATTGTGAAGAAAAAACTCTAGGCCACATGTGATTTGTGGCCTTATTTCAGAAACTTTCATTTTTGTTATTTCATTAACCACGCATTAGCAATATTCTGTCAAAAATACAAACATGTACATATATGTTGCTCACATATTATGGTAACCCTGTTTGTGTTAAATATAGAGTAATTTCACCTGTGCAATTAATATGTTTATAAGCAAATGAAAAAAAAACACACAAAATGTCAGGGCATTTCAGAACAACTCAATGACCTAAAATACACCTTAGACCCCAGAGGGTTAAAGTTGGAACTGCTTCATGTTTTGGTAACTGTTTCTTGTTGAATCCGGCATTGAATTTCTGGAGATTCTGGAAGCTGTCTTCCGTAAATGTGCAGCACAGAGAGCTAAATTGCGATTGGAGTTTTCAGGAACATAATCAAACATAAATTGTATCCATTGTTGACTAACTACAGCGTCCGTGGGATGCCCGAACACAGAAGAACTGACAGCTGGGTGAAAATAACACGCTTTCGACGAGCTGCAGAAATATGGCCATGCCCTTTTTTGCATATTCAGGAGGGAGGGTTGATGCAAATGTATAGGTTAGTTACGTATAAAACCCATTGTAGTCCCATTCGAGTCTTTTTGTAGGCATTAAACTTCCTGATTTATAAAAGACGATATCTCTGCTTACATTGAACTTTCAGCGCTGCAACTTGGCAGATACTATCATGCACCAACAGCAACATTACACACTATTTAAAATGAAAGAAGTGAAATCGCAATCAACCACCCCTTTAAAAGAAACAGAATACCTTGTTGAATTCACCTTACAATAAAAGCGTTCTGTATCTGCTGGTGACTCGCATTCGTTTCTAGTTGGCGGTGAATGTGTTTCGTCAACAGTTCATGTTTACATACTGCCAGATTGTTGACGTCATACAGTGTGCTCAAACAACTGTTGTGCTTCCTTAACTCTACAAAACCAGTTGAAACAACTTGATTGAACACTTCTATTCTATTTTGTTTTATTTTATGAAAAACGTCTCAGGTTACGTCTGTAACCTTGGTTCCCTGAGCGGGAACAAGACGCTGCGTCGAGATGCTGTGGGAACACCCCTGTGTGATTGTGTCGTGAAGCTTGCGTATAATCAGTCCAATGGAGAGACGAGACGTCATAGGCGTATGACGTCATCGACCAGGAAACTATAAAGCACACATGAAAAAAGACGTGCTAGCTTCTGATAGGCCGAAGCAAGTCGATCACAGGCATGCAGGGAGTATGGCAGGGTGATGCAGCATCTCGTTTCCTCTCAGGGAACCAGGGTTACAGTCATAACCTGAGATGTTCCTTTTCAAGGGAACTCGAGCTGTGTTGAGAGGCTGCGTGAACACTATACCCACTACGCCATAATAGTAAATGCCAGTTCTATGTGAAGTCATTGCACACACTAAGATGCAAGCACACTAGACCCCGGAGTGGAGACTAGATCCAAGTCATAGCAATTGAGGCAGCCATACTCCTAGTATCTTGGTCAGATGCCCCTCAGTGTCACGAAGGAAAAGTACTACAGGGTGTCTCTAAAGGGTCTCTCCGCATCAGGAAGTGAACAATTTCCAATTCAAGGTGTAGAGTTTCCTCATGGAGGGAGCTCTGGAGTTGAGGATGGTCTCAACATCCTCAGTTGAGAGACCTGAACTTATGAGCTGAGCCCCCTCAGAGGCCAAACCCAAAGTTTCCACAATTTTGGGTGGGGGGAAAGATCAACACACTCAACTAAGAGAAAAAGTCCCCCGGAGTGGAATTTCCAGAGGAGAGCCATCGAGGAGAGACTCTAGGTCCAAGAACCATACTCGGGCCTGCCAACATGGGGCTAATAACAGAAGATGGGCCCCGCCCCGGCGAACTCTCTCCAGAACTCTGTAGCATCTGTCCTGGACTCATGAGAAGTGAGAAAAACTCTGAGCAGAGTGTTAAATGAACACTGAAGCAGTGTTAAAGCTAATGAGATACTTAAGGGAATAATTGAGTGATGATTGAACATTATTGAAGACACCTGATGTTAACAAGCAGAATCACTCAAGGAGAAAACCGGAAATTTTAAGTCACCATTATGGTGATATGTGTTTGGTTTGGCTGGTCTCTTGAACCTTAAATCATTAACTTTAGATTGTGTTTGGCTGCTGTATGTGACTTATAACAACCAGATGAACATATAGAAAAGGCGATCTGATGGTGTTGGTTGTGTTTATTTTGTGTTCAATGTATTTTTTTTACATTGTAGACATTGAGAATATTATGCTGCCCAAGGTCACTGCTGCTATAATTAATAAATTAAACCTAACTCAGAAATCAGAATCTATATGAATTCAGTGATTCAGATCAAATGATTGTGAATTAATGATTATGTTAAAACACAACCACCACCATCCGATCACCTTTCCTATTTGTTCATCTGGCTGTTATAACTCATGTACAGCAGCCAAACAAAATATAAAGATAAAAATTTAAGGGTCAAGAGCCCAACTAAAGTAAACACTCATCTCCATAATGGTGACTTAAACTTTTCGGGTTTTCTCCTTCAGTGATTCTGCTTGTTAACATCAGGTGTCTTCAATAATGCTCAATCATCACTCAATTATTCCTTTAATTATCTCATTAATTTTAACACTGCTTTATTTAAATTTAACACTCTGCTCAGAGTTTATATAATCCACACTCTCAGTGTTAATTTAACACTGGGGATTTTCCTTGACAAATATTGCATTTATTTCACTTCATCTGTGGTAAAGTATGCAAACACCACGTGAGCTGTCACTATGGGAAGCAGAAAGTGTCTGACTTCACGTCTCCGTTTCCAGCTCCTCCCAGCCCGCACTCTGCAACTCTCACAGATCGGTAGCATACACAGCTGATGTCGAGCACACCTTATAACTGTACTACCCCCTAACCCAGTAACCAGGACAAGTCGGTCACTGTAGCAGAATATTTCCTTTCACTTAGTGGACAAACAATGTGTGACATTTCCACAATATTACATGATGGACCCTCAAAGAAGAAGGAGGAGAGAGAGAGAGAGAGAGAGAGAGAGAGAGAGGGGTTCAAAAATCCTTTAATTTTAACATTTCAAAAATCATACATTCATATACTCATTCTAAAAATAGAACATGTACAAACCCACAGATATTAAAATAATAATAATTAGAAATTCAGAACCATCACATCATCATAAATAGTACAAAAAACATCATCAATACACCATATCTCAATAAAACTCCTGACATCATTTACAATATCATAATATGCGTACTCCACTTTAAGCCTCACTTCCACTAATTTCCTAAACATCACTTCAGGATCCGTAGATGCCAACTGTAAGCCTTTGTTCTTCCTGGTCTTCCACACTGCCAATTTTGCAGTCCCAATAAGATAATTCAATAAACAAACTTTCTTCCTCATCAAAAAGCTATATTTTAACCCTCCAATAAACACTTTATCCAAAAAATCTTGATCAAATTTCCTGAACCATTCTTTAAGAAGATTGAACAGACTCTGTAGTCTTTCACATTTTAAAAACAAATGTTCCAAGTCTTCCTCTTCACCACAAAACCTACATTCCCCACCCACAGCTGGATTCAAGTGTGCCACATGTCTGTCTGTAGCTATTGCCCTGTGAATAATCCTCCATTGCAGATCAGCGGTTCGCTTCTCCACTGGAGGTTTATACAGTGCTCTCCATCTGTCCCTTACAAGGAACTCTGGTGTCAACAGTCCTGGCCACCCAGAGGCTTTCACTCTCCTGAGCGATTCCTGATGTAGGACCTTCACCGTGATGTGATAGATGGCCTTCTTTGATGTAGACTCGAATAATTCTATTTGAGGAAACTCAAAAGACAAGATTGAACCAGCCTCCACACCTTCCAGATCTTCCTTACTTGCGGGAGCTATTTTTATCTTCGGAAATTCTTTTTCATCAGTTTCCTTCCTTGCAATGATCTCTCTGTAGCTGCTTGGTATTACATTGAAAATTTCCTCCATTAGTTTTTCTGTAAGTCTTAGTGACCGTAATCCTGTCACCTCTCTGATGGTCTCCGCTGATCTCCATCCATTCCTGTCCAAGAGATGCCCCAGTTTAACAACGTAGTTCCTCCGTAAGCTCGTTCTTATGCTCACAGAAGATAACATCCTTGTCTGGATCATTGGATTAAAAAACAAGGGTTCTTCAGTGACCCATTGTCCTTGAGGATCAATCTCCCGTTCTACTTTAAAAACAGTTCTCCAGACCTTCAACATAAACTTGTAAAATGGTGTAAGCTCAGACAAGCTCACCTCCTCCAGTTTTATTAGGGATAGATGTTTATCCAATCCCAGTCCTCCTGCTCTCTGTAGTAAAGCACAAGCAGTTTGGGCCCAAGTCAAGTCCTTATGATAGAGGAGTCTCTGTGCAGCTTGTATCCTGAATGCACTGATACGACTCCTCACATCCACCAACCCCTGGCCACCTTCCTGGACAGGTAAGTACAGCGCAGCAGCCCGGATCCAGTGCTGTCCACTCCAGAAGAAGTCCACCAAAGCTCTTTGTACACGGCAGATCAGTTCATCAGGTGGCTCCATGACAATAAACCTGTGCCACAGTGTAGAGGCAGTTAGGTTATTAATAACCAAAATTCACCCTCTATATGATAACTGTGGTAATAGCCATTTCCATTTAGACAATCGGGCGAGCACTTTCTCCAGCATTCCCTCCCAATTCTTCATCTGGAACTGACTATTCCCTAAGTATACACCCAAGACCTTCAGCCCTTCCCTACCCCATTTCAACCCACCAGGAAGCTGCAGAAGTCTTTTACCCATCCACTGACCAATAATAAAACCCTCACTTTTCCTCCAGTTTAATGTGGCTGAGGAAGCCTTCTCGTATTGCTCAACACTCTTAGTTAAAACTGCAACATCATTCTGGCCTGTAATGAAAACAGTAACGTTATCAGCATAAGCCGATACTGACACCCTAGAACTTATGTCTCCATTTGGAATTAAGACCCCATTGAGATTCCTCCTTAACTTACACAAAAGAGGTTCAATGACAAGGCTATATAACTGTCCTGAAAGTGGACAGCCTTGCCTAATTCATCTAGAAACAGGTATTGGTGCACTTAAACCACCACCAGCCTTCACAAGAACAAATGCATTAGAATAACACAACTGAATATATGAAATGAAAATATCACCAAAACCAAAATGCTGTAAAACATTATATAGATAGCCATGGTCAACTCTATCAAATGCTTTCTCTTGATCTAGAGAAAGAACACCAACTTCATAATTATTCAGCTGACCTATTTCAATAACATCACGCAATAAAGATATATTGTCCATTATAGATCTCTCTAATCTATAGATTATAGATCTCTCTCATTATAGATCTCTCCATTAAAGGATCAGACATACAGACATACAGTATGTCTGATCCTTCTGCACCAATAGACCCAGATAACGCTTTAATCTATTAGCCAAACATTTTGAGAATATTTTGTAGTCAACACACAATAATGACACTGGTCTCCATTTTTTTAGAAGTCCCAGATCTCCTTTTTTTGGAAGTAGTGAAAGAACTGCCCGACTACAACTTATGGGAAGTTTCTTACTTTGACAGCATTCAGACAGTACCTCATAAAAGTCTTCTCCTAAAATACTCCAAAAACGTTGATAAAATTCAGCAGTCAATCCATCAATTCCTGGGGATCTACCTGTAGACAACTGCTGCATTGCCTCTGTAAGCTCTTGAAAAGTAATGTTATTATCCAGAGTCTTTTTCTGTTCACTCTCAATCTTCGGTAGATCATTAAATATATCCTCAGCACTTTCATAGTTACAGTTTTCAGAAGCATATAATTGTGAATAGAAATCCACCGACATCTTCCTTATTTCCACAGGATCTGTTGTTATAGAACCATCATGACCACGAAGATGATACATTTGCTGCTGTGTTGTATTTTCCTTTCCAAGATTGAAAAAAAAAATGTGCTAGGGTTATCCATGTCTTTAATAGAGCAAAATCTTGCCCTTATCAGCGCTGTCTTTACTTGCTCTTGTAGAAAAGATCCAAGTTCTTTATTTTTCTTTCAAAGAGCATCATGCACAAGTTCATTAATAAAAATTTCTTGCTCTAAAAGTTCAATGTCTCTTTGTAATCTTTTTACAGTTTCCTTCACCACCGATCCAACATGAGATGAATAATTCTGACAAAAAATCCTTATGTTCACTTTTCCAACATCCCACCACTGACTGAGATTCTCAAACGAATCTTTCTTCATTTTCCAATTTTTCCAGAAAAAAATAAAAGAATCACAAAAATTAATGTCTTGTAGCAATTTAGCATTGAAATGCCAGTAATAACTAGGCTTTGACATATTTTTTTAAATAAAAATCAAAAATAACCATGTGATGGTCTGAAAAACCATTAGGCAAAATAGAAGCATTCGTCACCCGATTATTCCATACTTTACCCAAATAAAACCTATCTAATCGTGCACCACTGACTCTATTATCATTTACTTTAAGCCAAGTATATTGTCTAGATCTTTTATTAATCATTCTCCACACATCTAATAATTCGAATTCATGCAATACATTTACCAACATCCTACTTGATTGGGTATGTGGCTCTTCACCATTTCGATCAATTGTAAAGTCTGTGGTGCAATTCCAATCTCCTCCCACAACAATACACACATTACTATCAATTGTCTTAATTAACCTTGTCATTTTCATAAAAAAATCAGTCCTCTCAGATCCATTATTTGATGCATAAACATTCATTAGCACAAATACCATTCCTCCAACCTCAATCTTAGTTAACAACAGTCTACCTTTTATGACCTCATCCACAGCTAAAATATTAACATTGATATTTTCCGAAAATAAAATAGCTACCCCTGCGCTGTTATTTGTCCCATGACTTAAAGTGAGCTTCCCTCCCCACCACATTCTCCATTCATTTTCATTATCAATATCAGTATGGGTTTCTTGTAAAAAAACTACATCAACCCGGTTAATTTTAATAAACTCTGAAACCATTGCCAGTTTTGTCCTATCTCTACCCCCATTAATATTCAAGGAGCCCACCCTCAAAAGCCCCATAAGAAAAAGGAAATAAAAGAGACAGGACAGATAAAAACGTGACATACAAAGTTTAGAAATCACCATGTGCAACTTCTTCATTATACTTTTTTCAAACCATGCTTTTTTTCCTTCCTTAACCTTATCATTTTCTTCAGACGAAATCTCTTTTTTTTATCTAAGGCTTCATAACTGACATTTTTCTGCAGTGACAACACTGACCCAATGAATTTATCTGTGTCTGGAAAAAAATCCGTAACTTCTACTACTTTCCCAAATGTTGCATCCAAAAAGTTATTAATTTCCTGCAATGTGTAAGTATCTTCCAAAACTTGTGAACCTATCTCAGAAACATCAGAGACTGACTCATCATCTCTTATCTCCTTATCCTCCTCAGACATTTCAACACATCCAGATGTCCCTGCTACTTCATTATCCACAGTTCCATGAACTTCAGCCTTTTCATTTTGATCAGCCAACCCTGATTTTTTACCTTTCTCACTAGACTCATTGTTATCTTCCACATCATCTTCAACAACAACATCCGTTTGTTTATTCGCTGTGAACTTGAGCATCACTCATCTCTCCAGCATGAGACTGTTTTGCAGTCTCAGACTCGTTTGCTACCCCATCACTAGGCCCTGCAGTCTCCTCAGCATTCTAGGCTTTATGTGGACACGCCATCCTTTTGTGGCCCACATCCCCACACTCAAAACACTTCATGCTTCCAGAGTTTGCATACACCATGTACGCCTTACCTTCATGCCATACTCTAAAAGAAATGTCTAATTCTGGCTCATTCAGAAACATGAACACCTGCCTCCTGAACGACATGACATGCTTTAATGCAGCATTTTTACAGCTAAGTGGAACCATTTTAATTGTGCTAGCAAACTTCCCATAACGAACTAATCCCCGCTCAATCTCGTCATTATTAATTAACGGGGGCACGTTTGATATTGTTATGCGCGTCGTCGGCGTAACCAGCGGTGAAACATTAATGAAATCGCCACTTACCACAATTCTGTTGATAACGAGACGATTAACTATCTCTCCTTTACAACGATCACAACAGCCTTGTTCATCCTCGAAGCCGAAAAAATGTTTTCAAACCCGATCTGCTCTCCAACCGCGACCAGCACATCTTCCACCTCCACACCTGGCGCAGGAACACACCTGACTCCATTACGCAGAGACACAGGTGGCGGTGGCTCTCCCCTGTTCGGGAACGACGCCATCCCAACACAGTCCCAAAAAAAAACCTCAACTTGACCTACTTTCAAAATCAACCGTTATACCCCAAATTTAAAGATGAAAAAAAGAAAAAAGTAAATACCAGTCACCCTCTCCCCTAACAAAACCCCCCACATACCCAAACGCTCCCAGCGTACACCGAAAGTGAGAGAGAGAGAGAGAGAGAGAGAGACTTTTAAGCTTCTTTTAATTTACAAACACTTAACAAACTATAAATAACACATTATACAAAAACGCATAAAAAAAAATCCTACCTACATATACATGAATAGGATTACTTGCTCACATTAAAATTATAGTTCATAACATATCAAAACCTCTCTCTTCACTTGGTTGACATAAAACACCTTTAGTACCCCACACAGAAAAAAGAGTCAGTATCATTTACAAATTCATAAAACTTGTACTCCAAAATTAACCTACTTTTTACCAAAACCTTAAACATGTGTAAAGGATCAGTTTCTCCATTAAGAAGTGTTTTATTCTTCCTTGTCATCCAAATTGCCATCTTAGCCTTACCGAACAGGAAATTTAACAAAACTATTTGTATCTTGTTTGAGGCACTATATTTTGGTCCGAAAACAAAAAGTCCCTTTGAAAAATGAAAACCAAAACTACTACTCAATTGCCCTAATACACCAAACAAGTCTTTAAGCCTTGCACAACCCATAAAAATATGAAAAACAGTTTCTGAAATTCCACAAAAAGAACACTCGTGCTCTTGCAAAGGATTCAAACGTGCCTTATATCGATTTGTTGCGATTATCCAATGTGAAATACGCCATTGCAAATCTCCTGTCCGTTTTTCAATTGGTTTCTTATATAAAGACTTCCAACTTCCTTTTGGGGAAGTACCAGGTTCGACAAAATCAGTCCACTTAGTCTCTGGAAGTTCTTTTAACGCTCGTAAATTGAGATATTTTACACAAGCACAATAAAGAGCTTTCTTAGAAGTACTGTTGAAAAAACCAAGTTCAGGTGTCCTAAAAGAAAGCAGACTTCCCTCAAACTCCTGCCACTCTCCTACATCCACAGCCACACTGACCTTGGCGAAAACATTCTCTGATCCCTCAACTTTTAGTGGCAGAACAGGAAAAGAGACTTGAATCTCAGCCAACAGTTTTTGCACGGATCAAACAGAATGGATACCAATCTTTAAGGCCAGTTCTTCAGCATTAATCCACTGGTCATTCTACCTAAGATGGCAAATCTTATGGACTCCTGCTCTCACCAAACTTGTACGCACAGTTTGTGACTCCAATATCGCACTGGGTATGTGAGAATTAAAAATTAAAGGTTCCTCAAGACCCAAAAGATTCTGTGTTTCAGAAAACTCCCTTTTAACAGTAAAAATCTGCCATGCATTTAATACTGAGGCATAAAAAGATGGGAGCCCACTAAGATCCATCTCCTTTAAATTCATTAAAAAGAGATGTCTATCCAAATTCAACCATCCCACTCGTTTTAATAAAGCACAAGCCACTGTTACCCAGTTCTGAGATTGATGATAAAGTAGTCTCTGCGCAGTTTGCAGTCTAAAGGCAGCCACTTTAGACTTAATATCCATGAGGCCTTGACCTCCTTCATGTACCTGCAAATACAGAACTGACTCTCGTAACCAATGTTGTCCAGACCAGAAAAAATTGACAAACAATTTTTGGACTCCCCCAATAAAATCTTCTGGTGGATTCAAAGCAATTAATCTATGCCACAGGATAGAGGCGGCAAGATTATTTATAACCAGCACTCAGGGGCGTGTCTAGAGCATTTTTAGTGGGGGGGCCATGCTGGGGCACTGCCTCCAAATGGGGTGGCCACCAGTGACCAAAAAAAAAAGCTAAATTCTACAGTATATTACGTAAATCCTATTGATTGTTTTATGTTTTTAACTTGAATAAAGTTACTTGTAAACAAATGTAGTAATAAAGCACATTTTTGATTCATTTAGTTTTTTGTCATCACTGTATATCCATTAAGTTCAATTTGAGAGCCAGTGTTTATTATTTTTAGTGTTTTTATAAAACTAACAAGTTTATAAAATAAAGCAATTTTAAAACCCCAGAAGCAGAAACAAGGTCAACTATTTTCTTTTAATTAGTTTTACCATTACAATATACAGTAGTTTTATTCACAATCTCTTTCAAATAATAATAATAATTTAAAAAAAAAATCCCCCCACTGTAATAATTCAAATGGTTTGGCCAACACATCATAGTGTTTCATTCAACATTTCTTTCAGATTTACAAAAAGCTGAGTAACACAGAGTTAAAGTTTCACCACTGTAACAGTTATGAAAACACCACAGTTTAAAAATAAAATATGGAACCATCACATTGTGCTCTGCCATATATTAAAGAACACTCTATAATTTAGAAACAATAAAAATAGTAGCAGAAAGAGAGGAAAACAGACGAAAAAGAAACAAGGCAGACCTCAAACTAAAACAGCTGGATTCTTCTGTTTCGGGCATGGGCATTCGATTAAATTTTCTTAGTCGATCGTCGGAAGAATTAACGGACAATCGATTAATCATTAATATTTTTATATTCATATTTATTATATTTCACATTTTATAAATTAAAAATGCAATGAAAATACAAAAATAAAGCGTGTTTTTCCTCGATTAGATCTTTATTACAAGATGATCAACTTGTGGCAGTTAAACTGGGCGTTTGGTTAGGCTAAATATGCGCGTCGGTGCTCTAAGGCAACTGAACCTGCAGCTGCGAGTTGGCCCTCGTGAGACCCTCGTTTGTTCCAAAATAATAAATAATAATAAAAAATAACTGTACCAAAAACATAATAACATTTAGATCTGACAGGTTTTGTTAACATGTAACTCAATCAAGGCACGGAGTCGAGAAAGGGTGAGAGAGATTAGCCTACCTGACAATCAATTAGGCTAGGCTACTTTAAGCTTCATAAAAAATAACTCGCATACAACTTCTGCTCCAGTCTAACGTTACTGATTTTTGTTGAAAAAGATAACCATGTTGATGACATAATCTGGGGTCAGACGCGACCGCAACCTGTATGGTGACCCTCATGGCACTTCAGCGCGTGAGCGCGAGTCTCTGCAGACTGCGCGTGCTTGCGGACGCGTCGAGTGTAAACAAATGCTTCAGTCCAGCCGCTGAAAACGCCGCTCTGATGAGGGGACTGACGTTGCCGGGATGCACAGGTACCTCCGCGCTAACATGATTAGCCCGGGGAACACGTTCACTTTCCACGCACACTACGCAACGCAGCAGCATTAATATGATAATCGATAACAAATTAACTCTAGCCGTTGTTTCTCTGGCGCTGCACTTCTTTGAATCACAAACTTCCGTAGAGTCTATAAACTGATTGGCCGTAAAATGAATCAATCACAAGACATCTTATGGGGGGGCACCCGGGGTGGCCAATCGAATTTCAGGGGGGGCCGGTGCCCCCCCTGGCCACCACGTGGACACGCCCCTGCCAGCACTCTTCCTCTATAAGACAGTTGAGGCAAAATCCATTTCCAATTGGACAATCTGGCACAAATTTTGTCCCTCACACCCTCCCATTTTTTTCTTTGATAGTTTTCAGAACCCATAAAAATTCCTAAAAAACTTAAAACCAATTTTTTCCCACTTAACATTTTCAGGGATCTCATTACACCAAAACGCTTCTGTTTTACCCCAGTTGAGTTTTGCAGAAGATGCTCTCTCGTACAATCCAATACTGTAATTAATAATATCAATATCTTTTTGTTCTCTCACAATTACAGTAATGTCATCTGCATACGCAGTCAATTTAACAGAATGCAAATCATCACCAATCCTTAAACCAGACAGTTCTTTTCTAAGCAGACATAAAAGTTAGGGATGGGCATATTACTCGATCACTCGAGTACTCGAACGTGACAGCGACGATCGATCTCAGAAACGAAGATCTGAGTTAAAATTTTTTTTTTTTTCTGATTGGTTATAGCAGCATTTTGGGCGGGACCGATTGGTTAGCATTGACAGAGCGCGCGGTCCAAAGTCCAAACTCAAAACAGCGAAAATGGCGTCAAAGTCGCGTAGTGATGTCTGGCTTCACTTCGACAGAATAGATGAAAAAACAGTTCAGTGCAAAATATGCAGCGCCAAGCTGTCACACAAATCTACAACGAGTACAATGCGTTATCATCTTGTATTTGTACATAAAATGTCTTCTGATACTACCAAAGACGCAACTCAGACGAGCATCGCATCTTTTACCGTCAGACAGAAATGCACCGCAGCCAGAGGTGAAAAGATGACACAACTAATCATCGAAATGATAACGAAAGATTTGCTGCCGATTCGTTTTGTTGAAGGAGAAGGGTTCAAAAATTTGATGAATTTTGTTGAGCCCCAGTATGACATCCCATCGCGCAAGACGGTCACGAGACGAATAGAGGCTCTATATGAAAAGACTGCTGCTTCACTGAAAGACAGACTGTCAAAGACAACGAAGATGGCTATCACTACGGACGCATGGACCTCGCTGACCACTGAGTCCTACATAACACTAACTTGTCATTACATTTCTGAATGGGAAATACATAGTGCAGTGTTGGAGACGCGCAGTTTTGACGAACGACATACCGCTACGAACATAGCCAACTACCTAAAAGGAGCTGCAGAACAGTGGCTGTCAAGCTCGGAGAAAGTTATTGCATGTGTTCATGACAACGCTAGTAACATGGTCGTTGCGAATCGAGGACTTTGGGAATCAGTGCCCTGCTTCGCACACACCCTGCAGCTAGCCATCAACAAAGGCTTCAGTGTTGCTTCTGTTAAAAGCGTGATAGCTGCCAGTAGCCGACTGGTGGCACATTTTCACCACAGCACCGTGGCTACAGCAGCACTTCGCCAGAAACAGCAGCAGCAGAACGTGCCCGAACACAAACTGATCCAGTACTGTCGTACACGGTGGAATTCTGTGTGCGATATGTTCGAACGTCTTTTGGAACAGAGATGGACTGTGTGCGCTGTTCTGTCAGATCGTAATACTACAAAACTTGCGGATGCGAAGACACTGGACTTGAAAGATGAGCACTGGCGGATAATGGAAGAACTGATACCTGTTCTCCAGTCTCTGAAGTGCGCCACAACAACAATGTGCAGTGAGACGCAAGTTTGCGTTTCGATGGTCTATCCTATTACACATAGCCTAATCACCAAACACCTAAACACACAGATCGGTGAGTCTCCAAGAGTTTCGGAATTCAAGACAGCAGTGGCAGAATCTCTGAAACGGCGCATTGTCACTGTCGCCGAGGATGCTGAGAAAGTTTCTCTACCTCTGATTGCCGCAGCATTGGATCCAAGACACAAACATCAACATCTGAAGTTTCTTGACACAGAGCTTCGAGAGAGAGTAAACGAGAGTCTGAAAAAGATTTATGAGAGCGTTACAGATTCTGTCACACCCATTCAAAATGACCCTCAACCTGAACGAGCAGCGGCAACTACTGCACTCGACACTCTTTTCGGTGAGGATTACGGTGCCGGCGCGAGTGATATTTGTTCGCGTGACAATGAAATAGAACGCTACTTCAGTGAGCCATGCATCTCCGTAAACCAGGACCCTCTACTGTGGTGGAAGGTAAATGAGAATCGGTTTGCAAAGCTGAGCATCATTGCCCAGTGGTACTTAGCTGTTCCTGCGACATCTGTTCCAGCGGAGCGTGTTTTTTCCACCGCGGGACTAATTGTGAATAGACTCCGAACACGCCTCTCACCTGAGCACGTAGACCAACTTATTTTTTTGAACAATAATATGTAGGCTGTAGCTTGTTTACGTTTCATCAGGCGAGATAAAAAATAGGCCTATACAGGATTTTTTTTGTGTGTGTTTTTTTTTGTTTCAATAAATGATTCTGTAGCAGCAGTCGTTTACAGTAGGCCTATTACTTTGTTAAAGTTGTTAAATGAAAATTAAGCTGTTCGTTTTTGTTGTTTATTAAGAACAGTTGAAATATGCTGCTGAAGTAGCCTAACACTGAAGAGAAGTTGTATTTACTGTTGAATAAAGGAGCCTAAAAGTATCAAGTGTGTTCATTTTTAGGACATTTCCTCTAAATTCTTTTCAGATATCATATTCAGTCATGTGTTGTTCAGTAATTTAAGTCAATTTTACTCTGACTAAATTGTAATGTTAGTCAATATAATGTAAAATAACATTTTGTTTTATCAGAAAGTGCTAATGTAATCCAAAATATTGCTTAAATATTAAATTGGTATCATTGTCTCCATGACTGACAAACCCCGCCACCTACCTTGAATAAGCCACGCCCCCGAACAGGCCACGCCCCCGATTAATCGAGTACTCGTTTATTGAGACCTATCAATGATCGAAATAAGAAATTGACAAAAATGCCCATCCCTAATAAAAGTGGCTCCACTGCTAAAGCATAAAGCTGACCTGACAGTGGACAACCCTGCCTGATACCCTTCTTTATGCTTATTGGTTGACTTAAACCACCACCAATCTTTAAAATAGAAGATACATCCATGTACAATAATTTGATCCAAGAAATTAAAACATCTCCAAACCCAAACGCATGCAGTGTTTCAAACAGAAAGCCATGGTCAACCCGATCAAAGGCTTTTTCCTGATCGAGGAACAAAAAACCTACATTCACTTCATAAAATTTAGAGTAGTCCAAAATGTCTCTGATCAGAAAAATATTGTCATGTACCTGGAATACAATAAGACTGGTCTCGATGTATTATATCACCCAAAACACATTTCAATCTATTGGCCAATATCTTTGCTATTAGTTTATAATCAGATGTCAAAATTGATACAGGCCTCAAATTTTTTAAGAGACTGAAGTCTCCTTTCTTAGGTAACAAAGCCAATACTGCCCGTTGACAGCTTTTAGGAAGTAGTTTATCATTAAAACATTTTTGAACCACCTCATAAAAGTCTCTTCCGATGATCTTCCAGAACGCTTTATAAAAGTCCACAGGCAGTCCATCAATTCCAGGTGAACGACCAGCACTCATCTGTGATACTGCCTCAGTTAACTCCTGAAAGGACAAAGCACTGTCCAGAGTCCGACTCTGCTCTTCAGTGATGGTAGGAAGCTGTTGTAATAATTGTGAAGTACATCCAGTGTCAGTGTCCTCCTTTTTGTATAGTTCTGAATAGAAATCCACTGCAATCTTTCGCATTTTTCTTGAATCACAAGTCTTTAGTCCGTCCGGTGTTGTTAAACAGTACATTTCATTTTGTTTCTTGAAGACCTTTTCTAAATTAAAAAAATATGCAGTGGGAGCATCCATGTCATATAGACATAAACCGTGACCTTATTAGGGCACCTTTAGCCCGAACTTGCAATAAAGTTTCAAGATCTTGTTTCTTTTCAGCTAACTTTCCATTTAATGATGGATCTAAATGTTGAATCATTCCAGATGTAATCTGAAAGATCTCTTGCTCAATTTCAGCTATTTGTTTAATTTTTCTAGTAGACAAAAAAGTATATTGCTGACAAAAACTCTTATTTGGGTCTTTCCAATCCCCCACCACTGTATCAAACTCTCAAAATCATCCTTTTGGGAGACCCACTCACTCCAAAACAATTCAATTTTTTTAACAAAATCTTTGTCTTTTAACAATGCAACATTAAACTTCCAGTAAGGACTTTTACATTTTTGATTTGTCAAGGCAATATTCACCGTAATAAAATGATGATCCAATACACAGCATGGAAAACTTTTATACTCCATTACTCTATTATTTTCCTTACGTTTAATATAGATCCGGTCAAGTCTGCACTAATCCTCCCTTGTGAAACTCTTGTCCATGTGTATTGTTTTACAGTATTATTCTTTTCTCTACAGACATCTATAAAATCATTTTGAACAATCACATTTTTAAAAAAAGAAGCTGATACAGAACCTGGTTCTTCATTATTTCTGTCTAAAAGAAAATTAAGAGTACAGTTCCAATCACCACCGACAACTATAAATTCATCCACATGGTTCCTACAGGTTTCTTCAAGTTAAATTCAAGTCTTTTTAAGACCTTTTTAAGACCTTTTATATAAAAAATTAATACCAATTTCCCGTCCCTACCAGCAAAGAAAAACAAAATCCTTCAACTTGTGTTCATTTATTTTTTTTAAATGTGGAATGGGTAAAAGATGATAAGTCAAGCAGGTAAAATAAAAACATTTCAGTAGGCCACAAGAAAGTTTGCCGAACAATGTTAAGTTGTGTTTTAACATTAGCAAAACACACACAGGACATCAGTTCTGACTGGATCGCTTCCCAGATCGACACTATCTAACATCAACATCTAGTTGTTGTTTTTTTCGTTGACGAAAATATCAATAGATTTTCGTCATAGTTTTGTCATTCAAAACTAACGTCTCGTTTTCGTCAGTGAAAAAATGTCGTTGAAGAAAAGTTTATCATCGTTTTCGTCAGTGAAATTAACACTGACATACAGCACATTTTTTAAGACCCAGATATCAAAATTCAAGACTTTTTAAAGACTTTTTAAGGTATTATTTCCAAATTCATAAATTCAATGCTTTTAAGGCTTTTTAAGACCCTGTAGGAACCCTGCATCCAGTGTAAAACTTTTTAAAACATCTCCCAACTTTCTGAATAACAACATTCTTTCTGTGCCTCTATTTGGAGCATAAATATTGATGAAAACAAATATTTGATTATGAATTTCAACTTTCACAATCAAAAGACACCCTTTCTCCAGTTCTATTTTTGATAAAATATTAACATCAATATTAACTGAAAAAAAGATAGCTACACCAGCACTGATATTTGTGCCATGACTCAAACAACATTTCCCTTCCCACCACAAATTCAGCTCAGATTCATTATTGGGATCACTATGCGTTTCCTGTAAGAATATTACATCATTGTTTTTAAGCCTAAGAAATTCAGATAGTAAAGCTCTTTTCCCACTATCCCTCAACCCATTAACATTTAAAGATCCCACTCTCAATAACTGCATTATAGGGAAGAGAAAAGGGAAACAGAAAAAGAAATAGCAGAAAAAAACAAAAAATAAATAAATCCCATAGCCATGTGCTTTTATTTTTTTTTTCGTTTTGACAATTTTGCCTGTTAACTTTGAGCTTTACGTACAGCCGTCATGAATTTTTTCAGCCTAAATCTTTTTTGTTTCGAAATCACATCGTACCCAACAGTCTTCTGAGCAATCATTACCGATTTAACAAATTTATTACCGTCAGCGAAGTACTTAGAAACATCAACTTTTTTCCCTTTAGTTTGATCCAAAAAATCATTCAATTCTTCCACAGAATAAACGTCAGTCGTTGACTGACTGAAGGCCACCCTTAAAAATATTCTTGTTTGCCGTAACCCGACCGACCCTGTCAATTTAGGGCCGACCCAATTTTTTATTTTTTTTTCCTTTTAGTCCGACCGACTTGCCGGTTGTAACTTGCGTTCAGACCTACCAATTTTTTTTTAACTCTTCAAACGACTAATTCAAATTCAATAAAATAATATTAAAATTATATTTTAGTTAATATTATGAAAGTTGGCGTCACCAACTTGTGAAACCCGTGAAATTATGAAACCCGTGGCGTCATACAGTCATCCGGTAATGTTTACACCAGTTTACACCACGTTACGCGTGTCACATATGGCTTGTAAGTTCGCTCGTTTCATTCAGTGTTCCCGCTTGGTAAACCCGGTTTTAAACTGGCAAAGGGAATGAATATCAACCATTTCTATAATAGCCTAATATTAAACAATTCGTCTGTGATGCAATTTTGCTATTCGCAGTCCAGAAGAGAGAGCGATCTCTCACTCGGAGCCACAGTGCGCACAGCACGACAAGCCCAGCTTAATGAGTGAAAATGAGGACAGAACGTGGGTGCACTTTAGATCTGGGATATTATTCTAATTGTATTTTAGATTTCCGCTTTCAAAGATTATAAAAAGAAGATATTTGAGATGAAACCATTACAGACGCATTCTGTCTAGCGCAACTTCCTTCCCTTCACAGCGTTGCGCTGTCATTTCTTCCTAAAGCCCAAACCTACCGTCAGAATCAGCACGATCGGTGATTGTTGTAAAATGCAGTCTGTACTGTTGCTAAACTGCGGACACGTTCAATCATTAAAAGAGCTATTAAAAACACTAAAGTCTGCGCATCAGTCATCTATTACAGTAGAGTTAATTCGGTCTTAAAGGGGCACCCAGCTAACACAGTACGTTGTGACGACGTCGTCAGTTAGTCGTCATTTGGTCAGCGTGACATTACTTTGTGGCAACGTTGTGAGGACGTCGTGGTAAAGTTCCATTTTTTAAGATCTTTGCTCACGTTCCAGAAACGTTGTGGGTACGTCCTCAAAAGAGGTCGCTAGTTTATCCCATGGAAAACGTTGTAGAGACGTGGTCAACTGGTCACCAGATAATTTAATCAAATCTTTGATGAATTATAATTGACCCTTCGCTAAGCCACGCCCGAAAACCGCCACTGGCCAATCATGTCTTAGCAACCGTAACTATGCGCGGGAGGTCTGTCAAGCTTTCGAACGAGGGAACATGCTGAAGCATTGTGCGTATGGATTGTGCAAAACTGATACCGGTATACTAAAAGTTTGGAAGGGGGAGAGGAATTGTTTTCCTTCCAGAAAATCTAAAAGCCAAGGGGAGAAATGATTGGCATGATCTAGCATCTATGTGCGAGATCCATTCTGATAAATGTCGACATGCTTAACAAAAACACCTATTGCTTGGAAATATTGACGGTTCTTTGGTCATAATGATATAACGTAAAATAAGACGATTAAAGAGACAAGACAAAGGCTCACTGACATACTTTAAAATATATTTCAGCATTTTGTTAATCGACGTCCTACTAAGTAACTAAGTTACTAAGTAACCCCTTACTAAGTAACTTAACCCAATCCGATCGCGTCTCTCCCGGTATTAGTGTTATTCCACAAGATTTATTGATAAGCTGTTTGATTTATAATTATTAAGATTATTTTCACATACCCTGCAGTGTATGAACATAGCTGTTCCTCAATTTGTGTTTTCCATTTGAACGGTCAGCGTGAGGCGCTGCTGCTTGCGCTTAGGAATAACGTTAGGCTTTAACTTCAATTTTTAAGAAATTATTCTCTAATCGGTTGCATATAATGTCGTGAATATATCCCTCGAATGCATACTGTAGTCCTTTTGTCTTGCTCTCTCAGATACTGTATTTCACTTGTTCGCCGAAAATTACTAATTATCTCATTGGGAATGTCTGACACCGGGTGCATCCACACTATAGAGAGCCTAAGTCCCGCCCCTTCGCTTCCGGCTCATGGGACCTTATTTCGGAAAAAATATGAATGGTAGTCAATGGCGAGAGACAACTTATCTTTTTATTCCGTCTGAACTGTGCCCTCAATTACACATATGATGTTTGTCAATTTAAAAGATGATTCTCAAAGTCAAAAACGTCGCAGTTTGTCATACAACAGAAGAGTAACATTTAGTTTTATGTGACAATTGCTCTGTGAACTACATCTCCCGGGAAGCGAAACGAGATCCGCTGCTCGTGTGTGCGCAGTCTGGTTCAAAACACTCAGGTAGGACGGCGTAACGTTACGATTATAACGTAAGGCTGTAGAAACAATGACAGACAGCCTCAGTAAAGTTAGCTTCAGTCATTGAGAGAAAATGTGCGCCTTTGGGGTTTGTAGTCTTTGTAATTACGTATTTTCACAGTCTTATACCTCAACGGTTTTACATCAAACTGCGACTTTCTTTACTTTAAAATGTATCTTTTAAATTGACAAACATCATATGTGTAAATCAGGGCACAATTCAAACCAGTTCAAAATATTTGTTGTCTCTCGCCATTGACTACCATTCAATATTTTTCCGAAGTAAGGTCCCATGGTGGTCGACCGGAAGGGGAGGGACTTAGGCTCTCTATAATAGATGGGCCAGCCGCGAAAGCTTGACAGGCGTAGCAACAGTAACTATGGAGGGCGGGGCTTAGCGAAGGGTCAATTACATTTCCCATATAATATCCAAATGGCATATAATATTACTAGGACTTGTAACGCGATTTTCTGGAAAGTTATCTGGAGACCAGTTGACCACGTCTCTACAACGTTCTCCATGGGATAAACTAGTGACATCTTTTGAGGACGTGCTCACAACGTTTCTGGAACGTTAGCAAAGATCTTAAAAAATGGAACTTTACCGCGACATCCTCACAACCTGTCCTAATGACTAAATAAAACAATGCAACTCCACAAACAGGCTTTAAAAGTTATTTTGATGGAACCGGTTATTCCACCGATTAAAAAATGTCTTTCAACATGCAAAATTCAGAATTAAATTAATATACAGCAAACTGTACAAATCAAGTCTGTAGGCATACATGTTGTAGCCATTAAATAAGCACATTTAGTTTCATATTTGTTGAAATATTATAATGCTTTTTCCCCCATGTTGATTATGAAAAGTGAGCATGAGTAAGATAGGATAAGCAATTATATCTAAAGACATGAAGTAGGTTGATTTGGACTCATTATTTAGTAGAAAGCCTTTCTTTAAAGTATAATTGTACTTTTAATTTGTATAAAATGTATCTTAATCATTTTTTTTAATTCATCAACCAATTGCCTGGATTTAATAAATAAGAACAGATAATTGCAGACAATATTAACATGACATGGCGCCCCATTGCCCCTGAACTTGAGTGCATCTCATAAATTAACCGAAATATGCCTTACAGACATGATATATATATATATATATATATATATATATATATAGAAAGCTTGCAACTAAGTCTTTAACTATTCCAAAACGAAAACTATTCCAAACGAAAAGAAAAAGGCTGTGAGAGTTGTTACAGTATTTCAGCATTGACGACTCGCATAATATGGCTACATTCTTACACGCGAACATGCCAGCTGCAGCTGTTGTCATGACTACCGCGCGCAGCGACCGTTTGTTATGGAAACCTGCACACCTTTTAAGGTAAATTACTTTTTAAAACGTATGAGCCCATTGGGTAAATGGTACTTAGCACTGGAGAAAGTAAAATAAGATGTAGGCTACTATATAAACCTATTATATTGTGTCTTTTCCTGAAAATTTACCACTAACGTTACTGTTCACATAACGTTAATGATTTTCCGTCTTTTTTACCGTCCACTTGTAAATAAATGCTGCTTTCACCTGATGAACATGTAACCTCTTATAAAATTGTGTCTTTTTCAGTAAATTTACCACTATGTTACTGTTCACATAACAATATTTTCCGTCTTCTTTTCTACCGTCCACTTGTCAGGACTGTTAAATACCGTTAACGTATGATTATTTGAATCATAGCTGTCAACCCTCCCGTTTTTTCCGGATTTCTTACGTATTTTATGTCTGGTCCCGCTGTCTTCCCGTTTTAGTATTTTCCCGTAAAATATCCCGTATTTTTACGCTCTGGATTGTGTGAGACGTAGGCTACAAGTTCGGACGTATTCGGCTTCGAAGTCGTTCATACTCGGATGCAGCGCCGCGCGCGCTGGCCGGAGACACACTGGCTGCGTGCGTCTCAGCTGCGTGGCGTGAAAGTTTTTATTTTACTGTCTATGGTTTTTATTTCGGCTCCCATGTTAACAGATTAGAGCTTGCACACTGCCTGCGTGACACGCGCAGACGTGTGCATGCTAGAAATAGAACCAGCAACCAGAGATGCCTATTTTTTTACGTGACACGCAAAAGCGTGTTGGAAGCGTTAGACCTCGATGTTTATATGTCAAAAAATTCCATTATTTTTGCCAATATATATTTTCATGTCATTTTTTTAAAACAATATGCTCTTAATAATGTAAAAAAATATCCCTTATTGACGATGGATTCCGGGAAATCTCCCTTATTTTCAATGTTCAATGTTGAACCACTAATGAATATTTTCGGGTTTGATTAAAAAAAAAAAAAAAAAAACTATAATAATAAATAACGATTTTAAAAAAAGATATTAAATTTGACGGTGGAAAGTTGAAACAAGGAACGTTGTGTAGGCTATAGCCTAATTGTGTGAAATGTATTATGAAAATTGGCTAGCAATTTTGCCAAAGTAAATATCAAGAAATAGGTTAAATTAAGTGCAGTTAATTGTATGACACTGAAATATACTTTTCATTTTGCAGCAGCAGGAACAGAGAAAAGGTGTGCAACGTGAAGACAATGATGAAACACTCCTCCTTTTTAAAGAAGAATAAGACTTTTTTTGATTCATTATGATTGGTTTTCATTATTTTTCCCTTAAAAAATCAGATTATTAAAATGAATGTATATGCCAAATTTTCACTTCTCAATAATTTTGTAAAATAACTAATGTGTGTGTGCGTTTGTGTGTTAAAAAATTATATGTTTATTTATTATCTGCGGAAAATGTAATTAACTAACTAACTGCTGATTAATAAATTATATAAATGTTTTCTATTTGATTGATTCTTGAGGCACGTGTGACGCATTGATGCATGCGGTGCTACACACAGGTAACACACTGAATGTTATTATTTTAAATGCTGATTAAATGTAGCCGCAGAGTTTTTGTTTTTTACTGCTATTTCGGTCGTTGCTGCGACTAACACGGTCCTTTGATGTTCGGTCCTCACAACATACCAGTTTGGTCACTGAGACGTAATCGTCACGTTCTTGCGACATACCACTATAACGTCGCCACGACGATTATGGGAATCACAAAGTTACGTCGCTGGAACGTTATGTGGTACGTCGCTACGACTTAAGGCCAATTTATACTCCTGCGTCGAGGGTACGCCGTAGTGTACGGCGTTGTGAGCATTTATACTTCTGCGTTCAGGTCTTGGTTGCTCTGCAGTACTGCTCCGAAACGCTAGCAGGCGGCGGAGGATTTTAATGTTCCACTGTTTTTAGATTCCTCGCAGCTAGGTTACTACAAGCAATAGCGACTGAAAGAGAGTGGATCATGTTGGAGTTTGAGCTTATTGGGATGGAAAAACAGTTCATTTTAGTGAAATTACCAGAAAAGCAGAAATGAGAGAAGACGTCGGAGGAGATGGTACGTTTGTAAATGCGTGAGAAGGTACGTGCGGAAATGCGTAGGAGGAAATGCGATGCTACCAAGCCGACCAATCACCGATCTTGCGGTCCGCGTCGTCGCGACGTGCAGTTACATTTTTGAAGAGGCAACGGCGAAGGGTACGTGGTATGGGACGCGTCTGTGCGTATGCTACGCCGTACCTACTGCGCGCACCCGACGCAGAAGTATAAATTGGCCTTTACACGGTCCCTTGATGTTACGTCCTCACAACATACCAGTTTGGTCATTGAGACGTAATCATCACGTTCTTGCGACGTATCAATATAACGTCGCCACGACGATTATGGGAAAAGTTACGTCGCTGGAACGTTATGTGGTACGTCGCTGCTACGAATATGGTCTGGTCCGGTTACGTCTTCACAACATAACTGTGTTAGCTGGGCAGTAGTCTAATAAACATGTGACGATTGAGCCAGTAATGCGAATAAAACAACAAAATGCAGATAAAAATCACACACAGCTCTTGAATGAATAACTTAAACTTTAATAAGCATTAATCTATGAGACAGTATGCAGTGTCATTTTACATTTGATTACTAAATTAAATTTATTTTCAGACAGAGCGACACACTTAACTGAAAAGTAGCTAATTTTAGACCTTCCTGAAATTAAAGCACTGTTTATGTAGGCTAATTTGTATCTTTGTTTAATTGTATTCTTTGTTTGACCATGTGTTTTGTACTTGTTTTTGCTTATCTCATGTATATATATATATATATATATATATATATATATATATATATATATACTGTATATATATATATATGACAAATAGATATTTTATACATTTTGTGACTGGCCTAAAATGTAACCGGTTAGGTTGCATTAACACCTAGCGGCGGATGCACAGTTTGAAGACCCAGTCAGTGACGTCACAATATGCATTTTTTTTAAAAAAAAATCACGATCACCATGACCAAAATTGTACTTTTTTTTTACACTGAATCTTGCATAAAAAAAATTTAGACCTACCTACCGACCCTATTTTTTTTTTAAAAAATTGCTGTTACTGCAAACCAAAATATTTTTAAGGATGGCCTAATCAAACTCAGACCCCTCCGCGCCGCTATCATCTTCCTCCATCTGCGCCTCATCGCTGTCTTCCTCAGCTGTCACGGCAGACCGCACCAGCACGGTCTGCACACAGCACCAGGACACTCATCCTCTACACCAGTACTAGCTTCCCTGTCCTTTACAGAATCAACTACCTCTGTCAGAACATTTGGGCCCTTGTTTTCACCATCTTGATTAAAAACATTAAAAGCACTCACCTCTGATTTTGAACTGTATTCTGAAACGTTTTGGTCAATTGAGGATTTAGCCTGGGTTGTTTCGCTGGGTCGAAGAACTCCACAGGTAGAAACAGTTGCCTCTATATCCTCCACTAGAGTTTCCTGCCTCTTCTGTTTTTTAGATGGAACCATTGTTTCTTTTACGATTTTAAGTCTTTTTTCTTTATCATGATCTTCAATCTCAGAGCAATCTACGCGTTCCTCAATATTTCCGTCCGTTGCCTCATTCTCCGTCTGTTTTTTATGCGGGCAAGTAAATCTCTTAAGGCGGGCATACACTGTGCGATGTCTGTGCGATTTCAGCAAGGTACCTACTCACACTCAACGAGTAAATCGCATGCGATGCAAAGCCAAAGTTCAGGATTTATGTGCTCACACTGTACGGTCCGATCGTCGAGCTGCGACTTCACTGCTCACACTATACGTGTAATATCTGCGATAACCCCCTGGATTGCGCACATTTACGTGTATGTATCCAGGGATATTGTCAAAACAAGCATCTGCTATCAGTATAGATGATTTAGCATTTTCAATTTATGCATTTAATTATTATTAGCATTATTGTATTATCATTATTAGTGGAGGCGTATAGGCTAATTTTATTATTAAATTGATCCGCTATTATAATTAATTTGCCACGCAATATTTTCACAGCACGTTGGTTATGGGCTGTGAAAATATTGCGTGGCAAATTAATATTTGCCACGCAATATTTTCACAGCACATACATAATCTTACTCATTAAAAATTGTCTAAAACATTTAGGTCGATTACAATGAATTATAGGCATATAAAATAACTATTAACAGTCTATAATATGTCCGAACATTGCCATAACCCTCTGGGCTTCTTCGTAAATGGGTTACACTTAGCTTCCTCCCGGTCAAAAACGGACGAAGCCTTAAAATTTAACTTTACTTTTTCCCAGGATAACCGTTCAAATATATTTTTGTTCTATAATATTTTCTGATTATTATTTAGAATTTTCAGAGTTTTTTATGATACTTTGCTTTAATTATATAATTTTTAAGAGCTATTTTTTACATTAGAATTAATATATATATTTTTATTTTATATTCATTTTTATTTTTTTTAAATAAATGCAACAATTCACATCAAAATAGAGTGCCAGCTTAATAAAAAAAAATGTTCCAGTAGAAGAGCGCCACCTTGTGGCTTTAAAACATAGTTAAATGTGTGCAATGTCCTGCACAGCCTGTAGGCTGCCCATAGCTTCCTATGTAAATACATAGAAAGGCTTTTTGATTCCTGTTGTTGTTTTAGACATGATTTCTCTATCTTATTCGGTTTTTTTAATTTAGATATACATTTAGATATTCTAAAAGACAACTAATTATTTTTTTATCAATTTTTTTTAGATAAGTGTATCAGGTTTTGCATTATGATTACAATCAAACAATATCATTTGGTTAGAAAGGAAACACAATGCAAACATTTTTGTTACTCAGTATTTGATCATTCAAATAATTGAACAAAATAAGGGATGGTTAGTGATAATTCAAAACACTTTACAGATATTTTGCAATAAATTGGTATTTTTTATAATTTATTATTCAATAACTAATAAAAACTTCATAAGAGAACAGCAATTATGATCGAACAGAAATAAACATAAAATAATGCTAATTAAGTTAATTTTCTCTCTCTCTCTGTGTGTGTGTGTGTGTGTGTGTGTGTGTGTGTATGGACACGCATTTGAGCAAGAGTCTCTTTTGTATTATTTATTTATTTATTTATTTTTGCATACTCTCAAAATTTGCTGCAGTCTTACTAGTGAATCTATCTCTCTCTCTCTCTCGCTCTCTCTCTCTCTCTCTCTCTCTCTCTCTCTCTGTGTGTGTGTGTGTGCGCGCGTGTGTGCGTGTGTGTGCATTTGAGCAAGATTTTTTTTTCATTTGTTGATTTTATTTTGCATATTCTCAAAATTTGCTGTTGCAGTCTTCCCAGTGAATCAATCTCTCTCTCTCTCTCTCTCTCTCTCTCTCTCTCTCTCTCTCTCTCTGTGTGTGTGTGTGTGTGTGTGTGCGTGCGTGCGTGGCAATTATTTTTTTTTCATTTGTTGATTTTATTTTGCATATTCTCAAAATTTGCTGTTGCTGTCTTACCAGTGAATCTCTCTCTCTCTCTCTCTCTCTCTCTCTCTCTCTCTCTCTCTCTCTCTCTCTCTGTGTGTGTGTGTGTGTGTGTGTGTGTGTGTTCGTGTGTGCATTTGAGCAAGATTTTTTTTTTTTTCATTTGTAAATTTGCAAATTTGCTGTTACGGTCTTACCAGTGAATCTCTCTATCTCTCTATGTGTGTGTGTGTGTGTGTGTGTGTGTGTGCGTGTGTGTGTGTGTGCCTGCGTGTGTGTGTATGCGTGTGTGTCTGTGTTCGCATTTGAGAAAGATTTTTTTTCATTTGTTGATTTTATTTTGCATATTCTACAAATTTGCTGTTATAGTCTTGCCAGTTTAGCTGTGTATGCGTGTGTTTGTGCGCGTGGGTGTGTGTGTGTGTGGGGGGGGTGGTCTTATTTGCACTCTTGATGTTTTAGAGTGTCAACCCTTCATTGCTGTACACTTTTTTTCGGCACAGTTGCTGATCTGTAGCTTGTACCGCCAAAAGTTTCTCTGAGTTTTCCTGTTTTTTCGTGTTTCCCATTCATTTCCTATGTCGGTCATTTTTGACCGGGAGGAAGCTAAGTGTGACTTTTTTTTTTACGACCCTTTAACAAATGAGAATCATCTCCTTGATTTTTTTGTGTGTTCATATAGGTAATACAACAAAAGTCACCAAGTTTCAGCCCCATCCGATCAAGCAAAAAAATTAAACATTTCAAAACGTAACAGTTTTCGGTCATTTTTGACCGAAGAAGCCCAGAGGGATAATTAATCATCAATGAAAATTAAAAACAGGTTTATTTCAAAAACATTTTAACAAATTAATAAAAGACAAAAGACAAAAACAAAGACAAATTAATAAAAGAGGTGTTACATCGCAGGTGGCTTGGAAGACGGTGGGTAATATTATCCATTTTGCAACACGAACTGGAGGTAAGCAACAGTAATTTGTAGCTAGTTTGAACTACAGAACTTAAAGATCTCCCTCTTTTCGTTTTTATTTTATTTTTGCCGCAGATGAAATGGTTAAACTTCTGTTTTCGCGCAGGTGCAGTGAGGGAAAAAACACTGAGTTTAGGGCAATCGGTTCGTAGCTTTGCTTCAACAGTGCGATATAGTCACGAGGAGTGACCAAAATTTCTGACATGCCAGAAATTCATCCGACCATCCGATTGTCGATCGTGAGAGGTTAATCGCCTCTCGTTTCTCCCTGTACACTGCACGAACACTGCACGACAAACGACGCACGACAAAGCTGAAAATCGGTCCGACACCAAAAAGAGTTGCACGAGTAAGAATTTGGCTCAAAATCGGACGAAAATCGCACAGTGTATGCCCGCCTTTATGCCCCAAATCTCTGCAATCAAAACAACGCATACTCTCCGTTGTTGGGAATATCATGTACGAACTATCGCCATGTTGTATGCGAAAAGACTAGAGATTTCCAAAGTCTTAGACGGTGCATTTAAAAACATGAAAACATGTCTTCGAAAAGACAACACATGTTTCAATGCAGCATTTTTGCATCCAAGTGGCACTGCTTTGATGGAACTAGCAAACTTACCAAACCGACCAAGTTCTTTGGCAATCTCTTCATCGGATATGAAAGGCGGCACGTTCGAAATTGTGACTTTAGCCGGTGCGCGCAACGGCGTTACCTGCACCAACGTGTCGGACACAACAATTCTGTTTTCCACTAGCTTGTTCACTAAATTTTCCTCTTTCAGGAAAACCACAACAGCCTTATTCATTCTAGAGGCCAAGACAATTTTTTCATGTCCTACAATTTCTCCGATTGCTAGTAGAACGTCTTCTATCGTAAACACTTCATCCGAAACAATTTTACACCCATTTTTGATTGAGAATCCAGGTGTTCCCTCACCCGAGGGAGACACCATAGTTTTCTAAATCAACAACCGTATTTTTTTTTCACAACTATTTTTTCCAAACGATATAAAAGTGATAAAGAGAAAGAAAAAAAGAAGAAAATAAACACCCACCATACAAAGAAAAAAAAATAAACCGTAAAAAACTGAAACGAATTCAAGCGCACCGCTCTCACACCCCACGCCACTCCACACCCTCACTTCCAAGCATGCAATACGAGAGAGAGAGAGAGAGAGAGAGAGAGAGAGAGAGAGAGAGAGAGAGAGAGAGAGAGAGAGAGAGAGACTTTTGACTTTTAACCCCCCTTTTATTAAAACAATTTAGGGTTTAAGAAAAACATTTTTTCCATGCAGAATACATTATAAAACAACAACTATTTTACCAATTAAAAACTAAACTTCAATACTCACTCACATTCACCAATGCCTCTCTCACCCCCCATCTACATTCAAACATAGCAACATTAGCAGTGTATTTGTAATATGTATACTCAATAGTCACCCGAGATTGTATTAAAGACCTAAACATAGCTTCCACATCAACTTCTTTTCCTGTATTTTTACACTGGTGGAATTTCAAAATGGCTAACTTGGCTTGGCCAATTAAGAAATTGGCAAGAACACATTGTTGTTGCCATGACTTTCTATACTGATACCCTAATATAAACAAGGTTTTATTATATAAAAACCCTAATTTTGTAATCAATTTTTCGAGTACCACAAATAAAGGACCAAGCCTTGGACATTCAAAAAACATATGAAAGACAGTATCATGAGCATTACAGAATGGACATAACAGAACAATCTTATTGAACTTTGATACCAAACTATTTGAGGCTATAGCACAATGGAGTACTCTCCACTGAAGATCTCCGCATCTCTTGGAGATAGGAGGTTTATACAATATTCTCCATGATGGATGTGCTTTGTCACAAATAGAGATCTTATCCCTCCATTTGGTATCTGTTTTTCCTTGCAAATGTCCAATATGCACAGATTTAACACAAATATAATAAAGATTTTTCTTTGCCACATTATGAAAAAAAAGAATCCCCATATCCCTTCAACAATGTAGTCTGATTTAAATTACCCCCAACTCCCCCATCTTTAGGGATCACCTTCAGCTCAGGGAAGTTCTGAAGTGTAATACCATCTACCAAGGTTGAGTTTACACAGGACATTAATGTAGGGGGCAAAGCATCTCTAATACACTTAATTATCCTATCCACAGTTCTTAGAGATTTTAATTTAACCTGTGCAGCAATTGACAAAGCAGTTCGCCACTGACATTGTGTCAAATCAATTAAATCCGTAACTTTACTAATTCCAGCATTTAAAAAAGTGGAACAAAACAAGACACATTAGATGGTAGCTTTATAAGGGGATTAAAAAACAAGCGCTCTGAAATCCCATAATGCACCTCTTCTGTTCTTGAGAAGTTGAACAACTGTTTATCTAGGCCTATCCCACCTAAATCTGATAGTATAGATAACCCAAATGTAACCCATCGTAAAGGAGTAGAACAATACAAAAGCCTCTGTAATGTTTGTAATCTCATTGCTAGTATTTTTGACTCTATGTGTATTAGTCCTTGACCTCCCTCAGCCACCGGAAGATAAAGTATACCAGGAATAAGCCAATGATACCCGTTCCAAAAAAATACACAAAAGCTTTTTGAATGGTAATCAGCAACTCTTTAGGAGGATTTAAAACAGTTACTCTATGCCACAGCATTGAGGCAGCCAGATTATTGATAATCAAGCACCTCCCCCTAAAAGAAAGCTGTGGTAGAAGCCAACGCCACTTCTGCAATCTGCCAATCACCCGATTTGCTAATCCCTCCCAATTCTTTTCAGTATATTGGACCATCCCAAAAAAAACACCAAGCACTTTAAATCCATCTTGAACCCATTTGCACTGTTGTGGCAATTGAGGTGGTCCACCCAGTCTCCCAACAAGAAGGATGCACATTTATCCCAATTAATATGAGCAGATGTAGCTTTCTGGAACTTATTCAAACAAGAAATAAGATTAGTAAAATCATTAGTGCTCTTGATTATTACTGTAACATCGTCCGCATAAGCTGTGAGTTTCACTGGGGCCTCTTCTGGGAAACCTGGGACACCAATACCACACAGCTGCTTCCTCAACATAACTAGCAGGGGTTCAATGGAAATAGAGTACAGAAGTCCAGACAGAGGGCATCCTTGTCTTATTCCCCTAGTCACAGAAAAAGGTCTAGTTAAAGACCCATTAATACGCAACATACTGTAAATGTCACTGTACAGGAGCTTGACAAGAGAAATAAAATTGGCACCAAAACCAAAAGCTTCAAGGGTCTTGAACAAATAATGATGGTCCACCCTGTCGAAAGCTTTTTCCTGATCCAGGGAGAGTAATCCGATGTCCAGTTTGTGACTTTGGGCAACTGAAATAATATCTCTTACGAGAAAAAGATTGTCAAACATTGTCAGACACAAAATGACTGATCTTCATGGATTATCTCAGACATATATTTTTTGAGCCTATTAGTTAGTGTTTTAGATAAAATTTTAAAATCAACACAGATCAGAGACACTGGTCTCCAGTTTTTAAGGAACCCAAGATCTCCTTTTTTTGGGATCAATGTTATGATTGCCCTCCGACAACTTAATGGAAGTTTCCCACGGTTAAAACTTTCCAGGAAGACTGCATACAAGTCCTCTCCAATCAAATTCCAGCAGCCACGATAGAATTTAGATGAAAGACCGTCCAGACCAGGCGACTTCCCAGGGCTCAGCTCCTGGACGGCAAGAGAAAGTTCAGCAAAAGATATAGGGCTCTCAAGGAGAAGTTGATCTTCCTCTGATAACTGTGGTAGATCACATAAAAGTTGTTCTACTGCGGATCTATCACATGGTTCAGCAGAGTAGAGGTCCTCATAAAAGGAAAGTGCGTGAGTGCGGATGTCCTGTTGGTCAGTTGTCATACCACCTTGTGGTAAATTCAATTTATGGAAGTACTTATTTTCTCTTCTTTTTTTCCAGACCAAAGAAGTATGCAGAGGGAGTGTCCATTTCATTTAATTGAGAATATCTGGTCCTTAAGAGGGCTGCTCTTCCTTGCTCCTCTAACAAAGTCTTTAGAAGGAACTTATTCCTCTCAATAGAATCAGCAGAGTCACCATGGTTACTTTGTCTAAGAATGTCCTCTTCAAGAGATCTCATTTTTTCTTTGAGAGTTCTGGTGTTATGAGCAGTATATTGTTGGCAAAACAACTTAATATGCACTTTGCCATTTTACCACTGACTCAATAAAGGAAAACTACATCTCTCCTCTCTCCAAGATTGCCAAAAAAGGCCAAAAGAGTGAATGAAAGAGTGATCCTGTAGTAATCTGTTATTAAAGTGCCAGTGTGATTTGTGATTCTTAAAAGACAGGACAGAGACAGTCACGGAGATATAATGGTGGTCAGATAGAAAAGATGGTACTATTTGGCTATTATAAAACCTATTATTTTTGGCAACGTAAAACCGGTCAAGTCTCGCTCCAGACAAAGAATTTGAGTTTACTTTTAACCAAGTATACTGCTTGACCCCAGGGAAATTATCTCTCCATATATCAACAAGATCATGATAACCAATAACATTTTTTAAAGCTTTTGCAGAACTTGAGTGAGGCTCATCATGATTCCTGTCTAAATCAGGGTTTACAGTACAGTTAAAATCACCTCCAACTACCACAACATTATCCTGTGGGCACTGTGACAAGGCATTTGATAGTTTTTCAAAAAATAGCTTACGCTCTTGCCCAACATTTGGAGCATATACATTAAAAAAAGAAAACCCTATTTGTCCAATAATAATATCTGCTCTTAAAAGTCGACCAGGTAATATCTCGAACATAACTGGTTGATTTAAGACACATGAAGAAAAGAGTATAGCGACACCGGCACTAAGATTAGTTCCATGGCTCATTAAAATATTTCCCTTCCAATCACACTTCCACTGTGTCTGATTCTGAAAATCAGAATGAGTCTCTTGAAGCATAATAATGTCTGCCTTTTTAAGTTGTAAATAATTAAACAAATCAAGTCTCTTTGTTGTGTCCCGACATCCATTGATGTTAAAAGATCCAATATTTAGGGATGCCATGGAAAAATAAATACTAAGGTATCCAATAAAAACCAAAAATAAACTGACAATCATGATCCTTATAGTCTTTGAGTCGAGCTTTTAATCTTTTTTTTTAACAGTGCTCAGGTATTTTTTGAGCCTGTAGCGTTTAGGCTGATCAAGCTCCTCCAGTGTTGCCTTTCTCATTACCATCGTACATGAATCAACAAAGAGCTGTAAATCTGGGAAGTATTTTTCAAGTTTTGGTTTTCGCTGGTTAAAGGTATTGTCCAAAAAATGATTAAATTTAGGATGCTTTAATTTAGGATTAAAAACATTCTCTACAGGCCCTCCCTGAGAATTTGCAAAAGTAAGAGGTTCTGCTATCTCAGAAGTGTCACTATCAGAATCCATCTCACTTCCTTCTATTGACACACCAGCATCACCCTGAGACAGGCTAAATTCTGATGCCTGCGAATCGACCGATTCTCCACCATGCATCACGAACTCAGCCCTCTCTACTTATCTCTCCAATTCGCCGATTTCACCGTCAGGATCTGCGTCAGCGCGCGCAACATCAGCGCTCCCAACCCCAACGCGCTCAACCTCAGCGCTCCCAACCCCAGCGATCTCGACTTCAGCCCGCACTGTGCTGTCACTCACATTTTCAACGGTATTCTCGGAAAAACATATCAAATCGTCAACATGATCGTTCGTTTTAGGCTCATCTGCACCTTCTCTATCTACAGAAAGAGAAGGCGCTACAACCTGATCACCATCATTATTTACTGTAGTAGAAAGCAATTGTTCCGTAGAATGATTTCTCTCAATCACATTAGGGTTACCCTCATCATTATTTGAACATACCAGTTTTGTATGACCATACTTCCCTCAAGTAAAACACCTCATTGAATCAGTACTGATATAAATGGTGTAATCTTTACCCAGCACGTGGTTTTCGCTGACGTATTCAAGGATTTAAATTCCGAATTCAGGATCATGAAAGTCTGACGTCTAAATGACATCACATGTTTGAGGTCCGGATTTTTTGTTCCTAAAGGAATCATTTTAATCGGCCCCACTAGTTTACCATAGCGTCCTAACAAACGCTCGAGTGATTCATTAGAAATGAATGGGGGCACGTTCGAAAGGATAACCTTCTTGGAAGGACTCGACAACGGCAAAACTGATAAAAAAGTATCTCTAACGGAAAAACCAAATTCAACTAAATGCTGAACCAAAGAGACCTCTTTCAAAAAGACAATGACAGCCTTGTTCATCCTTGATGCGGACACAATATTACAGGCACCAATTTCACTGCTAATCGCAACCAAACAATCCTCAACTGTAATGGACTCATCAGGTAGACATTTGCACCCATGTTGAGCGGTTAAAGAAACGCAACCATCTGAATTTGTCCCCATTTTCCACCCTTGGGTGAAAAACCCTGCGACAATTAAATGAACACTAAAAAATGACTAAACTAAATAATGGGAAAAGGAAAAAAAGAAACAACTCACTCAACCACACCGCACTCAAACACTCACACGCTCCTCAGATGCCCGCACATGCGCACACACTCAGAGAGAGAGAGAGAGAGAGAGATCTAATGCATAGGCATCTGTCTTTGTTTACAAGCAGAATTTGTGAGCAAACTCCAGCTTCGCGGTATGATCCATGCTTACACACACACAAAGACAGAGAGAACAGATGGCCCAGGTTGTTATGTAGGCACAGAAAGTATCCTGCATTCTGTGCATATTTACCATGTAAAAAATGACATTTTTCAACATAAAATATGAGACAATAAATTATCATTTCCCTTCATCAGCCATGAATGTGAGACCGGAAAGCGCGATACAGTATAACCTGTTCAGGATTTAATTTAAATCAATGATTCCTAACGATTGACAGATTTTTTGTATATATATATATATATATGTATATATATATATATATATATATATATATATATATATATATATATATATATATATAAACGCATATCACTAATTTTCTGGGAGAACAATTTGTATATTAAGCAATGCCAGACTTACTTTTTTACATTCCACTAGAAAACTCTTTAAACAAACTTTGTTTATTGTTTTGCACTAAGATTATCATCTACATCTTGCTGTACCTATTCATATCCAAACCCGCCTGTAAAGGCTAAAAAAATCTCTCACATGCCTCCCTGCCAGCTGTTGCCATGGAAACGGCCCCATTGGTTGGCACTGTGAGCTCATGGGAGTGCCAAATAGCAAACATCCCATAGTTAACACAGGAGACAGTCAGGCCACATGGTACAGTATGTGTAAATTATATTATTATTATTATTATTATTATTATTAGTGTGAAGAAGTAAGAGGATAAAATAATCAATGTTTACATTTTTCTTTGCAGGCATATAACACTAAACGACACAAGGTGACACTAAAAGAGTCACCTTGGATAGAAAAAATGCATATTTAAACAAACAGCTTATCCATGCATACACAAATTATATCCTCTAAATCCACACAATACTCTCACAGCTGTGTTTAGACTGTCACTGATGTGTTCATATTCATACTCAGCTGTATAAGTTCTCAGCAATATATTAAAGGGATAGTTCACTTAAAAATAAATTTTTGATTTGTTTTTGCTTACTTCAAGGGCATCCAAGATGCAGGTGTCTTTGTTTCCACATTAATTTCAATTTTGATATTTTTCGGTCAAACCATTGTTGTTTATCAGTCATATAATGCAGGTTTAGGGGGTCCACCCTCGGGTCACTTCTTAAGAGCATGTACAGAGAAGTCAAAATTAAACATGATTTAATGACTTGTAAATGTAAGTACGCATTGATGGCCTAAGACACAAAACGAGCGGTTTGTGTCAGAAAACGAACAGTTAGGGGTGTGCCGGTTTCAGAATTGGTGATGACGGTTATGACTTGAGTCAAATGTGACGGTTCGTCACATAACCGTCGCCGTTTGAAGGGGGGGGGGGGGGGGTGTTGCGGAGGAAAAAGTCTTCCTCTTTAAAGCTATTAGAATTCCATTCCTTATTTTATGTAATATTCTAATAATATTCCTATTATTAATCCTATTATTTTTCTATTATTAATATTTACGCCATTACACATACTTATGGATCGTCAATGCCACTATAGCCTGCTGTTGTCAATCCCCGCGCTATATACAGATGTAATGGAGTGCACGTCACCGAAAGTAACAGATTTGAGCTGCATTATTGATCATCGGCTAGCCTAATTTCAAAATCAGCAAAGACAGCAATAAGGGAGAGCGGCAACAGCCCTGGTAATATCATGTCATTCCTTTAACTTATTTTTAATGAAGATGGTAGTGTTAAGCGTCTGTGACTTACTTTCACTTTGATTTGCGATAGATTGCGGCGCATTGGCTTGATAAATAGGGGCTCAGATCTGAGGTGATGTGATCGTCATATCGCGTCGGAAGTTCCGGGAGTCTCCCGCATATTGATAGAGTCTCCCTGATGGCCGCAAATTAGTTAAAGTCTCCCAGAATCTGCGCATCACATACATAGCGCGCGGCGCGTGCATGGCAGAGATGAAGTGAACGAGACGAGACCTTGCAAATATGTGCCACGCGAAAGCTAGTCCCGCACTCTCCTATTGTTAATAAGAGAGATTGGTAGTGTTGGCATTTGTAACAAATACCGTTTTTCCGCATATTCTGCACACAAGCTCATCAAGATTTTCTGGTTTTCCGTTGCCATCTGGTTTAAACCCGAAACGTGCCCATATAAGCGATTTAACATTATTTTTCGCAACGAGATCCATCTGTTTTACCTTTATTCACGAAGTTCTCACGTGTAAAGTGACGGCTCCTGTATACTCCTGCAGCAGGCAGCGCGTCCCATGCACCACGCGATCACACGCTGTGCTTATGGGCACCAAAAATAGCCCCACCTCAGTGGTCTGTTGGATCGTTAATTGTCCTTTTTAATTAGTATTTAAACATTCTCTATGACGATTTTTTTTTTTTTGAAAAAAATAAATAAATATATATATTACACGGTTTTGGCGGTTATAGAGTTCTAATGACGGTTTTCAACTATAAACGTCGGTCTCACGGTTATATAATAACCATCACACCCCTACGAACAGTATTTATATTGTTTTACCTCGTATAACCACAGCCATGTCCAACTGATCTGACAGCACAGGCGCTTCGTGTACGTCACTCATTGTTTACACAGAGATTTCGGAAGTTTCACCTTTTTTTTACACCTACATCTTGGATGCCCTTGAGGTAAGCTAAAACATATCAAAAATTTATTTTTAAGTGAACTAGCCTATCCCTTTAACATTGTATTAGTGCTGCATACAACATTTTGAGTTTAATCCATTTGGCCTATTTTTTTATCTGAAATTTATTATATATATATATATATATATATATATATATATAATAAATAATTCAAAGGATTGCCACTGGTCATGTGGCTCTTTGAACTCTTTAATAAGTAACTCAGAAATAAAGGAAATAAAGGATTTGTCAGACTGATTCAACTAATAAGAGCAATTTGCTTATGAACTGGAGTCTGGTTGTGCTTTTTGCACGCAAAGATGTCTTTTTTTTCCTCATCACATTCATTTCAGACAGCAGGCTCACAACTCTTGGTTGAAATCTAATCTCCTTTGCCATCCCACCGCAGATTTGCTTCACCACTGAAAAACTTCTGAATAAAGAAAATCATTTTATCTGTATAAAAACAGAATAGAAGCGAGTGGAAAGTTCTAGCATGATAGAAAAACAGAGAATTTGTATTTGTGTTCAGAACAGAAAATACCAGTGTGAACCATAACAAATCTCAGTGGCTCAGAGTGAATCTCACACTAATGCCATTTATTATAACAGAATTATACGTCTGTAAGTGTGTGTGTGTGTGTGTGTGTGTGTGTGTGTGTGTGTTATAAATCAGTGGGATGTGATGAATGTTCCTGTCATCTGTGTGTGAGCTTCAGCTGTTCTAGTAGCTGACTTTCATAATTGTGCTCCTTCAGAGCGCAGTGCTGCAGCTCAATTAACGCATCTCAACCGTAACCTTTGACCCAGTCTCTCACAGATCCGACGGGTTCTTTCAAATTTACGTGGCCAACAAAATAATGTTCTTAAATGTCATTTACATTTGCAGCTATCGGCAGTGATGTTTCTAACAGGAGTTTTCAATTAATTTTGTTAGTGTGTTATGATGACTGAACCAGCTGGACTAATTCACTCTGTATATGATTTCAGGCTCAGAAAGTGACCGCGATCTCTTCTGCACACCATCATATTTATAACTATCCGTGCAATTGAAATCACAATTTAAATTAACGAACTATTATCATTTAGCATGGGTTGGATTCTTAGGCAAAGAATTAACTAATAAAATATACTGTACACCTGAATGAAATGCAAGTTGCTTTGGATAAAAGCATCTGCCTCATGGTTTGAGCTTGAAAACCAGTGCAAAAACATTACAAGACCAACTGATCAAGAACTATCCACTGACCTACAAAAGGCTAAAACCAACAGTGGCAGAATTTTAAAACAAGTTATTCAATTATGTCACAAGTTATGATAATGTTAGAATGTATATTCCAGCTTGGGCATTTAAAGTTAAGATGGTAAATCAGAGGTGTAAAGAATATTTGAAAACCTTACAGAGTAAAAGTACAGATATACTCTATTACAAGTTACAAGTCAGCAATTACCAACTGAGTAAAAGGCTTAGACATGCCAGTTTCAGACATGCCAGTGAAAAAACAAGAAACAGTTGTGGGTTGTAAGGAGAGCAATCACATTTATTTTCTAAAATCTAAATAAAACTGAATGTCTCAAAATTGTAATAAATCGAGGTCAAATAAAACAACCTCTTAAACGTCTACATTTAAGCTTAACGTCTACATTTTACATTTATACCGTGAGTAGTGACTTTTCTCTTGTCAGTGGAGTTAGATTGGAGAGTGGAGATATACTAACTACATATCTCAGTGGAGATATGTAGTTAGATTGTTTCATGTAACTTAGTTTTTTTCCCTCACTGTGTTATGGCTGTGACAATCAGCTGATTAGTACTATTGAATGTAAAACAGTAACGTTACAGGAGTCACCAACCCATAGATTGCAGTCGATCTTGGAAGCAATTTAAGTCACTCGCAAAGGGTTTTCAAAACCAGAAATATTTTTTAAAAATAATATTTTTATTCATTATTATTTATTAATTTGTGAGGTGAATTAAAACGAGTGAGTGAATTCGGACAGAGACCCAGACATACTAACGCTTTTGTGCCCACCTCAGGCGTATTTCAGACTGATCTCATGAAGTAGCGTGTATATGACACGCCAATTCGTATTTGCATTTTTGGCGTGCTATCAAGACGCATAATCGCTTTTCAGCGTGTTTATGAACGCCGTTGACTTAACGTTATATTAATATATGACTTACCTCAACCCTGTCCCTAAACTTAACCATGGCATTTATGACTGTTCCCTTACCATCCTAGTGAAAAAAAAGATATGACTTACCTCAACCCTATCCCTAAACTTAACCGTCACTGGGGTTAATGGCATTTATGACTGGACATTTGACGCGCGTGTACAGACACGCGGAATGACGCGGACGTTAATGGCGTAGACATACACGCATACACGCGGATACACGCGGATAGCTCAAAATGCGTAGAGATAACACGTCACTTGACTCGAATGTGGCGTGTATGTTTACGCAAAAGTCGTGATGTCATGTTGCGTATTTGTTCCGCAAAGTGTGCGTGTGTTACAGAGCAGGCTCCTGCACCGCCTTCTCTTCACCACCAGAGGGAGCCTTCACCAGAGTACTAGTTCACTCTAGAACTCCGTTTGCCATAATGCTCATTCCTGGGACTGATAGCACACACACCTGCACCTCATTCAGACTCTCTATAAAGCCACACTCAACCTGAGGCTTAGTGCGAAGTATTGCATTGCCACGGCCTGTAATGACTGAGTGTTTTTCCCTGTTTTACTGCTTCTGTGTACCGACCCTGGAAAGTTATATCACTACTGCCTGTTTGCTGCCTGTCTTGACTTGGATTGTTTTGGATTACCGTTGTTTGCTGCCTGACCTGATATTCAGCCTGTTATCTGACTACTCTCTGTGCCCGCTCTCTGAAAATCTTGTTTGGCCGTTCTCTGACCCTTGCCTGTTTGACGTGTCTTTAATAAAGCTGCACATGGATCCTACTACGTCTCGAGTATCGTTACAGAATACTTCGCCGACTACTAATCCAGCAGCTGTTCTGCAGATATCCTCCGAACTCAACTCTCAAGCATATCGTCTGGATCTCCATCACCAACAACTCAGTCACCTGACTTCACTCACTGAGAAACTGGTTCAAGGTTTGAACGAATTACGGTCCACAATCACTAATCCACCTGTTGCACCTGCCAGCCCTCCTGTAGAAAGTCCTCCAGCAGCCACAGCTTCTTCAGGTACCCTACGACTGGCTTTTCCTGAGAAGTTTGACGGTAATTCCACGAAATGCAAGGGATTTCTACTTCAGTGTACTCTCTTTGTGGAACAGCAACCATTATTATAGACCACCGGCGCAAGCCGGATTGCGTTTGTATGTTCGCTTCTCACGGGACGAGCGCTAGAATGAGCTACGGCTGTTTGGAGTACAAATGGGTCATCCTTCACTTCATTCAGTGAGTTTATACAACAATTCTGTCATGTTTTCGAACATTCAACTGAGAGAGGAGACGCCGGGGAACAATTACTATCTCTCACTCAAGGGAGTAAATCAGCTGCTGACTATGCGTTAACCTTCCGCACTCTTGCAGCACAAACTGGGTCGAGAGCACACTGAAAACTATTTTCCGCAAGGGTCTCACCGTGGAACTACAATCTGAACTGGCCTGTCGAAATGAGGGGAAAACTTTGACGGAATACATCAATCTGGCCATTCAAGTGGATACACTAATTCGCTCACGAACGATCAGCTCAGCCGTTACAGCGATATCATCATGAGATACCCACCGAACATGAACCCATGCAGATCGGATTTTCTCACATCACTCCAGAGGAAAGAGAACGCCGGAGACAACACAGATTGTGCATGTATTGTGGTAAGCCTGGACACATGAAATTCACATGCCCAACTCGACCATCTGTCAGTTCCCGTTTGGTGAGTCCATGCATAAAAACTCCTTTGAAACCTTCAAGCTTTAAATTGCCAGTAATTAATGCGATAAGAGGAGATAAGTTCAAAACCACTGCTCTCATTGATTCTGGAGCTGCTGGAAATTTTATATCGCGCACTTTTGCTGAACAATGCCTCGATTAATGATTAACTCAGATTAATGCCTTGTCTCTCCTCCTTGGCAGTGGAGGCGTTAGATGGTCGACCCCTCCGAGAGGGAAGAATTCAGAATACCACCGAAGAGATAAAACTTCATGTTGGACCCTTGCACACCGAGCTTATCAGTTTCTATGTAATTCAATCACCCCATCATTCCATTATATTGGGGCATCCCTGGCTACAAGTTCATAACCCACATATCTCCTGGAAAGAGGGACAAATGCGTCTATCAAGACGCATAATCGCTTTTCTGCGTGTTTATGAACGCCGTTGACTTAACGTTATATAAATATATGACTTACCTCAACCCTGTCCCTAAACTTAACCATCACTGGGGTTAATGGCATTTATGACTGTTCCCTTACCATCCTAGTGAAAAAAAAGATATGACTTACCTCAACGCTATCCCTAAACTTAACCGTCACTGGGGTTAATGGCGTTTATGACTGGACATTTGACACGCGTGTACAGACACGCGGAATGACGCGGACGTTAATGGCGTAGACATACACGCATACACGCGGATAGCTCAAAATGCGTAGAGATAACACGCCACTTGACTCGAAAGTGGCGTGTATGTTTACGCAAAAGATGTCATGTTGCATTGCAAGATACAGAACCTGAATCCTCATCTCATGAAGAAACGAAAATTCCCGCTGTATACATAGACCTCCTCGAAGCCTTTAGCAAGAAAAAAGCATCTCAGCTCCCCGAACATCGCTCAACTGACTGTGCCATAGACCTTCTCCCGGGAACTTCTCCGCCTCGTGGACAGATATTTCCTCTGTCTCGGCCTGAATCTGAAGCCATGAAAAATTACATCCAGGAGGAACAAGCCAAAGGCTTCATCAGACCCTCAACTTCCCCTGCTGCAGCTGGATTTTTCTTTGTCAAGAAAAAGGACGGTGGTTTTCGACCTTGCATTGACTACCGAGTATAAAACGATATCACGGTGAAGTTCCGCTATCCACTACCACTGGTGCCTGCAGCACTCGAACAACTCCGCAGGGCACGATATTTCACCAAACTGGACTCACGCAACGCCTATAATCTGATCAGTATTCGTGAGGGGGATGAGTGGAAGATGGCGTTTTCCACCACTAGTGGGCACTATGAATATCTTGTGATGCCTTTCGGTTTGTCCAGCAGTCCGTCCGTGTTCCAGTCCTTTATGAACGACATCTTCCGAGACATGCTAGACAGATGGGTGATAGTCTACATCGACGACATTCTCATCTATTCCAATTCCATGGAGGAACACATTCAACAGGACAGGCTGGTCCTAGAATGACTCATACAACACCAACTCTACGCCAAAGCTGAGAAATGTGAATTTTATCAGACAAGTACATCCTTCCTGGGTTACATTATCAGTCACGAAGGGGTCGCTATGGACGAGAAGGAGGTAAAGGGAGTCCTGGACTGGCCGTTACCTCAAACTCTTAAAGAACTACAAAGTTTCTTGGGGTTCGCCAATTTCTACAGGAGATTTACCTGAAATTTCAGCATCAGTGCAGCACCACTAACCGCGATGACCAAACGTCAGTCGTCAAGATTAAAATGGTCAGAGGAAGCGGAACAGGCTTTCCAGGAACTCAAATCTCGATAAACATTAGCACCCATCCTCCATCATCCAGACCCTGAACGGCAATTTATTGTGAAGGTAGACGCTTCTAATACCGGTGTTGGGGCAGTATTATCACAACGACAAGGTAATCCAGAGAAAATGTACCCGTACGCCTTCTTCTCCCGCAAACTCTCACCAGCAGAACAAAATTACGATGTGGGAAACAGAGAACTGCTCGCAATGAAACTAGCACTGGAGGAGTGGCGACACTGGCTGGAGGGAGCAAGCCAACCTTTTATCATCCTCACCGATCACAAAACCTGGAATATCTACGGTCAGCTAAACGTCTAAACAGGCAGGCCAGATGGGCATTATTTTTTACCCGATTCCAGTTCAGTCACGTACCGACCAGGGTTCAAGAACATGAAAGCAGATGCCCTGTCACGTCAAACAGAAGGTACAGAATCACATTCAGAATCACACTCCAGAGAGTATAATTTAGACCAGGGGTCACCAAACTTTTTTCTCTGGGGGCCACATTATCGTTCCTGACTGTGATGGGGGGCCGGGGCTATATAAAATAGAATTGTGTGACCAAGACCAAACTGACCCCCAGCAGGCCTCATTGTGTAGTACAGATTACTAGCCTGGCACAACCATATTTGTTTATCATTAATAGTTGTTTGCAAAAGTAGTAATCGAGTCTTCACACTTTGTTTTAATTTGAAATACCACAGATTTTCCATTTATTTATTTTTGAATACAAATAACATCAAAGCATGACGACTTTTGGGGATTGCCGGTTCAAATAGTGGGGGACAGAGGGGTTGGGGGGCCAGTCAAAGGGGTGTGGCGGGCCTGATTCGGCCCGCGGGCCTTAGTTTGGTGACCCATGATTTAGACTAACCTTTTGGTAGCTCCAGTACAATGGGATTTGATCACAGAGATTCAACAGGCTAACAGTCAAGTGAAATCCCCTTCGGAATGAAAAACCGCCCCCTAGACCCTGTGGAAGACCCCGGCGTCATCTGCCTTCTCGCCTCAGGAGCTGCTCGCAGGAGGGGGGCTCTGTTACGGAGCAGGCTCCTGCACCGCCTCCTCTTCACCACCAGAGGGAGCCTTCACCAGAGCATGTGCGTACGGTGGTATGTACGTACGGGACCGCACCGAGAGTGCAGACTGCCTTTTTCTCATTCAGTTCCAGAAAATGTGACTATTCCAGTGTACTTTGCAGTAGAACTGTAAAATTGTAAAAAAAAAAAAAAAAGGCACATTTCTGGAAAAAAATATCTAATATTTGAGTTACATAAAAGCTTTCTATTTGTTTTCTTCCCCCCCACCCCCAAAACAAAAATGGTTTGGCCACTGATCAAAATTTGCTGTCGTCATTTGATTTGAAGTTCAGTACTGAGCAAAGTGATGTCCAAAAGACGTCTTTTCAAAGTCTTTGTCACAAAAGTCGGACGTTGAAAAGACGTCCACTGAGGGACCGGAATGAAAGTTTTTATGACGTCTTTTCTTGACGTGTTCTGGACATCTGAAAAAGACGTTAATGGATCCTTCGTACAAGGATAAAAACTAGTTCAAATGTGGCCATTTTCAACATTATTTATGGTGTCATTTAGACAGTTTCAACATGACATCACGACTTTTGCGTAAACATACACGCCACTTTCGAGTCAAGTGGCGTGTTATCTCTACGCATTTTGAGCTATCCGCGTGTATGTCTACGCCATTAACGTCCGCGTCATTCCGCGTGTCTGTACACGCGCGTCAAATGTCCAGTCATAAATGCCATTAACCCCAGTGATGGTTAAGTTTAGGGATAGGGTTGAGGTAAGTCATATCTTTTTTTCACTAGGATGGTAAGGGAACAGTCATAAATGCCATTAACCCCAGTGATGGTTAAGTTTAGGGTTAAGTTGAGGTAAGTCATATATTTATATAACGTTAAGTCAACGGCGTTCATAAACACGCTGAAAAGCGATTATGCGTCTTGATAGCAAGCCAAAAATGCAAATACGAATTGGCGTGTCATATACACGCTACTTCATGAGATCAGTCTGACAATTTATACTGTTTCTTGACCAACTAAACACTCTCAGGATGCATTAAATTAAAACTAATGTTTATTTACATTGTTTAGATGTGGTTTAGATGGTGATATTGGTTTCATTTTAAGTTGCAATTGTGGTGATCAGTGTTTGCTTTAGTTGGGCTCTTGGTCCCACATCGCCTTACTTAAGCTTTTCTTTGGTTGTTGTAACTATGTGTTTGTATAACATCATTGACTGTGCCGAGAAAACATCAACACAACGCAAGCATTAAACAACATATTTTTTATATAAAACCTTTTTCCTTTTATATCTGAAATGTATTATTCATCTTGTGGAACTGTATCATTTGTATCAGTATCTTTATAATGACCACTGCATACAATATGTTTTAAGGAAGTGAATCACATAGTCACACACAGATATCAAGATTTTGGATATGATCCTCAACGACGGTGACAACCAAAACAAAAAAGCCTGGGGATCAAGGATGTTTTGTACTATGAAAGCTACCCATCATGCATTGCAGCATGAAGCATTTTTTTATTTATTGTCACCATTTTTGTGATTCATATGCAAAATATTGATGTCTGTGTGTGACTATATGGTATATTTTCTCAAAACATTGTGGTAATTTGCTTTTTGTCCAACTTCCATGCTACTAGCCCAAATAAGGCAGTTCCACATGATTGGTGGTTATAAACTCCGAATACAAACACAAAAGTCTAAACACACCGTTAAATGCCCACTTTCTATTCATTTCATCATCATCATCATCATCATCATCACCAACAAGGAGCTGATGAGAGACAATTTTCTTGGCTTTCTCTGTTACAACAATGGTGTTATTCAAAAACACAGTTACAACAACCAAAGAAGAGCTTAAGAACGAATCATTGGGACCAAGAGCCCAACTAAAGCAAACACTAATCATCACAATGGTGACTTAAAATGAAACAAATATCACCATCTAAACAACGTAAGGAAATTACATTAAAATAAACATGAGTTTTACTTTATTGCATCATGAGAGTGTTTATTTGGTCCAGAAACAGTATAACTTGTCTAAATGAGACCATAAATAATGTTGAAAAAGGCCAAATTTGAACTAGTTTTTAACCTTGTACGAAGGATCCATTGACGTCTTTTTCAGATGTCCAGAACACGTAAAAAAAGACGTCATAAAAACTTTCATTCCGGCCCCTCAGTGGACGTCTTTTCAACGTCCGACTTCTGTGACAAAGACTTTGAAAAGACATCTTTTGGACATCACTTTGCTCAGTGGGAGTTCCGCGAGAAATGCCCAATACATGGCTGGTTTTCGTGCACGTCAGCAAGTCATTGACAGATTTTTATGAATTCATCCCTATTTTGCCCGGTCTTTAAAGCATATTTCCCAGATTACTTATTTTATGTTTTTTTGTTGTTGTTGTTGTTCATTCGTTTAATTTAGATGTGTATTTCTATTTTTTCTTCCCTTTTTAATTATTTAATTTATTCATTTAAACAAAACACGAGTTAAACAAAGTGTACAATCAAAACCTATATATTATAGGCTGTTACGTTGCATTGTAATCTATTGAATCTAGATAAAAGTGTATTCTGCCGGTTGTCCTGCAGGTGAACTCATAACTCTGTCTTCTTACGATGCACTTGGGGATGTACGATTATTCCAGAGCACTCGTAGTTCTACGAATATTTTCAAGTGCTACTTAAGTTACGATGCTTTTGGGAAACAGAACATAATATTAAGATCATTCGTACGATCGTTTTTACGATCACCTTTGGCTTACGATGCTTTTGGGAAATGCAGCCCTGGACAACACTGCTTTGGTAACTTTATGAAATACATGTCATGATTCTGCCCTCTTGTTGTTTGATCCCCTTGTGTTTGCTGTCCTTGGCCAGTTCATTGCTTTACGCACCATGTCTATAGCCTACTTTGTGAGTACCTTGTCTTAAAGAAGTTGTGAGCTTGTAAAATCCTGTCTTGTTCATGTATAGTTTAATGTCAAAGTCTCAGTCTAGTATAGTGTTATTAGTCTTTATTTTCCCTGCCTGTGTTGTTTGCCCCCTCGTGGGTTTTGTTTTCCCAGTTTTCTGTTATCAATAAACGTTGTGTGTTTGCATACTGTCTTCATTTGGGTTATTCTGCTATCCACAGAACAATAACGTGATAATACAATATACTATGATAAAGCTTCAACAATTATTATTATATGACAATTTGAGACAGTCACATGTCTAACAGCTAAATTGCCTGTCTTGTTAAAGTAGTGCGTATTTATATGAATAATCATTTGAAGCATATTATATGTTTTATACACAGCCTATATGTGACTGAAATTGTGAGCAGGCTGATTATCTAATTTTAAAGGACAAGTTCGGTATTTTACAATCAAAGCCCTGTTTTAAGATCGTCCCTGATGAAAAAGAATAGTTAATATTGTTTTTGAGACAAATGCTCCTATCACGAGTTTTTTTGGATTCTATGTTAGCACCCCCCACCTTTACAATGAAAGCATAGGTGCACTCGAACAATCATTCATAAAAATGCATAAAACTTTAGTTTACAAAGACGTGAAACTCACCGAGTGGTCTGGGGTGTTCACTGATATGCTCACACAAAAATCGCTGCAAAAGATGCTTTACAACAGGTTTATCGTAGTTTTTGTCCGACTTCATTTTTTTCCTGTTTTCAGTTGAAGTCCACATTAGTCAATTGTCGAGTTCACGTGCACGATCATTGGTAACTAGATAACTAAGGATCGCGCACGCAAACTCGACAATTGACTACTGTGGACCTCGACCAAAAACAGGAAGAAAATGGACTTGGACAAAAACTATGATAAAACCTGTTGGAAAGCATCTTTTGCAGCGATTTTTGTGTGAGCATATCAGTGAACACCCCAGACAACTCAGTGAGTTTCATGTCTTTGTAAACTAAAGTTTTATGCGTTTTTATGAATGATTGTTCGAGTGCACCTATGCTTTCATTATAAAGGTGGTGGGGGGGGGGGGGGGGGGGGGGGGTGCTAACACAGAATCCAAAAATTTTCGTGACAGCAGCATTTGTCTCAAAAACAATCTTAACTATTCTATTTCATCAGGGACGATCTTAAAACAGGGCTTTAATTGTAAAATACCGAACTTGCCCTTTAATATTTATGTGGTTGTCAATACTAAATATTGTTTTGGATTTAATAATATTTTACCAATAAATAGGCAAGAATATACTGTAATCCTGTATCGTCCATGATTTATTTTCTTTACGCACTTGAATGTGACCCGCTCGTAATCACAACTTCAGAAGTGGGAAGTAGGATATTTCCAATAGCATGTGAAGGCGTGCATTATTCTTGAGCAAAAAACATAAAATAACTCTAAATTTTTATAATTTACTCTCCTTTAACAGTTAAAAGCAAACCATTCTGAGAGGTAGAAAAAAAGAGTTCTGCTTATTGAACTTAATTATTTTTTTTCTTTTTAGTACAATTAGCTTTAAGTAAAAATTAAGTGAATTTGACTATTAGGTTTTAAAGGGATACTATTGCTCAAAAAGATTGATTGCCATCTAAATGTTGATAAGCCAAACAAACTATTTGAGTAAATGGCTGTTCAGGATCTAGTTTGTGTTTGGCATCTAAAGAGCAGAGCTGTTAAATAGGTCAGAAAGATGCTGAATGTCTCATCCAATCTCCATTTAACAAGGGAGGATGTGGAAGAATATTTCCTCATCAGGGAAATTTGAGAAAGTTTATGAAAACTACTAATATAAACATTCACCAAGGGAAAACACACACACACACTTGACATCACGACTTTTGCGTAAACATACACGCCACTTTCGAGTCAAGTGGCGTGTTATCTCTACGCATTTTGAGCTATCTGCGTGTATCCGCATGTATGCGTGTATGTCTACGCCATTAACGTCCGCGTCATTCCGCGTGTCTGTACACGCACGTCAAATGTCCAGTCATAAATGCCATTAACCCCAGTGACGGTTAAGTTTAGGGATAGGGTTGAGGTAAGTCATATCTTTTTTTTCACTAGGATGGTAAGGGAACGGTCATAAATGCCATTAACCCCAGTGATGGTTAAGTTTAGGGACAGGGTTGAGGTAAGTCATATATTTATATAACGTTAAGTCAACGGCGTTCATAAACACGCTGAAAAGCGATTATGCGTCTTGATAGCACGCCAAAAATGCAAATACGAATTGGCGTGTCATACACACGCTACTTCATGAGATCAGTCTGTGCACTGGCAGACTGGTTCTCCTGATATTACTCTGGTTTACTGTTGTTAATGAAAAGAATGAGTAAATTGAGAAAATGAATGAGAAAATTTTACTCGTTAAATGTTGAATCATGAAGTTGTTTCAAACTCTCTTGACAGCAGAAGAGCTTGTATGTTTTATCAGAAATTCATGCTAAAATCGTTAGCACGATACACAAAACTATCTCTGGCTTTAGACTTTATTATAAAGAGACATGAGAAGTGAAAATTCTGGACACAACTTTGAACCTCAGAGAAAGAAAGTCTGTTCGGAATTTTGCATAAATACAGTACAATTAAATAGTTTTTTTTTTTATTATTGAAACTACTATGTGAATTATAGTTATTTATAGTTTAACGACTATCCAAAATACCTCATATTTAGCTGTCCTGTTATTGCATGTATTCATATTTGCTTAATTTAGGTTAAATATGTAACCTTGTTGTATATTCTGGCATAACTGTTTTAATGTTATTAATGTTGTCTTTAATTTTACCAGTATCACCACATGAATCATTCACCTGTATACATATCTATGGTTTCACCATTTGTATCACTCCACTTACAGCATTTCTCACAGTGAGTGTCATGGCAAAGGACCAAACACACTGTCATTTTTTTAAATACATTGTAAAATGTAGTTGACTGTACTTAAGGAAACCGATTGCTTAAAATTTCCAAGTAAAGTAGTGTATACATTTTTACTTGGCACAATTTCAAGGGACAATATTACCCCTTTTCCACCGAAAAAAGAACTGGTTCGGAACTGGTGCTGGTTCAAAGTTGGTTCGGAGCTGGTTCAACTTGCGAACCCGTTCAGAACCTGTTTGCTTTTCCACTGACTAGAGCGCCCAGGGAACGACGTCGTTACGTCACTGTTTACGTCGCTTGCAAGTACATTGCTTTGGGATTATCTCTAACTCGTGTACCGAGAAAACTTTAAAAACAATTGAAATATGTAAGTCTTTTAATCTTTTCGTTTGATATGTAATCTTTTCTGATAAGTTATGTACCCCTGTCTTGTGTCTTTTTTTCTTTCCATTTATTTGTTCTATATCGTGACTGTTTTCTTCTTTGCTTATGTTTAAAAAAATAAATAAATAAATAAAACGCTTGCGTGATTCTGCAGTTTGTCCTGGCTTTGCGATGGTCAGAAAATATGTTTAAAAGAACCGAGAAGAACGCGTCTAAACCCGCCCCGTAAACATGAGGTGCTAAAAGAACGGTTCTAGTCCAGCAAAGAGTTGGTGCCGCTTTGGAACCAGTTCTCGCGGCCGCGAACCGGTTCTTTGGCTGTCGAAACACAAAGAACTGGTTCGCGCGCAGGCACCGGCTCCGAACCGGCTCTCAAAATGCTTTGGTGGAAAAGGGGCTTATGCAAGAATTGTACCTTAATATGACAGCTTCAAAGTCATTTAAACAAATAAACCCATAATAGGGCGAATCATCCTGGTTGTAAAGCTTGGGTGGGAGGATGGTGGGGGGATGATGCTGCTGGAAAAACCAGCAATGCAAGTTTGAGAGGAGCGCCCCTTAAAAATACTTTATCGACGTCACACAGATCAACAACAACATCTGAAGGACAAAGACACTAAAGCCCTATTCGCACGGGATTAGTATTATCTGGTGACCTGTAGTAATTTGTAATAATTACAGAGATTGTCTGTGATCTTAATCCTGTGCGAATCGCCCATGTCTGTAATTCACGAGTTCACACTTACATATAATTTTGAGTGAGTAAGATTCAATGCGTATTTGGCGTGCTGTCCGGAGGGAGGGCTCCGAGCTCGGAATTCTGCCCGAACCCAGAGTATTCCCCCCGTATGCAAGTGATTTTTAGAAAGAGGAGTGTTGAGAACTAGTAGTGTGGAGAAGGGGTGGAGGAGGGATGCTGCAAACTGTCAATGGATCAAGGTAAGACTGCTGAGTCTATTTGTACCCTCTTATCATTGACTGCTGATTGCTGTCCACTCGTGTCAATTATCTGACGTGCTCCTCCCGAACTTAGTTAATAAAACTTCATTTCACGAGTTCACACTTACATATAATTTTGAGTGAGTAAGATTCAATGTGTATTTGGCATGCTGTCCGGAGGGAGGGCTCCGAGCTCGGAATTCTGCCCGAACCCAGAGTACTCCCCCCAAAAGGCTAAAGAGCAGAGGACAGCCGCCGGACTAAAGACCCCCCAAAGAGTGCCAAGATTGGCGGGCTGGCATCTCTAAAAGGGGCCTGGATGCTTGTTCAGGGAGGCCCGTGATGGTGGCTCACTGCCTGGACTGATGGCCCTTGTTGACTGCGAATGAGGTGCGGTTGTAATATACTTGTCCAGGAGCTTTTCGCGCTGCATCCGCTGTAAGACCAAATACTCGCCAGGAGATTTCCTCGCACTGAATCCGCTGAGAGACTAACTGCTCGCTGGATGAAAGAGGAACCCTGAAAAGAGGAATATTAGTGCTAGCCCAGGGGATTCTCACGCTGTATCCGCTGTGAGACCAATGCTCGCTGGTTGAAAGAGAAAATGTAAGTGCTTTACTGGAAAAGCTCTCACTCCGTCGGCTGTGAGACCAATGCTCGCTGGAGAGGAGGAAAACTGAAAGAGGCAAAATGAGAGCTTATCCAGGACTTTCTCATACTCCGTCCGCTGTGAGACCAATGCTCGCTGGATGAAAGAGAAAATGTAAGTGCTCTACTGGGAAAGCTCTCACTCTGTCTGCTGTGAGACCAATGCTCGCTGGACAGAAAGAGGAAAAACTGAAAGAGGAAAAATGAGAGCTTGTCCATGAGATTTTCTCTTACTCCGTCCGCTGTGAGACCAATGCTCGCTGGATGAAAGAGAAAATGTAAGTGCTCTACTGGAAAAACTCTCACTCTGTCCGCTGTTGGACAGAAAGGAGGGAAAATGAGTGCTGGCCCAGGAGATTTTCTCGTATTCCGTCCGCTGAGAGACCAATGCTCGCTGGATGAAAGAGAAAATGTATGTGCTCTACTGGGAAAGCTCTCACTTTGTCCGCTGTGAGACCAATGCTCGCTGGACGGAAAGAGGAATAACTGAAAAGAGGGAAAATGAGTGCTTGCCCAGGAGATTTTCTTGTATTCCGTCCGCTGAGAGACCAATGCTCGCTGGATGAAAGAGAAAATTTAAGTGCTCTACTGGGAAAGCTCTCACTCCGTCCGCTGTGAGACCAATGCTCGCTGGACAGAAAGAGGAAACTTAAAAAAATAGGGAAAATGAGTGCTTGCCCAGGTGATTTTCTCGCATTCCGTCCGCTGTGAGACCAAGCTCGCTGGATGGAAGAGAAAATGTAAGTGCTCTACTGGGAAAGCTCTCACTCCGTCCGCTGTGAGACCAAATGCTCGCTGGACGGAAAGAGGAAAACTGAAAAGAGGCTATATGAGAGCTTGTCCAGGAGATTTTCTCGTACTCCGTCCACTGTGAGACCAATGCTCGCTGGATGAAAGAGAAAATGTAAGTGCTCTACTGGGAAAGCTTTCACTCCGTCCGCTGTGAGACCAATGCTCGCTGGACAGAGCCAGAAAAGGAATTTTATTTTATTTATTTTAAGCTAGGAAATAAAGAGGTGATTGAAAGAAGACAAAATGTGATTGCATGCTACATCCGCTTGGAGACCAATGCTTGCCGGGCAGAGAAAATAATCAATTAGGGGTTTTAGCAGGAATGATATTTCTGAATAGTGAGGTACTGGAGAGAAGACGTCACTGCTATAGCAGTGTAAGAAATTAGCCAGAGAAACAGAGCTCCAGTGGGAGCAGAGGAGACATCACTGCTGTGGCAGTGGAGAAACTGACCTGGAGAAAAAGAGCTCCTGCGGGAGCAGAGGAGACATTACTGCTGTGGCAATGTAGGAAATTAGCCAGAGAAACAGAGCTCCTGTGGGAGCTTAGTAGACATCACTACTGTGGCAGTGTAGGAAATTAACCAGAGAAACAGAGCTCCTGTGGGAGCTTAGTAGACATCACTGCTGTGGCAGTGTAGAAAATCAGCCAGAGAAACGGAGCTCCTGCGGGAGCAGAGGAGACATCACTGCTGTGGCAGTGGAGAAACTGACCTGGAGAAAAAGAGCTCCTGCGGGAGCAGAGGAGACATTACTGCTGTGGCAATGTAGGAAATTAGCCAGAGAAACAGAGCTCCTGTGGGAGCTTAGTAGACATCACTGCTGTGGCAGTGTAGGAAATTAACCAGAGAAACAGAGCTCCTGTGGGAGCTTAGTAGACATCACTGCTGTGGCAGTGTAGAAAATCAGCCAGAGAAACGGAGCTCCTGCGGGAGCAGAGGAGACATCACTGCTGTGACAGTGGAGAAAATCAGCCAGAGAAACAGAGCTCCTGTGGGAGCTTAGTAGACATCACTGCTGTGGCAGTGTAGAAAATCAGCCAGAGAAACAGAGCTCCTGTGGGAGCTTAGTAGACATCACTGCTGTGGCAGTGTAGAAAATCAGCCAGAGAAACGGAGCTCCTGCGGAGCAGAGGAAACATCACTGCCGTGACAGTGTAGCAAATCAGCCAGAGAAACAGAGCTCCTGTGGGAGCAGATGAGACATCCCTGCTGTGGCAGTGTAGCAAATCAGCCAGAGAAATAGAGCTCCTGTGGGAGTAGAGTAGACATCACTGCTGTGGCAGTGGAGAAAAAAGGCCAGAGAAAAAGAGCTTCTGCAGGAGCTGAGGAGACATCATTGCTATAGCAGTGTAGGAAATTAGCCAGAGAAACAGAGCTCCAGTGGGAGCATAGGAGACATCACTGCTTTGGCAGTGTAGAAAATTAGCCAGAGAAAAAGAGCTCCTGCGGGAACAGAGGACCCGTACTGCTGTGGCAGTGGAGACACTAACCTGGAGAAAAAGAGCTCCTGCTGGAGCAGAGGAGACGTCACTGTTGTGGCAGTAGAGAAAATTAACCAGAGAAACAGAGTTTCAGCTGGAGCAGAGTAGACCTCACTGCTGTGGCTGTGTTGAAAATTAGCCCGAGAAACAGAGCTCCTGTGGGAGTAGAGGAGACATCACTGCTGTGGTAGTGGAGAAACGTACCTGTGCAAATTGAGCTGTGGTGTGAAGCCTAGCGAAGGGAGAAGTAGATTGGGGCCTGGCGGGCCGATGATCATCTTCTTGGGTGTAATCAAAGACACGAAAAGGAGGGGAGATTAAATCTTTGCGGGATTATGCGCATCTTTATTAACGTTTGAAAATGGCTTAGGGAGCTTTTACCCTGGCAGTTAGGTCCGGAACGGGGCACGGTTCGCATGAAAAACACTAATGTGAAAGCCGTCATGGGACCCGGGAGCGCACTGGGGTACCGAACCCGAGACTACCTGGAGGAGGTGGTCTGAGTTCGGTTGCTCCCAAACCGAGCCACGGTTCGCGTGTATGTAAAACGCAGCACAGACTCGGGTGCGCATTGTTCAGGAAGTAAAGTATCCTGCGCGTGCGTTTTAGCTTATTGTAATGTATTCAGTTAAAATAAATAAGGGATGATATTGTTGAGGAATTACCTTGGATACGAGCGAGAGTGAGCCTGCAGTGTATTCGAGCATTGTGCGTGGAATCAGAGCAACACATCTGGAAATCCACTGTCTCCTTAAGAGTCTGTTTGCAAGCAGCAGAAGTCCACCTTATGAGACACACACACAATAAATCTGCACTGTTCACTCAACTGTGCATAATAGCAGCAAATTAATGAAATTAAATAAATAAATAAATAAATGAATGAATAAATAAATTAAAACAAAATACATATTACCTACGTTCTGCTTCTATCATGCGCCGTGCACATTTGCGATGATGTAAGATGCACGCACACGCACCAGATTAGAAACAAGTTGAGTGTGAAAACAGACCCACGGTGCTGGAGGCGTCGGGAACAAACGCGCTCAGAACGTGCAAGCCCAGTGTAAAAGCCCCCTTATATTCTCATTTTATTTATTTATTTATTTATTTTTATTTATTTATTTATTTATTTATTTTTTCATTTCTAAGGGTCACGTTCCCAGCTGTGGGTTTGAATTAGTCTGAACTTTATTTATTTACAGGTGATGTGATCATGTTGACGACTATAGTCGGTTACAGGCCGCGGTACACCTTCGGAATCGACTCACAATTCCTAACGCCTCGGGATCGATTCTTTTCTGGAATCGATTCCCAGTCCTACTGTTTACATGTGAGTTTACGCCATAAACCAGCATCGCGTTTAGGGAAAGCAGATAATTTGTACAGAAACTATTTAAAACGTGTGATCCTCCGATCGCAATTATTATCCAGGTAGCATAACTTGCTCGTCATTCAACAATTGAAGCGATGCAAAGTTCAATCAGGGACGCAAAAGTTTTGAGCTAAGCACTCACAGAGTTGACCCGGCAGATGTTAGAGAGTGTGGATCAGCCGGGACTGAATCTGCAGCGTGGCTTAACTTACGGCCTGTTGCGGCGGCCTGACGCTGCAGGAAGGTCCGTTTCTTTGCGTTTAGAGAGCAGCATGCTTTGTCCATTTCTCTATATGGCAGTAGCAATTATTGAATGGTCCGGTTTAAAGAAATACGCGGAAGTAGATTGCGGATGTTTCGCCCGTTTGTTTGGTCTGACACCCACAAGATTAAATAACGTTACCAGGTTATGGCAAAGATTCCTAATTCTGAAGGACGAAAGATCTTTTATTGAAATGGGAAGAGCTAGATTCGGACATGGCCGAATGCTGCAAACTGTCAATGGATCAAGGTAAGACTGCTGAGTCTATTTGTACCCTCTTATCATTGACTGCTGATTGCTGTCCACTCGTGTCAATTATCTGACGTGCTCCTCCCGAACTTAGTTAATAAAACTTCATTTTGTAAAGTAAAAATTCCCCCGCAAATTACCTACTATATTTCGCCGAACACCGAGGTCCTGTGATAATATTAGTCCCGTGCGAATCGACATCTCTGTGATTTGGCCGGATATTATATCATTTTTTCAAGGTTTTTGTTTCATCTGCGTCTTTTTATCCATCTTTCACAGAGAATAGACGCTGATTTGGAGTATTTTGATATTATTTTGGGTGCGGGGTCATATCGCTAGTACAACTATACAATTTGCAGAAAGAGAAAGCTATACCATCAGAAGAGCAAAAACAAAAAGAACGATTAGATGGAGATGAATGACATGTGTAGCAGGATAGGCTACGGTAAGGACAATTCTTCTGTTTATTATATACAGCTAGACATAATAACGACAAGACATTTCAAAGCTATCCTAATGATATCATATCCGGGAGATAAGTCAGTAAATTCGAGTAAAATCACAGGCTTCGCTTAACCCGTGCGAATGCGCCACACGAAATTCAGATGTGGGTGGGTAATTTCAAATTCACATGTGGTCCCCAGGTAATACTAATCCCGTGCGAATAGGGTTTAAGGCTGCATTTACACTGCAGGTCTTGATGCCCAAATCCGATTTTCTGACTATATCCGATTTTTTTGACGACCTGCTTACATCATCTTTTAAAAGTGACCCATATCCGATTTTTGCATTTACACTATACACTGCTGAAACTACCAAATGCAGACATTTCTGACCCAGGAAATTAAGCAAAACAGCACAAAATTCATGCAGATGCGAATAAAATTATCCAGTGTTTTCTTTCCACAATATTTCAATAAGTCATCAAAACATTGGTCTCGTACCACGGAGAAAAAAAGAGAGGCTCTAGCCACGAGCACTTAAAACGATGCCTGATATTTCGTGAAATGTCTTCAAAAATGGATTTATTTCTGTAACAACCCTGCATTTTGCCTGCACTCTTTACCCCAAACACTCAAAAGACATGAAACCTCCGCATTGCTCCACTGTGTGTATCGGAAAATCGGAATCCATGCGTTTTTTTCCTGCTTACACGTTCACTGGTCATATCCGATCTGTGCCACATGAGAGGAAAAAGTAGGATTTGGGTCACTTGAACCATGCAGTGTAAACGAGGCCTTAAAGGTCCCCTGACATATGTTCATTTTCTGAGGTTTTTTAACATTAAAATGAGTTCCCCTAGCCTGTATTTGGTCCCCTCGCGTCTAGAATTTTCAGTCGGTGTAAACCGAGCTTTGGCTATTTCTTTCTCTTCTCTGCATCTCAGACGCGCTGATCTTGAATCTCCCCTATATAACGTCATATGGGGGAAAGTTTACTCCCCTTTCTTTGCTTTGCCCGCCCAGAGAATTTGGCCCGACCATGAGAAAATGAGCTAGGAACAGGAAGTACGAACACGCAGGCGCAATATTATTTTTTCCTAGAGAAATAGCTTTGAGATTTGAGTGTTACCTCGAGAGATATCATGGCTTGGAAACGAGCGAAGCACGGCAGTTGCTCAGTGGTCAGATGTACAATTGAATTGAATTGCTTGTTTATTTACGTGTCAAACACCTTTTATGGTGCCCAGCCCTCATGGGCTTATTAGACACAACAACATCACATATATCACCAAAATAACCACGTGATATAAGACAGAATCTCCAGCATAATATAACTAAACCATAAAAATAAATATACATACAAATAGAAATGACATACAGGATATCATACGGGATACAAAATACTTTGCCGTAAACACTAGGCTTTTTCTATAAATTTTGCCAAAGCAAAAACATGATTACTAAACAGCCAACCCAAAATCTCCCCTTCATATTTCCAAAATATATCAGGATTTTTTTAACTGAACTAATTCAAAAAGAGAGTTCCTTAAATCATAATATAAAGGGCAATAAAAGACAAAGTGAAATTCATCTTCCACAACCTTAAGATCACAGAATTCACATAAACGTAGATGTTAAGTATGCCCTTAAATCGACCCACTTCCACTGCCAGAGGTAAGGTACCAGTTCTCAATTGCGCACAGAGGGACCTCTGCCTTCTCTTTAAATTAAGAAAAATGTAAGGTTCTGTAACAAAATCATTCTTAAACTGAACATAATTTCTAAGTTTTGGCTTCTTCCATATATCTTGTTTCCATTGATTTTCATATTTACTTAATATTCTTTGTCTGACAACCTTTATGTTACATTGAAGTTTATTGTAGTACTTTACATGTAGGTCAGACACAGACAATATTGTCAAAATTTCTCCAGCCCAGGGGTGATGATTTGCTCTGTCCCAATTAAAGATTTTCTTAGTTAGCCTTTCCTCTGGCAGACTAACAAGACGGTTCCACAATCGCACCATTTCACACCTCTGTTTTACAATACATGGATCCCATCCTGCATCTCCATTCACAGCTACCTTCGCTGCATATTTATGTACTCCAAGAAAACATCTTAAAGCACGATTTTGAACAGAATTACAATCAAAAACCTCTTCAAATCCCCACACCCCTGCAGCATAAAACAAAACTGTGTCAACCAAAGATTTATATAGTTGTGTAAATGTCGAAAAAACATTTACAAATGAACACAAAAGTATTTTTTAGTTCCTTCATTCGAGCCTCTGGAGAAACAATGGGTTAATTTTATTTTCTCTGGAAATGCGCTGAACTCCCAAAGTTTTGGATGGTCCAAACAGGCAGAGGCAGGAGACAGGTAGGCTAAGTTAATCTTTCTCTCAAAAGCGTTTGACACTGTTTAAGCATCAGTAAGTCAAACCAGTGACTAAAAAATCAACTTCACATCGTTTCTTTTAGTAGGATGAAATTGTGAATAAATGATATACAGAAATAGCCTGGCATGCCAGACCTACATCAAGATGTTAGGTCTGGAAACTCTTCATTGACAGGGCTCAATCCGAGGGGCGGGATAAACGGTTGTCTTTCAAATTCTCTCTGCACGCAATTGGATAAGAACTAAAGCCAATCAGAGCAACGATGAAGGTGACATCTACTTAGCGGAGCAAGTTGATATATTAAACTTTTACCGTATCCAGTCCAGCTGTCAACATTGAACATTGAAAATAAGGGAGATTTCCCGGAATCCATCCCCAAAATAAGGGATTTTTTTTTTGTTTTTGTTTTTTGCACGACCCACAAACTTTAAAAATAAAACACTAATCATTAAAAGTCTAAAGAGTTTATAACTAGCCTACATATGTGTGAGAGAGAAAGAGACAGTATGTGTGTGTTTGTGTGTGTATGAGAGAGAAAGAGACAGTGTGTCATTAAAAAAATAATATCATATAGAGAATGTTTAAATACCAATCAGCTTACGAGGGAAACGGAGGCGGAGTAGTGGCGCTTCAGAGGGCTGGAGATGATTCGGGAGAGGTCCGTACACATCAACCGATCAGAGCGCGCGCTGACACGGAGTACCTTATCCTCGACAACACAGCACGAGCGCGGCCGTTTCGCCACAGCTTTTTTTGAAACAGCGCGTGCGGCGCCGGCCGCATCCAAGGATGAACGACTTGAAACCGAATATGTCCGAGCTTGCTCTGACCGTCTCAACTCTGTCGTCATTATGTTAAGCCCGCCCGCCGACTCTATACACGATGTGATTGGCCCTACCAGAGTTGGGTTTTTCCATAGGGTTTTTCCAGCTAAAAGGTCTATGAAGAGTTGCTAGACCACACTTTGCTGCAAAATAATTTTTGCTGCCACTAGGGTGCGTCTAGATTTCTAGGCCAATACAGAAAGCGATCAAAGAACAATCTTTCCACACAAAGTTTATCTGGACACTTGCCAAACTCGTTATGAATTAATGACGCACGTTACACAGCACAACGAAGCTCTTATTGTATTTAAATTATAGTGTCTGCATTGGTGAAAGCAGAGAGAGAAAAAAACGCGTTGCAATGAATAAGATATTAATTCTCAGATCGACACACTGTCTTCTGCTTGCTCAATGCTCATCACGGCAACATTTTATGTGATGGGAATCTAAATATTTCAAAAACTTCTTAAAAAACGTATAGCTGTAGTAAACCCAGACAGCATGTAACCATTGAAACAATGTCAGTGTTGATGTATCAACGCTGGTTAGTTGAAATGACGTTAGGAAATGATGTTGATTTAGCATCACTCTTGCACCCTCAGTTAAAGGAAAACTCCACCGTTTTTTGAAATATGGCTTATTCTCATTCTTTCCTACATTTAGATATGTGTGCAAATGCATTTTTGTCTCAGTGCATGCATTGTTTTAGTTTGACAGGGTCGGCGCTAGCTTAGCTTAGCACAATGAATGGATTGATTTGTTGCCAGCTAGCATGTCCTGAGTAAAAGTGATTAAAAAAAAATAAACAAACCCACGTAATTACTTCTTGTGGCCTGCGTATTCACAACGAGTACAAATAGCGACGCAGATTAACACTAGGCGATTTCCTAGGCAGATATTGACTTGGGACTATATTAGGGGGAAGCACAGGCAAAGCACTGCTGCTGAGGCGAATCACTGATACTTGCGCGCAGAGACGTCACGCAACACATGAAATCCCACGACTTCCATAAACATACCGGTGTTCAGCGCGTCAAAAAGAAAAGAAAAAAAAACACAAGAAGAAAATAGCGGCGCGACCTATAACAAGTGTCTTCGCTTTAGGAGTATTTATTTTGAGAAGTTACAGCAAACATGGTAATTATCTGCATAGAAAAGGTTGTGAGAACAAGCAAAGAACTACACGAATGTAATGTTTCACAGAATTACATCGAATGTGGAACTGAGAAATAAATGGCTAACTTAGCTGCTCTGGAGATCTGTACATCAACGCCACTCGACAAAATAAAACAGTTTTGTTTGCGAAGAGCATTTTGCACCAGAGGACTAACGTTACCCTTGAAAAAATGGAATATGTGCCCAGAAAGACGGTAAAGTTACTACGTCTGAAAGATACGGCCGTCCCATCTATTTTCAAAGCGCAGGCAGAACAAAGTAAGTTCTTTTATTACTCTCTTCCTTATGTTTATCGGTGTCTTTATTCTGTTGTAAGATCGATGCCGAGAAGCTTTATCTAGACTACGAACGTCATGTTGAATTCTACCTGTTTAGCATGAACAACCTGTTATCGTTATAACTAAACTTACCTATATCCATTTGGTCCATTCGGCGTGGCGCGTTTTTTCCAGTTCACCTTATCACACCGGAAAAAAATGTGTAGCTACTGCAGGATGGATCAGGATCAGTGCCGCGAAATCCTCAGTAACGTTAGCTGTGACACAACTGTGAGCGCGCTCATCTTATCTGACGCGTTGAGCCTGGCCATCGGCCCCACTCGCCACAGCACAGACACTCTATTTCATTTGGCATAGGTTGGCATATTCCCCCACATTCAAACCACCAGTTCGTGTTGGCCCTCATCCTCACGTCCTCAGGCTGTTGAGCGATCGCAACATCCTCCTCCTCTCGGTCTATTTCTAAAGCACGCGGCTCCTCTTCTGAAAACTCTGGTTTAAATAGGTAACGTTATGGCTCTGGCTCTTGACTGTCTGAGAAGTCACCCTCTTCGTCTCTCACAAAATAAGCCATGTTCATCGCCAGTCATGTACTGTAAGGAAAATAGTCAGGTAGCTACTATTCAAGCCGGTATGTTTACGGAAGTCGTGGGATTTCATGTGTTGCGTGACGTCTCTGCGCGCAAGTATCAGTGATTCGCCTTAGCAGCAGTGCTTCGCCTGTGCTTCCCCCTAATATAGTCCCAAGTCAATATCTGCCTAGGAAATCGCCTAGTGTTAATCTGCGTCGCTATTTGTACTCGTTGTGAATACGCAGGCCACAAGAAGTAATTACGTGGGTTTGTTTATTTTTTTTAATCACTTTTACTCAGGACATGCTAGCTGGCAACAAATCAATCCATTCATTGTGCTAAGCTAAGCTAGCGCCGACCCTGTCAAACTAAAACAATGCATGCACTGAGACAAAAATGCATTTGCACACATATCTAAATGTAGGAAAGAATGAGAATAAGCCATATTTAAAAAAACGGTGGAGTTGTCCTTTAATATTGAAATAATGTTCAGATTTCAACAAAAAATCAATGGTGTTAATATTGCTTCAACATTAAAAAGTGATGTTGTTTCAATGTCACTCTTGCACCCTCAGTTAATGGTGAAGCAATGTTGAGATTTCAACCAAAAATCAACGGTAATAGTATTCATTCAACATTAAAAAGTGATATTTTTTCAACATCACTTTTGCACCCTAAGTAAATGTTGAAACAATGTTGAAAAAAAAATCACTGGTAATGCTATTGAATCAACTTCACATTATGATTGATTCTACATCACTGAGGCTGAATCAATATTGAAATTAACAAAAATAATCAATGTTAATATTGTTGAATCAACGTTACACCGTGATGTTGAATCTACATCACTGCTGTTGAATCAGCTCATAAATTACCAAGAATAATTTTTGGTTATATGGTTTGATCAATGTTGCAATATGATGTTGATTCTAAATAGATTAAGTTGAAACACTGAAAAAATAAAAAAGGAATGTCAATGCTGCCATCTGATGTACCAAGTTAATGTTGAAACATTAACATTTCTAAAACACTTCAATTGTGTGTCAACAAATTCCTGACCATTTCAAAATTTGGTGAAAACCTTTTAAAATATAAATGACACCTTTTCAGCAGTTGAGTCAATTTATTTTATTCAATCAATGACAGAAAAACATTAAAAGATTATTTTTTAAAAAAAGAAAGGGGCAGAAACAGGACAAAAGCACTTCAGCCTTGTTCCAGGTGATCCAACGGTTCAGGTTTTTAGGTTTTTCTGTCTTGCATCAGACTACACTTCTGCCTCCTTTCCTTTGGGTTCTCTGAAATCTGAGGGGGCTTTTACACTGGGCTCGTTTGCTGCGGTCCGAGCCCGAGCGCGTTTGTTTCCGGCGCCCCCCGCAGCGTTGGTCTGGTTTCACACTCAACCGAACCCTGGTGCTTTTGCGTGCATCTTACGTCATCACGAACGTGCCCGTCGCATGATAGAAAGCAGAACGTGGGTAAATATTGTGGGGTTTTTTTATTAATGTGCTTCTAATATGAGCAGTTGAGTGAACAATACAGGTTTACTGTGCGTGTGTCACATAAGGTGGACTTCTGCTGCTTGCAAACGGACTCTTTTGACAGTGGATTTCCAAATGTGTTGCTCTGATTCCATGCGCAATGCACGAATACACTGCAGGCTCACTCTCGTTCGTATCCAAGGTAATTCTTCAAAACTATCATCCCGTACAAGTGTTTTATACATCACAATAAGCTAAAACGCAATCGCAGGATACTTTACTTCCTGAACAAGTGCGCGCCCGAATCCGTGTTGATTTCCCATTCATGCGAACCGTGGCACGGTTCGGAAGCAACCGAACTCAGACCACCTCCTCCAGGTAGTCTCGGGTTCGGTACCCCAGTGCGCACCCGGGTCCCCTGACAGCTTTCACATTAGCGATTTTTCATGCGAACCGTGCCCCGTTCCGAACTAAACTGCCAGTGTGAAAGCTCCCTCAAAGAGAAAGCATGATGTTACTCTAGAACGAGTCAATTCAGTTGTCATACATGCAGTCACATTGAAGAATGTTAATATACTAAACACAATACAATTCACTTTTTTAAGTTGATGAGCACAAAATATTCTAACTATGATTATAGTATTGTTAAATTCTGTTTATTTAATTTATTTTTCTAAAATCTATTAATAACTTGATATCAAAAGAAAGCATTGCAGTGCAGGGGTGTCCGATTTTATCTCCAGCCCTAATTAAACACACCTGAGTCAGATAATCAAGGTCATTATAGGATCAATGAGAACTTACAGGCAGGTGTTTGAGCTAAACTCTTCACGAAGAGGAACAAACTCATAGCTATTAACTACATCTCTGTTCATTTTCTGTCAAACTACTTTTCAAGTAACAAGTTTATCTTGTAGAATAAAAGAGCTTAGGTTTTTTCAATGAACATTTCTTTAAAGGGAGAGTTCAGCCCTTAATGACAATTCTGCCATAATTTTCTCACTCTCAAGTTGTTCCAACTCTGTATGAGATTCTTTCTTCCATTGAACACAAAATAAGATATTTTAAAGAATGTAGGTAACCAGAAAGTTGACAGTGGCCATTGATTTCCATAGTAGGAAAAAAATATGAAAGTCAATGGCTACCATCAACTATCACGTCTGGTTACCAATACCCTTCACCAAAGAAAGGTTTGGGCAATTGAGGGTTAATAAATGATGACACAATTTTCATTTCATACTGAACTATCCCTTTAAAGCTGCAGATTCACCTTATTTTCTTTAAATATGACAAAATAGATGTTAGTCACTTTCTTAATAAACACAAGACGCTTTTTGTTATTGTGTTTCAGTGGAAACCAGTTTAACTGAATGGAGATCAGATACATTTCTCAAATTTAATACAGATTCAATAATATATGAATGATTACCTGATTAAGCAGTGATAAGATGCAGGATAATATCATCAAGTCCCAGGTCATGTGATTATGCTGTCGACAACAACTCAATGTATAATCAATGTCAGCATTATCAGGAGGGTGCTTCTCTTTCTTATTTTTTTTTTTATTTTATTTTTTATTGTCCATCTTCATCAGCCTTCACTCCAACTAAAGGAGCAAGACATGGGCTATGTTTGTAGTGTAACATTCTTGCTCATGTTCATGTGTCCTACACTTGAAGAAATTTGTTAAATGACGTTAGAAATTTATTCAGGAAATTCTTTATAAACTTTACTAAAGCAAGATGCATGTGTAAGAAATTATAGTCTGCTCTGATCAAACTTCCACTCCAATATAGATTATATTGAAATGTTCCTTCACTTAAAAGAGCTTATTTATCATAGAATCAATTCCTAACAATCTTAAAAGAATCACAGTCACGTTCATTATAGCCTGGGAAGGACAGCAGGTATCCAGAACCATCTTGATTAGGGGTCTTCAAATAGATGTTATCACCTTAAACATTTGGCCATTCTAAGTTTTGAATAACAAAGGCATAGACACGGAGGCACCAGTTGTATCGTTCTCTTCAATTTACATTTAAAGACAGAGTTTCAGCTCCACGCTGAAAGAGACGACGAACTTGATTGTCTTGATTTACATGTAAGAGAAAGCTTCATTTACATGTTGAGGGGGAAGACGGATGGAATACTGTATAAAATGTTTGCGCTGGGATGAGTTCTGGGTTCATTCTGACGCCGGTGAACCCAAAGTGCTTCGTGTGCCTTGCCACTGCTATGCTGTAAATAAACTTCATTTTTGAGATCTTCGACGTCCACTTCATTTTTTCTTACACTGGTGAGCCACCCTTCCAGGAGGTTTCCAACAAAAAGCGGGAAAAAGGTAAGAAAAAGCTGTTTTCTTTCATCTAAATGCTGTTTTGTCAGGAAACCCCTTGTTTTAAAAAAATCTAGAAGAGGAAAAATCTAAGGACAGAAGAGAATTGTGATTATTCAGTCTTAGCAGGAGGAGTTGTTAAGCCTATTCTGTACGATTTTGTTTAAGATTCTAACGGAACTGAATCAACCCGAAGTAATGTGGTGACAGAGTTGTATTAGAATTGTTGTTTCTAAAGTAATTGAAACAAAGTGCTTAAGTGTAAAGTTTCTAAAGTAACTGAAACTTGGGATCGGTCTCTTATAATTCTGTTGAGATTCTAAAGTAAGTGAATAAACCCGAAGTAGTGTGGTGGCAGAATTATATTAGATTTGTTGTTTCTAAAGTATCTGAAACAATTGTGCGTGTTTCTAACGTATATGAAACTGTTGGTGAAGTTGTTATAATTCTGAGGAAATTCTAAAGTAATTGAATAGACCCGACGCAGTGTGGTCACAGAATTATTTCACAACTATTGCGTGTTAGGAGGAGTTGTTAAGCCTATTCTGTATGATTTTGTTTAAGATTCTAACGGAATTGAATCAGCCCGAAGCAGTGTCGGAATCGTTGTTTCTAAAGTAATTGAAACAAAGTGCTTAAGTGTAAAGTTTCTAAAGTAACTGAAACTTGGTGTTGGCCTCTTATAATTCTGTTGAGATTCTATAGTAAGTGAATAAACCCGAAGTAGTGTGGTGGCAGAATTATATTAGATCAGTTGTTTCTAAAGCATCCGAAACAAAAGTATGCTGCCAACTTGAAACCAATTGTGAAGTCGTAATAATTCTGAAAAAAATTCTAAAGTAATTGAATAGACCCGACGCAGTGTGGTCATAGAATTATTTCACAACGATTGTGTTTTATAGTGTTGTAGATTAGTGAGTCTGACACCGTGGCTGTGTGAAATTTAAAACAAAAACCCGAAGCAGTGTGGTTTTGCCCGACGTGTGGCAGTGTTTTAAATTTTATAAATGTTGTTTAAGCCTAAAAGTTCTGTGGATAAGTCAACTGTTTTAAGAAAATAACATAAAACCCGACGTAGTGTGGTTTTGTCCGACGTACTGTGACAGTGTTATTTTTTTAACTATTTTGTCCAGTGAAATTTATGGTACACTGTGGCCATGGTTAAGTTAAGCCTCAGGTAGTGTGGCTATTTTGTTAATTTGCATCTGAAGTACTTGGAGCTGTGAATAATTAGACGAATGGTAGTTATTTAAAATCAAACTTTGTGAATAACTATTAGATCACGAGATAGTCTAAAGCCAGATAATGCCTTTGAATATGGAAGAATTGATAGTTAAATACATCGCTAAACACGGTTCTCAGGGAATGTTTGATGGAATAGAGAATATTGTTGATAAGCCGTACAAGTGGGCGATCTCTAAGTTTGACTAAGCGACTCAGTGTTGCTGTAATTTCTACAAAAAATTACCTGGCTAGTGAAACAATATGGAAAGAAGAAAAGGTCAAGATGCAGAATGAGATCGCACTTCTTAGAACTAACAATAGTATGCTTAAATCGTCTGTGGAAACATTGTCCAGAAATTTGGAGGAAGCAAAGGCAGCTTGTCAGTTTGTGATAAAGAGTGACACAACTGAGAAAAACCATAGTAAGACATTGTTAGGTGTCAGATTGTGTAACCCAGTTCCAGAAATGCCAGATTTGCAGGAAGACAGAGCTGAGGGTTGGGAAAAAGATTCTCAGTCATTCAGTAGCCAATACTCAGACTGTAGCGTCAGATTTCCCATGGCACCAGTACATACTACGACGACTATGCGTGCTAGTGAAGGAAGAGAAGAACCAATGACCTCTACCATAGTCCGAGGATTTAATCCAACTGAACTAGAAGCTATGATAAAGAATATTGGTAAATTTGATCCTTCCAAACAAGATCCACTAGATTTTCTGAGAAACTTGGAGGAATATGCTGAAGTGTACAATTTAACAGATGGTGATGTGTGTGTTGTGTTAAGAATGTTCTTGCCTGACACTTTGTCTGGAGCCTTAACTCAGAATGTAAAGGACAGAAATGCTAATAAGTCAGAAAGGAAAAAGGCACTGCTTGAGGTCTTAGGTGTGATGTCAGTTAATTGGGATAGAATATCTGAGATGCGTATGAGGAAAGGGGAGCATCCAGCAGCATTTTCAGAACGATTATTGGAGATGTTTAAAACTTTCGGTGGCAATCCTGATATTACTAAGAATGATGTCAGTTTCAAGACTGCCTTGATTAACAAATGTGACCCACTCACCCGGTCTTCTGTGACAATGCTGGTGACGCCACTCTCTGAGTACAATGACATTATTGGTAAAATGACACAGTTTTACAACAATAATGCTAATGCAAATAGTCAAATGAAAACTGTCAAATCTAGACATCCAGTTGCTGCTGTTGGCAGGAGAGAATGTTCTAGTACACGGTCTAAAGGTTTCCATCATAGACCAAGGAGATTTGCAAGAATAAATTCAGAAGGTGTTATTATTTGCTATGCATGTGGAAAAGCTGGTCACATTGCTAGACATTGTCAAGACAATGAGAGACCTCTGCAAAGCTTTGTCTGTCATGCATGTGGAAATGATGGTCACATTGCAAGGAACTGTTTGGAGAAAAGAAAGGAAGATCAGGAAGTTGTTTGTTTTGCTTGTGGACTGATGGGGCACAAGGCAAGAAGGTGTCACTTGTCACACAAAAGAAAGATGGGCTACCATGGTTTGCTTAAGAAAATAGGCAATTTAGAAACCCAGTTGGAAATGTTGAAAGGAAATAAAGAAGTGATTCACACCTTGTCCAACGAATCACCGCATGAGCAACAGGACTGAAGCTTAGTCACAAGCAGATGCTGATGCAGATTACAATTAGGTTTATGATAGTAACACGTTTTAGAAAAGGGTTTACTATCAAAAGGGGAGTGATTCTTTATGATTTATAAACATGTTTTATTTGCATTGCTATGTTGTTGTTTATAAAACATTGTTTTAATGGCATTATGTTTAGAAATAATTTTTTTAAAAACATTACCGATGTTTGATGTTCTAAGATTAAACTTCTGTGAATTTGATGTTTGAATGTGAAAAGATGATTGTGGGGGAAAGGGGGGCAACCTCTTCTTTTGATCAGTGTTTCAGATATAAGCATCGAGATGTTTGCCTGAAACATGTAACATCCTGGAGAAAGATGAGATGGTCGTTTGAAAGACGAGAAGGAAGTAGAACCAGTGGAGCCAGGGGATTCTCTCAAGAAAAGAACAGAGTACAGAGATTTCCAGACCTACAAGATCCAGAAATCCAGGCCTAAAATATCTAGAAACCCTGAGACCCACCATGCTTTGGATGGAACGGATGAAGAGGCACAGACTCGAACAACACCAGTGACTGCTTCTTATGCAAAGACTTATAGTCCATGTGGAAAAGAATGGACAATGAGAAAAGAAACGAGAAGAGATCAAACCTTTTCAGAGGCTATGGACAGTCTTTGCACATAGATGGAAAACAAGTGGGCAGAGGACATACCCACTCTAAGAAATGCACAAAGACACAAAGACTGAACATGTAGAGACAAGTATATGCATACTCATTTGCATTAGAAATATTGTTGTCAAGTGGATGCACACATGTGGATAAAGGATGTCCACACTGAGAAAATGAAAACCACACACACACACACACACACACACACACACACATACACTATATTGTCTATTGATTGTTGTTTGTTTGAGTTATCAGAGCTGTAGCAAAATGCAAACATCACTGATACACATTGAATACACATTCTCTGATCAATATTGGACGTTCCAGTTGGATGTGATGGTTCTTGATTACCTCTCTAAAACCCAAATATTTAAAAAAATAATAATAATAATTTTTCTTAACACAAACTATGATAAGTCTGCTCAAGTGAAGTAGAGCTGTAACCAGTGTGCATGAGGTGTCATTCCGATGACGGGTAAGATTCTCCGATGGCCATAGGGGGGCAACCTAAGCCAGGGTGGCACCGCCACTGGGCACCTGCCCACCAGGAAAGGGAGATGTTATTTAGGAAAAGGGAGTGGATGTGATGCTACTTGTGGCCAAGAGCATCAAACGGGGGATTGTAAGAAATTATAGTCTGCTCTGATCAAACTTCCACTCCAATATCCACCTTATTTTCGAACGCGGAAGTAACTGTAGGTCCAACTTCCGGTTTTTTGTGCGGCACTTCCGTTTCTTCGCTTTCCTGTGCAAACTAACGTTAGCTTAACTAAGTTGGTGAACTATGTCGTAGGAACATTTCCAAAAATCACTAAACAATCGAAATGGCAGGTCAGTGCCACACCCTCAAACTATTCACGAGTGGGACGATGACACGAAGAAGTGGCATCATTTAACGTACGTTGTCACTTGGTGCGGATGGGTCTACAATGCGCAACTACAAAAGTACCTCCACAGTGGAAAAGTTGGATAACAACATCGATGACCTGGTATTCATGAAGGCTGATGTCCAACCAAGCCAAAGCAAGTTTGACGTTCACTCTGCATGGACTCCCTGTATCGCGGGTCAGGGGAAGTCCTGCAGTCACGCAGCGGCGATCTAATGGAAGGTATGCCAATGCAATGATTTGTCTGTTCAGTTGTCTGTTTTATATACAGTATATAGTTCAGTGCCATAACACACTAGTTGTTGCCTTGTTGTGATTGGATTGCTAGTCATATTTTACATAGCAGTGATACATTTTGGGATTTAACTAACATTGCAATTTGATATATCTAAATGTTAAGTTAACTGATGCCTACCTCAATGTGTAGGCTTGAAGTTTGGCACATTGTACCAATCTGATGTGTACTCACATAGCTCTTGATGAAAGTTTGTCACATTAAATTTTAAGCTAGATTTGCATTGAAGCATCCGATACCCAAACAGTAGGCCTACAAATAAGATAGAAATAAAACTTTTCTTTTTTATTTATACTGTTTGGATATCAAGTAGAAGAGTGGATGGAAACTTTGGCTTCTAAGGCATTTGGTAAATAAAATATAGTATATGACTAACATTTTTTTTTAATTAACAGATTGTGCACCTTTTCCAGCTAAGTAAAAGTCTAATCTCTTGTTCATTGATGCTGCTTGGGTATGTTCAAGTACGTTCAAGTTTGGGTAAAGTCATATTCTATCAGCACACCACATTTTTGTGAACCACCTCCTTTCTGTGTAGGTACGTATACCAATTCTAATTCATAATTCATGAAATGTTTAAATTTAGTGTTGTTTTACATTTTAAAAGTGAATAATTGTAAATACATCAATGTAAACAAATGTCATGAGTTAATAAATTCCATTAGTGAAATACTGTAACTTCTTGTTTCCTTGTCTTTTTTTTTTAGTTATTTACATGTGGTTAGGACAACATCCACTCGATCAAAATGACTAAATACAACAAATTACATTAGCAATTCAAATTTATAAAGATAGAAAATTTTAATAATACACATTTCAGTTGGACAAGTTAAATATCATGTTTTTGTATCTGTAAACAATTAAATAGTCTAAAAATAAGTTGATATTATACAATATGTGAAAAGTGATTACAAAATTGAAAACATCAAGGTTTCAAACTCAAACTATTTAGTATAAAACCTGAGATCCAAAACACATTATTGTGTATTATAATTCCATTTTACAATTTACTGGTAAATCAGCAGTGCAGAATATACCTGAAAAAAACCTGAAAAATAGAATGTTAAAGACAAATAAAATGTGAAAATGATAGTATAATCAAGGCACTGCAGGCTGTCAAATAATTATTTACAAGTATTATGGAAATTTGAGTTTCATCATGGTCATCAACATTTGATCCATTTCATGCATCTTAAAGTTTGCTTTATAGAACTGTTCCAGGTATTTAACATGATCAAAAAAAGGCACTGAGAGATAGGCCTGTGTACAACACACAGCTAGTGTTGTTCTTCAGGAGAGCATGGGTACTTCTCCACCACATTGTGTTTCTCTGTCGCATACATCCTTCATCTTTCCTCCTAGGTGTGTAGGTGTGATCCATCAGTGCCTGAACCTCCCACTGAGTGTCAGCATCTCTACGCAGAGTTGCCTCTGACTGTGGAATGGTCTGGTCAGCCTCCTCATCACAATGGCTGTCATCTGCCAAACATAAGACCACATTAGCCCAGTTTAGCAAACAACATAAAACATAACGCTAGAATACTTACAACTACCTTAACAGCAAGCTAATAGAGCAACACCTATATTAATGCTCATTCAAATAATCATATTGCATATATTGCTTCCAATTATTACAAATGCCCTGGCTAGCAGGGATGAAAAAAAAAATGCAAATATATCATTAACCCTTGTGCATCCTTATGGACATGTTTGTTATATATATATATATATATATATATATATATATATATATATATATATATATAATTATTTATTTATTATACAGCCAATTTGGGTAAATTACGCAACGATATTTGTGTGGGTGTGTTGGTATGGATGTCAGACTGTGGTTAGTATGTGTGTTACAATATATATACAATATATATATGCTCGTGTGTGTTTGTAATATTGAGAGAGAGAAATTCAACTACAAAAAAAAAAATAAAAAAATAACAAATCCAATCACTGTGTGCACTAGTGGAATTTTGCTGGCACCCACTGGAGAACATCTGTTACTGTCTGTAACCAAAATCTTACAAAAAGTTTTTTTTTTTTTTTTTTAGATTTATGGCTTTGATTTTCTAGCTGTTTTACAGTTCAACTTGTTTCATAAAATATAGATTTTATATAAAATAATGTTCACGAATAATTTTCATTAACGTAAACCTAACTAAATTTTTACTTCAGCAATGATCGCCCACGGGTCTTCTTTAAAATGATACCAAACTTAAGTCTGTGCTCCCAAGCTTATAATTAAATGACAGTTTTTTGACACGGGCATTTTTGTTCTCTATGTAACTTCTTTTAATTGATGCACAATAGATAAATATAAGGAGAAAACAAACTGAAAAGACAGTTGGCTTTATGTGAAAGATATTAATTGTCAAGAGGGACACAAACTGAGAACTAAAAAGAGTTAACATTAACTTACCTGTGTCTGCTAACCTCTGGACACGTCTCCTTTGTGTTTTTATTGGTAGTTCGTAGCCCAGCCACTTTTCTGGTATCGGGTGGTCTTCTGGGTCTTTGTGCCCACGAAATTAAAAGAACAAACATACGGTCGCGTCGGTGGTTTCTTCAAATTTAAAGCTTTAAACCACACAGGCGAAGGGATTCCTCATTCTTCGGCGGGGGTTGAAAGTCGTAGAGCGCCTTGCATCAACATTCAGCTCTCGTACGCGATCGATGATCAAAACACTCCTGCTCCAAGTAAATCTTTCTTTTGTATCAGTTATTATGACAACTTCTGTCCCGGTTTTCCCCGAAGCCATAAATATGAGTAATTAGATAATGGAGACTTGTTTGATTAACCACTAGACAGTTACCGGAAGTGCCAGACCGGAAGTCTCGCACAAAACACCGTCAAAATGGCTGCGTCCGTAATTCCGTTAAAAATAAGGTGGATAGATTACATTAAAATGTTCATTCACTTAAAAGAGCTTATTTATCATAGAATCAATTCCTAACAATCTTAAAAGAATCACAGTCACGTTCATCACCTATAGCCTGGGAAGGACAGCAGGTATCCAATAACCATCTTGATTAGGGGTCTTCAAATAGATGTTATCACCTTAAACATTTGGCCATTCTAAGTTTCGAATAACAAAGGCATAGACACGGAGGCACCAGTTGTATTGTTCTCTTCAATTTACATTTAAAGACAGAGTTTCAGCTCCACGCTGAAAGAGACGACGAACAACATGTGTAAGAAAAAATGAAGTGCACGTCGAAGATCTCAAAAATGAAGTTTATTTACAGCATAGCAGTGGCAAGGCACACGAAGCACCTTGGGTTCACCGGCGTCAGAATGAACCCAGAACTCATCCCAGCGCAAACATTTTATACAGTATTCCATCCGTCTTCCCCCTCAACATGTAAATGAAGCTTTCTCTTACATGTAAATATATGCTTTATTCAAACAAATTAATTTTTGAATGTATCTATTTAGGTAACAACACAAATAAGCACACAAAACAGAAATAAGGTAGATGCTCCATTGTTTGAAACTGTCCTAGAGAAATAATCTGTCAGGTGATTCAACAAACAAAAGGTCCGTATTGGATGCACCTGTTTTCTCTCTAATGATTTTAGACTGAGAAGTGCACATGCAAAACAAAAATGGTTGTTTACCAATCAGTGGCCAATTTCAAACTGCAATAAATGTTTTTCAACCATTTTTCAACAGACATGCTAAAATCATGAAGGCCCACCCCTAAACCAGGCCCCCAGTAGATTAGAGCAAATCGGGTAAAGCGATTGAAAATGCCCATTGTGGTCCCAAACCGCCCCACTGACTTAGAAACGCCCACTAGTGTTTTGCAGAGATACATGCCTGATGAGCTGAGTGCTCATCAACTACAAATCACCGTTAGTTCAATGTCACTGTCTTCGCCCATGTGTGCTGTTGGATTTCATCAACATTTCAATGCTGATCCAACACACTTTAAACATTGAAATGTCAATCTCAACCAAAACTCAACATTGAATTAATGTTACCATGCTATCTGGGAAAGTATTTGAGAGAGTTTCACAGGTAATATGAAGCTATTTCATATGCAAGGATGTCAGCAAATCACAGCAGAATGGCACAGCAGACACGACCCTTCAAAAAGAGTGCTCAAAGCAGAGGCTAAATCAGGCTAGGAGAAATGCCTTTAACTTTTAAATTAGGACTATTTTGATCTACAAAACATACTAGCATTATAAGGGCAACCCAGGAAACATTATAAAATAACAAAATAACCCTATGTCAGGGGACCTTTAAATAAAAATGGTAAAAAAAAATAAAAAAATAAATTAATAAAATAATAATAATAATAAAATTAACTTAAAAATAAGCTGTTTGGCTTCAGTATGTAGATCTTTCTGCACATTTAAAGAGTTTCAGATCCTATTTCATACCTGTTCATTGAAAATCTCAGAATTTATTGAAACATGCTTTATGGTTATGGTGAGATTATGGTTCCTGAAGTCCGGTCCGGATTCATGTGTCATGTGTCGGAGAATATTATTAGGATGAATATCAACGGAATCGGCCAGCAGATTTTCATATGTATTTATATGAAACTTATAGCTCATCTGTAAACCAAAATCATATGTTTAATTTATGAGGCGATGCGTTCTCATAAGACGAGGCTTTCATGCATTAAAGCGTTCGGGGGATATGTTGCATGATTTTCCATGGCCTGGTCAGAAGGCCTTCAGGATGTGGCGGCTTGTGGAGTGTTTGCATTTGAATGAGCGTTCCAGTTTGCCGGTAGAAGATAATAATTCTGACTTTATCAATGAGAGATGAAATGTTTACTCATTCTGAGTCGCCCGTGGCTGTGAAGCTTTCTGCTCTAAAAAATTGGAAATGAATCTATGCTTGAATTAGATTACATTTAAAAGACGTCCAGTTAAGCAAGTTGCAATGAATTTTCTGGTTGGCAGTTCAGAGCGGCAGTGATGACCATCTAACGAAGAATAAATAAATCAAAATTTAAGCAATTAAGTAAATAAATGAGCACGTAAGTAAATAAGTGTCACATGAGGTTACTGTTTAGGATGTACTTCTTACTTGATAATTTCCAGAGACATCAGTGTTTATATCTGAAGATAAACACACTTATATCCCAGTACTCCTGTGATAATTTAAATATATATGTACATATAGAATATGAATGTGACCTATAGAGACCTATAGAATATCTATAGGTCATTCTGAGGTCACTCAGCAACACCACATGCTCCAAATTCATCCCAAATATTCTTGCTTGTTTGTGCCGGTAAAATTTTGTGTTTTGGTTTTTTAGATATTAGTCATTGAATTAGCCTTTCGCCGCCACCCGCCCCCCTTAGTTAATGTTGCTACCATGATGGCAAAGGGTATTCCCGTTCGTGTCGGTGACCTTTTTTTGGAGCAATACCTCCGCGATATCAAGCAAGATCGAAGCAAAAGGGGTTACGGTATGCGGTGGAGGGATTTATTCCAAATATAAAATAAGAAATGAATGAGACACGACTACTATTGAGACTAATGCTTACCAGTCTCAAGCAAAATCAGAAAAACCCCATGACCATGCTACCTCAAATGCAACCAGCACAGCCTTGAAGATTTTATAAACTGGTTCAGTGGCTAATTGTTTGGAGTTAGAAATATATAACTTGCGCTGCATATTTATTCATTTTGCCTCCGATACAGGAGTACACATTCGCTTTAACAAGCAGGTTGTTCATTACTAAAGCAACCGATTGCGTGTTATGCTGAATGCGATTTTCGTGTTTAAAAAGTAACTAACGTTATGCATAAGAGACGGAAAGAGGCAGAGAACCATACATTATTTAAAGGGGGGGTTGATTCCGGTTTCACTTTTTTGATTTTAAATAGTGTGTAATGTTGCTGATGGTGCATTAAAAAATAGTCCAATAATCTTTGTTTTAATTTTTTTTTTTTTCATTTTATGAGAAGGGATGGGAACACTAAGTTTATTGGGGGGGGGGGACGCAACACTGTTGTGATAGAACACAATTACAACATTGGCAACCGGGAGTTATTGGCAGTCAAGTTGGCCTTGGAAGAATGGCATCACTTGCTGGAGGGTGTGTGGATGCCTTTTATCATCTGGACAGATCAAAAGAACCACGATTTAACTCCAGTCAGGCTGAGTAGGCTTGGTTTTTCGGTCGTTTTAAATTTTCCATCTCATATTGTCCGTGTTCCAAGAGCATCAATTTCAGTGCCCTGTATTTTTGATCCATCCAAGCATCCGGTTTTCCCCATCCTACCTGAAGGTCTTGAGGTGGGCATTGTGATGTAGGAAATTGAATCAAAGGTCCGTGGGGTAGTGTTAGTGGTGTTCATGGGGTGATTGTCCCAAGCTTGTCATCCAGGAGTGAGTATAAGAAAGGCTGCGCAGATGACTGGATAATAGTGTATGCGCACCTCTGGCGCATATTGACGCGCTCTAACACACTATGAGCGCACGCGACGCGAAGTGCTCTGCTCTGTGCAGATTCATGGACGATAGTGAAGCAAGTATGTGACGGGACGACGCTGCTGCGATTATTCACTGTTCGGAGAGTGTTTAGATTCATATTGAGTGCGTCACTGCTGAATAAACCACACACACACCTGAATACGAAATGAGAATCTGTAAGCCCATGCCTACTTCAACAGTTTATTAAACACCATCTAATCAGTTATTGGTCTGGTTCCTGTGTTCTGACCGACACCCGAGAGTGATTACCACATAAAAGCAGTTCCAGCAATAGAAGTATGAAGTCCTTTTAAGTCTCCACAACAAATGATCCTTCGAGCCGGATCAGTGGATAATTTATCTCTAGAAGATGGATGATAGAGTTTCAACCAAACCAAAGTGTCAGACTTACCCGCCACGTTATTATGATGAGTATGACATGGGGTATGTTCTGCCGCCCAGATATTCATCTGAATCAAGAATCAGTAGACATGGGCAAGAAGAGGCGTTATACTCACATGAGAAGGGAGCAGGTAAGATGACATCCTCTCCTCTTAGCGACCATCAGACACTGCGTAATGCTGGTTATACCGAGGAAGACCCATATGCTGAATCAAGACAGTACAGTTACAGACCTCATCCTGGGCATCAGCTAGTTGAACTGTACCTGAAAGGAACACATCCTGACTGAAGTAGAGAATCAGCTCCACGCGTCTGGTCTACGACACTGCGAAATCTGCCTCCATCCTCCCAGGCAGACCCTTTGCATATCAGCGAAGATCAGTTTAGTGCCACTTTAGCAGAGATCCGAGAGACTAGATCGGAGTTGAAATCACTCGCTGAGACAGTGTGTAGTCTTCAGTATAACTCTCAACTAACCACAACATGCTCGCATTCCAGTACACCACTTATGCAAGCTCAAGTTCCTATATTCCCCCAAGACCACAGATATGTGCCTCCTCCTAGGATCGCTGAGTTGGTCAGCGATGAAATCAGTGAATGCGACGAAGTAGACTGGACTGACCCTCCCCCCTGGCCAGAGCCAGTTGAGCCACAACGTATAGACGATGTTCCCATCGTGGGCCTTTTGGGGAAGATGATGAGTGAATTGCAAGTATTAAAGCAAGCTGCTATCCATCCAAGTAGTCCTCTTGCAGTACCATCAGCGAGTCTTCCTGTCATAGACTCCAGACCTTCAAACCCTCAGACAAGCAAGATGCTTCTGGGCCATTCAAGTCAACGACAAAGCCATCATCCTCAGCCACCTTTCAGAGCCGGTACAGCTTATGAGTCAGAGCAGTGTTACCAGCAAGATGAGCATGCAGTGATCTCCCAGCCACACCTACAGAGGAGGGTCCAGCCTAGCACCCCATCTAATCCTCGGCAACAGACTGTCCCACCCTCTGAGCCGACATGCCGAGGTCCAATGCCAACGATTCCCCATTTCAGTCATAGAGACCCCAGCGAGTTTGCTAGATTGAAGATAGCTTTGGAGAATTTACTGCCCCTGGAAGTGACGGAGCTGTTTAAATACCAAATTCTAGTGGATCACTTGAAGCTAGAAGAGCCAAAGCTGATAGCATATTCATATTTGAACTCCCCCACACCTTACAGCCATACCATGGCTGCTCTTAATCAGAAGTTCGGCCAACCCCATCAGATTGCACTGAACAAAATAGCCAGTGTTATGGAATCGGCTGATATTCGATGTGGAGATCAAGCTGCTTTTGAGAAGTTTGCACAACAGATTCAGGCACTCGTGGGCATGCTCAAATCCCTTGGCCCCTCATGAGAGATAGAGCTACATTGTGGATCCCATGTAGCGCGCCTGTTGAGCAAGTTGCCACCAGAGATAAGAGCTGAATTCAGGCGCAGCAAGGCTCATCATCCAGGAACTACCTATACTCAGAGACTGACAGAGACTGAACTACCTATACTCAGGAACCACTCAGAGACTGACCTCTCTGAGTGGCTGCAATATGAGTCTTGGTGGCAGGAATATGATGGTTCGTCCCAGGTGAAGATCACCAAAGACAGTCAAGGTCATAGACAAGAACATCGACACAAGAGGTGGACCACCACGGTGCTGCATGGAGCAAGAGAGGCGACGGAGAGAGACATTTCAACAGTGTTAGTGAATCCCTCTGCCAAGAACAGAATTAAGCCTTATTGCCCATTCTGTAACAACTCAGATCACTTTTTGAGCCAATGCACAGAGGTTGTTAAACTGACTAAGAATAAACTATCAGAATGGATCCGTACCAATAAAAGGTGCTGGAGATGTGCTAGAACCCACCAAACTGCGCAGTGCAACCTGCGGAAACCCTGTAGCATTTGTCAAGGTAATCATTTACTAGTGCTGCACAAAATTAACTCCATGACACCGAAAACTGTGATCAAGCCAACCAAAGAAGAGAGCTGCCTGATCAATACACCTTCAGAAGTGCTGTATGTAGACAGACCAGTAGATGGCAGTCGTGTGCTATTAAAGGTTATTAAAGTCCTACTCCACCATGGCAAACACACTCTAAGCACATATGCCATCCTGAACGATGGCTCAGAACGGACTAAGCTCCTACCAGCTGCAGCACGCCATCTGGGCCTCCAAGGAGAACCTGAAGACCTTGCCCTGCTAACTATACGACATGACATTCAAATTCTCCATGGGTCCATAGTGTCATTCCGTATTTAACCTGTTGACAAGCCTCAGCACAGCTTCCTCATTACTGGCGCCTTCATCGCAAAACAACTGGGTCTTGCACTTCACTCTTACCCCATGGACAAATTGCAGAAGAGGTACTGCCATTCACCCGCAGCAGTGTTTGTTGACCTCCAACATTCCCCAAATGGCAGAGCTCTTCAGGAACGTTGAGAAACTGTGGCAAGTTGACGTACTTCCCTTCAGGAACGAGAAGGAGGTCACTAGGTCTCGACAAGACCAATATGCTGTGCGTTTGCTTTAACCCTCTGGGGACCAAGGGCTATTTGGGCTCCTTGAGATGTTCTGACATGCCCTGACATTTGTCCTTTTTTCAGCTGCTTATAAACATATTAATGGCACAGGTGAAATGACACTATATTTAGCAGAAACAGGGCAACAATGACTTATGAACAATATGTTTGTACATGTTTGTATTTTTGAGAGAATATTTAAGCGTGGTTATTGTAAAAACAAAAAATGAAAGTTTCTGAAGTAAGGCCACAAAACACATACTAAATATGCATTCACAAGACTTTTGACTAATTGATGTTGTTGCCTAGGGTTTTTTCTTCACAATGATCTGAATATCATCCTCCTAATCATTCACATAAAACTGTGAATTGGGTTATATTGTGAAAAACATTTTTTGTTTGCCAAGGCAATATGCGAATGGTTGTGAACAGGTCAGCCCCATCATGAATAATTAGGTGATTCTCACCTGAGAGAGACAAAGACACACATAATAATGAGCCTTTCATTCAGGTGAGTCAGACAAGAAAAAAATTGAAAGGACAACATACACACACACACACACACATATATATATATATATATATATATATATATATATATATAAATGAGAAGTTCAGATGCAAAAGCCTCTAAGTGACATTAATTCTTCTAGAATGATCATTTTATCAAGCTTGTATATTTACGTTAAGTAATTTCACTTAAATGAGTATTAATAGGTAGTCTTCATTGCCATTTAAGTGAAATTACTGAACTTAATTATACAAGCTTGATAAAAATGATCATTCTAAAAATGATCATTCGAGAATAAAATTTCAAATGGCACTTAGAGGCTTTTGCATCTGAACTCTTTATATATATACATGTATATAGAATCAAACAAAGTATAAATGAAAGTCAAAAAAACATTTTTAGTCATACCTGGAAACAAATCCTGATCAAATAGGTGCCATTGAGAATTGTTTCAAAGTTAGAGTTTAAAACATCTTGAAAAGAAAATAATGAGCAGAAACTAACAGTCTAACTAAATGAACGTTCGTTCATACGTTCGTTCACACACCCGAATCATATTTAAACACTCTTTTGGTTATACAGATAACTAATGTTATCTAATGTAAGCATGTCGGAGCAAAAGTGAATTAACGCACGGCACGCACGTCTGTGAATTCGTCTATTCCTTCCTATCAGACGCGCATTTATTTAAACAGTCTTTGTGGATTTTACAGACATTATTCAATAACACGATTAGAACAGAGCACTTAAGAATAAATGACTTACTGCATCAGCTGAATCCGTGATCCTCAAAATGAAACTGTAACTGAGGTAATTTTTTCCAGGATCTCCTCAATGCGCAGCAAGACGAAAGGTTAGGACGAGGGTTTGATCCGTAATAAACTGTATGTTTTTATTGATGTGGGTGTTTTCATGGTTTGCCTCAACATTAGTGTTTGAATAGAACGTGTTCTCAGTGGGCGCGGTCACATTAACACGTCATTCGCTATAATGAGGTAAAAGAGAAAAGACTGGAATCTCTTTCTTTTCATACAGATTACATCAACTGAGAATAGTTGCTTTTTATATAAATGACTTCATTTAAAAGAAGAGAATCTCAGCTTCATAAAGAGAGATCTTTCGTGTGTCTGTTACAAGTAGCTATTTAATGAGTTACAGCTGATTTTTTGGATGCGTTTCAGAAAGATTTTTGCGGAGACAGAGTGAGCTGAAAGCGCACCCTTTTTTAATTTATTTATTTTACAAAAACACAAGGTTTTGATATTACTAAGAGTGTACACAAAAAGAAGACCCTCTATAGTTTATAATCATGTATTGATTTTATTTATATGACCATTAATGACGGAGTATTTTAAGTCTATGTTGCAGCTGTGTGGAAAAAAATGATCAAAACGCGGGGACGCGTTATTGGTCCCCAGGGGGTTAATCAAAGACAACCCAAGTTGAAGTGGACGGAGTCTTACGGTATTCCACCCCTTTGCTTAGGCGTAAAGATATGCCGCATTTCCAAGCCCCGAAGGAAATGGTAATTCCCAGCCTCCGGAACACTGAACGGTGCCTCCATAAACACCCAGATCGAGCCAAGGCGTACAATGCTGAAATTCAGAAATTGACCCATCAGGCAGAAACTATCCAGAAATTGAGTTCCCATGAGTTGGCAGAGTCAGGGGAATCATGGTATATTCCACATCATATGGTGACCCATAACAATAAGAATCGCATTGTGTTCAATTGTTCTTATCAGTACCAAGGTCTGATTGAACCTGAGTGAGTGGCTGTTACCTGGCCCGACTTTAGGACCTTCACTCCTAGGAGTGCTGTTACGGTTCAGGGAACACATCGTAGCGATAAGTGGTGATGTGAAAGCCATGTTTCATCAGGTACGCCCGCTCCCTGAAGATCGTCCCTTTCTGAGATTTGTCTGGCGTGACATGGAAGGAGACCAAAGTCCATCAGTGTTTGAGTGACAAGTCCTGCCCTTCGGCACCACGTGTAGCCCGTGCTATGCCACTTACGCCATGCAGCACCATGTCATCAGTCATAGTAAGCCAGAGGACGATCTGAGGTTTTCCATTGAGAGATGCTTCTACGTCGATAATTGTCTGCAAAGCCTCTCCTCTCCTGATCAAGCCCGAACGCTGGTAGACAAGCTAAGGGAGATCCTAGCCTCTGGAGGATTTGAACTTCAACAATGGGCCAGTAAAAAGCCAGAGGTCATCAGCCATCTACCCTAAAGAAGCCCGATCAGACAGTCTGGAACTCTGGTTCACTCCCGACCGGATAGAGAATCCTGAATCCGCCCTGGGCCTCAGCTGGCACTGTTCCACAGATACACTGAGGTACAAACATCGACCAGTAAATTATGATGTTCCTACCATGCGGAACATCTACAGGGTCTTAGCTAGTCAGTACGACCCCCTTGGGTTCATCCTGCCATATACCACCCGTGCCAAAATGCTAGTGAGACAGCTTTGGGAGAAACACAGAGACTGGGACGACCCTCTATTGCCTCATGGTTTGTTACAAGCCTGGAGAGACTGGGAAGAACAGTTACAAGTCCTGCCGAGAATCACTTTTCCCAGAGCATATGGACCTCCTGCCATGGATAAGAAAAACATTACTCACAAGATACATGTGTTCTGCGATGCTTCGGAGCAAGCAAATGGAGCTGTCGCTTACCTGAGGACAGTAGACAGTCAAAATCAGTCTTATCTCTCCTTTGTTGTGGCCCGTTCAAGAATTGCTCCTAAACGACTACATTCGATGCTCAGATTGGACCTTTGTGCTGCCCTCACCGGAGCCCAACTCAGTAAGTTGATGGAGCAAGAACTTACCCTTCAAATCAACCAGATTACCATCTGGACCGATTCAACCACGGTCTTGTCTTGGCTACAATCTGAGCCATGCCAATTTAAGGTATTTGTTGGCTCCCGAGTGGCAGAAATTCAGGAGCTCACCGATCGACATTCATGGCGATATGTTGACTCGGGGAATAATCCTGTGGATGATCTCACTAGAGGTAAGAGGCTAGAGGATCTAGCTAAGCCTAACCGTTGGAGCCATAGACCACCATTTCTCCTTCCAAGCTCAGATAAATGGCCAACCCTGCCAACAACAGTAGTAGAGGAAGGTCATTCAGAAATCCGCAAATCTGTATTCTGTGGAGTCACAACCACACCTGATGAAGAGCTTCACATACCTGATGTGCATCAGTACACCACTTGGAAGGAATTTCTAGATGCCACAGTGCAGATGCTTCACGGGGTGGCAGGTCAGAGCGAGAACCCTAATCAGGCATGTGATTGGCTAAGGACAAAAAAGCAGGAAAATATACCGACCCCCCACCGATAGTAAATTTAAATATAGTAAATTTTTCCCTATTGAAGTCAATGGGGACCAGCAACTGTCTGGTTACCCACATTCTTCAAAATATCTTCTTTTTTGTTCAGCACAAGAAATAAATTAATACAGGTTTGGAACAACATTACAGGGAATAAATAATGACAGAATTTTTATTTTGGGGTCAACTATCCCTTTAAGAACAAGCGGCTGCATTTTTATTATTAGGGTTACTGGCACTTTAAGACCTGAATGCGCGACACGTCTAATATATACGGAGCATTTGACAAGCAGATTTCTCTCAATTTTCTCGGTTTGCTTTGAGTTTAGACATAACCAAATGTTCTTATGTAAACCTTGTGTGTATTTGAGAGTATTAGCAAAATAAAACTCGAAAGATAACTTAGTCCAGAAACCAGGCGCTGTTAGACAAGCTTTTAGTGCATGTGCACGTCGGGTGTTCGCATTCAGAACAGCGCATCAGCAGAGAATGACATGTTTAACCGGCAAGGCTTTAAAGAACATGTAAATTAACTTTTGTGAACTCGCTGAACTGATGTAGCCGTTCCTCTGCGTTAATATTGCGAGTTAATAATGTTGCGTTGTACACTAATGCTGTTGAGACGGAGGTGTCAGGACTGCAACTGACAGAATGCACGATATAGCTGCTATATATTTCTACAAAAGCAGTCAGCAGCTTGCTTGGAGCAAGGATCATAGCGCAAATTTGAAATATATCCATATATCGCCCAGCCCTGGTGACCTGACTGTGATGTTCTTGTCAACTGACAACGATACCAGCGCGAGAGCGACTGAGATACGAAATTGAGCAGGTGAACAAGCTGAACCAATTAGACATTCTCTGGCTGAACACAAATACGTCCTTGTTGATACTTTGAAAGGTACTTTCTGTACGCACGTCAGCCAGTTATGGGTTATGTCCTCATATTCCCTCCTTTTCACTCCGGCTGCCGACACCCGTCCCCCTCTCTCTCTTTTTTTTTTTTTTTTTTTTTTTTTACAGATCTGCATGATTTACATAGGTCACATTTTCAGGTCGGAAAATCCGGAATTCCGGATTAATCCGGAAAAATCACATCCCTGCCTAATGCTGACGACTACCGTACAGCTGAGATTCGTATCCTGAGAGGGGCACAACAGGATAGCTTTGCAGAGGAATTCAGTTTACTGCGAAACAGGAAACCTGTTCAACGAAGTAGCCGTTTACTCAGCCTGTCTCCAGAGCTGGACGAGAATGAGGATCTTATTAGAGTTGGGGGAAGACTGCGCCGATCCGAAGATTTAGACCTGGCTTCTGTGCATCCCATCATCTTGGATCATTGCCATCCTATCACTAAGCTTCTGATTCAAGACTATGATACCCGACTCTGCCACCGAGGCCCTGAGAGAGTGTTTGCAGAGATCCCTCGTAAGTTTTGGATCTTACAAGGCCGAGAAGCAGTTCGACGGTATCAACATGCTTGTGCAGAATGCCGTAGATGGAAAGCAAGCCCTCAAGTCCCTAAGATGTCAGACTTACCTGTAGCACGCCTACGCCTGTATAAACCAGCATTCTACTCGACAGGTATGGACTGCTTTGGGCCCTTTGTAGTGAAGGTGGGTGGCCGAACCGAGAAGAGGTGGGGAATTATTTTCAAGTGCCTTATATATGTACATCTAGAGATCCTCACCAATCTGGATACCGACTCTTTCTTCATGGCCTTGAGGAGGTTCATTGCCAGGCGAGGGACACCGGCCGAGTTGTTCTCTGATCAGGGAACAAATTTTCGTGGAGAAGAAAGAGAGATACGAGAAGCCCTCGCAGAATTATCACCAGAACTACGTCTCCAGCTTGCCAGACACAAGATAAAGTTTCACTTCAACCCACCTGGTGCACCGCACTTCGGCGGAGCTTGGGAGAGGGAAATCCGCTCAGTGAAAGCAGCATTGTACCGGGTAGTAGGCAGTCAATCTGTAACAGAGGAAGTGCTAGTAGAAGGCGTGTTGAATGCTAAACCTTTGGGATGTGTATCATCCAACCCTAAGGACCCTGATCCGGTGACACCCAATGTTCTCTTGATGGGGCAGTGGGATGGGTCCTTTCCCCAAGTGGTCTATCCTAAATCTGAACTCCCGAGCAGACGTCGCTGGAGACATTCCCAAATTCTGGCTGACCAGTTTTGGTCTAGTTTCATTAGGAATTATCTCCCGAACCTGCAAACCCACCAGAAATGGAATGCCAACCCTACAGATATGACCTTAGGATCAGTGGTATTGATGATGGACCCTCAACTACCCAGAGCATGCTGGCCGGTTGGTCTTGTTACCCCAGTTTACCCCAGTGCAGACGGACACGCAAGGACGGTGGATGTAAGGATAAACAATAGAACTTACACTAGACCTGTAGCCAGACTGATTTTTCTACCAGAGGTTCCAGATGAAGATGAGAACTAAGGCTTTCCGCCTGTCTCCAGATACAAAACTAATCACCTATTCAGGAACAAATGTGGGCAGCTGTAAGAAAGACTGCGCAGATGATTGGATAATAGTGTATGCGCATCTCTGGCGCATATTGACTGGCGCTCTAACACACTATGAGCGCACGCGACAAGCAGTGCTCTGCTCTGTGCAGATTCATGGACGATAGTGAAGCAAGTGTGTGACGGGACGACGCTGCGGCGATTATTCACTGTTTTGGAGAGTGTTTAGATTCATATTGAGTGCGTCACTGCTGAATAAACCACACACACACATCTGAATACGAAATGAGAATCTGTAAGCTCATGCCTACTGCAACAGTTTATTAAACACCATCTAATCAGTTATTGGTCTGATTGGATACAAAACTAATCACCTATTCAGGAAAAAATGTGCTTCGCACATTTGGGGGCGGCTGTAAGAAAGGCTGCGCAGATTATTGGATAATAGTGTATGCGCACCTCTGGCGCATGTTGACGCGCTCTAACACACTATGAGTGCACGCGACGAGCAGTGCTCTGCTCTGTGCAGATTCATGGACGATAGTGAAGCAAGTGTGTGACGGGACGACGCTGCAGCGATTATTCACTGTTTTGGAGAGTGTTTAGATTCATATTGAGTGCATCACTGCTGAATAAACCACACACACACATCTAAATACGAAATGAGAATCTGTTAGCCCATGCCTACTGCAACAGTTTATTAAACACCATCTAATCAGTTATTGGTCTGGTTCCTGTGTTCTGACCGACACCCGAGTGATTACCACACAAAAGCAGTTCCAGCAATAGAAGTATACAGTCCTTTTAAGTCTCCACAACAGTGAGTCATCCCATTTTCTTTATTAGGCAGCGGTTCTGGTGGCCATGCCTGGGATGTATAACAGTCTGTTTTGGCCTGTTTGGTTTGTGCCAGTTCTAAGACTTCCAGTTGACCTCCTGCTGAGCTCCTTCAACCGCTGTTAGTCACTTCGATACCCTGGTCCCACATCTCATTAGGTTTTGTCACGGCTTTCCCCCCACCCAGGGTAACACAGTTATGAATACAGTTGTTTTAAAGGAATACTCCACTTTTTTGGGAAATACGCTCATTTTACAACTCCCTCAGAGTTAAACTGTTGGGTTTCACCTTTTTCGAATCCATTCAGCGGATTTTCTGATATTTAGAAGAATATCAGTAACCAGACAGTTTCTGGTCTCATTGACTTCCATAGTAGGAAAAACAAATACTATTGAAGTCAATGATACCAGAAACTGTCTGGTTACTGAAATTCTTCTAAATATCAGAAAATTGGCTGAATGGATTCAAAAATGGTAGCACTCGACTGTTTAACTCTGGGGGAGTTGTAAAATGAGCCTATTTCCAAAAAAAGTGGAGTATCCCTTTAACAGTAGTTCTCAAAGATGACTCATTTTATTCCTCTGCATAAATTATCCTCTGCCAAAGCAGGGCTCGCAAAATCATTAGACCGATGTCACTATTGTATCTTCCAGTAGACTACCAAAATATATCAACGCCCTGCCTGACTGGCTATTTTTAAAAAGTGAGATGAAATTCCTTCCTTGGTTTGCATTGTTCACTCTCTTGACTTGTTATCTGATGGAAAAATAAGATCACGGATGTTTTTGAGCTCACTCTATCTCCGCAAAAATCTTTCTGAAACGCGTCCAAAAAATGAACTGTAACTCATTAAATACTTGTCACAGAGACACAAAAGATTTCTCTTTATAAAGCTGAAATTCTTTTAAATTAAGTAATTTATATAAAAAAGCAACTATTCTCAGTTGATGTATTCTGTATGAAAAGAAAGAGATGTCAATCTTTTTCCTTTCACCTAATTATAGCGTATGACGTGTGTGACCCGTCCACCGAGAGCGCGCTCTATTGAAACGCTAATGTTGAGGCAAGCCTTGAAAAAGGATGTTTTCATGGCTTGGAAAACTGGATATTTTATCAGCTGGATAAAACATCCAGTTTATCACAAATCTAACCTTTACCTCGTCTTGCTGCGCTGTGATGAAAAATACTGTCATAATTATCCTGGAAAAGTTACCTCAGTTACCTGTTTCATTTCGAGGAGAGCACGGATGCAGCTGATGTAAGTAATTTATTCTTAAAGGGCACCTATTATGCCCCTTTTTACAAGATGTAATATTGGTCTCGGGTGTCCCAAGAATGTATTTGTGAAGTTTCAGCTCAAAATACCCCATAGTTAATTTATTATAACCATTTGAAAATGTCATTTTGGAGCCTATTTAAAAATTAGCTGTTTTGGGTGTATACCACCTTAAATGCAAATGAGCTGCATATCCCCGCCCTGCCTTTGGATGAGGACGTAACTTGATACCTATGGCATTCGGTAAGCAGAAGGGGAGAGTGAGAGACGTGCTGTTTTGTCTGTCAGTCAGCGTACGTTTGAATCGGAATATATAAATAGTACGAAGAGACTCCGGCAGAATAAACACAAATGAGAATGGACCAGTACGTCTTGGTATGGTTATTTGATTCATTTATGTACTTATAGAGTTGTAATCGCGTCCGGATGTGCAACACACACACAGACACACACAAACACTGAAGCATGCAATATTTTGAAACTACATACACATTCAGTGATAAAGTGTGCTACGTACAAGCGAAATTACATTTATGCGAGGGACACATGTTTACTTGTCATACAGGTGCTTCTGTGGCAAATGTGAGAAGATGGCTAACTTAAAGAACAACAACATATATGCAGTTTTTAATACAAAATCTTTAAAGGGTCACTTCACCCATTTGCATTAAGCTTTGTATCTTTAGAAACCCAGTCATATTTTTGAATGGTCATGGTTTATTCCCTTATTTTCCCCTGAGATGGGAGAAATAAGGATTTAAGAGTTTTATTTCCTGCTTATCGTGACGTAAAAATCGTCATTTTGCATCACGATAAGCAGGAAGTCACATTTCATTGAAATGACAACAGAGTACAAAGATTAGCTCATTATTATTCAAGGGTGTGGCACCCACTCACCCACAGGCCTATTACAGATCAGTGGGTAGGACTTCACTTGCAGAGACTGAAATCAATATCCGCCATCTTGTTTGGAAGCTAAGCTAACAAGCGCTGTGGAGACATGAAGTTATGATAAGGATGGAAGAAACTAAACATGATATGGAAGAAGAGGGTTTTGAAAGTCTGCTGCTCGAATCCGATGTTCGTGGCTATCTTTACGAGCTGCAGTATAGTTTAGAGCAGCTGAGGCTGATGGAGGAGCAGGAGACGCCTGGCTGTCGGTCGAGATGCCTGGACTGGGTCGAGCTCGGCGGCCTGCTGTTGCCTGTACTCTCGCTGTGTGTCACGGCCTACAGACAGAGTCCGTCTGCTGCAGAGGCAATTTCTCCTGGAGGAAAGCTCTGAATCAGACGAGCACACGGACATTTGTGTTGTGATAGTTTCGCCTTCAGAACGTCCAGGTATCATGCAGTAATTCACCATACAGAAATAAATACAAACGAGGAGTAATTCACTAATGTGTTTACAAATGTAACATCAACGGGGTTTGTTGTTGTGGGAAGAAAGAGGCATGAGCCGGCGAACATTTAAACATTTTAATAGTAAAATGAACAAATACAAAATGAAAGTAAGCCAGCGTTACACAAAACAGAAACAAATAAACATAAAATCAGGCCTGTTTCTCTCTCGATCTGCCGTCGTCGCTCCCCATTTTATGGATTCGCTCCTTCGTGAGAGAAGCACCGGCGCGCGCCTCACAGGTGTCTTTCATTATCATTCACGCCACCGGCCTCGCCGTACTCTTACATCCCTCGCCCTCGATCGTCCTGCTCGCCACAGCCAACTAACTAGACATTTTGTTTGAAATGAATTTCAAACTCTTACTCTGGTGACAGCTAATGTTAGAGTTGTAGACGGAAGAGTGAATTCTCTGTTTACGCTGTTATGGTGGGTGGGTGGGTGGGTTAGTGGGTGTGGCTTGTGGAGCTGTGCAATGCAGGGGCATTCTGGGAACTGTAGTTTTTTTAACACAAATGCGCCCCTTGGTTAGTTTCTGTCTTTTCTCTGTCAAGAGGGCACCAAATGTAAAAAATATTTTACATTTCGACTACATATATGATCCACTTTCAATAAAGATTAATGCTGCAATGGGTGAAATTCTCCTTTAAATATATATTTATAAACGTGTGGTTACACACTATACAAACAAGGTTTAAATTATATACACAGACATCCTACAACGAAACAACTTTAGACGCATTTGTTGTTGAATTGGCTGACCGACTGAAATGACTATTTGCTCAAAAATCATAAAATACGCTTACTAGAGGTGACATTGGATCGCAAACAGTAGACGACCATCCACACTTGATCACACTTGACACTTGTTGATCCAACAACAGGATTAACCCACTGGTCCACGACAGAATACTTATGTTTCCAAGAGACATTACCGGCTGTCGTTGAAACAATGGGGATGGTGTACAGATCACCGAGGGTGGGGTCTAGGCCACAACCACACTGTCAATCAAACCCCTTGCTCAATTCTACGTCACAAAGAGCTGAATCTTAGAACAGCTCGTTCTGAGACAGTGCATATGATTTATTGAGATTGTAAAAAGTACATTGGTACCAAATATATGCTTTGTTACACTTTTAAGTAATATGCTCAACACAAGTATACTTTTAACATATTTCTAACAAATGCACTAGAAGTACATTGGTAATAAATACATGCTTAATTATATTTTTAAGAAATATGCTAAACACAAGCATAATTTTAGTGAAGTTTTAGTGCATTTAAAGAAAACATACTTATGTTGCTCTTACTTAAAAATACATTTTTGGAGTACTTTGTGTAAGAACATAGCAAAATTATTAAGCTTTTAGTGGGTTTAAAACATGAACTTTACAAACACGTATGCCTACTGCAATATATTTAAAAAATGTATGCATTTATCATTTTTATATATATATATATATATATATATATATATATATATGGCGATTAAACGATTAATCGCGATTGATCGCATTCAAAATAAAAGTAAAAGTTTGTGTTTACATATGTGGGTGCACTGTGTATATAATTATGTTGTATATATAATTACACACACATGCATGTATATATTTAAGAAATATTTGCATGTATATACTTTATATATATATATATATATATATATATACATACATATATATACAGTTAATATTATGTATAAATATAAATATTTGATATATTAAGAACACACTTTTCTTAAATATATACATGCATGTGTGTGTTTTTATATATACAAAATAGTTACACTACACACATATATATTATGTAAACACAAACTTTTATTTTGGATGTGATTTATCGCGATTAATTGTTGCCCAGCCCTAATATATATATATATATATATATATATATATATATATATATATATATATATATACACACAATGTACCAACTTGTAATGTATTAGAAACATTTGTCAACTATATTAAGCATTGCAATAAGCATACCTAAAATTACTGATGTTCACTTTTACTTGTAAAGGGTTTCTTAAAAGGATGTTGTCCACTGTATGCTATGTTTAAATTCCCACAAGGATTTCAACCCAGATAGCACAAGGCTGTTTGATCTCCTATTTACATCTGGAAGACATATTTTAAAGAGTGTTTGCTCATTTGCAAGACATCTATAGGACGTTTCCTGCAGATGTCAAATAGACGTTTAGAAGATGTCTCTAAGATGTAATGATTTAGAATGCATGTTAGACTGACATCTTTTAAACGTCTATATGACATCTGACAGGAAACATCCTATAGACGTCTTGCAGATGAGCAAACACTCTTAAAAATACATCTTCCAGATGTAAATAGGACATCAAATACCCTTGTGCTATCTGGGAACATCATATTATTTGAATTTGATCAGATACATTTTCCAGAGATGATAAAAAAGTTTGTACTTGTTTACATTTAAACAATAGCATACTACTTGTGATGGGACGCGGGACTATGTGAGATCCTGATTGGTTCCAGAGTCATTGTATGCAGGGGTTAAAGTGGGCCGGAACGGTCCGGAACTGCGTTCCTGTACCTCAGATAAATTAATAAATAAATAGATTAATTAATCTCAACGAATCTTGCTTCTCCCGATATGGACCAACTTCACTTCCTCCCCGCTGAACGCGAGCGATAAACACATAAAGTATAAACTAAATAAAGTATAAACTGTTTAAAGTATAAACACATAAAGTATAAACTATATAAACGCCTCGTCCGTTTGGAGAGGTGCGCGCGGAGCCTCGCGCTCATGCGGACGCGTCGAGATCAAGCGTGCCGCACCAGCCCTCAAAAGTGAAGCCAAAACGTCTCGATCGCCCCCCTGTGACTGGACCTAGTATAGCTCATAATCCCCGCCTCCCCATGTTATTCAATGGGACGCGAGACCAACTAAACAATTAAATTACACTTCACATATCCTTTTTCCAAAGATAGTTTCTGTCATTTACTGTAGTTTATATCACGTTTATGTAATTTCAAGTGTTCGTTTTTAAAATAAGTTTGTTTTTAGTTAGTAATGTGATGATAAAATAACGGTGCTCTGACATCATGATTGACAGCTGTGATTGACAGGTTCTCTGTGCGAGGTAGTCACTGAAGCACCAGCGAACGTTTTTTAATAATGTTGATTATGTGGTTAGTAGTTGTATTTACCTTAGGTGTTTCTCAATGTCAAGGATACTTCCTTGGCAGGACGGGTCCTTCCAAGTCATTTCCTTCAGAGGCTAGGCAAGGGTCCTCTTTAGCATTCGGAGAACACGTAAATGGAACAGGCTAGCAAGTGCACGTCATTGCGTCATTACATCAGTGAAAGGTCGCTTCGGCGCTGCAAAAATCGTGTGCTGGTGTACTGCAGTTTTTAAATACACTTGACAGTCCTTATTTTGTCTTGTCAGTCCTTCTAGAAATAAATAAATAAAGTATAAGAGATGTATAACCAGGCGGTTGTTATAGCAACCGTGCAAACAATCAGCCTGAATGGGTTGTATTCGCTGTAACAACCGCCTCGCTATACATTTTCCCACTTATAACATGGCTACCTACCAAACAAAATAAATAATTTGACACAAAATATTGATTTGAAAAGGAGTTTATTCATTCAAAAACGACTAAGTTTTATTACCGGAGTGAACAGAACTACGTCCATAGCAACATGATCTAACGTTAGCTGTTAAAACACATGCAGTGGCTCAGTGGTTCATGTGGGTTGTCTACAAACCGAAAGGTTGGTGGTTCAATCCTCGGTTCCACCTGACCAAGTGTCGAGGTGTCCATGAGCAAGACACCTAACCCCAGCTGCTCCCGACGAGCTGGATGGCGCCTTGCATGGCTGCCGTCGCCGTCGGTGTATGAATGTGTGTGTGAATGGGTGAATGTGAGGCAAATTGTAAAGCGCTTTGGTGGCCATTGGGTCTATGAAAGCGCTATATAAATGCAGTCCATTTACCATTTACCATTTACATGCAACGGTAAAATATGTGACCAACAAAGAAAGGCTATAACGTTATATAAACTAAAAATTAAAAAGTTAATCACCAGTAAAAGGGAACAGCTTTAAATCCCCTCAGCAAATTTGAGCCGAAATGTTTGTTAACAAACATTAAATAAATGGCTAAACTGAAATTATACTTGCTTACATTTGAAAGCATATTGCCGTTATCACTCCGACTCCGCTAACGGTCGACATTTTTTTATTTTTTGAACAAGATAGCAAAGCTGCGCATAGGATTGTGGGTGATTTAAGTGCGCGAAGGCTACACCTATGCATCCTTTCCTGTGTATGGGAAATTTTCCGAACGAAGGACTCAGTCCTTGGTTGAAATTCTGAGGATCCTCGACATTGGAACAGTCCTTCGACGGACGTCGATGACGTAGCATCCTCGAAATTCCGGCTTCCGAGGATCCTTCCTTGACATTGAGAAACTGCTCTTATTTTAACAAGGTTCTGCAATCGGCAGACATCATTGGACAGGAAAGAAGCAGACAGAGGCAGCTTAATGAAAGTGCGGGCGTGTGCTTGCGTTTGATTCAGCGAGAATGAGGGCGGGGCCTTGATTTCGCGGCTTTACTTCCTGCTCACGACTGCGCATGACTGGTCCCCAAACACGCAAGTGCGCAGACTCAAGTTCGAGATGTCAGCGCCATATCGAGACACTGGCGGCCTCAGTTCTCTCTGATGGAAAAGAGCGAGGGGGCGTCGTCCATCTTTTTTTACAGTCTATGGTCGAGATACACAAGGCTTTACAAATGCTTGAAATGCACTCGCGGTTGTTGAGCGCGTTAAAGTTAGTTTTAGGTCCGACTCCGAAATATTTCGCCTGACATTTGTTTTCCCTATAGCCACTGTTCTAGTGTCTTAGAAAGAGATCAATAGAAGGATTAGTTTTAACAAACCATTGTATATCGACATTAATATTCGTTCATTAATATTCAAAAATCACCTGATGCTGCATATTTATACCTGATTTGACGCGTTTGCAGCGCATAATGAGGGAACGTCTGCCAATTCCACCAACTACGTTAAACGTAGCCTATAATTTGTATTATTTAAAATTACTTTTTAAATTCCAAAGCTAGAAGGTGGCAATACTGGTAGCCTTGAGTGTAAATTAACTTGATTCATAAAACATATAATGATTCATAAAACATATAATTATCAGTTAAGCCTATTTACTTCACTGACACAGATGAAAATGAATGACTATCAGTCAAAGTTCATGGGGTTTAGGAGTTTAGGTGGTTTAGGAGGGGAAGATATAGGGCAGGATAAGGAGACTGCGAAAAAGAAAGATGTAGATGAGAAGAGAGCAGGTAGGCTATTGACAAAATAATCGAATGCCCACTGACATGGTTTTAAAGCTATTTATTATCCTTTTTTGGCCTTCAAAAGTCTTAAATTGCACATAATTTGGTCAGAGAAATCAAAATTTTCTCGGAGGAGGCCCTGAACCCCACTTTTTTCCCAGTGTTTAGCAATTTTAACATAATATTGTCATTAAATCAGTGTAGATGGCCAAAATAAAAGAAAACGACAAGTATTGCTATAGGCCTACCACGATACTCAATATGTTGTCCCACGGTGAGTCATTTTTCTCTGTTGCACCTACACAAAATTTGAGGGTTCCCTCACCTGACAAATCCCACTTTAACCACTGATTGTATGGTTGGTGATTGGTTCTTATGATAATGAGCTCGCCTGCACCGCCTGAAAGGACTTTGACCTCACTCAGAGCCTCCGTTTGTCAGATATATTATGAAAATCTCTATTCTGAATATTCTGCTGTGCGTACTTGAGTGTGATTAGATTTAGAGGTCTACATTTAAACTGTTAAAATTTATAGAGCGATCATGTGTCTTTAGAGGACTAGGAAGAAACCACGCGATTCATATGGATTAGGTGATATTTTTTTGTGATTAACTTTTTGAAACGTAGTGTTTTGAGAAGACATAGGCCTAGTGTTGATTTTACCCAGCTTCTTCAAGTTTGCATGGCGTCTGACATTTGGATCCTCATTATGTTGTGATTCTAGGTAAGATTTGTATTACATTAACGTTACTTGTCTTTGGCAGTAGTATTTTTGATACACAGTCTAACAGCACGTCTTTTTCAGCAACATTCAATTTGACCGATTGTATGGTTGGTGATTGGTTCTTATGATAATGAGCTCGCCTGCACCGCCTGAAAGGACTTTGACCTCACTCAGAGCCTCCGTTTGTCAGATAATATTCTGCTGTGCGTAAATGTTACTTGAGTGTGATTAGATTTAGAGGTCTACATTTAAACTGTTAAAATTTATAGAGCGATCATGTGTCTTTAGAGGACTAGGAAGAAACCACGCGATTCATATGGATTAGGTGATATTTTTTTGTGATTAACTTTTTGAAACGTAGTGTTTTGAGAAGACATAGGCCTAGTGTTGATTTTACCCAGCTTCTTCAAGTTTGCATGGCGTGTGACATTTGGAACCTCATTATGTTGTGATTCTAGGTAAGATTTGTATTACATTAACGTTACTTGTCTTTGGCAGTAGTATTTTTGATACACAGTCTAACAGCACGTCTTTTTCAGCAACATTCAATTTGACCAATCATAGCCAAGCTTTTCAAGTGACGTCGAAGCAGACTTGAAGAGATGAAGATGTTACTGGTAAGTTTTAGTTTTTTGCTAAATAAAAAGATCACTATTTAGATTTTTAATCTTAATAAATCTTTTAAAATCTATGTGGATATATTTGTTTGTCTTATACAAATATACAAATATAAAACATTGTCCAATGCATCTGCAAAAAAACTAATTAGTCATTATAACATGTACAACATTGCATTAACATTATTTTTATTTGCAAAATGAAGCTGTGTATTTATTTCTGATTTCTTGAAAAAATTGGTGTCATTATGTCAATGATCTTTCTTTGAAAAGTTTTGGGGAAAAATACATGTTATGAACAAAGTTACTTTGTCTTGAGCTGACCAATAATGGTAGTGTGTGTTGATTGGTGTTTATAGTAGTTCAAGCTTGACAACCTTATGCATATATAACTCTCTTTTTTTCATATTAATATTTGTTGTTTTTCAGACAGCTGCTATAAGAAAAATTGGAATTGGAAAGAAAACGCAATTCTAATGCGGATGTCTGGCCACAAGTTAAATTCAACCAGAGGTTTGCGACTTCTTCTGTCCATTATCTTGTAATACTGGAATGCTGTGACATTGAATTAAAACAATGTTCTGTCCTAATAGTTTTCATAATGAGTTACTACAAAGTGTACTTTCTTTTTCAAGTGTGTAAAGTTTTATTGTGAAAATTGTTATCAGCATAATGTTAGTATAGTAAACGTGTAATATATTCACAAAGTACAATTCTGTGTAAGTATTGGCAATGTACTATTGAAAATGTGAATATACTGTATTTATTAACCAATAAAGTACTTTTTTCACCTGGAAAGTGTGTTCAGTAGTCCCTTATTTAATTCAGCCTTCAGTATACTGGTAGCCTACATGCTAACCAAAAAGTAGCCTAGCAGAGTAATAACAGATATTGATAAGTAGCTAAAAAGTGTACTTTTAGAAGTAGAACTGAGCATACTATCATCACAATGATAATATTTTAAAAGTATAATGCTTGTATATTTGTACGACATTCAAAGTGCATTTTAAATGTACTTCTAACACAGATATGGTACACTTAAAGGAGTCATAACCTGCAATTTTCACTTTTCCACGAGAGTCAATGTATGTTAAGATTGCCTAACGATTATACATTGGCCGGGAAGCCGATATTCAAAAGTGAAGCGTTTGTTTACCCCAGGGTTTGTAAACCAGCCCACGTGCACGCGCACTCAAACGCGAGATTTTAATTTCTCCCCCGACTTGACGTCAAGACGGGGCAGGATATACCATATATGGACACCGCAGACATGCTGGAGGAAGCCCGCGCGCTGTCCCTCTCCCCCTCATATTCAGTGAAGAAAGATGCAGAAATGTAGTGCACACGCGAGCTGCTCTGTGGTTGACTGCCAGAATCAACATTCAAATGTGTTTTCTCTAACAAAAACGGACCAAACTACCAGGGACCAGTGGAAGAAATTCATTTTTAATGACGCTGTTCCAACAACCCTATCAACTGTCTCAACGTGTCTGCGCTAAACATTTTAAACGGTAATCCTTTACAACGTTCATTTCGAGTCGGACAATAATGTCTACAGAGTCAGAGTGCTGTATAGAGACGGAACAGGTATAGTTTAGTAGTTTAATTACGGTTATTATAACGTATTTGTCATCTGCTTCTATGTATCCATTATTTATTAATAGCCTACAAGTCTGCTGTATCGGACCAGGTTCGAATGATGATCAAACATATACTAAGTTTAATAAAGTTTATTGTACGTCACACAAAAGTTGGAGCGTCAGTTTTTCTTCATAAAATCACTGTAAGAGCTGAGTAAACACAGTAAGTTATAAGAAGTGCGTCGACGTGAAACAAGGCAAAAACAACACATGATAGCAACGTTGATCTCTATAACCACTGTAGCAAAGAAAAAGTAGACTACATCTCCGTTAATGTAACCTACATTAAATAAAAGGTAGCTAAACTTATGTGGGAGAAAATAGCAACAAACTTTTTAGCTCGTTACTGATGTTAATGTATGTCTCAGTCAAAATGATTGATGTAGACGTCCTTCCATTGACTCAATATCTTACGTTTCCAGCTCTGGTTCAGTCTGGCTCAAACATATATGGTTGAATTCCGTAGGTCACGGCCAGTTCGGGTTCATTCACAACTTGCGCCATGATGTTATTTTGGAATGATATGCTGAAGTTATCTGCGGTGTCAAACCCCCTCCTTCCTGCCACCAATCAACACGCCCCTCATTTGCATTATTAAAATGACCATCCACGACAGCCAAAATATCGCATCAGATCTCGCGAGACAATAATGCATTTAGAAATAAGGGTCATAGGAGCTCTGTGTTTATTTTTTTTTCCACTTTTCTTTTTTAGAACGGCCTGAAATACTATAATAGAGCGTGGGTATTCAAGGTAATACTAGGTTATGACTCCTTTAATGCTTATTAATCAAGCATCTATATTAGTACATACAGCCATATACTTCAAGTATACAAAGTATACTTGAAGTGGTTCCACTTTACCACGTAAAAGTACACTAAGTACACTTCAAATTGTGCTTTTCTACAATTAAATTACAACTAAAATATATTAAGTATAAAATTAGTTGTTCCAAAATAGCATGCTTCAAGTTAAATAATCATTAACAAACTTGAAGTATACTGATGATTAGTCTGGCTTTAAGTATGCTCAAGTATGCTAAGATTTAATATACTTAACATATTTATTTTTCACCGGGGAACTGTTATCCAATGCAAGCTAATGCAATACACATATCAAAATAATGAATCCTTGATTTTGAAATATGTATGATAAAATGTAAGTGGCCTTTATTGATTATTGTAATAAAAAGCCATTGTTGATATTTGTAATTTTGAAAATGGTTTTGATTGATGTTGACTCCTATCAAATCTTATACATAAAAGAAATTATCTTTTTTTTAAATTTGGGTTAGTTAAATTAATTTTGAACAAACAAAATCTGAAGAGTGCCTACATGCCCAAAGGGCTACCAACAATTTTTAAATTTTGCGAGCCCTGCAAAGAGAGACGTTGCGTTCATTAAAAACATCTTACAGGAGAATTCATCTCCTTTTTTTATATTTCCAAATTGAAGCCTATTTTCCATTCCCCCTTTAATCCGTCTGTTCCGGTTCCTCCAGCGCCACATTTTGTAGATGGGGAACCAGTATATTCAGTTCATCGTATTCTGGACTCGAGGTGGAGGGGATACGGTTTCCAGTATTTGGTGGATTGGGAAGGTTACGTCCGGAGGAGAGGAGTTGGGTTCCTACGAGAGATGAATTGGATCACTCTCTAAATTATTGACTACAATCAACAGGTAAATCACAATATGGGATCACCAGGAGGTGATCTTAGGGGGAGTGGTACTGTCACAGTTCAGGTCTGTATTTTTATATATGTTGACTTCCTATCGTGTCTGTCGTTTTGTGGGTGTGACTGACTTGTTCAGCAGCCATAGTAACTTATCAGCTGATGAGGTTAATCAAGCCTGTGCTCATCTTTTTATGTTTCCCCTATGTGTACCTCAATGTTTGTGTTCATTCAGATTGTTGTTCTTTACTCACATTGTTTTCTCATCTAAAGTTTATATCCCTTGTTCCCATCTCTTTGTGCTTTGATTCATTACACGTTGGATTCCCTGTCCTTCACTACCCGCCTGGATTATACAGATTGCACTGTCTGACTGATTTCTTCCTGCTCAATATCATTTGGATTATTCTTCATTCTCCAGGCATTTCGTGACAATTTCTGTTTATGGGTGTGACATTTCTTTAAAAATTACTTGTAAATTTTACAAATAATTACAAAAAAGGCAAGTAACATTGAATTAAATGTGATTTTTTTAAAATAGAAAGAGCAAAACCCAGCAAACAAATTTAGGTTCTGAGAACATTCTGGGAACGTTAGATTTTGGTTCTGAAGGAATACAAATTTATTAAATGTTTCATAAAGGTTTAACAGTATTTTCAACTGTAAAAGGTATACAGTGTTTACCATTTTGAGGCCAATAAGATTAAGCCAAGCATTCCAGGTGTCACACATTAGCTTTTGTCTTTATGCGCTTCCTGGCCATTAAGTTCAAGATTCAGCTTTGCTTTTGTAATGGTAAAAGTGTGACCACGCTGGTCAGACTGATTAGATTAGCGTCTCTGGTAATCTGCTGAATCATTTAGATTTGCTTTGTTTCAAGAGACTCCTCCTCAGTGTAACTCCTCCAGATTAGCATCTCAAGGCACAGAAAACTGCTATGCTGATGAACTGAGGTGCCTGTTGAATCATATACATTTACTTTTGTTTCAGTTTCTCCCCCCTCAATGTAAACTCCTCCCCTCTAAATGTATAAATTGTAAGGGAATGTTTTCCCTTACACTGAAATACACTGTATTTCTTGTCAAATTAACAGTAACTTACTGGCAACAATTATCCAGTACTTGCTGTATTTCATTTAACAGTAAAATTACTGTAACACTAACTACAGTACTGTTAAGCATACTGTAAATTAAATAACATTATTTTACTGTAATTTCTTACCATATTAAAATACAGTATTACACTGGTAATTTTTAATAATACTGTATAGTACGAAATTTTATTGTATTTATTTTATAGTGCTACTGTGTAACCTGTAGAAAATCCGTAGAAATATTATTTTAACTGTTAATGGGAAATAGAAAAAAGAACAATTGAAGCTTTAACTGCACAAGGTTTATTGTGTATTTTCAAACACATTAGTACATTTACATAATATACATTTAAATACATTAATACAATTAAATACATTAATAATAAAAATGTAATATAATACATTAAAAATCATGCATGACAATCATGAACAATTATGCATAAATACATGCAAAAAATTATCATGAACAGGTAAAATAGAAAAGATTAAAGAGGTGCTATCTGATCAATCTATTAGAAAGATATCCATCATCCACCCACTCCTTGCTGGGGTAAAACAGCTTAAACTAGTCTAAGATGGTCTATTGGTTTGAAATAGACTGTCTAACTGGTCAGTTGCTGATTTTTAAGGGTTTTTGGCTCCTTTCTATCTAGAGGAACAGATTTGCAAGACTGGGAGACATATATAAACTAGCTTTGATGAGTAAACCACCAATCCAGATGACTATTACAAAATGACAAGTTATCCAGTGTCATTAAAAAAAAAAACTAAACACAAAACAACTTTCTCATGCACATGTGCCATGAAAAACTTGCATTACGGTATTAATAATCATTATGCAGACTTATGTTCTTTTGCAATAGGAAGTTTTCTATCCAAGCTTTTATGCAATTGAACCTTAAACTGTACAACAACGTTTAGTGTGTGTTTTTTACACAACAATTCTTAACAACTTGATAGACAAAATTCACAGATGGATAATAATCTGTTTAAAATGTTCTCAGTGGGTCAGTACTGGACCAAGGTGTAGTGGTAGTAGTTAGATAGAATAATTAAATTAGATTTACAATTCATCGGTCGTCAAGATGGATAGGGGTCTTCTTAACATGCACAGCTCACACCTGTGAAAAAGGAGAAAGACAAGACAGTTAAAATACAGTACGTTTAGGTATAGTGGTAGTAGTTAGATAGAATAATTAAATTAGATTTACAATTCATCGGTCGTCAAGATGGATAGGGGTCTTCTTAACATGCACAGCTCACACCTGTGGAAAAGGAGAAAGACAAGACAGTTAAAATACAGTACGTTTTTGTTGTTGTTGTTTTGGCTAAACAGCAAAAACAGACAAAATGATGTCTAAAGTGTAATTCACTTAATACTAAAATCTTGTTTGGACTGTTGTTAAAATCAATTCATTTACGAACACGTGAAAACATAGGCTAGATTTTGCTTGTGTGATACTAAGTTACATGAATTAAAAAAAGCTTGACAAGGCATCGTTCTCTTCAAATGAGTACATGTCAGTTAGTAAAAAAAATGATATTATAGCAGACAATACTGTACATGTAACATGTCACACATAGCTTTGTATTTTGGACAAAAATGCACCTTGGGCGCTTTCCGCGGTCCATCAGTAAGTTAATCACTGAGGTAACGTTAACGTTAAATGGCAGAACGCCAGGTCAGGATTTACACGAAAATAAGCGTGAAAAAATCAATAAGAGAAATCGACACTTTAATTTTATAACAATAAATCCGAATCCTAACCTTTGATATCCGATTTCAGGATCGATTTTCAATTCCTAACCCTATAAGTTATAAAATAATGAACGTGCAGGCGCTTCCACCGACTTAACGTGGTAAATAACAAAATGATTAGACCATTTTGACCTTATAAGAGGTTACATATGAAATGTATGTTAATAAAATCACATTAATCAAGTAAGTTAGCCAGGCTATCAACAATCCGCGTCTGATACAGACGTTATAGAACAATTCCGCGGTCAGTTCTTTCGTTAATCTGTTAACGCAAGTAACTGATATGGTTTGCATAAAAATATGAATTACTAACCAGATATGTATGGCGAAAAAGTCGACAGCAACGCGATGCACTGCCTTCGCGTTCTTACAGAGGGAAGAGAACTGAAGAGTTCTTCATAAAACGGCAGCTTGTTGTTATTTTTCGCGGTCATTTCGTACTAATGTATTTGAATTTACAGTAACATGTCCCAAATGGCTACATTGAAGAGTAGCCTATCATATACATATTATATTAAAATGTCTAGAATAGATAGAAATCGTGGTCAGCTATTCTAAATAACTTTAAAGTTATTTGCTAGAATCCGTATGCATACACATATAAGAATTATTAGCCTACTCACCAGATGAAGAAGTTCCAGGTCGGCAGACGTCGACAGCAGCACCACTGACACGACAGAAACTCTTCCAAAGTCAAATGCTCTCATGTCTACACCCCACTGACATAAATTATGTCATAAATTATGACTGTTAATGGTCAACCAGTGCTACATTTTTATTTTAAATGTAAGAATAACATTAGTAGGCTAGCAATTTTTCCCCTGGAACTGGGTGTGGTGATTTTCGCGGTCAATTTGCACTGCTGTATTTAGATTAACAGTAACTGATAATTTCCCAGAATGCATTGAAATTCAACAGTAACATACTGTCAACTGTGTGCACAGTACATAACTGTTGGAAAAACAATTTAATACTGTGAAAACAACTAAATCTACTGTAACTTACTGTACATAGATTATACAGTAAGAAACTGTTGAGAAAAACAGTATAATCCTGTGAAAACAACAGAAATCGTTTACAGTGTAGTTAGACTATCTTTGAGATGACTACAGCGACGCAATAAAGAACTTCTGCGTGAAAGATACCTCAAAAGTCTCCTGGTCTCCTCAGTTGCTAACTTTTCTACAAGGAAAGAAAAGTTTCCTACAATTTGGTGCCGTGACCCGGATAGAGCAATCTTACCTGAATCAAGAACTACAACAAAAGAATCTTACCTGAATCAAGAACTGCAACAAAAGATTTCCACAGAGAATCTCAACTGAATCTTGAAAACTTCAAGCAGAACAAGATCTCAAAGCGGACTGAGTTCCAGAACAAGAACAAAAAAAACTTTTCTGACTGAGGTCCAGACTGAATCTTTTCATCGCAACAACGATTCAGTGAGTTTTCACTCTATCAAAAGAACCGCTGAAGACCAGTACAATTTGAGCCTCTGCGCCGTCAGAGAAAGAGTTATCAGACAGCTGTAGTGTTTGATTAACTAAAGTTATCCTTTAAAAGTTGTCTTTTAAAGATGAAAGGTATCCTCTGTTGTCAGGCAGGGAAGATTGACATTACGTGTTAATATTTGGTGATAACCTCTGTTCACAGAGAAGGATTAGCATTTTTGTGCTAGTTATTGTGGTCTTATCCTCTAAAAGTTAGGAAGGTGAAAGATCCTTTCCGTTTTCTTTCAGGGAAGATTAGCGTAACATGCTAATAGTATGTGTTGTTTGTTTTTTGTTATTTTGTGGTTTACCCTCTAAAAATGTATTTTAGAGATGAAAGTTTGATCCTCTGTACAAGAAGGGAAGATTAGCATAAAGTGCTAGTAATATTGTGGATTATCCTTTGCTCTGGCAAAGAAGGTTTTACAACAGTCGATCTGTGTAAACAAGTGTAGCATCTGTTGATCAGAGAAAGTTAGTTGTTTTGTGTGTAACAAAGAAACTCACAAAATGGTTAGGAAAATGCTAGGTTGATTCCTACAACTGAGAAAAGTGGCCTTGCCACTCCATTGTGGTCAGATGGTGAATTTAAGTCATTGTTAGGAGAACGCATTGATTCCATAGTGACAGTCAGATTGAACTTGACTAAGAAATTTGGCATTCACCCAGAAAAAGTATGGTCTATTGAAGATTGTAAAAAGGTGCTAGGAGCAAGTATTCACAAGAACAATGTGAAAGCCATTATCTGTTGTTACAAAGAATACAGTTTGTATCCATTGCACAAGAACAAGCTAGGTGTATTGCTAAGTTAAATGAACAGAACAAACAATTGCAGACTCAATTGTCCTGTTTCAAGACAAAGGTGGGCCATAACCAGGCCTCAACCAAATGTAACCCTGAAGACCAACAGTCAGATGAAACTTATCCTGACTTACAAGCGTTGTTTGAAACAGATTTAGACATCCCATCAGTAACTGATAAGCATGTAAATTCAGTGAAGGTATGTGCTGCTAGAAAAAGACTGCAGGGAATTGAACAGTCAGAAAGTGTTCCTTCCAGTACTTCTGTTGTTCAAATCCAAACTGTTGCTACAACGCTTGGACCCAGAGACATAGAGAGATTGTCACAGAGTTTACCGCCAGCACGCACACAGTTCACTGAATTTAGAAGAGCATTGGTCAATAAAATGCGTCTCTACGACATGTCGTTGACAGAAGTCACACAGTTAATGTCTCAAATTCTAACTGAATCTGAATTCAACAGTTTTGAGTCTGCTGTTACTTCTGAACTACAACATGCCAGAAAAGATGAATTGAGAGAAGGTGTTTTGAAAATCCTAAAGAATATCCTAGGACCCAAGATAGATTGGTCTAGAATTACTAACTGTGTACAAAAGAAAGAAGAAACTGTGAATGAATATACTGAGAGGTTTTGTCAGTCAGCTGTAACGTACAGTGGAATAGTGGATGATTCTGAAAGTGTACTCAATGACAAAGGACCGCTGGTCCGCATCTGGTCAGATGGCCTTATAGCTGACTACAGAAGAGCTTTGCCATTTTTGGATCTGACTTGGTCTCACAGAACTCTTAGAAGTAACCTGGTAGGTTAACTGCTTGGGAAAGAGATTTTGATGTCAAGGCAAGAGTACAAATTGCAGCAGCCTCTTTTAAGGTCAGCACAGAAAACCCACAGAAACGTAAATGTCCTAAGAGAGAGGGCAAGTGTTATTACTGTGGTCAGCTGGGACATTGGAGCAGAGACTGTAGAAAAAGCAGAAAGAACTTTAGAGAAGTCAACCTTTTTGCCCAACTTCTCAGTTTGCTTGCTACTCTGAAGCCACCATTCCCCACGTCTTTAAACGGGTGGGGCAGCTTGTTGACGTGTTAACCATTTGGACTGTGAGTGCTTAATTTCCCCTGTAACTTACAACAGAGATAAAAAGACTTATGTTTGTTTAACGGAACAAAAGGAAAGTGAATGTCTCAGCTTTTCCTTTGGGGGACTGCTTAAGCAAACTCACAGCTTTAAATGTTATTCTACAGCACAGGCCTTTCATCAATAATAGTGTTAGGTCAGACTGTAAACGTAAAATGCCTTCATGTAGCAAAACGAATGAAGCACCTTTTCCCATTGGGGAAATTGGTTTAACTACCCTCACCCATTCTAACGTATGATGTCTACAATGACTGATGTTTTGTTAGAGGATGAAGGAGAAATAACTCATGATTGGGTTATGCAGATCAAAGTAGCCTACACATGTCACAGGACAGGTCAAGCCTAAGTGACATGTGCCCCATCAAGGGATGTTGATTGGGCAGCATTTTGTCAAGGAAAAAAACGTATAAATCACATTGCAAAGTGTTCTGCAAAATTCTGCAACTCACAGGGACATGTTAGGACACGAACCAGTGAGGAGCCAAGGGAAGAACTAAATGCAACAGGCTTTGGGGGCCAACCCTTTCGGCGAAGTTTCCCTCATAGGTTTCCCCCATCCATTTAGTCTCATCCTCACCTCACTGTGTTCTTTAGGTGTCAAGAATTAAGAAATAGGGAAAGGGGGAACAATAGCAGACTCAGTGTTTACTCAGCAGGATACAACCCTTGTCTTTGAAGAAATACTGCTCTCCTGTCTTTTGTCTTCCTGTATACAGATACCACTTGATGGCTGTCCCGAGACCCATACCCACAGACGTCTTCACCTACGTATGAAGACACCACTTCCAGAAAACAACGAGACCCACTGCCGAGCCAACTATCACCAAAGTAAAGAAGAAAAAAATACACAATGCAGAGAAAAGACTTGTGCACTGTCTTGATCTTTCAGAAAAAAATACACCAGATGTAACTGAAGTTTAATTCTTCCGTAAGAGCTTCACGGATCCTAATTGCATGTTTTGTTTTCTGTGTCAGCATGCAATTACAGAAAAAGCAAACACAGAACATGATGTGCCTGTAACTAGCAAAAGTTACAAGAGTGAACTTTTAATTGTTTAAATTTGTATATAGTGTGAGAGTTATATTAATACTCTCAAAAGGAGGGACTGAAGGAATACAAATTTATTAAATGTTTCATAAAGGTTTAACAGTATTTTCAACTGTAAAAGGTATACAGTGTTTACCATTTTGAGGCCAATAAGATTAAGCCAAGCATTCCAGGTGTCACACATTAGCTTTTGTCTTTATGCGCTTCCTGGTCATTAAGTTCAAGATTAAGCTTTGCTTTTGTAATGGTAAAAGTGTGACCACGCTGGTCAGACTGATTAGATTAGTGTCTCTGGTAATCTGCTGAATCATTTAGATTTGCTTTGTTTCAAGAGACTCCTCCTCAGTGTAACTCCTACAGATTAGCATCTCAAGGCACAGAAAACTGCTATGCTGATGAACTGAGGTGCCTGTTGAATCATATACATTTACTTTTGTTTCAGTTTCTCCCCCCTCAATGTAAACTCCTCCCCTCTAAATGTATAAATTGTAAGGGAATGTTTTCCCTTAGTTAGACTATCTTTGAGATGACTACAGCGACGCAATAAAGAACTTCTGCGTGAAAGATACCTCAAAAGTCTCCTGGTCTCCTCAGTTGCTAACTTTTCTACAAGGAAAGAAAAGTTTCCTACAGTTCCCAGAACGTTCCTAGAACTTTCCCTTAAGGTTAAGGGAATGTTCCTGGAACATTCTCCTTACGTTATAAAAATGGAACCTAAAAATAACCTATATGGAACGTTCCTATAACGTTCTTGTTTGGTTCTCAAAAAAATAACCTCATAGGACCATTCAGGAACGTTAGGGGAATGTTCTGTGTTTGCTGGGAATGTACTACAACAATCTTTATTTTATTTATATTGTAAAAAAATACTTTTTACCTACTAGTTAACCACCCAGATGACAGCGGGCACTGCTTCATTCATGGTTATTTGCTCATCAAAATTAGTGATTTCTGAGCTCATTGTGATAATACTCCAATCCTCCATGACAGACACGTGCTCTGCTGCTTTAGTATTTGGCCGTAACAAGGTATCTTGGATGAAGGCGTAATTGTTCTGTACTGTTTGGAAGCGTGTGCTTGTGACCAGCTGGCAGTTTATTCCTCTGAGTGTCTGCTGGGATTTTCTAACGGAAGTTGGATGGAGGTCTCTGGATCTCAATCAAAGGTATGTGCTGAAGTGCTTGTGGATTGAGATCTAAGTGTGTTTGTCATTTTCTGTGTATGTTCTGGTTTGGCTATGTTTGGGAAAAACTATCTCAACTGGATTCAAAATAGTCCAACTTTTCTGGCAGCAAACTACTTGTTTTAAAGCTGCTGTAGGTAACTTTTCCTGACAGTAGAATATGAGACAGATAATCGGTGAAAAAAAAATCAAGCTCCTCTGGCTCCTCCAAGAGAGGAACAGGCCTGTTTTTACATAGTGATTTTATGTTTTTATTGTGTGCCAGCAGTCGTCTGTGAGGGGCTGCTAGCTTATACTTTCGTTTTGTATTTGTTATTATTTGTTATTTCATTTTGGATTTGTTATCATTTTGTATTACATAATTAAACAATAAGAAGCCAATTTAGAAAAGATAAATAGATTGCATCGATTCCTCAATGATAAACCTTATGGTTCTTTTACACTACAACAATGTACTAAAAAAGTTTTCCTTCACATTTTTCGCCTATAAACAACACTGTCAAATGATCCCTGTTCACATGGATTTTTGAAAATGACTAAAACACTGTATTATGCATGTCAGGCCAGTAGATGGCGATGTCTGGAGCGCATCTCGTGAGAAGAACACCACTCAACGAACAGGTTCCACTTCAACGTATTGAGGCACCCCATAGCGGGGGAACCTCTAGAACCTAGAACCTCTGTGTCCCATCCAGGGACCAGACACAGACATGTCCGGGGCAGCAAACAGATTTACCTGTGCGGTCCCGAAGTACCTCAAAATCAGCTGGACCACCTGGGGATGGAGTCTTCATTCCCACGGTAGCCCGGAATGTGAACGGCACGAAGCGACCTCAAATGCTTTATACTTCATATGAGGAGATGGCGGGCAAATTTTGATGTGGCAGGAGCGTCGACCACCCAGATGGTTGATGAACGCAATGGCCGCAGTGATGACCGTACGAAAAGAAAACTTTAGCAATATGTCTTGCACCTCTGCAAGGATTAGCCAGGGGGCGCTTCTGGACCATAAGGGTGGACATAATCTGGCCGAGGGCCAGATCTGTTCCTTTAAACACAGTCAGTCCCCAAGTGCAGCTCAATCCAGACTCAGAACTACCATGGCTGTTTGGCTTTCACAGTTTTTTTTTATTGTTTTTGTTTTTTTGCAGGGTGGCCGTCACATGCAGGGAAGAGGCCGTGTGCAGTAGCACTGCCGCCCCACCATTGAGGGTTAGTGAGCGAGGAAAAACTTTTTCTACAGCTTTTGGTATGATTGGCTTGCCATATTGGCACCAAAATGCTTCCATACTGCAAAAAGTTCTTCACACACATCCGGAAAGGCATGGGGAGCGGGCGATTACGCGTTGCACTGCGCCCCCAGCGTAACCCGGGCAAGTATTGCTGTGAAATCTGAATCTGATTCAGCATGAGCACGCACACCATACAGTGGGATCTGAGCATCATTTTCATTTCCAGAATGTAACACCCTCTCTCTGATGCAGCGATCGACATCGAATCCTCCCCTGGAAACCTGAATGAAATGCTTGGTCCATCATGAGAATGACCAGCAATCCCATCTAGAAGCTGCCAGGCATGCGAGACAGTGAATGTAGCCGTCAACTCGATGGCATGCTGATCATTTTAGCCTTAATGAGAAAGGCAAGATGAACAACGTGCCGATTGTGGCCAAGAGAGAATATGAACCACCCATAAGCACAGTTTCAGCACGGTTAAGCCCAGGCATGTGAAACAGTGATCATGGCTGTCTTCTCATATGAGGATAGGAAACAGCCACATCTAGAAACACACTGAATGATGTCTTGAAACAGAGTGTCAAGCCGTGTATGCTCTTAAGATAAACTGCTCTCTCTGCTGTTGAAGCACCCATGGATGCAGCTACACAAACAGGACCATAGTTCCTGATGTGAGCAGTCACATTCTTATTGAAGGCTCAACATTCTGAGCTGTGAAAACAAATGTTTTGAGAGATTGCGGCCAGCAGTGTATGCACTGTAATGCCAACACCAGCTTTTTTTCTTTATTTTTTATTCGTTTTCCTTTTAAACAAAACAAACAAAAACATAACAGAAACAAAAAACAGCAATGAAAAAAAAATCATCAACATACAATCATTCAGGGGAATCGTTTGGTCACTAATATATTCTTACATAAAGCAAAGTGTATGAGAGTATATATGTCAGATGGTACATTGCACTGGTCAATAAACATGTCATGAAGTCGTAAACACAATCCATTTTTCCCAATACTGCAAATATTTATCCATCTGTAAGTTTAAAGCAAAAGTCATCCTCTCCATATTCTGGACATTGGTCATAATGTCCAGCCACTCAGCCTTTGTTGGGGGATCAAATTGTAGCCACTTTCGTGTTACAGCTTTCTTACTGGTTGCTAATATTATCTTTGAAAAGTACTTGTCTGAATGGCTATATGACTGAATGGCTGGGCAGCTCCAGAATACATGGAAATGATCAGCCAGCTGTTTCCCACATTTCCTCCAACATAGACCACTTCCCTTCTCGCCAGACTGAATAGATTTTAACCTGGGGGTTATAAAGTATCTAATAAGATTCCGCCAACAGAATTCTCTCCACAAACCCGAGCTGGTAGAAGTCGCCTGTACAGAACAGATATTCAGCCAGTCTTTCTCTGAAATATTTCGACCAGATTCTTTTCCCCACTTAATCTAAACTTATTTGTTGATTGTTTCTTTATGGATTGAATGGCTAGATATAGTTTTGAAATAAGTTTCCTATTATCTTTCTTTTTATACATGTCAATAAATAGATCAATTAAATTAGAGTCATACTTCTCCATGTATCGTCTCTCTTTGTTAAAATAAGTCCTAGTTTGTAAATACCTAAAAAAATCTATTTCCCTTTCAAGGGAACTTCGAGCTGCGTTGTCAAACGCGATGGGAACGCTCTGCGTGATTGCATCGTGAAGCGTTTGTACAATCAGTCCAATGAGAGAGTAGGACGTCAGGTGACGTCATCTATAAACCACCCTTGAGATCAGACCGTGACAGCTTCTGTAGCCTTCAGCAAGCGATCTCTGTTCTCTGTCCTTGTCTATTTATTGTTGTTTGTCAAAGCCAAGAAAAGAAATATATATCACTATCTATATTTATGGCAAGCAAGATTATAGACGGTGTGTTTTTCCCTGCCCTCGTTACTTCACGGGTGGGGACACACATCAATGTGTTGCTGTTTGAGAGTGGAGCATGCCAGCAGTCAGTTCTCGAGGGAGCTGACTGTGGGCATTGCGAGAAGCGGTCCACGAGGACGCTCCGCTTCCACCGGGCATTCTCCGAGGAGGACAATTCAGTTCGCGTTCTCCGTGCGGGTCTCTCTGTTGCCGAGGCACGGAGACGACTCGCATTTCGGGGTTCGCAAATGGATCTGACAGCGAGGGTTGGGACGGGCTAAGCCCTATCTCAGCTGTCACATGCCAGATCTAGTGTGAATGTGATTTCCAGTTCCGAGGAATTGGTATCGTTAGTGTTTTGTTTTTTAAAAAAGTACAAAACAAATAAAAATGTTAAGAGAAAGGCGGATGTTTGAGTTTTAAATGAATAAATAAATAAGTCAGCACATATCTGCTGAATAAAGAGGAGCTTTTAAAAGGAGGTTTTATTTGTGCTTTTGCCAGTTAAAATTTGAGGGGGCTTTCACACTGGCAGTTTAGTTTGGAACGGGGCACGGTTCGCGGGAAAAATCGTTAATGTGAACGCTGTCATCGGACCCGGGTGCGCACTGGGGTACTGAACCCGAGACTGCCTGGAAGAGGTGGTCTGAGTTCGGTTGCTCCCGAACCGTGCCGCGGTTCGCGTGAATGTGCAAGCAACACAAGACTCGGGTGCGCACTTGTTCAGGAAGTAAAGTAACCTGTGCATGCGTTTTAGCTTATTGTGATGTATTCAGTTAAATAAAACACTTGTAAGGGATGATAGTGTTGATGATTTACCTTGGATACGAGCGAGTGTGAGCCTGCAGTGAATTCGTGCATTGCGCGTGGAATTAGAGCAACACATTTGGAAATCTACCGTCTCCTCAAAAGAGTCCATTTGCAAGCAGCAGAAGTCCACCTTATGTGACACACGCATAGTAAACCTGTATTGTTCACTCAACTGCTCATAATAGCAGCAAATTAATAAAAAAACCCACAATATTTAACCACGTTCTGCTTTCTATCATGCGACGCGCATGTTCGCGATGACGTAAGATGCACGCAAACGCACCAGGGTTCGATAGAATCAAGTTGAGTGTGAAACCAGACCAACGCTGCGGGGGGCACCGGAAACAACCGCGTTCGGGCACGGACCGCAGCAAACGAGCCCAGTGTAATAGCCCCCTCACTCGCTAGCTGAACATTATGAGATTGAAAATAAATAAGAGTTCCCTTTCGAAGGGAACGAGACAATACGTCGAATGACGCAATGGGGAGCGCCTCAGGCGTGACAGGTGTCTGAAATCAAATATCAACTCACAGTAATCAGGTTGACCGGCGACAGCCCGTGCATAATCAGCTTGAATGATGAGTGCGTCAATCTAGATGTATAAGAAGGGCGCCTTGAAACCGTGACAACATCTTTTCGTCTTCAGGGACTGTTTGTCTGTTTTTCGATATCAACAATTCAAGATGAAGCGTGCAGAGAAGCGGCAAATGAAAACCTTCCGCAAGTGTGCTGATCCATGTCCTAGATATTTGACACCGGAAGATCCACACGATCTGTGCGTGTTCTGTCTGGGTGAAGAGCACGCGGGGGAAGCTCTCGAGGGAGTTTCTTGCGCGAACTGCGAGGGTTTTACCATGAAAACTCTCCGTTCTCGTCTGTCCCACTTCTCGAGTGAAGTGGGTACAGCATCTGAACCCCGTGGCGCTGGTCCCGCTCGGGCTGAGGCTCAGCGGCGATTGAGCTTGTGGGGCTCTCAGATGGAGCTGGCGGATCAGCTGGAAAGGGGCGTTAACCTTTCAGATGATTAGCCAGCTGACGAGGACGAGTTACAGATCAATGTTGAGGATGTGCTCTCTCTCTCTGATGGATCTGTAAATGATTCTCTTCGGGCCGGGCAAGAGTTGGCTTTGGATGATGTCAGTTTGGTTGAGACCGAACCATCTCAGCCCTCTTGTCCAGTGTACGCTGAGCTGGTGGATGTTATGGGGCACGCCACGAATAGATTACAGCTAGAGTGGCGGCACATCCGGGAGGAGCCCGTCCGTGGTATTTTGGATGACCGGTTCCTCCCCACCCGTAAACCACCAGCTCGGTTGAGCCTTCCATTTCTTCCTGCTCTCCACTCTGAGATCGAGAAGGCATGGAAGAACCCGTTCTCTGCGCGTCTCCATCTGCATCAGCGGGCTAGTTTCGCTGATGTGGAGGGAGCCGTAGAGCATGGGTATGTGTCGATGCCACCAGTAGACGAGACGTTGGCTAACTATCTCGCCTCTGGTCGGCCATCTTCACTAGGAGCTCCAACCCTGCCATCCAAGGCGCTCAAAACAACTTCACGCTTGAATGGCAGAGCGTACAAGGCGGCAGGTCAGGCGGGTGCGGTTCTGCACACCCTCGCGGTCCTTCAGGCCTACCAAGCCGACCTGCTGCAGGACCTCGATCAGGGGGCTGGTTTGTCCCCTGACGCGGACGCGGAGCTGCGCCGCACCACGGATTTGACTCTCCGGGCCACCAAGCAGTCTGCGGGTTCCATCGGTCGTGCGATGGCTGCTATGGTGGCCACGGAGAGGCATCTGTGGCTCAACCAGGCTGACATCGGGGAGAAAGATAAGACTTTTCTCCTCGATTCGCCGGTTTCGTCTTCTGAACTTTTCGGACCTTCCGTTGAGACGGTGGTTGAGAAGTTCCGGGAGGCGAGGGCGCGTTCCGCTGCATTTAAGAGCTACATACCGCGGAGGTCCTCGGCCCAGCCCAGGCAGGCGGGAGAGCCCAGTTTGTCGTGGTCTGAGGATCACAGGCGGGCCCAGAGGCTAGTGTCGCCTCCCGTGCACCCCCTCCTTCCAATAGGGGGAGCAGGGCGCGCAGGAGACGAAACTCACGCGGGAGGTGGGATCTTAGAGAGGTGATGCAGAATAAACGTTCTTAGACATCGCCTCTGGGGATCCTGTCTCCTAACACCATCGCTCCCAGGCTCTTCCTACATCAGGCCTGGGGTGGGGCCCATGATGAGTTAAGAATTTCTGATGGCCCGCTTCAGCTTGGTGTTAGGAGCGCCTTTGTTTCCCTGTTTTTTTAGTAAAAAATAGTGGAAATGGTTTTTGAAAAAGCAATGACATCTGTTTCTCTTCTTTTTCAGAAATCGTCTCCTGTACAGAGCCGGGGATCATGATGAGCGAGGTGATGGTGGAAAAAAAAGGGAAACAATGTGACTGCCAAGTTACAGGCCTCACCAGGCCTTCCTGGTTATGAGCTCCCACATACTGTGGTCGCCAGGTTTAGAGGCCTCACCGGGTCTTCCTGGTTATGAGCTCCCATTTGTTGTGGTCGCCGGGTTACAGGCCTCACCAGGCCTTCCTGGTTATGAGCTCCCACTTCTTGTGGTTGCTAGGTTACAGGCCTCACCAGGCCATCCTGGTTATGAGCTCCCACATACTGTGGTCGCCAGGTTACAGGCCTCACCAGGCCTTCCTGGTTATGAGCTCCCACACACTGTGGTCACCAGGTTACAGGCCTCACCAGGCCTTCCTGGTTATTAGCTCCCACTTATTGTGGTCGCCAGGTTATAGGCTCCACCAGGACTTCCTGGTTATGAGCTCCCACATACTGTGGTCGCCAGGTTACAGGCCTCACCAGGCCTTCCTGGTTATGAGCTCCCATATATGGTGGTTGCTGGGTATAGGCCCCAAAGTGGGCCTTCCCAAATTATGAGCTTGCTCAATCCATTGATTTCCCAGCATGCAGCATACTGTGGTCACCAGGTTACAGGCCTTCCTGGTTATGAGCTCCCACACAGTGTGGTTCTCGGGTTACAGGCTCAACAGGCCTTCCTGATTTTGAGCTTACTCATTCTGTTAAGCTCCCACATATTGTGCTATTCAGGTTATTGGCCTCTTCCGGCCTTCCTGGTTATGAGCTCCCACATACTGGGGTCGCCTGGTTACAGGCCTTATTAGGCCTGCTGGGCCTCTACATGTCAGGTTACAGGCCTCGTCTGGTCTTCCTAAATGTGGGCCCCACATAGTCCCACATGGTGTGGCTGCCATGTTACAGGCCTCATGTTCGGCCTTCCTAAATCCAGAGTGAAGTACACAAATTTATACTTCACCTATTATTGTGTTAAATCACATGACGAGATGTCTTGTGTACTTTCTTCCATGTCTTATGGTAAGGGTCTCACACGGTATGCTTCGGTCCCTTCTTATGTGACTCAGACCCCAGTCTTCCCTTGGCGTCCTGTCACTTAAGTAGGCTACAGGGACGCCTTTCTCTCGCTAGCTTCTGAAGAAGTAGCTTCCACTTGGTGGAGTAAGCTCCCACAGGTTGTGGTCACCAGGCTGGGTCTCACTGACCTTCCTGAGTACGAGCTCCTACCAGATGTGGTCACCAGGTAGTAGGCCTTACCAGGCCTTCCTGGTCATGAGCTCTCACACACTGTGGTCGCTAGGTTATAGGCCTCAATGGGCCTTCCTGGCTATGAGCTCCCACATATTGTGGTTGCTGAGTTACAGGCCTCACCAGGCCTTCCTGAATTCAGAGTGAAGTACATGAATCCATACTTCACCTATTATTGTGTTAAGTCACCCGACGAGATGTCTTGTGTATTTTTTAAAAAATCCATTTATTATGGTGAGGGTCACGCGCGGTATGCTTCGGTCCCTTCTTATGTGGTTCAGACCCTGGTATTTCCTCAGGTCCCACTTTAGGAGTTCTTAAGAGCTAACTTTTGGAAGTAGCTCCCACTTGGTGTGGTTTTTCAGGTACACCAGGCTGGGTCTCACTGACCTTCCCGAGTACGAGCTCCCACCCGATGTGGTCGCCAGGTTACAGGCCTTACCAGGCCTTCCTGGTCATGAGCTCCCACACACTGTGGTAGCCAGGTTACAGGCCTCACTAGGCCTTCCTGGTTATGAGCTCCCACATACTGTGGTCACCAGGTTACGAGCTCCCACATACTTTGGTCGTCAGGTTACAGGCCTTGCCAGGCCTTCCTGGCCATGAGCTCCCACACACTGTGGTCGCCAGGTTACAGGCCTCAAACAGGCCTTCCTGAATTCAGAGTGAAGTACACAAACTCATACTTCACCTATTATTGTAGTAAGTCACCCGACGAGATGTCTTGTGCACTTTTTAAAATCCATTTCTTATGGTGAGGGTCAGGTGCGGTATGCTTCGTTTCCTCCTTATGTGGTTCAGACTCCGGTTCTTCACTTTGGGTCCCACTCTAGATGTGTCTTTGTCGCAATACATTACGACAGGCACTTCCCTTGTTCAAGCTATCTCCCACAACTGGTGGTTTTAGGCAGGGGCGGACTGGGACCAAAAAGTGACCCTGGACTTTCTGGCCCACAGCAGCCCACCTACGGTGGCCGAGAAAGCTCAATGTGCTGCAACTGAAGCAAATACTTGCAAATAGAAAAAAACCACCTTCAAATTAAATAAACATCATCATCAGTTTCACAACACGTGTGCTCCAAATACAGAAATGCACTGCAAAAGTTCACAACACAACCAAATACAGAAACGCGCTGCAAATAACACAGACCACAACAGAAATGTTTCCAGGCAAACCAAATAGGCCTAAGTGACGAAGCGCTAAAATATGTGTGCATGTGTGTCTCAACTTTAAAACTTTGGACCCTACATTAGCTAATATTTCTTATGAAACTTTTCTTTATGAGAAATTTAAACATAACATGAAACAATTTTTACAGTGTAACAGATTAAAGATAAATATCTTTCCTTCATGTTCTTGTCTATCTTTATTTATGTAGTTAGTTAAGTTTTCAGCTCATTGTTCTTTTCTCATTTGTATTCTGATGACATTGAACATATTGTTAATACATTTTGAATATTGTATACAAGTTGTATGTCATAAAAATGTAATCTCTGTACGTTTTGCAAAAATAAATAAATAAAGTAGAATTTTAAGCTGTAAGGGTTAGTCACTTATTTGGTTCCCCTGGAAAGATTTCCATTGTGGTCTGTGTGTTATTGCACGTTTCTGTATTTGGGTGGTGTTGTGAGTATTTGGTGCACACGTGTGTTGTGAAACTAATGAAGATGTTTTCTTAATTTGCAGGTGTTGATTCTATTTACATGCGTTTTCATTCAGTTGCAACGCGTTGAGCTTTCTCGGCTGTACCACATCCCACATCATAACAATTTGGCTAATTACTGTGCAGAATATTTTAACACCACTTATAGCATAAAATATAACACGATACAAAACTATATGCTATTTTAACATTTATTTTAAATAACACAACGCTAGTCAGGGGGAGCTAACTTTCGCCTTCAGAACCATGTTCAGAACCTGTTGAACTGCTACTCTTCGCGCCAAATGTATAATCTGTTAATTTGAAGCATTTCACATTTCACAGCATCTACCTTTAGCTAACAGTTGACTGTAGTTTTCTCGGTGTTCAAATTGAGATTTTTTTCCCGGGACACAGGTGACGACGCGAGGGAGTCAGCTTTCATCAGCACGCCGTGACTGTCTGTGTTGTGTTTTTCCAGGACGTGAAATGGGGCGTGTTTCAAGATACGCAACGGAGCAGACCAAACAAATTAACAGGGAGAGACAGTCACATTCATTCACACGAAACGCACTCCTTGTCGGCCGCGCGATCGATTTCCTTATCCATTTGCGTTGAAAAGAAATGTAATATTATGATTTCCGTCATTGTTTTATATATTTTTGATACTTGATATTTGTACCGGGTCGGCCCACATTGGCCAGCGGCCCACCGGGAAAAGTCCCGGTGCTCCAGATGGCCAGTCCGCCCCTGGTTTTAGGTCTCATAAGACCTTTTTCGAAGGTAGCCCCACATTGTGGGTCTGTCAGGTTTCTACCCTCTGGCTTTCCTGAAGGATGAGCTTCCACATGCTGTGGTCGTTGGGTTTCAGGCCGCACAATGAGACCATTCTGAGACCATTCTCCAATCCAGAGCTCCTTCCACGAGAGAAACTATGTGCATTGAAATGGAAATTATTCTCCATCTGGTGTGGCGAACTAAGATCCTGTTAACTGCCTTGTTGGTACAGTTTGTGATTTCTTGCAAGACCGTTTCTCTGCTGGATTATCTCCTTCTACCGTAAAGGTTTACGTGGCGGCTATATCAGCCTACCACACCCCTCTGGGGGTACTTCTATTGGGAGAGATCCTCTATTTACTAGTTTTTCTCTGTGGTACATGAGGTTGAGACCTGCACTGCACTCAGAGCACCGGCTTGGGATTTGGCCATTGTACTTGAGGGTCTGGCTTTGGCTCCCTTTGAGCCCATTGAAGAGGTTTCAGAAAAATTCCTCACTTTGAAAACATTTCTCCTTGCTGTTTCATTTATCGGAGATTAGGAGATTTGCATGCCCTGTCGGTTGCTCCTTTAAGCCTGGAATCTGCACCGGGTATGGTGAAAGCATTTCTATACCCTAGACCGGGTTATACTCCTTAGGTCCCAGTTAATTTTTGGGGGCCTTATAGTGCTGCAGGCCGTTTATCCTCCACCGTTTAATACCCCAGATCAGGAACGACTGAACTTGTTATGTCCAGTTCGGGCATTAGATGCCTACGTTCACAGAGCTGCCCTGTGGCTTAAGTCCGAACAATTATTTGTCTGCTTTGGGTCACTCAAGAAAGAGTTCCTGCATCTAAACAGGTTATAAGCAAATGGATAGTCGAGGCTATATCATTGGCTTATGAAGCGGCTGAACAGCTTTCACCTATGGCTGTTCGGGCCCATTCTACTAGAAGTATGGCGGCCTCTACGGCCTTTATTCCGAGTGTTTCCCTTCTTTATATTTGTAATGCGGCAGGTTGTCCTCTCCGCATACATTTATCAGATTTTATGACCTTGGCCTCTCCACTCCTGGGGCTAGGTTGCTTGCTTCTTAGTGTGCACAAGGACACAGAACAGGCATTTCTCAGCATGGCGTAGTGGGTATGGGGTTCCCATCGCGTTTGGCAACGCAGCTCGAAGTTCCCTTGAAAGGGAACGTCTCGGGTTACGTATGTAACCCTGGTTCCCTGAGAGGGAACGAGAGCTGCATTCGCCTGCCATACTTCCTGCATGCCCTGATTGACTTGCTTCAGGCCTTTCCAGAAGCTGTCGCGGTCTGATCTCAAGGGTGGTTTATAGATTCCTGGTCAATGACGTCACCTGACGTCCTACTCTCTCATTGGACTGATTGTACAGACGCTTCACGACGCAATCACGCAGAGCGTTCCCATCGCGTTTGACAACGCAGCTCTCGTTCCCTCTCAGGGAACCAGGGTTACATACATAACCTGAGACGTTTTTCCAAACCATATTTATCAGAGATCTCTTGAAAGCTATCTAATTCTCCCTTTGACGAAATTGAACCAAAAGAGGTGATGCCAAGCCTATACCAGAGCTGAAACCTCACCATCAGTCATTCCTGGTTTAAAGTTGGGATACCAACAGCTTTGAAGAAGCGTTCTCCTGGAGATCCACTTGGTTTCAAAGCAAAAAGCAAATATGCGATGCACCTTCAGCTCGTTATATGCTCGCACTGGAAGCAGAACAGGTGATGCAATTATCGCATTATCGAGTTTTAATACTCTCGAATTAGATTGGTCTCTCAAGCCGATCCCAATAGGCTCTATGCACAGCTCCACTACTTCCTGAACTTCAGCCAGCTTCTTGTTTCCTGTCTGGCATTATTGGACACATTTATTAATTCAGGTGTGTTTGATTATTGTTGCCGTGACTACTGAGGTCAAGCACACCTGAATTAATCAAATTGTCCAATAATGGTATACAGGAAACAAGGAGCTGGCTGAAATTCAGGAAGTAGTGCAGTTGTGCATAGAGCCTATTATGTTGACACATCGACATATGACAGACTGAAAGGGAATGTTATCAAGGCTTTCTTAGTGAACTCTCAGTGACTTGAGCCAGGGCAAAAAGAAAGGGTGTAGGGAGAGGGGGGCTCATATGAGTTTGGGCAAGGTGGTGTCCTATGCCCTTTATTTGAGATTCTCTCCAGATGAGTGGGTTTACTGTCTTATCAATAATTTCAGTCTTATAAGTTATACAGTATACCTGCTGTATAACTTATAAGACAAATATATCTCAGCACCACTACTGCCCTGATTTGCAATAACACATTTTACATTCTGTGTCTTTTAATACCATTACAGCTATTGTCATACATAAAAATATCATTACTTGTGCAATGAGTAGCCATTCACATGTTCAAAAACAGCAGGTCAATATGTTTTCAAAGTCCATTTTCTTGATGTCTTAAAAACGCTGCGCTCATAGCGCAAAAGAGGTTGAAAAAACAGCAAATGTTGTCACATTGGAGATTTTTTCCAAAGACTTTAACTGTAAAATGATGTGTGTCGAGGTCATTTCATACTCTTTGCACATGAAGAGGAAAGAGCACATTGATTCAGTCAAACACTGATTTGGTTTCTTTTTATGCTCAAATACTGAAGAAACAACAACTACTGAAGAGACAAAAAACCTTTATCTGCCCGTCACTGTCAGAAAAAAAGGTACGAAAGCTGTCACTGGGGCAGTACCTTTTCAAAAGGTACACTTTTGTACCTAAAGGGTGCATATTGGTACCAATATGCACCCTTTAGGTACACAAGTGTACCATGAAGGCACCAATATGCACCCTTTAGGTACAAAAGTGTACCTTTTGAAAAGGTACCGCCCCAGTGACAGCTTTCGTACCTTTTTTTCTGACAGTGCTGAATCGTATATATATGCATTTCCAGCAGATATTGAAATAATAAAGGGTCTCAATGAAATATGTGCAGTGTCGCATGTTTACTGTAAATAGTCACATGACCAGAGCTGTTTATTTACTGTTTGTGCCAAGAGAAGAGGAGGCAGCAAGAAAGCTCCCAAAGAAAAGATTAGTAAAGTATCGGTATGTTAACATCATACACCTCATGTTCAAGGTGTCTAGTGTTGATATATGCATTTGCAATTACTCAACCTAATGTGTTCATAGAACTCACAAACATGTGAACGGCAACAATTGTGACCGGTGGGATAACACATTGTATCTAAATGCCAATACACAATTCCTACCTACACAATACTAACGTTCTACCTAATTTTACATACAGACAGAAACACACACACTCGCACATCACACACACAACATGCACGCCACACACACGCACACACATCACACACCTGCACACCACACAACACACCCCACACGCACACCGCACACCACACACCCCACACGCACACCCAACCCCACACACACCCCAACATTCACGCCCCACATGCACACACACCCCACATGCACACCAAACACGCACACCGACACGCACGTGCACCACATACCCCACATGCACGCAATCACACACTACACACCCCACATGCATGCACACCACACACGCAACATGCACACACACCCCGCACACCGCAACATACCCCACACGCACGCACACAACACAAAACAACCCACAATCACATCACACACACTCAAATCACACACTACACACCCCAGACGCAAACCACACACCCCACATGCACAACCACCACACACCCCGCAACATACCTCACATGCACGCATGCACACCACACAAAACACCCCACACTCACATCACACTACACACCCCACACGCACACACAGACAGGCACGCACACACAGACACAAAAACTGCACTGTCAAATAGACCTATATTCAGTCAATGCCAATGGTTGATACAACACAGTATCCCACGGTCACAATTGTGACCGATCATAAAACTCACTTTTTCACACACTTTTCCATAAAAATTTCAAAAAATTATGATTGATTGTTTCAACGGGATACTAATGACATGATTTGGATATTTTTGTGTCTGGGAAAAATTTGGGATTAAATGGGTTAACATCAAGTAATTTTTTTAAATATAAAGTTTTAAGATTTAAAGCACACTTTTTTTGCACAAAATGTTTACCATGTTACAAAATGCTGAAAAGTATGCACTTTCCCATAAAACTGAGTTGTAGGGAATAGTATGCGAATCAGGACGCAGTTCTTCTTTAGATCTGAGATCTTGGATTTAGCATCAAATCCGTTCAGCTCCCAGTAGGTTTTAATGATCTTTGCTAGTGGATAGAGAAGAAATCCACAGAGAAACACTCAGGTGTGAAGAACTGATGTTCATCTACCAATTAACATCAATCCAGAGAGAGACACAAGAGCTTTGATGAGTTTATGCGTGTGTGCAGGGGCGGACTGGCCATCTGGAGCACCGGGACTTTTCCCGGTGGGCCGCTGGCCAATGTGGGCCGACCCGGTACAAATATCAAGTATCAAAAATATATAAAACAATGACGGAAATCATAATATTACATTTCTTTTCAACGCAAATGGATAAGGAAATCGATCGCACGGCCGACAAGGAGTGCGTTTCGTGTGAATGAATGTGACTGTCTCTCCCTGTTAATTTGTTTGGTCTGCTCCGTTGCGTATCTTGAAACACGCCCCATTTCACATCCTGGAAAAACACAACACAGACAGTCACGGCGCGCTGATGAAAGCCGACTCCCTCGCGTCGTCACCTGTGTCCCGGGAAAAAAATCTCAATTTGAACACCGAGAGAACTACAGTCAACTGTTAGCTAAAGGTAGATGCTGTGAAATGTGAAATGCTTCAAATTAACAGATTATACATTTGGCGCGAAGAGTAGCAGTTCAACAGGTTCTGAACATGGTTCTGAAGGCGAAAGTTAGCTCCCCCTGACTAGCGTTGTGTTATTTAAAATAAATGTTAAAATAGCATATAGTTTTGTATCGTGTTATATTTTATGCTATAAGTGGTGTTAAAAATATTCTGCACAGTAATTAGCCAATTTGTTATGATGTGGGATGTGGTACAGCCGAGAAAGCTCAACGCGTTGTAACTGAATGAAAACGCATGTAAATAGAATCAACACCTGCAAATTAAGAAAACATCTTCATTAGTTTCACAACACACGTGTGCACCAAATACTCACAACACCACCCAAATACAGAAACGTGCAATAACACACAGACCACAATGGAAATCTTTCCAGGGGAACCAAATAAGTGACTAACCCTTACAGCTTAAAATTCTACTTTATTTATTTATTTTTGCAAAACGTACAGAGATTACATTTTTATGACATACAACTTGTATACAATATTCAAAATGTATTAACAATATGTTCAATGTCATCAGAATACAAATGAGAAAAGAACAATGAGCTGAAAACTTAACTAACTACATAAATAAAGATAGACAAGAACATGAAGGAAAGATATTTATCTTTAATCCGTTACACTGTAAAAATCGTTTCATGTTATGTTTAAATTTTTCATAAAGAAAAGTTTCATAAGAAATATTAGATAATGTAGGGTCCAAAGTTTTAAAGTTGAGACACACATGCACACATATTTTAGCGCTTCATCACTTAGGCCTATTTGGTTTGCCTGGAAACATTTCTGTTGGGGTCTGTGTTATTTGCAGCGCGTTTCTGTATTTGGTTGTGTTGTGAACTTTTGCAGTGCATTTCTGTATTTGGAGCACACGTGTTGTGAAACTGATGATGATGTTTATTTAATTTGAAGGTGTTTTTTTCTATTTGCAAGTATTTGCTTCAGTTGCAGCACATTGAGCTTTCTCGGCCACCGTAGGTGGGCTGCTGTGGGCCAGAAAGTCCAGGGCCACTTTTTGGTCCCAGTCCGCCCCTGCGTGTGTGTGTGTGTGTGTGTGTGTGTAACTTAAGTACTACTTGACAGTTTCATGTGCTTTTAGTATTTATTAGTGTTTATTCGTTGTAAATGCTCCTGTCGTCTGCTGTGTTCAGACTTAAGTTTTGTCTACATTCAGAAAATGTACTTTCTTGGAGCAGATAGAATAAAAAGGGAGTTCATATATTTGACTGCCTGTATTCATTGACGAAAATATAGCCAGTAATAAATAATATGCATTGTGATATCGAATCATTGACGATGATAATCGTAATCAAATTGAATCGAGACCAGTGGAGATTCACACCCCAACACCGGCATTTGAAGCATAACATTCAAGCATCAAATTCTGAATGGATACAGAAAGAGAGCAAAGTGCACTCCTTTTATAAACACTGTGTAACTGTAAAAAGCTTAAGTTCAGCGAAACTTCTACACTCTAACAAAAGCAAAGTGCACTCCCTTTATAAATACTGTGTAACTGTAAAAAGCTTAAGTTCAGCAAAACTTCTACACTCTAACAAAAATACTTGTTATAGTCTAACCTGACTAAATTGCACTATACATCTTTTTTTTTTGTTTGTTTGTTTTTTTTTGCTTTTTCCATTTCCGAGTGATACAAACAGTGCAACCTTACACAGTTGTAGGACTATGTTTAAAGTCATACATTTGGCATATGCATTTATCCAAAGTGATTTACTGTACATTGCATTCAAGCAACATGTTTTCTCAGGTTTTGAATTTCCTGAGAAGCAAACCCATGACCTTGCTAGGGCTACAGGAAGACTTATTAAAAGCACTCTTGCTTGCTCATATTAGATGACTATAGAACTAACTAACGTTTCCCTTTTCAAAATGGAATCTTTCAACATAACAATATTATATCTGCAATTTAAAGGAGCACTTCACCCATTACAACATAAATCTTTATTGAAAGTGGATCATATATGTAGTCGAAATGTAAAATAATTTTTTAATTTGGTGCCCTCTTGACCAAGAAAAGACAGAAAATAACGAAGGGGCGCATATATATATGAATAAACCACAGGTCCCAGAATTCCCCGGTTTGTACAGCTCCGCAAGCCACACCCCCTCCGGAACCGCGCAAACAGCGCAGACAACACTCTTCCACAACACTCTTCCGTCTACAAGGCTAACATTAGCTATCACCAGAGTTTGAAATTCATTTCACATAAAATGTCTAGTTGGCTGTGGCGAGCAGGACGATCGAGGGCGAGGCACATAAGAGGACGGCTGGTGGCGTGAGTGATAACAGACTAAACAGAGACTATTTGGTGATAATGAAAGACATCTGTGAGGCGCGCACCGGGGTCCCGCGTCTCTCACGGAGAAGTGAAAGCATAAAACGGGGAGCGACGACGGCAGATCGAGAGAGAAACAAGCCTGATTTTATGAAGTTTTGTTTCTGTTGTGTGTAACGTTACAGCAGTCGTCAATGAGGGGCTGCTGGCTTTGGCTTATACTTTCGTTTTGTATGTGTTCATTTTACTATTAAAATGGTTAAATGTTCGCCGGTTCCTGCCTCCTTCTTTCCACAACAACAAACCCCGTTCACGTTACATTGGCAAACTTTAAAGGGGACATATCATGCAAAATCCACTTTTTAAGCCCTTAAATGCATTTGTTGTATATTTGGACTGTTTGTAAGTACAGAAAAGATGAAATTATTCTCTTCAGGTGCTTCGTTTATATCTTTATATTCTGTTTTGGTCATATTTTTCAACCTGTTCAGATTTTTCTGTTTTCTATGACGTTTTTTGAACAATAACGTCACAGGATTTGCAGCGGAACAGTCAAATAAGGACATCGACTACCGGTCCAACACTTCGAGCAATCCGCCATTATTATTTCTCGCTCTGATTTTGTAGTCCAAGCTCAATGATGCAGAAGTTACGAGAGGGCAAGTCAAAATGTTCGGTTGTTGGATGTAGTGACCTGAAGCACTTCAAGGATTCCCACTTCAACAACCTCCACCAGTATAAAGAATGGTTTGCCGATCGACTTCGTCTGAATGAGGGGTAAATTCCTTCTATCATTTAGCTGCTGTGTTTGCTGATGCTTTTCTAAACGTAAGTTATCATATTATTATCAATACAGATTTTTAGTGGTAAGATTAGACTGTAGTCATTTATCTTGTCAGTGTGCTTGTTTTAACAAGAGAAATAGTCGACTTTCACTAATAACACAACATAGTTAACTTAACTTTACATACCACTGCATCCATATGAAGACGTTGTTCTGCAGGTTCGTCGTCGTCTTTTTCAAATCGCTCGCTCTGGCTCGAATATGTAACGCTTGATGGACAAGTCTTCCGTTGTTGACATTTTGTTGACGTGTGAATAAAAATGTTCTTTGAAACTATAGTAATCCTATATCTCTTATCAAACTACAATAATGGCCGAATGCGGGGAGTTGAACCGAACGTGAACTCAGCGACCTGGAGAGCGGGTGGGGAAAGACGCAACTCCTTTTTATTTAAAGGAGACGCTTCGAAACGGGTTGCTCACAGAAGCACATCAGAAAAGAGGTAGAAAAGGGGCCTGTTGAGCTATAATAATGTGGAATTCAGACCCAAGCATTGCAGTTATGCTTTATATAGACCACAAATGTATGATTTATAAGTAAAATTTAATGATTTAAAAGCATGATATGTCCCCTTTAAGTGAATTACTCCTCGTTTGTATTTATTTCTGTTTGGTGAATTACTGCATGTTACCTGGATGTTAAGTAGGGTTGGGTATCGTTTGAATTTGAACGATTCTGATTCCGATTCCGATTCCTTGTTTCGATTCCGGTTCCCAACGATTCTCGATTCCGATTCTATTAAGAGGCAGGGTCAAAAAAGTTTAGCTATCCTTGCTAACCAACGGTCTTTCTGAAGGAAATACTCCTTCTGTCAAAAATACTCCTTCTGTCACAAATTTTGCATTTTGCCGAGATTTCGTTATTTTTAGAAAAGTGAAGCCACACTTTGGACCGCCGACGTAAACTACTAATGTTCGACTCGCGCGGTTATGCCAACACTTCCGGTAGACGCTTCTTCATTGGTGTTGTTCAGCGGTTTCTTCTTCCGTTCGGCGGACTGTGAATATCAAAACTAGGAATCGAAATTTTAACTTTTGAACGATTCCGGGAAAAACAAAAAGTTAGTCCCGGTTCCAATCGATACTCGATTCTCGATACCCAACCCTAATGTTAAGTCAGGCGAAACTATCCCAACACAAACGTCCATGTGCTCGACTGATTCAGCGATTTTCTTCCAGGAGAAATTACCATCGTTGAAATTCTCTGCAGCAGATGGGTTGTGTCCGTAGGCCATAGCACGCAGCGAGAGTACAGGCAACAGCAATCTGCCCAGCGCCAGAGTCAGTGCGGGGTCCTCGACCGGGACAGGCCGCCGCCTCTGCGTCTCCTGCTCCTCCATCAGCCTCAGCTGCTCTAAACTATACTGGACTCGTAAAGATAGCCACGAACATCGGATTTGAGCAGCAGAATTTCAAAATCCTCTTCTTCCATATCATGTTTAGTTTCTTCCATCATTGTCATAACTTATGATCTCCACAGCACTTGTTAGCTTAGCTACCAAACAAGATGGCGGATATTGATTTCAGTTTCTGCAAGTGAAGTCCCACCCACTGAACTGTAATAGGCTTGTAGGGTGAGTGGGTCCCACACCCTGTCATAATAATGAGCTAACATGTGTAGTTCAAAAGATTTTAATGAAATATGACTTCCTGCTTATCGTGACGCAAAATGACGATTTTTACATCATGATAAGCATTTAAACACTTAAATCCTTACTTCTTCCATCTCAGGGGAAAATAAGGGAAAAAACCATGACCATTCAAAAATATGACTGGGTTTCTAAAGATACAAAGCTTAATGCAAATGGGAGAAGTGACTCTTTAAGACATCCATCATAATGGGAATGCACCTGTGCTCTAAAGATAGACTGAACTAGTCCATGAACAAGCTGAGTTTGAACTAAACCCTCTGGAGAAAGTGGCTGTGGAGGAGACAGGTGTCCAGACTAATGGATAGTGTCAGTGTCTCTCACACTACCCAATACACAGGTTTGCAAAAACGAAGAGCAGGTTCATCCTCAGTGTCTTCTATAGACCAGTAGTTCCTAAAGACGGTGCCCCTGCACCCCAGCCAACTGGCTAGGGGTGCCGCAGAATCTCAGTTTTTTTCCAAATTAAAAAGCCTAAAATAACTATCCTACCATATAATTACTTTTTAGAATATATTTTTAAAAATATATTAAAGCACCAACATATGAGCATGTCCAAACCAATATAAATAAGCGGAACAACAATTATATATTTCATTTATTCTTAAAGTTTAAATCGCCTGCTCCACTCAGCTCCGTTCTCTGTACTGGTGCGTGCTCAATTTTTTAATTTCACACAGAGATTGACAGGATAGGGCAAAGATGGAGCTAGCGTTCTCATCCCTGGCATATGTGAAAAACAAAAAAAAGGTACTGCCTGTCAGTGGAGCACAATCTATGAGTTGCACTATTCTACCCCCGTATCAAGATGCTGTGCTCTCAAAAGCGGCACATGTATCCCATTAAAATGCCCGTTCCAGGCACAGATATTTTAGTATCATTATTTTCTTTTAAGTTATAAGGTCAGGTTTGAACAAAGCAAATAAGAAACTAATTTTAAAAAATATTAATAATTGTAGTTATTATTATTATTTAAAGAGTTAAGTGTCAATAACAGGTGAAATTACACTATATTTATCACAAACAGGGCAACTTGTATGTACATGTTTGTATTTTTGAGAGAATATTGTTTTTGCCTGGTTATTAAAAAAAATGAAAGTTTCTGAAATAAGGCCACAAAACACATACGAAATATCCGTTCACAAGACTTTTGACTAATGGATGTTGTGACCTAGAGTTTTTTCTTCAAAAATGATCTGAAAATCATCTTGCCTAATCCTTCACATAAAACTGTGAATTTGGTTATATTGTGAAAAACATTTTTTATTTGCCAAAGCAATATGCGAATGGGTGTGAACAGGCCAGCCCTCATCATGTATAATTAGGTGGTAGTCTTACTAATGTAGGAGCGAAAGTGAATGAATGCCCAGTGTGCACGTCTGTCTGTGTACGCATTTAATATTTAAACAGTCTTTGTGCAGTTTACAGACACTATTCAATAACGTGATTAGAACAAAACACTAAAGAATAAATGACTTACATCTAGGGATGTCCCGATCTGATCACATGATCGGAAATCGGCCCGATCACGTGGTTTCAGACTCGATCGGAATCGGACTACGGACGTAAATTAGCAATTTGCTATAATCCGGCTTGTTTACATTTTGTACTTTGTACTTATGTTCATTAACATGCATTGTCCCTATTAAATAAATAAAAATGAAAATGGATGTTACCTCCCGATCAGGACTCAGATATACATATACCGTATTTTCCGCACTATATTATAAGGCACACTTAAAATCCTTTAATTTTCTCAAAAAATGACAGTGCGCCTTATAATCCGGAGCGCCTAATATGGATCAACTAGTAAACAAACGCTCCGCGTAATTAAATTCGCCCGCGATTGCGTTCGTATCCATCTTATGCCCGCTTTGTCACACGGCCAGTTCAACCTTGTATAAATCAGGTTATGTGTGTCTCCCGCTCACGAGCGCTCACTCTAAAGGGGGTCGCACACCGGACGCGCAGCGCCGCGCCGCGTCACGTCGCGTCTAGGACAACTCAAGGTATCACACACCGGACGCGCACTTTCTCATTAGTGTATGGCCAGCAATATTGTAATATTTAATGACAGGAAATGAAGATAATGTCTGTTCTATGTTATTATTGTACTGCACGATTAAATAAAATCGCTGCTGAGTCTGCAATCTGAAAACTTTACCTCAGAGCATCCGTTAACTGAATGAATTGAGAATCTCACCTGAAAAATCCAATAACATTCAGCAATTGTCATTCAAGCGGCTGATTTCTGTAAATAAATGCAAAACCAAATGTATATTGCAGCATAGTGCGAAGTCAGGATCCATCCGCAACGATTTGAGTCAAAAATAATTAAAATTTTATATAAACTATGTAAATGGCGCTCTGTGGCGCTGCAGGGTTTTGAACACGGTCCTGAGCCGTTGCTGGGCGCCGCGGACAGACGCCGAATGGCGCCGCTGGTGTGTGTACACTCATAGAGAATAATGTGTTCGAATTTTAAAGACGTGGCGCTGCACGACGCGGCGCGGCGCTGCGCGTCCGGTGTGCGACCCCCTTAACAGACACACGAACATACACACTGTCCCTGGCGCTGCTCGCGCGTCACAGAATGTTCATAAAGCGCTCCCCGTTCACAGTAACGGTGTCGTCTCATTCAAAACAGCATTCAAAACTGTTGCTGTCCGGCGTGTCCGTTGTTATTTCGGCTCCCATGTTAACAGGTTAGAGCTTGCACACTGCCTGAGTGACACATGCATATCAGGCACACATGAGCCGCGCGGAAAACGCGTGCATGCCAGAAATAGAACCGATGCCTATTTTTCACGCGACACACAAGCTTGGAAGTGTTTCCAGGTAAAATAGAATAGGAAAATATGTTTATATGTTATTTTGTACATGAATACATATTGATAAATTAAATGTTGATGGTTGAAGTCTAGGTTGACAAATTCTGATATAAATATAATTTAAAAATAAATACATATCAAATTTCAAAAATTGCAATACAGATCTATACCTTTCAGTATCTGTCTACAGAACGAAATATTCTGTGGTCTATTTTGCTGTCAATACTGCTGACAGTGTCTTTATCAGTATATTTTCTTAACATTTTAAAGGTGATGACAACATTACCATAGCAAACTGTGAGATATGTAAACTTGGGATGTCAACAGGTGGAAAGAAAAAGGCTACATTTAACACAACAAACCTCATACGGTTTTACGAGTTTTAAGAGGAGAGAAAATGCCCCTTGATTGTGAGATGGGCCGCAGGACATCACAGCCAAGATAGCACAAATGATCGCAATGAGTGCTATTTGTTTTTATATTAGACTTAATATATATACATATATATATATACACATCATTTGTAAAGTCCAAAAGTGAAGAATTTATGTTTATTACCTGATTGTTCAAGCTACCTCACAGAAGTGCTCTGTTTGTTAACAGAGTTGTCAAATGTTAAAATAAGGCAAATTAAATTAAAATAAGCAATATCTTGGAATCTGGGTCTGTTTTTTCGCTCTTCTTTATTCTTTTTGTATATATTATAGAAGTATCGGATCAGGACTCAGTATCGGCAGATACTCAAAATCAAATGACTCGGACTCGAGGGCAAAAAAAACCTGATCGGGACATCCCTACTTACATCAGCTGCATCCGTGTACTCCTCCTCGAAATGAAACAGGTAACTGAGGTAATTATCCATGATTATTATGACAGTATTATTCCTCACAGCACAGCAACACAAGGTTAAAGTTAGATTTGTGATAAACTGGATATTTTATCTAGCAGGCGTTTTCATGGCTTGCCTCAACATTAGGGTTTGAATAGCGCACGCTCTTAGTGGATAGGTCAAATTAACACGTCATAAACTATAATTAGGTGAAAGGAAAAAGACTGACATCTCTCTCTTTTCATACAGATCACATCAACTGAGAATAGTTTATTTTTTATTTAAATTACTTCATTTAAAAGAAGAGGATTTTAGCTTCATAAAGAGAAATTTAAAAATAAAGAGAAAGTGTCTCTGTGACAAGTATTTAATGAGTTACAGTTCATTTTTCGGATGCATTTCAGAAAGATTTTTGTGGAGACAGAGTGAGCTCAAAGTGCACTATGTTTATTTTATTTATTTTATAAAACACAAGGTTTTGATGTTAATAAGAGTGTACACACAAAAAAAGAAGACCCTCTATAGTTTATAGATGTAAGGTTTTGCCAGACAAATCAACCGTCCCCCCAAGGACGTGAACACCCCCCCCCCCCCACACACACACACAAGCCCTTCCCTTCCCCCACACATCGGGATGTGTGGAATGTCTCTGAAAAAAGAGAAGGACTTTTGGTGTTTAAAGACATTCAACAAAATGTTTTCAATGGTTTTTATGTATATGTGTCTTCCCCATGTCACAGTGAAATAACTTTGTTTGGTCACAGCGTAAATAGAAATTAGACATACCTTCTAATTGCATTTTAAACATAAGTTTATATTCCTTTGACATAACATAATGTTCCTTGATATCTCTAGAATGCTTATTGAATGAAACACTCGAATATGCATGGAGATGTAAAGTAAAGTGTATTTTTAATATGTTTTACTGACAATGAAGATCAAACGGTTGTTACTATTAACCTCATGGAACACCACCCCCCCCCCACCCCCCTCACGAGGAACAAAGAATCATCAAAGAAGGCTTCCCGCGTGTCACATCCACTCTCCGATTGGCTCAAGCCACCCGGAAGGGGATGGACTTCTCCAAGGTGATAAATGTGAGAGCGCAGGTCCGCCCATCTCTCTTCTGAACTCTCCAGCACTCCTTCAGCATGTAAACCTCACGGGACTCTGATCCAACCATGGATCTTCCCTTTTGTTCGTTTAAAAGTTTCGTCTTTTCCTCAAATGGACTACCAAGTTCGTCTTCCAGGAAAGGAAGTGGACTTTGCCGAACTATTTCCTCGGGTAACTTTACCTCAAAGACTTTAAGCCTTTCAAACACTCGCACTGAATGCCAACGAATGCCACGTGACTCCCCATGGAACAACAGGAGCCACGCGCAACCAGCCATGCACGCGCAACCAGCCATGCACGCGCCGGGACGGGCCGGGCAAAAACACCTTGGCCGCGGTCCACGTGACGCGCACGCGCCGGATAGCACCTCCAGTCATCACGCCCGAACAGGCCGAGCAACGAGCCCACGACACACACAGACCAATTATGCTTCGCAAGTATATTATCTTTTGGCGCTTTTAAGCAGCATTAAGATGAGGTTTTCGTGGTGTGTCAGAACGGTGAATGTCTCTCCATGTCTCTCCATGCTCTCTCTCTCTCTACGTACTCTCTCTCCCTCTCTATCTCTCTCAAACTCATCATCTAAACATGTTCTCATTGTCTAAACGCCCCGCGTTCGTCTTAGTTTGTGTTTTAATGTTGTAAATACATGTATCATTGTAACGTAGTAAATGCTTAAGTAGTTACCTTATTAAAGACAATTAATGCACATCCCTGATTGATTTATTGTCTGCTCATATTACGAGTCAATGTAATGTCGATCGAACGCTGCAAGCTTTACAGAACTAGAAATACCTAAAAGGTATGATTTTATGGAGTAGGAAAGCTAATTCTTGTGGCCACAGAATTTGATTTCCAAACTCTATAAATTAATTGAGCTATTTGATTTTGCCTGTCTTGTAAAACGTGGTCCTTGCAATTAATAACAATTAATTTGTGGTTAATTGCAGAGACACACATGTATGCATATAGGTAAAATTGACATAAGCCTTCCTAAATGGGAGATTTATTAACATGTAAGACCGGTCTGATCCAAATCTGTATGAATAATTATTAATTATCAATTATTAATTATGATATGCAAATTCCCCCTTCGATCAGACCGCCTAGATTCCATACAATGGTGGAGAATGCGGGCAGCTTTCAAACTTGTTTATGAGCAATAAATTTCAGTCAGATGTGTATATTGTTATTTAATATTGTGAAGGGGGTGGTCAGAATCCCTTGCCTCTTCAGCATATATATATTATATATCCTTTTGAATGCTTATGTATTTCTTTTATGAAATCAGTAATTAAGTATATTCATTATTACTTAATCATTTATTGTGCTTTTGCTTGTGAAATCATATTCTTAAATGCATGCTGATGTAAGTAACCAGCTTCTTTTAGGTGCACAAGGCCATTTGTCTCTTTCTCTGGTCTCAGGAGAAAGGTTTATGGATCCTAAAAAGTGTCGTGAACACATATGTCCAACACATATGATACTTCTCTGTACCGATGGTCAAGCTATATTGAGCATTGCTATATTGAACTTTAATAGTTTTATTAAAATGTACTCTTTTATTATATTTGCTTTCTGAGGAGCAAATGTTATCTGTTTTTCTCCCAAACGAGTGAATGTTTTACCATTATGCTTTGGTACACTTAACTGATAATAAGCCGCTCAGACTCTCTTCAGCCTTGATGGGAGCTCTTATTTGCTAGTGCCCTATGTGAATGTGGTAACAGTGAAAATAATAGGGAAAGGGATTTTGGTTTATGTTTGAATGTTAAAACATAAAGGGGTCATTGAAGCAAATAGTTTAAGGCACCATTTCTTTGTTAAAGTCTTACTCCAGTTACAGGTTAAGGAACCACTGTCATTATTTGAGATTGACTTGAGTTGTTGTTCTGGACAATCTGTGACCTGGAAGGTCATGACGTGCCTCTGAATGTCAGATACATCATCGATGGAGATATGCTTCGTCTATCTGTATATGTGTGGAAAATTACTGTGTTTATCTATTTCTTAGCCAATGAGAATCATTCAACGTGTAAGAAATGACGTAGCTTAGACCTTGAAAATGGTATAACTACTGTGATTGTTGTAACTGTAAGGGGGCGGCCTACGAACTCCTGAGTGAGTCTTGAAGCTGACTTCTGCTGATGAAATGGCAAACTATGTTCAGTAAACTTTTCTTTAATTTTTTATAATTCTGTCTCCGGGTCTTCATTCTTCATGTCTGGTTCTGGGTCCTTTGACTGTTAACCCCTAACAGTTTGGTGGAGGATGCGCTGGCAATTATTCTCGGTGACACCCCTGGCAAATCAACAAACAAGGTAGTAAGCTTTTGTTAATTGTTAGGGCTGTCTGACTGGAAGAGATTTTGAAGGAGGTCGGGAGAGTCTTCACTCCGATGAGGCGAGTGAAGAAGTTAATTATACTAAAGGTTTAAAGTATAAAGAAAAGTCAAAGAGCTTCACTCCGATGAGGAGAGTGAAGAGTTATTATACTTAAGGGTTAAAGTATAAAGAAAAGTCAAAGAGCTTCACTCCGATGAGGAGAGTGAAGAGTTATTATACTTAAGGGTTAAAAGTATAAAGAAAAAGTCGCTGATAGCATTGTTTAAAGTTGAACAAAAGCAGACAGCGCAAGCGAAGCGTGCTCTGTGGGGGCCCACTGGGCATTGGTTGGTGTAGCACCACCCCAGCAGAGTACGACCCTAGACGGGAGGTCTAGGGCACCGCGAACCTACTCTATCTCTTCCATCTCAGATAGGGGTACCCCGAATTTAGTGAATCAGGCAGTTAGGGACACTAACAAAAACAGGGTTGTTTGCCAGGGATGCATCAGGAATGATTCCGGGAAAAAAAAATAAATAAAAAGTTGGGACCCAAATTGGCATGGACCAGTATATGTAACTGTGATTTTGCAGTATACTTTGCAGTTTCATCACGCAGAAGCCAAGCTGGGTTGTTCAAAGATTGCCGCCTCCATTTCTGCAATAATTTCAGGTGAGTATGAACTATGATTAAGATATGGCAGAAAAATTGGATAACTTTATCAGTAATCTGAACAGTCCTAAAACAAATAGTGGGACAGAAGAGAGCAAACGCTGTAAACAGCTGTGCTCTGAAGCCCTCACTTTGAAGAAATTTGCAGAAATTCTTAAGTAAATGTAGTCAGGGTTTTGATTCTGACTGAAAATTTAAACCACAACTTGACTGGTTATAAAGAAACTGAAAGATGAAAAATGTTTAGCCTCATATTGCTAATGATCATTACAAAAAGCAAGTAAAATAAATTCTGGGGCGGGAATATTTTCCCTAAGCAAGTAATTAAAGTTAAATTGAAACTTTGTAAAAACAACTTAGAATATTTTGAGCATTTCGATGCAGCTTATGAAAATTATTGTTCTGTCAATAATAATGATGAAGATCCTGATTGGGCTATTGGGATTAAATCTGCCGCTGGTAGACTGTAAGGAACACAGATAACTGCTTATCAGTGGCTCTGTGTGCATTCCTGAATGGGACACACACTGCTTCAAGTGTGTTCAGGAAGTTTGAGCTGACAGAGAGTGTTTTAATTGTGGTCAGCAGGATCATTTAACGCGTAACTGTAAATGCCCACCGAGAATGTGTTTTAAAATGTGATAAAATGACAACACATTTCTGGTATTAATGTGGGGTTGGAAGTAGATTCGTGTTTAAATGACTACATTAACCTTTTTCATCTGAAAAATGACAGATAAAAACAAGGTCAAAAGATTGAAGTTTTAAAGTGAATCATTTTAAAGAAAGGATCTACAGTATAATAGTAATTTTTAAAAGTGAATTGATGAATAGGCCTACAGTTTGATGTAAAATGAATGACTCCAACAAATGTGAGTTGCAAAATATATCAAAGTAACTAAAAAGAAAGATTGTGTTTTTATTAAACATTTATAAAAAGGTTTTAGATGATATAGAGAGACTAATCTCACAGATGATTTACAATAACTGCAAAAGTATCAAAAGCAGAGAGTGCTTGCCTCGTCAAAGTTAGTGTGAAACCTAATTGGAGATTGATAAACTCCAAGAGAAAACTTAAGTCATATATTAAACTATGGTTGAGAACTTGACGATTAAAATTGAGATTGAGAAATGAGAAACGTATTGAGAACTAGAATAATTATTTTATCTAAGAACAAATAAGCAGAAGCAGTACTTTATTAGCAGTTGCTGAATGCTGATTAAACAAACAGCTTGAGAAGTTGACCATGAAATGTTTATGAAATGCTGATGTTTAGCTTTCAAAAAATAAGTTTAAAATGAAACAATTTGCTTATCTGAATCTGATGTGTACGGTGGCTGAAACTGCCAGTACAACAGACTCAATCTGAGTGAAAATTAGTAATGCCTAAATTCCATGATGTGGGCAAAAGACTAATTTAACTAATACGTTTATTTGAAACCTTATGTAATTTCTGGCAAAGATGCCTTAAGTTGGAATAGAGTTAAACGATGAGATAAAGTTTGATGTTAGAAGTTTATGAGAGTGCAGTACCAGTCCTGAATCCCTCAGAGTCTCTCTCTCATTCAATGTCGGCTAAAGCCGTTATCTGAGCCTGTGTCATAAGTGATGATAAGCTGTTTGTAGTAAAGCACAGTGTTTCAGTTGAAGATCATAGACACAGAGATGTTAAAAGAAATCATTGCCATTCAGAGGGCAATTGGTATTTTACGTTAGGTAAAACTGAAGTACTTTAAAGAAGTCTTTAAAATAATAATAAATGAAACGAATTGACATCTTTGACTAGGTTGTTTGTGAACCAGTAACTTCTTTGTCTGAAGATCTTAGTCCCCACCATGAAACGGGGGCGGGGCCAATGGCTCCGCCTACAGATGAAGTACACTGAATGTACGCTTGTGATCTAAATCCACTGAGTAGCTAGGTTGCTGCTTTTTAAGATGGTTAATGGATTTAAGTGATTGAAAACTGTTGTTATTAACCTGTCTCCCTGTGTTACAACTATTAGGCAGTCCGAATGGCCCTGGTGACTCTCGAATATTTTTCCTAAGCTCCAGAAACAACAGATTTTGTTGAAGAAAACGGTTTTGAGAAAATGGCGGTCACCATGTGTGCACGAGTGGTCATCTCGATGACGGGTAAGACCTTCTTTGGCCAAATAGGAGGCAACCTAAGGCAGGGGGATCACGCAGACACTGGGCATCTCCTGATGGAGGTGTTTATGTGAGGTTGGGTATGAGAGTGGACGGGTGTCTGCGAGGCCAACAGCATCCTGTATCGTTAGGGGGGATGGAGCTGTGAGGAGTCACGTCAGTCTGCCCCAGGAAACGTAAGTCCCTCTATCCCACTCACCAGAAACCGCATTCACTGTATGGCTTGTTTCTCATTGTGACAAGCTCTATGTATGCCAGGGACCACACCCTGATGGAGATTATAGATAAAGAGCTAACAGGAAATGGGCTTTCGGGGTTCAGTCGGGGCCATGAAGTGATTCCCATTAGTTGTTGTGGGGACAGTAATAAAACTTTTTGATGTCGGTTGCCTTATGGGCAAGGAAAATTATAGAGTTAATTTAGAACTAATATGTCTAACATAATTTTGACTCCTGAAGGTCGTTAGACATGGTGGTGACTAAAGATGGAGACAGTTTTGTAGATTTAAGAAAAGTCTGGTTAACAAAGGTGAATTGTCAAAGGAATTTAAATGTTGTCTAAGTTACAGTCTTAGGAGGCTGTTAAAAAGATTATTTTGTTATAGTGAGAGAGACTTGAATGGAGGAAGGGATGGAAACTGTGCCTGTCTTTCTGTTTTGGCTGCTAAAGAAAGCTTAAACAAAATAATGTTAATGAACCAAAACAACCCAGCTGACCGTCTAAAAGTAAATGAGCAAATAAGCAGGCATGCTTTGAAACTGGTTTAGAGACCATAAACAATTAAATAAAAGCTACAAGAAAAAAAAATCTTGTGATTACTAAACTGTAAAAAAAATATTGTTGGTTTAACTTAAAAAAGTAAGTAACCTGGGTTGCCTTAAAATTTTAAGTTGTATGAAATGGAAAAAGTGAGTTAATACAATGAAGGAGATTATTTTAATCCTCAGAAACTCAAAATAAATTATCTCAACTAAATAAATTATAAATAAATGATAAAGTTGATTTGACAAAAGAAAATATGTTGTGATAACAAATCTTGAAAATATTTCTTACAGTGAATGAATGTGTGTATTTTCTTGGTGACGTGTTTTATATGTGTTAGTTTGGGGTACTATTATCTCCTGATTTTGAGGATGTTGTGTCATTAACCACTGGAATGAGTGTTTTATCATTACAGATGGGTTTAGTGGAATGACAAACTTTAAAAGGTTGACATTTCTGAGTCAATCTGATGAAAAGACAATAGAGAACATGGGACGAGCTTTAATTGGACTGGTTTTCCAGCTCTGTCTGCTATTGGTAATTATGAATACTTTTGTCATTTATGATATTGATCTGGATTACTCTCTGGATTAGTATTTTATATGAACTGGAATTGTAAAGTTAAAGATTGCCGTCCATTATGGGGTACAAACTCTTGTCTAAATTCAACTGAGGGTCTACATTTAAAAAGACGACTATGTGGGATCTTTGTGATAAACGTAAATAAAGAAATTATAGACTTGACGGCAGAGAGACAAAGTGACACATTGGCTAAGTCACTATTAAAATTATCCAGAGTGAGCTCCCTCATTTTCTTATGAAAGGCCGGTGGGCGAACAACGAAGTGAATATAACTTCTTAAAAAAAATATATATATTTCTCAATCCATAGAATGGATGTTTGACATTAGATGTCTAAGAAAACTACAATTCAGTTAATAAAGGTTAAATGAGAAAGCAGCTTTAAGGCTGTCTTAGAGGTTGGGATCTGAGTAAGATAATATTTCGGTTTCTGTAAAACTATAAGGATAAGTGGGACTGAGACGATACTGATAATATTTTTTGGACTTATATTATTCTAATATTCTTTAGACTAAACAGTTGATAGACAAATACTGTGAGAAGTAGTTATAAGGAAAAATAACGTTGAAATTAATGATAAGAAACCAAGGGTTTTGAAGAATTATTAAAGTAATTCCCCTAACGAGGGAACTCTAAGTGTCACTAGGCTGACAGTGGTGAGAGACTTGTTGGAAGAGGGAAGTGAAAAACAAAAAGGTCGTTTTGTGAGATATGTTTGTATGGATTGTAAGCAAACAATTATGTACTGGTTAGTACTTGAGGCGTGTGTAAATAGGTAAATATGGAAGAAATATAGGTTAAATTAAGTTTAAATCGTATGAAATGTTTCAGCATAAAAATAAGCCATTCTATGATTAACAGGGTTTAACGTGATATAAAGATAAGAAATGGACAAAAGCTTTATTAAGTAGAATGGGGAAAAAATCTATATTTTAGTGGTAAAATAATAACTAAACTGATGTTGTGAAGTTGTTTCATTTTATTTCTATTTTTGAAACAATAATAATCATTAAAAAAAGGTGTAAGATGTTATACAATTAAACTGATACAGGCTATGTGACCATAAACTGAATGATAATTTCAGTAAAGATTTAAAAGTGTTGGATCGATTATCATGGATCCTAATTATTCATAATTGAATTTTTTTTGTTGTTATATTTTTGTTTGACAACCATTATGTTTTGAACCTAAAGGGTCAATAAAGGGGGAAGTGAAAATAATGGATTAACGTTGTTTATGATAAAATGATTTGAAAATTATGGTTTTAAATAAATAAATAAATAATAGTGCTTATATTCTGGCATTCATGATTATAGACAATGTCCTTATTTAGGATCTGAGTAGTGACTGAGGGTCTAGCCCATGCTAGGAATACAGCAACAGTGCTTGTTATTTAGCCCGGCTTCCAGAGAAGTAAATATGTACTTGTTTTGTAATCAGTTGTGTTTTATAAAAATGTCAACCTGACTGATAAATTGAGGAAGAATGACATTGATGCCCTGTTGTGAGTGGAAGGTGGGAGAGCCTCTTAATGGGGACTGGAATTTCTAGTTTCCAGCATGTCCGTGATGAGGTGAAGAGACAAGTGTGACCCGTCAGGGGAGCATGCGTCACCACTCCCCCTTTCCGTAGTGACCTCACTGGTTAGACCAGACGTGGCGGTATTGGACCCCACATTGGTCTAAAACGGGGGACTGAAGGGGGTGGTCAGAATCCCTTGCCTCTTCAGCATATATATATTATATATCCTTTTGAATGCTTATGTATTTCTTTTATGAAATCAGTAATTAAGTATATTCATTATTACTTAATCATTTATTGTGCTTTTGCTTGTGAAATCATATTCTTAAATGCATGCTGATGTAAGTAACCAGCTTCTTTTAGGTGCACAAGGCCATTTGTCTCTTTCTCTGGTCTCAGGAGAAAGGTTTATGGATCCTAAAAAGTGTCGTGAACACATATGTCCAACACATATGCTACTTCTCTGTACCGATGGTCAAGCTATATTGAGCATTGCTATATTGAACTTTAATAGTTTTATTAAAATGTACTCTTTTATTATATTTGCTTTCTGAGGAGCAAATGTTATCTGTTTTTCTCCCAAACGAGTGAATGTTTTACCATTATGCTTTGGTACACTTAACTGATAATAAGCCGCTCAGACTCTCTTCAGCCTTGATGGGAGCTCTTATTTGCTAGTGCCCTATGTGAATGTGGTAACAGTGAAAATAATAGGGAAAGGGATTTTGGTTTATGTTTGAATGTTAAAACATAAAGGGGTCATTGAAGCAAATAGTTTAAGGCACCATTTCTTTGTTAAAGTCTTACTCCAGTTACAGGTTAAGGAACCACTGTCATTATTTGAGATTGACTTGAGTTGTTGTTCTGGACAATCTGTGACCTGGAAGGTCATGACGTGCCTCTGAATGTCAGATACATCATCGATGGAGATATGCTTCGTCTATCTGTATATGTGTGGAAAATTACTGTGTTTATCTATTTCTTAGCCAATGAGAATCATTCAACGTGTAAGAAATGACGTAGCTTAGACCTTGAAAATGGTATAACTACTGTGATTGTTGTAACTGTAAGGGGGCGGCCTACGAACTCCTGAGTGAGTCTTGAAGCTGACTTCTGCTGATGAAATGGCAAACTATGTTCAGTAAACTTTTCTTTAATTTTTTATAATTCTGTCTCCGGGTCTTCATTCTTCATGTCTGGTTCTGGGTCCTTTGACTGTTAACCCCTAACAATTGTTTATGTAATATTTAATATTACACGCGCGCATCGGAGTGAACGCTTGCGAACTCCCGATCTGACTGATCTGGGCACAAAGCCGCCTCAGTCAAAGAACATTTAACATGCTGCTAAATGGTCAACATTTCAGTCACTGTTAATTGTTAAAAGTAAACTGCAGTTTCCATAGTATTAAATTTGTTCTGGCACAGATGGAAGAGAAACCTCTGCGCATAAACAAAACTTTTAATAATTTTAACTCCATTGTCCGAACGACATTCTTCGAACAATGTGAAGACAAGGTTTCAGTAAAACGATGCTCTTTTACTGTCCTTAAAAGGCCTTATATTATAATCGTTAGAGTAACAATAAGCTCCTGGTTGAAAAAACATTGACTTAGCTACTCAATGTATAAAACCGTCAAGCATATTATCATAGGTGCTATGTGATATATGCCTGTTGGAGCAGGAAACAGACGAGTAAACAGGATTTCCTTCCCACAGAGCAGCGACGAAAACCTCACTGTAAATGATTTCTGTTGTTTTCACAGGATTATACTGTTTTTCTCAACAGTTTCTTACTGTATAATCTATGTACAGTAAGTTACAGTAGATTTAGTTGTTTTCACAGTATTAAATTGTTTTTCCAACAGTTATGTACTGTGCACACAGTTGACAGTATGTTACTGCAGAATTTCAATGCATCCTGGGAAATTATCAGTTACTGTTAATCTAAATACAGCAGTGCAAATTGACCGCGAAAACCACCACACCCTGTTCCACGGGAAAAATTGCTAGCCTACTATGTTATTCTTACATTTAAAATAAAAATGTAGCACTGGTTGACCATTAACAGTCATAATTTATGACATAATTTTTGTCAGTGGGGTGTACATGAGAGCATTTGACTTTGGAAGAGTTTCTGCCGTGTCGGTGGTGCTGCTGTCGACGTTTTCTGCCGACCTGGAACTTCTTCATCTGGTAAGTAATAGTATGCATACGGATTCTAGCTAATAACTTTAAAGTTATTTAGAATAGCTGACCACGATTTCTATCTATTCTAGACATTTTAATATAATATGTATATCTACTCTTCAATGTAGCCATTTGGGACATGTTACTGTAAATTCAAATACATTAGAACGAAATGACCGCGAAAAATAACAACAAGCTGCCGTTTTATGAAGAACTCTTCGGTTCTCTTCCCTCTGTAAGAACGCGAAGGCAGTGTATCGCGTCGCTGTCGGCAACGTTTTCGCCATACATATCTGGTTAGTAATTCATATTTTTATGCAAACCATATCAGTTAGGCTACTTGCGTTAACAGATTAGCTGCTAACGTTAGAAAGAACTGGCCGCGGAATTGTTCTATAACGTCTGTATAAGTCAGACGCGGATAGCCTAACTTACTTGATTAATGTAATTTTATTAACATACATTTCATATGTAACCTCTTATAAGGTCAAAATGGTCTAATCATTTTGTTATTTACCATGTTAAGTCGGTGGAAGCGCCAGCACGTTCATTATTTTATAACTTATAGGGTTAGGAATTGAAAATCGATCCTGAAATCGGATATCCAAGGTTAGGATTCGGATTTATTGTTATAAAATTAAAGTGTTGATTTCTCTTATTGATTTTTTCACGCTTATTTTCGTGTAAATCCTGACCTGGCGTTCTCCCATTTAACGTTAACGTTACCTCAGTGATTAACTTACTGATGGACCGCTGAAAGCGCCCAAGGTGCATTTTGTCTGTACAGTACTGTATTGTCTGCTATATCATTGGTTTTTTTTACTAACTGACATGTACTCATTTGAAGAGAACGATGCCTTGTCAAGCTTTTTTTAGTTCATGTAACTTAGTATCACACAAGCAAAATCTAGCCTACGTTTTCACGTGACCGTAAATGAATTGATTTTAACAACAGTCCAACAAACAAGATTTTAGTATTAAGTGAATTACAATTTAGACATCATTTTGTCTGTTTTGCTGTTTAGCCAAAACAACAACAACAAAAACGTACTGTATTTTAACTGTCTTGTCTTTCTCCTTTTCCACAGGTGTGAGCTGTGCATGTTAAGAAGACCCCTATCCATCTTGACGACCGATGAATTGTAAATCTAATTTAATTATTCTATTTATCTAACTACTACCACTATACCTTGGTCCAGTACTGACCCACTGAGAACATTTTAAACAGATTATTATCCATTTGTGAATTTTGTCTATCAAGTTGTTAAGAATTGTTGTGTAAAAAACACACACTAAACGTTGTTGTACAGTTTAAGGTTCAATTGCATAAAAGCTTGGATAGAAAACTTCCTATTGCAAAAGTTAGAACATAAGTCTGCATTTAAATGATTATTAATACCGTAATGCAAGTTTTTCATGGCACATGTGCATGAGGAAGTTGTTTTGTGTTTAGTTTTTTTAAAGGACACTGGATAACTTGTCATTTTGTAATACTCATCTGGATTGGTGGTTTACTCATCAAAGCTAGTTTATATATGTCTCCCAGTCTTGTAAATCTGTTCCTCTAGATAGAAAGCAGCCAAAAACCCTTAAAAATCAGCAACTGACCAGTTAGACAGTCTATCTCAAACCAATAGACCATCTTAGACTAGTTTAAGCTGTTTTACCCCAGCAAGGAGTGGGTGGATGAGTTGTTATGAACTATCTTTCTAATAGATTGATCAGATAGCACCCCTTTAATTTTTTTCTATTTTACCTGTTCATGATAATTTTATTATTATGATATTTCCTATTATGATAATGTATTTATGCATAATTGTTCATGATTGTCATGCATGATTTTTAATGTATTATATTACATTTTTATTATTAATGTATTTAATTGTATTAATTGTATTAAATGTATATTATGTAAATGTACTAATGTGTTTGAAAATACACAATAAACCTTGTGCAGTTAAAGCTTCAATTGTTCTTTTTTCTATTTCCCATTAACAGTTAAAATAATATGTCTACGGATTTTCTACAGGTTACACAGTAGCACTATAAAATAAATACAATAACATTTTGTACTATACAGTATTATTAAAAATTACCAGTGTAATACTGTATTTTAATATGGTAAGAAATTACAGTAAAATAATGTTATTTAATTTACAGTATGCTTAACAGTACTGTAGTTAGTGTTGCAGTAATTTTACTGTTAAATGAAATACAGCAAGTACTGGATAATTGTTGCCAGTAAGTTACTGTTAATTTGACATTAAATTTTTTACAGTGCTGCGAACGTGTTTTAAATAAATATAGCACCAAAAAAAATCCAAAACTGAGAACATTCTAATCATTAACGCTAGTCGTGATAGATGTCATTTGGAGTTCTGAAACAGACGAGTAATTCCTGGTTTTCTTTTGCACAGCGCAGCGGAAAAAAAATCCTGCCAAATGTGCTTGTAAAATATAGTACCGGAAAGAAATCCGGTGAGATAAAAATTCCGTAATATTTGGTGATTACACAGCAGGGAAGAGGTAACACCCCAATCCCTCTGAATAAATCACCGGGGCAGCGGGCTGGTTATAATACTACTGCCAGACACTAGGGTGCGCCCTTGAGTGCTTTGCAGTATCAAATTCCCACCAGTGTCCTGACTTTACCCCGTGTGAGCGCAGCGGCGCCATCGTGTGGACACTAACAGCTAAGTCATCTTTCCCTCAAAATTCTCTGTTAGAAAATTCCTATTTTCTTACTGAAATTTTGAACTAGTTTCTCTAACTTTCAATGCATGTGCAATTTACAGCCCCGTTGTAATAACATGATTTTCTTTACCTTGACTGTGTGCACTTGTTTTGAATTTGGTTCAAACCACGTTTGAATTTAAAATTCAGAATTAAGTCTTAGCAGCTTCTGATGACCACTTAGAGGAAAACGCCCCCTTGTGGCCGCCCCTTTCTAAGTCATCATCAACTAACATCACTCTGTTTTGAATGGCTCTCCTAGTTGGTTTTGTTTTGGTTACTATCACTGATCCCTCACCATAATCGTGATTATCGTCAAATATAACACCAACCCTTTAATTTCCTACACTTATTCAAATTTAGTTGGAAACAAACAAATTTCAAGGTTAATTTGAATTAAGTCTCTCATTTCCCCTTTGGAATTGCTTTATGACTTTATTTCAATATTTCCATTTCGAATTGTTTTAATAATTTTGATTTGGTTTTATTACTACTGTATCCTTACTAATCTAAAGGTTACTTAACCCCTATGCATTTGCTCAATTTGAATTGTGTTTAAATCAGTTTGAATACAGTTCAAATCAAGCTCTCTGTCAGCCAGATTGACCACTAGGAGGAAGTGACCCACACCCTTAGTGGCCAAAACCTGCCACTACAGCTCGCTTCCTCCTGTGCTCGTCATTGCTGCACTCTACCACTTTACTGAAGGAGGCTGGGTTATTCTGATAATTAACATTGTCATAATTTCCTTTTTGTTTATACCATAATTCTAGTAAAGCCGTTGCCTTTGATTTTTCTACAAAAATAGACACTCAACTTGATTTAGATAAAGGAGCTTTAATTCACATTGAAGTACACTTGTTCTTCATCCTGTTTTGTGTTTGTAGGTAAAAATCTCTTTCATGCTGTGGTGGTTTGAGTCACCTCTACCTGGGGTCCAGCAAGCGGGTTCGTCCGATCTGCGTCACCAGCTCTGACTAAGCACGTGTCTCGGACTCTCCTGCATCTTTCCGTTGGTGCGGCCCGCAACACAACATCACCAATCTGGCACCGCCGGTTGTTCAAAGTCGAGTTGCTTGAGAGGGCACACCTCGGCACAGGTGCACCGAGAGGCCCGGTACGATGCAGTCATGTGTTTGGGGGCGACAGAAGGACCAACTACGATGCTGTCTCCAACCAGAATGACTCATTTCACCCCAGGCAAACTAGAAAAGGTATTAAAACCCATCCACTTACTATTCGCCACAGAATCTAGAGATTCCCCTGGTAATTTGAAGTGGTTGGCTTCCTCCTCCTCTCCGAGCCACAAACCAGCTCCAAACAGGCTTAGGCCTCCTCTTTCCCTTTCTAACACTTCTTGTGTACTATTATTGCCATTTCATTACAGATCTCCCCATCTTTAATGGTTGCATGTTACTTCATACTTTGCTAGCTCGCCATTGCTCTGTTCTGTTGTGCTGTGTTCCTTTCAGTTCACCTAAAAGACAGAACCTCTCTGAGACACCAAGGAAAGCTGAAGAATAGTTTGACAACAAAGTCGTTAGCATCAACAGGTGACCCCTAAGCTAGCGCCCTGTCAAAAAAATCTTCATTCAGACCCATGATGACCTACCCAAATTGTCCCACCAAACGGTTTAACTGTCTGCATCAGTTAACCAAAATTTTCATACACGGCTTAGCCTGTATTAGATAGCTCGCTAGACGTAGAACGAACTTGCATTGGTCTCTCGGTGTGTGTGTTGTGTTCATCTCGCCCACAGTAAACCCAGTATGTTCCGGTCCTACAGTCCCACAACCCGCTGGGACAACCTGGAGACGGGGCCGAGATTCATGACATCTCCATCCGTGCCCAAAGTCACCAGCGACTCAGAGCCCGAGCCAGGAGCAGCTGACAAAGACTGGGCCAGACACGGCACAACCTCGCTTACCAGCTCACCGCACACGCATGCCTCCGCGAAAGGAGCCGCATCGCCCGGGAACACAAGGTGGCAACGCCGAGAATGACAACGACCCCGAGCTACTTAAGGAAGTGGAAAGACTGCCCTGTCTAATCTTCTACGCAGACTGAAGAGGATAGTCAGAGAAAAGAACCAGAGAAGAACAACGAGAAACTCTGACGAAGTGAAGACTCTTGCAAAGAGCAGAGACTGAACTGAAAGAGATTCGAAAGCCACGGCCTGCGAAAAGAAAGCGCAAAAGGCCCATGCGACCATCCACAAGCTCGTCCAGCAGAGACAAGATCTCGAACACGAACTTGACCCACAGAGTTGCAACACTCTGATAGACTGCAGCATGACTGGGAAGGGGAGGACACACACCACAAGCCTCCCCTGACCAGTCTGCACATTTCAGCCAACACACCAGAGCTGAAAAAGTGGGGGTGGAAAGCCCGCCTCCCACAACATCTCTGACAGTCTCCAAGACAGTGACTTCTCACCTGCTGTCTCCAACCGGTGAACACACGACACCGACATCCAGCAGGACAGACCCAGGAGGGCCTGTGCTACCACCACTGACTCCAAACAAGTTTGCTGTGGAACTTACAACGAACCTGTAACTGAGGAGGATGCCAGTTTCAAGAAACCTTTCCTCAAACCCGTCAGTCACCATAGTTCTCCTGCCCCCACTTTTAATCTGCAGCTTTGCCCCCTCCTGCAGCTTTTAATCTGTACCGATATCTATTCCGCTTTGGTTAAAAGGAAATCCAAATTGCGGTATGACTAAACCTGTTTCTGACGAAAGAAGCTCAGGACAGAGTTATATGTATGTGGACCTGTCTACAAAGTAAAGGCCTTAATTTTATTGTTAGATTGACGTAATTCACCTAAATTTTAGCTGCATCTACAAGCAGGAAGCCACTAAATGATCAAAACAAGTAACTCGCGGAAAAGTCAGCATTCATGCATGAGAGAGACGTACTTATATGTGCTTAGACAAGCTTTGACTTGCAGCAAATCTATTTCCTTACTCTGTAAACAAATAGAAGATGTGTAAAGTAAAGGACATAGTTCCATGTGAAAACTAGCAAATGCCAAAACACATTTGCGTTTTACTGGATGCAACAGAGTTCTCGAAAATTATAAGTATAGGCGCCTCCGTTAAAATGCGCATGATGCATGTAAAATATACAGGCATTCTTCAGGTACTGTTGAATTGCTCTGACACGCTCTGTTCCCATGACAACAACTTGTCACAGGAAGTGTTAGCTCTTAATGTCACTTTTGTAAACATACCAGCCTGGGTGGCTAAGCTAACCTAGCCTAGCATCAAGCTAACTTAGGCTAAGCTAAACTAACCCATTGTGACACTTCTATATTAGGGCTAAGAAAAATACACTATTTTAGTAATACTTTATTTTACAAATGTGAAGGGGATAAAACATTGTAATATAAGTAAAGGTATGATTTATGTGGTTTCAGGCCCTAGTTGAAGTTTTGTCTCTTGTATGTGGGACTTTTACGTTTGGTTCAGAAATATCCTGTAGTGGGAAAAAGGGACTTTTACTTTGATAGAAGGGCACCTTGAAGAGGAAGGCCTTCTTTGGAACCAGGAAGCCAAGCCAAGTGGGGAGAGAGGCATGTTTTGAACCAAACAAATGGGTATATTTTAGTCTTCTCCTTTGGAGTCATTTATGGGCTAAGTACTCATCGAAGTTAAAGAGAAGACTTTGGTTTTTTGGTATTTTTGCCAGTGCATCACCTTTTGAGGATTATTATTGTTTTTTTCTGGACATTTATTGTTCATTTTTTGGGGCGCAAGGACTAAGGATTCATTCATCAGGACAATACTCTTCACACATGGACTATTTGATCAAGGACTTTGGGATAAGTGTTATTTTTCTGGATTTGACTGCTGTGGTTTCAATATACTTTGTGGGGTAATCTGTTTATGCCTTTCTTTGTCTGATTTCTAGCATTGATACAGTTTTCCACTAATTCATTCATGCCTTGTGTGTAACCCGAATTCTTAAGTGACAGCTGGCTTAATTGAGTCGCAAGCGAAGTTTGTTACACCATCACTAAGCTGACTTAGGCTAAGCTAACCTAGCTCAATATCAAGCTAACTTAGGCTAAGCTAACCTAACCTAGCTCCCATCCAACGTAGGCTAAGCTGAATAACTTCCACAGTTAGCAGTTAGCTGCATTTACGTGAACCCTAAATCATCGCTTGTGTTCCACAGGACAAAGTATTCTGGAATACTTTCTCAACGCCAGTTAGGGTTCCTAATTAGTCATTTTTCTATGTTTACAATTCTTATTAACTAAAGTTCACCTTCACTGGGTTAGGAATACTCCTTGCTAACCGTTGAAGACGAACCTCGCAGACACCTTGTTAATTAAACTTAAGTTTAACTACATGTAAACTGCGTAACCAACTACAGAAGAATTCGTATAACCATATGAATTTTTACCGGCATGTTGACTAAACCTTTGGAAAGACACGCATAATGTGGTTTTGAACGACCAACCGCTACAACCCATTATAGAGTGTTGATCAAAGCAAATCCAAAGTTTACCCACTAATGCCACTGAATAACTCTCGACTTCAGATCATTCCCGTGTTTTGATAATTTTTATTTTCTTTTTGCTTTAATTTTATTTTTCCTCATTAGTTATTTTATTCCATTGACCTTGATAATAATAGCAAGCCGCTATTCCCTTAGGTCAGTTATTTTAATTTCACTTCCTCTCTTGTCCGAGTGTGGTTCCATTTCCCATAGGACCCAGAAAGGAAATAGAGACACGCTTACTTGTTATTTTGGCTGAGTTCAACCAGTGCACTCGTTTTGTGACCCTGCAACACAAGTAATTTCAACAATTTACTAGGGCACTACTAGAGTCCTGAGAATCGATAATAAGCAGAATTTAAATAAGAAAGCTGTCCTTTTCCTATTATCGTTCACTTAGTCGAGCCATAGTGAACCACCAGTTAAGTCTAGAGAAATAATTTAGTCATAAGAACCACCTTATGTCATTTGTTTCATCTCGGCTATGTCCTTTCCAGGAAATACCCTAGGAACCACACAAAACTTAGCCCCCTAACACTCACAGCTAAGATAAGGACACAAGAGACATTTAGCTTTATGCTAAATAACTAACGAACCTACTAAGCAGTAGTTCTGAACTTTTAGGGCCATGCATTAGTCACACGCAACAAGTGTGCCAGAATGCCACAAAAGCCCCTGCTTAACCTGACCTCAACCTTCCAAGGAACCGCTGCCCCAAACCATGGCATGGCTCCAAAACGGATTTAACAAAGCTAACCAGAGAGGTCCCGACATTCGCCCAGAACCCTGCATCAAACCACGACATGCAGATAAGACTTTCACTTGCAACGTGTCTAATCAACCTGAACGCATGAAACAGATTCTGCTTGATATGGATGACGTTCAGTCATGAGGTACACAGCTTCCTAGATCCTCAGACAGAGACTGTCAAAATGGACTATAAGCTGTTGCAATAAGCTTTGATCACTTATCTCCCTGATCCAGAATCAGACCAAGGGTTATCAACGCCGTGGACGTCAAGTAAGACCAACTTGAAACCCCACCGACTTCTGCAAGCCTACTTCGAAACGCAAACCACCAGGTATGGTAAAGGATGCCAGTTTCAGAACTTTGTTCCTTCAAAACCTGCATCCCACTGTGAGTTATTCCATAAGAACCCTGGCCTGTCCTGTTAGCATGCCTACCTCAGCTACGAGACTGGGTCCAGAAAGCTCACATTAAGCAAAGACTTTGTCCGAAAAGACTGTGTAAAACCCCTCAAACTAACCTGTCTCCGAGCACGACTCAGAGCTGCCTCTAGAAGGCACCCCACACATCACAAACACTTTCACTGAGAGTTAAACCGTTCCAGGCCAGCAGAGGGCAACCCAACAGTCATGGTGCTCATCTAACGCACCAGAGCAGGAACTCTGAACCGCACCCCATCACCAAGAGACTCATGCCCAACCAGCCGAGAGCGGTACCCCTCTCAGCACGCCCCTGGTAAGCACAAGTTTGAGGACACATCAGATAACAACAGTGCAGCCACGCCACAGACGGCACAAATCCTGAAGGCGCTGAAAGAGTTTCTGCACAACACCTCACCAGAAGGACAAGCCAGACATCCTATGTCTCAGTGCAAGACCCAAACAGACACCCAGAACACTGCTCGTCAGCATCAGACCACAGAGCTCACTGCCACTTCACAAAGTGACAGCACCAAGCAGCCACCACAACTGACAGCTGCACAACCTGAGCATGACAGCCCGGTGTCCCATACAACACCAGCCCAGACGCCAGAACTTCGGGGAAACCTAAACAAAAGGGGGTGGCACGAAAACTCCACATAGCCACCAACAGAGACAATGATTTGAGCCTTAAAGCCCTGCCAGACACTAGCTCAACCATCACGCTAATGTCAGCCCAGCACTTTGAAAGACTCAGTGCTAAAACTGAGAATCAAAACGAACTCTCAAATCCCAAACATGTGAGCTGAACGTGCAATCCTACAGCCAACACAACATTTGGCCCAAGACAGGTGGCTCCCGTTCACAATTGGTCCTTTGAGCCTGTAATAGACCTTAAACAACTGAATGCCTGAGCTCAAGTTCCAGAACCCCTCCCCCTCCAGTCACACAGGTCAAGAGAACCTGACTGGCAGGTCACAGAGGCACAAGAACTCCCACAGCCAGCCATGAAGGCACAGCCTTAGCACCAAATGGAGATGTGAACTTGCTACCCTGCACCTTTCAGCCTACCAAAGACTTTGACTAACCAAATGAACTCTGAAAAAAACACCTCTCTACCCCTCCAACCACCCAAGCCTGCCGTCGAACCCAACTACGGCAACTCACCTAGCACATGCTGCTAAACAGCCCAACTCATGAAATTTATGCACGTCGTGACACCACTTCGCCACGGCTCCTGCTGCCACAGTGCAAAAAGGGGGGTATGCCAGTGTTGCCCAGTCACGCACCAGTCACGCACAATGGGGGCTGCACACCGCAGCACCAGGACATTGCATCGAGTGGCATATCGGCATCCTCAAAGGCATCAGACTGTCCCAGCCGACAGCCGCTGAAATCTTTCCTCCCTCTCTCTCTCTGCCTGTCTCTTTTACAGGATGTTGCTGTGGTCGTCTTCCTGTTCCTCCAGCCAACCAGAGGACAGCTGTAGCCGTCACCAGGTCCGACATCAGGCAGCATATGGTCGACTGCCACGCAAGCAGAGCTAAATGGACACCCACACCGCTGCTGCCAGAACGCTGTCAAACACCGGCCTGCCCCGCAACAAAACGAACTGAAATGCCACAGCCAAAAGGTAACTCACAACGTAGAGTGCCTCCTCACAGACCATCAAGGAATTGACAGGAACTGTGATAAATCCGCAACGCTCACAGCATTCTACTGAACCAGACAAGTGAGCTCCAGCGAGACAACCGTTCACTGTCGGCCAGAATGACTTTGCTAAAATTCACCAAGCAGCTTTTGCTCCAAGACCCGAGCTACCCTGCTGCGACCGAGCCTGGGTCAAGTCCCAGCCGTGACGAAACCCACGATTTCACCCTGATTCCAGAACTAGAATGAACGGTGAAAGGAGGGGCCCAGCCGAACTGGACTTGTTCCCAGGGACATAGGCCGCCTAGCTGTGTCCCAACTGCACACCTGTAACACTGCACTGCACAACTGCCTCACCTGTTGTCCAATCCTGGACTGCAGCTGATTCTGCGCTGGGTACCCCTACGGTAATCAACCACGCCCTGACACTTTACCTTCACTCGACAAGAGACTCAACAAACGCAAACCTTCACAGCCACCACTGAACCCTCAGGAAGAGGGTAACACACTGGACGCTGCGTCCAACCTCATCAAGCTGAGCCGAACCTCAGCCTAGCCACCATCTGCTACCTGACTTTCATGATTCACCTCCCGTCAGTCCATCGCGATGGGTGTCGTTCGATGGAAGTCCACGCAAGGACTTCATCTAACGAAAAGGGGGAGAGATGTAAGGTTTTTGGCAGGCAAATCAACCGTCCCCCCAAGGACGTGAACACCCCCCCCCCCACACACACACACACACACACAAGCCCTTCCCTTCCCCCACACATCGGGATGTGTGGAATGTCTCTGAACAAAGAGAAGGACTTTTGGTGTTTAAAGACATTCAACAAAATGTTTTCAATGGTTTTTATGTATATGTGTCTTCCCCATGTCACAGTGAAATAACTTTGTTTGGTCACAGCGTAAATAGAAATTAGAAATACCTTCCAGGGCTCTAGAGTGCGACCATTTTGGTCGCATATGCGACCAAAATTTGTAAGGGTGCGACCAAAATTTTTCCTAGGTTGCATCAGTGCACCTAATGTTCTCTTATGATCGCATCCGCTAAATTTCCACAAGCGAGTCTTTTGTTCTCTTTGCTCGCAAGTTTGGATCATATCGTGGTCTAAACGAATCAGAGATAGAGATTGGGCTGGTCTTTGCCTCTGATTGGCTGTGGTTCAGCTATTCCTGTAGGACTGAAATGTTCCGTGCTGTGTGATACGAAATAAATTGCGACCTGAACGTGAACACCAGAGAATCAGTTACGGCAATCAGCAGCAGAAGAAACAGACGACGAAGAAACTTCTAAAAATGTAGGCTACTTTTTATGGCTAAGTAAAAATATCCTCATATTCAAAAACTAATTCTCCTTTTACAAACCCGTTGGGCTATGCTGTTTTCAGTTGATGAATGAATGGAAGATTGTAGCGCGCGCAACGCGCATCCCATCCAATACATCGCAATAATCTTTGTGCTTTGTTACTATTGATATGAAACAAAGTTTCAGATTTCAAATTAGGTCCGTTTTCTTACGAAATTCAAAAACATAAATAGTGTATTGACGCTGTGGCGTGAGATCGCTCTGGCTCAGCTGAAGTGAAGCAGCAGCGCGGAGCGCACATTATCATCTCTTCCGCCTTAATAACATCAGTTACAGAGAGAAATAAACATGAACGAACATGAAAAGATAGAGTACAACTTATCGAAATCTGTATCTTTCACATGGAATTGCTCAATCAGCGTTTCAACCGTGGAAAGACGTCAGTAAAACGGTTGTAAACAATGTAATTTAACGTCACATTTACCTCAGAAAAAAACATATCCAGTGACCATAAACTTGTTAGCTAGCTAGAAAAATTAACTCTAGAGGTGCATTTTGCCAAATATATGCACCATAGTACATAATTTTTAATGTTTTTCAATATTTAATCCATGTTGTTTGAAAAAATCTGGCAAGTTTTTATGCAGCCACCATTTAAATGTTTATATTTCACATACCATTATTATTATAAAAATAAATAAAAGTGTAATTTAAGTGTTTGTGTACAAATCTGGTCATTTATTACCTTCAATATTATAGAAGGGGAATGAAACAGTGGACTACTGACTCCCAGTTTACAGCATTAGTTGAGATTTGTTTTCCTTGAGAATTGTGAAATTGGTGTCAATACCCATGCCCTAACTTCAATGTAAAAACAACACTTTGTAAAAACTTTTTAAGACTTTTTAAGACAACACTTTTTAAATTTTTTTTAAGATTTATATTTTTATATACAGTATAATTGTGCTTAAAAAAACAACAAAAAACTACATCTTATTCTTGTTTAAAAGCATTTACATATATAAATATATGGTGTGTGATAAAAAGGTGACCTTGAAATTGTGGCGTTAAAGGAGATGCGAGATGAGAAAAAATTTGAGTGCACCTAAATTTTGTGCTGATGCACCTAAATAAAAAAGTTAGGCGCACCAGTGCAACCAAGGCAAAAAGTTAGTCTGGAGCCCTGCCTTCTAATTGCATTTTAAACATAAGTGTATATTCCTTTGACATAACATAATGTTCCTTGATATCTCTAGAATGCTTATTGAATGAAACACTCGAATATGCATGGAGATGTAAAGTAAAGTGTATTTTTAATACGTTTTACTGACAATGAAGATCAAACGGTTGTTACTATTAACCTCATGGAACACCCCCCCCCCCCCCTCTCTCGAGAGAAACAAAGAATCATCAAAGAAGGCTTCCTGCGTGTCACATCCACTCTCCAATTGGCTCAAGCCACCCGGAAGGGGATGGACTTCTCCAAGGTGATAAATGTGAGAGCGCAAGTCCGCCCATCTCTCTTCTGAACTTTCCAGCGCTCCTTCAGCATGTAAACCTCACGGGACTCTGATCCAACCATGGATCTTCCCTTTTGTTCGTTTAAAAGTTTCGTCTTTTCCTCAAATGGACTACCAAGTTCGTCTTCCAGGAAAGGAAGTGGACTTTGCCGAACTATTTCCTCGGGTAACTTCACCTCAAAGACTTTAAGCCTTTCAAACACTTGCGCTGAATGCCAACGAACGCCACGTGACTCCCCACGGAACAACAGGAGCCACGCGCAACCAACCGTGCACGCGCAACCAGCCATGCATGCGCCGGGACGGGCCGGGCAAAAACGCCTTGGCCGCGGTCCACGTGACGCACACGCGCCGGACAGCACCTCCAGTCATCACGCCCGAACGGGCCGAGCAACGAGCCCACGACACACACAGACCAATTATGCTGCGCAAGTATATTATCTTTTGGCGCTTTTAAGCAGCATTAAGATGAGGTTTTCGTGGTGTGTCAGAACGGTGAATGTCTCTCCATGTCTCTCCATGCTCTCTCTCTCTCTACGTACTCTCTCTCCCTCTCTATCTCTCTCAAACTCATCATCTAAACATGTTCTCATTGTCTAAACGCCCCGCGTTCGTCTTAGTTTGTGTTTTAATGTTGTAAATACATGTATCATTGTAACGTAGTAAATGCTTAAGTAGTTACCTTATTAAAGACAATTAATGCACATCCCTGATTGATTTATTGTCTGCTCATATTACGAGTCAATGTAATGTCGATCGAACGCTGCAAGCTTTACAGAACTAGAAATACCTAAAAGGTATGTTTTTATGGAGTAGGAAAGCTAATTCTTGTGGCCACAGAATTTGATTTCCAAACTCTATAAATTAATTGAGCTATTTGATTTTGCCTGTCTTGTAAAACGTGGTCCTTGCAATTAATAACAATTAATTTGTGGTTAATTGCAGAGACACACATGTATGCATATAGGTAAAATTGACATAAGCCTTCCTAAATCGGAGATTTATTAACATGTAAGACCGGTCTGATCCAAATCTGTATGAATAATTATTAATTATCAATTATTAATTATGATATGCAAATTCCCTCTTCGATCAGACCGCCTAGATTCCATACATAATCATGTATTGATTTTATTTATATGACCATTAATGACGGAGTATTTCAAGCCTATGTTGCAGCTATGTGAAAAAAAATTATCAAAGAGTCTGTGGAAAGTTATAAATATTTAGGGACTATTATTTACAATAAACTGTGTTTGACGTGAATACCAAAAACAAGTCTGTCAGTTTTATTCAACAGTTATGCTCTTAGGTAGTGACTTTTTTTGCACTGCTCTTGCTATTGAACTATCAAAGATGAAGAAAAATTTATACAAATATTAATTTATCCCTTGTACAATCAGATTGTTAAAAACTCAGAATGGTATATATTCACATTTTAAATTTATATGTAGCCTACTGTTGTGTGTTCTTATTTATCTTGTTTTATATTGTGGTGTATATTTTTATGTGTTTATTAGTCTGGATAAAAATTGCCCGGGATCTTAATAAAGTTGAACATGAACTAACGTTACTTCATGATACACAAATCATAATACATAAATAATAAACATAAACAATGACAGCTTAGTGCAATGGTTTTCAAAGTGGGGGCCGCCAGGGGGCGCTAGGGGGGCCGCAGCAAGTTGGAAGAAAAAATGTGAGCAAAAAAAATTATATATTTTATAAACATTTAAAAAAATACAAAATATATTATATATTATAACTATTACATAAATGTTGTAATGAATAAAAACATAATAATTTGTCGCATATCTGAACATTAAACTTTTAATGCTAATCTTTTTGATTGGCTGGTACGCCATCACGTTATCTGTCAGTGTAGCCTTGGTAACAACCGCCAGTGCTCAGCTGTTCAGCTATTTAGCTGGCTAGCTCTATCGAAATGGATAGGTTTTTCAAAAGGAAAAAAACTGACGAGCCAGCTATCGAAACCTCAGATTAAAAAAAAACAGAAAACGAACTCCTGGCCGAGTAAGACTCGTAGGTATGACGGTAAAACGGACATGAGTGCCCCAAATGCGTTCTCTGCCTCGAGATCTTCTCCAACGAATGCTTAAAACCATCGAAACTTCAACATCACCTGAACCTGAAACACCCAGCAGAGGCTGAAAAACCAATCGACTTTTAAAAGAAAGGAAGAACATTTGACCAGGCAGGCAGCAACATTCGTGCTGCAAGCTACTGTCCCTGAGAGAGCCTTGAGGGCATCGTTTTTGGGGAGGATTTGGGGAGAATTTGATACTACCAGCTACCAAAGACATTGTTAAAGAGCTACTGGGTGAGGATGCTGCCAAGAAAATTAATGCCGTACCACTCTCTGATAACACTGTGAGTAGACGTATTGGAGAAATGGCTGAGGATGTGTCTTCTCAACTGTTGGACCAGGTGAGAGCTAGCGAATATTTTGCACTGCAGCTAGATGAGAGTACGGATGTGGCGAACGCTGCAGAGTTGCTTGTGTACATCAGATTCATTTTCAAAGAAATGTTCGTTGAGGAAATACTATTTTGCAAAGCACTTGAAAGTAGAACCACCGGGAAAGAGATTTTTCAAGTGCTGGACGAATATATTAATTCAAATGGACTTGACTGGTCTCGTTGCGTGGGTGTGAGTTCTGACGGGGCCGCGGCTATGATTGGGGAAGAACAGTGGGGTGACGGCTTGCCCCGAATGCGGTGTTCACGCACTGTATGCTCCATCGAGAAGCACTGGTGGCTAAACGGTTGGATGATGAGCTTAATCAGGTACTACAGGACATAATTCCGTTGTAAACTTTATTAAAGCCCGCCCCCTGAAACACAGACTGTTTGATCTTCTTTGTAAAGAAACTGGAGCATGTTTTGATGGATTGCTGCTTCACTCAAACGAACGCTGGCTTTCACAGGGGGCAGTTTTGAACCGTGTTTATGAGTTGCGGAGGGAGGTTGCAGAGTTTCTCTTGTCTGAGAAACATCAGCTTGCTGACCGTTTTACAAATCCAGCCTGGATTCTCAAACTTGCATACTGTATATGTTACCCCTTTTCCACCGAAAAAAGAACTGGTTCGGAACTGGTGCTGGTTCAAAGTTAGTTCGGAGCTGGTTCAACTTGCGAACCCGTTCAGAACCTGTTTGCTTTTCCACTGACGACTAGAGCGCCCAGGGAACGACGTCGTTACGTCACTGTTTACGTCGCTTGCAAGTAGGCTTTGGGATTATCTCTAACTCGTGTACCAAGAAAACTTTAAAAACAATTGAAATATGTAAGTCTTTTAATATTTTCGTTTGATATGTAATCTTTTCTGATAAGTTATGTATCCATGTCTTGTGTCTTTTTTTCTTTCCATTTATTTGTTCAATCGCGACTGTTTTCTTCTTTGCTTATGTTTAAATAAATAAATAAATAAATAAATAAATAAATAAATAAATAAATAAATAAAAACGCTTGCGTGTTTCTGCAGTTTCTCATGGCTTTGCGATGGTCAGAAAATATGTTTAGAACACATCTGAAGCCGCCCCAGCCCCCGACGTAAACATGACGTGCTAAAAGAACGGTTCTAGTCCAGCAAAGAGTTGGTGCCGCTTTGGAACCAGTTCTCGCGGCCGCGAATCGGTTCTTTGGCTGTCGAAACACAAGGAACTGGTTCGCGCGCAGGCACCGGCTCCGAACCGGCTCTCAAAATGCGTTGGTGGAAAAGGGGCTTGTCTGACATTTTTTGTCATCTGAATGTGCTTAACCAAAGCATGCAAGGGCGTGACACATACATAGTGCATATGCAAGACAAAGTGCATGCTGTTTCCCTGAAAATTACACTGTGATCAAACAAGCTTAAGGAGGGAATTACAGAAATGTTCCCACTATTACACCAAGAGCTGCTGTCATCTGGTGGTGAGTTGCACACAATTTCTCCACAGATACAATCCCACCTGGAGCACCTCAAGGGATATTTCAGAGACTATTTCCCTGACCTTGACAGCACTCATCTAAACTGGGTAAGGAACCCATTTGCCCCTGATGTAGGCACTTGTCTGGACTTAAAATCACAGGAGGAGCTGATTGAGATGACTTCTTCATGGGATTTAAAAACTAAATTTGAGTCTCTTTCCCTCTCTAACTACTGGATCTATGTAAAAATGACTTCCCCACCTTAGCAGAGAGTGCTCTGAAATGCCTTCTTCCTTTTGCAACCACTTATTTGTGTGAGTCTGGATTTTCAACTTTAAAAGTACTTAAAACAAAACACAGAGCACGTTTAAATGTGGAGAGTGACATGTGTGTTGTACTGACAGACATAAAGCCCAGGCTTGACAAACTGTGTAGGAGTCACCAGGCCCACCCATCCCATTAATATGCTCTCTCTCTCTCTCTCTCACACACACACACACACACACACACACACACACACCATCTTGTTAAGATATCTCTCTTTTTCCATTCACTGACAAACACAGAAACAATATTAAATGTTGAAATTAATGTACCAGAAATGAAGATATGTGAATATTTGACATGCAAATGTTATTATTTCAACACTAATAAAGGTTAATGGATGTTCACCTAGTCCTAGATGTTTTATTTATATATTTCTACATTTGCCGTAGTATTGTCGATGGGTTCAATAACGCATCATGGAAAAGGGGGGGCCTTGGTATTTGGGGGGCCTTGGTATTTGGGGGGCCTTGTCATGGAAAAGTTTGGGAACCCCTGGCTTAGTGAATGGTCAGGGTGCGAACTACGGGGGAGCTAGGGGGAGCTCGGCTCCCCTTAATATGGCATGGGCTCCCCTGACAACGTGATTCGTGAAATTTTGGGGGGTCTCAAAAAATATTGACAATGTTCGATTTTGAAGACAATTTCAGTTTTGTTTAATGTGATCATCGTGGAGTATTATGTGTAAAATATCAAAAAATAATTTTAATTCATGCATGACGGCGATTTAAACCTAATTTACTTCAATGAAGATACATGCTATTCTTGTCATGAGCATCAAGGTGGTGGCGCTGCGGTGCAAATTCCAATCATGTTTAATACACGTTAACTCAAAGATTTGTTGAAAAAAAAATATAAACATTGGAGATATTGATCTGTGCAAAGTCCTTGAAATCCGTTCTGTGTTGAGGTAAGCATGTTATTCTCAATTATGTGTTGTGGCTGGGTTGTTATAGCTCTGCTTGGCTCTTGATATCTTACGCCTAATTGAAAGGAGGAACTTCTAAAGCCGACGAGTAATTTAGCCTACCCTTGTAAGTGAACTCAAAGACAGCCTATTTATAGACTATTGTGGATGGCTGTTTGCTGTTTGACTTATCAATTTGTGTCAATACGGTGAATCCTTTATAGCCTATAGTGCTTGCATAAACTTGCATACACTTGTAGCTTTTATGTATCTTTGGAAGTCCTTGAAATGAATGGGTTTAGCGCCGCACATTTCGCGTTCTGTCTTATGGTGTGTTCATACCGAACGCAAATAGAGCGTCAAATACGCATATATCGCGTCTAGTTAGACGCTTGAACATTCTCTCGAGTTCAAATTTATCAACTTGTGCGGAAGACATTCGCGCCAAAGAGTCACCCAATTCGCGTCATACACAACGCCCGGCGCGATTGATGCGTCTATTCACGTCTTTGCATTGACTTTGTATGTAATCTACTCGCGCAAATAATTAAATTCGCGTTCGGCATGAAAAGCGCTGAACCCCCCCCCCCCCCCCATAAAAAAGGGGCGCCCCCGAACACTGTGAATGGTGACATGAGAAGTACAAAAGATCACAGGATCAATAACATCCCACCAGATAGCCTGAATCCATTTCCATCAAACTTCCTCAACAGTGAACTGACGAGGAAAGGAATGAAAACGACAGATATGGCTGCTTTTGGGAATAACAAAAAAGATCGGTACACAACAACTCTTACTAGTTGCCTACGCTATCTGTTCTGACCGGTAGCGGAAGAAGATTACCACGACAATTGCGTATTTCCGGTCACAAATACAGAAGTTGTGAGAAAGGTCTACTTGACCAAGAGTTTTCTCCCAGTCAGAAAGCTTCTTTTCTGGGAATGGATCTGGACTCTGTGTCAATGACAGTGCGGCTGACATCACAGAGCGCTCTGTGAATTCAGTGCTTGGCGATGTCATTCAAAGTAGGCGATGTCTCTCCTCTCAAAAGATTTCAGAGGATTCTAGGCCTCATGGCTTCAGCCTCAGCAGTGCTTCGTTTAGGCCTGCTTCGCATGCGCCCTTTACAGAGCTGGCTAAAGACACGGGTCCCGCGTCGAGCATGGGCATCTGATCATTTACGTCTCAAGTGTAGAGACTTTAGGGGGAGGGGCGAACCAAGCACAACGGAAACTATGTAAGTTAAACACCACATTCCAGAGTCACGGAATGGCTCCAAATTGTCTGCTTTGGGACAAGGAAAACTCCAGAGAAGTTTTTCTCTATGGCCGCAGGCTTACTTACTTGAAATCTGAGTAAGATGTTTTGTATGATTATAATAATCTATAATGTTGAAAATACGGTCTTTTGTCTCTCTGCTAAGTGCTGGAGACCAGGCAGCTCACAGATCATGCATAATTTATGATCAGCAGAAGATAGATCCACCTCCAAAATGAAGCCAGGGTCTCATTGGCCAGAAGTTTTCTGGGAGGTTGGACTGAGTTTTAAGTTAAAGATCCGAACAAAGGAGCAAGACCTCATGTTCAGTTCAGCCCAAGTTTGTTCAGTTTGTAACTGTTAAGTTCATGCCTCTCTCTAAAACAGCAAGAGAGTGTTCCTGGTCACGCTTCTCTCTGAAACAAAGAGCATGTTCGCGTGCTTCTCTAAACCTCATGAGCGCAGTCATCTAGAAACTCATCAAGAAACCACGACGACCACGGGCAGACCAAATTAGACCAAATAACCCATCAAGATCAGGGTTAAAACAGCTAATTCAAGCCATTTAACTCGCCTTACTTCCATCTCTTTCCTTTACTTTCTTTTTCGTAAAAGTCTCGGTTCAAAATTAAGTTTGCTGCAAAGTTCGTCTCTCCTGCAACGCGCTTCGAATTGTAAAGACTTTCATTCGCCTGCTAACACACACGTGACCGGCAGCGAAACTTCCATCCAGGCACTTCAAAGACAACCAGCCACGCGGACCCGGGAAACCCCCTTTAACAAAACACCGCAAAAAGGGAATTCCCTAAGCAACGCCAAGACAAGCAAGTACTCCAGACTCTAACTGAACTGGTGCTTTAATGAAAATTGAATAACCTCTCTAAGAAACGAAGGTTTAAATTAATGCTTGGTGGTTCTTTCAGGTCATGTCTTACAAAGTGTATCTGTTACAGCCCTTAATCTAGTTCAGCTCGTTTCAAATTCTCCAATAGACAAAGGACTGAAAATATCAGAAATCACAGACGATTGGGTAGCGTTTCTGGTGTTAAAGACACCATAGTTTTAATAAGAGAGACCAAGCACCTTGAGAGATGACCAAACAATAAATCATAAGTTAATCAAAATAAATAACACAGGTAGGGCCGGTAAAGGAAAAACAGAATACCCTGACTAACCCTATAAAAGATCCGGGAGAGATCTTACCTGACTCCTGAAAAGAAATAAAACGGGCGAATCTTCCGGGCAGCTGCTTCCCTTCACTGTGCTAAATAAATAATAAAAAGAGTACAAAGAAAATAAAGCCACTACCTGGTTTAAACAAATAAACTAAAGCCAAAAGAAAACAGTCATTTGAATCGCTCCCGCATGGCGAGACGAAACAAAAGTGATCACGCCGCAAGGCGAGAAACCCCCAGCTGGTAATCAGGCGGCGAGAGGCGGAGAGAAGAGGAGAGAGCGACATCAACTCTGTCACCGCTTAAGTAGCAGAAACTCCTGTGACGTCACTGAAGGAATACAAATTTGTCAAAATGTTTAATTTAGGTTTCCACTCCACTGGTATAAAACAGATAGATGATTGTTGAGTCTCCTTTCCTGATAGTCCTGTTTTCTCACCTATCAGCCAAGAGATAGAAATCGTTTAGGTTGATTGGATTAGATATAGGGGATACTTTCCACCTTTTGTCTTTAATGGCTCTGGGATGGCTTTCTGGAACCTAAGTTCCTGGCTACTATCGCATTTGAATAGTTATGCTGTTTCAATTGGTTTGGTAATGCCCTCAGAGTAGGATGTGTTCCTTCTTCATTTCAAGAGTCTCCTTCTCAATGTAACTCCTCCAAATTAGCATCTCAAGGCACAGAAAACTGCTATGCTGATGACCTGAGGTGCCTGTTGAATCATTTACATTTGCTTTGTTTCAAGAGACTCCTCCTCAATAGGTGGTTTGCAGTCACGTGATTCTGTTTACGCGCGGAATGGAGGTGGAGGGCAAGGAGTGAAGAGCGCAATGGACGAGATGAAGGAAAATCCGTACTGTACTACTTTAGACGCTATTACAAGAGAAATATATCAACAGAAAATCTAAACATATGTTGGACGTGATCCTTACGTTATGAAGAGGACCGATTTTCAACTGAATTGAGAGATTTGCCTGCCATCGAGGCTGCAGATATCAGCAACTAACTCGTCTTACAGACATACTTTGACTTTACAAAGTTTGGAAACTGGTACGTTACACAAACAGCCACATAATTGTATTTAAACACCCGAATAATGTAATAAGCCACATAAACAATGTATTAACTCACATTTGACAAAGTGATTACTGCACTCACATTTTCCCATTCGGCTCCTCCCGACCGCAGACGTAGGTTTGCAAGCCATTTTTCCCGGTGTTTTTCTGTCAATTTCTTGTATTTTCCCCCCTTATGAACAACCACTTTGGGCACACGATAAAAACTCCTCGTGATTTGATCGATTTGAGCAACCACAAACGGTGCAAAACATAAGCATTTTGAGTGTCTTTTAGTAGCCTGGTAATACCAGACTCTGCTACTTCACTTTGCTTCGTAGACAGAGTCTGGAATGGCATAATAGAGAAGTGTTTTCTCTCTCGCAAGGGGGCGCTTCTCTGAAGTTTAAAATCATTGGTTACCCGTAAGCCAATCAGATAAGTTTGTTTATGACGTATGTTATGCGCCGACACAGCCGCATCGAGACATTATGCATCGAACTCAAATCTATGATCGAACTTCCACTGTGGGAGCGGCGCTTTTGTAAGGGCTGCAAAATGTGTGCCAACCGGGAATGAACAATTCACAAACTGGGTTTTTTTATGATTTACTGAGTTGCGGCCGCCCCGCAGCGTCGGCGCGTGCCCTGCTCTCACTGCTCTTACTGATTTAGCTTCCGCCGCCCCGCGAGGATGAGCCCCTGCTTTCACGAGTTATGAAGCGTCCGCCGCCCCGCAGCGCCGCGAGGGCGAACCCGAGCCCTGCTCTCGCGAGTCATGAATAGGAAGTTCGTTTTACTGATTCTCTGAGTCATTTCGTTTATTTAAGTGGCTTAATGTTATAATTTTAACAGCCAAATTACCCGATCACATCCACCTACGCAATGTTGATCATATTCTGAATTAAGAAATCATAATGCAGTAAAAAATTATTTACAGAGAACATAAATAATCACGTTACCTTCCGAGTCTTACGTTCATTTGTCACATGACATACGCAATGAACAGATTGTTCATGAATCACATCTGCAGGCTGATCTCATGAAGTAGCGTGTGTATGACACGCCAATTCGTATTTGCAATTTTGGCGTGTTATGAAGACGCATAATCGCTTTTCAGCGTGTTTATGAACGCCGTTGACTTAACGTTATATAAATATAGGACTTACCTCAACCCCGTCCCTAAACTTAACCGTCACTGGGGTTAATGGCATTTATGACTGTTCCCTTACCATCCTAGGGAAAAAAAGATATGACTTACCTCAACCCTATCCCTAAACTTAACCGTCACTGGGGTTAATGGCATTTATGACTGGACATTTGACGCGCGTGTTCTGACACGCGGGATGACGCGGACGTTAATGGCGTAGACATACACGCATACACGCGGATACACGCGAATAGCTCAAAATGCGTAGAAATAATACGCCACTTGACTCGAAAGTGGCGTGTATGTTTACGCAAAAGTCATGATGTCATGTTGACATCTGGGACTAATGCAGCAGGATTTTGAAATGAAATATGGTGGATTGTTGTTATTATTATGATAATAATAATATGATAATAAGAGCGTGCCAGGAGCGTTCACAACCAAGGAGACCGACGTTCTTGTCATCATGGCCGTAAAAGACAGAAGTGACGTTGAATGGGGGTAAGTTATGTCCTTATAGTTATGCATATAGTTATGGGCAAACAGGTCTGATCCGTCATTACTACAATTAGCCTGAAAAAAATGGGTAGCCTAAATACTAAGCTTAAAGTGTTAATATTTTTCCTTGTAATAACGATTTGCAAAAATAAAAACGGCTGCATCTGTGTTGATGACAGAATGAAAGTGTAGGTGCGTTGTGCTGTGCAAGCTACATAAGTTAATAGCTAAGCGTGCTGGATTTTGCTGGTATACGTTGCAAATAGAGGGGCAGCAAAATTGTTTTTCGCCTAGAGCGGCAGAAGTGCACGCGCCGGTCCTGTAAACACTTGATGATGCGAGCGAAATACCGGAGTGAACATGGCTGTAAACGACTTTTGCTTCAGTTTGAAAAACCCCGGAATGTTCTCTATAACAGAGCGAATTGCATCCCATGTCTTGTTTCTCATTTCTATTCTGTGGTCGTTTCGGTTTTCGATTTCTCTAACCTACTATGTAAACTCGGCGCTTAGCTTCTACGTCACGGCTCTCAGCCCGCCCTCTGTTCGTTGATTGGCCGGCTGTTTTCAGGTCGGTGGAAAACTGAAAGATAGGCCGCTATCTCAGACGGACAGGAGCGAAATGAAATAAGCGGAAGTAGGAAGTCTGACGTAGTCAGGCTGGTGTTATAGTGCTTCCTAACGTAGAAAATCACTTCCTGCCCTCCATCTGCTGTTCGCGCCATGGCAACGCAGTGGCGTGACGTCACGTGAAAACAAGCTATGTAATCCCGCCCCCTTTAAAATGTATAAGAATAGTTCTGTATTCTAAATTAATTGAGATCTCTACAGCTACACAATAAAGAACTTCTGCGTGAAATATACCTCAAAAGTCTCCTGAGTTGCTAACTTTTCTACAAGGAAAGAAAAGTTTCTTACAGATGGTGCCGTGACCCGGATAGAGAAATCTTACCTGAATCAAGAACTGCAACAAAAGATTTCAACAGAGAATCTCAACTGAATCTTGAAAACTTCAAGCAGACTGAGTTCCAGAACAAGATCAACAAAGCAGACTGAGTTCAAGAACAAGATCAACAAAGCAGACTGAGTTCCAGAACAAGATCAACAAAGCGGACTGAGTTCCAGAACAAGAACAAAAAGAACTTTTCTGACTGAGGTCCAGACTGAATCTTTTCATCGCAACAACGATTCGGTGAGTTTTCACTCTATCAAAAGAACCGCTGAAGACCAGTAAAATTTGAGCCTCTGCGCTGTCAGAGAAAGAGTTATCAGACAGCTGTAGTGTTTGATTAACTTAAGTTATCCTTTAAAAGTTGTCTTTTAAAGATGAAAGGTATCCTCTGTTGTCAGGCAGGGAAGATTGACATTATGTGTTAATATTTTGGGATCCTCTGAATAAGTCAGGAAAGTTGTAAGATATCCTCTAAAATAAGTCAGAGAAGTTTTGTTTAACGAAAGAGTGCCTCTACGTTGCTGGAGAAGGTATCCTCTAAATTTAGGGAAGATTAACATTTTACTTGTTAATATTTGGTGATAACCTCTGTTCACAGAGAAGGATTATCATTTTTTGTGCAAGCTATTTTGGTCATCCTCTAAAAGTTTAGGAAGGTGAAAGATCCTTTCCATTTTCTTTCAGGGAAGATTAGCGCAACACGCTAATAGTTTGTGTTTTTTTTTTGTTATTTTGTGGTGTTACCCTCTAAAAAGTTACTTTAGAGATGAAAGTTTGATCCTCTGTACAAGCAGGGAAGTTTTAGCATAAAGTGCTAGTAATATTGTGGATATCATTTGTTCTGTCAAAGAAGGTTTTACAACAGTCGATCTGTGTAAACAAGTGTAGCATCTGTTTGATCAGAGAAAGTTTAGGTTTTGTGTGTGGTAAAGAATATCACAAAATGGTTAGGAAAAATGCCAGGTTGGTTCCCACAACTGAGAAAAGTGACCTTGCCACTCCATTGTGGTCAGATAGCGAATTCAAAACACTGTTAGGAGAACAAATGAACCTAATAGTTACTGAAAAAGTTAGAAAAGAACTAACACAGAAATATGAGATTCATCCAGACAAGATTTGGTCGATAGATGAGTGTAAAAAAGTACTGGGAGCATGTATCAGAAAGAAAAACATGAAAGGCATAATCTGTTGCCATAGAGAGTTTGGTTTAGCACTAGCTACACAACAGTCTGAGTAAAAGTCAGAGCTAGAGAAAGAGAACAAAGAGCTACGGGCTAGAGTCTCCGCAGTGACCAAGAAATTGAACCGCAACAAAGATGCAGAAAAAACTGATGTGTAAGTAGTAAGACAGCCTGATAACATCTACCCTGATTTACAAGCATTCTTTAAAGTGATGTAGACATCCCATCAGTAATAGATAAGCATGTAAAATTCAGTGAACGTGTGTGGGGCTAGAAAAAGAAACTGTTCCTTCTAGCGCTTCTGTTGTTCAAATCCAAACTGTTGCCAAAACGCTTGGACCAAGAGATATAGAGAGATTCAACAGTTTTGAGTCTGCTGTTACCTCTGAACTACAACGTCAAGTCAAGTCACATTTATTTGTATAGTGCTTTTCACAATACAGATTGTATCAAAGCAGCTTCACAGTGATAACATGAAAGTAGTACAACACAGATCGATAATATTGTTAAATATTAAATATTAAATAATCCTAAATAATCCCGACTAAGCAAGCCAAAAGCAAGCCAAAAGCAAGGCGACAGTGGCAAGGAACCAAAACTCCATCAGATTGGATGGAGAAAAAAAAACCTTGGGAGAACCCGGGGCCAGTTCTCCTCTGGCTTACAGTCATATTTTTATATATAAGTATTAAATATAAATATTGTTTATTTATAAAACGGCGCCATAACATGTCGCAGGCGGTGAGTCGTCTCTTCACAGGCGTTGGTCTTTTCATCACAGGCGGTGGGGCATCCGAAACCCCCGTGAGATGCTGGATACAAGACTGGACCTGACGAACGCCATTTTTCTCGGGACAAGCGTCCCGAGATAACAGCAGAAAGGCAGATGGGAAATAATTAGCATAGCTGATGTTCATAATAATTTCCATTGTACGGGTGTAGGTGTTAGAAAACCACTATCTCACGATCTCTCCGCAACCCAAACTCTCCGCAACGCAACCCAACCATACGGACCGACCCGTTTGTCTAAAAGGCTGTCGAGCCCTACTGGTGCGTTAAGCAATTTCAGTGGCAAACGGTTCCGTATGGCATAACAGAGGACTGAAAGGTAAGCATTATGTGAATGCTTGACTAAAGAGATGCGTCTTTAATCTAGTTTTAAACTGTGTCAGCGAGTCAGAACCCCGGACCGTATCGGGAAGGCTATTCCAGAGTTTAGGAGCTAAATGCGAGAACGCCCTCCCTCCTTTACTGGACTTAGATATCCTAGGAATGACCAGAAGCCTTGAATTTAGTGATCTTAAGGAACGCGGTGGATTGTAGGGCGAGAGAAGGTCCGTTAAGTACATAGGAGCTAAACCATTTAGGGCTTTATAGGTCAGTAGTAGCACTTTGTAGTTGATACGGAACTTAATAGGTAACCAGTGCAGAGATGATAAAATCGGTGTTATATGATCATATTTTCTTGACCTAGTAAGAACTCTGGCAGCTGCATTCTGTACTAACTGTAGCTTGTTTATTGAGGATGCAGGACAACCGGCTAATAAAGCATTGCAGTAATCTAGTCTCGAGGTCATGAATGCATGAACTAACTTTTCTGCATCAGAGAGAGATAGCATGTTATGTAGTTTAGCAATGTTTCTAAGGTGGAAAAAGGCTGTCCTTGTAACATATGAAACATGATTTTCGAAAGATACATAAGTTGCGGTCTAGTATAACACCCAGGTCTTTTACTGTAGTGGATAGGGTAACAGGACATCCGTCTATACTAAAGTTTTGTTGTAAGAGATTTTGTGAGTGGTTTTTTGGACCAATAAGTAATACCTCCATTTTATCTGAATTTAATAGCAGGAAGTTACGCGTCATCCAGCATTTTACATCTTTGAGACACTCTGTCAATTTAGATGAGTTAGTGTTTTCGTCTGGTCGTGATGAAATATATAATTGAGTGTCGTCAGCATAACGGTGGAAATTAATTCCATGTTTTCTTATAATATTACCAAGTGGCAGCATATATATTGAGAATAGCAGAGGGCCTAAAACCGATCCTTGCGGTACTCCATAGTCTACTGACGTTATCTTTGATTTTTCCCCGTTTAAACAGACAAAATGATAACGGTCCGAAAAAAAACGATCTGAACCAGCTTAATGCCTGTCCTTGAACACCAGTGTAGTTTTGTAGTCGATCCAAGAGTATTTTATGATCTATAGTGTCGAACGCAGCGCTGAGATCAAGCAGGACTAGTATTGAGATACAGCCTTGGTCAGAAGCTAAAAGTAAATCATTTGTAATTTTAACTAGCGCAGTTTCAGTGCTATGATGCGGTCTGAATCCTGACTGGAATTTTTCATAGATATCATTTTCTTGCAAAAAAGAGCATAGTTGAGCAGACACAACTTTTTCTAGTATTTTGGACATAAATGGAAGATTTGAAATGGGTCTGTAATTCGCTAACTTATTTGGGTCTAATTGTGGTTTCTTAATGAGAGGTTTTATTACTGCCAGCTTGAATATTTTTGGAACATGACCTAGAGATAGAGACGAGTTAATAATATTGAGGAGAGGCTCCGTGCCAGTAGAAGTGATATAATGTGAAGGTGTTTTGAAAATCCTAAAGAATATCCTAGGACCCAAGATAGATTGGTCTAGAATTACTAACTGTGTCCAAAAGAAAGACGAAACAGTGAATGAATATACTGAGAGGTTTTGTCAGTCAGCTGTAACGTACAGTGGAATAGTGGATGATTCTGAAAGTGTACTCAATGACAAAGGACCGCTTGTCCGCATCTGGTCAGATGGCCTTATAGTTGAATACAGAAAGGCTTTGCCATTTTTAGATCTGATTTGGTCTCACAGAACTCTAAGAAGTAATCTGGAAAGGTTGGCAGCATGGGAAAAAGATGCAGTTGTTAAAGCCAAAGTGAGAGTAGCAGCAGCAGCTACGTTTAGCACAACCCAAACAGAAAGCAGGTGGCCTAAAAAAGAAGGCAAATGTCACAATTGTGGAAAAGAAGGGCATTGGGAGAAAGAATGTAGAAAGAAGTTGCAAGACACAAAAAGAAATGCCAATGCATAATTCTGATCCTCCTCAGCCTGCTTACAACCCTGACGCAGTTCCACAAATGTCCACTGAGACTTTAGGACAGCTCGCCCAGGCTCTTCTAAAAGCACAAAAAGACCAGGAAAAAAACTAATTGTTGGAGCTGTGAATAGTTACCTTTCACCTAGTCTCGCGTAGCCAGACCTTCAGACTGACGGCTGAAGGTCTGGAATTCATAGCAGCTTTCTTTGGCCAAGGCCCGCCCATAAGGCCGCTTGACCGACATGTCAAACAACCAATTACAGTTTGTTCCGTTCAGCGTCACGTTTCGGAGCGTGGAAATGTCCCCACAACAACAGACCGGCGTGCAACAAGTCAGCATAGAAAATCAAAAAAGGAGAAGAAGACAAGTAGTAAGTCACTTGATCTTCCATAATAGATAGGGACACTTAAATATTTGCAGCCTTAGAAATAAAGTAATTGATATATCAAACATTCTATTGGAGGGTCATTTGCACATACAGTATTAGGAATTACTGAGACTCATTTAGATTCTAAATTTGAAGATTCTTTGTTGCATATTGAAGGGTATAGCATATATAGGAAAGATAGAAATGAATGGGGTGGCGGTGTTGCTATATACATACAAGAGCATATACCAGTTAAACTAAGAGTGGATTTAATGACACCTGAGACTGAAGCTTTATGGCTTCAAGTTCATATTCCACATTTAAGGCCACTATTAGTTTGCTGTTGTTACCGTCCACCCCATGCCAATTCAGCATATTTAGAGAATATATGTGCTATGATAGATAATGTGTGTGATAGTCTAAATGAAGTTTATATCATGGGAGATCTTAATATAGATTGGAAATCATTACAGTGTTCCTCAAGGAACAAGCTTTACTCTGTCGCAGAGGCATGTGGCTTGGAACAACTTGTCACTGATCCTACTAGAATATGCTGTAGGAGTGATGGTTCTATAACATCGACTCTAATTGATCATATGTTTACAAATGCTGGTGATCTCTGTAGCAAAGCTATATCATTTCCAGTTGCCTGCAGTGATCATAATTTAATTGTAGTAGTGAGGAAAACTAAAGTTCCTAAGGGTGGACAGAGTATAATTGTAAAAAGATCATATAAACAATTTATTGAAGATGACTTCATACGAGATGTCTATAATATTTGTTGGGATGAGGTCCTCATAAGTGACAATCCTGATGATGCCGTTAATGCCTTTAATAAGTTGTTTTTGGAAGTAAGTGATAAAAATATCCCCTTAAAAAAGAGAACAGTGAGGGAAGTTAAAGCAGGTTGGATTGATAATGAACTTAAGGAGAGTATGTTAGAGAGGAATGAGGCTAAAAAAGTGGCAAATATGTCTAGTTATGAATCAGATTGGCAAGTATATCGGAAGTTGAGGAATAATGTATCTAAATTAAACATGAAGAAAAAGAAATTATATTATAAAAACATGATTATAAATGAGAAGTATGACAATAAGAAATTGTGGAATGTTTTAAATAAGATGTTGGGAAGGAAAGTGAAATCTATACCAGCATTTATTGAATCAGATGTTTTTTTTATTACAAAGCCACGGGATATTGCCAATCATTTAAATAATTATTTTTGTGATAAAATCAATAAACTAAGGGTTGGTATGGAACAAACTGAAAATATAAAAGCAGAGTTTTTAATAAGGAATAGCATTATGAAGGGAAAGAACTGCAATTTTCAGTTTGATAATGTTACTGTGCAAAGGGTGGAAGAATTATTATTGGAATGTAAAGAAAAACCATCTGGTATGGATAATATTGATTCTAAATTGTTTAAATTTGTTGCCAGTCTTATGGCTGTCCCTATAACGCATATATTAAATTTAAGTTTAAACAAAGGGGTTTATCCACAGGCTTGGAAAACAGCCAAAATTATACCTTTACCAAAAAATACATCTTCAACGTTCTGTGGATCCAATTGTAGACCGATTAGTCTGTTGCCTGCGTTAAGTAAAATTATGGAGAGGATTGTTGTGGAGCAAATAAAAAAGTATTTTTCAGATCATAATTTAGATACAGAATATCAACATGCCTATCGAGCTGGTCATTCGACCACCACTGCTATGGCTCAAATGACAAATGACTGGCTGATAGCATTGGATAATAAAAAGTTAACAGGAGCTGTAATGTTAGATTTTAGCTCGGCTTTTGACTTAATTGATCACAAATATTTATTAAATAAATTGCACTGTTATGGTTTTAGCTCAACAGCAATAAATTGGTTTCAGAGTTATTTGGAAAATAGGAGATAAACTGTGTTTTTCAATGGAAGTTTTTCACATGAAAAAGCAGTTGACTGTGGTGTACCGCAGGGAAGTTTAGGACCCCTCCTGTTTTCCATATATACAAATGACTTGCCATTAGTTTAAGAAAAAAATCAAGAATAGCAATGTATGCTGATGACTCAACTATTTATGCATCTCACAGAATTATTGAAAACCTTGAAATTGTGTTATAGGAGGAACTAAAGTCTGTAGTAGAATGGGTTAATAATAATAAGCTAGTTTTAAATGTAGGCAAGACAAAAAGTATTGTTTTTGGTACCAGACATATGTTGTTGAGTGAACCCAAATTGAATTTAGTTATTAAAGATATGTATGTTGAGCAGGTACTACAGACGCGGCTTCTGGGTATTGAAGTCGATAATCACTTATCATGGTCCAAGCATATCAGTAGAGTGGTCCGCCGGATGTGCAATGGACTTTCTATGGTGAGAAGGTGTTCTCACATGCTGCCTTTTAATATTAGAGCAAATGTAATGAAATCACTAGTGTTGTCACAGTTGGATTATTGTTCAGAGGTTTGGTCAAGTGCTGCTGTGACGCATATATCAGATTTACAAATGGTCCAAAATAGAGCAGCACGATGTGTACTTCAGTGTCCATTTGGAACTAATGTGAACTGGATGCATAATAAACTGTCCTGGTTAAAGGTAAAAGAGAGATTTACAGTTCCCTTGCTAAATTTAACAAGAACTATTATTTTAACTAAATCTCCAAAAGTACTTTATTGTAGGTTGCACTTTAGTTCTGTTGAGCACCATTATGCCACTAGACATGCTACAGAGGGTAGGTTTATATTACCCTATGTACAAACAAATTCTGGAAAGAGATCTACACTCACCGGCCACTTTATTAGGTACACCTGTCCAACTGCTCGTTAACACTTAATTTCTAAGCAGCCAATCACATGGCGGCAACTCAGTGCATTTAGGCATGTAGACATGGTCAAGACAATCTCCTGCAGTTCAAACCGAGCATCAGTATGGGGAAGAAAGGTGATTTGAGTGACTTTGAACGTGGCATGATTGTTGGTGCCAGAAGGGCTGGTCTGAGTATTTCAGAAACTGCTAATCTACTGGGATTTTCACGCACAACCATCTCTAGGGTTTACAGAGAATGGTCCGAAAGAGAAAAATCATCCAGTGAGCGGCAGTTCTTTGGGCGGAAATGCCTTGTTGATGCCAGAGGTCAGAGGAGAATGGCCAGACTGGTTCGAGCTGATAGAAGGGCAACAGTGACTCAAATAACCACCCGTTACAACCAAGGTGGGCAGAAGAGCATCTCTGAATGCACAGTACGTCGAACTTTGAGGCAGATGGGCTACAGCAGCAGAAGACCACACCGGGTGCCACTCCTTTCAGCTAAGAACAGGAAACTGAGGCTACAATTTGCACAAGCTCATCGAAATTGGACAATAGAAGATTGGAAAAACGTTGCCTGGTCTGATGAGTCTCGATTTCTGCTGCGACATTCGGATGCTAGGGTCAGAATTTGGCGTCTACAACATGAAAGCATGGATCCATCCTGCCTTGTATCAACGGTTCAGGCTGGTGGTGGTGGTGTCATGGTGTGGGGAATATTTTCTTGGCACTCTTTGGGCCCCTTGGTACCAATTGAGCATCGTTGCAACGCCACAACCTACCTGAGTATTGTTGCTGACCATGTCCCTTTATGACCACAATGTACCCAACTTCTGATGGCTACTTTCAGCAGGATAATGCGCCATGTCATAAAGCTGGAATCATCTCAGACTGGTTTCTTGAACATGACAATAAGTTCGCTGTACTCAAATGGCCTCCACAGTCACCAGATCTCAATCCAATAGAGCATCTTTGGGATGTGGTGGAACGGGAGATTCGCATCATGGATGTGCAGCCGACAAATCTGCGGCAACTGTGTGATGCCATCATGTCAATATGGACCAAACTCCCTGAGGAATGCTTCCAGCACCTTGTTGAATCTATGCCACGAAGAATTGAGGCAGTTCTGAAGGCAAAAGGGGGTCCAACCCGTTACTAGCATGGGGTACCTAATAAAGTGGCCGGTGAGTGTATATTGTATAAAGCAATGTTCCATTGGAATACCTTGCCCAGTGACATTATTAATGCACACAGTAAACGTCAATTTAAGGTCCTTTTAAAGAGGCATTTTATAACAAGTTAACATGTATTGCGAATGGTAATATGTAGTACACAATAAATTATTGCGTACTGGGGAGAAAAAACAAATTTATTAAATGTTTCATAAAGATTTAACAGTATTTTCAACTGTAAAATGTATACAGTGTTTACCATTCTGAGGCCAATAAGATTAAGCCAAGCATTCCAGGTGTCACACATTAGCTTTTGTCTTTATGCGCTTCCTGGCCATTAAGTTCAAGATTCAGCTTTGCTTTTGTAATGGTAAAAGTGTGACCATGCTGGTCAGACTGATTAGATTAGCGTCTCTGGTAATCTGCTGAATCATTTACATTTGCTTTGTTTCAAGAGACTCCTCCTCAGTGTAACTCCTCCAGATTAGCATCTCAAGGCACAGAAAACTGCTATGCTGATGAACTGAGGTGCCTGTTGAATCATATACATTTACTTTTGTTTCAGTTTCTCCCCCCTCAATGGAAACTCCTCCCCTCTAAATGTATAAATTGTAAGGGAATGTTTTCCCTTAGTTAGACTATCTTTGAGATGACTACAGCGACGCAATAAAGAACTTCTGCGTGAGAGATACCTCAAAAGTCTCCTGGTCTCCTCAGTTGCTAACTTTTCTACAAGGAAAGAAAAGTTTACTACAATTTGGTGCCGTGACCCGGATAGAGCAATCTTACCTGAATCAAGAACTGCAACAAAAGATTTCAACAAAGAATCTTACCTGAATCCAGAACTGAAACTTAAAGCAACAAAAGATTTTAACAGAGAATCTCAACTGAATCTTGAAAACTTCAAGCAGAACAAGATCTCAAAGCAGACTGAGTTCCAGAACAAGAACAAAAAGAACTTTTCTGACTGAGGTCCAGACTGAATCTTTTCATCGCAACAACGATTCAGTGAGTTTTCACTCTATCAAAAGAACCGCTGAAGACCAGTACAATTTGAGCCTCTGTGCCGTCAGAGAAAGAGTTATCAGACAGCTGTAGTGTTTGATTAACTAAAGTTATCCTTTAAAAGTTGTCTTTTAAAGATGAAAGGTATCCTCTGTTGTCAGGCAGGGAAGATTGACATTACATGTTAATATTTTGGGATCCTCTGAATAAGTCAGGGAAGATTTTGTTTAATGAAATAGTGCCTCTACGTTGCTAGAGAAGGTATCCTCTAAATTTAGGGAAGATTAACATTACGTGTTAATATTTGGTAATAACCTCTGTTCACAGAGAAGGATTAGCATTTTTTTTGTGCTAGTTATTTTGGTCATCCTCTAAAAGTTAGGAAGGTGAAAGATCCTTTCCATTTTCTTTCAGGGAAGATTAGCATAACATGCTAATAGTTTGTGTTGTTTGTTTTTTGTTATTTTGTGGTTTACCCTCTAAAAATGTATTTTAGAGATGAAAGTTTGAACCTCTGTACAAACAAGGAAGTATTAGCATAAAGTGCTAGTAATATTGTGGATTTCCTTTGCTCTGTCAAAGAAGGTTTACAACAGTCGATCTGTGTAAACAAGTGTAGCCTCTGTTGATCAGAGTAAGTTAGTTGTTTTGTGTGATAACAAAGAAACTCACAAAATGGTTAGGAAAAATGCTAGGTTGGTTCCTACAACTGAGAAAAGTGGCCTTGCCACTCCATTGTGGTCGGATAGCGAATTTAAGTCATTGTTAGGAGAACACATTGACTCCATAGTGACTCAGTCAGTCAGATTGAACTTGACAAAGAAATTTGGCATTCACCCAGAAAAAGTATGGTCTATTGAAGATTGTAAAAAGGTGCTAGGGGCAAGTATTCGCAAGAACAATGTGAAAGCCATTATCTGTTGTTACAAAGAATACAGTTTATCCATTGCACAAGAACAAGCTAGGTGTATTGCTAAGTTAAATGAACAGAACAAACAATTGCAGACTCAATTGTCCTGTTTCAAGACAAAGGTGGGCCATAACCAGGCCTCAACCAAATGTAACCCTGAAGACCAACAGTCAGATGAAACTTATCCTGACTTACAAGCGTTGTTTGAAACAGATTTAGACATTCCATCAGTAACTGATAAGCATGTAAATTCAGTGAAGGTATGTGCTGCTAGAAAAAGGCCGCAGGGAACTGAACAGTCAGAAAGTGTTCCTTCTAGTACTTCTGTTGTTCAAATCCAAACTGTTGCAACAACGCTTGGACCCAGAGACATAGAGAGATTGTCACAGAGTTTACCGCCAGCACGCACACAGTTCACTGAATTTAGAAGAGCTTTGATCAGTAAAATGCGTCTCTACGACATGTCGTTGACAGAAGTCACACAGTTAATGTCTCAAATTCTAACTGAATCTGAATTCAACAGTTTTGAGTCTGCTGTTACTTCTGAACTCCAACATGCCAGAAAAGATGAATTGAGAGAAGGTGTTTTGAAAATCTTAAAGAAAATCGTTGGACCAAACGTGGACTGGTCAAAGATTACTAGTTGTATGCAAAAGAAGGATGAAAGTGTGACTGAGTACACAGGAAGGTTCTGTCAGACAGCAGCTGCATACAGTGGAATAGTGGACACTTCAGAGAAACTGTTAGATGACAATGGTGCATTAGTTCGTGCATGGTTTGATGGGCTGTTGTCAGAACAAAGGAATGCGTTGCCTTTCTTAGAAATGACATGGCAAACTGGAACCTTGAGAAGTAACCTAGACAGGTTAACTGTTTGGGAAAGAAACTCTGATGTTAAGGCAAGACTAAACATTGCAGCATCATCTTTTAAGGTCAGCAGAGAGAACCCACAGAAACGTAAATGTCCTAAGAGAGAGGGCAGATGTTATTACTGTAGTCAGCCGGGACATTGGAGCAGAGAGTGTAGAAAAAGCAGAAAGAACTTTAGAGAAGTCAACCTTTTTGGCCAACTTTTTCTCAGCTTTCTTGCTACTCTGAAGCAGCCATTCTCCACGCCAGTAAACTTGGGCAGCTTGTTGACGTGTTAACCATTTGGACTGTGAGTGCTTAATTTCCCCAGAAATTTACAACAGAGATGAAAGACTTATGTTTGTTTAACAGAACAAAAGGAAAGTGACTGTCTCAGTTTTCCTTTGGGGAACTGCTTAAGTAAACTCAATAATAGTGTTAGGTCAGACTGTAAATGCCCACATGAAGCAAAAGTCAATTTTGTCACCTTTTCCCATTGGGGAAATTGGTTTAACTACCCTCACCCATTCTCACGTATGATGTCTACAATGGCTGATGTTTTGTTAGAGGATGAAGGAAAAATAACTCATGATAGAGTTACATAGATGAAAGTACACATGTCACAGGACAGGTCAAGCCATTAGAGCCTATATGGCATGTGCCCCATCAAGGGATGTTGATCGGGCAGTATTGTGTCAAGGAAGAAACTTGGTATCATGTGTCACAATGAAAAGTGTTCTGTCACATTGCAAAGTGTTCTGCAAAGTTCTGCCCAATGACAGGGACATGATAGGACACGAAAACAGTGAGGAGCCAAGGGAAGAACCAAATGCAACAGGCTTTGGGGGCCAACCCTTTCGGTGAAGACTCCCTCATAGGCTTTCCCCCATCCATTTAGTCAATTCCTCACCTCACTGTGTTTCTTTAGGTGTCGAGAATTAAATAATAGGGAAAGAGAGAACAATAGCAGACTCAGTGTTTACTCAGCAGGATACAACCCTTGTCTTTGAAGAAATACTGCTCTCCTGTCTTTTGTCTTCCTGTATGCAGATACCACTTGATGGCTGTCCCGAGACCCATACACACAGATGTCTTCACCTGCGTATGAAGACACCACTTCCAGAAAAACAACGAGACCCACTGCCGAGCCAACTATCACCGAAGTAAAGAAGAAGAAAAAAAACACAACGCAGAGAAAAGCCTTTACGGAACCTTCAGTCATCCATTAAAAATGATCAAGATTGTCGTCCTACAAACCATCCTGGACATCACACAAATTGAAGACTCCAGGAACCTTGTTTTTGCTGGAAATGTTGCAGGCCACAACCAAAGATGGCTGCATTGAATCACTTGTGCACAAACATGATGTTCCAACCAGATAGTCTTGATCTTTCAGCAAAAACTTACACCAAAGAAGAAGAAGAAGAAGAAGTTTTATTTATATAGCGCCTTTCCAAAGCTCAAGGTCGCTTTACATGGTATATAATACATTTAAACACACTGACACACAGCTTACAGTCACAAAGATACAAATAATCACATTTAAACAAAGTACATGTTGAATAGATATGTTTTTAGTTGTTTCTTGAAGGAAGTTACTGATGAAATGTTTCGAATTGAAAGGGGCAGTGAATTCCATAATGTTGGTGCATTTACACTAAATGACCTACCACCAACTGTAGATAGTCGAAAGCGGGGAATGGACAATAAACCAAGTTCAGTTGATCTGAGAGAGCGTGCAGGACGGTAGGTGGAAAGTAGATCAGACAAATATGGGGGTGCAAGACCGTTTAATGCCTTATATGTTAAAAGCAGTACCTTAAAGTGGATACGAGATGCAACGGGTAACCAGTGAAGGTCATGGAGCACTGGAGTAATGTGAGCAGAACGCCTGGTGGAGGTGAGAACTCTTGCAGCTGAGTTTTGGACATGCTGTAATCTTGCAATAAGTTTTTTTGGAAGGCCAATAAACAAAGCATTGCAATAATCCAAACGTGATGTAATTAAAGCGTGGATTAAGAGTTCAGCGTCAGCTGAAGTGAGAGATGGTCTTAGACGAGCGATGTTTCGAAGATGAAAGAAGGAGTTTTTAACAATGGAAGAAATATGAGAGCCAAAAGATAGAGTTGAGTCAAATAAGACACCGAGGTTACGAGTCAGTGATGAAGGCTTAATATGGAAACCATCAATATTGAGGGACTGGTCCATCCGTCCCTCACCAGATGACTGAAGTTGATTCTTCCGTAAGAACTTCACGGACCCTAATTGCATGTTTGGTTTTCTGTGTCAGCATGCAATTACAGAAAAAGCAAACACAGAACATGGTGTGCCTGTAACTAGCAAAAGTTACAAGAGTGAACTTTCAATTGTTTAAATTTGTATTTAGTGTGGGAGTTATTTAGAACTCCCAAAGGGGGGATTGGGGAGAAAAAAACAAATTTATTAAATGTTTCATAAAGATTTAACAGTATTTTCAACTGTAAAATGTATACAGTGTTTACCATTCTGAGGCCAATAAGATTAAGCCAAGCATTCCAGGTGTCACACATTAGCTTTTGTCTTTATGCGCTTCCTGGCCATTAAGTTCAAGATTCAGCTTTGCTTTTGTAATGGTAAAAGTGTGACCATGCTGGTCAGACTGATTAGATTAGCGTCTCTGGTAATCTGCTGAATCATTTACATTTGCTTTGTTTCAAGAGACTCCTCCTCAGTGTAACTCCTCCAGATTAGCATCTCAAGGCACAGAAAACTGCTATGCTGATGAACTGAGGTGCCTGTTGAATCATATACATTTACTTTTGTTTCAGTTTCTCCCCCCTCAATGGAAACTCCTCCCCTCTAAATGTATAAATTGTAAGGGAATGTTTTCCCTTAGTTAGACTATCTTTGAGATGACTACAGCGACGCAATAAAGAACTTCTGCGTGAGAGATACCTCAAAAGTCTCCTGGTCTCCTCAGTTGCTAACTTTTCTACAAGGAAAGAAAAGTTTTCTACAAGGAAAGAAAAGTTTACTACAGTACAATATTATGGCCAAAGTTTATAAATGTATTTGTGTAACAATTGATTTCATATCTTAGAATGAACTAGGTTGTGTATATGGGTGTATGCTGTATTGGATGTATGTATGTATGAGAAGGGGTGTTGTGTTTTAATCTTAAATTCATTTGTGTTAGTTTGCAAAATGTAATGAATGAGTATTGGTGTAAAGTTGTAGGCAGCATGTTTGTTTAAATCGACTCCAGGAAGAGTAGCGGCTCGTGTGCAGCTAATGGAGTTCGAAATAAATAAAATAAAATAGGGGACACACAACTAAAAAAAATTGGATCTGCTGGGAATCCTTCTAAATGCAGACAAACGGTCGTCCAGGTTTGGAAAATAATACTCTTCCCAAATCCCATTGACAAACAGGCTAAAATATCTCTTTTTGTCTCCACTAAGTGCCTCAAACAAAATTCCTGGACATCTCTTAAAGAGTCTATGCCGTGAACCTTGCATACTTTTGAGAATCCTACGTTTAGCTGATCTTAATAAATGCTCATTGTCACACATGTAAACACAACAGTTTTTCTTCTGCAATCACACGTCTACGCTTTGTTTTCCGGCGGACCGAAAATAAACGCGACACTCACGCCCCCCGGAAATCCGATAAAATTCAACCAATCAGATGACTTCGACATTCCTGAAGTGTTTCCAGATAAGTGTTACCATATGCATCAGACGTTTAGCCAACGTTCTGTGGGCGTGACGTCTGAGGCTGAGACTACCTTTCACCTGTAATCCATCATAATAACGAGAGAATTTTTGTGAAAGGTAGTATACAGGAGAAAGAGATTGATTTTTTGCTTGATACAGGTGCAGAATCAACAGTAATTCCTACAAAATTAGCTAAAGGTTTAAACATCCCGTTCAAGAAAACCAAATTTACTTTAACTGTTGTAATAGGTGAAGATTCTGTTTTGTATGAAACCCCACCCATTTAGATACAATTTGGCCCAAAAACTCTGACTACAAAATTGTTATGTGCTCCATTAAATACAGGTGCAATTTTAGGCATGGATCTCCTGAGACAAGTACATCTAACTTTAGGCTTGCCCCCAGAATCTGCTAGCATCCAAATTTCCTCAGCACAAATTTCTACCAGTTGGGAGATCTCTCCAGAATATGCTTTCTTACAGAATCATCCAATTTGGGCTAAAGACAAGGATGATTGTGGTTTGTTGACAGGTGTAGAACCAGTAAAATTAACAGGAACTGCACCTCCCGTCACCAAACAATATCCTATCAATAAGGAAGCTATTCAGGGGATCAAACCTATTGTAGAAAAATTGCTGACACAAGGAGTGCTAGTTAAAATCAACAGTCCATGTAATTCCCCCATATGGCCCATAAAGAAATGGCCCCAGACGATATCATGTTGTATTTAATTAATATAAACTCTACTATACCAGCATTGACAACTCTATTACAAGATTATGGAATCATATCTGGTTATAAAATTAATGTAAACAAGAGTGTCTCTATACCCCTTAATATAGCTGCTACTCGACTATCTCTTAGAAATTTTCCCTTCACCTGGAGTATGAATAAACTCACATATCTAGGACTACAAATATCCAGAGATTTGTCTCAATTATATAACTTAAATTATGCTCCTTTACTTAAAAAAGTAGAAGGGGATTTAGATAGGTGGAAATCTCTCCCTATTTCGTTAACTGGCCGGGTAAACTGTATCAAAATGACTATACTGCCAAAGTTTTTATATTTGTTTCAGGCACTTCCCCCTGTTTTGCCAAAGTTTTTTTTTTAAGGAACTTAATAGTATTATTTCGAGGTTCTTTCAAGGAAAAGTGCCACGGGTAAAACTAAGTTCACTGTGTATGACATTCCGGAACGGTGGTTTAAAGTTGCCCAATTTCTATTTGTATTACGTGCAGCTCAGCTGCGCTCAATTTGGATTTGGCGATCAAAAGGCACCTCTCCCCCCGGCATGGCGACAATTAGAGGAAGCACAAGTACAGGGTATAGCTCTTGCTGCAACTCCTTTTGTCCCTCTGAATTGCTTAAAAAAATTGACTTCTAATCCTCTGATCGTAGGTACTTGTAAAATTTGTACAGACCTCAGGAAAAAAGATGAAATGCAAACAGACTTTGTTCAGATCCACTGCCTTTCATTATAATCTTTTCTTACCCTCAGCTCTTAAAGATGGCATAACCAAACAATGGTATGACTGTGGTATTCAAACTTTCGAAGAACTTTACGATGGGGATACACTCATGTCCTTTGAGCAGATACAACAGAAATTTTACCTCCCTCCTAAATTTTTCTTCAAATACCTACAAGTTAGACACTACATTCAGACTCAGCAAGGTGGTCACCTATCTGATCTTTCCCTTTCCCCCCTGGAGGACATAATGTCTAATAAAAATGATCCTAAAGGTCTTATATCATTTATTTACGATAAACTGTCCCAGTTGATGGCAGGCAATCTTTGCAATGTTAAATCTAAATGGGAAAAAGACCTGGAGTGCTCATTCAGTGATAGTGAATGGGAAACCATATGTGAGAAAGCTCAAACTCCATCGATAAATAGTCGCCATAAACTCATTCAATTCAATGTGATACACAGAGTTTATTATACCCCAGTAAGACTACATGCCTTTAAAAGTAACTATTCAGAGCTATGTCCCCGGTGTAAAGCGCAGAGAGGGACATTGTTACACATGTTGTGGTCTTGTCCTGACCTTGAAGTATACTGGGAAGGGGTCTTAGAGATAATTGGCACAGTTGTAGGTACAAATGTACTCAGGGACCCCAGACTTATCTTGTTGGGGGACACTTCATTACTGGACGAGCGAAGGGGGATTAATTTGAGGTTTGTTAGATTAGCTCTTTTAGCAGCAATAAAATGCATAACTTTGAAGTGGAAGGACTCTAAACCACCCACCACTTCTATGTGGACTACAGAAGTATCATCATATGTACCTCTTGAAAAAATTGCATTCTGTTTCAAGAAACGTCAAGATCTGTTTGTAAAACACTGGGGCAGTTTCCTCTCTTATATGGGTATAATAATAGCAGGACAAAAAAAACGAATTTAATATGACTTTACATGCCTTTTTCTTGTTTATTCTGTTTACTGTATTAGTGGCACTGTGGGAGGGAGGTTTGGGGTGTGGTTGTGAAATGGAAGAACTTTTCAATTTGTACTTTGTATTGTTTATCCTTTTTTTGTTGTTTTTTTGAAGAAGAAAAAAACCCAATAAATACAATGTTCAAAAAAAATAAAAATAAATCTATATAATCTATCAGCATAAGGGATGCCCCGATCCGATCACATGATCGAAAATCAGGTCCGATCACATGGTTTCAGACTCGATCGGAATCGGATGTTACTTCCCGATCAGGACTCGGATATACATATACCGTATTTTCCGCACTATATATATTATAAAGCGCACTTAAAAGCCTTCAATTTTCTCAAAAAAACGACAGTGCACCTTATAATACGGAGCACCTTATATAGGCTATGGATCGATTAGTTAATGCTCCGCGTTATTAAATTCGCCTGCGAACTCGCGTTCGTGTCCATCTTATGCCCGCTTTCTCACACGGCCAGTTCAACCTTGTATTAATCAGGTTATGTGTGTCTCCCGCTCACGAGCGCTCGCTCTTAACAGACACACTGTCCCTGGCGCTGCTTGCGCGTCACAGAATGTTCATAAAGCGCTCCCCGTTCACAGTAACCGGGTCGTCTCATTCAAAACAGCCAGCTGTTGCTGTCCGGCGTGTCCGTTTTTATTTCGGCTCCCATGTTAACAGCTTGCACACTGCCTGAGTGACACGCGCATATCAGGCGCACATGAGCCGCGTGGAAAATGTGTGCATGCCAGAAATAGAACCGACGCCTATGTTTCACGCGACACACAAACGTTGGGAGTGTTTCCAGGCAAAATAGAATAGGAAAATATGTTTATATGTTATTTTGTACACAAATACATATTGATAAATTAAAAGTTGATGGTTGAAGTCTAGGTTTTGACAAATTCTGATATAAATATAATTTAAAAATAAATAAATAAATATCAATTTTCAAATATTGCAATACGGATCTATACCTTTCGGTATCTGTCTATAAAGAACAAAATATTCTGTGGTCTATTTTGCTATCAATACTGCTGACAGTGTCTTTATCAGTATATTTATGCTTAAAATTTTAAAGTTGATGACAATAACATTACTATAGCAAACAGTGAGATATGTAAACTTGGGATCTCAAGAGGTGGAAAGAAAAAGGCTACATTTAACACAACAAACCTGATACGGTTTTGATTGTGATTGTGAGATGGGCCACAGGACATAACAGCCAAGGTCAAGTCAAGTCAAGTCACATTTAATTATATAGCGCTTTTCACAATACAGATTGTATCAAAGCAGCTTCACAGTGATAACATGAAAGTAGTACAACACAGATCGATAATATTGTTAAATATTAAATATTAAATAACCCCGACTAAGCAACCCAAAAGCAAGGCGACAGTGGCAAGGAACCAAAACTCCATCAGATTGGATGGAGAAAAAAAACCTTGGGAGAACCCAGGCTCAGTCGGGGCCAGTTCTCCTCTGGCTTACATTCATATTGTTTATATAAAAGTATTAAATTTAAATATTGTTTATGTATAAAACGGCGCCATAACATATCGCAGGCGGTGAGTCGTCTCTTCACAGGCGTTGGTCTTCTCATCACAGGCAGTGGGGCATCCGAAACCCCCGTGAGAGGCTGGATACAAGACTGGACCTGACGAACGCCATTTTTCTCGGGACAAGCGTCCCGAGATAACAGCAGAAAGGCAGATGGGAGATAATTAGCATAGCTGATGTTCATAATAATTTCCATTGTACGGGTGTCGGTGTTAGAAAACCACTATCTCACAAACTCTGCAATCCTAGACTCTCCGCAACCCAACCATACGCGCCGACCCGTTTGTCTAAAAGGCTGTAGAGCCCCACTGGTGCGTTAAGCAGTTTCAGTGGCAAACGGTTCCGTATGGTAAACAGAGGACTAAACGGTAAGCATTATGTGAATGCTTGACTAAAGAGATGCGTCTTTAATCTAGTTTTAAACTGTGTCAGCGAGTCAGAGCCTCGGACCTTGAATTTAGTGATCTTAAGGAATGCGGTGGATTGTAGGGCGAGAGAAGGTCCGTTAAGTACATAGGAGCTAAACCATTTAGGGCTTTATAGGTCAGTAGTAGTACTTTGTAGTTGATACGGAACTTAATAGGTGACCAGTGCAGAGATGATAAAATCGGTTATATGATCATATTTTCTTGACCTAGTAAGAACTCTAGCAGCTGCATTTTGTACTAACTGTAGTTTGTTTATTGAGGATGCAGGACAACCGGCTAATAAAGCATTGCAGTAATCTAGTCTCGAGGTCATGAATGCATGAACTTTTCTGCATCAGAAAGAGATAGCATGTTACGTAGCTTAGCAATGTTTCTAAGGTGGAAAAAGGCTGTTCTTGTAACATATGAAACATGATTTTCGAAAGACAAGTTGCGGTCTAGTATAACACCCAGGTTTTTTACTGTAGAGGTAACAGGGCATCCGTCTATACTGAAGTTTTGTTGTAAGAGGTTTTGTGAGTGGTTTTTTGGACCAATAAGTAGTACCTCCATTTTATCTGAATTTAATAGCAGGAAGTTACGCGTCATCCAGCATTTTATATCTTTTAGACACTCTGTCAATTTAGATGAGTTAGTGTTTTCGTCTGGTCGTGATGAAATATATAATTGAGTGTCGTCAGCGTAACAGTGGAAATTAATTCCATGTTTTCTTATAATATTACCAAGTGGCAGCATATATATTGAGAATAGCAGAGGGCCTAAAACCGATCCTTGCGGTACTCCATAGTCTACTGACGTTATCTTTGATTTTTCCCCGTTTAAACAGACAAAATGATAACGGTCCGATAAGTACAATCTGAACCAAGGTAGCACAAATGATCGCAATGAGTGCTATTTGTTTTTATATTAGACTTTTTATATATATATATATATATATATATATATTTTTTTTTTTTAACTCTAAAGTCCAAAAGAGAAGAATTTATGTTTATTACCTGATTGTTCAAGCGACCTCACAGAAGTGCTCTGTTTGTTAACTGTCACGGAGTGAGTGTAGAGTGCAGGCAGAGGAAGAGGGAGACCGAAGAGACAAAGCTCCAACTCAAAACTTTACTTAAACTTTAAACATCCAATGGAACAGGAACAGACAGGAATCACTCTCAAACACAAGTAACATAAGTACAATGACTGAATGAAACTGAGGGAACTAAATACACAGGGGAATCAAACATAATGAGGTGCAAACAGGTGAAAATGATGAACAGACGAGGAACAGGTGGCTGATGAGGGAGTGAGTTCCGGAATGGAAACAAGAGGATCATGGGAAGTGTATTGCAGGAGACGCAGACAGAACGGTGCAGATGAGACTGTGACAGAACTCCCCCCTCCCGGAAGGCGTGACCTCACGCCGCAGAACAGAGGAAGGAGGGGGGATGATCTAAGGGCTGAGCAGGGCGTGGCCAGGGCGAAGCAGGTTGAGGGCGTGGCCAGGGCGGAGCAGACTGAGGGCGTGGCGGAGCAAGCTGAAGGCGTGGCCAGGGCGGAGCAGGCTGAGGGCGTGGCGGAGTAGGCTGAAGGCGTGGCGGAGCAGGCTGAAGGCGTGGCCATGGCTGAGGGGACCCTTCGGGCGGCCACGGTGGCGAAGACCCATCAGGCGACCACGGCGATGAAGACCCTTCAGGCGGCCACGGCGGTGAAGACCCTTCAGGCGGCCACGGCAGTGAAGACCCTTCAGGTGGCCACGGCAGTGAAGACCCTTCAGGTGGCCACGGCAGTGAAGACCCTTCAGGCGGCCACGGCGGTGAAGACCCTTCAGGCGGCCACGGCGGAGCAGGCTGAAGGCGAGACCAGGGCAGAGCAGGCTGAGGGTAAGACCAGGGGGGAGCAGGCTGAAAGCAAGACCAGGGCAGAGCAGGCTGAGAATGAGACCAGGGGGAGCAGGCTGAGGGTGAGACCAGGGCAGAGCAGATGGAGGGAGGACCCCTGGTGGGGCCGATGGAAAGTGGGCTGACAACACCAGGCAAGTTTCGGGGGGCTGAAGGGCAGGAGAGCAGATAGAGGCAGGGCTCCAGACTAACTTTTCCACTGGTTGCACTGGTGCTACCAACTTTCTCCATTGGTTGCACCAGCATTTGATTTGGTCGCACTTTTTTTTACTACATGCCATGGGATTAATCAATGCATGCTGATGAATAGTGGTTTTAATGGACCAAAGCTAGCAAAGGCATTATCTATCTATCTATCTATCTATCTATCTATCTATCTATCTATCTATCTATCTATCTATCTATCTATCTCATCTTTCTATCTGACGGTGAGCGCAGGCTCGGCAGGGCTGGACGAAACCAGCAATGAGGAGCACTCGGGCTCGGCGGTGCTGGACGAAACCAGCGATGAGGTAGGCTCGGGCGTTGGCTGGACCAGTGAAGAAGGGACCGAGCAGGTGTTCATGGCTGGAGATGGTGCTCAACCACAGCACATGGTCCAGATACTCAGCAAGCTGGCTTGCTGGTACAGATGATCATCTAAACCCAGCCAAAAGACTGACTTGAAGATGTCATCTGACCAACTTACCCCAGCGGAGAGCTCCAGGAACCTGACGACATACTCCTCAATAGAGTGTCCATCCTGAAAGATGTTGTGGAGGGTGAGAGCTGGGGTGAGGAGAAGTCCCATGCTGTAACTATATTTTGGTCGGTCGTTCTGTCACGAAGTGAGTGTAGAGTGCAGGCAGAGGAAGAAGGAGACCGAAGAGGCAAAGCTCCAATTCAAAACCTTACTTAAACTTTAAACATCCAACGGAACAGGAACAGACAGGAATCACTCTCAAACACAAGTAACATAAGTACAACGACCGACAAAGACTGAATGAAACTGAGGGAACTAAATACACAGGGGAATCAAACATAATGAGGTGCAAACAGGTGAAAATGATGAACAGACGAGGAACAGGTGGCTGATGAGGGAGTGAGTTCCGGAATGGTAACAAGAGGGTCATGGGAAGTGTAGTGCAGGAAACGCAGACAGAACGGTGCAGACGAGACTGTGACATTAACAGAGTTGTCAAATGTTAAAATAAGGCGAATTACATTAAAATAAGGAACATCTTGGAATCTGGGTCTGTTTTTTCGCCCTTGTATATATTATAGAAGTATCGGATCGGGACTCGGTATCGACAGATACTCAAAATCAAATGACTCGGACTCGGACTTAAGGGGCAAAAAAAACCTGTTCGGGACATCCCTAATCAGCATATTAAATTATTTTATTACTATTGATAATATAATACTCATATAATTAACAATTATAATAATATCATTTATAACTCATTATAATAACTCATTATAATAACCAATAATACTATTGATAATATAATATGATAATGTTGTTACCTCTCAAACATCATTCATCCTTTTGTTTAATTTTTTTTTTCTTGATTACACATCTTAATGTAATGTTGATGTTCTTTTTATAACAAGTTAAAATATGTTTGTTTTGTTCTGAAATTGAAAAAGTAAAATTGCATTCTCTACACAAAACATTTGAGTAACTTAGTCAACAGTGGTTATCAATGTGTCAGTCAGTGGGCACCAGATTTTTTTAAAAGGTTTGAGGGGATGTGACTACAATTTTTGAGAACCACTGTCTTAAATTAAATCTGGGAAAATTATTCTGACACTAATTTTAAGTTGTGGTAACTAATTACAACAATATAATTACAACAGCATAACTAATTATTTTCAATCTACAATCTAATAAAGGTTAATCAGAAAAATCATTGCTACATTTGCACCAGTTTCACAATATTGCTTAAAGTATTGATCAAAATAGTCTTTATAACAATGCTGACAAATATGATATATGTAAAATACATGTTACTTCTGTATTCTCAATAAATAAAAATTAATGTTATAACAATCACAATTTCATAGGCAGAGGCTAGCTACTTGACAAATGAAAATCCCAAACATGACACTTACTAATAAACTATTATAAATACAACTTATTAATAGTTAATATAATTTTATCTCAAACACATTAGGAAAATAAAATGGGTTTAATCCAAAAAGCTCTAAATAAAATTTATAATAAATACAGCTATAGACTTTTTTTTAAGTTAAACATAGTCCTGCACAAAATGTGTAGTTTACAGCTGCATTTGCATCTGTTAAAAAAACAGCAATTTGATGTTTTTGATTGATTTGATGTTATGGAAACCAAATCTAATACCTTTTTTTTGTTTGAATGATGGATTCTCTGCCATTTCAAACCATGACTGGCTTGACTATATGACCAAACATTTCACTGTACCAATCTTTTTTATGGATGCTAAAATTTTCCATACAGGACAAATGAGCTGCCCTGTGTCCAAACCCATAGGCTTCGTCACATAAAGGCAGTTACATGCAGTCATTCTGTCAGACAAGCTTCTGATTTCCTAATACTTACTAATTTAGTAACAGGCCTATTATTCATGAAAATAATATGCAGTAAACTGGCGAATTTCAATACTCATTAATCTCTGCATTTTACAAATATTTAGGATGCGAACAATACAATATAATATTGCCATATAAGTGAAATATACAAAGGACACTAGGTTGAGATTTGTTTAGCGATACAACAAAACTTATGCGACAAGCTTTTTTTAATGGAAGACATCATGCATACCATTTTATCGGTAAAAGCCTAATTTGATATGGGCTGGAGACAGCAAATTTATTTTTCATACCTTAGCTTTGTCGTTGACAAAACAATACAAAAAGTGGTTGGAAACTTCATCTTGGATGAACACACAAAGTTTAGTGTTAATATGTCAAAGCTTTGCATGGAAAATATAGTATTTTATGATAAATTTCACAATTGGATATCGTTTGACTTAGTATGCTGCATTGAAACAAAAGAAAGGGTTTTTAGGACAAACTGTTAACATTTCATGTGTCTCCTGATTACAAGATGGTGCCAGTGGATATACTCTCAGATCTCAGATCATGCTTATAATGACACACAAGTTTGGTCTTAATATGCTAAAGCATTGCAGAGATATAGCCTTATGTCCATTTTGGAGTGCTGTTTGTTGAATTCATTCACATGTTATCAAAAACAGTTTGATTTATCAACTTAAATTACATTTTAGTTGCATGCCTGAAAATTACGTAACGTTACATTGCTGATTTGCACAATCAGTCCCACATTTCAAGATCACCCGTAATGTGCGGGATTCAGCTTTTGCTTTCTACAGTCGCCATTTCCCAGCCAGCATGTATAATCGGCCCGAGCTCGGCTGCCTCGCGGCGCTTGCGGCTTAGACTCGGCATCGGCGTGCGTTAACCGGGCCGATTGTGGCCTGCAGCTCGCGCTGGCACATGCATTTTCTTTCCGGCTGTAAAGCACTGGGCCGATTCATGTTCACCGTAACTGATAACCAGGCTGGCAGCTCACTCTGGCACATGCATTTTTTTTTACGGCTATAAGCACTGGGCCGATTCATGTTTGCTAACCCGGCTGGCTGTATGATCTGGACAACTTCTGGAAATGACTCGGCTGGTAATTCAAGGATGGTTTTAATGTAGCAATAAATAACATAAAACTATTTTAAAGTCTTTCTTTCTTATTTCTTTAATATTAATAACCATAGCAAAAATATTTAGTTGTCATGATCATTATTATTATTTTTATAAATTATATAAATTATTATTTTATGTATTTTAAACATGCATATGCCCGCTGACATCACTCGCACATGGATAACAGAAAAAAAAATGCCAGCCAAAATTTTTTTCTACCGGCCAATATAATGTTTAAGATAGACTATCCTGTATTTACTTGGGTTAATGGGATGAAATGGGTAGCCTGCGTGTACAACAGCAACAGCCTGAGTCTGCAATTCATTTCATTGGCTATTTCAAATATACCAGACAGTGACGGCTGTTTGGGTGCTCGGCTCAGACCCTTTTACCGATGTGAAGCCGTGTTCAACGTTTACTGCAGCAAGCGTCAGCACAGCTCATCGCTGGAGTTACATGTGCACAACCTTATTTGGGCGAATAAGGAGATAAGACTCAACGCCGGACTTGAATAGCACTAATCCCTTTTCGATCCTGCGCCATTACGGTGATCTTGAGGTAAGTTTTCATTTCAAGCATCTACATTTCACACCAAGCGTAGTTTCAATCGAGTTCCCTACATTAACTCCGAACTTTCGGATGTTGCTGATGAAATGTTATTATCGATCCGTTTAAACTTTGTTGACATGCTTCCCTCCAGATAAAAGGAAAGGAAAGAACTCAGAATTAAATTAAGAATTATTATTTAGGACAAAAACTTTATCACGTCTGAGTAAACGTTCCAAGGTAACGTTAACGTTAATATGAAAGGGAGACCATGAAGTTGGAGACCTTTATGGCTTGAACGAAGCTAACATTGACTAACTTTAGCTGGGATGTTAGCTCTTTTTTGCAGCTTGGCAAAGAATTAGTTACTAGGCTTGACGCCATTTTTATTGAATGTAATTTACGTGAATAATTATAATATTTCGACCACAGTCTCTGATCTTTGGAAGAAAATAAAGTCGAACAAAATGTTAGCTGGATTAAGGCCAATTCAGACAGCACAGACAAACAGCAACAAACATTGTCCTAGAAAGTATACACATTTTGATCCTGTAAGAAAATGTTTATTATACTTATGTAAATTTTAACAGAGGAATGATGTGGGACTTGATGTGTGGGTATAATGCTGAAAGCTGGGTCATTGTCTGTTGCTGAGTGAGATGGCTCTTAATATGAAAATGAACTGAGGATTCCATCCGCCATTTTGTGAACGATGACTCGTCAATCCGGAAGTCGGCCATTTTGGAGGCACAGAACATAAACAATGCCATTGAACTGAACGGGCTCGCATATTTGGCTGATTATTTCTGCTGAAAAATTGTCGATTTTTGGTCTGTACCTATCGGTTGCATCGGGAAAATACCTTTCGAGTTCTATAGACTGCCAAAAGTTAAAGAGAAGAGTGCAAAAAACTGATGAAAGAAGGCGTTTGTGGTGAGAGAGGCACAGCATCAGCTCATCAGCCACATCACATGTGTGTAAGTTAAATGAAGCTTTTACTATGGCTAAAATGCTAACGTATTAACTATGACTACATTCACACTGCCAAAATATCTTTGTATCCAATTGGAATCTGATCTAAAATGATGCCCACACTATTTATTGCAACTTTTCAAATCCGATTTGTGAGTCCATGCTGCTCTCGGGCTTTTCTGGGCTGACAATCTGAACGTAGCTGATGTCAGAATAAGAAATAGAAGGAAGAATTGCAGTACAGGTTAGAGAAGCTAGCTCGTTCGGACCTTTACCACATATTAACTGTTTAGTTTGCCAAAATATTGCGCGCTCTCCTGCGCGAAGTCCTTCTCTATATGATTTCGCACCTACCAAGGGTTTTCTCTGTTTTTTTTTAGTGTAGCAGCTAAGTAGTACATAACAGTGGAGTCCATGCTGTTTACATCCGAGTGCCTCCTGTGACATGACGTGGTTGTGAAATGCATTTGATGGCCTTGTGCACAGCACAGGGCCTATAGCAGATGCACTCTCGACATTTAACAATTTAAAATGGGTAGAAAGTTGTATCTGAAAGCTGCAATCTTTTACTTCTATGGGTTAAAATAAATGGACAGTATGTCGTGTTTTTCCGTGGTTGCTCGAGCCCCACACTCCTATTCTATTGCTTTAGTATACATTATGGATAGTTTTGTACAATGCTAATCTTTTTTTCTTTTTTCCTCAGGTAAACTTGCTTTTGCTGTTCTACACTCTAAAAAATGCTGGGTTGTTTTAACCCAACGTTGGGTCAAATATGGACTAACCCAGCAGTTGGGTTAAATTTTTACATTACATTTTTAACCCAACATTTCGGGTTTGTCCATATTTGACCCAACGTTGGGTTAAAACAACCCAGCATTTTTTAGAGTGTATTTAAATAAACACTGCTCTAAGGTAAGAATGGCTGATCAAATGCATTCTTTCAAATATTTATACAAACACGAACTGAACTGTGTCCAACGTTACGCCGGAAGTGATCTCTCGCGTATCTACGTCATGCAATGTTTACACAGAGATTTCTGAAATTTTACCTTTCACTGTATCTAAATATGTTTAGTGAAAGGTAAAACTTCCGAAATCTCTGTGTAAACAATGCGTGACGTAGACGCGTGAGAGATCACTTCTGGCGATTTTGTACAAGTAAGATGCATCACTCTGTAGCTCGAGCGGAGCGTACAACAGACAGGCTGAAAAGAGGAGCTCCAGCAATGTGCAGTATGAGGAAAAATATGGTGTTTTTTGAAAATTACACCATGTCAACCTGTTCTGGTACGACCCCATATTAAGAATTAAAAAATGTTGAACCTGAAAATGAGCATAATACCACCTCTTTAGTATTTCTATATTCAAACTCCATTTAAAACATTAACATCATAACTATGAATGTAAATGCACTCATGTCACTTCTGAGCCTCATTAAACAGTCTGTAAATGTAAATATAACTAAATGCCATCTCTGTGGTATATGCCACCTCAGTGCAAAGATTAATTTTGTGCTGATTTTATTGATTCAACTTATTCTTCCTGATTGTGTCTTATTATTCTATCTCAATTTATAAATTTGACATAAAACATGACATTTAAGAAAAGGTTAAAAAAAGATCCCCTGGCAAGTCATTTTATAGTCAAATATAAATGGCCTTATAATAGTAAGGTTAATTTGTCATTGGTCAGAAGGTGCTCCTAAAGTTTTCAAATTAAAAAGCAATGTAAGTGCAGAGTAGAGCCCTGCATCCAAATTAAGTTTTGGTGGTTGCTGAGTAACATCACATGGTCATGCTGCCCTCTTCTATCTTGTGTTTTTCTCAGATGCAGTCCGCCGGAATGCCTTGACCAAAGATTCTACAGAAAAGGAAATAGAGCTCCTCATCACCAGGTGGCTGCAGCTAACCTCTGAAAGGGATGGTGGCCGAAGCCAGAGGGCGAACAGGCAGACAACATAGTCCAAACTCAAAAATGCAGTGGGATTAAATGTTTTAAGTTTAAAAATGTTGATATTGGAAAATAGTATATTGAACTCCTTGAATTTACATTAATGCTGTCATAGTATTTCAAAATCTATTGTTAAAAAGTGTGAGTGTGATGAGCCGACTTTGATGAATGAAGGACACTACTTTTCAAGATAACACGTCATCAGCGTCATTGGAATCGTGAACGAGCAATGACAATAGAACCGGAACAGAGTACAATGCTGAATAAAGTCGTTGTTTTTGCTATGTTTGGACCAAAAAGTATTTTCGATGCTTCAAAAAATTCGAACTAACCCACTCATGTCACATGGACTACTTTGATGATGTCTGTTTTGCCTTTATGGACAAGGACAGTATAAGGTACATACATTTTCAATGGAGGAACAGAAAGCTCTCGGACTAAATCTAAAATATCTTAAACTGTGTTCCGAAGATAAACGGAGGTCTTACGGGCTTGGAACGACATGAGGGAGAGTCATTAATGACATAATTTTAATTTTTAGGTGATCTAACCCTTTAAATTACCAGAGAGAAAAATGAAGTGTTGTTCAATAAGTGTTGTTCAATAAAAAATGCATTAAACATGAAACTTGTATTCTTTGTGCTGATTTATTTTCAGTTTATCTTGCATAAATAACGGCTGCTCAGGTATTTTAGTATTAAACCTACATGAATGAAAAATCAATAAAGTTTAAATAAGCCCAAAAAAGGAATGGGATTGAAGGGGAGCAACCGTTCACTCGGTGTTCCGCAATCGGGCCGCGTTAATACCGAGCGCTCGGCCGAGTGTTTAAGCCTTAATCGGGCCGCGATAATGCCGAGCGCTCGGCCGAGTGTTTTATCTTTAATCGGGCCGCGTTAATGCCGAGCGCTCGCAGAACAATCGGACCTAGATTCATGCCGAGGATCGGCCAAGTGTTTTATCGTTAATCGAGCCGCTTTTGATCCGCACAATTTTTGCTAGCTGGGTTATTATGTGTAAATTATTTGACACTCACACGTACGTGATCAGCTTCTCAGATGATGCATTCAGCTTCAAACGGACCCCGACTGAGACGAAAACATGGGAATATTAGATCAACAGTAGGCCTACATTCAGATTCACCGATTTAAATGAATTCAGTCTGATTTAAACAACACTTTATGCATGTAAACATAACAAATAGTGAAGGTAGAAAGCAAAATCCCAATCCTGGACATTTTGACAGCATTTTGAAAGTTTCGAGAAGTTTGTGATCAACACTTGTCGCCCCGGGTGACACAGATGCTAGTTAAGGACGATGTAAGATGACGTAACCGAGTGGTGTCTCATTTCATAAGGGTATGTTTGCACTAGCGCTTACCACTCGGTTTCGAGGTACAAGGGCTAGGGGTAAGACGAAGGGGAAGGGGTAAGACAGAGAATTGGGATAAGGGCAGGCACTTTTTATTCGATATTCAAATATGCATTCGAATATGACGTGAAATATCCGTATTCGAACTATAAATAAACTATTCGTTTATTAAAGTGCCATGTTTAGCGCATTTTTTGCAGTCTATGATTAGACCGTTTGTTTTTTTTTATTTTATTGTTTGCCATCTTATCCAAGAGCGGACGCTCTAAAGGGGGTCGCACACCCGACGAGAAGCTCAGCACCGCGTCGGGCCGCATCACATCTTTAAAATTTGATCACATTATTCTCTATGAGTGTACACACACCGGCGGCGCCTTTCGGCGTCTGTCAGCGGCGCCCAGCAATGGCTCAGGACCGTGTTCAAAATCCTGTTGCGCCACAGCACCATTTACATAGTTTTATATAAAATTTAAATTATTTTTGTCTCAAATCGTTGCTAATGGTCTGCAATATATATATAGTTTTACATTCATTTACAGAAATCAGCTGCTTGAATGATAGTTGCTGATGTTATTGGATTTTCAGGTGAGATTCTCAATTCATTCAGTTAACGGATGCTCTAGTTTTCAGACTGCAGACTCAGCAACGATTGTATTTAATTGTACAGTAGCCTACAATCAGAACATAGAACAGACATTATCTTCATTTCATGTCATTAAACATAACAATATTTCTGGCCATACACTGATGAGAAAGTGTGCATCCGATGTTCGCGTCCTGGAGTTGTCCTAGACGTGGTGAAGCGCTGCGCTTCTCTTCCAGTGTGCTACTCCCAAATCAAATTATTCAAATCAATAATTCCCAATAGTCCCCCTATTTTGAAAATGGAATATAACGCACAGAACAGCCAGAACGGACAATTACGACCCCAACTCATCTAAAAAGTAGTATCTGGAAATATTTTGGGTTCTACACCGTAGATAACACTCCTCTCAACATTGAAGCGCAAATACCTGTTTGTGCAAGTGCGCTCCGAGCGCGTTCTCCACCACGGGGAACATCGCCAATAAAAAGATAGCAGCACTTGATACAGATCAAGTTAGATAAATTGGTGTTTCTAGCAAACAATATTAAGAAATTAATGCAAGCTAGGCTATAGGCTTTATTCCTGCTACTGTTTAAGCTGTCAAGTTATTGTTTGTGCCGTGCTGTTCCGATTATTTTTTTTTTTCCGTGTAGCCTAATTTTGTGATTGGCTATGCATAATGCCACTTCATATAGATTAAGTTGATAACCTGCTGTTTAAAATATTAAGTCAAAGATTTTTTTCAGACAGGCCTGAGTCCTGTTTATGACTGTCAGACTGTTAATAAATTTGTGATTGAATCTCTGTGACGGTGTTTTTCTTGTCTTTTTTTGGTGTGTGTGAGGGGGGGCTCATAGAAATTTGAATATATTCGAATACATTGCTTGATATTCGATAACCGTTCGAATTTGATTTTTCTCGAAAGTGACAGCCCTAATTGGGATTCAGCCTAAGTTCCATCTGTGTGCCAAGTCACAACTTTTACTATACGGTTTTATGGGCCCCCTAGACTCAAGAGCAGAATAATAATAAGAAGAAGAATATCGGGCCTCATCTGGACTTCCTCTGGGCCAACACCAAGGAATTTTTTGCCCTATATGCAATTGTAAAGGTAACTTATACTAACCACTGCAATAATGAAACACATATCTCATAAAGAACGTAGACAGGATGTAGACAAATTATATATGATTATCATGTATTTTTTAGCCTTCCTGATACGGCCCGAGGCTCTGACTCGCTGACACAGTTTAAAACTAGACTAAAGACGTATCTGATTAGTCAAGCATTCACATAATGCTTACCCTTTATTCCTCTTATGCCATACGGAACCGTTTGCCACTGAAACGCATTACCGTGACAGTGGGGCTCAACAGCCTTAAGGCGGGCATACACTGTGCGATTTTCGTCCGATTTTGAGCCGAATTCTTACTCGTGCGACTCTTTTTAGTGTCGGACCGATTTTCAGCTTTGTCGTGCGTCGTTTGTCGTGCAGTGTTCGTGCAGTGTACAGGGAGAAACGAGAGGCGATTAACCTCTCACGATCGACAATCGGATAGTCGGATGAATTTCTGGCATGTCAGAAATTTTGGTCGCTCCTCTTGACTATATCGCACTGTTGAAGCAAAGCTACGAACCGATTGCCCTAAACTCAGTGTTTTTTCCCTCACTGCACCTGCGCGAAAACATAAGTTTAACCATTTCATCTGCGGCAAAAATAAAATAAAAACGAAAAGAGGGAGATCTTTAAGTTGTGTAGTTCAAACTACCTACAAATTACTGTTGCTTAACTCCAGTTCGTGTTGCAAAATAGATAATATATTACCCACCGTCTTCCAAGCCATGCGATGTAACACCTCTTTTATTAATTTGTCAAACAATGTTTTTGAAATAAACCTGTTTTTAATTTTCATTGATGATTAATTATGGCAATGTTCGGACATATTATAGACTGTTAATAGTTATTTTATATGCCTATAATTCATTGTAATCGACCTAAATGTTTTAGACAATTTTTAATGAGTAAGATTATGTAATATTTTATTATCCTCACAGTACGTTGGTTATGTGCTGTGAAAATATTGCGTGGCAAATTAATTATAATAGCGGATCAATTTAATAATAAAATTAGCCTATAGGCCTCCACTAATAATGATAATACAATAATGTTAATAATAATTAAATGCATAAATTGAAAATGCTAAATCATCTAGATACTGATAGCAGATGCTTGTTTTGACAATATCCCTGGATACATACACGTAAATATGCGCAATCCAGGGGGTTATCGCAGATATTACACATATAGTGTGAGCAGTGAAGTCGCAGCTCGACGATCGGATCGTACAGTGTGAGCACATAAATCCTGAACTTTGGCTTTGCATCGCATGCGATTTACTCGTTGAGTGTGAGTAGGTACCTTGCTGAAATCGCACAGACATCGCACAGTGTATGCCCGCCTTTAGTCAAACGGGTCGGTGCGTATGGTTGGGTTGCAGAGGGATTGAGATTGTGGTTTTTAAACATCTACTCCAATGTAATGAAAATCATTATGAATATCAGCTATGCTAATTATTTCCTATCTGCCTTTCTGCTGTTATTTCGGGACGCTTGTCCCGAGAAAAATGGCGTTCGTCAGGTCCAGTTTGTGTCCAGCCTCTCACGGGGATTTCGGATGCCCCAACGCCTGTGATGAGAAGACCAATGACTGTGAAGAGACGACTAAACGCCTGCGATATGTTATGGCGCTGTTTTATACATAAACAATATTTATATTTAATATTTATATATAAACAATATGAATGTAAGCCAGAGGAGAACTGCCCCCCAACTGAGCCTGGGTTCTCCCAAGGTTTTTTCTCCATCCAATCTGATGGCGTTTTGGTTCCTTTCCACTGTCGCCTTGCTTTTGGCTTGCTTATTTGGGGTTATTTAATATTTAACAATATTATTGATCTGTGTTGTACTACTTTCATGTTATCACTGTGAAGCTGCTTTGATACAATCTGTATTGTGAAAAGCGCTATATGAATAAATGTGACTTGACTTGACTTGACATGTATTTATTTGCTTTCATGTTTTATCTGTCTATTCTTTGTGGCTTTTTTGATACCGGATATCATCGCCAAAGCGAACCAGAGCATTTTGCAGGCACGGCAAGAAACGCAGTACTCGTACCTCTTCTAGAGAGAACCGAGGTAACGTAAGTCAAGTCAAGTCAAGTCACATTTATTTGTATAGCGCTTTTCACAATACAGATTGTATCAAAGCAGCTTCACAGTGATAACATGAAAGTAGTACAACACAGATCGATAATATTGTTAAATATTAAATATTAAATAATCCTAAATAATCCCGACTAAGCAAGTAAGTAACCGAGTACATTCTCTTACTAGAGGTTCTCTCGTACTGCGTAAATCTTATGCTGGGGAACACAATGTAAAATGCTGTGCATGCAGGGATTCAACACCAAAGTCCCAAGGGGCAAGTGCCCAGGGCTCATATAGTGCATAATCACCATGGACTCACAGAAGCCCCTTTTCCACCAAAGCATTTTGAGAGCCGGTGCCTGCGCGCAAACCAGTTCTTTGTGTTTCAACAGCCAAAGAACCGGTTCGCGGCCGCGAGAACTGGTTCCAAAGCGGCACCAACTCTTTGCTGGACTAGAACCGTTCTTTTAGCACCTCATGTTTACGGGGCGGGTTTAGATGCGTTCTTCTCGGTTCTTTTAAACATATTTTCTGACCATCGCAAAGCCAGGAGAAACTGCAGAAACACGGCCACGCAAGCGTTTTATTTATTTATTTACTTATTTTTTGAAACATAAGCAAAGAAGAAAACAGTCACGATATAGAACAAATAATTGGAAAGAAAAAAAGACACAAGACAGGGGTACATAACTTATCAGAAAAGATTACATATCAAACGAAAAGATTTAAAGACTTACATATTTCAATTGGTTTTAAAGTTTTCTCGGTACACGAGTTAGAGATAATCCCAAACAATGTACTTGCAAGCGACGTAAACAGTGACGTAACGATGTCGTTCCCTGGGCGCTCTAGTCAGTGGAAAAGCAAACAGGTTCTGAACGGGTTCGCAAGTTGAACCAGCTCCGAACCAACTTTGAACCAGCACCAGTTCCGAACCAGTTCTTTTTTTCGGTGGAAAAGGGGTAAGAGAGTCTGAGAAGAGGCTAACCGCATCATTCTCATTAGCTACCAAAGGGGGCTAATCACTGTAACAGTGTCACACACAGTCAGGGTGAAGAGAAAATTCGGCCTGAACTGAGTAACAGTATGGGTATTATTTTGCCCTTGGGAAAAAACTTGTTCAGTGAGCGTAGCTCAAGCGAATTTAGTACTCTGCACCAAAGCAGCAGGGCCGATGATACTTGATTTTAAACTGACAGCAGTTTAGCCTGTAAAGCGGGAACTTCTAGGTTATAAAACCTTATAAATGTAGACGGGGAGCCCCAGTCTGCCGCCATACAGATATCTTGTATAAGGTGATCGCGCTAGACCACTCCCACGATGAGGCCATGCCTCTGGTGGAGTGCGCTCTAACACCTAAAGGGCACTTTAGACCCTTTGTTGTGTATGCCAGAGATATGGCATCAACTATCCGGAAAGACTCTGTTGCGATGAGGCTTGGCCCTTAGTGCGACCGCTGAACGAAACGAAAAGCTGCTCAGTCTGTCTGAAAACGGATGAGCGAGACACATAGGCTCTTGCCCTGACTGGGCAAAGAAGCCTCAAGTCTTTTTCGTCATGAGAAACCGGTAGGGCAGACAGGGAAATAACCTGCGCCCTGAACGGTGTGTTGAGGGATTTAGGCACATATCCATGTCTTGGTCTTGGTTTTGGTTTTTTGAGTCATTAGACCCAAATTCCAGACATGTCGCGCTTACTGAGAGCGCTTGTAGATCTCCTATGCGCTTTACATAGCGAGAGCCATGAGAAACACTGTTTTGAACAACAGGCGTTTCATATCTGATCTTGATTGGCTCAAATGGGGCACCTTTCATGGCTTTCAGAACCGTGGAAAGGTCCTACATGGGGATAGAGGGGGGGTCAAGAGGATTTAGCCTCTTAGGTCCTTTTAGAAAACCGATGACCAGATCGTTTTCCCCAGTGACAGGCCAGTCACGGGTTTCATAAACGGGTGAATGACGGATAAGGATTTAAAATGTGAAAAAAAAAACTGGCAAAAATGTCAAATTTTAGGACTTTCTATATTTATTAGAGTGTTGTGTATGTAATGCAATGACATGAACAAATCTCAAGAATGTAATTAACCATTTTTTTGGGTGAATCAAATCTTTTTTCCCATGAAAATGTCATTCCTGGGTAACGTAATAAATTTTTAAATTAATTACATTTCTACCATTGTTGGCATATACAAATGTACTGGTATCCATAATTGGAGCTCAACAAACAATTAGTGCTTGTAAAACTACATTTCAATAATAATTAATACAATCAATTTGGTATTTCATATAGACATGGGCTCATTTTTGGCTAATGAAAACTAAAATTTCAGAACCAAATTCTGTGGAAAGTGTCATGATGTCATGATGGCGCTGCTATGTTTGGCTTGCCACTTGCACCCTTGTTTGCTCCTGTGTTTTCTCATGCTGAATCTTGCCACCGTCTCTACAATTATTGTTTATGATCGCACAACTTTGCTGGATTTACGGTTTTCAACAAACCACTGCCTGGATGCCCAAACCTTAGAAAACACCTCCACCGCTGTCTGCTGTTACATCACCATTCCAGAGCTATCCTGTCTATGTACTTCCAGGCAGTAAGCGCCGTAAGAGACGGGGTAGGAGAAGCGGGCTACATGTCAAAAAAAGGACTCACCTAGATCCTCCATTGCAGAGGAGTGGTATTGAACCAGGACCTGGCGGCTCGCGGCTATGCTATCGGTGGCTTCGGCCCGTTAGCTCTGTCAACACCGGCGTTGACAACACTGGCGCTCCTTTTTCCTGTCATCGCCGTTCATCTGGCAATTATTCTCGGGGTTCTACCCTAGACAATCTTCGTCCTATTCCTTGTGTGTCGTCTTCGCCTGTCAACTCGACTTCACTCTGTATGGCACTATGTAACACCAGATCGCTTAGCAACAAAACTTTTGTTCTAAACGATGTCATTACCACTAACAGTTTGGATTTGTTCTTTCTCACGGAGACCTGGTTATCTCCCGGTGATGTTAGTGCATTTTCTGAAATCCTTCCTCCTGGCTATTTGTTTCTGAACACTCCACGGCAAACGGGTAGGGGAGGGGAATAGCTACTATATACACTCAGTCCCTGAAGTGCCGTCAACTGTCCACTAGAGGGTACTCTAGATTTGAGTTGCAGACGTTTGTTCTTACTCTACCTAATCCAATTTTCTGTGCAGTAATCTATAGACCCCCAAAACTAAATGGAAATTTTTTAACTGATTTCTCAGAGTTTTTGTCTGATTTTTTTGGCAAAATTCGAAAATATTTTAATTTGTGGTAATTTCAACATTCATGTTTGTTGCCCCTCTGATAAATCTGCTAATGATTTTAAACTCATTAGACCTAGCCCAGTCCATATCCTGTCCTACTCATAGGCTTGGACACGCTCTTGACCTGATTATCTCACGTGGGGTGACAGTTTCTTCCTGTGAAGTTTTGGATTTTCCCGTCTCTGATCACTCCCTCATATGTTTTGACATCTGTGCTGCTCCACCTCCACACATATCCACTGCCCCCCGGCGTCGACGCCTTATTACTCCATCTACAGCTGAGGACTTCACCACCACCTTTTCTGGTTCTAACATAACCTCCACTGTTGAAGTGGCCCTGCATCTATCTCCAGAGTTTCTCCTCTCCTCATTCGACATCACCTGTTCCCGGATTATGGACTCAGTTGCGCCCTACAGGGTGAAGTCTGCAAATGGCTCCACGGACCCTTGGCTGAGTGAGGCGACATGGACCCTCAGGCGCCAGTAGGGCTGGGTACCGAAGTTTGGTACTTTTTAGGTACCGACCGAATTGCCTCGGTACTACCGAGTATCGAAACATGTCTTGTTTTTCGATACCAAATTTCGGTACCTAAGTGGTTAATCTCGTCAACATCAATGAAACAATAAGCACGCAGTATGATAGGCTGTGGCGGAAAACACTAACGTTAGTTTAAGCGGCTGCTCAGAGAGCTCGTCGCACGTGAGTGTGTGTGTGTGTGTGCGTACTTGCGTGTAAGCGTCCCAACCCAGATGGATAGAAAATATGTGGAAATGATCCAAAGTGTAGCCTACCTATGTGCCAGACTCGATGCCAGAAGCACACGATGGAATATTTTTGACAAGATAATTGCCGCCAAGACCGACACGGTAAATCTGATAAGCGCGCACTACAGAGTAGTTGAGAGTTGAGAGTAGCCTATACAAAATTCATCCGTCTTTGACTGCAAGAACTGAAGCGCGTCACAGATGAACCGACACTCAGGCTCAGCATATGATACTTGCCTCAGTCAGAGATGAGAAATAGGACTATAGACGGTCAAAACCTTTAAACGAAACGATTAGAAATTAGTTTGATTACCAAATCCATATAGGCGCGCGCATTCACTGCTGCAGGAATGACGTGTCAACATCGCCATAAACATATTTGCCGCCAGCAGACTTATTAAACACTTGTTCGTTAATAAACAATTAAAATATATCCTTGCTGTTGTTTCCTGACACATCCATAATCATTAGGCTACTTTTGCCAGTGCTTTGCGGCAAGCTTCATGTGTGCTGAACGCGAGGCATAAATCCCGCCCCCCAGTAGCCTATATTTAATTTAATTCACATTTATTTGTATAGCATTTTTCACAATACATATCGTTTCTAAGCAGAAACGCATGTTTTAGAGAAAATGCATGTTTCTAAATTACAATTTAGAGTGATTATCTGTTATCAGAGGTGACAGTGTAATGCATTTCAATTAATTTTCATTCAGTTTCATTGTTAAACAATGCATTGAGATAAGGCAGAAACAATGAGCTCATTGAAGTAAAGAAAACATGTTAAATGATAGAAACATAGAAAACTTTAGCATTGGTGCTTTTTTACATACTCAAAATATGAGTGTGAAAGTCAACAAACTGAAAAATAAAATAAAAATTGAGGTAATATTATAGTTAAAACTGGTTACATAAAATTGGTATCGAAAAAGGTATCGTTCAGGAACCGGTATCGAAGTCAAGGTATCGGTATCGAACATTTTGTTACGATACCCAGCCCTAGGCGCCAGTGCAGGCAGACTGCACGTATCATTGGAGGTGTTTAGAGACTGCCTTGTCATCTATCAGAGAGCCGTGAAGGAAGCTAAAAGTCAGTAGCCTACCTCTCTAAGCTCATTAATAACAATAGCCATCGTCCTGGTATTTTATTCAGTACTATAAACTCTGTTATAAATCCAACCCCTGTTGTATTGAATGATTCTTCAGTTAATACATGCAATGTGTTTAAAAAATATTTTATTGACAAGGTCCAGTCTGTTAGGCAAACTATCATACCAGCCCCTGTTGTCATTACTCCCTCCCAGGCGACACAATGTGTGCTGGAGAATTTTGAACTGGTTTCTGCTGTTGATCTTAAGAAAGCTGTTCATGACTTGAAGCCAACCTCCTGTCCGCTAGATACTGTTCCTGCTAGGATTCTGAAAGAAGCCATCGACATTGTATGCCCTTTCCTGGTCTCCTTCATGAATAGCTGTTTTAGTCTAGGCGTTGTTCCCAATCCTTTGAAGCACGCCATTGTTAGACCACTTCTTAAGAAACCAATCCTTTAGTACTGTCTAATTTCTGCCGTTGCTCTTGACAATAGATTGCATTTTGACAAACAGATTGGTGCAGTAGTTAAGATTAGCTTTTTCCAGCTTAGGCTCCTCAGTAAGGTGAAATCATTCCTGTCCCGTGCTGATTTAGAAAGAGCCATTCATGCATTTATCAGCTCAAGGCTGGATTACTGTAATGCCCTCTACACTGGGCTTAACCAATCTCTTCTCAACAGTCTTCAAATGGTTCAAAACGCAGCAGCTCGTCTCCTTACAAATACCCATAAACATACTCTACTCATATCACCCCCGTTCTCTGTTCTCTTCATTGGCTCCCGGTACGTTTTAGGGTGGAGTATAAGGTTCTGATGTTTGTTTTTAAGGCCATTAATGGTCTGGCCCCGGCATACCTCTCTGAGCTGGTCACTGTATACCAACCTGCCAGAACCCTCCGCTCCTCTCAGAGCACCTCTTTGATTATTCCCAAGTTTAGATGCAAAAATTTTGGAGGCCGATCTTTTGCCATCCAGGGTCCTACTTTGTGGAATGCCTTACCTGCTCCTCTTCATAACATTGCTGTGTTTAGTGTTTTTAAATCACAGTTGAAACACACCGGTAAGCTGTGCCCACACGTCTGCACGAATAGCTAGGGGTAGAATGGGATTTGGGCTCTGGTCGTGACAGTGGCGACGCAAGAGCTCTGGTGTGCTGCAACATAGACACTGTGTTTACAGTGAGTGAGGCAGGGGCACGCCGGTCACGGCGGGCAGCTTGGCCGTGCTCGATATCCTTATAAGCTGTTTGCTGTGAGAGAGTGAGCAGGGCGAACTCAGTGGGGCTTAACATGCCCCACTGAAACTGACACATTTCTTGAAACTGAATGGGTGACAAGTTTTGGTGAAAGTCTGGCCGGGGTGAGACATGAACACCGTCGTTTTCCTAGAAGGGCTAGGAAGAGCGTGGTCTCTGGTCTCGTGGGACAGTGTGCATATTCACTGCACTGAAAGCACCGTCGGCCTTAGCTGACTGTATGTGTGTTGGTTACATTTTACAGAAACTATGGTACATGCAGTGCATAGTGTTTGTGGGCACATTCACTACATTTAATGCACAATTGACATTCATCAATTTCATTTGTGCAAGCCCTGTACCATGACGGGCTTTGTTTGTGTAGAAATGAACACTGGGCTGAGGGCATTTTATTACACTCATAACACCATCGGCTGTGGCTGGAATACCAGAAAAAATACTGTTTAAATAATTTTTCTGGGTCTTGCGTGCAGGCAAGCAGGCCGTGGTACTGGCTTGTTTATTGCAAAGTACACTGGAACAGTCACATTTTTTTGGAACTTAACAAGCAAAAAGGAAGTCTGGCCACGGCAAGACTAAATTTCATCTGCTGCGAGAGCCAGGATTGAACATGGGTCTCATGTGTGAAGGCTTTGTGCTTCGCCACTGAGCCACAGGGGGGACTAAACACACTCAGGGGGACTAAAACACACTCTATTCCTCATTCTGGAATACCCGTGGGCATGACGTGGGACAGAGCTCACCCAATCCTCACTGTCCAATGCCAGGATAGATCAGCTGGCCTTCTCTACAGATGCAGCTATCTCGTCGTCATTAATGATGGAAGCGGCGATGGCGGTTGTCCGTCAGTGAGCGACTCGAGTGAAGCTTCAAGCTTACACGGACTGGAGAAGGCTAGGGGACCAGCTGAGTACGGCGCGGCACTATAGCGGGCGGGGGAGTAGACTCGGAGACATATGCCAGGCGAGTCCTCAGAGTCACCATAGGCAGTACCTCGCAGTGAGAGCAGCCGCCATCAGCGAGCGTGAGTGCTGCATAATCCTCTCCCAGGCAGGAAGCAAAGATGGCATGGCCGTCCCCATCGCTGAGTAGGGCTCGGCACGAGCCATAAGAGGATGCCATCTTTAAAAAGACGCAGCTCTTTTAGAAAGTGCGAGTCGCAGGGACGAACACACACTAGGCAGAGTAATGCAATATATGAAATGATATGGACGCCGGATAGTGTAGCAGGAACGGCGACTGAAGGCAGCAAATTGAAGGCCAGCAGTGTCATAGAAAATAGGTTATTCTATATGTTGACTGACAGCCTAGCCAGGGAATAGAATACCCGAGAGTGAGAGTGGGCAGGACTTGGGGGCGAGCAACGCATACAGGCGGATTGAGATGGTGTCTGTTGGGATCTGTTGAATAAATAAGTTCTTAACAACAAAGTCTTTGTAAGTGAGACTTAGGCCTCGTTAACACTGCATGGTTCAAGTGACCCAAATCCGATTTTTTCCTCTCATGTGGCACAGATCGGATATGACCGGTGAACGTGTAAGCAGGAAAAAAACGCATGGGTTCCGATTTTCTCAGATCGAATTCAGGCCTCATTCATATGTGGTAATAAATCGGATATGAATCAGATACATGCATTTGCGTGTGCGAGCCGCGCGATGGAAAAAAGGATACACACAGTGGAGCAATGTGGAGGTTTCATGTCTTTTGAGTGTTTGGGGTGAAGAGTGCAGGCGAAAATGCAGGGTTGTTACAGAAATAAATCCGTTTTTGAAGACATTTCACAAGATATGAGGCATCGTTTTAAGTGCTCATGGCCAGAGCCTCTCTTTTTTTTTCTCCGCCGTATGAGACCAATGTTTTGATGACTTATTGAAATATTGTGGAAAGAAAACACTGGATAATTTTATTCGCATCTGCATCCATTGAATTTCGTGTTGTTTTGCTTAATTTCCTGGTTTAGAACCTTCAGAACGTCTGCATTTGGTAGTTTCAGGAGTGTATAGTGTGAATGCAAAAATCGGATATGGGTCACTTTTAAAAGATGATGTAAGCAGGTCGTCAAAAAAATCGGATATAGTCAGAAAATCGGATTTGGGCATCAAGACCTGCAGTGTAAATGCAGCCTTATTTGACAAGCGGCTTCTCACTTATTTGACAAGCAATGCGTGAGATCCAGAGTGAAAAATCTGGATGTCAGTCACTGCGTTTACATGCAGCCAATAACCCGTTCAAAACCGGGATATTAGCAATAACCCGGTCGCGAACGTCCATGTAAACACCGGCAAAAACCCGAAAAATGCTCATATCCCGGGGTATCGCGTATCGGCATATCCCCATAGTGATTTGTGTTCTGCGCATGTTCTATTCGCAAGGAATCTTGGTCTTTTGAGTAGAGAAACTTCTCGGCGCATACAAAAATCCGCGTGCAGTATTCCGGAAGTAAACATGGCGAGACCAGGCGAGATGCAGCACAGCATACTTTTGGAGCGAGGTCAGTAACGTTACCAGCATCTAAGCGCAAACAAAGGCGATCGCTATCTGCACCGAACTATTCATTATCCGCATACTGCTGTTGTTGTTGTCTTTGGATACAGGAAGAAGAATCGGAAATGGCGCATTTTGCGTCTTAAGGTTGTCCGTACGTCTAGACGCGAACCGCGCGTCGCCGTTTACATCGGGATATTGCAATTCCATGTATACAGGAGAAACCCTCAATGCTCACGCATGTAAACGGGTTATTCCTAATGTTTCAGAAACCCGAAAAGTGACCATAACCCGACCATAACCCGAAAATTGGCTGCATGTAAACGCAGTCAGTGAAAAATCTGGAAATCTGGATTCTCTCAAGAGATGAAAAATCAGTGATAACAGCCTATCGAGCTATATTTATAGGGCTAGACCACGCCCGCTTCAACGGGAGAGTTTTGGCTTTAGGTCTTGAATGCTTGAGGTCCGAGGCTATTGGCTAGCACGTTGTTAGCCCTGGCTCGCACAGGCCAACAGTGGAAAGTGGCTAATTGGTGCCGATATGCTCCTTCGCTGGTTGGCCCCTATAAAAACTCAATCGTGCTTTGAAATAAAATTAAAATGTTGACTTCTAAAGACACATTTCTCTACTCATTGATTCTGCAACAATAAAGTGATGTCTATGACAAATCTTGTTTCATGGGCTTTTTTCAGCAAATATTTATTTAGATAATTACATACTATATATTACTAATTAAATACTATAATGAAAAAAATGTGAAATATGAAAACAGAATTTCTACCATAAAATCCAAATGAATGTGTAAGGCAGTCGAATATGAGGTAATCAACATGAACAACCATTATAAAAGAGTAAAATTGTTTCAGATGGGGTTTAGAGATCTCACACCAATGTGTCAATTACCAAAAAGTATTTCATATCAACAACCATTTACACCCCAGAGAGTGAGAGACAGAAAGAACACACACATACATATTTATGATGGAAGTGAATCTCCTGGAAACCTCAAACAGCAAGTAGGCCAAATCACCTGTCACTACATCCCAATATAAACACTCTCTCTCTCTCACTCTCTCTCTCTCTCTCACTGTGTGTGTGTGTGTGTGTGTGTGTGTGTGTGTGTGTGTGTGTGTGTGTGTTGTTGTTCAACAGAATGGCACAACAGCACAAAATTCAGCACAAGATTCAGTCGTGACTTTCAAAAACGCTAAAGTTTAAACTCAGTGAGAGAAGGTCCAATATCTCGCTGTTTGCAAACACATTTGAGCTCTTCCCTAAAAACATTTTTCATTTGAGTTTTTATATTTCTGCTTCAAGCTTTAAACAGTCCAGCAGGGCTGGACATGTACATTATCCATGAGAACAACATGCCTTATCCCGATCCACAAGCACCAGTAATCACAGCACTCGCAGGATTCCCACAATCCAAATGAATGAGCATGCGTGCACGCACGCACGCACGCACGCGCGCGCGCGCGCGCGCACACGCACACACACACACACACACACACACACACACACACACACACACACACACACACACACACACACACACACACACAGTCCCAAATCCCACTGTTCTCTATGCTTACTGATACAAAAACCATCACAGGAGCACCGTAAAAGAAAGGATCAACTACAGACAGAAAGCGAGACTGAGACAGCAGGCACTCAAAGCAACACCAGCAGCCTGAGTTTGACTATAAAACAGAGCAGAAAAAACATAGTAAATCACACTTCTAGAGAAATAAAAAGGGTCCTCAAACTACAGCAAAAGACACACGCACGCACACACACGCACACCCTGCTGAAAAATCCAGCTAAAACCAGCCTAAGATGGTCAGGCTGGTTTTGGCTGGTCTCCCAGCCTGGCTGGTTTTAGAGGGGTTTTGGACACTTTTTAGCTAGTCAGGCTGGTCAGTGTTGGTCTTAGCTGGTCAGTGTTGGTCTCAGCTGGTCAGTGTTGGTCTTAGCTGGTCAGGCTGGTCTCAGCTGGTCAGTGTTGGTCTTAGCTGGTCAGTGTTGGTCTCAGCTGGTCAGTGTTGGTCTTAGCTGGTCAGGCTGGTCTCAGCTGGTCAGTGTTGGTCTTAGCTGGTCAGGCTGGCTCACTCTATGTCTTCTCTATTTTTACTGCCACTGGTTGTTGTGACAAACAAAGTAAACAATTCTAAATACACTTTAAATAATCTTCAGGAGCACAGGCAACCATTCAAACAAATTGTTATTTTATTTAATATTGCAGCCCCTTAAAACAAACCACTGATATGGTAACAGTTATGTACAAAATTGTTAATTGAAATTATTAAAATGCTAAACACTGTCCTAAGAACTAAAACTAAACTGACGTAAGTGTAAAGGCACAGCAAAATCAGTGTGAATTATATAAACTCTGAGCAGAGTGTTTTTAAAGCACTGTTTACACGAGAACGCTCACGGGTGAAAACGTAAAAATATTTTATCGGATGTGCCCTTCGTTTACACGGCGACAGCGTTTTTGAGGCTCAAAAACGCAAAAAAGTGAAACCACCCTCCAGAGTGGAAATCTTAGAAATGCTCCACCGCCGTGTTCCCGTGTAAACGGTAAAAACGTCTGCTTGACTGTGAAGGTTGTACGCAGGCGTGTGGACTTGGTGTTGTTGTAGTATGCACTCCTAGCCGCCTGAAGTGCATACTACATTGAATTTCACACACTTTTGCGTCTCCATTTGCACGCGGATTTCCCACACAAAATGCTCATCTAAACGCAGAATAAAAAAAGATGACGCAACGCCACATTTGCGTTTTCTCTTCAAGTTAATGAGATAATTTTGTGATTGAGTGATGATTGAGTATTATTGAAGACACCTGATGGTAACAAGCAGAATCACTGAAGGAGAAAAAAACCCCTGTAATTTTAAGTCACCATTATGGTGATCAGTGTTTGTCTTGACCCTTAAATCATTAACTTTAGATTTTGTTGTGCCGTTGTACAAGGTGATACAAAGAAAAAAGGTGATGGCATCATTTTACAAGTACTAATGTTTTTGAGAGAAATCTCTTCTGCTCATCAATGCTGTATTTATTTGATCAAAAATACAGAAAAAAACAGTATTATTGTGAAATATAATTACAATTTGAAAAATAATGGTTTTCTATTTTAATATACTTTAAAATGTAATTTAATTCTGTGATGCAAAGCTGAATTTTCAGCATCATTAATCCAGTCTTCAGTGTCGCATGATATATTATGAACATGAGTTACACTTTACTATTACTATATATTCACATAGAAAACAGCTGTTTAACATTATAACCATATTACTGTTTTTTTGTCAAATAAATGCTAGCTTGATGAGCAGAAGAGACTTCTTTCAAAAAAAAAATATTAAAAATAGTAATGTTATCAACTTTTGTTTTGACCAGTACTGTATATTAATTTTATACAAAATAAATTTTAGTTAACAAGATTGATGTGGTTTTGCATTGATAAATCGTGCTTGAAAAAGACTCAAATTAGGCATACACTGTATTATATTGAGTATTAGTGAAGCAAAACAGAGTAGATGTAAAAGTCTTCCAGAAAATATTTTAGGAGTTGCTAACATGGCGTTATTTTCCTTTCTTTCTCACACAAAACATCAGTTACACCTTTTTAAATTCTTCATTGCAGGCGCACAAATCCTGTTTCTACAAATTACCAAACTCACAGGGTCATATTTTTGTTGAGACCAGTACATTTTTGGCCAATCATGCTCATTTCTTTGTGTACACTTTTGTGAATGATCTATACTGTTTGGTTATTCTTATGTGGTCACACTTCATTCCATAGACTTCCATTCATTTACATGTGAATGTGGGAGATCGGAAATGCTATCTCTCGCAAAAAGTTTCGCATTTTACTGCATTCCAGTTTAAGTCTGGTGAACTCTGACCTGTGAATTTGCTCTACATAATAACATGCGACCAGTAGAAGATCAATACATGAAGGCGTGACCTAGGGCTGAGCGATATGGGCAAAAATATGATCACAATTTTTTGTATATAAGTCGATATCGATAATTATCATGATAAATGTCAAATTTTCATTTCTTTCAAGTTTAAAGGCAGATTTTTGCTCCCGAGTGAAAGAAAACCTATATATATATAACCCGGGCCCTTATCCCTAAAGAATTTTTGCACAAAAAGTGGCTCCTAGCGGTGGCACCTAAAATTCTCAGTCTTGATATTTTCTTAGAATTTCCCCTAAAAGCGACACGAAAATCCCAGTTAATATAAAAGCTATTCCTCAAGATTCCTCGCGCTTAAAGGGGCTCCTAAGGCAAGATCTGCTAAGAGCAGGGAAGAGGCCTTTTAGTGGCAGGAACAGGAACAGACACTGGATCCGGCTCAGGAACAGGAACAGACACTGGATCCGGCTCAAGAACAGGAACAGACACTGGATCCGGCTCAGGAACAGACACTGGATCCGGCTCAAGAACAGGAACAGACACTGGATCCGGCTCAAGAACAGGAACAGACACTGGATCCGGCTCAGGAACAGGAACAGACACTGGATCCGGCTCAAGAACAGGAACAGACACTGGGTACGGCTCAGGCACAGGAACAGACACTGGATCCGGCTCAAGAACAGGAACAGACACTGGGTACGGCTCAGGCACAGGAACAGACGCTGGCTCCTGCTCAGGCACATGAACGGACGCTGGCTCCAGCTCAGGAACAGACGCTGGTTCCGGCTCAGGAACGGACGCTGGCTCCGGCACAGGAACAGACGCTGGTTCCGGCTCAGGAACGGACGATGGCTTTGGCACAGGAACAGACGCTGGCTCTGGCTCAAGCACAGGAACAGACGACACCGGCTCAGGCACAGGAACAGTCTCTGGATCGCCAGAAGTGACGTGAACAGTATCTGACTGGGCAGAAGTGACGTGAACCATCTATGGATCGGCAGAAGTGACGTGAACCATCTATGGATTGGCAGAAGTGACGTGAACAGTATCTGACATGGCAGAAGTGACGTGAACCATCTATGGATTGGCAGAAGTGACGTGAACAGTATCTGACTGGGCAGAAGTGACGTGAACCATCTATGGATCGGCAAAAGTGACGTGAACCGTCTCTGGATCGGCAGACGTGACCCGTCTCTGGATCGGCAGAAGGAATGTGAACAGTCTCTGGATCAGATCGGCAGACGTGACGTGGGGCTGACGTGGAGCCCACGCTCGGCAGGGCTGACGTAGTGCGCTGGCTCTGAACTGGTCAGGACCAGCGGCGAAGGTGTGAAGGCTGAACGGGACGTGAAGATCAGATGAGGACCTGGCGTGCCACGGGAGGACGCTCTCCAGTCCACACTGGAGAGAGATCGGGGAGCTCCCTCGGTTAAACCTCCTAAGCTCCCAGCCTGTAACAAATCTTTATCACCTCATCACCCAGAGAGCAGAGGGCAGCGAGAGGAACAAACCCCCAGGTGTACTGGAAAAGATTGCGGCTATCCAGGACCAAGACGATCTGTCGAGGGAACTTCCGGCTCATGCTGTGAAGATCCGTACTGCTGGATTCACAATTTGGTGAGTTCTTCTGTAACGTTCAGGCAAGGAAGAAATGTGAGAACAAAAAGCAAGCACTTTTAATGATAAAAATACAAAAAGATAATCCAGGGAAAACTCAGAGACAGCTAACAGCAAACATTACAACATTAAGAACTCACAAGGACTGAACTGAAACACAAGGCTTAAATACAGAGGAACGGGTGAGTGAAACAATACACAGCTGGGCAAATTACTAAGAACACAAGTGGTAAACATGAACATAAATGAGGAGCGGGAAAATACAATACAATTATAAATATAATACAATACAAATATAATACAATTCAATATTTATATCCCACAATTCATGGTGCAGTTAATATTAGTAGGCTAACGTTACAGTAAATCCATGGTAAATAAGTGGCATTTGTAGACGGAAAAGCCTTCTTACTGTATAGTTGCGCACAGTGTTTCTCCTGTTCGTCAGCACTGTTTCATCTGCCTTTACACTGGTTTACATCACTGAGACATTTGTGTTCTTCGCTGAATTCACGCGCTTCATCTTGTGAGCGAGACGATCAGACTAAACGTGTCTGCTCTAGTGAGTGACGCTGAGCCGAGCAGATAAATCGTCGGTGTGGTGTGCGCGGTTCAAATGAGTTTCGTTCCGCTTTTTTTGCGCATAAACATTATCGAACATTTATCGAACTCTTGATATCGTTTCATTGAGTAAAAATTATATTGCGATAATTATCGTTATCGTTTTATTTCCCAGCCCTAGTGTGACCTCTTGGCCTATTTAAAAGAAAGATATTTTTGTTGTAAAGTCATATCCTCAAATCCATTGTGTGACCGTGGCTTAAATGTGAGCATATGAATTTCTTACTTTGTGATTTGTAAAATAGTATTTGTGCACCTCCAATGAAGAATTGGAAAAGCTCTAGCTTCTGTTTGTGAGAAAGAAAAAAGTTTGAAACTTCTATAAAAAAATAAAAATAAATAAATAAAACTTTCTCTCTGTGACTTTAAATTTACTGATGTGTGAATTTACACCTACAGATTCCATTGCCACAAGTCCTCAGTTTAGCTATAATAATACCCTCACAGAACATGATAGTAATCAGCCATCCATGCAAAAGCAGAGGTCGGTGTGGTGTACAGGTACATCTGTCCAGGCCAACATCTGATGCCTTGATGCTTTCCGCTGGGGATCCCAGAAAACCTGCAATACAAACATGGTACAATTCAAAATCTATCCTAGATACATCTCATCTGGTATCACAAATTACCATTCCAAGTTCAATTTAAGTTATCCTCATTAATAGGGATGCACTATATTGAAAAACTTAAATACATATTTTGTTTTTCTGATATATATATTGTGGTATAAAAACAATTTCATCAGAATATTTATGTAGGTCTATTTGAAAAGAATGAATCATTATAGAATAATTGGGGAGATTTTATAGAGAAGTGAATACACATTAGGGCTGGACCAAAATATTCATTTGGTTGGTTAATATTCGATTTGAAACATTTGAATATTTGTTGGTTTTTTTTGTTGGTTTTTTTGCACACCTGGCATCCCCCTCAAAACAGTTCTCATTAGCGCTTGAATATGTTTACACTATAATCTGGTGAAATATAATACTTATAACTTTGTTATAGCTACTTAATAAATATTTGCTTCTTGGACTACTAAAAGTGTTCCTGCAGCGGGAGTATTCTCCGGCTAAAGCTGCGGTGCTATTTTCAACATTGTTTTGCTCATGGGTTAGGGTTATAACATGCAATTTGTCACAGAGCCAACGATGTTAAATAGGATTTACAAGGAACTAAGTGAAATGCAGAAAAAGAAATGTATATAATACATATATCTTATAATAGATATTGTGAAATAAATGCATATGAAAATATTATGATGATTAAACAATAATTCACCCTTTATTGTAGAGGTGTTTTTTTTCTGGCTCTGATCAATCAATAAAGTGAGGCCACTGATTAACAGTAGGCTACAACTGCATTCTATTAGGCTAAATAAATAGCTTACTTCTAATCACCCATTAACAAATTACCAGCAAAACAAAACTATCAAAAACTGTTATCTACACAAAGATGTGGATAAAACTCCAAACTTATATAAACAAGAGCTCCAGTCTGTAGAAATAGCCTTAACTTAACTTACCTCTTCTGAAAACAGTTAACATGCTAACGGACTTTTTCGAAGACACAAAACCATTTCTATAAAGTAAATATTCAACAGAAGCGTATCAGTTATACGTAAGAAAGGTGTCAGGAACGTTTGTATGTATTATTTGTGTGATTTTGGTAACTAAACTTACCTGAAAGCAGTGAAAACAACAGCTAGAACCGCTAGTTTTAGGGTTGTCAGTTGATGTAGTTCCTCGTTTCCATGGCGCTCGCTCCAGTCTTTAAAGGCGACGCGCATGTTTACGCGCACGCGCATCAAACACTTCAAAGGCACGCAGCATAATAGACGACTGAGTACAGTTGAACTTGAGACACTCTTTGCGTTTTGTTTTTTCACACAAAAATAGATACTGAAAAGAAGGGAATTTCCACATTAAATGCCACATACTAAGATATTATCAAACAGCCTACCTATAAGTAATTTATATTTTCCACACTAGTGATCTCAATCTCAATAGGCTCTATGCACAACTGCACTACTTCCTGAACTGAACTTCAGCCAGCTCCTTGTTTCCTGTATACCATTATTGGACAATTTGATTAATTCAGGTGTGCTTGACCTCAGTAGTCACGGCAACAATGATCAAACACACCTGAATTAATCAATGTGTCCAATAATGCCAGACAGGAAACAAGGAGCTGGCTGAAGTTCAGGAAGTAGTGGAGCTGTGCATAGAGCCTATTCCTGGAGGGCCACAGCTTTGCACAGTTTAGCTCCAACTAGCTCCAACTGATAGGCTACCTGTAAGGAAGTTTCTAGTAATCCTGATGACCTTGATTAGCTCAATGGATCTGGATCAGGTGTGTTTAGGGTTGGAGCAAAACTGTGCATTGCTGTGGCCCTCCAGGAATTGAGTTTGAGATCACTAACTGTGCATTGCAAATATAATAAATAAAGACAAATGAAGAAAATAACAATTGGGCAACATGTTGGTTTATTCATGCATTTAAATTAATTATTTTTATTTAAATGATCACTGGTTAAAAATTATAATAAAACAGGAACAATATATTTAATATATGCATTAATAATAGGCAGTTTAAATATCAAAAATATCAAATTTTCATTTGCGTCTGGCTAATTAAGACGTTTATCCTGTTATCATAACAACTAAACAGTGTGTTTCCTAAAGTGATTGATACTAAAGTGCTTGAACACCTTAGGCTGTACCATCTAGCCAGCCTAACTATGATGCTAAAACCTTATCTGTATATGGACTATGGAATCTGATTAATTTGTAATTAAGTAAGATGTTCATCAGGCCAGGCTGGGAGGCCAGCTGAAACCAGCTGACCCAACTTGACCAGGCTGGGAGACCAGCTTGACCAGCTAAGTCATGCTGGGAGACCAGATGAAAACCTAAGCCAGGGTGGGAGACCAGATGAAAACCAGCTAAGTCAGGCTGGGAGACCAGCTTGACCAGCAAAGCCAGGGTGGGAGACCAACTAAAACCAGCTACTTCCAGCTTAAACCAGCTAAAAAACAGCCAACCAGCTTAGGCTGGTTTTAGCTGGATTTTTCAGCACACGCACACACACGCACACACACACACACACACACACACACACACACACACTTGGACTAGGTTTGTCTGCTTGATCAGACATTTTCTTCTTCGTCATCATCATCAGAAACACCAGAAATCCCATATCGAACCACAGAAGCACCACTGACCCCAAAGTCCAGAACACACACACATACAGTAAGCCACAAGAAGTCAATATGCCAATAAAAGAATAATAGATGCGAGTTTGTAACTTTCTGACATTTTCATCATCAGAGACACAGAAATCCTTAAACCAACAACAAGCCTGAAGCACACACTTTATGCAAACATGTTGGTTAAGACACACATAGGCTAGATAACGTTACACTCCTGAAGGTATGACACACAAGAGTCTGACCTCATATTACACACCCTCAGATTCAGACACACACACACTGGGAGTTTCTGCACACATGTCCCGATCCACACACACACTTCTAGTGAGTGAAAGTGTACTTACTCCAAACGCTGAAGATAACAAACCACTGACTGAAACACACGAGAGAAACATACAATCATCAGTACATGGGAAGAAGATGAGGAGGATGAAGGTGCTGATAAAGATCAAGAGGACGAAGACTCACCCAAAAGCCTTCAGAGGTGCGCTGAGGATCCGGAGGAAGGTTTTATATCTTTCTGTCACTCCAGCCAGAAACAGCCGCGATGAGAAGGGTGAAGGTGAAGATGAAGATGAAAAGCGTCTTATTCCACACTGACAATCAGCTGCGATCATCCGCTCGTCCGACGCCCGCGAGCATCACAGAGAAACAATCACACGCGGAGAGGAGATACCTGACTCTAGTGTATATGTGTGTGTGCTCTAAACTGACACGCAAGCGCGAGCGCCTGCAATTCCGCCTCGCGCCGCCGGATGGCCGGTGAAACGCGCCACACACCCGTGATCATGCAAGACTTAAAGGGGTGGTTGATTCCGGTTTCACTTTTTTGATTTTAAAGTGCAACATGCAGGTTGATTTTATTTCTGAATTAATACTTTAAATTGTCTGCAGAGGTCTTTTAAAAACACTTATGTAAAAATTACTAATGAAATCTCATTTGATGTAGAGATTTTGATGAAAATGCGCTAGGCTCTGGAATAACGCCTTTCCAGCAAGCAACGCGTCATATGACGTGGCCCGAGGAAAACAAATCAGCTCGCGGCCGCTTTCTCATTGCTGGGTGTTGATGTAGTTAGAGCAGTAGTGAGAGACATATAGTTTTAGATCGAAGCCATAATGGTAAATTATTGTGTTTGTGGTTGTTGCACGAATTCCAGCCTGTCAGGACATCATATCCATCATTTTCCTTCAAGGAAAAACAAGGCTTTTTGGTCTTGGGTGCGTTATGTGCAGGTGAATAGAGCAGACTTCACTGCCGCGTCTGTTACCACACACACACTCGGCCGTTTGTGGCGCACATTTCACTCGCTTTAAATGGTATCACAAACTGCATTTGAAAAGCATTATTTATTTGTTGTTATGGCATGATCATTAGTCAATGTGGATAGTGCTAACCAGCTTGGATGGTCTGCATAATCACTGTCAGCATAGAATATGAGAAGACAAAACGTTGCTGGCTTAAATAAAGACAATCTAAATAGATGTTTAATCAAGAACAAAGTGAAATGTATGTTTGCTAAAGCAGATTTATTGCAAAACACCAAGGTATAGCCATACAGTAGATGAATCAGCGTTAGCCGCGGTGCTAACTTACATGAACTCACTTGCCCTATTCGCCACTGGTTTTCTCGACACCACAACTCTAACGTTACTTCTTTCCTCTGCCCATTGTTCGTCTCCCGATCTCCCCCTGACTTCTATCTCGCCTAGAAGGCTCATAATTATTTGCCTGTGGGTCATCATAGGCATATTCGTCAACATCGGAGAACGCGGTTTCGTCGTTCGCATCCATTGTAACCTGAGCCTGAACTTGAACAGACTGCCTCGCCAATCGTCACTTCCGGTTAGTGCGTTGTAGACGCGGGAGTTATTTTATCACAATTTTTCTCAAAATATCGTTAATGGCTAAATATATATTACTCCAGTTCAGAAAATCTTGTTGTTTTATCGTCAACTTACACTATGCTATATAGGGGTGTCCAACCTGCAAGTTGCACTTTAAATAGTGTGTAATGTTGCTGATGGTGCATTAACAGTATCTGCAAAGTTGCAGCGCTGAAAGTTCAATGTAAGCAGAGATATCGTCTTTTAAAAACCAGGAAGTGTAAACGCCTACAAAAACGACTTGATTGGGACTACAACGGGTTATGGTACGTCACTAACCCGCACATTTGCATCAACCACTCCCTTTGGAATATGCAGGAAAGAGCATGCATATTTCTGCAGCACGTCGAGTGAGTTGTGTTCACGCAGCTGTCAGGTCTTCTGTGTTTCGGGCTTCCCACGGATGCTATACTTCATCAACAATGGATAAAATTTATGTTTGATTATGTTCCTGAAAGTGACGATCGTAATCTAGCTCTCTGTGCTGCGCATTTTACGGAAGACAGCTTCCAGAATGTCCACGAGTTCAATGCAGCAAGAAACTGTTAATAAACAATGAAGCAGATCCAACTTTAAAACCAGAGGCAGCAGTTGTTGGACCACAACCTGTAAGTAGGCTAAGACTTAATCGTTTTAAATGTATTTGCATACAAGACGTAACGTTAGCCTGTGTTTTATTTATGTTTTATTTTTTCAAAATGCCAGCGCTGGCTTTATAGCCTCTAGGCTACTAGTTATGCTAGTATTTTGTGTCTACGACAAACGCGTACAAACATTATGGACCTTAATTTTGTATAAGTACTAATGTTTTAAACGTATTTTTCATGTATATATGTTTTATGACGTTATTTTCGATTTGATCAAGAACGTAAACTTGCCAACGCTGTTTGTAGCCAGTCAGTTGCTATCGTTGCCAGTCAGATGCTATTGTGTAAAACAAACGTGTATATGGTTAAAAAAATTTGGCAAATTATCATTCAGAAACGTTTAGTAAGAGCCGTGTGTGGTGTGGTTCTGTTTGACTCGCTTCATCGCGGCTTTCTCGGTCTGATTCTGCCTCAAACTGATACTGCAGTTCGACACCATTATTTACATCTAGACCGGAGCTGGCGTTTCCCCGTAAAGGTAATAGGCGTTAACCTTCCAGACAACGTGAGCGACAGTTTAGCCAATCACAACACACCCGCCCAAACTAACCAATCTGAGCCCACGACGTGTTTCAGAGGGAGTGTTTTCATAGAATCAGGAAGTAAACCGCTCGTTCAAAGGGGAAAAAGGAGAGCGCGGCTTACAATAAAGGTGAAGTTTATGAAAAATAAGACTTTAAAAAAAAGAAAAACAACAAGTCGATTCACTCACAGAAGAAAATAAATCACTGAAAAGCTCCGTGGACACACTCGCTGCAAAACTTTCTACTGTAAACACTCAACTTACCTCCGTCATCGCCGAGAACAAAGCCATGCAAGAAACCATCCTGGATATACAGTCACGCAGTATGAGAGACAATCTAATCTTCTCCGGCATTCCCGAACCACCCACCGAAGACCCCGAAAAATCTGTTAAGGACTTCTTGGTTAATCAGCTCAAACTTGCACCAGAGACTGTAGAGCACATTACTTTCCATCGCGTTCACCGTTTAGGACAGAAAAACATCAACTCCACCCGCTCCCGGCCCATCATCGCCAAATTTGAACATTTCAAGCAAAAAGCATTGGTTCAGCGACAAGGACGGCAGCTCAAAGGAACTCATTACGGACTCAACGATCAATATCCACAAGAAATCATCCGCAGACGTAAGCTACTTTTCCCCATCCGCAAGACAATGATCAACCAAGGTAAAAAAGCAATCATCACAGTGGACAAATTATATATTGATGGACAATTATTCAGAGACAAAGATACTACTCCCTGGCTTTACTAATCACTGAAAATAGCAATGTAACATATACAATCAGTTTATGCTCAATTTATATTCAATAATCTTTATATTCTTTCATTAAACCACTTGCACCACGCACGCACATTGTAGTCTAAATGCACCTAAATAGCCTTGCTCACTGTTTATATGTTCTGTTGTTGGTTATAGGTATCTATGTTTTCCCTGTTTTTTTGTCATTTGATGTTATAGATTTACACACACACACACGCACACACACACACACACACATCCATACACACAGATTTATACTCACACAAGGTAACTGTGAAATATACATTATAGGTTCATGCAATTGAAATTCTTAACTTGGAATATTCGTGGAGTTGGCTCACAAACAAAAAAAAATAAAGTTTTAAATTATCTAAATAATACACAAGCAGATATATGTCTAATACAGGAAACACACCTCTCACAATATACACAAAACAGCTTAAAAACTACACATTTTAACCACTGTTTTTCCTCCTACTATAATTCAAAACAAAGAGGAGTATGCATCTTAATAAACAAAAAAATACAGTTTAACCACCATACAACCATTTCAGATCCTGAAGGCCGTTTTATCATTATTAACATCTCAATCAATAATAATCCAATTACAATTAGCAACATTTATGGACCAAACTCTGATGATTCCTCATTCTTTACAAATTTCTTCTCCTCTCTCTCTAACATTTCCAATGGTCCAATAATTATAGGGGGAGACTATAACACTGTAATCAACCCATCACTCGACAGGTCAAAACATACAGGTAAATCTTGGCAGTCCTCCAAAACAATAAAACAATTCATGAGTGATTTTGGTCTTTGCGATGGTTGGAGGCTACAACACCCACTTGCCAGAGAATACACCTTTTACTCTAATGTTCACCAAACCTACTCCCGCATTGATTTCTTTCTAACCAGTAATTCAATCGTACCAAACATCTTAGAAACCAAAATACATCCGATTATTATCAGCGATCACTCTCCGGTAACCATCACGTTTAAAACTCCTGCAGTACCAAAGCATCCCACCAGATGGCGTTTTAATACATCACTCTTGAAAGATCCAGAATTTGACAGCTACTTCAAAAGAGAGTGGACATCCTTCCTTGAAATAAATGACTCTCCAAAGTCGTCAGCATCACTGCTCTGGGAAACATGGAAAGTAGTTTTAAGGGGGAAAATTATATCATATTCAGTACATAAACAAAAAAAGGAAAGAGAAAAAGAAGTCCAACTGGAAGAAAGAATAAAAGAATTAGAAATTCTACATGCAAATAATCATTCAGAAAGCATCTATAAAGAAATTAAAGAAAAAAAAATGTTGCTTAATGAAATAATAAACAAAAGAAACCAATTTCGGATTCAGAGACTCCGTCAAGAAACTTTTCACCATAGCAATAAATCCGGAAAATATTTAGCCAGTCAAATTAAAAGAAATAAAGAAAAAACAGCTATAACCTCCATCAGAAACTCGGCAGGGAAGCTAACAAATTCACCAGCTGAGATAAACAAGATATTTCAAGACTACTATACAAAATTATACTCATCTGATCTGGATCCAAACCAAGAAGACATAACCCAATTCCTTGATAACATCATTCTACCAAAACTCAACATGGAACAAATAAACACACTAGAATTATCAATCACAGAAAAAGATCTTCACTCCGCATTGAAAAGCATGCAAAATAATAAGGCACCAGGTCCGGATGGCTTCCCTGCTGAGTTCTACGAACATTTTTGGTCGACTTTATACCCACTATTTAGCAGAACAATAACAGAAATAAAACACAATGCAAAGTTCCCTTCCCACATGAATACAGCACTTATAACACTCATTCCTAAACCTAACAAAGACCACTCCTTCACATCTAACTATCGTCCTATCTCACTCATAAATGTCGACATAAAAATAATTAGCAAAGCATTAGCCCATAGAATTGAACAAATCATACCGTATATAATCCATCCTGATCAGACCGGCTTTATAAAAGGTAGACATGCATCTAATAATACCCGCAGATTGTACAATTTAATCCACTACTCATCAATACAACAGAAAGATACTCTCATTGCCACATTAGACGCCGAAAAAGCTTTTGATAGGGTCAACTGGAAATTTTTATTCACCACGTTACAAAAATTCGGCTTTGGAGAGTCATTTATTAACTGGATCAAGATTTTATACACATCACCATTGGCCACAGTCACAACGAACGGTCTAACATCACAAAGCTTTACACTGCACAGGGGGACGAGGCAGGGATGTCCACTCTCTCCATCCCTATTCACCATTTTTATTGAACCTTTAGCAGCAGCTATCCGTCAAAACCCAGCAATCAAAGGTATTGAAACACCACAACAAACACATAAAATCTCACTTTATGCAGATGATATCCTACTATATATACAAGAACCCCTAACATCTACTCAAGAAATAATTAAAACAACCCAGTCCTTCTCAAAAATATCAGATTATGCAATAAACTGGAATAAATCCTCCATCCTCCCTTTACATAAAACCAAATGGGATGTGGCACCCCATCAATCACCTATACCTATATGTCATGATCACATCACTTACTTAGGCATTAAGATTTCCTCCAGACTGTCAGAGTTGGTAACACTCAACTTCACACCACTACTAAAAAAAATAGAAGACGATTTGCTCAGGTGGCTCAACCTCCCAATCTCCATAATCGGCAGGATAGCGGCAATAAAAATGACGATTTTACCAAAAATTAATTACCTATTCTCAATGATTCCAACCCACCCCACACTCACCTGGTTTAAATCACTAGACTCCATTATAACTCGCTTCTACTGGAAAAATAAAACGCCAAGGATAAAACTCACTACACTACAAAAAAGTAAGGCTCAAGGAGGACTAGAAGCACCAAATTTCCAATGTTACTCAATGGCTAACCAACTGCAATACATATACAAATGGATTCACCCCACCCAATCTGATATTATATGGCTAGATATAGAACAATCACTATGCAAAGAATTAAATATAGCTGATATACCGTTCCACACCAAATCAATCAAACAACACACATGTTTTAATGCAGTAACTATAGCCACCACTCTGACAGCCTGGTGGAAATTTCACCAAATCACAAACTCTACATTAGCTCCATCTAACCTCACTCCACTATGGAACAACCGTGACTTTATAAGCAATAAAAAAACATTGAATTTTCACACATGGGCGGAAAAAGGTATCACCCACATTAACCATATTTTCAAATCCAACACATTTAAACCATTTCCACAACTGGCCCAGGAGTATGGCATCGGGAACAACGAATTTCTAAAATACCTACAAATCAAATCTTCTGTCCTGACAAAAATAAACATCAGAGATACAAATTTAGAACTTCCACTGGCAATATCAGACTTGGTCAACATTTCCTCTCCAAAAAAACTTCTCTCTAAAATATACAAAATGATCTCAAATCAACTTCAGACCATATACTTACCAACAATAAAATGGGAAAACGATCTTTCAATAGCACCTGATGCCAACTTCTGGACCCAAATCTGTAAAAACATCTATCTCATGTCTAAAAATGCGAATCTTCAGTTAATACAATACAAAATACTTCACAGAACACATTACACAGGCAATAGATTAGCTAAAATGGGTTTCACATCAGAAGTTTGCACACATTGCAATCAAAATGCTACAGATACATACATCCATGCAACCTGGCACTGCACTCCAATCAAACACTTTTGGGAAGAGGTCACACAGGCACTATCCACTATAGTTGGCTGCCACATCCCACTGTCCCCTTCCCTTTGCTTGCTGGGGGACCTCACAATAATCACTGATAAAACTATAAACTCTAAAATACTCCTCATAGCGCTAACCATCGCCAAGAAAACTATCCTCATGAACTGGAAAACCAGAAATAAATTACACATTAACATTTGGAAAAATCTTATAACAGACTTCATCGCAATGGAATTCACATCTCCCCTTCATAATTACACATCTGAAACTAACCTCTGCCGTCCAACACTTTCTGACCTCTTACAGCTATGAATCCTTTCTCTGTTCTTAACTCCGACTCCTCACACCTTCTTAGCCAACCCACGAATATTCATTTTAGTTGTTTGAAGTTGTTTCTGCCATCATTGTTATTGCTATCTTCATTGTTACTGTTATGATTACTACCTTCACTTTTTTACTTTTTATTTTTGTTATTTTATTGTTGTAATTGCTGTTGTTGCTGTCCTTTGCTCTAACCGTTTTGATCACCACTGCCATCATCATTGTCCTTCATTATTAATATTATTATTACCATTATTATAATAATTATTATTATTATTATCATCAATATTGCCATTGTCGATGCTGTATTAGAATTAAGTGTCACTGTCAGCACTATTGCAATAACTTCCCCCTTATCTCTTCATGGGTTTTTAATGCACCACAACATAGAATAGGGAAAAAAAAAAAAAAAAAGGAAGGAATAAGTATATTTGGAAAATCCTCACAAATACCAAGGCAGGCAAGACAGGCGAGAAGTGGTTTCAACGGGACAGCATCTCTGTCCCAATTTGAGACCCTCTCGCACTGTACTCCCTATTTTAATGCACCTTAGACATTGCACATAACACACAAAAAAAAAAAAAAAATAGAGAAAAAAAAAAAAAAAAAAAAAAAAAAAAAAAAAGAAAGATAGGGACTGATGAGATGTGGGGGAAGGATATCTTATATTATATTATCTTATATTATATTATTATATCATATTTTATTTTTTACAGGATTGACAATGGCAATTGTTACATAGGAGGGAGGATGGAAATAAAAATTTATCAACACAATATGGACAGTTTGGTGGTAGTGGGGAGTGGGATGGTGATTGCAATGACAATGGTAAATAATAAATGGTCACTTTGTATACGTATACACACACATACCCACACTCACATCCACTCACACACACACACTCAGATCAACACTTAAATCACTCTTGTCACTGCTGGAATTATAGATTTAAAAGATTGCTCACTACTGCACTATGTTGGTTTGTTTGTTTGTTTGTATGTATGTCTGACTGTTAAATAAAAAAAAAAAAAAAAAAAAAAAAAAAAAAAAAAGTTAGACATCAAAAAAAAAAAAAAAAAAAAAAAAAAAAAAAAAAGAAAAAACCACGAATACATGTTATATTGCACCCCATAAACACAATCATGCAAAGAAAAAGAGGAGTAAACCACCCCTTTAAGAGACAGGTTCAAGTGGATAATAAAATGTAGTCATCATCTCTTCAGCTTCGAGTAAAAGACTCAATCGGTTGATTTTGTTTTCTTATTATCTGAACCAATTAAAGGGTCACTTCACCCATTTGCATTAAGCTTTGTATCTTTAGAAACTCAGTCATATTTTTGAATGGTCATTGTTTTTTCCCTTATTTTCCCCTGAGATGGAAGAAATAAGGATTTAAGTGTTTAACTTCCTGCTTATCGTGACGTAAAAATCGTCATTTTGCGTCACGATAAGCAGGAAATCAGTTTTCATTAAAATCTTTTAGAACTACACATGTTAGCTCATTATTATGCCAGGGTGTTGGACCCACTCACCCTACAAGCCTATTACAGATCAGTGGGTGGGGCTTCACTTGCAGAGACTGAAATCAATATCCGCCATCTTGTTTGGAAGCTAAGCTAACAAGCGCTGTGGAGATCATAAGTTATGACAATGACGGAAGAAACTAAACATGATATGGAAGAAGAGGATTTTGAAGCTGCTACTCGAATCCGATGTTCGTGGCTGTCTTTACGAGCCGCAGTATAGTTTAGAGCAGCTGAGGCTGATGGAGGAGCAGGAGACGCCGAGGCGGCGGCCTGTCGTGGTCGAGGACCCCGCACTGACTCTGGTGCTGGGCGGATTGCTGTTGCCTGTACTCTCGCTGCTTACTACGGCCTACAGACACAACCCGTCTGCTGCGGAGGATTTCAACGATTGCAATTTCTCCTGGAGGAAATCTCTGAATCAGATGAGCACTCGGACGTTTGTGTTGTGATAGTTTCGCCTGACTAAACATCCAGGTAACATGCAGTAATTCACCAAACAGAAATAAATACAAACGAGGAGTAATTCACTTAAAGTTTACCAATGTAACGTGAACGGGGTCTGTTGTTGTGGAAAGAAGGAGGCAGGAATCGGCGAACATTTAAACATTTTAATAGTAAAATGAACACATACAAATCGAAAGTATAAGCCAAAGCCAGCAGCCCCTCATTGATGACTGCTGCTAAGTTACACACAACAGAAACAAAACTTAATAAAATCAGGCCTGTTTCTCTCTCGATATGCCGTCGTCGCTCCCGTTTTATGCTTTCGCTTCTCCGTGAGAGACGCGGAACCGGCGCTCGCCTCACAGGTGGCTTTCATTTTCACCAAATAGTCTCCGTTTAGTCTGTTATCACTCACGCCACCAGCCTCGCGCGTCGCGCCGTCCTCTTATGAGCCTCGCGCGGCGCGCTGTCCTCGGGACCGGCGCTCGCCTCACAGGTAGATTTCATCATCACCAAATAGTCTCCGTTTTGTTTGTCATCACTCACGCCACCAGCCTCGCGCGATCGTCTTATGTGCCTCGTCTTCGATCGTCCTGCTCGCCACAGCCAACTAGACATTTTGTGTGAAATGAATCTCAAACTCTGGTGACAGCTAATGTTAGCCTTGTAGACGGAAGAGTGTTGTTGTGGAAGAGTGGTGTCTGCGCTGTTTGCGCGGTTCCGGAGAGGGTGTGGCTTGCGGAGCTGTACAAAGCGTGGAATTCTGGGACATGTAGTTTTTTCATATACAGGCCCCCCTTGGTTATTTTCTGTCTTTTCTCGGTCAAGAGGGCACCAAATTAAAAAATTATTTTACATTTCGAGTACATATATGATCCACTTTCAATAAAGATTAATGTTGTAATGGGTGAAATGCTCCTTTAACAAACACCATCGCACACCTGCAGGTGATAGGCGTGGGGAAAAAGACCATATGCTAATAGGTCAAAAATATACACAAATCAAGGAAAGGGATAGTGTGCGGGAGTTTCTTGTTTTTTGTATATTATCTGAACCGAAAATAAGCTATTTATTTCAAAACTTCTGCTATAGGCCTAAATAACAAATTGTGATTACTAAAACGTAGACGGAGTAGCCTAGGCCTAATTAAAAAGTCATGCATTGTATTAGGCTATGGTTGTAGACATCTTGAAGTAGCTGTACCATCCCAGCGGAACATTCTCATAACATTGTTGCCTGTTATCTGGGATTAAAGTGCATTCAGTGCGGTGTAACGTGCTATGTAACGTTTCTCGTTGTGTTTTCACCGATGGAGGTGAAGATTCAGCAGCATCTAAAATAGAAAAGAATGAAAAGGCAGTTTTCACCTCACACACATGCAGAAGAAGAGCCTCAGCACTGTGTGTCTGTGAGTGTTGTCAGCTGGTAAAACACACACACACACACACACACAAACAGGACATGTCACTAACTGTTAGTGTCTGCAGAGAGAGCAGAATAATGTCAGACAGAGAAATAGACGGTACACATTTCTCTCAATTAATGACGTGTAGATCTTTTGTGTTTGAATGTGAGTCAGAGTCGCACACTGTCTCATTGAAGCCACGACAAAGTTCTTAAATGAGTGTCCAGTGAGAGAAATGAAAGAAAGTGAACATTTTAGGCAATGCTGGTTTGCCTTTATTCGCCGCTCTATAAGCACATGACTGCAAGGGCCAGTTTAAATTTAGAAAGAGCTCAGAGAAAGAGATAGCCTTAGTAAAATACAGTTACAGTGAATGGCATTCTGTGAAGATTGGCTGTATTCGGCAGCAGGGTAAACGGCTGTACTGCATCTAAACAAACAGTTGCTCAAAGTCGGATCGCATACACTGTATCACAACATGCTCTGCTATGGTCACTGCGAGCAGCACTTCTTCGCCTTCTCGTTATTTCTGCCCACTGTCTGGATACGCAGTAAAAACAATAGTAAGCTATGAATGCCTCGATGAGTCTTACATCTGGGTCACGTACGAATATTCAACTAAGAATTAAATTTTCTCTCTCCTCTTTCATTGTCTGAGTTATTTGCTGTGTTTGCTGTGTGAGATTGTAACTGGTATGATTCGAGTTGTTCACAGACACAAAAACAGCACACTGAAATCAGCATTTTCCACCCAAAGCACAATTTTAATATTTCAGATGCATGTGTCACTGACTGCAGGATATCAGCTACCTCGAACTAGACAGCATGGTTAGTAGGCTTTTGTTATGTTTCACCCAAAAAATGCCTTGTAGCATAAGGGCCCTCCCCTTGTGCAGGAATATAGTATTGGCTCTTTTGAAATGAGAAAACCTGCAGAACCCAATGCCGGTTATCAGCGCAAGATACTTGCTGGTTAGGAAAATGTTCAGGACTGTATCTGAAATTTCATACTTCCCTACTATAGCCTATAGTAGGTGAAAAACAGCATCTGATAAAATAATTATGTCATAATTCACAGCAGGCTGGACTGGCCATCGGGCATACCGGGCATTTGCCTGATGGGCCGACGTGCTTTGTGGGTTAGTACATACTTTAACATTTTTTTTTGTTGTTGTTTTTTGTGTTGTGGCCTATAAAACTCGTACAGCGGCGGCCCATTGGGTTTAGTTTTGGTTAATTGGCAGCACGGGGATCTTTGTGCCGGTGTAATGCATTTACAGCGTGCTGTAGGATTTTTGTCTTTCTCAAAGACCGGCACATGACATGCATAGATCAGCGGCCCATTGTTTAATTTCTTGATTGACACTGGGTTGGTCCAATCACATCTTTAAACATCTCCCCATTTGACAGGCGTCTATGAGACCGGCCTTTATAATTTAGTGTTGAGATGTTGTTCATTGAGTCTCTAATCTCTAAAAATTTCCAAATGCTCCATGTGAAACTGCGGTCTTCCAAACTTTTACTATCATGTCAATTGATTTGATTAAAGTGCGAGGGAGAGAGAGTAAGACAGTGCTCGTGTTGTTTGAAGACGTGAGAGTGCGCGTGAGCATGGCCGGTGTAGCAGTCGATTCTGTTCCCTTCAGGAGTTCCTGTTCCCTTTATGCAATCATACTACAAATCGTGCGTAGTTGCCACTTTACCATCAGGTTACCATATGTACCATCAGAATTGAATACGACAAGAAGCACAACTGGAGCCAAAAGGTTAAAAAAAAGGTCATTAGCGATACAATATAATCTTTTTTTAGGCTTTGATTAGAATCCTATACTCATCAAGCAAAAGACAATTTTAACCACAATCACTTCACAATTTAATGTCACATTTTATAAAATAAATAATAGCCTATTTATTTTGAAAGGCTGATTTTCTAATAGGTTTATCCAAAGGGAAAAAAAATGAACAACTCCAAAAACAATGGTTTCATATTTAGTTATTAATTGCAAGAAGCACATTTGTATTCATATTCCCTGGATGTATATATATATATATATATATATACTATGATAAAAATTAAATTTATTGGCTTTTCTTACTAGATTACTTAATGTTGAGTCAAAATAATTCGTTTCTGTTGTGATTTTAATTTAGAGCGTACCATGTGGTAATTAATACTTACCTTATCCCACTGAATTGCAATGACACTTAAATGTTATTGCCATTGTCATTGGTGGTACACTTACCTTGTAACTACACAGAACAAGGGGGTAACAAACACCACTTTAATTTACAGCCCGCAGGAGTTACACTTACCCTGTAACTACACAGCACAAGGGGTAACAAGCACTACTTTAATTTACAGCCCACAGGAGTTACACTTACCCTGTTACTACACAGAACAAGGGGGTAACAAACACCACTTTAATTTACAGCCCGCATGAGTTACACTTACCCTGTATCTACACAGAACAAGGGGGTAACAAGCGCCACTTTAATTTACAGCCCGCAGGAGTTACACTTAACTACACAGAACAAGGGGGTAACAAGCACCACTTTAATTTACAGCCCGCAGGGGTTACACTTATCCTGTATCTACACAGAACAAGGGGGTAACAAGCGCCACTTTATAGGGTCATGAAACCCCAAACCAAATTTTCTGAGATTTTAACAGAGGTATGTGTGTTGAACACCATTGAAGACAATGTTAGCATCTGTTAGATTTAATAATAAGGTTAAATAGGTTAAATTTGAGTTTTTTTCCGCTTTTTTCGACTTCCGGGTTTAAAATCTTCATCGTAGGATGTGACGTGGCAGAGCACAAGGGGGTGCGTTGATGACTCATCGGCGTCTTATAATTATTAATGAGGCTGAGTTTTCATATTCTATGAGAAGACACTGCTCTTAATTATTCATGACACCACGTGGGTCTTTCCAATGACAGACGTCAAACTGATATCGCGTAGTAGAGGAGACAGGAATGACAATCATGGGATGCAAGTGTATATTTTCATGGTGCAAAAGTCAAAATGGATTAACTATGTTTCCCCGCGATGCTGCCAGGGCTAGACTATGGCTCCGGGCGGTTGGTTGGCCAACAACCACGGACACATCTAATCTGCGCGTACATCTAAAATACAATTATCTATTGTAATAGCAACATGACATCATGACTTTTGCGTAAACATACACGCCACTTTCGAGTCAAGTGGCGTATTATTTCTACGCATTTTGAGCTATCCGCGTGTATCCGCGTGTATGCGTGTATGTCTACGCCATTAACGTCCGCGTCATTCCGCGTGTCAGAACACGCGCGTCAAATGTCCAGTCATAAATGCCATTAACCCCAGTGACGGTTAAGTTTAGGGATAGGGTTGAGGTAAGTCATATCTTTTTTTTCCCTAGGATGTTAAGGGAACAGTCATAAATGCCATTAACCCCAGTGACGGTTAGGTTTAGGGACGGGGTTGAGGTAAGTCCTATATTTATATAACGTTAAGTCAACGGCGTTCATAAACACGCTGAAAAGCGATTATGCGTCTTGATAGCACGCCAAAAATGCAAATACGAATTGGCGTGTCATACACACGCTACTTCATGAGATCAGTCTGGTAATAGGCACTCAGGTGAAGCAACAGAAAAGGCATGTTGGTTGTAACACTTCCACGTCAGTCACACTACTAGAAAAAGGCCCTCTTGCTACGTACCTCTACCCCCTCGAAAAGGCCCAGAAGAGAGGCTGATGATTCTGATTGTAGTTTCCAACCAGAATTGACTGATAGCAGCATCTATGACGAGAGGTACTCATATACAGTTTCTATTCAAACAGACATTAATAATTAATTATTTTTAATAATGTTAATTACTATTCCATGTTTGTTGTAGCACCGTAATTGCAACACCACACCATATAATGAGGAAATTCATTGTTTATGAGGAAAACCTCATGGAGCTGTTCAAAAATTGCCCTGTCTGCTCAAGACACTGTGCAATAAAGAGCAGAACAGTGGGTACAGTTCTACATGTGGACCAGACCTGTGCTCATTGTGGCTATCACAAACCTTGGGCCAGCCAGCCGAATGTCAAAAACATACCAGCTGGAAATCTGCAGCTTGCTGCTGCTGTGCTCTTTAGTGGCTCATCCTTCTTGCAAGTCACCAAGGTACGTTTTTTTTATCCAAAAAATGTGATTTGCATACTAATTTGTTATATCTTGTATATTTAACTGTTCTTCTTTTGGGTCAGTTTATGAAGGCATTCAACATTCAGGGGATTTGCCACACTACATACCTGAAACACCAAACCCACTGCGCAAGGTTACCTCCAGATGACGTAGTTTCAACGGTGTACTTGTCCGTCCTATGTCGGTCTCAGGAGGGTGCAGACTGTGACGTCAATCAACGTATTTTTCCGACGTCTACCGAACTTCCAATATGGACTTCAACGGGAATACTGTTTAAGGGCTAAATGTAGTCCGGATATGGTCGTTGTGGACGTCTCATTTTGGTCCCCTATGGGTGCAGACTGTAACACCAGACGACGTCTTATTTAGTCGTCCAACAAACGTCCTGTATCAACGTCCATATGATTACTGTATAAGGGCTAATTATACTCCAAATGTGGTCATTGTGGACGTCACATTTTTATACATTAAAGGTGCAGACTGTGACGCCAAACGACGTCTTATTAAGTCGTCCAACAAACGTCCTGTATTGACGTCCATATAATTTCTGTATTTGGGCTAATTATACTCCAAATGGGGTCATTGTGGACGTCACATTTTTATACCTTAAAGGTGCAGACTGTGACACCAAACGACGTCTTATTTAGTCCTCCAACAAACGTCCTTTATTAACGTACAGGTACAGTGCTTTGATACTGCACTGTTCATAACCTTTGTCTCATTTCAACTGTTCCAGTTAATTTTTCTGTTGCTTCATTTGATTGCTTTCCTTTCCACCACCACTCTAACTCAACTGGAAACACATTTCAATGTAGCCTATTCCAATCCATTTCCTCTGAGCCAAACGCTACAGGAAAATTAACTGGTATAGAAAACAGGCCCTCCACCCACTGGAAAGGGATAGGCATACAGTTATGCACTGATGTTCAAGAAATCAATTCAATCCCACTCATTTTAATTTTTTTATTTATTTTTTTTGTTAATCACAGTATGATGTGCACAATTTCAGTAACACAACTATCACACAAGTGCAAAACAAGACGCAAATGTTGAGTGTGTGTGTGTGTGTGTGTGTGTGTGTGTGTGTGTGTGTAATTAAGAGTTCAGATGCAAAATCCTTTAAGTGCCATTTGAAATTTTCTTCTAGAGTGATAATTTTTATCAACCTTGTACTGTATATTTAAGTTCAGTAATTTCACTTAAATTGCAATGAGGATTACCTATTAATTGTCATTTAAATGAAATTACAGAACGTAAATATACAAGCTTGATAAAAATGATCATTCTAGGGCTGTCAAACAATTAATCGCGATTAATCGCATCCAAAATAAAAGTTTGTGTTTACATAATATATGTGGGTGCACTGTGTATAATTATTTTGTATATATAAATAGACACACATGCATGTATATATTTAAGAAAAATGTGTTCTTAATATATGAAATATTTATATTTATACATAATATTAATTATCTATAAATATATATAAAGTGTATACTTTCAGATTTTTCTTAAATATATACATGCATGTGTGTGTATTTATATATACAAAATAATTATACACACTACGCCCACATATATTACGTAAACACAAACTTTTATTTTGAATGCGATTAATCGCGATTAATCGTTTGACAGCCCTAGATCATTCTAGAAGAAAATTTCAAATGACACTTTGATGCTTTTGCATCTGAACTGTTCATGTGTGCATGATCAGTGACTATGAGGAGTGAACCCTCCAACTCCACTTCTTTATGCTGCGTGTTTAAGGTGTTCCGAAGTGAAAGTTCTAATGGAGTCCTCAGTAGCCGTTTGGTCGAACTTCATAACTCCATGTGCACATGTAAAAAAACAGACATAATTACTATCATACAAAGGCACTCTGCAGTCATACATCAACACCCTCATTCTTTTTTTTCTTTTTTTATCTGGCCTTACTTTGTAGTGCTCTGTATATCTTTGTGTTTCCGAAAGGCCTCTTGCCTTTTTGCCCCCTCCCCTTCATATTAAAAGATGCCATTAAGGCATTAGAGAAGAGTCTAAAGGAAAAGAATTTACATTTAGAAATCAATAGGAGAAATCAATAGTTCTGTGGCCACAAACACATACACAAATAATATTCTGCATACACACTATCATGTCAGTCAGGGGGGTTTACGCCTTGGAATGTGGGAATTATGTTATCTGCTACTTGTTAAGCTTCAGAGCCGTAAGAAAGTTGTTTTCAAAAGTAGACTAACTATGGCCAATGTTTAGCTAACGCTAGCTGGTGGAGATGCACTCCCTCCCCCACAACAGGCTAGTTTAAGACAATAACGCCAAAACAGCTACAATTAATAATGCTTAATTTAACATAAACTTCACTAAGTTGACTGAACTTACCTTGAAAACAAAGATTTTCCAGATTTATGCCCAATTTCTTGAAGTGCCTGCTGTTCACTGTCCCAGCAGTGTTTCCTGTGGAACTACCATACTGCAGGCGGGACTTCCTGTTTCATCTCTATGCGGACCAATTCCGGACGTCATCACGACGTTCAAACTAGTGATGGCCAGATGAGGCTTCCTGAACCACTGAGACCTCGCAGCCCAGTTCGGGTCAAGATGGCGCCGTGTTAACAACAACTTTATTACGCTGTAATCCTGAAAAAAATGTGCTGTGCTTAAGGCTTGAACTTCTATGCTTAATTTTATATATAACTTGTAGTGGAATCTTAACATACCCTTTTAAGTCTGTTTTTTGACATTTATTGGGACCCTCCTTGCGTTTATTTTAGCTGGTTTATTTCTACGCCTGTGTGAAGTAAGCTAGCCCCGTTGACAACGATGGAAGAGAACATGGATACAGCCTCTGTCGAGGCTTCTGCAAACATCGAAAATCTAAAGGTACATAACTACTCAAGACGTCTAGAAGATACTTTTGGGCCCCTTCCCGACACTCCTAGTAAGTCTCCTGCTCTGAAGAAACCTCGTTCTAATGCCTCCGACTCGGTCTCTAATTCTGTGCTGCTAGCGGCAATCGAAAAGGTTAGCAAGCTACAAGAAGAGTCTTTTGGTAAAACTGCATTCCGTCGAGGCATCGGTGAAGGATAACACTGCTTCGATCTGTAACCTCACCTGCTCGCTTGAATCTATAAACAAGCAGGTGGAGGACGTGACGGATAAGGTGCTTTCTCTGCAAGCTAAAGTTGTGAAGCTGGAAAAGGAAAATAAAGCTCTCAATGAGAAATGCAGCGGTTTGGACAGTTACAAGCGCAGATGGAACCTCCGTGTAGCCGGGATACCTGAGCACGAAGGGGAAAACGTTAAAATGGTCGTCATTGAGCTGTTCAGGAACCTCTCACCACACTCCGCAGAGAAACTACAGGACATGGTCGACATCGCGCATCGGCTTGGTCCTAAGTCTGGAAACGCCATTCCGCGACGGATCATCGTTCAGTTTTTATCCCGCACTTGCCGAGATGCAATTTGGGCTGAAGCAAAACGTTCCGAACTTTTGAAACAGAAGAAAATTCGGATCTTGGAAGATCTTACGCAGGAAGACAAGGAGGCGAGAAACAAACTTTGGCCACTCGTTGAAAAGGCAAGAAGGGAAGGAAAGAAAGCTGGGTTTAATGGGCCCGTTGCCTTCATTAACGGGAAGAGAATTTCTGTTTACGATATTTAATGTGCCCCTTATACTTAATGTGCCCCTTATACTTTTAGAATATTTCTAAATGGGGAGACTGAGTTTTTTTTTTTTTTTTTTTTTTTTGGTCCATGACAGCCAGGGTGTGTTGACCTTCCTAATTGAATTGGGAGTTCGAGCCTTGTAAGCTCCGCATATCTTCTAAGAAGCATATTTAGTTACTGTACTTGTTCTGACAGTCGTATTAGGCTACTCAAAAGAGTTTGAGTTCTGATTTTATGTTTAGTTCACATTTCTCATGTTTCTCTTTGAATGTTCGGGGGCTACGTGACTTAAACAAGCGAAAAGCTTTATTCTTGTTTTGTAAATCCGTAAAAAAGGACATATATTTTTTGCAAGAGACGCACTCTTGTGTAAACGATGAAAAATTCTGGAGTAATCAGTGGGGGAGTTCTATTTCCTTCTGTCATAACTCTAGTTCATCAGGTGGGGTCGCTATATTGTTTAATAGTGGGTTTCAAGGAAAGGTTATAGAAACGCTTTCTTCAGGGATTGGAAGGTGGGTTATCTCAGTTGTTAACTTGGACAGCAATTTTTTCATAATGATTAACATATATGGGTTCAATAGTTCTGCAAACAACAAAACTTTACTTGATAATATAGTCATTTATATAAATAATTTAAAACTTAAATATCCCTCTGCCTTTATTTTATTTGGTGGCGATTTCAATGAGGCACCAGATTTAGTTGCTGATAGATTCCCGCCTAGACAAGTGTCTAATAGCGTTAACCCCCTGATTACAAATCTTTGTCAATGTCTGAACCTGTTCGATGCACATAGATATTTATACCCAGATACACACATGTATACTTGGTTTAAATCAGATTTTTCTCAAAAATCACGTATAGACCTGTGGCTTATGTCAGACTCTTTAATTTCTTTTTTAGTATCAGCAGAAATTTCACCCTCACCTTTAACTGATCATGCAGTGATTGACATTACGTTATCTGATGATAAATCCAAGCGAAGAAGAAAAATGAACCCTGGGTACTGGAAATTAAATTGCTCCTTTTTACTCTCTGAATCATATTGTCAAGAAATTAAGAAAATCGCAGAGAGTGTTAAATCTCAGGCTAATACCTCGGCTATTTCGAAATGGGAGCTATTTAAATATGAATGTAGGAAATTTTCGGTTAAATTTGGGAAAAATAGAATATCTGTTAAAAATAAGGAAATTGCAAACTTAATTAAAAAAATAAATGAAATTTTACAGAAACCTAACCTGAGTGAGGAGGATAAGGAATCTCTTTATACTTCACAAGCCTGTCTGGATGATCTCTTTCTGGAAAAAGCAAAGGGCGCTTTTATTAGATCGAGGTCAAAATGGCTTGAGTTTGGAGAACAAAATTCTGCCTACTTTTTCAATTTAGAGAAGAAACGTGGCAGTAATAAAAAAATCTCTTCTCTGTATATTAATAATACGTTATCTAATGATTCCTCTGTGATTTCTTCCCATGTTTTTAAATTTTATCAAAATTTGTATACCTCTTCTTTTGACCCCAACGCTTCATCTTTGTTTTTTCATAAGATTCAATCTGTTATTCCTAAAATTAACGTCCAGAACAGAAAAAATTGTGAGGATCCTTTTAATATAGATGAGCTTTATAATATAGTCAAAAGAATGCCAAATAATAAATCCCCGGGGCCAGATGGCTTACCCTTTGAATTTTTTAAAGTCTTTTGGGACTCTATTAAACATCTTCTTTATGATGCCCTTATTGAGTGTTCAATGAAAGGTGAATTGGCAGAATCTATGAAACAAGGTCTCATCTCTCTTATACCCAAACCTAATAAGGATAACAAATTTTTAGATAATTGGCGCCCGATCACCCTTTTGAACTCTGATTATAAGTTATTGGCTTCTATATATGCTGAAAAGCTTAAGCCTTGTTTGGCAAATATAATTTCTGAATCTCAATCTGGTTTTCTAAAAGGTAAACATATCTCTAATAATATTAGATTGATTATAGATATTCTTGATTATTCTGAATTTATAAACAAAGAGGCGTTAATTTTGTTTATCGACTTCTATAAAGCATTCGATACAGTTGAGCACTCTTTTATTTTTGAAGCCCTTTCTAAGTTTGGTTTTGGTAGTTCTTTTATTAATATGATTCGTACTCTTTATAATGGTATTAACAGTTGTGTTTCCTTAGCTTCTGGAACTTCTCCCCGATTTTCAGTGGGTCGAGGTATTCGCCAGGGATGCCCCATATCTCCTTTTCTATTTCTATTGGCTGCTGAGCTTCTAAGTTTGTATATAAAACACTCAAATATTGAGGGGATAAATATTGGAGAGAACACTTTAATAATTAGCCAGTTAGCTGATGATACTTGCCTCTTTCTTAAAAATGATTCACAAGTCTCTGGTGCCCTAAGCAGTTTTACTCTTTTCTCCAAAGCTTCTGGATTGGTGGTAAATCCCACGAAAAGTGAAATTTTGTATGTGCATGATTCAGATAAAGTTTCTGTTGATGGTATTAAAGTTAAACAGCAGGTAAAATACCTTGGTGTCGATATTTGCAAATCAGGTTCTGAACGTCTTCATAACAATTTTCAACCAAGGATAGATAAAACCAAAAAAATACTATGTTGCTGGTTGCAGAGAGACTTGACTATTTATGGGAGAGTCTTGCTGTCTAAGGCTGAGGGCATATCTCGCCTAGTTTACCCTGCTCTTTCCCTATATGTTGATAAAAAAAATGATTAAATCTATTGATTCTCTGCTATTTCGTTTCATTTGGAAAAATAAAACAGAATGCGTTCAAAGAAAATCTTTGATAAGAAGTTACAAGGAGGGTGGTCTTAACGCTTTAGATTTTCAAACTATTAACCAGACATTCAAAATTAACTGGATTAAGTATTATATTTCTAACAATGATTTACCCTGGTTTTGGATCCCTAATTTAATCTTTAAAAAATGTGGTGGCCTTAAATTCTTATTATCTTGTAATTTTAAGTGCAGCAAACTACCCATTAAACTCTCAAATTTTCATAAACAAGCTCTTGAATCCTGGAAGATTGCTTTCAAACATAATTTCTCCCCACACACGTGTATTATTTGGAATAATGAAAATGTACTGTGTGGTAACAAATCTCTTTTTCTCAAAGAATGGGTGGATCAAAATATTCTTTTTGTTTCTGATTTGTTTAGTGCTCAAGGAGACCTTCTTTCCTTTTATGATTTTATGTCTCTAAAAAATGTTATGATTTCTGTAAGAGATTTTAATAAGGTGACTAAAAGCATTCCTGTAAGTGTAAGAACCTTGTTTAAAGCGCATCTAAGTTACAACCGTTTAAACAACTTTATTCCTACTCTTGCTCTCAATGGTGTTAATATATTAGATAAAAAATGCAATAACTTCTTTATTAGGAATGCTCTTTCTTCAGCTTCAAGAACTCTTCCTAAAGCTCGCTCTAAATGGAGTATATGTTATCCAAACTCTGATTTAAATTACTTATGGGCTTTCTCTCATAAACTTTTTATTCCTAATAAAATAAAAGAACTACATTTCAAGATTGTTCATAGATATTATCCTTGTAATCTATTCTTGAGCAAGTTTTCTGAGAATGTATCTTCTTTATGTTCCTTTTGCAATATTGAAGAAGAATCTATTCTTCATTTATTTTATCAATGCCCATTTTCTAAATCTTTCTGGTCTGATGTTACCTTGTTAGTTTTTGTCTGTTGCAAGAAATTGGTACAAATTTCTGATTCTATAATTTTTTTATCAGATTTTCGTTCCAATGATGTTAATTTTAATTATACTGTATTTTTGCTTTGTCTTCTGGGCAAGTTTCATCTTCACAAAGCCAGAACCATTCATTGTAAGCCGGATTTTAGAATGTTCTCATCAGATATAAAATCCCTTTTTGCTTCTTTTAAAAATCTTTCGAAACCACTAAAATCAAAGGTTTCTAGAACATATAATATTCTCGAGTCTGCTGTAAAGAACCTTTAATTTTGTTTTTTAACAAATTGGAATATTGTATTGTTTTGTATAACTTAATGCAAATTTTTTGATGTCTGTAACCCCTCTCTTATTGTTATTGTATTTGTTTATCTTGTTTCTTTTGTTCTCTGTTATTGTCTTTAATTTGCAATAAAAAAAAAAAAAAAAAAAAAAAAAAAGAGACCTCGCAGCCCATTGCTTCACCCAAAGGTTCATTACTCGAAGCTTCATTCAGCATTGCTCACTAATGACACCTAGCTACTGTGCAAAGAAATAGCAGACAAAATAAATCATTCTGAACCAATGACCCGCCCCCACTTTGTTTTATTTATTTATCTTCTTCTCACTGTTAATGTCTCTGTAACCTTTCATTTGCAATAATAAAGAGATCTGTGCAAACATTTGTCTATTGCCTGGATATTAAATAAAACGTGTAGCTATCTTTATCTTTCTGCATTTTGTTCAGAGACAGCTGTCACACACACACAATTAATTATTATTATTATTTTTTAAATATAGTGACAGTATGAACAACAAAAGTGACTGTGTTGAGTGAGGGAGTGTAATAAAGTAAGCAACAAAAGTGCTGCAGTTTGGAGTGGACGAAGCAAGAAAGGGCTACAATATATATATATTGAGAAAATGAATTTAGGTTTTAGACAATTCCTCTTCTTGGACAAAACCTCTCCAGCCTTGGAAAAATATCCTTTCACAAGGAGAGGACGTCAGTGTGCCAGCGGGTGAAAATGAAGATACTAATGCTTCTGTTGAGCCCAGACAGGGTTGGATTTCCTCTTTCTTGCTGGCTCCATTACCATGAAAAAGGAAGATGTCATAAAAAATAAATAAATAAATAAATAAATAATCCAAAAGGGCAATCCAAATCAAAAAGCAGTCCAGTCAGAGATCCAAAAATCCAAAGTAATTGAAATAATCTTGTCTAATTAATATAACAAGACTATAATATAGCTACTATAATTGATAATAACAATTATTAATTATTATTAATAACTATTCTAACCTGATACAGGCTAGTGTAGTAATATACAGCCCTAACACATATATGACACACTAACGATAATGAGATTTCTCTGACTCTGACGCGACTACAACTGCTTCTACTGCTCATGAAACAGCCACAGGGTGGCGCGAGCCGAACCGCAGACCGAACCGATGACGTTTTTACACAAACCGAGGCCTCGTTTGTCATCAGTCACGTGATTTTCACGGTAACAACACAAGCCTCGAATCGCGGCTTCATCTGGCACGCCCATTTTTTCTCGACACAAGCTCCGAGGCCTCGGTTCAAATGTCACATCACTAGTCATAGAATGTCTCTGAATCAAGGGCGAAATTGTCAATCACACATTGGGGGGGACAGCTGTGGGACTTTTTGTGTTGGCGCATGCACATTTTTTTTTTTAACAAAATAAAATAAAATAAAAAAAAATTCAAAACGCTATAAATCCATCCATTTTTTGTATCATTTTTAGTAGAGTCATATTTTTAGTAGCCTAAAGTGTCAACTCAAACAAATAGTAGGCTACCAATTTCAACATATAGGCTATGCATGAAAAAATAATTATTAAAAAATTATCAATAATGATAACGATATATTCAAAAAAGGGATGGGCACCCCTCCAGCACATGCACACTACATAGCATGTGAGGCTAAGTAAAAAAAAAAAAAAAAAACATAAAATAAACATAGGCTATTCGTTTCATATATGTGTTTAATAATATTACATTACTTATTTTTATTATTTCATCTATGTTGAGTAGGCTATGAAAAGGGAACCGCATGAGATGAGTAAGATAGGATCAAAATTCAAAAGCTGCCCAATATTGGAAACTATTTGGAGTGGGTCAGACATGATTTTGACCACTTATTAACTTTTGTTTTGTAGAAAGCTTGTACATTTCGTTTGATATAGATTGTATATTTATTTTAATAAATGGTATACTTTTAAACAAAACAATTAAAAACGAAAATAAATTGGCAACTCTCTGCGTATGTAGGCTAATTCGAAGTATGCGTTTCTATAGGCCTATGCGCGTTCACTGCGAAGATGGCAAGATAAGTAGCCTAAGCATCATCAACTTTATCTTTGCTGCTGACACTGACAGAAAACACTAGTTTATTAATAAACAATTCATAAGTTTCATGCATAATCATTACTTTTGCCGGTTCTTTGTGGCAAGCTATGCATGCAAGATGCGGAATAGGCAATTAAATACGCACATGGTTTCTCTCCAATTTATTAAATAAATATATGTGATTACTGATTAGACAAATGGCTTAAATGATCTACTTCTAGTCGACTAGAAAACTAGGACTCATTTTGAGGAATGAATGAACATAAACAAACCTCTGTTCAGAGTGCCGCCGTGCTGGATTGAGTGAACGCTCATCGAATTCGAGGATTTATCGCGTTTTGGCTAAAAACAGGGCTGGCGCTTATCGCGTTTTGGAAAGAAACTGTATCTTGCGGTACATTTTAAACAAGGAAATATAGCGATTTGGCATGAAACGTTGATGGAGCAGCGAAAGGGTTCTGTCCACAGAAAATTTTCATTTTTTCCCAATTTTCGGGGCCGGGATTTTATATTTTCGGAGCTGGAGAGAAAGACGTATTTGCAATCACATCGACATTGCCCGCATACAGTATGATCAAATATTGGGGGGGACAAATTTTCGTTCTTTGAATATTGGGGGGGACGTGTCCCCCTGTCCCCCCATATAATTACGCCTATGCTCTGAATAGGTTCACGCCCACTTTTGGGGGAAACAAACTAGACTCCCCATAGACTTCAATACAAAATAACGGCAAAACCCAACGCCCGTACACAGCCGACATGCGTAAATAACTTAAGAAAATACTTATATACACCATGTCAAGTAATTATATGTCCACCCTGCCTGCCATAGAGCGTGAAAGATACATTTTTTATACCCGTTATCAAGCCCAGGCTATCTGTCATCATCATCATAAAATCATAAGATATACTTTAAGGTTTTTTACTTTAAAAAAACGAAATAAAACCATTCACTGGCTTGCCTGTTGACTCGACGAGGTACAAATAAATATCCGGGTAAGACACCTCTGGCCACTGGGTGGGGTTGTTACCCCAATTTCACATAGGGAGAATAAAGGGACATGTTTAAATTGGCCAAATTAAGTTTTTGTATGTATCTTCCATGCTCTATGGCAGGCAGAGTGGACATATAATTACTTGACATGTTTTATGAAAGTGAGAGGCGGTATTAACATTAAGTGACATGGTCATCTGACGCGCAGATGCCAATGGCACATGTCACTATGCGTATTGGCACATCCGGTCTCCATTGGCATGTGCCAGTGGTTAGTGACATGTGTCACTGACATAATTGGCATCTGCCAGTGGATAGTGACATGTGTCACTGACATTATTGGCATGTGCCAGTGGATAGTGACATGACACAGACATTATCGCGACACACTGACACTGTTGCGGAACTGGTTGCCGTCTTGTGACAGTAGTAACTGACAAATGAGCTGAGCAGCTATACTGACGTAATTGTGAAACAAACGCCTATATAAATTGCCTATTTTAGTGTTTTTTTTTTAATTAAACGTTTTAAAGTCAGTATTTTTTTAAAAAAAAAAATCTCAAAGTAGCCTAACATGTGGTGACAGTTGAGGAACATACGGGTGGTGTAGCCTGTCATTTGTTTGAGTAGCAAGTAGCCTACATAAGACAGTTGCAAAAATTAAATTAAAAAACGAGTAATCAGAGTCTGATGTCGATATAAATAATTAGTGAATAATTTATATAATATATAATATAGCTATACTTTATGTAAGTAAATTATTTACAAATTATTTATATTGATATCAGACAGAGTCTGATTACTTTGTTTTTGCTTATAGGCTACTCATCTGGCTTTAATATTTTACAAATACATTTAAGGAATTGCGTAATAAGAAATAAACAATTTTTTATAAATCTGATCATGCATTCTTACTGTAGATGTAATCTACATTCTCCGGTTGACAGCGGCTACGCTACTGGAGTTTGATAAGGTCATAACATACGGCGACGGGTGATTCTCTGAATTGGGTGCCCTTCATGTCCCCCAAACTTGCTTCAAAGATTTTCAATTGAAGGAAATCACAAAATGCATTTTAATGCTGTCAATTAATATTACCAGGTTCCTTTGCATAATAATGCAACACAATTGCTTTAATTTTATTTATTTTTTTAAATATAATGGGTTGCCTAAGTAGCAGACAACAAGCATTTTTGCATGTCCTCACTAACCATCATTACATTTTCATTTAAAATCAAACAAATAAAAAGTGCAATTAATACCAAAATGTTGCTGCTAATATAATCATATGTTTGTCTACTTTAAATAAAATATACATATTTATTAAAAAAATAATTAATTAAGTATAAAAATGCAATATTTATACACGTCCTCCAGTTTGTTTTCAACCCCGTCACGCCATAATACTTAGCCCCCTATAAAAATAATGGATCAATCCCTGTGGCATGTCATCCAGGAAGTGACATCACACAAGTCTCTTGAAGAACATGTTGCAAAGAAAGGCAACTGTCAGTATCTTTTCCTACCTATATTTCATGTTTTTCGCTGTCAGATTAAGATGGTCAGGCTCAACGGTTCAACTCTGTTGTATGACTTAATGATAGTAAACATCGGTTTAAGAAGAATTAAATAATAGTTTTGGAAAACATTACAATTGTATGATGTTCTAAATGCCATGTGGAGCTACTGTCTTAGCTAAGTAAGGAGCTATGGCTACTATTAGCCAAAAACTTCAACCCCGTCACATTCAACCCTGTCACGTTTTTTATTATAACAGGGTTGAATCGTTGTGACAGGGTTGAATGTTTGAGACTTCTTAGTAGATTACTCAGTTGTAGACTTCTTGTATTGTAATGTGAACTGTCAGAAATAATCGATTATGCTATTTTATTTTCAATATTTTCAGACACCACAATGGCAAAAACAGCAGCAGAGAGGCAAAGACAGTACAGAGCAAGAAGGGATGCAGGCGCAGAGAGAAGGGAAAAATATCTCAGGAATGAGCGTGAAAGGTGGAAAAGGGACATAGGCATGGAAAAAGAAAAAAAAGCAATCTGAGTGATAGGCTAACAATATAAGCGAAAGACATGGAGAGATGCTAAAAAAAGACAGAAGAAGTTTGAAGAATGGTAGAAGTTTGAAGCTTTGAAGAATGGTAAATGGACTGCATTTATATAGCGCTTTCATAGACCTAATGGCCACCAAAGCGCTTTACATATTGCCCCACATTCACCCATTCACTCACTCATTCATACACCGACAGCGGTGTCAGCCACACAAGGCGCCATCCAGCTTATCGGGAGCAGCTGGGGTTAGGTGTCTTGCTCATGGACACCTTGATACTTGGTGGTGTCCATGGTGATACATGGTGGATTGAACACCATGCAACCTTTCGGTTTGTAGACAACCTACATGAACCACTGAGCTACTGCTGCCCCAGAGAATGTCGACACCCCTCCACAAAGCAAAATGCAGAGCAACAAAAACAAAATGTAAGGAGTTAATTTAGATTAGATGAAGTTGACTGTAAGTTAGTGTGTGTTAGAGAAAGTAAGGGCCCTATTTTAACGATCTGAAATGGAAGTATCAAGCATGAAGTGTAACTTTGTGGCCGGGCCTCGGGCGCTGTTGCTATTTTACTGGCGGGATAGAAAAACTCTTGTGCCTGGCTCAAGTTTAAAAGGGGTTAGTCTGAAGTAGCTTCATTATTCATAGGTGTGGTTTGGGCGTAACGGAAATAAACCAATCAGAGCGTCATATTACACTCCCTTTAAGAGCGTGATGAGGTGCGCTTGTTTCATGCCGCAATACTCTTATAACGGTGTATTTACCAGACGCGCTTCAATCGGTCCACAGACGTGGAGATCGATGTTCTCGTCAGGGCCGTAAAAGAAAGAGAAGAGAAGAATTAGACCCACCCAAATTAGCTTTGGTTGAACATGCATATAATAATTTGGGTGAATGCGTAAGCTTTATGCTTACACAACAATGATTTCCCTCGTGTTTTAATATTTTTCCTTATAATAATGTATCATTTGCAAAAAGTAAAATGCATCTGTGTAGCTGAGAGAATCATCTACAGTGTATGCGCGTTGTTTACATCTGTATTATGGCCAAGAATGCACGCTTAAAATAGCATCTGAATGTAGGCTACGCACAATGCACCACTGACTTTAGACCAGGTGTTTTCTGGTCAGTGGCGCAATTGTTTTCTGGAACTGCAAAATAGCACAAGGGAATGTTTGCCCCGAAACACGCCTTCTTTTTGCGCCGACCCGCCCATTCGGTTCATTCCCTAGTTTAACAGCGTGTGTCTGTGGAGGCAAAAGCATGCATTGCGTGGGTGCAAAATAGGAATGATACTTGCGTCAGAGTACAAAGTCATTTGTGCCGGGTGCAAGATAGGGCCCTAAGTATATTCTCTGTATAGGTGTTTGTCCATGTGAGATTTTAAATGTTGGCTGCATTTTTGGTAATTATTTATTATAAAACGTTTGTTTGTTTTTGCCAACTTTAATAAAATAAAATGTTATTGATGTTATATTTGTTATGTGATGTTATAAATGTTATATTTGATATCATTCATTTTAGAGGTAAGAAATCCATTTGAAATAATGAAATCACTTCATGATAAGAAGACAAATTAGGGTCAATATTTGTTTTGCTGTGTGTAGAATTTACCAGACAGTCGGAAAAAATACGAAAGCCTGATTAAATACTACTATTAATGCATATTTTGTGTTAAGATATGAAGACCAATGTTAGATAAAGTTTTCATGAGCTGATTTGGTATTCAAATGTTGAGTATCTAAAAATAATTTTCTACATGCAATAAATTATATCAAACAAGGGACATCTCATTGAAAACCTTCTAAAATAATTTACTTGAAAATATTTTTAAATCATACTTAAAAAGGGTCCAAGTGGTCTGTTACGGGGTTGAACTTCAAAACAACTTTCAGTAAGAAAAAACACTCAATATCGATTAGAAATTCATGCCTGAGGTGGGAAAATGCATTTTCTTAAAGGTTTGACTAATCCACTATCACATGAAATGATCAGAAATATAACTATTTGAGGTAAAAAAATCAAAAAAGGTATGACCCAAAAGGCACCCATCTCAGAGAATCACCAATCCATCAACATGTCACTTATTGGCACTTGCCATTATCCACTGACACGTCGGTTTATTGGCACATGCCATTATCACTGACACATGCCAATTAAAACCACATGCACCAGACGACTGCGTCATGTGCCACATATTGCCAATGACACATGCTGCTATCTGTTATGTATGGTGTGATGAACGGCAGAACATTTGATTTATAATACGATGCTTTCAGACATTACATCTCGGTCTTAATTTTTACAAACAGGCTTCGCCATATTTTTAATATCGTGGTCCGTTGTATGCATTTATATTTACTATGGTTCTTTTTTTTTTTAATTTAGACAATGTATTTACCTACATATTGTATACAGTTGTTATAACACATTTATCTCTATTTGCATATGGATTTACAGTTCAGCCGTGTCATTTCTAACTATACAAGAATATACAGTAGAAACTATTTAGCAATTTTAGTAAAATGTTCTTATTAAAGTGGTACTTACAAGCAGGAGTATGTTGTTTACTTTGTGCACCACAAATTGACAATTAACAATCAGGTATTTCAAATAATTAGTATGAGAGAAAATGCCCGAAACCATTGTAAAGTGACACATAGGCCTACCATTGTTAAATTAATTATGAAAACTGGCACCAATCATTCAGAAGTGTGCTGGACCTTGACACTGCTTTTCACAATGCAGAGAAGTGTACATCTGTAGATCCTATATTAAACTGGATATCTATTATAATGTGGATACAACAAGTCAAATATTTGAACAAAACATGTGGGCATCTCCAGAAGGAATATATATTATGAATTTGTAGTTATTGTAGACTAATCCCCAATGTTTAGTCAATGGTAGCTTTTAAAATGCATACACCTTTTTCAGTAAGCAGAGACAGAAAAGAGACTCGACAAATATGTAAGTTAAAGTAATGGCTTTTTTATTCTCTATAGTTGTGTTTCCAGAAAGCACACCATTAAAATCCTCTTTTTCATTAATTTGTCAGGCATTACTGGTAATATAAAGAAAAAGATCTGTCTTTTGAACGTTCAAACATACTTTAGTCAGTAATTGTATTGTTTTTGTGACCATACCTTGAACAAAATTTTGCAGGCAGTTGCACCGGGATCATTATTATTATATATATTTTTTGGTTGTATTATTTGACTCTGTCATTTTTATTTTCATGTTTTGTCATTATGTTCAATAGGTTTTTTTGTGTGAAGTCTGGAGATCCCTGGAGGCCAAAAAAACAAACAAACGCCTAAACTGGTCAGCCAGGACTTAGTTTGCTGGTTTTAGATGAGTTTTAGCACTTTTCAGCTTAAACCAATCAAGAACCTTGATTACTTCTAACAAGAGTGTTAAAAGAGAATACATTTTCTTGCTGCAGGTATGGAAAGTGTTCCATCTTTTCCCCCTTTTAATAAATGCAGTTGATGCATTAGCATACTTCAAATTATTGTAACTTAACTATGACAGAGGCCATAACAACTTCAACCGCATAGCGGCAAATCTTCTCCAATCTTTGTAGAAGAAGTATGGTCACCTTAAAAAGAAGAAGAAAAAAGTAGTTTTTCATCAAACAACAAATAACACAAATCAACTTCAATCATTAAGATAATTACCACATACTTCTGGAATCATAACATCAAAAATGTAGTTAAGGTTTTCAAGATCCTCATCTGCATCCACTGCTCTCTTAATTTTGTCAGCAAGTTTGATGAGCTATTAAATATGATAATATTGAATCATTTAGGATAATAAGGAACTTGTTGTAATATAACAATAACTGCAAGTAAAATGTGAAACGCTTAAAACAATAAGATTCCTCACATCACTTTCGCTGAAAAAGCACTGCTTTGGCTTCAAGTGTTGCTTGAATTTCAGTGATGTCTCTGGATGTTTCCAGAGGTAAAACCGGCAAGATTTGATGTCCCCTTTGTGAAAAGCTTCATTTAAAGCCTGTTAGAACAGAATTATGTTAAAATGGTATATATATATATATATATATATATATATACACACATAAATATATACATATATATACATATATATGTATGTATATGGGAAGAAATGTTAATTGTGATTTTATAGTACTCACTTTTATGTCTTGATCTGAGATTATGTTTTCAATACCAAGTCTCAGAGCCTTCCTAGTGCTACAAAGAAACAATAATGTACATGTTATCAACATTAGGTTATGACATAGCATAGAAAAAATACAGGCTATAGAATAGTTGCTGATTATTCAGAAGATGACAATGAGCCAGTGACACCACAAAAGGTTGTTAATAAGTGGTTAGCTAAATCAAAGTTTATGTAGCTTTATACTGATTATGAAACATGAATTGAAGTACCATAATATTAATGTTGAGTATCTTTTGTTCCTATTTATTTCTAGCATGATCAAACATTTCAGTGAAAATAAAAATAAAATGTCATTATGTCATTAGACCATGATCCAACTCCATGTTTCTTAATGACAGTAAAAGCTTTCTATTTAAACTTACTCATCAAAAGTGTATGGTTGTGTCAAATCACATCCACATTTGAAAGTGCCTTTTTTGACATCTGCTTCTTTCACTCCAGCACAATCTGTGTGTAGCCAGCCCAAACACATGTCACACTGTACCCACAAGGTCTTGACAACACTGGGATACAATGGCCTGTGAATAAGATACACATGGTATAATAAGTGTATTCACCTAAAAATATACAGTAAAATGTAAAAACAAGGCCTACCCTTTGCCCACTTTCTGGAAACAGCACACACGCAAGTCACCTGCCATACACTGCATAGGTTTTTCTGGGTTTTTCATTGATTCCTATAATGAAAAATAATAACAATGTTCTGTTCCTGTAAATTATTAGTCTGAAACATTTTTCAAGTTAAAACAATAATAAGACAACCAACCTCTACAACAACATCTTTTACTAAGTCTGTTGCATGATATTCTCGTAGATATTGTGTTTGTGACAGACCAATGATCTCTTTTCTCAACCTGAAGCCCTTCAGCTCCATCTCTGCCATCTGTTCAAGGTGAACAAAAATGAAAGATGAAACATTAGTTGTGTATTTACTAAATTAGTCAGACCATAACATTTTACCAGTCTTTTTCTGATGAAATAAAAACAATGTTCTTTAAAGCTAGCTAAAATTTTTGAAACTACAAATAAAAAAAAAGAAATTTTATAAACAAATATATTTATTATAGTCTTTATGTCTTACAGTGCATACAAACACTCCACAGTTGTTTGCATCACCCTTGCTCTGCAGCCACTGTGGTGAATAAGAGATAATCCAATCATCAAGTTTCCATGTGTTACTGAAGGCATCACTGATGAAGAAAAAGATGCATAGACAGAGTCACGGGCAAGAACATTATTACACACTGCTGATCTGAATGCAATATAAAAAAGTGCATCCAGACTGATCATTTGTATTGAAAGTTCATTCAGATTACCCTGCCTGTATATTAATCTGAAATATACCATTATGTAATAGTCATTTATGACTAAGAGATTATACATGGTTACTTCACAGTAGACTAAAATACATTTTTAATGCAGTTTGACTCAATGGTCAATGTGCTTTATATGTATGTATGTAGCTTTCCTGTAGCTCAAACAGTAGAGCGTTGGGTTTGATTCCCAGGGAAAGTAAGAACTGATAAGAATGTAAATGTGAACCTTGAAATGCAATGTAAGTCGCTCTGGATAAAAAATGTCTGCCAAATGCATAAATGTAAATGTTAAATGTACCTAATATGCTGCAGCACAAAAATTTTAAAAAGGGTAGAAATACATTACCAAAGTATTTCCATATGACTCTTTGGTATATCTTTGTAAAGCTCCATGGAATCGAACACCCGGAACTCATGACTTTGACCACAGAACACCTTTGAGTTTGAAGATATTAAAAGGAAAAGATGTACATAAAAATAGAATTAAAAAAAGAATTAATGTTTAAAAATAAATTTTTAGGATGTAATTATTTCAACTAACCCACAAAATGAAGTGGTTCCCAATCTCAGGGTTCTCACTCTTACTGACACATCGAGGAAAAACCACAGTGTCACTTCCTTTAAGGTTCTTTTCAAAAAAACAAAAACAAAAAAAAAAAACAATTCTGTGTAATAATTGCTATTACAAAACAGTCCATAACAATCTACACACACACACACATTATATATATATATATATATATATATATATATATGTGTGTGTGTGTGTGTGTGTGTGTGTTTGTGTGTGTGATTGCCTGTACATGAAAAGTATACCTTCAAGCATGATAAATTTCGAGGGGATATTTTTGTTTGAGTGATCCAGTCTCTCCACCAGCAAATAAATGTAAATGTTGGGAGCATCACAACCTTTCAGAAAATATAAATAATTATTACATTTTAAAAATATATATATTTTGATGTATATATATATATATATATATATATATATATATATATATACATACAGTATATAATTAATTCAATAAGTATTTTTTTATTAAATCTCTCAGAAAAATAGTATATTTACTTACATTAGGTGTTGTAGATGCAAGCTGTGCTACTCTAGTATTGACAGCCTATTACACATAAATACGTGTTAATGTTTCATACTAATTGTTTTTATACTTTACAAAACGTATATTCTTTCCCCCTACATTACCGTACCCCTTAACCTACTCATCACAGAAAACTTCCTGCATTTTTAGAATAAAAAAAGAAAGTCACAGGACACAAGTGTCCTCGTAAACCATGATTAAATTAATACCCATGTAACCCAAAAAACACAGTACATACTTCATCAGTCAGCCATGGTTGGTTGGGTAGGATGTCTTCTGATCCAGGTAAAATGGATTGTGCTGGATATAGTGACTGTAGGTCTTTAATTGTTGCTGTGCAGTTGTCAACTTGCACAAGGACTGAAGTACGATTTTGTACAATGCAGTACAATTCAGAAAGCTTGTCCTACAGGTAAATAATGTAATGAAGAATGATAACAAAATTATTATGACATTTCCAACATGGCATGATTTTGTTATTGAAAATCAATTTGTGCTAAACCAAATCTAAATATTTGCAATGATACCTTGTTTTCCTTTAAGATGGGGAAAAGTGATGTGTTAAAGTGTAGTCCTTCACCTGAGATTAACTTTTTCTTCTTTTCCTTGATCCGTTCAGGAATTTGAAATCTTGAGTCAGTGCCTCTATCTGTAACAATTCACAGTGATTAGATAAACGTTTATGCAAGATAGTTATAAGGTTAAATGCACAAATTAAGATAAGATTTCTATCAATCTCACATGTAGTGAAGAGACTCAGTCTGCCATCCAGGCCAACTTCAGCTGCTCCTTGTGTCTGTCTCAGCATTTTGTCCATGAATGATTTATTCACTTTACAGCTATGCAAATGGAACACCAAGCGAAGTGCAAACATAAAATGAACATCTTTCAGCTGACAAAGAAAGTATCGAGAGTTGGCAAGTTCCCGGTTGAGTTGCTCTGCCATCGAAGAGTTAATGAGACCAAGGAGCTCTGGGACTAGATCAAGGCTTCTCAGTTTCTCTTTTTCCTGTTTTTGGTTACGTTGATGAAAGCGGTCATATAATGAAAGTCTATCTGACGTTCCTGTGATAGGGTGAGGTTTGTCAAGTTCTTCAGTGGCTTCATTTCCTTGACTCTGGACACGTCCACCTTCAGTCATAGTTTTAACCCAGGGTAAATGGACAACAAGCTCCTTAGCTGAGGCCTTGGCCACATTTTCAGCTGTGGCCTCACACAGTCTGCCATCAAAAGGCCTGAAAAATGCCTGTCGAGTTCTATTGTTAGCATGTCGTGCAACACGTCCAGCTACATCTGAAATGTAGATAGTAGGTGGAGTTTTTAAATTCAAAAGAGCGTCAACGTGGTCCCTCGCTGACTCTTGCCACCAAAGAGGTGAACAAACGTAAACAACTGCATGTGGGCAGCCAACATGGAGAACACCACCTGAAAAAAGAATAGACAAAAGCTAAGATTTCTTCTAACAAACTCAATTGAAAAACTGTACATGGTTGCCATACCTCCAGTCTTCTGTAGTTTGATGAACATTTTGGGGTAAATGTCTTTGTATAGAAGTAGCTCCTCCAAGCGATTAATGATATCTGAGGCAGAGCCAGCAACAGATACTCCAAGTTGTGCACATGCTGCCAGCAGCTCACTTCTGGAAGGCTTGAAAAAGAAATGTAACTATTTAGTTTTTTTCTTTAAAATAAAATGTGTGCTTATAAGTAATAATTATGGCATAGTAATACCTTTTTGGATTCAAGCAATTTTAGTACTGTGTCCTCAACAGCATGCGAGTCCACGGGAGGTGTCTTGTCACTTAGACGATCTGAAAACCCTTTGAGGATCTCTGTTTTTGTTAAAACTTTTCCAGCTCTGCAGGAGGATCCAAGCCAAGGGGCAAAAGATGAGTAGGACAGTTCACTGGAGAAAGGGTTTCTCTCCTTTGTTTCTATGTGTGATGTAGGGGGAAAGGACAAATTATCTATCTTAGCAATTATGTAGTATTTAAATGACAATCCATGTGATCACGTAAATCAATGTTTGTTAGTTTAGTTCTTACCATTACTGAAACCAACACAAATTAATTCCTTTTCCAATGATGACCATCTCTCATCAACATCAACTCTAAGGTCACTTGGTTGTACATTCTGAGTACATGGTCTCTTCAGGAGATTGACTAGTGGAAAAAATTGTCATAAATTCGCTACACCAATCATAAATAACTGTTATTTATATATTATTATTACACTGTAATTTCTATAAATAGCTTACCAGGTAAATCAAATGCCACCTTCCAATTACCATCAGCAATTAGGATAGGTGGTTCATGGCCACAGCGAATACAGGAAAAGTCGTAGCTATATCTTTTCATTGCCCAGAAATGAAAAATTGCTTTCCTCAGGGTGTTGTGGTGAATTGTAACTTGAAGAAGGTCCTCCATCATTGACAGAAATCGCCCAATGGCCGTGTTTGTCTTTAAAGTGTGGTAATTAAAAAAATATACCTTAAAATACATTAAAATCAATTTGACATGCTGTTCATATGGATTACAAATAACTTTTTCTTACCTTTAGGGCAGATGTCATCATTGCACATAGACGAGTTGTCAAAATAATACTATTGTTGAAATTATGAAAACCTGAAGTGTATTCTTGAAACCTGACTGGTGTCTTGCAGGTCAGGCAGTATTTAACACACACTGTAACACCTTTATTAGAAGAAAGAACAAAAAAAAACATACTTCACTGTAGCATTATCATACATTTGCAATTGTTTTCATTTTTTTATTTAATGTACAAACCTTTCTTTACTGAATCTATGTCGTAGACTGACGCATTCTTTGTTGCAACCACTGGTTCTGTAAGACCTGGTGGGGTGGGCCCAGGGCAATAAGGACATGTGTCCTCTGTGGGCTCAAACCTTATAGGGACCTGACTTGCCTGAGTCCTTAATTTCTGTGGCAACATTTCTGGTATTCTTTTGTTTTCCCAGAGATAGTTGGTCATTGCGACTAATTGGTGCTTCTTTAGTCCTTCACCTTCAACACCAAGGTCAATTTCTTCATTTTCAGAGGGGTCCCCTGACAAGTTACTGTCTGCTCTGGAAGACTCAATTAATAAATCTTCTCTTTCTTGGAAGAGCCACCACATTGCCATATAGATATGGACGCATCGATACTGTTTCTTTGTGCTTTTACAGAGGCAATACCACTCCCCCAACAATTTGTCAAAGGATACTCTTGTTCGCCCAAAGAGGCACCATCTCTCTTTCTTTCCTGAATAAATGGAAAAGTAAACAAATCGGCCAGAATATCCATGTTTCTCAAAGAAAATAGGAAAAACAGAGCAGATTCCCTCTGATGACGCTAAACTGTTAAGTTCAGTGCACTCCGTCATTCTGGTGGTGGACATCAGTCCTTTTTCCTGCATCGCCTTCAAAGTTTCTTCTCTAACAGGCTCAGGAGGAATGTATGGTGGAGCAGAAGAAACTCTGATTAAATGCTCACACTCTGCACCAGGCTTTCCACTAAGTTTAGCCAGAGTCATGAACTCCCGGCACTCTGCTACCTCACAGGCAATGACTTGAGAGGTGGTGCTTTTCTGCATATGTATTGGGACTCTTTGGCCTCTACTATTTTTGGCTGTGATGAAGACACCTTGCTGCACATCAACACAGTAAACAGGATCGGTTGTTGCATGAAACTCATTTTCATGTCTACGAAGACTCCCTGCTGTAGTAAAAGAGGATGAGCAGTGGCAACACATAAAGCTCTGCTCACCAACAGGAGCACTCACTGCATTTTCATTTTTCTTTGGCTCACCTAAAAATGTAAATAAATAACAGTAGCAGTTTCAGAATTAGCGAGTGAGTTTGATTAGTATGTCATATGTTGTTATGTACCAGGCTTAATTAATAGCTATGGACCATGTTATGTACACATACTGAAGACCAAGACTAAATGCCATTGAAATGAAATGCTATTGAAATGACTGAAAACATTAAGTGTCGTAGGCTTGAAATATCAACAGAAAATTATAACTATGCAAATATAAAATTAACAAATTCATACTTTTCTTTTGCAGGTCTTTGAATGGTGTTACCATGCAACCTGCAAAACAAGTATATTAAGTCAGGGACAACAGTAATTTTAATAGGTTATGTGTTTGGCAATAGCATGATTAATAATCATGTAATATAATAATTAATTCTTACCATGTTTCTGCAGATGATCTTCAAATGCATTTCGCCTTTGTAAAATCCTGTCACACTTAAAGCAATGCCAGTGACTTCTTTTCAATTTGTCAATTTTGTCACAAAAGCATGGTACAGTGAACAGAACTGTTAGGAAGCACATAAAGAAAATAGTAGTGTATAATGAAACTAATAGTTTAGTGAATAAAATATGTTACAAAACCAATATATGCTCACCAAAATCACCATCTTTAAAGTGCACAGCATATTGAAAATGCTTTTTTTCCAGGTGCTCTTCTGACCCAACCACAGCCTGTCTGCATAGCTGGCAATTTTTTCCTTCATTGGCCTTAATTAAACTAATACGGTCTTCGAATGTTTGAAGACCTAAGGGACAAAAAATATATTATATAAAATACTGCACCTAATATACAATTGCATTAATCTATTCATATTTTATCATATACTATATAATAACAATTTTATAGGCCTAAGTTAATAGTTTATAAATTGTAGTGGTATGCGAATATAACATTTTACGATATGACAGAGTAACGTTAGGCCTATGCTTTTATACTAGTGCTATAACACAACATGTTATACATATTATAATAGTCAATGAAATCTACATCATTTTAAGTTATTTATATTTAAGGGTATTCGATTTTCGGGAACTTTTACCTCGATGACAAAAGTTAACGTAGCCTAATCATCTAACGTTATCCATCCTCAATAGCGACGAAGAAACCGCTTGACCGTTCATGGTGGACCGAAAGTAGTTAACCGTTCATTATCTGTAGTTCACTATCGACATCAGACTCTGATTAGCCAACTCGTTTTTTTTGTTGTTGCTACCTTCTTACTATACTTGCTAGTTGCTACTCATACAAATGACAAATAAACTACCTGTAGTCCGTAGATGTTCCTCAACTGTCGCAAGTTTTAGGTTATTTTGCGCTGGCCAGGGTGGACTTACTGACACCTACTGGCGTGCATGCAGCATCATCCAAAAATAAAGGTTACAGTTAAGTAGCCTAACGGATGCGTTCATGCGGTATTCATAATATTGCTATTCGTAGTAACTTCTGATTTATTCATTGTGTTTCCTATATGGGCAGTTTGTGTGATCAACAACATTGGCATTACATTTTTTAACATTCAGTGGCTTATAGGCTATGCCACTCAGATAGGCTACTGATGTGTCACAAACTGTCATGTTTGAGAAAAAAGTACTTTAAAACGTTTAATTTGTTGAAAAAACATCACTAAAATAGGCAATTTATATAGGCGTTTGTTTCACAATTACGTCAGTATCTGCTCAGCTCATTTGTCAATCATTAGGCCTACTGTCATAAGACGGCAACCAGTTCCGCGACAGTGTCAGTATGTCGTGTGTCTGTCATGTCACTATCCACTGGCACATGCCCATAATGTCAGTGACACATGTCACTATATCCACTGGCACATGCCAATAATGTCAGTGACACATGTCACTATCCACTGGCAGATGCCAATAATGTCAGTGACATGTCACTATCCACTGGCAGATGCCAATAATGTCAGTGACACATGTAACTAACCACTGGCACATGCTTGACATCTGCGCGGATGTCACCAACCACTGGCACATGCCAATGGAGACCGGATGTGCCAATACGCATAGTGACATGTGCCATTGGCATCTGCGCGTCAGATGCCCATGTCACTTAATGTTAAAACTGCTACTGATGGTTGACCGAAAGTAGTTAACCGTTCATTATCTGTAGTTCACTATCGACATCAGACTCTGATTAGCCAACTCGTTTTTTTTGTTGTTGCTACCTTCTTACTATACTTGCTAGTTGCTACTCATACAAATGACAAATAAACTACCCGTAGTCCGTAGATGTTCCTCAACTGTCGCAAGTTTTAGGTTATTTTGCGCTGGCCAGGGTGGACTTACTGACACCTACTGGCGTGCATGCACCATCATCCAAAAATAAAGGTTACAGTTAAGTAGCCTAACGGATGCGTTCATGCGGTATTCATAATATTGCTATTCGTAGTAACTTCTGATTTATTCATTGTGTTTCCTATATGGGCAGTTTGTGTGATCAACAACATTGGCATTACATTTTTTAACATTCAGTGGCTTATAGGCTATGCCACTCAGATAGGCTACTGATGTGTCACAAACTGTCATGTTTGAGAAAAAAGTACTTTAAAACGTTTAATTTGTTGAAAAAACATCACTAAAATAGGCAATTTATATAGGCGTTTGTTTCACAATTACGTCAGTATCTGCTCAGCTCATTTGTCAATCATTAGGCCTACTGTCATAAGACGGCAACCAGTTCCGCGACAGTGTCAGTATGTCGTGTGTCTGTCATGTCACTATCCACTGGCACATGCCCATAATGTCAGTGACACATGTCACTATATCCACTGGCACATGCCAATAATGTCAGTGACACATGTCACTATCCACTGGCAGATGCCAATAATGTCAGTGACATGTCACTATCCACTGGCAGATGCCAATAATGTCAGTGACACATGTCACTAACCACTGGCACATGCTTGACATCTGCGCGGATGTCACCAACCACTGGCACATGCCAATGGAGACCGGATGTGCCAATACGCATAGTGACATGTGCCATTGGCATCTGCGCGTCAGATGCCCATGTCACTTAATGTTAAAACTGCTACTGAGTCTATGGGGAGTCTAGTTTGTTTTTTCCCAAAAGGGGGCGGGGACAAAATTGACAGTTAAGTTCCCGGATGTGCCGGTTGCGCGTATGATGGTAGGAGACGCTATCGGTTACCAGTGGCAAGTCCCACAGAGACGCGACTAAACATTCCAGAGCTCCTTAATTTTCGCACATTTATTATTTTGAAATATTCGTTTTCATTTTCATAATACATTTGCTATATGGATTTTTACGTCATAGAAATAATTATATAAATCATTACATTATTATAATAATTGTTTGGCATTAAAACACCATTGATAATGTAATGCAGACTGAGACTCTCGTACCTAAAAAGATGTTTGAGTCTTTTTTATTGTCCTGTTACAAATCAATGTTTTTTACTTTGTTCAACGAGAAGTTCATGGGTTGAAGCTCTTAATTTTGATCTCTCAGAGAGCACGACATTGATGCATTTAACCTTAAAATGTACTCGAACCCCCCTAGAGGCACAGAGTCCACCCAACATCCACAAGTACAACAACGTTCCTTTAAAGTCAGTAAAACTGTAAATGCCATATTAAAAAGTCCTTGGAAAAAATATACCTTTGGCCTGCTTAAGAGGGGACATCCTGCCCAGGGGGCCCTGAACTCTTAATCCGGCCCTGCCGGCGACGAGGGCCGGTGCTCTACGAAATTTCCCGGAAGATTTTTTGGTCCCACTCCGCCCTAGCCTGGATGCCAGCCCGAACTCCGCCCACAACATTTTTTGGACGGGAAGTTCAGTCTGGACTCGATCCATTGAGGAGTAATTATGATCGGTTCAGAAACCATCGGGCCAATCAAATTGCCAGGGCGGGCTTTATACGATGATGGACAGGTGATCTGAAGGAATGTAATCATCACGTTATCAAAGAGCGCTTACTGTCTTCCCTCAGAGATGACTGCAGCTGGAGAATTGAGATGTACAGATTCCGCTATCGCGTCTGTTGTGAAATTAAAATCGACAGGGCATTAATTTTAATAGACAAACAGAAAACTGCAATCAAGGCATTTGTCGATTGGAAAGATAATTTTGCCATCCCACATGATTCGGGAAAAGTGTAACTTATCAGCTGGCTCTGACGGTCGCTAAGAAGATGGGACGTAATGAAAAGCCTGTGGTCGTTGTGGTTTCTCCTTTGGTCGCATTCATGAAGGAGTAAGTAAAAGAAGCAGCACTCGTTATTTAACTTCTAAAATAAGTAAAGCTGGGCTACGTTCTGTATTTGACAACTGTATGCAAAGTAGCTGACTTACTGCGTTGCTCTGATTGGTTGTAGGTTTACCGACTATCCAATTGAGTGCAGAGTTGTTGTTTTTTCCTGGTTCAGTTAAGACACGCCTCATAATCAAAGCCAGACGGAGGGGTTTCAGACTCATCTTCCGATAGGAAACTGAGTACATGACGAAGTCAGGCTAACTCCGCCCGTAATCTTAATTATAACTTAATTATAAAATTTATTCATTTCAACAAAACCAGTTGCATGTTACCATATCAAGTACATTTAAGTTGAACTGACATTTTTTCAGTGTATTACAGAGCAAATTAAATGTAATATTGTAACGTTTACATTTATTTCATTTTTTACAATGTAACCCTTAACATGATGATATGTTTGGAACTATTTGATTTCTCCTCAATTAATAACTTTAGTTTGTCAATTCATTACAATCATGTAGAATGATGGATTTGGATCAGCCTAGCAAGTGTAGCGGACCTCGTCTCACACCACAAAGAACTCAACGGCACCACTGGCTTCGGTGGAGAAAGAGGACAGAAAATCAATACGCACGCCTTCAGGGTTTACTCTGAGCTCATTTTATACAATAAAGTTTTGCATTACAACAACTTTGTCTCTCATTTATAAAAATTCACATTCACACAAAACATTTTAAAGAAATAAAATAAAATAGTTACATATTTTTACATTAATATTATAGCCAATATGTCTCAATTTCTTAGATTGTATAGTGTTTTTTTCCTTATTCAAAACAATTAAACATACCTACTTAGGTAAAGTTGGTTTTATATTCGCACATTCGCGTTAAAGAACTTTTCAATTAAATAGTCAACGAAGCAATTTTTTTTTCAGATTCGAAGCAGCTACATGATAGTGAACTACAACCTTTTCTACAATCGATCAAAATGGGCAAGTATATTTTTGATGCATGCATAATTTAGGGAATATTCAATGTAGTGTGGTAACCAAGATAGGGACCGTCTAAAATTTAACATTGTTTTTCATCGTGTGCAAACAGACAATTACATTCTAGCCAACTATGCAATGCAATAAAATGTCCTTTAGCAACAATAAAACTGCATTATAATGATGGTGTTTAAAAAGGTGTTTAGGAAATAATAAAGAATGAACATGTTGGCTACATGAACTGTAATCTGGTAACAATCCAGACTGTAGAAAGTGGAAAATCATGTGTAATCTCCTGAACACAGTTAATTGCTTCATTTTACATCTGTTTAAATTTTTGTTTATCTATTTATTTGAAATCAAAATGAACAAGAACAGTGTTGGTGTTGGTTTTAATAATAACATATGATTTATTTCAATAGGTTTTAAAAGGATGGGCCGACTGTTCATAAGCAAGTTGGATCGTCTTGTCTGGACCCTACAGAACATACTACTACAGCCCATGTCTTTCTGTTTTATCCACCTCTGTTTTTCTGTTTTTAAGTGTAATAAAGACTTATACAGACTCAATATAAAGACTTAATAAAGACAGTGTGACAGTGTTCTCCAGGCGCTGAATAAAAAGAATGGCCCAACGGTTTTTTATTCTTTCCTGTTGTATAGCATCTTCAGTTAAAGTTAAACTCTCACAATAACACAATTCGTTTGAATTGATTGATGTTTACAGTCCTGCAGAAATATCACTGTCCATGGTACTGAATCCATCAGATTATTGACAAGTACTCAGAAAGCATGAAAGCAAACATGGTGTTGTTTTGGGTGTGAAGGGTGTGGATTTTGGAATAAACTGCTGCTTCAATGTATATTTTGACTGATTATAATCAAGGTTTTCTTTCTAAATATCACATGAGTGGAATGACTTAGATAGGCATGTGAGATTTTACTTAGTTATAGAAGTTACCAGTATGATTACTTAAATGTTTGTTTCGTGTAATGTTTTTTTTTTCTGTGTTTGATATCTCAATGTAGTAACAATGCTTGCTCATTTAGTGATTCTGTGATCTTTGTAATGGCCTACAAACTCCTGTGAGAGTCTTGAAGCTGACTTCTGTTGATGAAATTAAAAACTGTCTTAAGTAAATCTTTAATTTAATATAATTCTGACTCCTGCTCTTCATTCATCATATCTGGTTCTGGGTCTTTGACTGTGCACCCCTGACAGGTGAACATTTAAAAGAGTAGCATAACTCCTATGGGGTTCTTCAATAGCACACCTTCCATCAAAAAAATATTACATTATCTAAATATATCTATTACTGTAATGGCTGAAAACTGTAACTTCTTTACTTCATTTAAAGAAGAATGATTTGCTTTAAAAGAACATTGAAACAAAAGTACAGTTTGACAATATCTCCCTTATTGTTTGTACAATTATCAAATGTTTATTAAAAAGATACTGTAATTCCCCTAAAGTATTTTTTGTGTGTGTGTTTCAAAGGCTGTAGTGCTTTCCTAGTGACCACACTGACTAACTACAGGTGAAATTTTGCCAATAACTCCCTTACTGTACATACAATAAACTAATAAGTTCAAGAAAAAATTATGCTACTGTAATTCACCGAATTTTTTCCCGTTCCAAAGGCTGTAGTCCTTTCCTAGTGACCACACTGACTTACTACAAGTGCAATTTTGACAATAACTCCCTTACTGTACAATTATCAAATATATTTATATAATAAACATTATTACATGTGTTTATTACATATGTGTATGTAATAAACTGTAATTGACCTATACTATTATATATATATATATATATATATATATATATATATATATATATATATATATATATATATATATATATATATATATATATATATATATATATATATTAAACTATATATATATGCATATTTTCGGAGTTCCGTGTTCAATATCTCGTGAGCCGAATATTTGTTACTACACAAATAACATTGTCATCTCCTCAAAACTTGTTTTCCTCCGGGTTTGCACTTTGCAGATGGTCCCTTCTTAGCAGCCTGCGCATAGAGATCAATGTATTTTATCCAGTGCGAAGGAAAGGTCGTTTTGAGAAAATTAATGTTGTAGCTTCTGGTGTTTTATCTGTAGTTGTGTTGTGTGTAGCAACAACGCTTAGTTCGCGAGTTATTGAACGCGGAAGTCCGCGAATATGCGAATATAAAACCAACTTTACCTAAGTGACATACATACCTGCAGTTTATTGAAAGAGGACAGAAAATCAAAATCTTCAGAGTTTACTCTCTCTCAGCTGAAGGATGTATGAGGAAAAGACAGGTTAAACACTGTCCCCTCTAACTGCAATACACTGGTAACACATAAGGCTAAAAATATAAATTTTAACATCCAGAAGAAGGCTACACACATTTAACAAACTAAACAACATATCTACAAAATCAATCCACCGAAATTAATTGTGAAGAAAATTATTAGCTAACACTGGAAAACCTGCACTCTAATTTGGCGCGCAGGCAGAAACATTAAACAAACACGTGCGTTTGTAAAACTACAAAAATACATTAAACCGTGGACAGAAAAACCCTGATATAGAACTCGTTCCCGTTTTATGACAATTCTATAATAGGTAAAACTCCACTTAATACAGCATATTTTCGCTCTTAAATAAATAGCATTGCAGAGACATACCTCGCTTTCTCTAATCACAGGCTTTCTCACTCAGAGAGCAGGCGCGCCGCGCTCGACCAGTAAGTTACCAATGACGTCACTCACTGGCCAAACTCAAAATATTAATTATAAACAAAAAGACAGAGTTTTCTTGTCTTGTAGAACAAAATAAAGATTATAGTTGTAGTACAAGTAATTGTTTTAAATTGAATTTAACACAATTTATTGATTAAACAAAAGTTTGCTGGAACAGTTACCATGGAAACACAAAACACTACAGCAGGATGTGATTGCTTTAGCAGATGTCCTGTACTCTAATAAATAACACACAGAGAATCGCTCGTTTGATCTTCCTCAACAATCATTATTTTTCTATGCTGTATTCTTCTGTTTTCTGAGGGGTTTTTTATTATTTATTTTTTTTTTAGAATGGGTTTGCGTGATCAACCACATATTATATAACTTGTATTACACAACATTTAACTTTTGAAATGAAAGGAGAAATGTTTAAATTAGAATATTTAGTAGCGACAATTTTCTAATTTCTCATAATGTAAATGGGAAACTTGTGTATAGATTTATACTTTGCAATGGCACATGCCATTGCTGAAATTGGCTATGGAAACTGCATGTTATTTTCATTTTATATGCTTTTGATTCGATGACAGCAATCTTTGCATAAGATTTTCACGAATTATAACTGTTACACATAATGAGAAATGTCTTTTTCATTGCGGATATGCACATATTGCACAAGCGATCTCAATCATCTCATTGCATACGAGAACTAAATCGCACTTACACACACGTGCTTTTTATATATTCCTGCTTTGCATAAAATGCTGTATTCCAATGTATTTTATTTTATTTTAATGGGATTTTATTTATTTCCCTCATATTAACATCTCACATCTGGAAAAAAATGTGAATGTGTGTGGAAATGGCCATCTAGCGGCTTTAGTTGAAATGTCACATTTTTTATTTTTTGTTTGGTTTCCAATAGATGGCAGCAATCGTCCATTAATCATGGCACACGTTTAACATTATCAATGGCTTTCATCTGATGTACTAGATGTTCTATGCACAGCAGGAATGCAATAAAATGCATTGCAAATAAGCACTAAATTGAAATGAGTAAAAATCTAAGTATTCTCCCTGTGAAAAGATGCATCTTGATTTATTGCTGTGCAAAGAATTTCTCTGACACTGAAGAAAATTCTGCTTTTTGATTTGCAAATAAAAATAAAAACAAAAATTACTGTAAAAAAAACTTTAAAAAGTGAGACCTGCACTATTGTGGTGCTGCATGCAAGAAAACAAACGCTGTGACAGAATGTGACAGAAGATCACATATCTTGCTCACAGATCACAGATATTGCTGTGACAGAAGTCATTTTTGCTTAGTTAGATCAATAGCCTATCAATAGCAATCACATGAAACAGTAATGTCATCTCATCAATGCATATCGGATTAAGTTTAAACGTATATTGCAATCATAACACTGGTTATCTAGCACAACGGAATGTTTGCATTGCAGTCAAGCTGTGTTATGCACAACACAATAGTTTCTATGGTAACTTCTTGTATACTGCAATGAAATAAGTGCATAGTTTATACTTCAATAAACAACGCAGATGTGTTATTTATTCACTGTACTAGTTATTTTATGCATTCTTGTCACAGTGTCTGGTTGTGTTTATCACTAGATTTCCTCGTTCTCACGGTGTGAAGGACAAACAACCCAGCATGTTTAGAGTGTATTGCATGCAAACATGTAAAGTGTTATTCTTAAATGGTGCATCCAGTGGTTTTCTCTTCAATGCGCAGGACACCTTCCTGGCTAATAAAACATCATAGTAACCTAATGATCAAGTGCCATTTGACCAGAAATTATCTAGTACTCATCTATGTTCAGTAGGTCAGAAGGGCCTATATAATAAAACATCAGAAAAAATGTTTCTATTGTTTAAAACCTTTTGAGGATCCTTTGACCAGAAATGAGTTCAACAGCCTTTGAATTTTTGCAATCCGCATTCAATATTGTCCAGGAACGTTTAAGACAGCTTAAGCTTGTCCTAAATGTAAAAAAGTCAAAATTAAAGGTATTTACAAACTCAAAACAACCTCCTGTCTCTTCTGCAAGTATTTTAACCTTTGAATGAAAAGAAATCGAGTTAGTAACCAGTTATAAATACTTGGGCATAATCATTGATTCTAAATTAAGTTTTAAAAATCATGTTGACAATTCTAGGCTTAAGATAAAGCTTGGCTATCTTTACAGAACAAAATCATGTTTATCCATCCCCGCTAGAAAATATCTGGTGATGGCCACTTTTCTTCCCATATTAGACTATGGTGACATGATATATATGAATGCTTCTGCCAAATGTTTAAAAAAAACTGGATGTAGTGTATCATTGTGCATTACGATTTTTCACTGGTTGTGGTTACAGGATACATCACTGTATCCTTTATTATACTGCTAAATGGCCCTCTCTTTATGCGAGAAGGTACACTCACTGGCTATGTTGCATTTATAAAGTACTTCTTGGACTAGCTCCTACTTATTTGAGTGTCCTTCTAACAAAAAAATTATGGCCATTATAGATTACGCTCAAATTATGTATTAAACTTGGTGGTCCCCAGTGTCAAAACAGAACTAGGCACAAAAGCCTTTATGTTTGCAGCACCCTCAGCCTGGAACCTCCTTCAGAAATCATTAAGAATGACTACTTTTACCTCTTATAAACAGTTTGTTTCAATGCTAAAGATTAGGGAACTGGAAGACATTGGTCAGTGTAACTGTTCATAAAAATTGTATTAGTTTTTTTTTTTCTCTCTCTCTCTTCCAGCACAGGGTCTATTATCTTATATATGCATGTGTATTTGATGTGTTTTTTTTTATCTATTTTTATATCTGTTTAAATGTGTCTTTGTGTAATTTATGCTGCATCTTGGCCAGGTCACTCTTGAAAAAGAGATTTTTAATCTCAATGAGTTTTTTACCTAGTTAAATAAAGGATAAATAAAAAAAATAAATAAAACAGATATGGACATTAGAAGGTTGGGGAAGCTGAGCTGAGGAAGCATTAGAAGGAGTCTATGAGCATGTTTAGAAAGTTCAAGAGCTACTAACGTATTCCTCTGTGCAATGAAACGATAACACGTAACAAATGCACGCAATAGCTAACCTCTGTGCAGTGAAAAGATGTTTCATTGCATTGCATGACATATCTAACTTGTTCCACGTTATGCATTTGCACGCAATAACTAACCCCTGTGCAATGAAAAGAAAACACTGAAGATGTGTTTCATCGCATTGCATGACATATCTGACTTGTTCCTCGTTGCAATGAAAAGATATAACGTGATTTTGCATGCATTTCTATTTTACAAACTAATTTATTTGTGCACAGATGAGAAAACATCACATGGGCTGTCGCTTTACAGTGCATGCTCCCACGAGTACCTGATATTGAACTTTCTATACAGTACATACTAAATAGACTACTTCTTGTGCTTTCTAGGCCTAGAGGTTCCTCTTTGACCCACAAACATAGTCCTGGCCCATGAGTACTAGGTCTCAAACTTTCTATAAATTCTCATAGACTCCTTTTGATGCTTCTTACTGTAAGCCCTATAGAATGTCCACATCTTATGTATTTAACTCATTTCTGGTCAAAGGGTCCGCAAAAGTTTTTAAACAAGAAAAACTTTTAGACTACTTCTGATATTACATGAGCTATAGATATGTTCCTTTTTGACCTGCTGAACATAGTTCTGGCCCATGAGTACTTGATCTTCAACATTTTAAAAATACTCATTAACTCCTTTTGATGTTATTGAAGCCATACAAGAGTCCTTATTTTAACTACTGAACATATTTCTGGCCAAAGTGTTCTTTGATCATCAGGATACTATAGAGAATGACCTCTTGTCATGTTATTTTAGCCAGACAGATATTTGACCTACAGACTTCTTGCCCATGTGTATTTGATCTTGAACTTTCTACATACTCATAGACTCCTTATGATGGTTCCTAGGCCACATAGAATTGTTCACATCTGACCTATTGAAATTATTTCTGAAAAACTTATGGACTCCTTTTGATGATACATAATCAAAATCAAAAATTGATTTGGGCCAGAAATCAATTGCCAAAAACTTTATAAAAACTCTATAGTAACCATTTGTGGACACTACCAACCACCCAGAAACACCATAGGTACCACACAGACTACCATAGTAACCACCGAAAACACCCTAGCAACCACCCAGAACACCCTAGCAACACTCTAGCAACCGCTTAGCAACCACCCAGAACACCTTACCAACACCCTAGCAACCAACCAGACCACCCTAGCAACCACCCATAACACCCAATCAACCACCCAGCAACACCCTAGCAACCACCCAGAACACCCTAGCAACACCCTAGCAACCACCCAGAATACCCTAACAACGACCTAGCAACTACCCAGAACACTGTAGCAACCGGGTGGTGAGATTTGCCACTGTAAGCACCACTTCACATTTACTTATGGAAATGTGCCATAAATGTGTTCCTGGAGGTTAAAAATTGACCTATGTATAGCTAATACAACATCAGAAGGAGTCTATAAGTTTATATTGTTATGGTAAAAAGGTCCTCAAAAGGTTTCAAACAATATAAACATGAAATGTAATAAAATAATCGATTAGTTAAGAGCTAAATCATGCCAAAAACATTATAGAAACTCTATAGTAACTATAAGTGAACACTACCAACCACCTGGTAACACCATAGCAACAACCCAGAATACCATAGTAACCACCTAAAACACCCTAGCAACATCCTAGCAACCACCCAGAACACCCTAGCAACAAACAAGAACAACCCAGCAACGACCTAGCAACACCCTAACAACCATCCAAAACAACCTGGCAACCACCTAGCGACACCCTAGCAACATTAGCACCTTGGCAACCACCCAGAATACCCTAGCAACTGCATAAAAGCACCATAGCAACCACCCAGAACACCATAGCAACCGGGTGGTGAGATTTGCCACTTCAGGCTCCACTTCACATTTTCTTCTGGAAATGTGCCATAAATGTGTTCCTGGTTGTCAAAAATTGACCTATGTATATCTAATAATAAAAGTTTATATTGTTTTAAACTTTTTAAGGAACCTTTGACCTGAAATTAGTTCATTGTGCATATTGCATGACGAGGAACAAGTCAGGTAGGTCATGCAATGCACTGAAACACATCTTAGACGTTTTACTTTCACCGCGCAGAGGTTAGTTATTGCGTGCATATTGCATGATGAGGAACAAGTCGATAGGTTGTGCAATGAACTGAAACACGTCTTAGGCGTTTTCCTTTCACCGCGCAGAGGTTAGTTATTGCTTGCATATTGCATGACGAGGAACAAGTCAGATAGGTCATGCAATGAACTGAAACACGTCTTAGGCGTTTTCCTTTCACCGCGCAGAGGTTAGTTATTGCGTGCATATTGCATGACGAGGAACAAGTCAGATAGGTCATGCAATGCACTGAAACAAGTCTAAGGCGTTTTCCTTTCACCGCGCAGAGGTTAGTTATTGCGTGCATATTGCATGACGAGGAACAAGTCAGATAGGTCATTCAATGCACTGAAACATGTTTTAGGCGTTTTCCTTTCACCACGCAGAGGTTAGTTATTGTGGGCATGTTGCATGACGAAGAAAAACCAAGATAGGTCATGCAATGCACTGAAACACGCCTTAGGCGTTATCCTTTCACCGCACATAGTTTAGTTCTTGCATGCATATTGCATAACGAGGAACAAGCCAGATAGGTCATGCAATGCACTGAAACACATCTTAGACGTTTTCTTTTCACCGCGCAGAGGTTAGTTATTACGTGCATATTGCATGACGAGGAACAAGTCAGATAGGTCATGCAATGCACTGAAACATATCTTAGACGTTTTCCTTTCACCGCGCAGAGGTTAGTTATTGCGTGCATATTGCATGATGAGGAACAAGTCGATATGTTGTGCAATGAACTGAAACACGTCTTAGGCGTTTTCCTTTCACCGCGCAGAGGTTAGTTATTGCTTGCATATTGCATGACGAGGAAAAAGTCAGATAGGTCATGCAATGAACTGAAACACGTCTTAGGCGTTTTCCTTTCACCGCGCAGAGGTTAGTTATTGCGTGCATATTGCATGACGAGGAACAAGTCAGATAGGTCATGCAATGCACTGAAACAAGTCTAAGGCGTTTTCCTTTCACCGCGCAGAGGTTAGTTATTGCGTGCATATTGCATGACGAGGAACAAGTCAGATAGGTCATTCAATGCACTGAAACATGTTTTAGGCGTTTTCCTTTCACCACGCAGAGGTTAGTTATTGTGGGCATGTTGCATGACGAAGAACAAGCCAGATAGGTCATGCAATGCAGTGAAACACGTCTTAGGCGTTTTCCTTTCACCGCGCAGAGGTTTGTTGTTGCATGCACATTGCATGACGAAGGACAAGCCAGATAGATCATGCAATGCACTGAAACACGTCTTCTGCATTTTCCTTTCACCGCGCAGAGTTTAGATCTTTCATGCATATTGCATGACGAGGAACAAGTCAGATAGGTTATGCATTGCACTGAAACACGTCTTAGAAGTTATCATTTCACCGCGCAGAGTTTAGTTATTGCGTGCATATTGCATGACGAGGAACAAGTCAGATAGGTTATGCAATGCACTGAAACACGTCTTAGGCGTTTTCCTTTCACCGCGCAGAGGTTAGTTATTGCGTGCATATTGCATGACGAAGAACAAGCCAGCTAGGTCATGCAATGCACTGAAACACGTCTTAGGCTCTATCCTTTCACCGCGCAGAGTTTAGTTATTGCGTGCATATTGCATGACGAGGAACAAGTCAGATAGGTCATTTAATGCACTAAAACATGTCTTGGGGGTTTTCCTTTCACCACGCAGAGGTTAGTTATTGCGTGCATATTGCATGACGAGGAACAAGTCAGATAGGTCATTTAATGCACTAAAACATGTCTTAGGGGTTTTCCTTTCACCACGCAGAGGTTAGTTATTGCGTGCATATTGCATGACGAGGAACAAGTCAGATAGGTCATTCAATGCACTGAAACAGGTCTTAGGCGTTTTCCTTTCACCGCGCAGAGGTTAGTTGTTGCATGCATATTGCATGACGAAGGACAAGCCAGATAGGTAATTTAATGCACTGAAACACGTCTTCTGCATTTTCCTTTCACCGCGCAGAGTTTAAATCTTTCATGCATATTGCATGACGAGGAACAAGTCAGGTAGGTCATGCAATGCACTGAAACACATCTTAGACGTTTTCCTTTCACCACGCAGAGGTTAGTTATTGCGTGCATATTGCATGACGAGGAACAAGTCAGATAGGTCATGCAATGCACTTAAACACGTCTTAGGCGTTTTCCTTTCACCGCGCAGAGGTTAGTTATTGCGTGCATATTGCATGACGAGGAACAAGTCAGATAGGTTATGCAATGCACTGAAACACGTCTCATGCGTTTTCCTTTCACAGCGCAGAGGTTAGTTATTGCGTGCATATTGCGTGACGAAGTACAAGCCAGATTGGTCATGCAATGCAGTGAAAAAGGTCTTATGCGTTTTCCTTTCACCAAGCAGAGTTTAGATCTTGCATGCATATTGCATGACGAAGAACAAGCCAGATAGGTCATGCAATGCACTGAAACATGTCTTAGGCGTTATCCTTTCACCGCTCAGAAGTTAGTTATTGCGTGCATATTGCATGACGAGGAACAAGTCAAATAGGCCATGCAATGCACTGAAACATATCTTAGGCGTTTTCCTTTCACCACGCAGAAGTTAGTTATTGCGTGCATATTAAATGACGAAGAACAAGCCAGATAGGTCATGCAATGCACTGAAAAAACGTCTTATGCGTTTTCCTTTCACCACGCAGAGTTGGGATCTTGCATGCATATTGCATGACGAGGAAAAAGTCAGATAGGTCATGCAATGAACTGAAACACGTCTTAGGCGTTTTCCTTTCACCGCGCAGAGGTTAGTTATTGCGTGCATATTGCATGACGAGGAACAAGTCAGATAGGTCATGCAATGCACTGAAACAAGTCTAAGGCGTTTTCCTTTCACCGCGCAGAGGTTAGTTATTGCGTGCATATTGCATGACGAGGAACAAGTCAGATAGGTCATTCAATGCACTGAAACATGTTTTAGGCGTTTTCCTTTCACCACGCAGAGGTTAGTTATTGTGGGCATGTTGCATGACGAAGAACAAGCCAGATAGGTCATGCAATGCAGTGAAACACGTCTTAGGCGTTTTCCTTTCACCGCGCAGAGGTTAGTTGTTGCATGCACATTGCATGACGAAGGACAAGCCAGATAGATCATGCAATGCACTGAAACACGTCTTCTGCATTTTCCTTTCACCGCGCAGAGTTTAGATCTTTCATGCATATTGCTTGACGAGGAACAAGTCAGATAGGTTATGCATTGCACTGAAACACGTCTTAGGCGTTATCATTTCACCGCGCAGAGTTTAGTTATTGCGTGCATATTGCATGACGAGGAACAAGTCAGATAGGTTATGCAACGCACTGAAACACGTCTTAGGCGTTTTCCTTTCACCGCGCAGAGGTTAGTTATTGCGTGCATATTGCATGACGAAGAACAAGCCAGCTAGGTCATGCAATGCACTGAAACACGTCTTAGGCTCTATCCTTTCACCGCGCAGAGTTTAGTTATTGCGTGCATATTGCATGACGAGGAACAAGTCAGATAGGTCATTTAATGCACTAAAACATGTCTTGGGGGTTTTCCTTTCACCACGCAGAGGTTAGTTATTGCGTGCATATTGCATGACGAGGAACAAGTCAGATAGGTCATTTAATGCACTAAAACATGTCTTAGGGGTTTTCCTTTCACCACGCAGAGGTTAGTTATTGCGTGCATATTGCATGACGAGGAACAAGTCAGATAGGTCATTCAATGCACTGAAACAGGTCTTATGCGTTTTCCTTTCACCGCGCAGAGGTTAGTTGTTGCATACATATTGCATGACGAAGGACAAGCCAGATAGGTAATTTAATGCAATGAAACACGTCTTCTGCATTTTCCTTTCACCGCGCAGAGTTTAAATCTTTCATGCATATTGCATGACGAGGAACAAGTCAGGTAGGTCATGCAATGCACTGAAACACATCTTAGACGTTTTCCTTTCACCACGCAGAGGTTAGTTATTGCGTGCATATTGCATGACGAGGAACAAGTCAGATAGGTCATGCAATGCACTTAAACACGTCTTAGGCGTTTTCCTTTCACCGCGCAGAGGTTAATTATTGCGTGCATATTGCATGACGAGGAACAAGCCAGATAGATCATGCAATGCACTGAAAAACGTCTTATGCGTCTTCCTTTCACCACGCAGAGTTTAGATTTTGCATGCATATTGCATGACGAGGAACAAGTCAGGTAGGTCATGCAATGCACTGAAACACATCTTAGACGTTTTCCTTTCACCGCGCAGAGGTTAGTTATTGCGTGCATATTGCATGATGAGGAACAAGTCGATAAGTTGTGCAATGAACTGAAACACGTCTTAGGCGTTTTCCTTTCACGGCGCAGAGGTTAGTTATTGCTTGCATATTGCATGACGAGGAACAAGTCAGATAGGTCATGCAATAAACTGAAACACGTCTTAGGCGTTTTCCTTTCACCGTGCAGAGGTTAGTTATTGCGTGCATATTGCATGACGAGGAACAAGTCAGATAGGTCATGCAATGCACTGAAACAAGTCTAAGGCGTTTTCCTTTCACCGCGCAGAGGTTAGTTATTGCGTGCATATTGCATGACGAGGAACAAGTCAGATAGGTCATTCAATGCACTGAAACATGTTTTAGGCGTTTTCCTTTCACCACGCAGAGGTTAGTTATTGTGGGCATGTTGCATGACGAAGAACAAGCCAGATAGGTCATGCAATGCAGTGAAACACGTCTTAGGCGTTTTCCTTTCACCGCGCAGAGGTTAGTTGTTGCATGCATATTGCATGACGAAGGACAAGCCAGATAGATCATGCAATGCACTGAAACACGTCTTCTGCATTTTCCTTTTACCGCGCAGAGTTTAGATCTTTCATGCATATTGCATGACGAGGAACAAGTCAGATAGGTCATGCATTGCACTGAAACACGTCTTAGGCGTTATCATTTCACCGCGCAGAGTTTAGTTATTGCGTGCATATTGCATGACGAGGAACAAGTCAGATAGGTTATGCAATGCACTGAAACACGTCTTAGGCGTTTTCCTTTCACCGAGCAGAGGTTAGTTATTGCGTGCATATTGCATGACGAAGAACAAGCCAGCTAGGTCATGCAATGCACTGAAACACGTCTTAGGCTCTATCCTTTCACCGCGCAGAGTTTAGTTATTGCGTGCATATCGCATGACGAGGAACAAGTCAGATAGGTTATTTAATGCACTAAAACATGTCTTATGGGTTTTCCTTTCACCACGCAGAGGTTAGTTATTGCGTACATATTGCATGACGAGGAACAAGTCAGATAGGTCATTTAATGCACTAAAACATGTCTTAGGGGTTTTCCTTTCACCACGCAGAGGTTAGTTATTGCGTGCATATTGCATGACGAGGAACAAGTCAGATAGGTCATGCAATGCACTGAAACACGTCTTAGGCGTTTTCCTTTCACCGCGCAGAGGTTAGTTGTTGCATGCATATTGCATGACGAAGGACAAGCCAGATAGGTAATTTAATGCACTGAAACACGTCTTCTGCATTTTCCTTTCACCGCGCAGAGTTTAAATCTTTCATGCATATTGCATGACGAGGAACAAGTCAGGTAGGTCATGCAATGCACTGAAACACATCTTAGACGTTTTCCTTTCACCACGCAGAGGTTAGTTATTGCGTGCATATTGCATGACGAGGAACAAGTCAGATAGGTCATGCAATGCACTTAAACACGTCTTAGGCGTTTTCCTTTCACCGCGCAGAGGTTAGTTATTGCGTGCATATTGCATGACGAGGAACAAGTCAGATAGGTTATGCAATGCACTGAAACACGTCTCAGGCGTTTTCCTTTCACAGCGCAGAGGTTAGTTATTGCGTGCATATTGCGTGACGAAGTACAAGCCAGATTGGTCATGCAATGCAGTGAAAAAGGTCTTATGCGTTTTCCTTTCACCAAGCAGAGTTTAGATCTTGCATGCATATTGCATGACGAAGAACAAGCCAGATAGGTCATGCAATGCACTGAAACATGTCTTAGGCGTTATCCTTTCACCGCTCAGAAGTTGGTTATTGCGTGCATATTGCATGACGAGGAACAAGTCAAATAGGCCATGCAATGCACTGAAACATATCTTAGGCGTTTTCCTTTCACCACGCAGAGGTTAGTTATTGCGTGCATATTGCATGACGAAGAACAAGCCAGATAGGTCATGCAATGCACTGAAAAAACGTCTTATGCGTTTTCCTTTCACCACGCAGAGTTGGGATCTTGCATGCATATTGCATGACGAGGAAAAAGTCAGGTAGGTCATGCAATGCAATGAAACACATCTTAGACGTTTTCCTTTCACCGCGCAGAGGTTAGTTGTTGCATGCATATTGCATGACGAAGGACAAGCCAGATAGATCATGCAATGCACTGAAACACTTCTTCTGCATTTTCCTTTCACCGCGCAGAGTTTAGATCTTTCTTGCATATTGCATGACGAGGAAAAAGTCAGATAGGTCATGCATTGCACTGAAACACGTCTTAGGCGTTATCATTTCACCGCGCAGAGTTTAGTTATTGCGTGCATATTGCATGACGAGGAACAAGTCAGATAGGTTATGCAATGCACTGAAACACGTCTTAGGCGTTTTCCTTTCACCGCGCAGAGGTTAGTTATTGCGTGCATATTCCACGACGAAGAACAAGCCAGCTAGGTCATGCAATGCACTGAAACACGTCTTAGGCTCTATCCTTTCACCGCGCAGAGTTTAGTTATTGAGTGCACATTGCATGACGAGGAACAAGTCAGATAGGTCATTTGATGCACTAAAACATGTCTTAGGGGTTTTCCTTTCACCACGCAGAGGTTAGTTATTGCGTGCATATTGCATGACGAGGAACAAGTCAGATAGGTCATGCAATGCACTGAAACACGTCTTAGGCGTTTTCCTTTCACTGCGCAGAGGTTAGTTGTTGCATGCATATTGCATGACGAAGGACAAGCCAGATAGGTAATTTAATGCACTGAAACACGTCTTCTGCATTTTCCTTTCACCGCGCAGAGTTTAGATCTTTCATGCATTTTGCATGACGAGGAACAAGTCAGGTAGGTCATGCAATGCACTGAAACACATCTTAGACGTTTTCCTTTCACCACGCAGAGGTTAGTTATTGCGTGCATATTGCATGACGAGGAACAAGTCAGATAGGTCATGCAATGCACTTAAACACGTCTTAGGTGTTTTTCTTTCACCGCGCAGAGGTTAGTTATTGCGTGCATATTGCATGACGAGGAACAAGTCAGATAGGTTATGCAATGCACTGAAACACGTCTCAGGCGTTTTCCTTTCACAGCGCAGAGGTTAGTTATTGCGTGCATATTGCGTGACGAAGTACAAGCCAGATTGGTCATGCAATGCACTGAAAAACGTCTTATGCGTTTTCCTTTCACCAAGCAGAGTTTAGATCTTGCATGCATATTGCATGACGAAGAACAAGCCAGATAGGTCATGCAATGCAATAAAACATGTCTTAGGCGTTATCCTTTCACCGCGCAGAGTTTAGTTATTGCGTGCATATTGCATGACGAGGAACAAGTCAGATAGGTCATTTAATGCACTAAAACATGTCTTAGGGGTTTTCCTTTCACCACGCAGAGGTTAGTTATTGCGTGCATATTGCATGACGAGGAACAAGTCAGATAGGTCATATAATGCACTAAAACATGTCTTAGGGGTTTTCCTTTCACCACGCAGAGGTTAGTTATTGCGTGCATATTGCATGACGAAGAACGAGCCAGATAGGTCATGCAATGCACTGAAAGACGCCTTAAGCATTATCCTTTCACCGCAGAGAGTTTAGTTCTTGCATGCATATTGCATGACGAGGAACAAGTCAGGTAGGTCATGCAATGCACTGAAACACATTTTAGACGTTTTCCTTTCACCACGCAGAAGTTAGTTATTGCGTGCATATTGCATGACGAGGAACAAGTCAAATAGGCCATGCAATGCACTGAAACATATCTTAGGCGTTTTCCTTTCACCACGCATAGGTTAGTTATTGCGTGCATATTGCATGACGAAGAACAAGCCAGATAGGTCATGCAATGCACTGAAAAAACGTCTTATGCGTTTTCCTTTCACCACGCAGAGTTGGGATCTTGCATGAATAATGCATGACGAGGAACAAGTCAGGTAGGTCATGCAATGCAATGAAACACATCTTAGACGTTTTCCTTTCACCGCGCAGGTTAGTTATTGCATGCATATTGCATGACGAGGAACAAGTCAGATAGTTCATGGAATGCACTGGAACACTTCTAAGGCGTTTTCCTTTGACCTCGCAGAGGAGAGTCATTGCGTGCATATTGCATGACGAGGAACAAGTCAGGTCTTGCAATGCACAGAAACACATCTTATGCGTTTTCCTTTCACTGCGCAGAGATTAGGTATTGGGTGCATATTGCATGACGAGGAACAAGTCAGATAGGTCATGCAATGCACTGAAACATATCTTAGGCGTTATCCTTTCACCGCGCAGAGTTTAGTTCTTGCATGCATATTACATAACGTCAGTCAGATAGGTCATGCAATGCACTGAAACACGTCTTAGGTTATTTCCTTTCACCACGCAGAGGTTAGTATTGCGTGCATATTGCATGTCGAAGAACAAGCCAGATAGGTCATATAATGCACTAAAACATGTCTTAGGGGTTTTCCTTTCACCACGCAGAGGTTAGTTATTGCGTGCATATTGCATGACGAGAAGGTCATGATTGCATCAGATAGGTCATGCAATGCACTGAATTACGCCTTAGGCGTTATCCTTTCTCCGCACAGAGTTTAGTTCTTGCATGCATATTGCAGAACGAGGAACAAGTCAGATAGGTCATGCAATGCACTGAAACAAGTCTTAGGAGTTTTCCTTTCACCACGCAGAGGTTAGTTATTGCGTGCATATTGCATGACGAAGAACAAGCCAGATAGGTCATGCAATGCACTGAAACACGTCTTATGCGTTTTCCTTTCACAACGCAGAGTTTAGATCTTGCATGCATATTGCATGACGAGGAACAAGTCAGAGAGGTCATGCCATGCACTGAAACACGTCTTTAGGCGTTTTCCTTTCACTGCGCAGAGGTTAGTTATTGCTTGCATATTGCATGACGAGTAACAAGTCAGATAGGTCATGCAATGCACTGAAACACGTCTTAGGCGTTTTCCTTTCACCGCGCAGAGGTTAGTTATTGCGTGCTTATTGCATGACGAAGAACAAGCCAGATAGGTCATGCAATGCACTGAAACACGTCTTAGGCGTTATCCTTTCACCGCGCAGAGTTTAGTTTTTGCATGCATATTGCATAACGAGAAACAAGTCAGATAGGTCATGCCCTGCACTGAAACACATCTTAGGCGTTTTTCTTTCACTCGCAGAGGTTAGTTATTGCGTGCATATTGCATGACGAGGAACAAGTCAGGTCATGCAATGCACTGAAACACATCTTAGGCGTTTTCCTTTCACTGTGCAGAGGTTAGTTATTGCGTGCATATTGCATGACGAGGAACAAGTCAGATAGGTCATGCAATGCACTGAAACATGTCTCACGCGTTTTCCTTTCACCAAGCAGAGGTTAGTTACTGCGTGCATATTGCATGACGAAGAACAATCCAGATAGGTCATGCAATGCACTGAATTACGCCTTAGGCGTTATCCTTTCACCGCACAGAGTTTAGTTCTTGCGTGCATATTGCATGACGAAGAACAAGCCAGATAGGTCATGCAATGCACTGAAACACGTCTTATGCGTTTTCCTTTCACAACGCAGAGTTTAGATCTTGCATGCATATTGCATGACGAGGAACAAGTCAGAGAGGTCATGCCATGCACTGAAACACGTCTTTAGGCGTTTTCCTTTCACTGCGCAGAGGTTAGTTATTGCTTGCATATTGCATGACGAGGAACAAGTCAGATAGGTCATGCAATGCACTGAAACACGTCTTAGGCGTTTTCCTTTCACCGCGCAGAGGTTAGTTATTGCGTGCTTATTGCATGACGAAGAACAAGCCAGATAGGTCATGCAATGCACTGAAATACGTCTTAGGCGTTATCCTTTCACCGCGCAGAGTTCTTGCATGTATATTGCATGAAGAGGAAAAAATCAGATAGGTCATGAAATGCACTGAAACATGTCTTGGGCGTTTTCTCCTTTCACCGCGCCGAGGTTAGTTATTGCGTGCATATTGCACGACTAGGAACAAGTCAGATAGGTCTCGCAATGCAATGAAACACATCTTAGGCGTTTTCCTTTCATCGCGCAGAGGTTAGTTATTGCGTGCATATGCATTACGAGAAACATGTTAGATATGTCATGCAATGCACTGAAACATGTGTTAGGCTTTTTCCTTTCACCAAGCAGAGGTTAGTTATTGCGTGCATATTGCATGATGAAGAACAAGCCAGATAGGTCATGGATGCATGCAAAGGTTATTTATTGCGTGCATATTGCACGACGAGGAACAAGTCAGATAGGTCATGCAATGCACTAAAACATGTCTTAGGCGTTTTCCTTTCACCGCAAAGAGGTTAGTTACGTGCATATTCCATGACGAGGAACAATTCAGACAGATCATGCAATGCACTGAAACACGTCTTAGGCGTTTTCATTTCACCGCGCAGAGTTCAGTTCTTGCAGGCATATTGCAAGAACTAACTTGCACGCATATTGCAAGAAGCACGCATATTGCAGGAACAATTCAGATAGATCATGCAATGCACTGAAACACGTCTTAGGCGTTTTCCTTTCACCACGCAGAGGTTATTGCATGCATATTGCATAACGAGGAACAAGTCAGACAGATCATGCAATGCACTGAAACACGTCTTATGCGTTTTCCTTTCACCACGCAGAGGTTATTGCATGCATATTGCATAAAGAGGAACAAGTCAGATAGGTCATGCAATGCACTGAAACTTGTCTTAGGCGTTTTCCTTTCACCGCGCAGAGGTTAGTTATTGCGTGCATATTGCATGACTAGGAACAAGTCAGATAGGTCATGCAATGCACTGAAACATGTCTTAGGCGTTTTCCTTTCACCGCGCAGAGTTTAGATCTTGCATGCATATTGCATGACGAGAAACAAGTCAGGTAGGTCATGCAATGCACAGAAACACATCTTAGGCGTTCTCCTTTCACCGTGCAGAGTTTAGTTCTTGCATGCATATTGCATGACGAGGAACAAGTCAGATAGGTCATGCAATGCACTGAAACACATCTTAGACGTTTTCCTTTCACCGCGCAGAGGTTACTTATTGCGTGCATATTGCACGATGAAGAACAAGCCAGATAGGTCATGCAATGCACAGAAACACGTCTTAGGCGTTCTAATTTCACCTTGCAGAGTTTAGTTACTGCGTGCATATTGCATGACGAGGAACAAGTCAGATAGGCCAATCAATGCACTGAAACACGTCTTAGGCGTTTTGCTTTCACCGCGCAGAGGTTAGTTAATACATATTGCATAACGAGGAACAATTCAGATAGATCATGCAATGCACTGAAACAGGTCTTAGGAGTTTTCCTTTCAGCTCGCAGAGGAGAGTTATTGCGTGCATATTGCATGACGAGGAACAAGTCAGGTCATGCAATGCACTGAAAGACATCTTAGGCGTCTTCCTTTCACTGCGCAGAGTTTAGTTCTTGCGTGCATATTGCAAGGCGAGGAACAAGTCAGATAGGTCATTCAATGCACTGAAACAAGTCTTAGGGGTTTTCCTTTCACCACGCAGAGGTTAGTTATTGCGTGCATATTGCATGACGAAGAACAAGCCAGATGGGTCATGCAATGCACTGAAACACGTCTTAGGCGTTTTCCTTTCATCGCGCAGAGGTTAGTTATTGCGTGCATATTGCATGACGAGGAACAAGTCAGATAGGTCATGCAATGCAATGAAACATTTCTTAGGCGTTTTCCTTTCACCGCGCAGAGGTTAGTTATTGCGTGCATATACATTACGAGAAACAAGTTAGATATATCATGCAATGCAACGAAACATATCTTATGGTGTTTTCTTTTCATTGCTCAGAGTTTAGTTATTTTTGTGCATATGTAAAACTTAGGAACAAGTTGGTCAGCATGAGTTTTTCAAGTAAGACATGGTCCTGGATCAAAATATTTTGATGATCCTGGATCAACATTCCTGTCCCAAAAATATTGTCCTTAACCAATCCCTACCCATAAACCTACTCTACTCATAACTTTTCCCTTATCAGAAGGTACAAAGTTGAATGACACTGATGATTAAGTACTTCACTCTGGTTCTAAATCCAAGCCTAAAATTGACATAAACTGTAAACTTGTTCCTCAATCTGTTTGGTTGATTGAAAAGTTGATCCAGGATCAACAATGATGTTGATCCAGGAACATGTGGTACTTGATGAAATCACGTTCACCGAAAGGGAAAACGCCTAAGTCGCGTTTCGGTGAACGTGATTGATCCTGGATCAACTTTTCAATCAACTAAACAGATTTGAGGATCAAGTTTACAGTTTATGTCAATTTTAGGCTTAGATTTACAACCAGAGTGAAGTACTTAAACATCAGTGTCATTCACCTTTGTACCTTCTGATAAGGGAAAAGTTATGAGTAGAGTTAGGTTTAGGGGTAGGGATTGGTTAAGGACAACATTTTTGGGACAGGAATGTTGATCCAGGATCATCAAAATATGTTGATCCAGGACCATGTCTTACTTGAAAAAATCATGCTGACCAACTTGTTCTTAAGTTATGCATATGCACAAAAATAACTAAACTCTGAACAATGAAAAGAAAACACCATAAGATGTGTATCGTTGCATTGCATGATATACCTAACTTGTTTCTCGTAAAGCATATGCACGCAATAACTAACCTCTGCGCGGTGAAAGGTAAACGCCTAAGATAAGTTTCATTGCATGACCTATCTGACTTGTTTTTCGTCATGCAATATGCACGCAATAAATAAACTCTGCGCAGTGAAAGGAAAACGCCCAAGATGTGTTTCAGTGCATTGCTTGACCTGACTTGTTCCTCGTCAGGCAATATGCACGCAATAACTCTCCTCTGCGAGGTGAAAGTAAAACGCCTAAGACGTGTTTCAGTGCATTGCATGATCTATCTGAATTGTTCCTCGTTATGCAATATGCGTGCAAGAACTAAACTCTGCACGGTGAAAGGATAACGCCTAAGACGTGTTTCAGTGCATTGCATGACATATCTGGCTTGTTCTTCATCGTGCAATATGCACGCAATAACTAACCTCTGCGCGGTGAAAGGAAAACGTCTAAGATGTGTTTCAGTGCATTGAATGACCTACTACCTGACTTGTTTCTCGTCATGCAATATGCATGCAAGATCTAAACTCTGAGCGGTGAAAGGAAAACGCATAAGACGTGTTTCAGTGCATTGTATGACCTATCTGGCTTGTTCTTCGTCATGCAATATGCACGCAATAACTAACCTCTGCGTGGTTAAAGGAAAACGCCTAAGACATGTTTTAGTGCATTGCATGACCTATCTGACTTGTTCCTCGTCATGCAATATGCACGCAATAACTAACCTTTGCATGCATAAATGACCTATCTGTCTTTATCTTCGTCATGCAATATGCACGCAATAACTAACCTCTGCTTGGTGAAAGGAAAAAGCATAAGACATGTTTCAGTTTATTGCATGACTTATCTGACTTGTTCCTCGTCATGCAATATGCACGCAATAACTAACCTCTACGCGGTGAAGGAAACGCCTAAGACGTGTTTCAGTGCATTGCATGACCTATTTGACTTGTTCCTCGTTATGCAATATGCATGCAATAACCTCTGCGTGGTGAGAGGAAAACGCTTAAGACGTGTTTCAGTGCATTGCATGACCTATCTGACTTGTTCCTCGTCATGCAATATGCACGCAAGAACTAAACTCTGCGCAGTGAATGGAAAACGCCTAAGACGTGTTTCAGTGCATTGCATGACCTTTCTGACTTGTTCCTCGTTGCAATGAAAATATATAATGTGATTTTGCATTCATTTTTATTTTACAAACTAAATTATTTGTGCACAGACGAGAAAACATCACACGAGATGTCAATTTACAGTGCATGGTATAGCTATTGAGCTCATTTCCGGTAAAAGGTTCCTCAAAAGTTTTTAAACAATATAAGTTTATATTATATACCTACTGAACATAGTTCTGGCCCACAAGTACTAGATCTTAAACTTTCTAAACATACTCATTTCACTCCTTTTGATGTTACAGAAGCCATACAAGAGTCCTTATTTTACCTAATGAACATATTAGCCACATGGATTGTTTAGATCTGACCCATTGAACTCATTTCTGGTCAAAGGGTACTTAATCGTTAGGTTACTATACATTGATTTTTACTACTTGTGATGTTTTATGAGCAGGAAGATATTTGACTGATATTTGACTGAACTTATATCTCTCCCACGAGTACCTGATATTGAACTTTCTATACATACTAAATAGACTACTTCTTATGCTTCCTAGAACTAGAGGTTTCTATTTGACCCACAAACATAGTCCTGGCCCACGAGTACTAGGTCTCGAACTTTCTATAAATTCTCGAAGACTATTTTTGATGCTTCTTAAGCCATATAGAATGTCCACATCTTATGTATTTAACTCATTTCTGGTCAAAGGGTCCTCAAATGTTTTTAAACAAGAAAAACTATAAGACTCCTTCTGATATTACATGAGCTATAGATAGGTTCCTTTTTGACCTACTGAACATAGTTGTGGCACACGAGTACTTGATCTTGAATGGTCTAAACATACTCATTAACTCCTTTTGATGTCACTGAAGCCATACAAGAGTCCTTATTTTAACTACCTTTTGATGATACATAATTAAAATCAAAAATTGATTTGGGCCAGAAATCAATTGCCAAAAACTTTATAAAAACTCTATAGTAACCATTTGTGGACATTACCAACCACCTAGAAACACCATAGGAACCACACAGAACACATTAGCAACACCTAGCAACCAACCAGACCACCCTAGCAACCGCCTAGCAACACCCTGGCAACCACCCAGAACACCCTAGCAACCACCTAGCAACACCCTAGCAACCACACAAACTACCCTAACAACCGCCTAGTAACCATCCAGAACACTGTAGCAACCACCGGGAACACCCTAGCAACCGGCTGGTGAGATTTGCCAGTGCAAGCACCACTTCATATTTTCTTCTGGAAATGTGCCATAAATATGTTCCTGGAGGTCAAAAATTGACCTCGTCCTTCTTACAACATCAGAAGGAGTCTATAAGTTTATTTTGTTATGGTAAAAGGGTCCTCAAAAGATTTCAAAAAATTTAAACATGAAATGTAATAAAATAATCGAATAGTTAAGAGCTAAAATCATGCCAAAAACATTATAGAAACTCTATAGTAACTATAAGTGAACACTACCAACCACCAGGTAACACCATAGCAATGACCCAGAATACCATAGTAACCACCTAAAACACCCTAGCAACACCCTAGCAACCACCCAGAACACCCTAGCAGCAAATAAGAACACCCCAGCAACCACCTAGCAACACCCTAACAACATTAGCACCTTGGCAACCACCCAGAATACCCTAGCAACCGCATACAAACACCATAGCAACCACCCAGAATACCCTAATAAACGCCTAGAAACCACCAACAACACCATAGCAAACACCCAGAAAACCCTAGCAACCGGGTGGTGAGATTTGCCACTTCAGGCTCCACTTCACATTTACTTCTGGAAATGTGCATTAAATGTGCTCTTGGTGGTCAAAAAATAACCTATGTATATCTAATATAACATCAGAAAGAGTCTAAAAGTTTGTATTGTTTTAAACTTTTTGAGGAACCTTTGACCAGAAATGAGTTCATTGACATCATGAGAAGTAAATCCATCGGTATATGAACCCACAGATCAAGTACCCGTGGGACATAAATGTGTTCTTGGAGGTCCAAAATTGACCTATGTATATCTTATCTCATCAGAAGGAGGTCAAATATTTGTCTGGCTGAAATGACATCATGAGAAGTAAATCCATCGGTATATTTCTATGTATATCTAATATAACATCAGAAGGAGTCCAAAAGTTTATATTGTTTTAAATTTTTTGAGGAACCTTTGACCAGAAATGAGTTCAATAGGTCAGATATGGACATATCTATGGCTTAGGAAGTATCTGTTGGAGAATATGAGTATGAATGGAAAGTACAAGATCAAGCACTTTGGGCCAAAAATATGTTCAGTAGGTCAAATATCTTTCTGGCTGAAATGGCATTATGAGAAGTAAAGCTCTCGGTATATTAACCCAAAGATCAAATACCCGTGGGCCATAAATGTGTTTCTGGAGGTCAAAAATTGACCTATGTATAGCTAGTGTAACATCAGGAGTCTATAAGTTTATATTGTTTAAAACCTTTTGAAGAACCTTTGACCAGAAATGAGTTCAATAGCTCAGATATGGACATCTCTATGGCTTAGGAAGGATCTGTTGGAGTCTATGAGTATGATTGGAAAATACAAGATCAAGTACTTTTGGGCCAGAAATATGTTCAGTAGGTCAAATATCTTTCTGGCTGAAATGACATCATGAGAAGTAAAGCTCTCAGTATATTAACCCAAAGATCAAATACCCGTATGCCATGAATGTGTTTCTGGAGGTCAAAAATTGACCTATGCATAGCTAATGTAACATCAGGAGTCTATACGTTTATATTGTTTAAAACCTTTTGAGGAACCTTTGACCAGAAATGATTTCAATAGTTCAGATATGAACTTCTCTGTGGCTTAGGAAGGATCTGTTGGAGTCTATGAGTATGATTGGAAAATAGAAGATCAAGTACTTTTGGGACAGAAATATGTTCAGTAGGTCAAATATCTTTCTGGCTGAAATGACATCAAGAAAAGTAAAGTTCTCGGTATATTAACCCAAAGATCAAATACCCGTATGCCATGAATGTGTTTCTGGAGGTCAAAAATTGACCCATGTATAGCTAATGTAACATCAGGAGTCTATAAGTTTATATTGCTTAAACCCTTTTGAGGAACCTTTGACCAGAAATGATTTCAATAGTTTCAGATATGGACTTCTCTATGGCTTAGTAAGCATCGACTGGAGTCTTTGAGCATGTATGGAAAGTTCAAGATCAAGTACTTTTGGGCCAGAAATATGTTCTTTACGTAAAATATATTTTTTCTGGCTGAAATGACATCATGAGAAGTAAGTCTCCAACCCACTACAACGCCCTAGCAACCACTTAGCAACAACCTAGAAACCACCGAGAACACCCTAGCAAAAAACCAGAACACCCCAGCAACCATTTGGCAACACCCTAGCAACCACCAGGAACACCCCAGAAATCACACAGAATACCCTAAAAAACGCCTAGCAACCACCCAGAATACCGTAGCAACCTCCCAGAACACTCTAGCATCCGGGTAGTGAGATTTGCCGCTTCAGGATCCACTTCACGTTTTCTTCTGGAAATGTGCCATAAATGTGTTCTTGAAGGTCAAAAATTGACCTTTGTATGTCTAATATAACATCAGAAGGAGTGTAAAAGTTTGTATTGTTTTTAACTTTGTGAGTAGCCTTTGACCAGAAATGAGTTCAATAGTTCAGATATGGACTTCTCTATGGCTTAGGAAACATCTGTTGGAGTCTATGAGTATGAATGGAAAGTACAAGATCAAGTACTTTTGGGCCAGAAATATGTTCAGTAGGTCAAAATATCTTTCTGGCTGAAATGACATCATGAGAAGTAAAGCTCTCAGTATATTAACCCAAAGATCAAATACCTGTGGACCATAAATGTGTTTCTGGAGGTCAAAAATTGACCTATGTATAGCTAATGTTACATCAGGAGTATACTAGTTTTTTTTGTTTAAAAGCTTTGAAGAACCTTTTGACCAGAAATGAGTTCAATAGTTGAGATATGTAGGGAAGCATCTGTTGGAGTCTATGATTATGTGTGGAAAGTTCAAGATCAAGTTCTTTTGGGCTAGAAATATGTTCAGTAGGTCAAATATTTGTCTGGCTGAAATGACATCATGAGAAGTAAATCTCTCGGTATATTAACCCACAGATCAAGGAACCGTGGGGCCTAAATGTGTTCCTGGAGGTCAAAAAATGACCTAAGTAAATATAACATCAGAAGGAGTCTTTTTGAGGAACGTTTGACCAGAAATTAGTTCAAAAGGTCAGATATGGACTTTTCCATGGCTTAGGAAGCATCTATTGGAGTCTGTGACTATGTATGGAAAGTTCAAGATCAAGTACTTTTGGGCCAGAAATATCTTCAGTAGGTCAAATATATGTCTGGCTGAAATGTGTATTTCATTGCAATACTTAAATTTTCTAACTTGTTCTTCCTTTGCATTGAAAAGAAAAGATAAAACAAAAGTGCTTTCCCATGCATTTCCATTCTACAACTAATTAATTTGTGTTTTGACGAGAAAACATTACAAAAGTGATCGATTTACAATGCATAAACGAACTTGTTCCTTTGTGCAACGAAGAGATTTGCAATTCATGTGCTTTAGGATTGCATTGTACATGCATGCAATAACTCACCTCTATGCAATTAAAAGAAAACACCTAAGATGTGTTTCGATGCATTTGAATGACCTATCTCACTTGTTCCTCGTTATGCCTGTCCACGCGATAACTAACCTCTGCGCAATGAAAAGAAAACACCTGAGATGTGTTTCATTGCATTGCATGACCTATCTAACTTGTTCCTCGTTATACGTATGCACAAAAATAACTAAACTCTGACCAATGAAAAGAAAACACCATAAGATGTGTTTCATAGCCATGCATGACATTTCTAACTTGTTCCTCGTTAAGCATATGCTCGAAATATCTGACCTCTGTGCATTGAAAAGAAAACAACTAAGATGTGTTTCATTGCATTGCATGACCTACGTATCTAACTTGTTCGGTGAACGTGATTTCATCAACTACCACATGTTCCTGGATCAACATCATTGTTGATCCTGGATCAACTTTTCAATCAACCAAACAGATTTGAGGAACAAGTTTACAATTTATGTCAATTTTAGGTTTAGATTTAGAACCAGAGTGAAGTACTTAAACATCAGTGTCATTCACCTTTGTACCTTCTGATAAGGGAAAAGTTATGAGTAGAGTTAGGTTTAGGGGTAGGGATTGGTTAAGGACAACATTTTTGGGACAGGAATGTTGATCCAGGATCATCAAAATATGTTGATCCAGGACCATATCTTACTTGAAAAAATCATGCAGACCAACTTGTTCCTAAGTTATGCATATGCACAAAATAACTAAACTCTGAGCAATGAAAAGAAAACACCATAAGATGTGTTTCGTTGCATTGCAGGATATATCAAACTTGTTTCTCGTAATGCATATGCACGCAATAACTAACCTCTGCGCGGTGAAAGGAAAACGCCTAAGATGTGTTTCATTGCATTGCATGACCTATCTGACTCCTTCCTCGTCATGCGATATGCACTCAATAATTAACCTCTGCGTGGTGAAAGGAAAACGACTAAGACGTGTTTCAGTGCATTGCATGACCTATCTGACTTGTTCCTCGACATGCAATAAGCACGCAATAACTAACCTCTGCGCGGTGAAAGGAAAACGCATAAGACGTGTTTCAGTGCATTGCATGACCTATCTGGCTTGTTCCTGTCATGCAATATGCACGCAATAACTAACCTCTGCGCGGTGTAAGGAAAACGCCTAAGACGTGTTTCAGTGCATTGCATGACCTATCTGACTTGTTCCTCGTTATGCAATATACATGCAATAACCTCTGCATGGTGAAAGGAAAACGCCTGAGACGTGTTTCAGTGCATTGCATGACCTATCTGACTTGTTCCTCGTCATGCAATATGCACGCAATAATTAACCTTTGCATGCATGCACAACCTATCTGGCTTGTTCTTCGTCATGCAATATGCACGCAATAACTAACCTCTGCGCGGTGAAGGAAAACGCCTAAGACGTGTTTCAGTGCATTGCTTGACCTATCTGACTTGTTCCTCGTCATGCAATATGCACGCAATAACTAACCTTTGCATGCATGTCCTATCTGGCTTGTTCTTCGTCTTGCAAAATGCACGCAATAACTAACCTCTGCTTGGTGAAAGGAATAAGCCTAAGACATGTTTCAGTGCATTGCATGACCTATCTGACTTGTTTCTCGTCATGCAATTTGCACGCAATAACTAACCTCTGCGTGGTGAAAGGAAAACGCCTAAGACGTGTTTCAGTGCATTGCATGACCTATCTGACTTGTTCCTCGTTATGCAATATGCATGCAAGAACTAAACTCTGGACGGTGAAAGGATAACGCCTAAGACGTGTTTCAGTGCATTGCATGACCTATCAGGCTGTTCTTCGTCATACAATATGCACGCAATAACTAACCTCTGCGTGGTTAAAGGAAAACGCCTAAGACATGTTTTAGTGCATTGCATGACCTATCTGACTTGTTCCTCATCATGCAATATGCACGCAATAACTAACCTCTGCGTGGTTAAAGGAAAACGCCTAAGACGTGTTTCAGTGCATTGCTTGACCTATCTGAGTTGTTCCTCGTTATATGCATGCAAGAACTAAACTCTGCGCGGTGAAAGGAAAACGTCTAAGATGTGTCTCAGTGCATTGAATGACCTACCTGACTTGTTCCTCGTCAAGCAATATGCATGCAAGATCAAAACTCTGCGCGGTGAAAGGAAAACGCATAAGACGTGTTTCAGTGCATTGCATGACCTATCTGGCTTGTTCATCGTCATGCAGTATGCACGCAATAACTAACCTCTGCGCGGTGAAAGGAAAACGCCTAAGACGTGTTTCAGTGCATTGCATGACCTATCTGACTTGTTCCTCGTTATGCAATATGCATGCAATAACCTCTGCGTGATGAATGAAAACGCCTAAGACGTGTTTCAGTGCATTGCATGACCTATCTGACTTGTTCCTCGTCATGCAATATGCATGCAATAACCTCTGCGTGGTGAAAGGAAAACGCCTGAGACGTGTGTCAGTGCATTGCATGACCTATCTGACTTGTTCCTCGTCATGCAATATGCACCTAATAACTAACCTTTGCATGCATGCATGACCTATCTGGCTTGTTCTTCGTCATGCAATATGCACGCAATAACTAACCTCTGCGCGGTGAAGGAAAAAGCCTAAGACGTGTTTCAGTGCATTGCATGACCTATCTGACTTGTTCCTCGTCATGCAATATGCACGCAATAACTAACCTCTGCGGGGTGAAAGAAAAACGCCTAAGACGTGTTTCAGTGCATGCATGACCTATCTGACTTATTCATCGTTTATGCAATATTAATGCAAGAACTAAACTCTGGACGGTGAAAGGATAACGCCTAAGACGTGTTTCAGTGCATTGCATGACCTATCTGGCTTGTTCTTCGTCATACAATATGCACGCAATAACTAACCTCTGCGTGGTTAAAGGAAAACGCCTAAGACATGTATTAGTGCATTGCATGACCTATCTGACTTGTTCCTCGTCATGCAATATGCACGCAACAACTCCTTTGCTTTGCATGCATGACCTATCTGGCTTGTTCTTCGTCATGCAAAATGCACGCAATAACTAACCTCTGCTTGGTGAAAGGAAAAAGCCTAAGACATGTTTCAGTGCATTGCATGACCTATCTGGCTTGTTCCTCGTCATGCAATATGCACGCAATAACTAACCTCTGCGCGGTGAAAGGAAAACGCCTAATACGTGTTTCAGTGCATTGCATGACCTATCTGACTTATTCATCATTATGCAATATGCATGCAAGAATTAAACTCTGCACGCTGAAAGGATAAAGCCTAAGACGTGTTTCAGTGCATTGCATGACCTATCTGACTTGTTCTTCGTTATGCAATATGCATGCAATAACCTCTGCGTGGTGAAAGGAAAACGCCTAAGACGTGTTTCAGTGCATTGCATGGCCTATCTGACTTGTTCCTCGTTATGCAATATGCATGCAATAACCTCTTTGTGGTGAAAGGAAAACGCCCAAGACGTGTTTCAGTGCATTGCATGATCTATCTTAATTGTTCCTCGTTATGCAATATGCGTGCAAGAACTAAACTCAGCGCGGTGAAAGGAAAACGCCTAAGACGTGTTTCAGTGCATTACAAGACCTATCTGACCTATTCATCGTTATATGCATGCAAGAACTAAACTCTGCGCGGTGAAAGGAAAACGTCTAAGATGTGTTTCAGTGCATTGCATGACCTATCTGGCTTGTTCCTCGTCATGCAATATGCATGCAAGATATAAACTCTGCGCGGTGAAAGGAAAACGCATAAGACGTGTTTCAGTGCATTGCATGACCTATCTGGCTTGTTCCTCGTCATGCAATTTGCACGCAATAACTAACCTCTGCGCGGTGAAAGGAAAACGCCTAAGACGTGTTTCAGTGCATTGCATGACCTATCTGACTTGTTCCTCGTTATGCAATAGGCATGCAATAACCTCTGCGTGGTGAAAGGAAAACGCCTGAGACGTGTTTCAGTGCATTGCATGACCTATCTGACTTATTCATCGTTATGCAATATGCATGCAAGAACGAAACTCTGCACGGTGCAAGAATAACGCCTAAGACATGTTTCAGTGCATTGCATGACCTATCTGGCTTGTTCTTCGTCATACAATATGCACGCAATAACTAACCTCTGCGTGGTTAAAGGAAAACGCCCAAGACATGTTTTATTGCATTGCATGACCTATCGTCTTGCAATATGCACGCAATAACTAACCTCTGCGCGGTGAAGAAAAATGCCTAAGACGTGTTTTCAGTGTATTGCATGACCTATCTGACTTGTTCCTCGTTGCAATGAAAATATATAATTCGATTTTGCATGCATTTTTATTTTACAAACTAATTTATTTGTGCACAGAAGAGAAAATCACATGAGATGTCACTTTACAGTGCATGGTATAGCTATTGAGCTCATTTCTGGTAAAAGGGTCCTCAAAAGTTTATAAACAATATAAGTTTATAGACACATTTTGATGATATATAAGCTTTACAAAGGTTCCTATTTGACCTACTGAACATAGTTCTGGCCCACAAGTACTAGATCTTAAACTTTCTAAACATACTCATTTGACTCCTTTTGATGTTACTGAAGCCATACAAGAGTCCTTATTTTACCTAATGAACATATTAGCCACATGGATTATTTAGAGCTGACCCATTGAACTCATTTCTGGTCAAAGGATACTTGATCGTTAGGTTACTATACATTGATTTTTTACTACTTTTGATGTTTTATGAGCAGGAAGATATTTGACTGATATTTGACTGAACATATATCTCTTCCACGAGAACCTGATATTGAACTTTCTATACATACTAAATAGACTACTTCTTATGCTTCCTAGAACTATAGGTTTCTATTTGACCTAAAAACATAGTCCTGGCCCACGAGTACTAGGTCTCGAACTTTCTATAAATTCTCAAAGACTATTTTAGACGCTTGTTAAGCCATATAGAATGTCCACATCTTATGTATTTAACTCATTTCTGGTCAAAGGGTCCTCAAATGTTTTGAAAAAAGAAAAACTATGAGACTCCTTCTGATATTACATGAGCTATAGATAGGTTCCTTTTTGACCTACTGTACATAGTTGTGGCATACTTGATCTTGAATGGTCTAAACATACTCATTAACTCCTTTTGATGTCTCCTGAAGCCATACAAGAGTCCTTATTTTAACTACCTTTTGATGATACATAATCAAAATCAAAAATTGATTTGGGCCAGAAATCAATTGCCAAAAACTTTATAAAAACTCTATAGTAACCATTTGTGGACATTACCAACCACCTAGAAACACCATAGGAACCACACAGACTACCATAGTAACCACCTAAAACACCCTAGCAACCACCCAGAACACCCTAGCATCACTCTAGCAACCACAGAGCAACCAATGAGAACACCTTAGCAACACCTAGCAACCAACCAGACCACCCTAGCAACCGCCTAGCAACACCCTGGCAACCACCCAGAACACCCTAGCAACCACCTAGCAACACCCTAGCAACCACACAAACTACCCTAACAACCGCCTAGCAACCATCCAGAACACTGTAGCAACCACCGGGAACACCCTAGCAAACGGGTGGTGAGATTTGGCAGTGCAAGCACCACTTCACATTTTCTTCTGGAAATGTGCCATAAATATGTTCCTGGAGGTCAAAATATGACCTTGTCCTTCTTACAACATCAGAAGGAATCTATCAGTTTATTTTGTTATGGTAAAAGGGTCCTCAAAAGATTTCAAACAATATAAACATGAAATGTAATAAAATAATCGAATAGTTAAGAGCTAAATCATGCCAAAATCATTATAGAAACTCTATAGTAACTATAAGTGAACACTACCAACCATCTGGTAACACCATAGCAATGACCAAGAATACCATAGTAACCACCTAAAACACCTTAGCAACACCATAGCAACCACCCAGAACACCCTAGCAGCAAACAAGAACACCCCAGCAACCACCTAGCAACACCCTAACAACATTAGCATCTTGGCAACCACCCAGAATACCCTAGCAACCGCATACAAACACCATAGCAACCACCCAGAACACCCTAATAAACGCCTAGAAACCACCAACAACACTGTAGCAACCACCCAGAAAACCCTAGCAACCGGGTGGTGAGATTTGCCACTTCAGGCTCCACTTCACATTTACTTCTGGAAATGTGCATTAAATGTGCTCCTGGTGGTCAAAAAATGACCTATGTATATCTAATATAACATCAGAAAGAGTATAAAAGTTTATATTGTTTTAAACTTTTTGAGGAACCTTTGACCAGAAATGAGTTCATTGACATCATGAGAAGTAAATCCATCGGTATATGAACCTACAGATCAAGTACCCGTGGGACATAAATGTGTTCTTGGAGGTCAAAAATTGACCTATGTATATCTAATGCAACATCAGGAGTCTATAAGTTCATATTTGTTTAAAAACTTTTGAGGAACCTTTGACCAGAAATGAGTTGAATAGGTCAGATATGGACTTCTCTATGGCTTAGGAAGCATCTGTTGGAGTCTATGAGTATATATGGAAAGTTCAAGATCAAGTACTTTTGGGCCAGAAATATGATCAGTAGGTCAAATATCTTTCTGTCTGAAATGACATCATGAGAAGTAAAGCTCTCGGTATATTAGCCCAAAGATCAAATACCCGTATGCCATAAATGTGTTTCTGGAGGTCAAAAATTGACCTATGTATAGCTAATTTAACATCAGGAGTCTATAAGTTTATATTGTTTAAAACCTTTTGAGGAACCTTTGACCAGAAATGATTTCAATAGTTTCAGATATGGACTTCTCTATGGCTTAGGAAGCATCGACTGCAGTCTCTGAGTATGTATGGAAGGTTCAAGATCAAGTTCTTTTGGGCCATAAACATGTTCAGTAGGTCAAATATTTGTCAGGCATCATGAGAAGTAAATCTCTCGGTATATTAACCCAAAGATCAAGCACCCGTGTGCCATGAAAAGTGTTCCTGGAGGTCAAAAATTGACCTATGTAATATAACATCAGAATGTTATATTACATAGTCTATGAGTACATATGGAAAGTTCAAGATCAAGTACTTTTGGGCCAGAAAAATAAAAATAAAAAAATAAAAAATAAAATATTTTTCTGGCTGAAATGACATCAATGAGAAGTAAATCTCCAACCCACCAAAACACCCTAGCAACCACCTAGCAACACCCTTGCAAACACTGAGAACACCCTAGCAACAAACCAGAACACCCCAGCAACCATATGGCAACATCCTAGCAACCACCAGGAACAACCCAGCAACCGCCTAGCAACACCCTAGCAACCACCCGGAACACCATAGCAATCACCCAGAATACCCTAAAAAATGCCTAGCAACCACCCAGAACACCGTAGCAAACTCCCAGAACACCTGAGCAACCGGGTGGTGAGATTTGCCGCTTCAAGCTCCCCTTCACGTTTTCTTCTGGAAATGTGCCACAATGTGTTCCTGGAGGTCAAACATTGACCTATGTATATCTAATATAACATCAGAAGGAGTCCAAAAGTTTATATTGTTTTAATTTTTTTGAGGAACCTTTGACCAGAAATGAGTTCAATAGGTCAGATATGGACATCTCTATGGCTTAGGAAGCATCTGTTGGAGAATATGATTATGAATGGAAAGTACAAGATCAAGCACTTTTGGGCCAAAAATATGTTCAGTAGGTCAAATATCTTTCTGGCTGAAATGACATCATGAGAAGTAAAGCTCTCGGTATATTAACCCAAAGATCAAATACCCGTGGGCCATAAATGTGTTTCTGGAGGTCAAAAAATTGACCTATGTATAGCTAATGTAACATCAGGAGTCTATAAGTTTATATTGTTTAAAACCTTTTGAAGAACCTTTGACCAGAAATGATTTCAATAGCTCAGATATGGACTTCTCTATGGCTTAGGAAGCATCTGTTGGAGTCTATGAGTATGAATGGAAAATACAAGATCAAGTACTTTTGGGCCAAAAATATGTTCAGTAGGTCAAATTTCTTTCTGGCTGAAATGACATCATAAGAAGTAAAGCTCTCGGTATATTAACCCAAAGATCAAATACCCGTATGCCATGAATGTGTTTCTGGAGGTCAAAAATTGACCTATGTATAGCTAATGTAACATCAGGAGTCTATAAGTTTATATTGTTTAAAACCTTTTGAGGAACCTTTGACCAGAAATGATTTCAATAGCTCAGATATTAACTTTTCTGTGGCTTAGGAAGGATCTGTTGGAGTCTATGAGTATGATTGGAAAATACAAGATCAAGTACTTTTGGGCCAGAAATATGTTCAGTAGGTCAAATATCTTTCTGGTTGAAATGATATCATGAAAAGTAAAGCTCTCGGTATATTAACCCAAAGATCAAATACCCGTATGCCATGAATGTTTCTGGAGGTCAAAAATTGACCCATGTATAGCTAATGTAACATCAGGAGTTTATAAGTTTATATTGTTTAAAACCTTTTGAGGAACTTTTGACCAGAAATGATTTCAATAGCTCAGATATGAACTTTTCTGTGGCTTAGGAAGGATCTGTTGGAGTCTATGATGATGATTGGAAAATACAAGATCAAGTACTTTTGGGCCAGAAATATGTTCAGTAGGTCAAATATCTTTCTGGCTGAAATGATATCATGAAAAGTAAAGCTCTCGGTATATTAACCCAAAGATCAAATACCCGTATGCCATGAATGTTTCTGGAGGTCAAAAATTGACCCATGTATAGCTAATGTAACATCAGGAGTCTATAAGTTTATATTGTTTAAAACCTTTGAAGGAACATTTGACCAGAAATGATTTCAATAGTTCAGATATGGACTTCTCTATGGCTTAGGAAGCATCGACTGGAGTCTATGAGCATGTATGGAAGGTTCAAGATCAAGTACTTTTGGGCCAGAAAAATTTTCTTTACGTAAAATATATTTTTTCTGGCTGAAATGACATCATGAGAAGTAAGTCTCCAACCCACCAAAACACCCTAGCAACCACCTAGCAACAACCTAGCAACCACCGAGAAAACCCTAGCAACAAACTAGAACACCCCAGCAACCATTTGGCAACACCCTAGCAACCACCAGGAACACCCAAGCAAACGCCTAGCAACACCCTAGCAACCACCCAGAACACCACAGATATCACACAGAATACCCTAAAAAACGCCTAGCAACCACCCAGAACACCGTAGCAACCTCCCAGAACACTCTAGCAACCGGGTGGTGAGATTTGCCGCTTCAAGATCCACTTCATGTTTTCTTCTGGAAATGTGCCATAAATGTGTTCTTGAAGGTCAAAACTTGACCTTTTTATATCTAATATGACATCAGAAGGAGTCTATAGAGTAATAAAGTTTAATAAAGTTTATATTGTTTTTAACTTTGTGAGGAACCTTTGACCAGAAATGAGTTCAATAGTTCAGATATGGACTTCTCTATGGCTTAGGAAGCATCTGTTGGAGTCTATGAGTATGAATGGAAAGTACAAGATTAAGTACTTTTGGGCCAGAAATATGTTCAGTAGGTCAAATATCTTTCTGGCTGAAATGACATCATGAGAAGTAAAGCTCTCGGTATATTAACCCACAGATCAAGGAACCGTGGGCCATAAATGTGTTCCTGGAGATCAAAAATTGACCTAAGTAAATATAACATCAGAAGGAGTTTATGAGTTTATATCGTTTTAAACTTTTTGAGGAACGTTTGACCAGAAATTAGTTTAAAAGGTCAGATATGGACTTTTCCATGGCTTAGGAAGCATCTATTGGAGTCTGTGAGTATGTATGGAAAGTTAAAGATCAAGTACTTTTGGGCCAGAAATATCTTCAGTAGGTCAAATATATGTCTGGCTGAAATGTGTGTTTCATTGCAATACTTAAATTTTCTAACTTGTTCTTTGCATTGAAAAGAAAAGATAAAACACAAGTGCTTTCCCATGCGTTTCCGTTCTACAACTAATTAAATTGTGTTTTGACGAGAAGACATTACAAAAGTGATCGATTTACAATGCATAAACGAACTTGGTCCTTTGTGCAACGAAGAGATTTGCAATTCATGTGCTTTAGGATTGCATTGTACATGCATGCAATAACTAACCTCTATGTAATTAAAAGAAAACACCTAAGAAGTGTTTCGATGCATTTGAATAACCTATCTGACTTGTTCCTCGTTATGCCTGTCCACGCGATAACTAACCTCTGCGCAATGAAAAGAAAACACCTAAGATGTGTTTCATTGCATTGCATGACCTATCTAACTTGTTCCTCGTTACGCATTTGCTCGCAATAACTGACCTCTGTGCATTGAAAAGAAAACAACTAAGATATGTTTCAATTGCATTGCAAGACATATCTAACTTCTTCCTCATTTTAGGCCCGTTCACGCAAAATCTAACCTCTGTGCAATGAAAAGAAAACACCTAAGATGTGTTTCATTGCATTGCATGACCTATCTAACTTGTTCGGTGAACGTGATTTCATCAACTACCACATGTTCCTGGATCAACATCATTGTTGATCCAGGATCATCAAAATATGTTGATCCAGGACCATGTCTTATTTGAAAAAATCATGCTGACCAACTTGTTCCTAAGTTATGCATATGCACAAAAATAATTAAACTCTGAGCAATGAAAAGAAAACACCATAAGATGTGTTTCGTTGCATTGCATGATATATCTAACTTGTTTCTAGTAATGCATATGCAATAACTAACCTCTGCGCGGTGAAAGGAAAACACCTAAGATGTGTTTCATTGCATTGCATGACCTATCTGACTCATTCCTCGTCATGAAATATGCACTCAATAACTAACCTCTGCGCGGTGAAAGGAAAATGACTAAGACGTGTTTCAGTGCATTGCATGACCTATCTGACTTGTTCCTCGTCATTCAATATGCATGCAAGAAATAAACTCTGCGCGGTGAAAGGAAAACGCCTAAGACGTGTTTCAGTGCATTGCATGACCTATCTGGCTTGTTCTTCGGCATGCAATATGCACGCAATAACTAACCTCTGCGTGGTGAAAGGAAAACCCCTAAGACATGTTTCAGTGCATTGCATGACCAATCTGACTTGTTCCTCATCATGCAATATGCACGCAATAACCAACCTCTCCGCGGTGAAAGGAAAACGCCTAAGACGTGTTTCAGTGCATTGCATGACCTATCTGACTTGTTCCTCGTCATGCAATATGCACGCAGTAACTCTCCTCTGCGAGGTGAAAGGAAAACGCCTAAGACGTGTTTCAGTGCATTGCATGACCTATCTGACTTGTTCCTCGTTATGCAATATGCATGCAATAACTCTCCTCTGCGAGGTGAAAGGAAAACGCCTAAGACGCCTATTTCAGTGCATTGCATGATCTATCTGAATTGTTCCTCGTTATGCATTATGCGTGCAAGATCTAAACTTTGCGCGGTGAAAGGAAAACGCCTAAGATGTGTTTCAGTGCATTGCATGACCTATCTGACTTGTTCCTCATCATGCAATATGCACGCAATAACTAACCTCTGCGCGGTGAAAGGAAAACGCCTAAGACGTGTTTGAGTGCATTGCATTACCTATCTGGCTTGTTCCTCGTCTTGCAATATGCACGCAATAACTAACCTCTGCGCGGTGAAAGGAAAATGACTAAGTCGTGTTTCAGTGCATTGCATGACCTATCTGACTTGTTCCTCGTCATTCAATATGCATGCAAGAAATAAACTCTGCGCGGTGAAAGGAAAACGCCTAAGACGTGTTTCAGTGCATTGCATGACCTATCTGGCTTGTTCTTCGGCATTCAATATGCACGCAATAACTAACCTCTGCGTGGTGAAAGGAAAACCCCTAAGACATGTTTCAGTGCATTGCATGACCAATCTGACTTGTTCCTCGTTATGCAATAAGCATGCAATAACTCTCCTCTGCGAGGTGAAAGGAAAACGCCTAAGACGTCTTTCAGTGCATTGCATGACCTATCTGACTTGTTCCTCGTCATGCAATATGCACGCAGTAACTCTCCTCTGCGAGGTGAAAGGAAAACGCCTAAGACGTGTTTCAGTGCATTGCATGACCTATCTGACTTGTTCCTCGTCATGCAATATGCACGCAATAACTAACCTCTGCGCGTTGAAAGGAAAACGCCTAAGACGTGTTTCAGTGCATTGCATGACCTATCTGACGTATTCATCGTTATGCAATATGCATGCAAGAACTAAACTCTGCACGGTGAAAGGATAACACCTAAGACTTGTTTCAGTGCATTGCATGACCTATATGGCTTGTTCTTCATCATGCAATATGCACGCAATAACTAACCTCTGCGTGGTTAAAGGAAAACGCATAAGACATGTTTTTGTGCATTGCATGACCTATCTGACTTGTTCCTCGTCATGCAATATGCACGCAATAACCAACCTTTGCATGCATGCATGACCTATCTGACTTGTTCCTCGTCATGCAATATGCACGCAATAAGTAACCTCTGCGCGTTGAAGGAAAACACCTAAGACGTGTTTCAGTGCATTGCATGACCCATATGACTTGTTCCTCGTTGCAATGAAAATATATAATGTGATTTTGCATGCATTTTTACTTTACAAACTAATTTATTTGTGCACAGACGAGAAAACATCAAATGAGATGTCACTTTACAGTGCACGGTATACCTATTGAGCTCATTTCTGGTAAAAGGGTCCTCAAAAGTGTTTAAACAATATAAGTTTATAGACACATTTTGATGATATATAAGCTATACAAAGGTTCCTATTTGACCTACTGAACATAGTTCTGGCCCAAAAGTACTAGATCTTAAACTTTCTAAACATACTCATTGACTCCTTTTGATGTTACTGAAGCCATACAAGAGTCCTTATTTTACCTAATGAACATATTAGCCACATGGATTGTTTAGATCTGACCCATTGAACTCATTTCTGGTCATAGGGTACTTGATCGTTAGGTTACTATACATTGATTTTTACTACTTGTGATGTTTTATGAGCAGGAAGATATTTGACTGATATTTGACTGAACATATATCTCTCCCACGAGTACCTGATATTGAACTTTCTATACATACTAAATAGACTACTTCTTATGCTTCCTAGAACTAGAGGTTTCTATTTGACCCACAAACATAGTCCTGGCCCACGAGTACTAGGTCTCGAACTTTCTATAAATTCTCAAAGACTATTTTTGATGCTTCTTAAGCCATATAGAATGTCCACATCTTATGTATTTAACTCATTTCTGGTCAAAGGGTCCTCAAATGTTTTTAAACAAGAAAAACTATGAGACTCCTTCTGATATTACATGAGCTATAGATAGGTTCCTTTTTGACCCACTGAACATAGTTGAGGCACACGAGTACTTGATCTTGAATGGTCTAAATATACTCATTAACTCCTTTTGATGTCACTGAAGCCATACAAGAGTCCTTATTTTAACTACCTTTTGATGATACATAATCAAAATCAAAAATTGATTTGGGCCAGAAATCAATTGGCAAAAACTTTATAAAAACTCTATAGTAACCATTTGTGGACATTGCCAACCACCTAGAAACACCATAGGAACCACACAGACTACCATAGTAACCACCTAAAACACCCTAGCAACCATCCAGAACACCCTAGCAACAGAGCAACCAACGAGAACACCTTAGCAACACCTAGCAACCAACCAGACCACCCTGGCAACCGCCTAGCAACACCCTGGCAACCACCCAGAACACCCTAGCAACCACCTAGCAACACCCTAGCAACCACACAGACTACCCTAACAACCACCTAGCAACCATCCAGAACACTGTAGCCACCACCGGGAACACCCTAGCAACCGGGTGGTGAGATTTGCCAGTGCAAGCACCACTTCACATTTTCTTCTGGAAATGTGCCATAAATATGTTCCTGGAGGTCAAAAATTGACCTTGTCCTTCTTACAACATTAGAAGGAGTCTTTAAGTTTATATTGTTATGGTAAAAGGGTCCTCAAAAGATTTCAAACAATATAAACATGAAATGTAATAAAATAATCGAATAGTTAAGAGCTAAATCATGCCAAAAATATTATAGAAACTCTATAGTAACTATAAGTGAACACTACCAACCACCTGGTAACACCATAGCAATGACCCAGAATACCATAGTAACCACCTAAAACACCCTAGCAACACCCTAGCAACCACCCAGAACACCCTAGCAGCAAACAAGAACACCCCAGCAACCACCTAGCAACACCCTAACAACCATCGAGAACAACCTGGCAACCGCTAAGCAACACCCTAGCAACATTAGCACCTTGGCAACCACCCAGAATACCATAGCAACCGCATACAAACACCATAGCAACCACCCAGAATACCCTAATAAACGCCTAGAAACCACCAACAACACCGTAGCAACCACCCAGAAAACCCTAGCAACCGGGTGGTGAGATTTTCCACTTCAGGCTCCACTTCACATTTACTTCTGGAAATGTGCATTAAATGTGCTCCCGATGGTCAAAAAAAGGCCTATGTATATCTAAAATAACATCAGAAAGAGTCTAAAAGTTTATATTGTTTTAAACTTTTTGAGGAACCTTTGACCAGAAATGAGTTAATTGACATCATGAGAGTAAATCCATCGGTATATGAACCCACAGATCAAGTACCCGTGGGACAAAAATGTGTTCTTGGAGGTCAAAAATTGACCTATGTATATCTTATATAACATCAGAAGGAAGTCAAATATATGTCTGGCTGAAATGACATCATGAGAAGTAAATCCACCAGTGTATAAACTCAAAGATCAAATACCCATGGGCCATAAATGTGTTTCTGGAGGTCAAAAATTGACCTATGTATAGCTAATGCAACATCAGGAGTCTATAAGTTCATATTTGTTTAAAAACTTTTGAGGAACCTTTGACCAGAAATGAGTTTAATAGGTCAGATATGGACTTCTCTATGGCTTAGGAAGCATCTGTTGGAGTCTATGAGTATATATGGAAAGTTCAAGATCAAGTACTTTTGGGCCAGAAATATGTTCAGTAGGTCAAATATCTTTCTGTCTGAAATGACATCATGAGAAGTAAAGCTCTCGGTATATTAGCCCAAAGATCAAATACCCGTATGCCATAAATGTGTTTCTGGAGGTCAAAAATTGACCTATGTATAGCTAATTTAACATCAGGAGTCTATAAGTTTATATTGTTTAAAACCTTTTGAGGAACCTTTGACCAGAAATGATTTCAATAGTTTCAGATATGGACTTCTCTATGGCTTAGGAAGCATCGACTGCAGTCTCTGAGTATGTATGGAAAGTTCAAGATCAAGTTCTTTTGGGCCATAAACATGTTCAGTAGGTCAAATATTTGTCTGGCTGAAATGACATCATGAGAAGTAAATCTCTCGGTATATTAACCCAAAGATCAAGCACCCGTGTGCCATGAAAAGTGTTCCTGGAGGTCAAAAATTGACCTATGTAATATAACATCAGAATGTTATATTACATAGTCTATGAGTACATATGGAAAGTTCAAGATCAAGTACTTTTGGGCCAGAAAAATGTTCTTTACGTAAAATATTTTTCTGGCTGAAATGACATCATGAGAAGTAAATCTCCAACCCACCAAAACACCCTAGCAACCACCTAGCAACACCCTTGCAAACACTGAGAACACCCTAGCAACAAACCAGAACACCCCAGCAACCATATGGCAACACCCTAGCAACCACCAGGAACAACCCAGCAACCGCCTAGCAACACCCTAGCAACCACCCGGAACACCATAGCAATCACCCAGAATACCCTAAAAAATGCCTAGCAACCACCCAGAACACCGTAGCAAACTCCCAGAACACCTGAGCAACCGGGTGGTGAGATTTGCCGCTTCAAGCTCCCCTTCACGTTTTCTTCTGGAAATGTGCCACAATGTGTTCCTGGAGGTCAAACATTGACCTATGTATATCTAATATAACATCAGAAGGAGTCAAAAAGTTTATATTGTTTTAATTTTTTTGAGGAACCTTTGACCAGAAATGAGTTCAATAGGTCAGATATGGACATCTCTATGGCTTAGGAAGCATCTGTTGGAGAATATGATTATGAATGGAAAGTACAAGATCAAGCACTTTTGGGCCAAAAATATGTTCAGTAGGTCAAATATCTTTCTGGCTGAAATGACATCATGAGAAGTAAAGCTCTCGGTATATTAACCTAAAGATCAAATACCCGTGGGCCATAAATGTGTTTCTGGAGGTCAAAAATTGACCTACGTATGTGTAGCTAATGTAAAATCAGGAGTCTACACTCTAAAAAATGCTGGGTTGTTTTAACCCAACGTTGGGTCAAATATGGACTAACCCAGCAGTTGGGTTAAATTTTTACATTACATTTTTAACCCAACATTTCGGGTTTGTCCATATTTGACCCAACGTTGGGTTAAAACAACCCAGCATTTTTTAGAGTGTATAAGTTTATATTGTTTAAAACCTTTTGAAGAACCTTTGACCAGAAATGATTTCAATAGCTCAGATATGGACTTCTCTATGGCTTAGGAAGCATCTGTTGGAGTCTATGAGTATGAATGGAAAATACAAGATCAAGTACTTTTGGGCCAGAAATATGTTTAGTAGGTCAAATATCTTTCTGGCTGAAATGACATCATAAGAAGTAAAGCTCTCGGTTTATTAACCCAAAGATCAAATATCCATATGCCATGAATGTGTTTCTGGAGGTCAAAAATTGACCGATGTATAGCTAATGTAACATCAGGAGTGTATAAGTTTATATTGTTTAAAACCTTTTGAGGAACTTTTGACCAGAAATGATTTCAATAGCTCAGATATGAACTTTTCTGTGGCTTAGGAAGGATCTGTTGGAGTCTATGAGTATGATTGGAAAATACAAGATCAAGTACTTTTGGGCCAGAAATATGTTAAGTAGGTCAAATATCTTTCTGGCTGAAATGATATCATGAAAAGTAAAGCTCTCGGTATATTAACCCAAAGATCAAATACCCGTATGCCATGAATGTTTCTGGAGGTCAAAAATTGACCCATGTATAGCTAATGTAACATCAGGAGTCTATAAGTTTATATTGTTTAAAACCTTTTGAGGAACCTTTGACCAGAAATGATTTCAATAGTTCAGATATGGACTTCTCTATGGCTTAGGAAGCATCGACTGGAGTCTATGAGCATGTATGGAAGGTTCAAGATCAAGTACTTTTGGGCCAGAAAAATGTTCTTTACGTAAAATATATTTTTTCTGGCTGAAATGACATCATGAGAAGTAAGTCTCCAACCCACCAAAACACCCTAGCAACCACCTAGCAACAACCTAGCAACCACCGAGAAAACCCTAGCAACAAACTAGAACACCCCAGCAACCATTTGGCAACACCCTAGCAACCACCAGGAACACCCCAGCAACCGCCTAGCAACACCCTAGCAACCACCCAGAACACCACAGATATCACACAGAATACCCTAAAAAACGCCTAGCAACCACCCAGAACACCGTAGCAACCTCCCAGAACACTCTAGCAACCGGGTGGTGAGATTTGCCGCTTCAAGATCCACTTCACGTTTTCTTCTGGAAATGTGCCATAAATGTGTTCTTGAAGGTCAAAACTTGACCTTTTTATATCTAATATAACATCAGAAGGAGTCTATAGAGTAATAAAGTTTAATAAAGTTTATATTGTTTTTAACTTTGTGAGGAACCTTTGACCAGAAATGAGTTCAATAGTTCAGATATGGACTTCTCTATGGCTTAGGAAGCATCTGTTGGAGTCTATGAGTATGAATGGAAAGTACAAGATTAAGTCCTTTTGGGCCAGAAATATGTTCAGTAGGTCAAATATCTTTCTGGCTGAAATGACATCATGAGAAGTAAAGCTCTCGGTATATTAACCCACAGATCAAGGAACCGTGGGCCATAAATGTGTTCCTGGAGGTCAAAAATTGACCTAAGTAAATATAACATCAGAAGGGGTTTATGAGTTTATATCGTTTTAAACTTTTTGAGGAACGTTTGACCAGAAATTAGTTCAAAAGGTCAGATATGGACTTTTCCATGGCTTACGAAGCATCTATTGGAGTCTGTGAGTATGTATGGAAAGTTCAAGATCAAGTACTTTTGGGCCAGAAATATCTTCAGTAGGTCAAATATATGTCTGGCTGAAATGTGTGTTTCATTGCAATACTTAAATTTTCTAACTTGTTCTTTGCATTGGAAAGAAAAGATAAAACACAAGTGCTTTCCCATGCGTTTCCATTCTACAACTAATTAATTTGTGTTTTGACGAGAAGACATTACAAAAGTGATCGATTTACAATGCATAAACGAACTTGTTCCTTTGTGCAACGAAGAGATTTGCAATTCATGTGCTTTAGGATTGCATTGTACATGCATGCAATAACTAACCTCTATGTAATTAAAAGAAAACACCTAAGAAGTGTTTCGATGCATTTGAATAACCTATCTGACTTGTTCCTCGTTATGCCTGTCCACGCGATAACTAACCTCTGCGCAATGAAAAGAAAACACCTAACTCAACATCATTGTTGATCCTGGGTCAACTTTTCAATCAACCAAACAGATTTGAGGAACAAGTAGTTTACAGTTTATGTCATTTTTAGGTTTAGATTTAAAACCAGAGTGAAGTACTTAAACATCAGTGTCATTCACCTTTGTACCTTCTGATAAGGGAAAAGTTATGAGTAGAGTTAGGTTTAGGGGTAGGGATTGGTTAAGGACAACATTTTTGGGACAGGAATGTTGATCCAGGATCATCAAAATATGTTGATCCAGGACCATGTCTTACTTGAAAAAATCATGCTGACCAACTTGTTCCTAAGTTATGCATATGCAAAAAAATAATTCAACTCTGAGCAATGAAAAGAAAACACCATAAGATGTGTTTCGTTGCATTGCATGATATATCTAACTTGTTTCTAGTAATGCATATGCACGCAATAACTAACCTCTGCGCGGTGAAAGGAAAACGCCTAAGATGTGTTTAATTGCATTGCATGACCTATCTGACTCATTCCTCGTCATGAAATATGCACTCAATAACTAACCTCTGCGCGGTGAAAGGAAAATGACTAAGACGTGTTTCAGTGCATTGCATGACCTATCTGACTTGTTCCTCGTTATGCAATATGCATGCAATAACCTCTGCCTGGTGAAAGGAAAACGCCTAAGACGTGTTTCAGTGCATTGCATGACCTATCTGACTTGTTCCTCATCATGTATTATGCACGCAATAACTAAACTCTGCGCGGTGAAAGGAAAACGCCTAAGACGTGTTTCAGTGCATTGCATGATCTATCTGAATTGTTCCTCGTTATGCAATATGCGTGCAAGAACTAATTTTTGCGCGGTGAAAGGAAAACGCCTAAGATGTGTTTAAGTGCATTGCATGACCTATCTGACTTGTTCCTCATCATGCAATATGCACGCAATAACTAACCTCTGCGCGGTGAAAGGAAAACGCCTAAGACGTGTTTCAGTGCATAGCATTACCTATCTGGCTTGTTCCTCGTCGTGCAATATGCATGCAAGAAATAAACTCTGCGAGCTGAAAGGAAAACGCCTAAGACGTGTTTCAGTGCATTGCATGACCTATCTGGCTTGTTCTTCGGCATGCAATATGCACGCAATAACTAACCTCTGCGTGGTGAAAGGAAAACCCCTAAGACATGTTTCAGTGCATTGCATGACCAATCTGACTTGTTCCTCGTCATGCAATATGCACGCAATAACTAACCTCTCCGCGGTGAAAGGAAAACGCCTAAGACGTGTTTCAGTGCATTGCATGACGTATCTGACTTGTTCCTCGTTATGCAATATGCATGCAATAACTCTCCGCTGCGAGGTGAAAGCAAAACGCCTAAGACGCCTGTTTCAGTGCATTGCATGATCTATCTGAATTGTTCCTCGTTATGCAATATGCGTCCAAGAACTAAACTTTGCGGGGTTGAAAGGAAAACGCCTAAGACGTGTTTCAGTGCATTGCATGACCTATCTGACTTGTTCCTCATCATGCAATATGCACGCAATAACTAACCTCTGCGCGGTGAAAGGAAAACGCCTAAGATGTGTTTCAGTGCATTGCATGACCTATCTGGCTTGTTCTTCGTCATGAAATATGCACGCAATAATTAACCTCTGCGTGGTGAAAGGAAAACCCCTAAGACATGTTTCAGTGCATTGCATGACCTATCTGACTTGTTCCTCGTCATGCAATATGCACGCAATAACTAACCTCTGTGCGGTGAAAGGAAAACGCCTAAGACGTGTTTCATTGCATTGTATGACCTATTTGACTTGTTCCTCGTTATGCAATATGCATGCAATAACCTCTGCCTGGTGAAAGGAAAACGCCTAAGACGTGTTTCAGTGCATTGCATGATCTATCTGAATTGTTCCTCGTTATGCAATATGCGTGCAAGAACTAAACTATGCGCGGTGAAAGGAAAACGCCTAAGATGTGTTTCAGTGCATTGCATGACCTATCTGACTTGTTCCTCATCATGCAATATGCACGCAATAACTAACCTCTGCGCGGTGAAAGGAAAACGCCTAAGACGTGTTTCAGTGCATAGCATTACCTATCTGGCTTGTTCCTCGTCGTGCAATATGCACGCAATAACTAACCTCTGCGCGGTGAAAGGAAAATGACTAAGACGTGTTTCAGTGCATTGCATGACCTATCTGACTTGTTCCTCATCATGCAATATGCACGCAATAACTAACCTCTGCGCGTTGAAAGGAAAACGCCTAAGACGTGTTTCAGTGCATTGCATGACCTATCTGACGTATTCATCGTTATGCAATATGCATGCAAGAACTAAACTCTGCACGGTGAAAGGATAACACCTAAGACTTGTTTCAGTGCATTGCATGACCTATATGGCTTGTTCTTCATCATGCAATATGCACGCAATAACTAACCTCTGCGTGGTTAAAGGAAAACGCATAAGACATGTTTTTGTGCATTGCATGACCTATCTGACTTGTTCCTCGTCATGCAATATGCACGCAATAACCAACCTTTGCATGCATGCATGACCTATCTGACTTGTTCCTCGTCATGCAATATGCACGCAATAAGTAACCTCTGCGCGTTGAAGGAAAACACCTAAGACGTGTTTCAGTGCATTGCATGACCCATATGACTTGTTCCTCGTTGCAATGAAAATATATAATGTGATTTTGCATGCATTTTTACTTTACAAACTAATTTATTTGTGCACAGACGAGAAAACATCAAATGAGATGTCACTTTACAGTGCACGGTATACCTATTGAGCTCATTTCTGGTAAAAGGGTCCTCAAAAGTGTTTAAACAATATAAGTTTATAGACACATTTTGATGATATATAAGCTATACAAAGGTTCCTATTTGACCTACTGAACATAGTTCTGGCCCAAAAGTACTAGATCTTAAACTTTCTAAACATACTCATTGACTCCTTTTGATGTTACTGAAGCCATACAAGAGTCCTTATTTTACCTAATGAACATATTAGCCACATGGATTGTTTAGATCTGACCCATTGAACTCATTTCTGGTCATAGGGTACTTGATCGTTAGGTTACTATACATTGATTTTTACTACTTGTGATGTTTTATGAGCAGGAAGATATTTGACTGATATTTGACTGAACATATATCTCTCCCACGAGTACCTGATATTGAACTTTCTATACATACTAAATAGACTACTTCTTATGCTTCCTAGAACTAGAGGTTTCTATTTGACCCACAAACATAGTCCTGGCCCACGAGTACTAGGTCTCGAACTTTCTATAAATTCTCAAAGACTATTTTTGATGCTTCTTAAGCCATATAGAATGTCCACATCTTATGTATTTAACTCATTTCTGGTCAAAGGGTCCTCAAATGTTTTTAAACAAGAAAAACTATGAGACTCCTTCTGATATTACATGAGCTATAGATAGGTTCCTTTTTGACCCACTGAACATAGTTGAGGCACACGAGTACTTGATCTTGAATGGTCTAAATATACTCATTAACTCCTTTTGATGTCACTGAAGCCATACAAGAGTCCTTATTTTAACTACCTTTTGATGATACATAATCAAAATCAAAAATTGATTTGGGCCAGAAATCAATTGGCAAAAACTTTATAAAAACTCTATAGTAACCATTTGTGGACATTGCCAACCACCTAGAAACACCATAGGAACCACACAGACTACCATAGTAACCACCTAAAACACCCTAGCAACCATCCAGAACACCCTAGCAACAGAGCAACCAACGAGAACACCTTAGCAACACCTAGCAACCAACCAGACCACCCTGGCAACCGCCTAGCAACACCCTGGCAACCACCCAGAACACCCTAGCAACCACCTAGCAACACCCTAGCAACCACACAGACTACCCTAACAACCACCTAGCAACCATCCAGAACACTGTAGCCACCACCGGGAACACCCTAGCAACCGGGTGGTGAGATTTGCCAGTGCAAGCACCACTTCACATTTTCTTCTGGAAATGTGCCATAAATATGTTCCTGGAGGTCAAAAATTGACCTTGTCCTTCTTACAACATTAGAAGGAGTCTTTAAGTTTATATTGTTATGGTAAAAGGGTCCTCAAAAGATTTCAAACAATATAAACATGAAATGTAATAAAATAATCGAATAGTTAAGAGCTAAATCATGCCAAAAATATTATAGAAACTCTATAGTAACTATAAGTGAACACTACCAACCACCTGGTAACACCATAGCAATGACCCAGAATACCATAGTAACCACCTAAAACACCCTAGCAACACCCTAGCAACCACCCAGAACACCCTAGCAGCAAACAAGAACACCCCAGCAACCACCTAGCAACACCCTAACAACCATCGAGAACAACCTGGCAACCGCTAAGCAACACCCTAGCAACATTAGCACCTTGGCAACCACCCAGAATACCATAGCAACCGCATACAAACACCATAGCAACCACCCAGAATACCCTAATAAACGCCTAGAAACCACCAACAACACCGTAGCAACCACCCAGAAAACCCTAGCAACCGGGTGGTGAGATTTTCCACTTCAGGCTCCACTTCACATTTACTTCTGGAAATGTGCATTAAATGTGCTCCCGATGGTCAAAAAAAGGCCTATGTATATCTAAAATAACATCAGAAAGAGTCTAAAAGTTTATATTGTTTTAAACTTTTTGAGGAACCTTTGACCAGAAATGAGTTAATTGACATCATGAGAGTAAATCCATCGGTATATGAACCCACAGATCAAGTACCCGTGGGACAAAAATGTGTTCTTGGAGGTCAAAAATTGACCTATGTATATCTTATATAACATCAGAAGGAAGTCAAATATATGTCTGGCTGAAATGACATCATGAGAAGTAAATCCACCAGTGTATAAACTCAAAGATCAAATACCCATGGGCCATAAATGTGTTTCTGGAGGTCAAAAATTGACCTATGTATAGCTAATGCAACATCAGGAGTCTATAAGTTCATATTTGTTTAAAAACTTTTGAGGAACCTTTGACCAGAAATGAGTTTAATAGGTCAGATATGGACTTCTCTATGGCTTAGGAAGCATCTGTTGGAGTCTATGAGTATATATGGAAAGTTCAAGATCAAGTACTTTTGGGCCAGAAATATGTTCAGTAGGTCAAATATCTTTCTGTCTGAAATGACATCATGAGAAGTAAAGCTCTCGGTATATTAGCCCAAAGATCAAATACCCGTATGCCATAAATGTGTTTCTGGAGGTCAAAAATTGACCTATGTATAGCTAATTTAACATCAGGAGTCTATAAGTTTATATTGTTTAAAACCTTTTGAGGAACCTTTGACCAGAAATGATTTCAATAGTTTCAGATATGGACTTCTCTATGGCTTAGGAAGCATCGACTGCAGTCTCTGAGTATGTATGGAAAGTTCAAGATCAAGTTCTTTTGGGCCATAAACATGTTCAGTAGGTCAAATATTTGTCTGGCTGAAATGACATCATGAGAAGTAAATCTCTCGGTATATTAACCCAAAGATCAAGCACCCGTGTGCCATGAAAAGTGTTCCTGGAGGTCAAAAATTGACCTATGTAATATAACATCAGAATGTTATATTACATAGTCTATGAGTACATATGGAAAGTTCAAGATCAAGTACTTTTGGGCCAGAAAAATGTTCTTTACGTAAAATATTTTTCTGGCTGAAATGACATCATGAGAAGTAAATCTCCAACCCACCAAAACACCCTAGCAACCACCTAGCAACACCCTTGCAAACACTGAGAACACCCTAGCAACAAACCAGAACACCCCAGCAACCATATGGCAACACCCTAGCAACCACCAGGAACAACCCAGCAACCGCCTAGCAACACCCTAGCAACCACCCGGAACACCATAGCAATCACCCAGAATACCCTAAAAAATGCCTAGCAACCACCCAGAACACCGTAGCAAACTCCCAGAACACCTGAGCAACCGGGTGGTGAGATTTGCCGCTTCAAGCTCCCCTTCACGTTTTCTTCTGGAAATGTGCCACAATGTGTTCCTGGAGGTCAAACATTGACCTATGTATATCTAATATAACATCAGAAGGAGTCAAAAAGTTTATATTGTTTTAATTTTTTTGAGGAACCTTTGACCAGAAATGAGTTCAATAGGTCAGATATGGACATCTCTATGGCTTAGGAAGCATCTGTTGGAGAATATGATTATGAATGGAAAGTACAAGATCAAGCACTTTTGGGCCAAAAATATGTTCAGTAGGTCAAATATCTTTCTGGCTGAAATGACATCATGAGAAGTAAAGCTCTCGGTATATTAACCTAAAGATCAAATACCCGTGGGCCATAAATGTGTTTCTGGAGGTCAAAAATTGACCTACGTATGTGTAGCTAATGTAAAATCAGGAGTCTACACTCTAAAAAATGCTGGGTTGTTTTAACCCAACGTTGGGTCAAATATGGACTAACCCAGCAGTTGGGTTAAATTTTTACATTACATTTTTAACCCAACATTTCGGGTTTGTCCATATTTGACCCAACGTTGGGTTAAAACAACCCAGCATTTTTTAGAGTGTATAAGTTTATATTGTTTAAAACCTTTTGAAGAACCTTTGACCAGAAATGATTTCAATAGCTCAGATATGGACTTCTCTATGGCTTAGGAAGCATCTGTTGGAGTCTATGAGTATGAATGGAAAATACAAGATCAAGTACTTTTGGGCCAGAAATATGTTTAGTAGGTCAAATATCTTTCTGGCTGAAATGACATCATAAGAAGTAAAGCTCTCGGTTTATTAACCCAAAGATCAAATATCCATATGCCATGAATGTGTTTCTGGAGGTCAAAAATTGACCGATGTATAGCTAATGTAACATCAGGAGTGTATAAGTTTATATTGTTTAAAACCTTTTGAGGAACTTTTGACCAGAAATGATTTCAATAGCTCAGATATGAACTTTTCTGTGGCTTAGGAAGGATCTGTTGGAGTCTATGAGTATGATTGGAAAATACAAGATCAAGTACTTTTGGGCCAGAAATATGTTAAGTAGGTCAAATATCTTTCTGGCTGAAATGATATCATGAAAAGTAAAGCTCTCGGTATATTAACCCAAAGATCAAATACCCGTATGCCATGAATGTTTCTGGAGGTCAAAAATTGACCCATGTATAGCTAATGTAACATCAGGAGTCTATAAGTTTATATTGTTTAAAACCTTTTGAGGAACCTTTGACCAGAAATGATTTCAATAGTTCAGATATGGACTTCTCTATGGCTTAGGAAGCATCGACTGGAGTCTATGAGCATGTATGGAAGGTTCAAGATCAAGTACTTTTGGGCCAGAAAAATGTTCTTTACGTAAAATATATTTTTTCTGGCTGAAATGACATCATGAGAAGTAAGTCTCCAACCCACCAAAACACCCTAGCAACCACCTAGCAACAACCTAGCAACCACCGAGAAAACCCTAGCAACAAACTAGAACACCCCAGCAACCATTTGGCAACACCCTAGCAACCACCAGGAACACCCCAGCAACCGCCTAGCAACACCCTAGCAACCACCCAGAACACCACAGATATCACACAGAATACCCTAAAAAACGCCTAGCAACCACCCAGAACACCGTAGCAACCTCCCAGAACACTCTAGCAACCGGGTGGTGAGATTTGCCGCTTCAAGATCCACTTCACGTTTTCTTCTGGAAATGTGCCATAAATGTGTTCTTGAAGGTCAAAACTTGACCTTTTTATATCTAATATAACATCAGAAGGAGTCTATAGAGTAATAAAGTTTAATAAAGTTTATATTGTTTTTAACTTTGTGAGGAACCTTTGACCAGAAATGAGTTCAATAGTTCAGATATGGACTTCTCTATGGCTTAGGAAGCATCTGTTGGAGTCTATGAGTATGAATGGAAAGTACAAGATTAAGTCCTTTTGGGCCAGAAATATGTTCAGTAGGTCAAATATCTTTCTGGCTGAAATGACATCATGAGAAGTAAAGCTCTCGGTATATTAACCCACAGATCAAGGAACCGTGGGCCATAAATGTGTTCCTGGAGGTCAAAAATTGACCTAAGTAAATATAACATCAGAAGGGGTTTATGAGTTTATATCGTTTTAAACTTTTTGAGGAACGTTTGACCAGAAATTAGTTCAAAAGGTCAGATATGGACTTTTCCATGGCTTACGAAGCATCTATTGGAGTCTGTGAGTATGTATGGAAAGTTCAAGATCAAGTACTTTTGGGCCAGAAATATCTTCAGTAGGTCAAATATATGTCTGGCTGAAATGTGTGTTTCATTGCAATACTTAAATTTTCTAACTTGTTCTTTGCATTGGAAAGAAAAGATAAAACACAAGTGCTTTCCCATGCGTTTCCATTCTACAACTAATTAATTTGTGTTTTGACGAGAAGACATTACAAAAGTGATCGATTTACAATGCATAAACGAACTTGTTCCTTTGTGCAACGAAGAGATTTGCAATTCATGTGCTTTAGGATTGCATTGTACATGCATGCAATAACTAACCTCTATGTAATTAAAAGAAAACACCTAAGAAGTGTTTCGATGCATTTGAATAACCTATCTGACTTGTTCCTCGTTATGCCTGTCCACGCGATAACTAACCTCTGCGCAATGAAAAGAAAACACCTAACTCAACATCATTGTTGATCCTGGGTCAACTTTTCAATCAACCAAACAGATTTGAGGAACAAGTAGTTTACAGTTTATGTCATTTTTAGGTTTAGATTTAAAACCAGAGTGAAGACATTTTGATGATATATAAGCTTTACAAAGGTTCCTATTTGACCTACTGAACATAGTTTTGGCCCACAAGTACTAGATCTTAAACTTTCTAAACATACTAATTTGACTCCTTTTGATGTTACTGAAGCCATACAAGAGTCCTTATTTTACCTAATGAACATATTAGCCACATGGATTATTTAGAGCTGACTCATTGAACTCATTTCTGGTCAAAGGGTACTTGATCGTTAGGTTACTATACATTGATTTTTTACTACTTGTGATGTTTTATGAGCAGGAAGATATTTGACTGATATTTGACTGAACATATATCTCTTCCACGAGAACCTGATATTGAACTTTCTATACATACTAAATAGACTACTTCTTATGCTTCCTAGAACTAGAGGTTTCTATTTGACCTACAAACATAGTCCTGGCCCACGAGTACTAGGTCTCGAACTTTCTATAAATTCTCAAAGACTATTTTTGACGCTTGTTAAGCCATATAGAATGTCCACATCTTATGTATTTAACTCATTTCTGGTCAAAGGGTCCTCAAATGTTTTGAAAAAAGAAAAACTATGAGACTCCTTCTGATATTACATGAGCTATAGATAGGTTCCTTTTTGACCTACTGTACATAGTTGTGGCATACTTGATCTTGAATGGTCTAAACATACTCATTAACTCCTTTTGATGTCTCCTGAAGCCATACAAGAGTCCTTATTTTAACTACCTTTTGATGATACATAATCAAAATCAAAAATTGATTTGGGCCAGAAATCAATTGCCAAAAACTTTATAAAAACTCTATAGTAACCATTTGTGGACATTACCAACCACCTAGAAACACCATAGGAACCACACAGACTACCATAGTAACCACCTAAAACACCCTAGAAACCACCCAGAACACCCTAGCATCACTCTAGCAACCACAGAGCAACCAATGAGAACACCTTAGCAACACCTAGCAACCAACCAGACCACCCTAGCAACCGCCTAGCAACACCCTGGCAACCACCCAGAACACCCTAGCAACCACCTAGCAACACCCTAGCAACCACACAAGCTACCCTAACAACCGCCTAGCAACCATCCAGAACACTGTAGCAACCACCGGGAACACCCTAGCAAACGGGTGGTGAGATTTGGCAGTGCAAGCACCACTTCACATTTTCTTCTGGAAATGTGCCATAAATATGTTCCTGGAGGTCAAAATATGACCTTGTCCTTCTTACAACATCAGAAGGTATCTATCAGTTTATTTTGTTATGGTAAAAGGGTCCTCAAAAGATTTCAAACAATATAAACATGAAATGTAATAAAATAATCGAATAGTTAAGAGCTAAATCATGCCAAAATCATTATAGAAACTCTATAGTAACTATAAGTGAACACTACCAACCACCTGGTAACACCATAGCAATGACCAAGAATACCATAGTAACCACCTAAAACACCTTAGCAACACCATAGCAACCACCCAGAACACCCTAGCAGCAAACAAGAACACCCCAGCAACCACCTAGCAACACCCTAACAACATTAGCACCATGGCAACCACCCAGAACACCCTAGCAACCGCATACAAACACCATAGCAACCACCCAGAACACCCTAATAAACGCCTAGAAACCACCAACAACACTGTAGCAACCACCCAGAAAAACCCTAGCAACCGGGTGGTGAGATTTGCCACTTCAGGCTCCACTTCACATTTACTTCTGGAAATGTGCATTAAATGTGCTCCTGGTGGTCAAAAAATGACCTATGTATATCTAATATAACATCAGAAAGAGTATAAAAGTTTATATTGTTTTAAACTTTTTGAGGAACCTTTGACCAGAAATGAGTTCATTGACATCATGAGAAGTAAATCCATCGGTATATGAACCTACAGATCAAGTACCCGTGGGACATAAATGTGTTCTTGGAGGTCAAAAATTGACCTATGTATATCTAATGCAACATCAGGAGTCTATAAGTTCATATTTGTTTAAAAACTTTTGAGGAACCTTTGACCAGAAATGAGTTTAATAGGTCAGATATGGACTTCTCTATGGCTTAGGAAGCATCGACTGCAGTCTCTGAGTATGTATGGAAGGTTCAAGATCAAGTTCTTTTGGGCCATAAACATGTTCAGTAGGTCAAATATTTGTCAGGCATCATGAGAAGTAAATCTCTCGGTATATTAACCCAAAGATCAAGCACCCGTGTGCCATGAAAAGTGTTCCTGGAGGTCAAAAATTGACCTATGTAATATAACATCAGAATGTTATATTACATAGTCTATGAGTACATATGGAAAGTTCAAGATCAAGTACTTTTGGGCCAGAAAAATAAAAATAAAAAAATAAAAAATAAAATATTTTTCTGGCTGAAATGACATCATGAGAAGTAAATCTCCAACCCACCAAAACACCCTAGCAACCACCTAGCAACACCCTTGCAAACACTGAGAACACCCTAGCAACAAACCAGAACACCCCAGCAACCATATGGCAACACCCTAGCAACCACCAGGAACAACCCAGCAACCGCCTAGCAACACCCTAGCAACCACCCGGAACACCATAGCAATCACCCAGAATACCCTAAAAAATGCCTAGCAACCACCCAGAACACCGTAGCAAACTCCCAGAACACCTGAGCAACCGGGTGGTGAGATTTGCTGCTTCAAGCTCCCCTTCACGTTTTCTTCTGGAAATGTGCCACAATGTGTTCCTGGAGGTCAAACATTGACCTATGTATATCTAATATAACATCAGAAGGAGTCAAAAAGTTTATATTGTTTTAATTTTTTTGAGGAACCTTTGACCAGAAATGAGTTCAATAGGTCAGATATGGACATCTCTATGGCTTAGGAAGCATCTGTTGGAGAATATGATTATGAATGGAAAGTACAAGATCAAGCACTTTTGGGCCAAAAATATGTTCAGTAGGTCAAATATCTTTCTGGCTGAAATGACATCATGAGAAGTAAAGCTCTCGGTATATTAACCCAAAGATCAAATACCCGTGGGCCATAAATGTGTTTCTGGAGGTCAAAAAATTGACCTATGTATAGCTAATGTAACATCAGGAGTCTATAAGTTTATATTGTTTAAAACCTTTTGAAGAACCTTTGACCAGAAATGATTTCAATAGCTCAGATATGGACTTCTCTATGGCTTAGGAAGCATCTGTTGGAGTCTATGAGTATGAATGGAAAATACAAGATCAAGTACTTTTGGGCCAAAAATATGTTCAGTAGGTCAAATATCTTTCTGGCTGAAATGACATCATAAGAAGTAAAGCTCTCTGTATATTAACCCAAAGATCAAATACCCGTATGCCATGAATGTGTTTCTGGAGGTCAAAAATTGACCTATGTATAGCTAATGTAACATCAGGAGTCTATAAGTTTATATTGTTTAAAACCTTTTGAGGAACCTTTGACCAGAAATGATTTCAATAGCTCAGATATTAACTTTTCTGTGGCTTAGGAAGGATCTGTTGGAGTCTATGAGTATGATTGGAAAATACAAGATCAAGTACTTTTGGGCCAAAAATATGTTCAGTAGGTCAAATATCTTTCTGGTTGAAATGATATCATGAAAAGTAAAGCTCTCGGTATATTAACCCAAAGATCAAATACCCGTATGCCATGAATGTTTCTGGAGGTCAAAAATTGACCCATGTATAGCTAATGTAACATCAGGAGTTTATAAGTTTATATTGTTTAAAACCTTTTGAGGAACCTTTGACCAGAAATGATTTCAATAGCTCAGATATGAACTTTTCTTTGGCTTAGGAAGGATCTGTTGGAGTCTATGAGTATGATTGGAAAATACAAGATCAAGTACTTTTGGGCCAGAAATATGTTCAGTAGGTCAAATATCTTTCTGGCTGAAATGATATCATGAAAAGTAAAGCTCTCGGTATATTAACCCAAAGATCAAATACCCGTATGCCATGAATGTTTCTGGAGGTCAAAAATTGACCCATGTATAGCTAATGTAACATCAGGAGTCTATAAGTTTATATTGTTTAAAACCTTTGAAGGAACATTTGACCAGAAATGATTTCAATAGTTCAGATATGGACTTCTCTATGGCTTAGGAAGCATCGACTGGAGTCTATGAGCATGTATGGAAGGTTCAAGATCAAGTACTTTTGGGCCAGAAAAATTTTCTTTACGTAAAATATATTTTTTTCTGGCTGAAATGACATCATGAGAAGTAAGTCTCCAACCCACCAAAACACCCTAGCAACCACCTAGCAACAACCTAGCAACCACCGAGAAAACCCTAGCAACAAACTAGAACACCCCAGCAACCATTTGGCAACACCCTAGCAACCACCAGGAACACCCCAGCAACCGCCTAGCAACACCCTAGCAACCACCCAGAACACCACAGATATCACACAGAATACCCTAAAAAACGCCTAGCAACCACCCAGAACACCGTAGCAACCTCCCAGAACACTCTAGCAACCGGGTGGTGAGATTTGCCGCTTCAAGATCCACTTCACGTTTTCTTCTGGAAATGTGCCATAAATGTGTTCTTGAAGGTCAAAACTTGACCTTTTTATATCTAATATGACATCAGAAGGAGTCTATAGAGTAATAAAGTTTAATAAAGTTTATATTGTTTTTAACTTTGTGAGGAACCTTTGACCAGAAATGAGTTCAATAGTTCAGATGTGGACTTCTCTATGGCTTAGGAAGCATCTGTTGGAGTCTATGAGTATGAATGGAAAGTACAAGATTAAGTACTTTTGGGCCAGAAATATGTTCAGTAGGTCAAATATCTTTCTGGCTGAAATGACATCATGAGAAGTAAAGCTCTCGGTATATTAACCCACAGATCAAGGAACCGTGGGCCATAAATGTGTTCCTGGAGATCAAAAATTGACCTAAGTAAATATAACATCAGAAGGAGTTTATGAGTTTATATCGTTTTAAACTTTTTGAGGAACGTTTGACCAGAAATTAGTTTAAAAGGTCAGATATGGACTTTTCCATGGCTTAGGAAGCATCTATTGGAGTCTGTGAGTATGTATGGAAAGTTCAAGATCAAGTACTTTTGGGCCAGAAATATCTTCAGTAGGTCAAATATATGTCTGGCTGAAATGTGTGTTTCATTGCAATACTTAAATTTTCTAACTTGTTCTTTGCATTGAAAAGAAAAGATAAAACACAAGTGCTTTCCCATGCGTTTCCGTTCTACAACTAATTAAATTGTGTTTTGACGAGAAGACATTACAAAAGTGATCGATTTACAATGCATAAACGAACTTGTTCCTTTGTGCAACGAAGAGATTTGCAATTCATGTGCTTTAGGATTGCATTGTACATGCATGCAATAACTAACCTCTATGTAATTAAAAGAAAACACCTAAGAAGTGTTTCGATGCATTTGAATAACCTATCTGACTTGTTCCTCGTTATGCCTGTCCACGCGATAACTAACCTCTGCGCAATGAAAAGAAAACACCTAAGATGTGTTTCATTGTATTGCATGACCTATCTAACTTGTTCCTCGTTACGCATTTGCTCGCAATAACTGACCTCTGTGCATTGAAAAGAAAACAACTAAGATATGTTTCAATTGCATTGCAAGACATATCTAACTTCTTCCTCATTTTAGGCCCGTTCACGCAAAATCTAACCTCTGTGCAATGAAAAGAAAACACCTAAGATGTGTTTCATTGCATTGCATGACCTATCTAACTTGTTCGGTGAACGTGATTTCATCAACTACCACATGTTCCTGGATCAACATCATTGTTGATCCAGGAACATGTGGTTGATCCAACAATGATGTTGATCCAGGATCAACATCATTGTTGATCCTGGATCAACTTTTCAATCAACCAAACAGATTTGAGGAACAAGTTTACAGTTTATGTCATTTTTAGGTTTAGATTTAAAACCAGAGTGAAGTACTTAAACATCAGTGTCATTCACCTTTGTACCTTCTGATAAGGGAAAAGTTATGAGTAGAGTTAGGTTTAGGGGTAGGGATTGGTTAAGGACAACATTTTTGGGAAAGGAATGTTGATCCAGGATCATCAAAATATGTTGATCCAGGACCATGTCTTACTTGAAAAAATCATGCTGACCAACTTGTTCCTAAGTTATGCATATGCACAAAAATAATTAAACTCTGAGCAATGAAAAGAAAACACCATAAGATGTGTTTCGTTGCATTGCATGATATATCTAACTTGTTTCTAGTAATGCATATGCAATAACTAACCTCTGCGCGGTGAAAGGAAAACACCTAAGATGTGTTTCATTGCATTGCATGACCTATCTGACTCATTCCTCGTCATGAAATATGCACTCAATAACTAACCTCTGCGCGGTGAAAGGAAAATGACTAAGACGTGTTTCAGTGCATTGCATGACCTATCTGACTTGTTCCTCGTCATTTAATATGCATGCAAGAAATAAACTCTGCGCGGTGAAAGGAAAACGCCTAAGACGTGTTTCAGTGCATTGCATGACCTATCTGGCTTGTTCTTCGGCATGCAATATGCACGCAATAACTAACCTCTGCGTGGTGAAAGGAAAACCCCTAAGACATGTTTCAGTGCATTGCATGACCAATCTGACTTGTTCCTCATCATGCAATATGCACGCAATAACTAACCTCTCCGCGGTGAAAGGAAAACGCCTAAGACGTGTTTCAGTGCATTGCATGACCTATCTGACTTGTTCTTCGTTATGCAATATGCATGCAATAACTCTCCTCTGCGAGGTGAAAGGAAAACGCCTAAGACGCCTATTTCAGTGCATTGCATGATCTATCTGAATTGTTCCTCATTATGCATTATGCGTGCAAGATCTAAACTTTGCGCGGTGAAAGGAAAACGCCTAAGATGTGTTTCAGTGCATTGCATGACCTATCTGACTTGTTCCTCATCATGCAATATGCACGCAATAACTAACCTCTGCGCGGTGAAAGGAAAACGCCTAAGACGTGTTTGAGTGCATTGCATTACCTATCTGGCTTGTTCCTCGTCGTGCAATATGCACGCAATAACTAACCTCTGCGCGGTGAAAGGAAAATGACTAAGTCGTGTTTCAGTGCATTGCATGACCTATCTGACTTGTTCCTCATCATTCAATATGCATGCAAGAAATAAACTCTGCGCGGTGAAAGGAAAACGCATAAGACGTGTTTCAGTGCATTGCATGACCTATCTGGCTTGTTCTTCGGCATGCAATATGCACGCAATAACTAACCTCTGCGTGGTGAAAGGAAAACCCCTAAGACATGTTTCAGTGCATTGCATGACCAATCTGACTTGTTCCTCGTTATGCAATAAGCATGCAATAACTCTCCTCTGCGAGGTGAAAGGAAAACGCCTAAGACGTCTTTCAGTGCATTGCATGACCTATCTGACTTGTTCCTCGTCATGCAATATGCACGCAGTAACTCTCCTCTGCGAGGTGAAAGGAAAACGCCTAAGACGTGTTTCAGTGCATTGCATGAACTATCTGAGTTGTTCCTCTTTATGCAATATGCGTGCAAGAACTAAACTCTGCGCGGTGAAAGGAAAACGCTTAAGACGTGTTTCAGTGCATTGCATGACCTATCTGACTTGTTCCTCGTCATGCAATATGCACGCAATAACTAACCTCTGCGCGTTGAAAGGAAAACGCCTAAGACGTGTTTCAGTGCATTGCATGACCTATCTGACGTATTCATCGTTATGCAATATGCATGCAAGAACTAAACTCTGCACGGTGAAAGGATAACACCTAAGACTTGTTTCAGTGCATTGCATGACCTATATGGCTTGTTCTTCATCATGCAATATGCACGCAATAACTAACCTCTGCGTGGTTAAAGGAAAACGCATAAGACATGTTTTTGTGCATTGCATGACCTATCTGACTTGTTCCTCGTCATGCAATATGCACGCAATAACCAACCTTTGCATGCATGCATGACTTATCTGACTTGTTCCTCGTCATGCAATATGCACGCAATAAGTAACCTCTGCGCGTTGAAGGAAAACACCTAAGACGTGTTTTAGTGCATTGCATGACCTATATGACTTGTTCCTCGTTGCAATGAAAATATATAATGTGATTTTGCATGCATTTTTACTTTACAAACTAATTTATTTGTGCACAGACGAGAAAACATCAAATGAGATGTCACTTTACAGTGCACGGTATACCTATTGAGCTCATTTCTGGTAAAAGGGTCCTCAAAAGTGTTTAAACAATATAAGTTTATAGACACATTTTGATGATATATAAGCTATACAAAGGTTCCTATTTGACCTACTGAACATAGTTCTGGCCCAAAAGTACTAGATCTTAAACTTTCTAAACATACTCATTGACTCCTTTTGATGTTACTGAAGCCATACAAGAGTCCTTATTTTACCTAATGAACATATTAGCCACATGGATTGTTTAGATCTGACCCATTGAACTCATTTCTGGTCATAGGGTACTTGATCGTTAGGTTACTATACATTGATTTTTACTACTTGTGATGTTTTATGAGCAGGAAGATATTTGACTGATATTTGACTGAACATATATCTCTCCCACGAGTACCTGATATTGAACTTTCTATACATACTAAATAGACTACTTCTTATGCTTCCTAGAACTAGAGGTTTCTATTTGACCCACAAACATAGTCCTGGCCCACGAGTACTAGGTCTCGAACTTTCTATAAATTCTCAAAGACTATTTTTGATGCTTCTTAAGCCATATAGAATGTCCACATCTTATGTATTTAACTCATTTCTGGTCAAAGGGTCCTCAAATATTTTTAAACAAGAAAAACTATGAGACTCCTTCTGATATTACATGAGCTATAGATAGGTTCCTTTTTGACCCACTGAACATAGTTGAGGCACACGAGTACTTGATCTTGAATGGTCTAAATATACTCATTAACTCCTTTTGATGTCACTGAAGCCATACAAGAGTCCTTATTTTAACTACCTTTTGATGATACATAATCAAAATCAAAAATTGATTTGGGCCAGAAATCAATTGGCAAAAACTTTATAAAAACTCTATAGTAACCATTTCTGGACATTGCCAACCACCTAGAAACACCATAGGAACCACACAGACTACCATAGTAACCACCTAAAACACCCTAGCAACCATCCAGAACACCCTAGCAACAGAGCAACCAACGAGAACACCTTAGCAACACCTAGCAACCAACCAGACCACCCTGGCAACCGCCTAGCAACACCCTGGCAACCACCCAGAACACCCTAGCAACCACCTAGCAACACCCTAGCAACCACACAGACTACCCTAACAACCACCTAGCAACCATCCAGAACACTGTAGCCACCACCGGGAACACCCTAGCAACCGGGTGGTGAGATTTGCCAGTGCAAGCACCACTTCACATTTTCTTCTGGAAATGTGCCATAAATATGTTCCTGGAGGTCAAAAATTGACCTTGTCCTTCTTACAACATTAGAAGGAGTCTTTAAGTTTATATTGTTATGGTAAAAGGGTCCTCAAAAGATTTCAAACAATATAAACATGAAATGTAATAAAATAATCGAATAGTTAAGAGCTAAATCATGCCAAAAATATTATAGAAACTCTATAGTAACTATAAGTGAACACTACCAACCACCTGGTAACACCATAGCAATGACCCAGAATACCATAGTAACCACCTAAAACACCCTAGCAACACCCTAGCAACCACCCAGAACACCCTAGCAGCAAACAAGAACACCCCAGCAACCACCTAGCAACACCCTAACAACCATCGAGAACAACCTGGCAACCGCTAAGCAACACCCTAGCAACATTAGCACCTTGGCAACCACCCAGAATACCATAGCAACCGCATACAAACACCATAGCAACCACCCAGAATACCCTAATAAACGCCTAGAAACCACCAACAACACCGTAGCAACCACCCAGAAAACCCTAGCAACCGGGTGGTGAGATTTTCCACTTCAGGCTCCACTTCACATTTACTTCTGGAAATGTGCATTAAATGTGCTCCCGATGGTCAAAAAAAGGCCTATGTATATCTAAAATAACATCAGAAAGAGTCTAAAAGTTTATATTGTTTTAAACTTTTTGAGGAACCTTTGACCAGAAATGAGTTAATTGACATCATGAGAGTAAATCCATCGGTATATGAACCCACAGATCAAGTACCCGTGGGACAAAAATGTGTTCTTGGAGGTCAAAAATTGACCTATGTATATCTTATATAACATCAGAAGGAAGTCAAATATATGTCTGGCTGAAATGACATCATGAGAAGTAAATCCACCAGTGTATAAACTCAAAGATCAAATACCCATGGGCCATAAATGTGTTTCTGGAGGTCAAAAATTGACCTATGTATAGCTAATGCAACATCAGGAGTCTATAAGTTCATATTTGTTTAAAAACTTTTGAGGAACCTTTGACCAGAAATGAGTTTAATAGGTCAGATATGGACTTCTCTATGGCTTAGGAAGCATCTGTTGGAGTCTATGAGTATATATGGAAAGTTCAAGATCAAGTACTTTTGGGCCAGAAATATGTTCAGTAGGTCAAATATCTTTCTGTCTGAAATGACATCATGAGAAGTAAAGCTCTCGGTATATTAGCCCAAAGATCAAATACCCGTATGCCATAAATGTGTTTCTGGAGGTCAAAAATTGACCTATGTATAGCTAATTTAACATCAGGAGTCTATAAGTTTATATTGTTTAAAACCTTTTGAGGAACCTTTGACCAGAAATGATTTCAATAGTTTCAGATATGGACTTCTCTATGGCTTAGGAAGCATCGACTGCAGTCTCTGAGTATGTATGGAAAGTTCAAGATCAAGTTCTTTTGGGCCATAAACATGTTCAGTAGGTCAAATATTTGTCTGGCTGAAATGACATCATGAGAAGTAAATCTCTCGGTATATTAACCCAAAGATCAAGCACCCGTGTGCCATGAAAAGTGTTCCTGGAGGTCAAAAATTGACCTATGTAATATAACATCAGAATGTTATATTACATAGTCTATGAGTACATATGGAAAGTTCAAGATCAAGTACTTTTGGGCCAGAAAAATGTTCTTTACGTAAAATATTTTTCTGGCTGAAATGACATCATGAGAAGTAAATCTCCAACCCACCAAAACACCCTAGCAACCACCTAGCAACACCCTTGCAAACACTGAGAACACCCTAGCAACAAACCAGAACACCCCAGCAACCATATGGCAACACCCTAGCAACCACCAGGAACAACCCAGCAACCGCCTAGCAACACCCTAGCAACCACCCGGAACACCATAGCAATCACCCAGAATACCCTAAAAAATGCCTAGCAACCACCCAGAACACCGTAGCAAACTCCCAGAACACCTGAGCAACCGGGTGGTGAGATTTGCCGCTTCAAGCTCCCCTTCACGTTTTCTTCTGGAAATGTGCCACAATGTGTTCCTGGAGGTCAAACATTGACCTATGTATATCTAATATAACATCAGAAGGAGTCAAAAAGTTTATATTGTTTTAATTTTTTTGAGGAACCTTTGACCAGAAATGAGTTCAATAGGTCAGATATGGACATCTCTATGGCTTAGGAAGCATCTGTTGGAGAATATGATTATGAATGGAAAGTACAAGATCAAGCACTTTTGGGCCAAAAATATGTTCAGTAGGTCAAATATCTTTCTGGCTGAAATGACATCATGAGAAGTAAAGCTCTCGGTATATTAACCTAAAGATCTAATACCCGTGGGCCATAAATGTGTTTCTGGAGGTCAAAAATTGACCTACGTATGTGTAGCTAATGTAAAATCAGGAGTCTACACTCTAAAAAATGCTGGGTTGTTTTAACCCAACGTTGGGTCAAATATGGACTAACCCAGCAGTTGGGTTAAATTTTTACATTACATTTTTAACCCAACATTTCGGGTTTGTCCATATTTGACCCAACGTTGGGTTAAAACAACCCAGCATTTTTTAGAGTGTATAAGTTTATATTGTTTAAAACCTTTTGAAGAACCTTTGACCAGAAATGATTTCAATAGCTCAGATATGGACTTCTCTATGGCTTAGGAAGCATCTGTTGGAGTCTATGAGTATGAATGGAAAATACAAGATCAAGTACTTTTGGGCCAGAAATATGTTTAGTAGGTCAAATATCTTTCTGGCTGAAATGACATCATAAGAAGTAAAGCTCTCGGTTTATTAACCCAAAGATCAAATATCCATATGCCATGAATGTGTTTCTGGAGGTCAAAAATTGACCTATGTATAGCTAATGTAACATCAGGAGTCTATAAGTTTATATTGTTTAAAACCTTTTGAGGAACCTTTGACCAGAAATGATTTCAATAGCTCAGATATGAACTTTTCTATGGCTTAGGAAGGATCTGTTGGAGTCTATGAGTATGATTGGAAAATACAAGATCAAGTACTTTTGGGCCAGAAATATGTTCAGTAGGTCAAATATCTTTCTGGTTGAAATGATATCATGAAAAGTAAAGCTCTCGGTATATTAACCCAAAGATCAAATACCCGTATGCCATGAATGTTTCTGGAGGTCAAAAATTGACCGATGTATAGCTAATGTAACATCAGGAGTCTATAAGTTTATATTGTTTAAAACCTTTTGAAGAACCTTTGACCAGAAATGATTTCAATAGCTCAGATATGGACTTCTCTATGGCTTAGGAAGCATCTGTTGGAGTCTATGAGTATGAATGGAAAATACAAGATCAAGTACTTTTGGGCCAAAAATATGTTCAGTAGGTCAAATTTCTTTCTGGCTGAAATGACATCATAAGAAGTAAAGCTCTCGGTATATTAACCCAAAGATCAAATACCCGTATGCCATGAATGTGTTTCTGGAGGTCAAAAATTGACCTATGTATAGCTAATGTAACATCAGGAGTCTATAAGTTTATATTGTTTAAAACCTTTTGAGGAACCTTTGACCAGAAATGATTTCAATAGCTCAGATATTAACTTTTCTGTGGCTTAGGAAGGATCTGTTGGAGTCTATGAGTATGATTGGAAAATACAAGATCAAGTACTTTTGGGCCAGAAATATGTTCAGTAGGTCAAATATCTTTCTGGTTGAAATGATATCATGAAAAGTAAAGCTCTCGGTATATTAACCCAAAGATCAAATACCCGTATGCCATGAATGTTTCTGGAGGTCAAAAATTGACCCATGTATAGCTAATGTAACATCAGGAGTTTATAAGTTTATATTGTTTAAAACCTTTTGAGGAACTTTTGACCAGAAATGATTTCAATAGCTCAGATATGAACTTTTCTGTGGCTTAGGAAGGATCTGTTGGAGTCTATGATGATGATTGGAAAATACAAGATCAAGTACTTTTGGGCCAGAAATATGTTCAGTAGGTCAAATATCTTTCTGGCTGAAATGATATCATGAAAAGTAAAGCTCTCGGTATATTAACCCAAAGATCAAATACCCGTATGCCATGAATGTTTCTGGAGGTCAAAAATTGACCCATGTATAGCTAATGTAACATCAGGAGTCTATAAGTTTATATTGTTTAAAACCTTTGAAGGAACATTTGACCAGAAATGATTTCAATAGTTCAGATATGGACTTCTCTATGGCTTAGGAAGCATCGACTGGAGTCTATGAGCATGTATGGAAGGTTCAAGATCAAGTACTTTTGGGCCAGAAAAATTTTCTTTACGTAAAATATATTTTTTCTGGCTGAAATGACATCATGAGAAGTAAGTCTCCAACCCACCAAAACACCCTAGCAACCACCTAGCAACAACCTAGCAACCACCGAGAAAACCCTAGCAACAAACTAGAACACCCCAGCAACCATTTGGCAACACCCTAGCAACCACCAGGAACACCCCAGCAACCGCCTAGCAACACCCTAGCAACCACCCAGAACACCACAGATATCACACAGAATACCCTAAAAAACGCCTAGCAACCACCCAGAACACCGTAGCAACCTCCCAGAACACTCTAGCAACCGGGTGGTGAGATTTGCCGCTTCAAGATCCACTTCATGTTTTCTTCTGGAAATGTGCCATAAATGTGTTCTTGAAGGTCAAAACTTGACCTTTTTATATCTAATATGACATCAGAAGGAGTCTATAGAGTAATAAAGTTTAATAAAGTTTATATTGTTTTTAACTTTGTGAGGAACCTTTGACCAGAAATGAGTTCAATAGTTCAGATATGGACTTCTCTATGGCTTAGGAAGCATCTGTTGGAGTCTATGAGTATGAATGGAAAGTACAAGATTAAGTACTTTTGGGCCAGAAATATGTTCAGTAGGTCAAATATCTTTCTGGCTGAAATGACATCATGAGAAGTAAAGCTCTCGGTATATTAACCCACAGATCAAGGAACCGTGGGCCATAAATGTGTTCCTGGAGATCAAAAATTGACCTAAGTAAATATAACATCAGAAGGAGTTTATGAGTTTATATCGTTTTAAACTTTTTGAGGAACGTTTGACCAGAAATTAGTTTAAAAGGTCAGATATGGACTTTTCCATGGCTTAGGAAGCATCTATTGGAGTCTGTGAGTATGTATGGAAAGTTAAAGATCAAGTACTTTTGGGCCAGAAATATCTTCAGTAGGTCAAATATATGTCTGGCTGAAATGTGTGTTTCATTGCAATACTTAAATTTTCTAACTTGTTCTTTGCATTGAAAAGAAAAGATAAAACACAAGTGCTTTCCCATGCGTTTCCGTTCTACAACTAATTAAATTGTGTTTTGACGAGAAGACATTACAAAAGTGATCGATTTACAATGCATAAACGAACTTGGTCCTTTGTGCAACGAAGAGATTTGCAATTCATGTGCTTTAGGATTGCATTGTACATGCATGCAATAACTAACCTCTATGTAATTAAAAGTAAACACCTAAGAAGTGTTTCGATGCATTTGAATAACCTATCTGACTTGTTCCTCGTTATGCCTGTCCACGCGATAACTAACCTCTGCGCAATGAAAAGAAAACACCTAAGATGTGTTTCATTGCATTGCATGACCTATCTAACTTGTTCCTCGTTACGCATTTGCTCGCAATAACTGACCTCTGTGCATTGAAAAGAAAACAACTAAGATATGTTTCAATTGCATTGCAAGACATATCTAACTTCTTCCTCATTTTAGGCCCGTTCACGCAAAATCTAACCTCTGTGCAATGAAAAGAAAACACCTAAGATGTGTTTCATTGCATTGCATGACCTATCTAACTTGTTCGGTGAACGTGATTTCATCAACTACCACATGTTCCTGGATCAACATCATTGTTGATCCAGGATCATCAAAATATGTTGATCCAGGACCATGTCTTATTTGAAAAAATCATGCTGACCAACTTGTTCCTAAGTTATGCATATGCACAAAAATAATTAAACTCTGAGCAATGAAAAGAAAACACCATAAGATGTGTTTCGTTGCATTGCATGATATATCTAACTTGTTTCTAGTAATGCATATGCAATAACTAACCTCTGCGCGGTGAAAGGAAAACACCTAAGATGTGTTTCATTGCATTGCATGACCTATCTGACTCATTCCTCGTCATGAAATATGCACTCAATAACTAACCTCTGCGCGGTGAAAGGAAAATGACTAAGACGTGTTTCAGTGCATTGCATGACCTATCTGACTTGTTCCTCGTCATTCAATATGCATGCAAGAAATAAACTCTGCGCGGTGAAAGGAAAACGCCTAAGACGTGTTTCAGTGCATTGCATGACCTATCTGGCTTGTTCTTCGGCATGCAATATGCACGCAATAACTAACCTCTGCGTGGTGAAAGGAAAACCCCTAAGACATGTTTCAGTGCATTGCATGACCAATCTGACTTGTTCCTCATCATGCAATATGCACGCAATAACCAACCTCTCCGCGGTGAAAGGAAAACGCCTAAGACGTGTTTCAGTGCATTGCATGACCTATCTGACTTGTTCCTCGTTATGCAATATGCATGCAATAACTCTCCTCTGCGAGGTGAAAGGAAAACGCCTAAGACGCCTATTTCAGTGCATTGCATGATCTATCTGAATTGTTCCTCGTTATGCATTATGCGTGCAAGATCTAAACTTTGCGCGGTGAAAGGAAAACGCCTAAGATGTGTTTCAGTGCATTGCATGACCTATCTGACTTGTTCCTCATCATGCAATATGCACGCAATAACTAACCTCTGCGCGGTGAAAGGAAAACGCCTAAGACGTGTTTGAGTGCATTGCATTACCTATCTGGCTTGTTCCTCGTCTTGCAATATGCACGCAATAACTAACCTCTGCGCGGTGAAAGGAAAATGACTAAGTCGTGTTTCAGTGCAATGCATGACCTATCTGACTTGTTCCTCGTCATTCAATATGCATGCAAGAAATAAACTCTGCGCGGTGAAAGGAAAACGCCTAAGACGTGTTTCAGTGCATTGCATGACCTATCTGGCTTGTTCTTCGGCATGCAATATGCACGCAATAACTAACCTCTGCGTGGTGAAAGGAAAACCCCTAAGACATGTTTCAGTGCATTGCATGACCAATCTGACTTGTTCCTCGTTATGCAATAAGCATGCAATAACTCTCCTCTGCGAGGTGAAAGGAAAACGCCTAAGACGTCTTTCAGTGCATTGCATGACCTATCTGACTTGTTCCTCGTCATGCAATATGCACGCAGTAACTCTCCTCTGCTAGGTGAAAGGAAAACGCCTAAGACGTGTTTCAGTGCATTGCATGACCTATCTGACTTGTTCCTCGTCATGCAATATGCACGCAATAACTAACCTCTGCGCGTTGAAAGGAAAACGCCTAAGACGTGTTTCAGTGCATTGCATGACCTATCTGACGTATTCATCGTTATGCAATATGCATGCAAGAACTAAACTCTGCACGGTGAAAGGATAACACCTAAGACTTGTTTCAGTGCATTGCATGACCTATATGGCTTGTTCTTCATCATGCAATATGCACGCAATAACTAACCTCTGCGTGGTTAAAGGAAAACGCATAAGACATGTTTTTGTGCATTGCATGACCTATCTGACTTGTTCCTCGTCATGCAATATGCACGCAATAACCAACCTTTGCATGCATGCATGACCTATCTGACTTGTTCCTCGTCATGCAATATGCACGCAATAAGTAACCTCTGCGCGTTGAAGGAAAACACCTAAGACGTGTTTCAGTGCATTGCATGACCCATATGACTTGTTCCTCGTTGCAATGAAAATATATAATGTGATTTTGCATGCATTTTTACTTTACAAACTAATTTATTTGTGCACAGACGAGAAAACATCAAATGAGATGTCACTTTACAGTGCACGGTATACCTATTGAGCTCATTTCTGGTAAAAGGGTCCTCAAAAGTGTTTAAACAATATAAGTTTATAGACACATTTTGATGATATATAAGCTATACAAAGGTTCCTATTTGACCTACTGAACATAGTTCTGGCCCAAAAGTACTAGATCTTAAACTTTCTAAACATACTCATTGACTCCTTTTGATGTTACTGAAGCCATACAAGAGTCCTTATTTTACCTAATGAACATATTAGCCACATGGATTGTTTAGATCTGACCCATTGAACTCATTTCTGGTCATAGGGTACTTGATCGTTAGGTTACTATACATTGATTTTTACTACTTGTGATGTTTTATGAGCAGGAAGATATTTGACTGATATTTGACTGAACATATATCTCTCCCACGAGTACCTGATATTGAACTTTCTATACATACTAAATAGACTACTTCTTATGCTTCCTAGAACTAGAGGTTTCTATTTGACCCACAAACATAGTCCTGGCCCACGAGTACTAGGTCTTGAACTTTCTATAAATTCTCAAAGACTATTTTTGATGCTTCTTAAGCCATATAGAATGTCCACATCTTATGTATTTAACTCATTTCTGGTCAAAGGGTCCTCAAATGTTTTTAAACAAGAAAAACTATGAGACTCCTTCTGATATTACATGAGCTATAGATAGGTTCCTTTTTGACCCACTGAACATAGTTGAGGCACACGAGTACTTGATCTTGAATGGTCTAAATATACTCATTAACTCCTTTTGATGTCACTGAAGCCATACAAGAGTCCTTATTTTAACTACCTTTTGATGATACATAATCAAAATCAAAAATTGATTTGGGCCAGAAATCAATTGGCAAAAACTTTATAAAAACTCTATAGTAACCATTTGTGGACATTGCCAACCACCTAGAAACACTATAGGAACCACACAGACTACCATAGTAATCACCTAAAACACCCTAGCAACCATCCAGAACACCCTAGCAACAGAGCAACCAACGAGAACACCTTAGCAACACCTAGCAACCAACCAGACCACCCTGGCAACCGCCTAGCAACACCCTGGCAACCACCCAGAACACCCTAGCAACCACCTAGCAACACCCTAGCAACCACACAGACTACCCTAACAACCACCTAGCAACCATCCAGAACACTGTAGCCACCACCGGGAACACCCTAGCAACCGGGTGGTGAGATTTGCCAGTGCAAGCACCACTTCACATTTTCTTCTGGAAATGTGCCATAAATATGTTCCTGGAGGTCAAAAATTGACCTTGTCCTTCTTACAACATTAGAAGGAGTCTTTAAGTTTATATTGTTATGGTAAAAGGGTCCTCAAAAGATTTCAAACAATATAAACATGAAATGTAATAAAATAATCGAATAGTTAAGAGCTAAATCATGCCAAAAATATTATAGAAACTCTATAGTAACTATAAGTGAACACTACCAACCACCTGGTAACACCATAGCAATGACCCAGAATACCATAGTAACCACCTAAAACACCCTAGCAACACCCTAGCAACCACCCAGAACACCCTAGCAGCAAACAAGAACACCCCAGCAACCACCTAGCAACACCCTAACAACCATCGAGAACAACCTGGCAACCGCTAAGCAACACCCTAGCAACATTAGCACCTTGGCAACCACCCAGAATACCATAGCAACCGCATACAAACACCATAGCAACCACCCAGAATACCCTAATAAACGCCTAGAAACCACCAACAACACCGTAGCAACCACCCAGAAAACCCTAGCAACCGGGTGGTGAGATTTTCCACTTCAGGCTCCACTTCACATTTACTTCTGGAAATGTGCATTAAATGTGCTCCCGATGGTCAAAAAAAGGCCTATGTATATCTAAAATAACATCAGAAAGAGTCTAAAAGTTTATATTGTTTTAAACTTTTTGAGGAACCTTTGACCAGAAATGAGTTAATTGACATCATGAGAGTAAATCCATCGGTATATGAACCCACAGATCAAGTACCCGTGGGACAAAAATGTGTTCTTGGAGGTCAAAAATTGACCTATGTATATCTTATATAACATCAGAAGGAAGTCAAATATATGTCTGGCTGAAATGACATCATGAGAAGTAAATCCACCAGTGTATAAACTCAAAGATCAAATACCCATGGGCCATAAATGTGTTTCTGGAGGTCAAAAATTGACCTATGTATAGCTAATGCAACATCAGGAGTCTATAAGTTCATATTTGTTTAAAAACTTTTGAGGAACCTTTGACCAGAAATGAGTTTAATAGGTCAGATATGGACTTCTCTATGGCTTAGGAAGTATCTGTTGGAGTCTATGAGTATATATGGAAAGTTCAAGATCAAGTACTTTTGGGCCAGAAATATGTTCAGTAGGTCAAATATCTTTCTGTCTGAAATGACATCATGAGAAGTAAAGCTCTCGGTATATTAGCCCAAAGATCAAATACCCGTATGCCATAAATGTGTTTCTGGAGGTCAAAAATTGACCTATGTATAGCTAATTTAACATCAGGAGTCTATAAGTTTATATTGTTTAAAACCTTTTGAGGAACCTTTGACCAGAAATGATTTCAATAGTTTCAGATATGGACTTCTCTATGGCTTAGGAAGCATCGACTGCAGTCTCTGAGTATGTATGGAAAGTTCAAGATCAAGTTCTTTTGGGCCATAAACATGTTCAGTAGGTCAAATATTTGTCTGGCTGAAATGACATCATGAGAAGTAAATCTCTCGGTATATTAACCCAAAGATCAAGCACCCGTGTGCCATGAAAAGTGTTCCTGGAGGTCAAAAATTGACCTATGTAATATAACATCAGAATGTTATATTACATAGTCTATGAGTACATATGGAAAGTTCAAGATCAAGTACTTTTGGGCCAGAAAAATGTTCTTTACGTAAAATATTTTTCTGGCTGAAATGACATCATGAGAAGTAAATCTCCAACCCACCAAAACACCCTAGCAACCACCTAGCAACACCCTTGCAAACACTGAGAACACCCTAGCAACAAACCAGAACACCCCAGCAACCATATGGCAACACCCTAGCAACCACCAGGAACAACCCAGCAACCGCCTAGCAACACCCTAGCAACCACCCGGAACACCATAGCAATCACCCAGAATACCCTAAAAAATGCCTAGCAACCACCCAGAACACCGTAGCAAACTCCCAGAACACCTGAGCAACCGGGTGGTGAGATTTGCCGCTTCAAGCTCCCCTTCACGTTTTCTTCTGGAAATGTGCCACAATGTGTTCCTGGAGGTCAAACATTGACCTATGTATATCTAATATAACATCAGAAGGAGTCAAAAAGTTTATATTGTTTTAATTTTTTTGAGGAACCTTTGACCAGAAATGAGTTCAATAGGTCAGATATGGACATCTCTATGGCTTAGGAAGCATCTGTTGGAGAATATGATTATGAATGGAAAGTACAAGATCAAGCACTTTTGGGCCAAAAATATGTTCAGTAGGTCAAATATCTTTCTGGCTGAAATGACATCATGAGAAGTAAAGCTCTCGGTATATTAACCTAAAGATCAAATACCCGTGGGCCATAAATGTGTTTCTGGAGGTCAAAAATTGACCTACGTATGTGTAGCTAATGTAAAATCAGGAGTCTACACTCTAAAAAATGCTGGGTTGTTTTAACCCAACGTTGGGTCAAATATGGACTAACCCAGCAGTTGGGTTAAATTTTTACATTACATTTTTAACCCAACATTTCGGGTTTGTCCATATTTGACCCAACGTTGGGTTAAAACAACCCAGCATTTTTTAGAGTGTATAAGTTTATATTGTTTAAAACCTTTTGAAGAACCTTTGACCAGAAATGATTTCAATAGCTCAGATATGGACTTCTCTATGGCTTAGGAAGCATCTGTTGGAGTCTATGAGTATGAATGGAAAATACAAGATCAAGTACTTTTGGGCCAGAAATATGTTTAGTAGGTCAAATATCTTTCTGGCTGAAATGACATCATAAGAAGTAAAGCTCTCGGTTTATTAACCCAAAGATCAAATATCCATATGCCATGAATGTGTTTCTGGAGGTCAAAAATTGACCTATGTATAGCTAATGTAACATCAGGAGTCTATAAGTTTATATTGTTTAAAACCTTTTGAGGAACCTTTGACCAGAAATGATTTCAATAGCTCAGATATGAACTTTTCTATGGCTTAGGAAGGATCTGTTGGAGTCTATGAGTATGATTGGAAAATACAAGATCAAGTACTTTTGGGCCAGAAATATGTTCAGTAGGTCAAATATCTTTCTGGTTGAAATGATATCATGAAAAGTAAAGCTCTCGGTATATTAACCCAAAGATCAAATACCCGTATGCCATGAATGTTTCTGGAGGTCAAAAATTGACCGATGTACAGCTAATGTAACATCAGGAGTGTATAAGTTTATATTGTTTAAAACCTTTTGAGGAACTTTTGACCAGAAATGATTTCAATAGCTCAGATATGAACTTTTCTGTGGCTTAGGAAGGATCTGTTGGAGTCTATGAGTATGATTGGAAAATACAAGATCAAGTACTTTTGGGCCAGAAATATGTTAAGTAGGTCAAATATCTTTCTGGCTGAAATGATATCATGAAAAGTAAAGCTCTCGGTATATTAACCCAAAGATCAAATACCCGTATGCCATGAATGTTTCTGGAGGTCAAAAATTGACCCATGTATAGCTAATGTAACATCAGGAGTCTATAAGTTTATATTGTTTAAAACCTTTTGAGGAACCTTTGACCAGAAATGATTTCAATAGTTCAGATATGGACTTCTCTATGGCTTAGGAAGCATCGACTGGAGTCTATGAGCATGTATGGAAGGTTCAAGATCAAGTACTTTTGGGCCAGAAAAATGTTCTTTACGTAAAATATATTTTTTCTGGCTGAAATGACATCATGAGAAGTAAGTCTCCAACCCACCAAAACACCCTAGCAACCACCTAGCAACAACCTAGCAACCACCGAGAAAACCCTAGCAACAAACTAGAACACCCCAGCAACCATTTGGCAACACCCTAGCAACCACCAGGAACACCCCAGCAACCGCCTAGCAACACCCTAGCAACCACCCAGAACACCACAGATATCACACAGAATACCCTAAAAAACGCCTAGCAACCACCCAGAACACCGTAGCAACCTCCCAGAACACTCTAGCAACCGGGTGGTGAGATTTGCCGCTTCAAGATCCACTTCACGTTTTCTTCTGGAAATGTGCCATAAATGTGTTCTTGAAGGTCAAAACTTGACCTTTTTATATCTAATATAACATCAGAAGGAGTCTATAGAGTAATAAAGTTTAATAAAGTTTATATTGTTTTTAACTTTGTGAGGAACCTTTGACCAGAAATGAGTTCAATAGTTCAGATATGGACTTCTCTATGGCTTAGGAAGCATCTGTTGGAGTCTATGAGTATGAATGGAAAGTACAAGATTAAGTCCTTTTGGGCCAGAAATATGTTCAGTAGGTCAAATATCTTTCTGGCTGAAATGACATCATGAGAAGTAAAGCTCTCGGTATATTAACCCACAGATCAAGGAACCGTGGGCCATAAATGTGTTCCTGGAGGTCAAAAATTGACCTAAGTAAATATAACATCAGAAGGGGTTTATGAGTTTATATCGTTTTAAACTTTTTGAGGAACATTTGACCAGAAATTAGTTCAAAAGGTCAGATATGGACTTTTCCATGGCTTACAAAGCATCTATTGGAGTCTGTGAGTATGTATGGAAAGTTCAAGATCAAGTACTTTTGGGCCAGAAATATCTTCAGTAGGTCAAATATATGTCTGGCTGAAATGTGTGTTTCATTGCAATACTTAAATTTTCTAACTTGTTCTTTGCATTGGAAAGAAAAGATAAAACACAAGTGCTTTCCCATGCGTTTCCATTCTACAACTAATTAATTTGTGTTTTGACGAGAAGACATTACAAAAGTGATCGATTTACAATGCATAAACGAACTTGTTCCTTTGTGCAACGAAGAGATTTGCAATTCATGTGCTTTAGGATTGCATTGTACATGCATGCAATAACTAACCTCTATGTAATTAAAAGAAAACACCTAAGAAGTGTTTCGATGCATTTGAATAACCTATCTGACTTGTTCCTCGTTATGCCTGTCCACGCGATAACTAACCTCTGCGCAATGAAAAGAAAACACCTAAGATGCTCATTGCATTGCATGACCTATCTAACTTGTTCGGTGAACGTGATTTCATCAAGTACCACATGTTCCTGGATCAACATCATTGTTGATCCAGGAACATGTGGTTGATCCAACAATGATGTTGATCCAGGATCAACATCATTGTTGATCCTGGGTCAACTTTTCAATCAACCAAACAGATTTGAGGAACAAGTAGTTTACAGTTTATGTCATTTTTAGGTTTAGATTTAAAACCAGAGTGAAGTACTTAAACATCAGTGTCATTCACCTTTGTACCTTCTGATAAGGGAAAAGTTATGAGTAGAGTTAGGTTTAGGGGTAGGGATTGGTTAAGGACAACATTTTTGGGACAGGAATGTTGATCCAGGATCATCAAAATATGTTGATCCAGGACCATGTCTTACTTGAAAAAATCATGCTGACCAACTTGTTCCTAAGTTATGCATATGCAAAAAAATAATTCAACTCTGAGCAATGAAAAGAAAACACCATAAGATGTGTTTCGTTGCATTGCATGATATATCTAACTTGTTTCTAGTAATGCATATGCACGCAATAACTAACCTCTGCGCGGTGAAAGGAAAACGCCTAAGATGTGTTTAATTGCATTGCATGACCTATCTGACTCATTCCTCGTCATGAAATATGCACTCAATAACTAACCTCTGCGCGGTGAAAGGAAAATGACTAAGACGTGTTTCAGTGCATTGCATGACCTATCTGACTTGTTCCTCGTTATGCAATATGCATGCAATAACCTCTGCCTGGTGAAAGGAAAACGCCTAAGACGTGTTTCAGTGCATTGCATGACCTATCTGACTTGTTCCTCATCATGTATTATGCACGCAATAACTAAACTCTGCGCGGTGAAAGGAAAACGCCTAAGACGTGTTTCAGTGCATTGCATGATCTATCTGAATTGTTCCTCGTTATGCAATATGCGTGCAAGAACTAATTTTTGCGCGGTGAAAGGAAAACGCCTAAGATGTGTTTCAGTGCATTGCATGACCTATCTGACTTGTTCCTCATCATGCAATATGCACGCAATAACTAACCTCTGCGCGGTGAAAGGAAAACGCCTAAGACGTGTTTCAGTGCATAGCATTACCTATCTGGCTTGTTCCTCGTCGTGCAATATGCACGCAATAACTAACCTCTGCGCGGTGAAAGGAAAATGACTAAGACGTGTTTCAGTGCATTGCATGACCTATCTGACTTGTTCCTCGTCATTCAATATGCATGCAAGAAATAAACTCTGCGAGCTGAAAGGAAAACGCCTAAGACGTGTTTCAGTGCATTGCATGACCTATCTGGCTTGTTCTTCGGCATGCAATATGCACGCAATAACTAACCTCTGCGTGGTGAAAGGAAAACCCCTAAGACATGTTTCAGTGCATTGCATGACCAATCTGACTTGTTCCTCGTCATGCAATATGCACGCAATAACTAACCTCTCCGCGGTGAAAGGAAAACGCCTAAGACGTGTTTCAGTGCATTGCATGACGTATCTGACTTGTTCCTCGTTATGCAATATGCATGCAATAACTCTCCGCTGCGAGGTGAAAGCAAAACGCCTAAGACGCCTGTTTCAGTGCATTGCATGATCTATCTGAATTGTTCCTCGTTATGCAATATGCGTCCAAGAACTAAACTTTGCGGGATTGAAAGGAAAACGCCTAAGACGTGTTTCAGTGCATTGCATGACCTATCTGACTTGTTCCTCATCATGCAATATGCACGCAATAACTAACCTCTGCGCGGTGAAAGGAAAACGCCTAAGATGTGTTTCAGTGCATTGCATGACCTATCTGGCTTGTTCTTCGTCATGAAATATGCACGCAATAATTAACCTCTGCGTGGTGAAAGGAAAACCCCTAAGACATGTTTCAGTGCATTGCATGACCTATCTGACTTGTTCCTCGTCATGCAATATGCACGCAATAACTAACCTCTGTGCGGTGAAAGGAAAACGCCTAAGACGTGTTTCATTGCATTGTATGACCTATTTGACTTGTTCCTCGTTATGCAATATGCATGCAATAACCTCTGCCTGGTGAAAGGAAAACGCCTAAGACGTGTTTCAGTGCATTGCATGATCTATCTGAATTGTTCCTCGTTATGCAATATGCGTGCAAGAACTAAACTATGCGCGGTGAAAGGAAAACGCCTAAGATGTGTTTCAGTGCATTGCATGACCTATCTGACTTGTTCCTCATCATGCAATATGCACGCAATAACTAACCTCTGCGCGGTGAAAGGAAAACGCCTAAGACGTGTTTCAGTGCATAGCATTACCTATCTGGCTTGTTCCTCGTCGTGCAATATGCAAGTAATAACTAACCTCTGCGCGGTGAAAGGAAAATGACTAAGACGTGTTTCAGTGCATTGCATGACCTATCTGACTTGTTCCTCATCATGCAATATGCACGCAATAACTAACCTCTGCGTGGTTAAAGGAAAACGCCTAAGACGTGTTTCAGAGCATTTCTTGACCTATCTGAGTTGTTCCTCGTTATATGCATGCAAGAACTAAACTCTGCGCGGTGAAAGGAAAACGTCTAAGATGTGTCTCAGTGCATTGAATGACCTACCTGACTTGTTCCTCGTCAAGCAATATGCATGCAAGATCTAAACTCTGCGCGGTGAAAGGAAAACGCATAAGACGTGTTTCAGTGCATTGCATGACCTATCTGGCTTGTTCATCGTCATGCAGTATGCACGCAATAACTAACCTCTGCGCGGTGAAAGGAAAACGCCTAAGACGTGTTTCAGTGCATTGCATGACCTATCTGACTTGTTCCTCGTTATGCAATATGCATGCAATAACCTCTGCGTGATGAATGAAAACGCCTAAGACGTGTTTCAGTGCATTGCATGACCTATCTGACTTGTTCCTCGTCATGCAATATGCATGCAATAACCTCTGCGTGGTGAAAGGAAAACGCCTGAGACGTGTTTCAGTGCATTGCATGACCTATCTGACTTGTTCCTCGTCATGCAATATGCACGCAATAACTAACCTTTGTATGCATGCATGACCTATCTGGCTTGTTCTTCGTCATGCAATATGCACGCAATAACTAACCTCTGCGCGGTGAAGGAAAAAGCCTAAGACGTGTTTCAGTGCATTGCATGACCTATCTGACTTGTTCCTCGTCATGCAATATGCACGCAATAACTAACCTCTGCGCGGTGAAAGAAAAACGTCTAAGACGTGTTTCAGTGCATGCATGACCTATCTGACTTATTCATCGTTTATGCAATATGAATGCAAGAACTAAACTCTGGACGGTGAAAGGATAACGCCTACGTGTTTCAGTGCATTGCATGACCTATCTGGCTTGTTCTTCGTCATACAATATGCACGCAATAACTAACCTCTGCGTGGTTAAAGGAAAACGCCTAAGACATGTATTAGTGCATTGCATGACCTATCTGACTTGTTCCTCGTCATGCAATATGCACGCAACAACTAACCTTTGCATGCATGACCTATCTGGCTTGTTCTTCGTCATGCAAAATGCACGCAATAACTAACCTCTGCTTGGTGAAAGGAAAAAGCCTAAGACATGTTTCAGTGCATTGCATGACCTATCTGACTTATTCATCGTTATGCAATATGCATGCAAGAATTAAACTCTGCACGCTGAAAGGATAAAGCCTAAGACGTGTTTCAGTGCATTGCATGACCTATCTGACTTGTTCTTCGTTATGCAATATGCATGCAATAACCTCTGCGTGGTGAAAGGAAAACGCCTAAGACGTGTTTCAGTGCATTGCATGGCCTATCTGACTTGTTCCTCGTTATGCAATATGCATGCAATAACCTCTTTGTGGTGAAAGGAAAACGCCCAAGACGTGTTTCAGTGCATTGCATGATCTATCTTAATTGTTCCTCGTCATGCAATATGCATGCAATAACCTCTGCGTGGTGAAAGGAAAACGCCTGAGACGTGTTTCAGTGCATTGCATGACCTATCTGACTTGTTCCTCGTCATGCAATATGCACGCAATAACTAACCTTTGTATGCATGCATGACCTATCTGGCTTGTTCTTCGTCATGCAATATGCACGCAATAACTAACCTCTGCGCGGTGAAGGAAAAAGCCTAAGACGTGTTTCAGTGCATTGCATGACCTATCTGACTTGTTCCTCGTCATGCAATATGCACGCAATAACTAACCTCTGCGCGGTGAAAGAAAAACGTCTAAGACGTGTTTCAGTGCATGCATGACCTATCTGACTTATTCATCGTTTATGCAATATGAATGCAAGAACTAAACTCTGGACGGTGAAAGGATAACGCCTACGTGTTTCAGTGCATTGCATGACCTATCTGGCTTGTTCTTCGTCATACAATATGCACGCAATAACTAACCTCTGCGTGGTTAAAGGAAAACGCCTAAGACATGTATTAGTGCATTGCATGACCTATCTGACTTGTTCCTCGTCATGCAATATGCACGCAACAACTAACCTTTGCATGCATGACCTATCTGGCTTGTTCTTCGTCATGCAAAATGCACGCAATAACTAACCTCTGCTTGGTGAAAGGAAAAAGCCTAAGACATGTTTCAGTGCATTGCATGACCTATCTGACTTATTCATCGTTATGCAATATGCATGCAAGAATTAAACTCTGCACGCTGAAAGGATAAAGCCTAAGACGTGTTTCAGTGCATTGCATGACCTATCTGACTTGTTCTTCGTTATGCAATATGCATGCAATAACCTCTGCGTGGTGAAAGGAAAACGCCTAAGACGTGTTTCAGTGCATTGCATGGCCTATCTGACTTGTTCCTCGTTATGCAATATGCATGCAATAACCTCTTTGTGGTGAAAGGAAAACGCCCAAGACGTGTTTCAGTGCATTGCATGATCTATCTTAATTGTTCCTCGTTATGCAATATGCGTGCAAGAACTAAACTCAGCGCGGTGAAAGGAAAACGCCTAAGACGTGTTTCAGTGCATTGCAAGACCTATCTGACCTATTCATCGTTATATGCATGCAAGAACTAAACTCTGCGCGGTGAAAGGAAAACGTCTAAGATGTGTTTCAATGCATAGCATGACCTATCTGGCTTGTTCCTCGTCATGCAATATGCATGCAAGATATAAACTCTGCGCGGTGAAAGGAAAACGCATAAGACGTGTTTCAGTGCATTGCATGACCTATCTGGCTTGTTCCTCGTCATGCAATTTGCACGCAATAACTAACCTCTGCGCGGTGAAAGGAAGACGTGTTTCAGTGCATTGCATGACCTATCTGACTTGTTCCTCGTTATGCAATAGGCATGCAATAACCTCTGCGTGGTGAAAGGAAAACGCCTGAGACGTGTTTCAGTGCATTGCATGACCTATCTGACTTATTCATCGTTATGCAATATGCATGCAAGAACGAAACTCTGCACGGTGCAAGAATAACGCCTAAGACATGTTTCAGTGCATTGCATGACCTATCTGGCTTGTTCTTCGTCATACAATATGCACGCAATAACTAACCTCTGCGTGGTTAAAGGAAAACGCCCAAGACATGTTTTATTGCATTGCATGACCTATCGTCTTGCAATATGCACGCAATAACTAACCTCTGCGCGGTGAAGGAAAATGCCTAAGACGTGTTTTCAGTGTATTGCATGACCTATCTGACTTGTTCCTCGTTATGCAATATGCATGCAATAACCTCTGCGTGGTGAAAGGAAAACGCCTAAGACGTGTTTCAGTGCATTGCATGACCTATCTGACTTGTTCCTCGTTGCAATGAAAATATATAATTCGATTTTGCATGCATTTTTATTTTACAAACTAATTTATTTGTGCACAGAAGAGAAAATCACATGAGATGTCACTTTACAGTGCATGGTATAGCTATCGAGCTCATTTCTGGTAAAAGGGTCCTCAAAAGTTTTTAAACAATATAAGTTTATAGACACATTTTGATGATATATAAGCTTTACAAAGGTTCCTATTTGACCTACTGAACATAGTTTTGGCCCACAAGTACTAGATCTTAAACTTTCTAAACATACTAATTTGACTCCTTTTGATGTTACTGAAGCCATACAAGAGTCCTTATTTTACCTAATGAACATATTAGCCACATGGATTATTTAGAGCTGACTCATTGAACTCATTTCTGGTCAAAGGGTACTTGATCGTTAGGTTACTATACATTGATTTTTTACTACTTGTGATGTTTTATGAGCAGGAAGATATTTGACTGATATTTGACTGAACATATATCTCTTCCACGAGAACCTGATATTGAACTTTCTATACATACTAAATATACTACTTCTTATGCTTCCTAGAACTAGAGGTTTCTATTTGACCTACAAACATAGTCCTGGCCCACGAGTACTAGGTCTCGAACTTTCTATAAATTCTCAAAGACTATTTTTGACGCTTGTTAAGCCATATAGAATGTCCACATCTTATGTATTTAACTCATTTCTGGTCAAAGGGTCCTCAAATGTTTTGAAAAAAGAAAAACTATGAGACTCCTTCTGATATTACATGAGCTATAGATAGGTTCCTTTTTGACCTACTGTACATAGTTGTGGCATACTTGATCTTGAATGGTCTAAACATACTCATTAACTCCTTTTGATGTCTCCTGAAGCCATACAAGAGTCCTTATTTTAACTACCTTTTGATGATACATAATCAAAATCAAAAATTGATTTGGGCCAGAAATCAATTGCCAAAAACTTTATAAAAACTCTATAGTAACCATTTGTGGACATTACCAACCACCTAGAAACACCATAGGAACCACACAGACTACCATAGTAACCACCTAAAACACCCTAGAAACCACCCAGAACACCCTAGCATCACTCTAGCAACCACAGAGCAACCAATGAGAACACCTTAGCAACACCTAGCAACCAACCAGACCACCCTAGCAACCGCCTAGCAACACCCTGGCAACCACCCAGAACACCCTAGCAACCACCTAGCAACACCCTAGCAACCACACAAGCTACCCTAACAACCGCCTAGCAACCATCCAGAACACTGTAGCAACCACCGGGAACACCCTAGCAAACGGGTGGTGAGATTTGGCAGTGCAAGCACCACTTCACATTTTCTTCTGGAAATGTGCCATAAATATGTTCCTGGAGGTCAAAATATGACCTTGTCCTTCTTACAACATCAGAAGGTATCTATCAGTTTATTTTGTTATGGTAAAAGGTTCCTCAAAAGATTTCAAACAATATAAACATGAAATGTAATAAAATAATCGAATAGTTAAGAGCTAAATCATGCCAAAATCATTATAGAAACTCTATAGTAACTATAAGTGAACACTACCAACCACCTGGTAACACCATAGCAATGACCAAGAATACCATAGTAACCACCTAAAACACCTTAGCAACACCATAGCAACCACCCAGAACACCCTAGCAGCAAACAAGAACACCCCAGCAACCACCTAGCAACACCCTAACAACATTAGCACCATGGCAACCACCCAGAACACCCTAGCAACCGCATACAAACACCATAGCAACCACCCAGAACACCCTAATAAACGCCTAGAAACCACCAACAACACTGTAGCAACCACCCAGAAAAACCCTAGCAACCGGGTGGTGAGATTTGCCACTTCAGGCTCCACTTCACATTTACTTCTGGAAATGTGCATTAAATGTGCTCCTGGTGGTCAAAAAATGACCTATGTATATCTAATATAACATCAGAAAGAGTATAAAAGTTTATATTGTTTTAAACTTTTTGAGGAACCTTTGACCAGAAATGAGTTCATTGACATCATGAGAAGTAAATCCATCGGTATATGAACCTACAGATCAAGTACCCGTGGGACATAAATGTGTTCTTGGAGGTCAAAAATTGACCTATGTATATCTAATGCAACATCAGGAGTCTATAAGTTCATATTTGTTTAAAAACTTTTGAGGAACCTTTGACCAGAAATGAGTTTAATAGGTCAGATATGGACTTCTCTATGGCTTAGGAAGCATCTGTTGGAGTCTATGAGTATATATGGAAAGTTCAAGATCAAGTACTTTTGGGCCAGAAATATGATCAGTAGGTCAAATATCTTTCTGTCTGAAATGACATCATGAGAAGTAAAGCTCTCGGTATATTAGCCCAAAGATCAAATACCCGTATGCCATAAATGTGTTTCTGGAGGTCAAAAATTGACCTATGTATAGCTAATTTAACATCAGGAGTCTATAAGTTTATATTGTTTAAAACCTTTTGAGGAACCTTTGACCAGAAATGATTTCAATAGTTTCAGATATGGACTTCTCTATGGCTTAGGAAGCATCGACTGCAGTCTCTGAGTATGTATGGAAGGTTCAAGATCAAGTTCTTTTGGGCCATAAACATGTTCAGTAGGTCAAATATTTGTCAGGCATCATGAGAAGTAAATCTCTCGGTATATTAACCCAAAGATCAAGCACCCGTGTGCCATGAAAAGTGTTCCTGGAGGTCAAAAATTGACCTATGTAATATAACATCAGAATGTTATATTACATAGTCTATGAGTACATATGGAAAGTTCAAGATCAAGTACTTTTGGGCCAGAAAAATAAAAACAAAAAAATAAAAAATAAAATATTTTTCTGGCTGAAATGACATCATGAGAAGTAAATCTCCAACCCACCAAAACACCCTAGCAACCACCTAGCAACACCCTTGCAAACACTGAGAACACCCTAGCAACAAACCAGAACACCCCAGCAACCATATGGCAACACCCTAGCAACCACCAGGAACAACCCAGCAACCGCCTAGCAACACCCTAGCAACCACCCGGAACACCATAGCAATCACCCAGAATACCCTAAAAAATGCCTAGCAACCACCCAGAACACCGTAGCAAACTCCCAGAACACCTGAGCAACCGGGTGGTGAGATTTGCTGCTTCAAGCTCCCCTTCACGTTTTCTTCTGGAAATGTGCCACAATGTGTTCCTGGAGGTCAAACATTGACCTATGTATATCTAATATAACATCAGAAGGAGTCAAAAAGTTTATATTGTTTTAATTTTTTTGAGGAACCTTTGACCAGAAATGAGTTCAATAGGTCAGATATGGACATCTCTATGGCTTAGGAAGCATCTGTTGGAGAATATGATTATGAATGGAAAGTACAAGATCAAGCACTTTTGGGCCAAAAATATGTTCAGTAGGTCAAATATCTTTCTGGCTGAAATGACATCATGAGAAGTAAAGCTCTCGGTATATTAACCCAAAGATCAAATACCCGTGGGCCATAAATGTGTTTCTGGAGGTCAAAAAATTGACCTATGTATAGCTAATGTAACATCAGGAGTCTATAAGTTTATATTGTTTAAAACCTTTTGAAGAACCTTTGACCAGAAATGATTTCAATAGCTCAGATATGGACTTCTCTATGGCTTAGGAAGCATCTGTTGGAGTCTATGAGTATGAATGGAAAATACAAGATCAAGTACTTTTGGGCCAAAAATATGTTCAGTAGGTCAAATATCTTTCTGGCTGAAATGACATCATAAGAAGTAAAGCTCTCTGTATATTAACCCAAAGATCAAATACCCGTATGCCATGAATGTGTTTCTGGAGGTCAAAAATTGACCTATGTATAGCTAATGTAACATCAGGAGTCTATAAGTTTATATTGTTTAAAACCTTTTGAGGAACCTTTGACCAGAAATGATTTCAATAGCTCAGATATTAACTTTTCTGTGGCTTAGGAAGGATCTGTTGGAGTCTATGAGTATGATTGGAAAATACAAGATCAAGTACTTTTGGGCCAAAAATATGTTCAGTAGGTCAAATATCTTTCTGGTTGAAATGATATCATGAAAAGTAAAGCTCTCGGTATATTAACCCAAAGATCAAATACCCGTATGCCATGAATGTTTCTGGAGGTCAAAAATTGACCCATGTATAGCTAATGTAACATCAGGAGTTTATAAGTTTATATTGTTTAAAACCTTTTGAGGAACCTTTGACCAGAAATGATTTCAATAGCTCAGATATGGACTTCTCTATGGCTTAGGAAGCATCGACTGGAGTCTATGAGCATGTATGGAAGGTTCAAGATCAAGTACTTTTGGGCCAGAAAAATTTTCTTTACGTAAAATATATTTTTTTCTGGCTGAAATGACATCATGAGAAGTAAGTCTCCAACCCACCAAAACACCCTAGCAACCACCTAGCAACAACCTAGCAACCACCGAGAAAACCCTAGCAACAAACTAGAACACCCCAGCAACCATTTGGCAACACCCTAGCAACCACCAGGAACACCCCAGCAACCGCCTAGCAACACCCTAGCAACCACCCAGAACACCACAGATATCACACAGAATACCCTAAAAAACGCCTAGCAACCACCCAGAACACCGTAGCAACCTCCCAGAACACTCTAGCAACCGGGTGGTGAGATTTGCCGCTTCAAGATCCACTTCACGTTTTCTTCTGGAAATGTGCCATAAATGTGTTCTTGAAGGTCAAAACTTGACCTTTTTATATCTAATATGACATCAGAAGGAGTCTATAGAGTAATAAAGTTTAATAAAGTTTATATTGTTTTTAACTTTGTGAGGAACCTTTGACCAGAAATGAGTTCAATAGTTCAGATGTGGACTTCTCTATGGCTTAGGAAGCATCTGTTGGAGTCTATGAGTATGAATGGAAAGTACAAGATTAAGTACTTTTGGGCCAGAAATATGTTCAGTAGGTCAAATATCTTTCTGGCTGAAATGACATCATGAGAAGTAAAGCTCTCGGTATATTAACCCACAGATCAAGGAACCGTGGGCCATAAATGTGTTCCTGGAGATCAAAAATTGACCTAAGTAAATATAACATCAGAAGGAGTTTATGAGTTTATATCGTTTTAAACTTTTTGAGGAACGTTTGACCAGAAATTAGTTTAAAAGGTCAGATATGGACTTTTCCATGGCTTAGGAAGCATCTATTGGAGTCTGTGAGTATGTATGGAAAGTTCAAGATCAAGTACTTTTGGGCCAGAAATATCTTCAGTAGGTCAAATATATGTCTGGCTGAAATGTGTGTTTCATTGCAATACTTAAATTTTCTAACTTGTTCTTTGCATTGAAAAGAAAAGATAAAACACAAGTGCTTTCCCATGCGTTTCCGTTCTACAACTAATTAAATTGTGTTTTGACGAGAAGACATTACAAAAGTGATCGATTTACAATGCATAAACGAACTTGTTCCTTTGTGCAACGAAGAGATTTGCAATTCATGTGCTTTAGGATTGCATTGTACATGCATGCAATAACTAACCTCTATGTAATTAAAAGAAAACACCTAAGAAGTGTTTCGATGCATTTGAATAACCTATCTGACTTGTTCCTCGTTATGCCTGTCCACGCGATAACTAACCTCTGCGCAATGAAAAGAAAACACCTAAGATGTGTTTCATTGTATTGCATGACCTATCTAACTTGTTCCTCGTTACGCATTACGCGTTACGCAACAATGATGTTGATCCAGGAACATGTGGTAGTTGATGAAATCACGTTCACCGAACAAGTTAGATAGGTCATGCAATGCAATGAAACACATCTTAGGTGTTTTCTTTTCATTGCACAGAGGTTAGATTTTGCGTGAACGGGCCTAAAATGAGGAAGAAGTTAGATATGTCTTGCAATGCAATTGAAACATATCTTAGTTGTTTTCTTTTCAATGCACAGAGGTCAGTTATTGCGAGCATCCAGGAACATGTGGTTGATCCAACAATGATGTTGATCCAGAATCAACATCATTGTTGATCCTGGATCAACTTTTCAATCAACCAAACAGATTTGAGGAACAAGTTTACAGTTTATGTCATTTTTAGGTTTAGATTTAAAACCAGAGTGAAGTACTTAAACATCAGTGTCATTCACCTTTGTACCTTCTGATAAGGGAAAAGTTATGAGTAGAGTTAGGTTTAGGGGTAGGGATTGGTTAAGGACAACATTTTTGGGAAAGGAATGTTGATCCAGGATCATCAAAATATGTTGATCCAGGACCATGTCTTACTTGAAAAAATCATGCTGACCAACTTGTTCCTAAGTTATGCATATGCACAAAAATAATTAAACTCTGAGCAATGAAAAGAAAACACCATAAGATGTGTTTCGTTGCATTGCATGATATATCTAACTTGTTTCTAGTAATGCATATGCAATAACTAACCTCTGCGCGGTGAAAGGAAAACACCTAAGATGTGTTTCATTGCATTGCATGACCTATCTGACTCATTCCTCGTCATGAAATATGCACTCAATAACTAACCTCTGCGCGGTGAAAGGAAAATGACTAAGACGTGTTTCAGTGCATTGCATGACCTATCTGACTTGTTCCTCGTCATTTAATATGCATGCAAGAAATAAACTCTGCGCGGTGAAAGGAAAACGCCTAAGACGTGTTTCAGTGCATTGCATGACCTATCTGGCTTGTTCTTCGGCATGCAATATGCACGCAATAACTAACCTCTGCGTGGTGAAAGGAAAACCCCTAAGACATGTTTCAGTGCATTGCATGACCAATCTGACTTGTTCCTCATCATGCAATATGCACGCAATAACTAACCTCTCCGCGGTGAAAGGAAAACGCCTAAAACGTGTTTCAGTGCATTGCATGACCTATCTGACTTGTTCCTCGTTATGCAATATGCATGCAATAACTCTCCTCTGCGAGGTGAAAGGAAAACGCCTAAGACGCCTATTTCAGTGCATTGCATGATCTATCTGAATTGTTCCTCATTATGCATTATGCGTGCAAGATCTAAACTTTGCGCGGTGAAAGGAAAACGCCTAAGATGTGTTTCAGTGCATTGCATGACCTATCTGACTTGTTCCTCATCATGCAATATGCACGCAATAACTAACCTCTGCGCGGTGAAAGGAAAACGCCTAAGACGTGTTTGAGTGCATTGCATTACCTATCTGGCTTGTTCCTCGTCGTGCAATATGCACGCAATAACTAACCTCTGCGCGGTGAAAGGAAAATGACTAAGTCGTGTTTCAGTGCATTGCATGACCTATCTGACTTGTTCCTCATCATTCAATATGCATGCAAGAAATAAACTCTGCGCGGTGAAAGGAAAACGCATAAGACGTGTTTCAGTGCATTGCATGACCTATCTGGCTTGTTCTTCGGCATGCAATATGCACGCAATAACTAACCTCTGCGTGGTGAAAGGAAAACCCCTAAGACATGTTTCAGTGCATTGCATGACCAATCTGACTTGTTCCTCGTTATGCAATAAGCATGCAATAACTCTCCTCTGCGAGGTGAAAGGAAAACGCCTAAGACGTCTTTCAGTGCATTGCATGACCTATCTGACTTGTTCCTCGTCATGCAATATGCACGCAGTAACTCTCCTCTGCGAGGTGAAAGGAAAACGCCTAAGACGTGTTTCAGTGCATTGCATGAACTATCTGAGTTGTTCCTCTTTATGCAATATGCGTGCAAGAACTAAACTCTGCGCGGTGAAAGGAAAACGCTTAAGACGTGTTTCAGTGCATTGCATGACCTATCTGACTTGTTCCTCGTCATGCAATATGCACGCAATAACTAACCTCTGCGCGTTGAAAGGAAAACGCCTAAGACGTGTTTCAGTGCATTGCATGACCTATCTGACGTATTCATCGTTATGCAATATGCATGCAAGAACTAAACTCTGCACGGTGAAAGGATAACACCTAAGACTTGTTTCAGTGCATTGCATGACCTATATGGCTTGTTCTTCATCATGCAATATGCACGCAATAACTAACCTCTGCGTGGTTAAAGGAAAACGCATAAGACATGTTTTTGTGCATTGCATGACCTATCTGACTTGTTCCTCGTCATGCAATATGCACGCAATAACCAACCTTTGCATGCATGCATGACTTATCTGACTTGTTCCTCGTCATGCAATATGCACGCAATAAGTAACCTCTGCGCGTTGAAGGAAAACACCTAAGACGTGTTTCAGTGCATTGCATGACCTATATGACTTGTTCCTCGTTGCAATGAAAATATATAATGTGATTTTGCATGCATTTTTACTTTACAAACTAATTTATTTGTGCACAGACGAGAAAACATCAAATGAGATGTCACTTTACAGTGCACGGTATACCTATTGAGCTCATTTCTGGTAAAAGGGTCCTCAAAAGTGTTTAAACAATATAAGTTTATAGACACATTTTGATGATATATAAGCTATACAAAGGTTCCTATTTGACCTACTGAACATAGTTCTGGCCCAAAAGTACTAGATCTTAAACTTTCTAAACATACTCATTGACTCCTTTTGATGTTACTGAAGCCATACAAGAGTCCTTATTTTACCTAATGAACATATTAGCCACATGGATTGTTTAGATCTGACCCATTGAACTCATTTCTGGTCATAGGGTACTTGATCGTTAGGTTACTATACATTGATTTTTACTACTTGTGATGTTTTATGAGCAGGAAGATATTTGACTGATATTTGACTGAACATATATCTCTCCCACGAGTACCTGATATTGAACTTTCTATACATACTAAATAGACTACTTCTTATGCTTCCTAGAACTAGAGGTTTCTATTTGACCCACAAACATAGTCCTGGCCCACGAGTACTAGGTCTCGAACTTTCTATAAATTCTCAAAGACTATTTTTGATGCTTCTTAAGCCATATAGAATGTCCACATCTTATGTATTTAACTCATTTCTGGTCAAAGGGTCCTCAAATGTTTTTAAACAAGAAAAACTATGAGACTCCTTCTGATATTACATGAGCTATAGATAGGTTCCTTTTTGACCCACTGAACATAGTTGAGGCACACGAGTACTTGATCTTGAATGGTCTAAATATACTCATTAACTCCTTTTGATGTCACTGAAGCCATACAAGAGTCCTTATTTTAACTACCTTTTGATGATACATAATCAAAATCAAAAATTGATTTGGGCCAGAAATCAATTGGCAAAAACTTTATAAAAACTCTATAGTAACCATTTGTGGACATTGCCAACCACCTAGAAACACCATAGGAACCACACAGACTACCATAGTAACCACCTAAAACACCCTAGCAACCATCCAGAACACCCTAGCAACAGAGCAACCAACGAGAACACCTTAGCAACACCTAGCAACCAACCAGACCACCCTGGCAACCGCCTAGCAACACCCTGGCAACCACCCAGAACACCCTAGCAACCACCTAGCAACACCCTAGCAACCACACAGACTACCCTAACAACCACCTAGCAACCATCCAGAACACTGTAGCCACCACCGGGAACACCCTAGCAACCGGGTGGTGAGATTTGCCAGTGCAAGCACCACTTCACATTTTCTTCTGGAAATGTGCCATAAATATGTTCCTGGAGGTCAAAAATTGACCTTGTCCTTCTTACAACATTAGAAGGAGTCTTTAAGTTTATATTGTTATGGTAAAAGGGTCCTCAAAAGATTTCAAACAATATAAACATGAAATGTAATAAAATAATCGAATAGTTAAGAGCTAAATCATGCCAAAAATATTATAGAAACTCTATAGTAACTATAAGTGAACACTACCAACCACCTGGTAACACCATAGCAATGACCCAGAATACCATAGTAACCACCTAAAACACCCTAGCAACACCCTAGCAACCACCCAGAACACCCTAGCAGCAAACAAGAACACCCCAGCAACCACCTAGCAACACCCTAACAACCATCGAGAACAACCTGGCAACCGCTAAGCAACACCCTAGCAACATTAGCACCTTGGCAACCACCCAGAATACCATAGCAACCGCATACAAACACCATAGCAACCACCCAGAATACCCTAATAAACGCCTAGAAACCACCAACAACACCGTAGCAACCACCCAGAAAACCCTAGCAACCGGGTGGTGAGATTTTCCACTTCAGGCTCCACTTCACATTTACTTCTGGAAATGTGCATTAAATGTGCTCCCGATGGTCAAAAAAAGGCCTATGTATATCTAAAATAACATCAGAAAGAGTCTAAAAGTTTATATTGTTTTAAACTTTTTGAGGAACCTTTGACCAGAAATGAGTTAATTGACATCATGAGAGTAAATCCATCGGTATATGAACCCACAGATCAAGTACCCGTGGGACAAAAATGTGTTCTTGGAGGTCAAAAATTGACCTATGTATATCTTATATAACATCAGAAGGAAGTCAAATATATGTCTGGCTGAAATGACATCATGAGAAGTAAATCCACCAGTGTATAAACTCAAAGATCAAATACCCATGGGCCATAAATGTGTTTCTGGAGGTCAAAAATTGACCTATGTATAGCTAACGCAACATCAGGAGTCTATAAGTTCATATTTGTTTAAAAACTTTTGAGGAACCTTTGACCAGAAATGAGTTTAATAGGTCAGATATGGACTTCTCTATGGCTTAGGAAGCATCTGTTGGAGTCTATGAGTATATATGGAAAGTTCAAGATCAAGTACTTTTGGGCCAGAAATATGTTCAGTAGGTCAAATATCTTTCTGTCTGAAATGACATCATGAGAAGTAAAGCTCTCGGTATATTAGCCCAAAGATCAAATACCCGTATGCCATAAATGTGTTTCTGGAGGTCAAAAATTTACCTATGTATAGCTAATTTAACATCAGGAGTCTATAAGTTTATATTGTTTAAAACCTTTTGAGGAACCTTTGACCAGAAATGATTTCAATAGTTTCAGATATGGACTTTTCCATGGCTTAGGAAGCATCTATTGGAGTCTGTGAGTATGTATGGAAAGTTCAAGATCAAGTTCTTTTGGGCCATAAACATGTTCAGTAGGTCAAATATTTGTCTGGCTGAAATGACATCATGAGAAGTAAATCTCTCGGTATATTAACCCAAAGATCAAGCACCCGTGTGCCATGAAAAGTGTTCCTGGAGGTCAAAAATTGACCTATGTAATATAACATCAGAATGTTATATTACATAGTCTATGAGTACATATGGAAAGTTCAAGATCAAGTACTTTTGGGCCAGAAAAATGTTCTTTACGTAAAATATTTTTCTGGCTGAAATGACATCATGAGAAGTAAATCTCCAACCCACCAAAACACCCTAGCAACCACCTAGCAACACCCTTGCAAACACTGAGAACACCCTAGCAACAAACCAGAACACCCCAGCAACCATATGGCAACACCCTAGCAACCACCAGGAACAACCCAGCAACCGCCTAGCAACACCCTAGCAACCACCCGGAACACCATAGCAATCACCCAGAATACCCTAAAAAATGCCTAGCAACCACCCAGAACACCGTAGCAAACTCCCAGAACACCTGAGCAACCGGGTGGTGAGATTTGCCGCTTCAAGCTCCCCTTCACGTTTTCTTCTGGAAATGTGCCACAATGTGTTCCTGGAGGTCAAACATTGACCTATGTATATCTAATATAACATCAGAAGGAGTCAAAAAGTTTATATTGTTTTAATTTTTTTGAGGAACCTTTGACCAGAAATGAGTTCAATAGGTAAGATATGGACATCTCTATGGCTTAGGAAGCATCTGTTGGAGAATATGATTATGAATGGAAAGTACAAGATCAAGCACTTTAGGGCCAAAAATATGTTCAGTAGGTCAAATATCTTTCTGGCTGAAATGACATCATGAGAAGTAAAGCTCTCGGTATATTAACCCAAAGATCAAATACCCGTGGGCCATAAATGTGTTTCTGGAGGTCAAAAATTGACCTACGTATGTGTAGCTAATGTAAAATCAGGAGTCTACACTCTAAAAAATGCTGGGTTGTTTTAACCCAACGTTGGGTCAAATATGGACTAACCCAGCAGTTGGGTTAAATTTTTACATTACATTTTTAACCCAACATTTCGGGTTTGTCCATATTTGACCCAACGTTGGGTTAAAACAACCCAGCATTTTTTAGAGTGTATAAGTTTATATTGTTTAAAACCTTTTGAAGAACCTTTGACCAGAAATGATTTCAATAGCTCAGATATGGACTTCTCTATGGCTTAGGAAGCATCTGTTGGAGTCTATGAGTATGAATGGAAAATACAAGATCAAGTACTTTTGGGCCAGAAATATGTTTAGTAGGTCAAATATCTTTCTGGCTGAAATGACATCATAAGAAGTAAAGCTCTCGGTTTATTAACCCAAAGATCAAATATCCATATGCCATGAATGTGTTTCTGGAGGTCAAAAATTGACCTATGTATAGCTAATGTAACATCAGGAGTCTATAAGTTTATATTGTTTAAAACCTTTTGAGGAACCTTTGACCAGAAATGATTTCAATAGCTCAGATATGAACTTTTCTATGGCTTAGGAAGGATCTGTTGGAGTCTATGAGTATGATTGGAAAATACAAGATCAAGTACTTTTGGGCCAGAAATATGTTCAGTAGGTCAAATATCTTTCTGGTTGAAATGATATCATGAAAAGTAAAGCTCTCGGTATGTTAACCCAAAGATCAAATACCCGTATGCCATGAATGTTTCTGGAGGTCAAAAATTGACCGATGTACAGCTAATGTAACATCAGGAGTGTATAAGTTTATATTGTTTAAAACCTTTTGAGGAACTTTTGACCAGAAATGATTTCAATAGCTCAGATATGAACTTTTCTGTGGCTTAGGAAGGATCTGTTGGAGTCTATGAGTATGATTGGAAAATACAAGATCAAGTACTTTTGGGCCAGAAATATGTTAAGTAGGTCAAATATCTTTCTGGCTGAAATGATATCATGAAAAGTAAAGCTCTCGGTATATTAACCCAAAGATCAAATACCCGTATGCCATGAATGTTTCTGGAGGTCAAAAATTGACCCATGTATAGCTAATGTAACATCAGGAGTCTATAAGTTTATATTGTTTAAAACCTTTTGAGGAACCTTTGACCAGAAATGATTTCAATAGTTCAGATATGGACTTCTCTATGGCTTAGGAAGCATCGACTGGAGTCTATGAGCATGTATGGAAGGTTCAAGATCAAGTACTTTTGGGCCAGAAAAATGTTCTTTACGTAAAATATATTTTTTCTGGCTAAAATGACATCATGAGAAGTAAGTCTCCAACCCACCAAAACACCCTAGCAACCACCTAGCAACAACCTAGCAACCACCGAGAAAACCCTAGCAACAAACTAGAACACCCCAGCAACCATTTGGCAACACCCTAGCAACCACCAGGAACACCCCAGCAACCGCCTAGCAACACCCTAGCAACCACCCAGAACACCACAGATATCACACAGAATACCCTAAAAAACGCCCAGCAACCACCCAGAACACCGTAGCAACCTCCCAGAACACTCTAGCAACCGGGTGGTGAGATTTGCCGCTTCAAGATCCACTTCACGTTTTCTTCTGGAAATGTGCCATAAATGTGTTCTTGAAGGTCAAAACTTGACCTTTTTATATCTAATATAACATCAGAAGGAGTCTATAGAGTAATAAAGTTTAATAAAGTTTATATTGTTTTTAACTTTGTGAGGAACCTTTGACCAGAAATGAGTTCAATAGTTCAGATATGGACTTCTCTATGGCTTAGGAAGCATCTGTTGGAGTCTATGAGTATGAATGGAAAGTACAAGATTAAGTCCTTTTGGGCCAGAAATATGTTCAGTAGGTCAAATATCTTTCTGGCTGAAATGACATCATGAGAAGTAAAGCTCTCGGTATATTAACCCACAGATCAAGGAACCGTGGGCCATAAATGTGTTCCTGGAGGTCAAAAATTGACCTAAGTAAATATAACATCAGAAGGGGTTTATGAGTTTATATCGTTTTAAACTTTTTGAGGAACGTTTGACCAGAAATTAGTTCAAAAGGTCAGATATGGACTTTTCCATGGCTTACGAAGCATCTATTGGAGTCTGTGAGTATGTATGGAAAGTTCAAGATCAAGTACTTTTGGGCCAGAAATATCTTCAGTAGGTCAAATATATGTCTGGCTGAAATGTGTGTTTCATTGCAATACTTAAATTTTCTAACTTGTTCTTTGCATTGGAAAGAAAAGATAAAACACAAGTGCTTTCCCATGCGTTTCCATTCTACAACTAATTAATTTGTGTTTTGACGAGAAGACATTACAAAAGTGATCGATTTACAATGCATAAACGAACTTGTTCCTTTGTGCAACGAAGAGATTTGCAATTCATGTGCTTTAGGATTGCATTGTACATGCATGCAATAACTAACCTCTATGTAATTAAAAGAAAACACCTAAGAAGTGTTTCGATGCATTTGAATAACCTATCTGACTTGTTCCTCGTTATGCCTGTCCACGCGATAACTAACCTCTGCGCAATGAAAAGAAAACACCTAAGATGCTCATTGCATTGCATGACCTATCTAACTTGTTCGGTGAACGTGATTTCATCAAGTACCACATGTTCCTGGATCAACATCATTGTTGATCCAGGAACATGTGGTTGATCCAACAATGATGTTGATCCAGGATCAACATCATTGTTGATCCTGGGTCAACTTTTCAATCAACCAAACAGATTTGAGGAACAAGTAGTTTACAGTTTATGTCATTTTTAGGTTTAGATTTAAAACCAGAGTGAAGTACTTAAACATCAGTGTCATTCACCTTTGTACCTTCTGATAAGGGAAAAGTTATGAGTAGAGTTTAGGGGTAGGGATTGGTTAAGGACAACATTTTTGGGACAGGAATGTTGATCCAGGATCATCAAAATATGTTGATCCAGGACCATGTCTTACTTGAAAAAATCATGCTGACCAACTTGTTCCTAAGTTATGCATATGCACAAAAATAATTCAACTCTGAGCAATGAAAAGAAAACACCATAAGATGTGTTTCGTTGCATTGCATGATATATCTAACTTGTTTCTAGTAATGCATATGCAATAACTAACCTCTGCGCGGTGAAAGGAAAACACCTAAGATGTGTTTCATTGCATTGCATGACCTATCTGACTCATTCCTCGTCATGAAATATGCACTCAATAACTAACCTCTGCGCGGTGAAAGGAAAATGACTAAGACGTGTTTCAGTGCATTGCATGACTTATCTGACTTGTTCCTCGTCATTCAATATGCATGCAAGAAATAAACTCTGCGCGGTGAAAGGAAAACGCCTAAGACGTGTTTCAGTGCATTGCATGACCTATCTGACTTGTTCCTCGTCATTCAATATGCATGCAAGAAATAAACTCTGCGCGGTGAAAGGAAAACGCCTAAGACGTGTTTCAGTGCATTGCATGACCTATCTGGCTTGTTCTTCGGCATGCAATATGCACGCAATAACTAACCTCTGCGTGGTGAAAGGAAAACCCCTAAGACATGTTTCAGTGCATTGCATGACCAATCTGACTTGTTCCTCATCATGCAATATGCACGCAATAACTAACCTCTCCGCGGTGAAAGGAAAACGCCTAAGACGTGTTTCAGTGCATTGCATGACCTATCTGACTTGTTCCTCGTTATGCAATATGCATGCAATAACTCTCCTCTGCGAGGTGAAAGGAAAACGCCTAAGACGCCTATTTCAGTGCATTGCATGATCTATCTGAATTGTTCCTCATTATGCATTATGCGTGCAAGATCTAAACTTTGCGCGGTGAAAGGAAAACGCCTAAGATGTGTTTCAGTGCATTGCATGACCTATCTGACTTGTTCCTCATCATGCAATATGCACGCAATAACTAACCTCTGCGCGGTGAAAGGAAAACGCCTAAGACGTGTTTGAGTGCATTGCATTACCTATCTGGCTTGTTCCTCGTCGTGCAATATGCACGCAATAACTAACCTCTGCGCGGTGAAAGGAAAATGACTAAGTCGTGTTTCAGTGCATTGCATGACCTATCTGACTTGTTCCTCGTCATTCAATATGCATGCAAGAAATAAACTCTGCGCGGTGAAAGGAAAACGCATAAGACGTGTTTCAGTGCATTGCATGACCTATCTGGCTTGTTCTTCGGCATGCAATATGCACGCAATAACTAACCTCTGCGTGGTGAAAGGAAAACCCCTAAGACATGTTTCAGTGCATTGCATGACCAATCTGACTTGTTCCTCGTTATGCAATAAGCATGCAATAACTCTCCTCTGCGAGGTGAAAGGAAAACGCCTAAGACGTCTTTCAGTGCATTGCATGACCTATCTGACTTGTTCCTCGTCATGCAATATGCACGCAGTAACTCTCCTCTGCGAGGTGAAAGGAAAACGCCTAAGACGTGTTTCAGTGCATTGCATGAACTATCTGAATTGTTCCTCTTTATGCAATATGCGTGCAAGAACTAAACTCTGCGCGGTGAAAGGAAAACGCTTAAGACGTGTTTCAGTGCATTGCATGACCTATCTGACTTGTTCCTCGTCATGCAATATGCACGCAATAACTAACCTCTGCGCGTTGAAAGGAAAACGCCTAAGACGTGTTTCAGTGCATTGCATGACCTATCTGACGTATTCATCGTTATGCAATATGCATGCAAGAACTAAACTCTGCACGGTGAAAGGATAACACCTAAGACTTGTTTCAGTGCATTGCAAGACCTATATGGCTTGTTCTTCATCATGCAATATGCACGCAATAACTAACCTCTGCGTGGTTAAAGGAAAACGCATAAGACATGTTTTTGTGCATTGCATGACCTATCTGACTTGTTCCTCGTCATGCAATATGCACGCAATAACCAACCTTTGCATGCATGCATGACCTATCTGACTTGTTCCTCGTCATGCAATATGCACGCAATAAGTAACCTCTGCGCGTTGAAGGAAAACACCTAAGACGTGTTTCAGTGCATTGCATGACCTATATGACTTGTTCCTCGTTGCAATGAAAATATATAATGTGATTTTGCATGCATTTTTATTTTACAAACTAATTTATTTGTGCACAGACGAGAAAACATCAAATGAGATGTCACTTTACAGTGCACGGTATAGCTATTGAGCTCATTTCTGGTAAAAGGGTCCTCAAAAGTGTTTAAACAATATAAGTTTATAGACACATTTTGATGATATATAAGCTATACAAAGGTTCCTATTTGACCTACTGAACATAGTTCTGGCCCAAAAGTACTAGATCTTAAACTTTCTAAGCATACTCATTGACTCCTTTTGATGTTACTGAAGCCATACAAGAGTCCTTATTTTACCTAATGAACATATTAGCCACATGGATTGTTTAGATCTGACCCATTGAACTCATTTCTGGTCATAGGGTACTTGATCGTTAGGTTACTATACATTGATTTTTACTACTTGTGATGTTTTATGAGCAGGAAGATATTTGACTGATATTTGACTGAACATATATCTCTCCCACGAGTACCTGATATTGAACTTTCTATACATACTAAATAGACTACTTCTTATGCTTCCTAGAACTAGAGGTTTCTATTTGACCCACAAACATAGTCCTGGCCCACGAGTACTAGGTCTCGAACTTTCTATAAATTCTCAAAGACTATTTTTGATGCTTCTTAAGCCATTTAGAATGTCCACATCTTATGTATTTAACTCATTTCTGGTCAAAGGGTCCTCAAATGTTTTTAAACAAGAAAAACTATGAGACTCCTTCTGATATTACATGAGCTATAGATAGGTTCCTTTTTGACCCACTGAACATAGTTGAGGCACACGAGTACTTGATCTTGAATGGTCTAAATATACTCATTAACTCCTTTTGATGTCACTGAAGCCATACAAGAGTCCTTATTTTAACTACCTTTTGATGATACATAATCAAAATCAAAAATTGATTTGGGCCAGAAATCAATTGGCAAAAACTTTATAAAAACTCTATAGTAACCATTTGTGGACATTGCCAACCACCTAGAAACACCATAGGAACCACACAGACTACCATAGTAACCACCTAAAACACCCTAGCAACCATCCAGAACACCCTAGCAACAGAGCAACCAACGAGAACACCTTAGCAACACCTAGCAACCAACCAGACCACCCTGGCAACCGCCTAGCAACACCCTGGCAACCACCCAGAACACCCTAGCAACCACCTAGCAACACCCTAGCAACCACACAGACTACCCTAACAACCACCTAGCAACCATCCAGAACACTGTAGCCACCACCGGGAACACCCTAGCAACCGGGTGGTGAGATTTGCCAGTGCAAGCACCACTTCACATTTTCTTCTGGAAATGTGCCATAAATATGTTCCTGGAGGTCAAAAATTGACCTTGTCCTTCTTACAACATCAGAAGGAGTCTTTAAGTTTATATTGTTATGGTAAAAGGGTCCTCAAAAGATTTCAAACAATATAAACATGAAATGTAATAAAATAATCGAATAGTTAAGAGCTAAATCATGCCAAAAATATTATAGAAACTCTATAGTAACTATAAGTGAACACTACCAACCACCTGGTAACACCATAGCAATGACCCAGAATACCATAGTAACCACCTAAAACACCCTAGCAACACCCTAGCAACCACCCAGAACACCATAGCAGCAAACAAGAACACCCCAGCAACCACCTAGCAACACCCTAACAACCATTGAGAACAACCTGGCAACCGCTAAGCAACACCCTAGCAACATTAGCACCTTGGCAACCACCCAGAATACCATAGCAACCGCATACAAACACCATAGCAACCACCCAGAATACCCTAATAAACGCCTAGAAACCACCAACAACACCTAGCAACCACCCAGAAAACCCTAGCAACCGGGTGGTGAGATTTTCCACTTCAGGCTCCACTTCACATTTACTTCTGGAAATGTGCATTAAATGTGCTCCCGATGGTCAAAAAAAGGCCTATATATATCTAAAATAACATCAGAAAGAGTCTAAAAGTTTATATTGTTTTAAACTTTTTGAGGAACCTTTGACCAGAAATGAGTTAATTGACATCATGAGAGTAAATCCATCGGTATATGAACCCACAGATCAAGTACCCGTGGGACAAAAATGTGTTCTTGGAGGTCAAAAATTGACCTATGTATATCTTATATAACATCAGAAGGAAGTCAAATATATGTCTGGCTGAAATGACATCATGAGAAGTAAATCCACCAGTGTATAAACTCAAAGATCAAATACCCATGGGCCATAAATGTGTTTCTGGAGGTCAAAAATTGACCTATGTATAGCTAATACAACATCAGGAGTCTATAAGTTCATATTTGTTTAAAAACTTTTGAGGAACCTTTGACCAGAAATGAGTTTAATAGGTCAGATATGGACTTCTCTATGGCTTAGGAAGCATCTGTTGGAGTCTATGAGTATATATGGAAAGTTCAAGATCAAGTACTTTTGGGCCAGAAATATGTTCAGTAGGTCAAATATCTTTCTGTCTGAAATGACATCATGAGAAGTAAAGCTCTCGGTATATTAGCCCAAAGATCAAATACCCGTATGCCATAAATGTGTTTCTGGAGGTCAAAAATTTACCTATGTATAGCTAATTTAACATCAGGAGTCTATAAGTTTATATTGTTTAAAACCTTTTGAGGAACCTTTGACCAGAAATGATTTCAATAGTTTCAGATATGGACTTCTCTATGGCTTAGGAAGCATCGACTGCAGTCTCTGAGTATGTATGGAAAGTTCAAGATCAAGTTCTTTTGGGCCATAAACATGTTCAGTAGGTCAAATATTTGTCTGGCTGAAATGACATCATGAGAAGTAAATCTCTCGGTATATTAACCCAAAGATCAAGCACCCGTGTGCCATGAAAAGTGTTCCTGGAGGTCAAAAATTGACCTATGTAATATAACATCAGAATGTTATATTACATAGTCTATGAGTACATATAGAAAGTTCAAGATCAAGTACTTTTGGGCCAGAAAAATGTTCTTTACGTAAAATATTTTTCTGGCTGAAATGACATCATGAGAAGTAAATCTCCAACCCACCAAAACACCCTAGCAACCACCTAGCAACACCCTTGCAAACACTGAGAACACCCTAGCAACAAACCAGAACACCCCAGCAACCATATGGCAACACCCTAGCAACCACCAGGAACAACCCAGCAACCGCCTAGCAACACCCTAGCAACCACCCGGAACACCATAGCAATCACCCAGAATACCCTAAAAAATGCCTAGCAACCACCCAGAACACCGTAGCAAACTCCCAGAACACCTGAGCAACCGGGTGGTGAGATTTGCCGCTTCAAGCTCCCCTTCACGTTTTCTTCTGGAAATGTGCCACAATGTGTTCCTGGAGGTCAAACATTGACCTATGTATATCTAATATAACATCAGAAGGAGTCAAAAAGTTTATATTGTTTTAATTTTTTTGAGGAACCTTTGACCAGAAATGAGTTCAATAGGTCAGATATGGACATCTCTATGGCTTAGGAAGCATCTGTTGGAGAATATGATTATGAGTGGAAAGTACAAGATCAAGCACTTTTGGGCCAAAAATATGTTCAGTAGGTCAAATATCTTTCTGGCTGAAATGACATCATGAGAAGTAAAGCTCTCGGTATATTAACCCAAAGATCAAATACCCGTGGGCCATAAATGTGTTTCTGGAGGTCAAAAATTGACCTACGTATGTAGCTAATGTAAAATCAGGAGTCTACACTCTAAAAAATGCTGGGTTGTTTTAACCCAACGTTGGGTCAAATATGGACTAACCCAGCAGTTGGGTTAAATTTTTACATTACATTTTTAACCCAACATTTCGGGTTTGTCCATATTTGACCCAACGTTGGGTTAAAACAACCCAGCATTTTTTTGAGTGTATAAGTTTATATTGTTTAAAACCTTTTGAAGAACCTTTGACCAGAAATGATTTCAATAGCTCAGATATGGACTTCTCTATGGCTTAGGAAGCATCTGTTGGAGTCTATGAGTATGAATGGAAAATACAAGATCAAGTACTTTTGGGCCAGAAATATGTTTAGTAGGTCAAATATCTTTCTGGCTGAAATGACATCATAAGAAGTAAAGCTCTTGGTATATTAACCCAAAGATCAAATATCCATATGCCATGAATGTGTTTCTGGAGGTCAAAAATTGACCTATGTATAGCTAATGTAACATCAGGAGTCTATAAGTTTATATTGTTTAAAACCTTTTGAGGAACCTTTGACCAGAAATGATTTCAATAGCTCAGATATGAACTTTTCTATGGCTTAGGAAGGATCTGTTGGAGTCTATGAGTATGATTGGAAAATACAAGATCAAGTACTTTTGGGCCAGAAATATGTTCAGTAGGTCAAATATCTTTCTGGTTGAAATGATATCATGAAAAGTAAAGCTCTCGGTATATTAACCCAAAGATCAAATACCCGTATGCCATGAATGTTTCTGGAGGTCAAAAATTGACCGATGTATAGCTAATGTAACATCAGGAGTGTATAAGTTTATATTGTTTAAAACCTTTTGAGGAACTTTTGACCAGAAATGATTTCAATAGCTCAGATATGAACTTTTCTGTGGCTTAGGAAGGATCTGTTGGAGTCTATGAGTATGATAGGAAAATACAAGATCAAGTACTTTTGGGCCAGAAATATGTTAAGTAGGTCAAATATCTTTCTGGCTGAAATGATATCATGTAAAGTAAAGCTCTCGGTATATTAACCCAAAGATCAAATACCCGTATGCCATGAATGTTTCTGGAGGTCAAAAATTGACCCATGTGTAGCTAATGTAACATCAGGAGTCTATAAGTTTATATTGTTTAAAACCTTTTGAGGAACCTTTGACCAGAAATGATTTCAATAGTTCAGATATGGACTTCTCTATGGCTTAGGAAGCATCGACTGGAGTCTATGAGCATGTATGGAAGGTTCAAGATCAAGTACTTTTGGGCCAGAAAAATGTTCTTTACGTAAAATATATTTTTTCTGGCTGAAATGACATCATGAGAAGTAAGTCTCCAACCCACCAAAACACCCTAGCAACCACCTAGCAACAACCTAGCAACCACCGAGAAAACCCTAGCAACAAACTAGAACACCCCAGCAACCATTTGGCAACACCCTAGCAACCACCAGGAACACCCCAGCAACCGCCTAGCAACACCCTAGCAACCACCCAGAACACCACAGATATCACACAGAATACCCTAAAAAACGCCTAGCAACCACCCAGAACACCGTAGCAACCTCCCAGAACACTCTAGCAACCGGGTGGTGAGATTTGCCGCTTCAAGATCCACTTCACGTTTTCTTCTGGAAATGTGCCATAAATGTGTTCTTGAAGGTCAAAACTTGACCTTTTTATATCTAATATAACATCAGAAGGAGTCTATAGAGTAATAAAGTTTAATAAAGTTTATATTGTTTTTAACTTTGTGAGGAACCTTTGACCAGAAATGAGTTCAATAGTTCAGATATGGACTTCTCTATGGCTTAGGAAGCATCTGTTGGAGTCTATGAGTATGAATGGAAAGTACAAGATTAAGTCCTTTTGGGCCAGAAATATGTTCAGTAGGTCAAATATCTTTCTGGCTGAAATGACATCATGAGAAGTAAAGCTCTCGGTATATTAACCCACAGATCAAGGAACCGTGGGCCATAAATGTGTTCCTGGAGGTCAAAAATTGACCTAAGTAAATATAACATCAGAAGGGGTTTATGAGTTTATATCGTTTTAAACTTTTTGAGGAACGTTTGACCAGAAATTAGTTCAAAAGGTCAGATATGGACTTTTCCATGGCTTACGAAGCATCTATTGGAGTCTGTGAGTATGTATGGAAAGTTCAAGATCAAGTACTTTTGGGCCAGAAATATCTTCAGTAGGTCAAATATATGTCTGGCTGAAATGTGTGTTTCATTGCAATACTTAAATTTTCTAACTTGTTCTTTGCATTGGAAAGAAAAGATAAAACACAAGTGCTTTCCCATGCGTTTCCATTCTACAACTAATTAATTTGTGTTTTGACGAGAAGACATTACAAAAGTGATCGATTTACAATGCATAAACGAACTTGTTCCTTTGTGCAACGAAGAGATTTGCAATTCATGTGCTTTAGGATTGCATTGTACATGCATGCAATAACTAACCTCTATGTAATTAAAAGAAAACACCTAAGAAGTGTTTCGATGCATTTGAATAACCTATCTGACTTGTTCCTCGTTATGCCTGTCCACGCGATAACTAACCTCTGCGCAATGAAAAGAAAACACCTAAGATGCTCATTGCATTGCATGACCTATCTAACTTGTTCGGTGAACGTGATTTCATCAAGTACCACATGTTCCTGGATCAACATCATTGTTGATCCAGGAACATGTGGTTGATCCAACAATGATGTTGATCCAGGATCAACATCATTGTTGATCCTGGGTCAACTTTTCAATCAACCAAACAGATTTGAGGAACAAGTAGTTTACAGTTTATGTCATTTTTAGGTTTAGATTTAAAACCAGAGTGAAGTACTTAAACATCAGTGTCATTCACCTTTGTACCTTCTGATAAGGGAAAAGTTATGAGTAGAGTTTAGGGGTAGGGATTGGTTAAGGACAACATTTTTGGGACAGGAATGTTGATCCAGGATCATCAAAATATGTTGATCCAGGACCATGTCTTACTTGAAAAAATCATGCTGACCAACTTGTTCCTAAGTTATGCATATGCACAAAAATAATTCAACTCTGAGCAATGAAAAGAAAACACCATAAGATGTGTTTCGTTGCATTGCATGATATATCTAACTTGTTTCTAGTAATGCATATGCAATAACTAACCTCTGCGCGGTGAAAGGAAAACACCTAAGATGTGTTTCATTGCATTGCATGACCTATCTGACTCATTCCTCGTCATGAAATATGCACTCAATAACTAACCTCTGCGCGGTGAAAGGAAAATGACTAAGACGTGTTTCAGTGCATTGCATGACTTATCTGACTTGTTCCTCGTCATTCAATATGCATGCAAGAAATAAACTCTGCGCGGTGAAAGGAAAACGCCTAAGACGTGTTTCAGTGCATTGCATGACCTATCTGACTTGTTCCTCGTCATTCAATATGCATGCAAGAAATAAACTCTGCGCGGTGAAAGGAAAACGCCTAAGACGTGTTTCAGTGCATTGCATGACCTATCTGGCTTGTTCTTCGGCATGCAATATGCACGCAATAACTAACCTCTGCGTGGTGAAAGGAAAACCCCTAAGACATGTTTCAGTGCATTGCATGACCAATCTGACTTGTTCCTCATCATGCAATATGCACGCAATAACTAACCTCTCCGCGGTGAAAGGAAAACGCCTAAGACGTGTTTCAGTGCATTGCATGACCTATCTGACTTGTTCCTCGTTATGCAATATGCATGCAATAACTCTCCTCTGCGAGGTGAAAGGAAAACGCCTAAGACGCCTATTTCAGTGCATTGCATGATCTATCTGAATTGTTCCTCATTATGCATTATGCGTGCAAGATCTAAACTTTGCGCGGTGAAAGGAAAACGCCTAAGATGTGTTTCAGTGCATTGCATGACCTATCTGACTTGTTCCTCATCATGCAATATGCACGCAATAACTAACCTCTGCGCGGTGAAAGGAAAACGCCTAAGACGTGTTTGAGTGCATTGCATTACCTATCTGGCTTGTTCCTCGTCGTGCAATATGCACGCAATAACTAACCTCTGCGCGGTGAAAGGAAAATGACTAAGTCGTGTTTCAGTGCATTGCATGACCTATCTGACTTGTTCCTCGTCATTCAATATGCATGCAAGAAATAAACTCTGCGCGGTGAAAGGAAAACGCATAAGACGTGTTTCAGTGCATTGCATGACCTATCTGGCTTGTTCTTCGGCATGCAATATGCACGCAATAACTAACCTCTGCGTGGTGAAAGGAAAACCCCTAAGACATGTTTCAGTGCATTGCATGACCAATCTGACTTGTTCCTCGTTATGCAATAAGCATGCAATAACTCTCCTCTGCGAGGTGAAAGGAAAACGCCTAAGACGTCTTTCAGTGCATTGCATGACCTATCTGACTTGTTCCTCGTCATGCAATATGCACGCAGTAACTCTCCTCTGCGAGGTGAAAGGAAAACGCCTAAGACGTGTTTCAGTGCATTGCATGAACTATCTGAATTGTTCCTCTTTATGCAATATGCGTGCAAGAACTAAACTCTGCGCGGTGAAAGGAAAACGCTTAAGACGTGTTTCAGTGCATTGCATGACCTATCTGACTTGTTCCTCGTCATGCAATATGCACGCAATAACTAACCTCTGCGCGTTGAAAGGAAAACGCCTAAGACGTGTTTCAGTGCATTGCATGACCTATCTGACGTATTCATCGTTATGCAATATGCATGCAAGAACTAAACTCTGCACGGTGAAAGGATAACACCTAAGACTTGTTTCAGTGCATTGCAAGACCTATATGGCTTGTTCTTCATCATGCAATATGCACGCAATAACTAACCTCTGCGTGGTTAAAGGAAAACGCATAAGACATGTTTTTGTGCATTGCATGACCTATCTGACTTGTTCCTCGTCATGCAATATGCACGCAATAACCAACCTTTGCATGCATGCATGACCTATCTGACTTGTTCCTCGTCATGCAATATGCACGCAATAAGTAACCTCTGCGCGTTGAAGGAAAACACCTAAGACGTGTTTCAGTGCATTGCATGACCTATATGACTTGTTCCTCGTTGCAATGAAAATATATAATGTGATTTTGCATGCATTTTTATTTTACAAACTAATTTATTTGTGCACAGACGAGAAAACATCAAATGAGATGTCACTTTACAGTGCACGGTATAGCTATTGAGCTCATTTCTGGTAAAAGGGTCCTCAAAAGTGTTTAAACAATATAAGTTTATAGACACATTTTGATGATATATAAGCTATACAAAGGTTCCTATTTGACCTACTGAACATAGTTCTGGCCCAAAAGTACTAGATCTTAAACTTTCTAAGCATACTCATTGACTCCTTTTGATGTTACTGAAGCCATACAAGAGTCCTTATTTTACCTAATGAACATATTAGCCACATGGATTGTTTAGATCTGACCCATTGAACTCATTTCTGGTCATAGGGTACTTGATCGTTAGGTTACTATACATTGATTTTTACTACTTGTGATGTTTTATGAGCAGGAAGATATTTGACTGATATTTGACTGAACATATATCTCTCCCACGAGTACCTGATATTGAACTTTCTATACATACTAAATAGACTACTTCTTATGCTTCCTAGAACTAGAGGTTTCTATTTGACCCACAAACATAGTCCTGGCCCACGAGTACTAGGTCTCGAACTTTCTATAAATTCTCAAAGACTATTTTTGATGCTTCTTAAGCCATTTAGAATGTCCACATCTTATGTATTTAACTCATTTCTGGTCAAAGGGTCCTCAAATGTTTTTAAACAAGAAAAACTATGAGACTCCTTCTGATATTACATGAGCTATAGATAGGTTCCTTTTTGACCCACTGAACATAGTTGAGGCACACGAGTACTTGATCTTGAATGGTCTAAATATACTCATTAACTCCTTTTGATGTCACTGAAGCCATACAAGAGTCCTTATTTTAACTACCTTTTGATGATACATAATCAAAATCAAAAATTGATTTGGGCCAGAAATCAATTGGCAAAAACTTTATAAAAACTCTATAGTAACCATTTGTGGACATTGCCAACCACCTAGAAACACCATAGGAACCACACAGACTACCATAGTAACCACCTAAAACACCCTAGCAACCATCCAGAACACCCTAGCAACAGAGCAACCAACGAGAACACCTTAGCAACACCTAGCAACCAACCAGACCACCCTGGCAACCGCCTAGCAACACCCTGGCAACCACCCAGAACACCCTAGCAACCACCTAGCAACACCCTAGCAACCACACAGACTACCCTAACAACCACCTAGCAACCATCCAGAACACTGTAGCCACCACCGGGAACACCCTAGCAACCGGGTGGTGAGATTTGCCAGTGCAAGCACCACTTCACATTTTCTTCTGGAAATGTGCCATAAATATGTTCCTGGAGGTCAAAAATTGACCTTGTCCTTCTTACAACATCAGAAGGAGTCTTTAAGTTTATATTGTTATGGTAAAAGGGTCCTCAAAAGATTTCAAACAATATAAACATGAAATGTAATAAAATAATCGAATAGTTAAGAGCTAAATCATGCCAAAAATATTATAGAAACTCTATAGTAACTATAAGTGAACACTACCAACCACCTGGTAACACCATAGCAATGACCCAGAATACCATAGTAACCACCTAAAACACCCTAGCAACACCCTAGCAACCACCCAGAACACCATAGCAGCAAACAAGAACACCCCAGCAACCACCTAGCAACACCCTAACAACCATTGAGAACAACCTGGCAACCGCTAAGCAACACCCTAGCAACATTAGCACCTTGGCAACCACCCAGAATACCATAGCAACCGCATACAAACACCATAGCAACCACCCAGAATACCCTAATAAACGCCTAGAAACCACCAACAACACCTAGCAACCACCCAGAAAACCCTAGCAACCGGGTGGTGAGATTTTCCACTTCAGGCTCCACTTCACATTTACTTCTGGAAATGTGCATTAAATGTGCTCCCGATGGTCAAAAAAAGGCCTATATATATCTAAAATAACATCAGAAAGAGTCTAAAAGTTTATATTGTTTTAAACTTTTTGAGGAACCTTTGACCAGAAATGAGTTAATTGACATCATGAGAGTAAATCCATCGGTATATGAACCCACAGATCAAGTACCCGTGGGACAAAAATGTGTTCTTGGAGGTCAAAAATTGACCTATGTATATCTTATATAACATCAGAAGGAAGTCAAATATATGTCTGGCTGAAATGACATCATGAGAAGTAAATCCACCAGTGTATAAACTCAAAGATCAAATACCCATGGGCCATAAATGTGTTTCTGGAGGTCAAAAATTGACCTATGTATAGCTAATGCAACATCAGGAGTCTATAAGTTCATATTTGTTTAAAAACTTTTGAGGAACCTTTGACCAGAAATGAGTTTAATAGGTCAGATATGGACTTCTCTATGGCTTAGGAAGCATCTGTTGGAGTCTATGAGTATATATGGAAAGTTCAAGATCAAGTACTTTTGGGCCAGAAATATGTTCAGTAGGTCAAATATCTTTCTGTCTGAAATGACATCATGAGAAGTAAAGCTCTCGGTATATTAGCCCAAAGATCAAATACCCGTATGCCATAAATGTGTTTCTGGAGGTCAAAAATTTACCTATGTATAGCTAATTTAACATCAGGAGTCTATAAGTTTATATTGTTTAAAACCTTTTGAGGAACCTTTGACCAGAAATGATTTCAATAGTTTCAGATATGGACTTCTCTATGGCTTAGGAAGCATCGACTGCAGTCTCTGAGTATGTATGGAAAGTTCAAGATCAAGTTCTTTTGGGCCATAAACATGTTCAGTAGGTCAAATATTTGTCTGGCTGAAATGACATCATGAGAAGTAAATCTCTCGGTATATTAACCCAAAGATCAAGCACCCGTGTGCCATGAAAAGTGTTCCTGGAGGTCAAAAATTGACCTATGTAATATAACATCAGAATGTTATATTACATAGTCTATGAGTACATATGGAAAGTTCAAGATCAAGTACTTTTGGGCCAGAAAAATGTTCTTTACGTAAAATATTTTTCTGGCTGAAATGACATCATGAGAAGTAAATCTCCAACCCACCAAAACACCCTAGCAACCACCTAGCAACACCCTTGCAAACACTGAGAACACCCTAGCAACAAACCAGAACACCCCAGCAACCATATGGCAACACCCTAGCAACCACCAGGAACAACCCAGCAACCGCCTAGCAACACCCTAGCAACCACCCGGAACACCATAGCAATCACCCAGAATACCCTAAAAAATGCCTAGCAACCACCCAGAACACCGTAGCAAACTCCCAGAACACCTGAGCAACCGGGTGGTGAGATTTGCCGCTTCAAGCTCCCCTTCACGTTTTCTTCTGGAAATGTGCCACAATGTGTTCCTGGAGGTCAAACATTGACCTATGTATATCTAATATAACATCAGAAGGAGTCAAAAAGTTTATATTGTTTTAATTTTTTTGAGGAACCTTTGACCAGAAATGAGTTCAATAGGTCAGATATGGACATCTCTATGGCTTAGGAAGCATCTGTTGGAGAATATGATTATGAGTGGAAAGTACAAGATCAAGCACTTTTGGGCCAAAAATATGTTCAGTAGGTCAAATATCTTTCTGGCTGAAATGACATCATGAGAAGTAAAGCTCTCGGTATATTAACCCAAAGATCAAATACCCGTGGGCCATAAATGTGTTTCTGGAGGTCAAAAATTGACCTACGTATGTAGCTAATGTAAAATCAGGAGTCTACACTCTAAAAAATGCTGGGTTGTTTTAACCCAACGTTGGGTCAAATATGGACTAACCCAGCAGTTGGGTTAAATTTTTACATTACATTTTTAACCCAACATTTCGGGTTTGTCCATATTTGACCCAACGTTGGGTTAAAACAACCCAGCATTTTTTTGAGTGTATAAGTTTATATTGTTTAAAACCTTTTGAAGAACCTTTGACCAGAAATGATTTCAATAGCTCAGATATGGACTTCTCTATGGCTTAGGAAGCATCTGTTGGAGTCTATGAGTATGAATGGAAAATACAAGATCAAGTACTTTTGGGCCAGAAATATGTTTAGTAGGTCAAATATCTTTCTGGCTGAAATGACATCATAAGAAGTAAAGCTCTTGGTATATTAACCCAAAGATCAAATATCCATATGCCATGAATGTGTTTCTGGAGGTCAAAAATTGACCTATGTATAGCTAATGTAACATCAGGAGTCTATAAGTTTATATTGTTTAAAACCTTTTGAGGAACCTTTGACCAGAAATGATTTCAATAGCTCAGATATGAACTTTTCTATGGCTTAGGAAGGATCTGTTGGAGTCTATGAGTATGATTGGAAAATACAAGATCAAGTACTTTTGGGCCAGAAATATGTTCAGTAGGTCAAATATCTTTCTGGTTGAAATGATATCATGAAAAGTAAAGCTCTCGGTATATTAACCCAAAGATCAAATACCCGTATGCCATGAATGTTTCTGGAGGTCAAAAATTGACCGATGTATAGCTAATGTAACATCAGGAGTGTATAAGTTTATATTGTTTAAAACCTTTTGAGGAACTTTTGACCAGAAATGATTTCAATAGCTCAGATATGAACTTTTCTGTGGCTTAGGAAGGATCTGTTGGAGTCTATGAGTATGATAGGAAAATACAAGATCAAGTACTTTTGGGCCAGAAATATGTTAAGTAGGTCAAATATCTTTCTGGCTGAAATGATATCATGTAAAGTAAAGCTCTCGGTATATTAACCCAAAGATCAAATACCCGTATGCCATGAATGTTTCTGGAGGTCAAAAATTGACCCATGTGTAGCTAATGTAACATCAGGAGTCTATAAGTTTATATTGTTTAAAACCTTTTGAGGAACCTTTGACCAGAAATGATTTCAATAGTTCAGATATGGACTTCTCTATGGCTTAGGAAGCATCGACTGGAGTCTATGAGCATGTATGGAAGGTTCAAGATCAAGTACTTTTGGGCCAGAAAAATGTTCTTTACGTAAAATATATTTTTTCTGGCTGAAATGACATCATGAGAAGTAAGTCTCCAACCCACCAAAACACCCTAGCAACCACCTAGCAACAACCTAGCAACCACCGAGAAAACCCTAGCAACAAACTAGAACACCCCAGCAACCATTTGGCAACACCCTAGCAACCACCAGGAACACCCCAGCAACCGCCTAGCAACACCCTAGCAACCACCCAGAACACCACAGATATCACACAGAATACCCTAAAAAACGCCTAGCAACCACCCAGAACACCGTAGCAACCTCCCAGAACACTCTAGCAACCGGGTGGTGAGATTTGCCGCTTCAAGATCCACTTCACGTTTTCTTCTGGAAATGTGCCATAAATGTGTTCTTGAAGGTCAAAACTTGACCTTTTTATATCTAATATAACATCAGAAGGAGTCTATAGAGTAATAAAGTTTAATAAAGTTTATATTGTTTTTAACTTTGTGAGGAACCTTTGACCAGAAATGAGTTCAATAGTTCAGATATGGACTTCTCTATGGCTTAGGAAGCATCTGTTGGAGTCTATGAGTATGAATGGAAAGTACAAGATTAAGTCCTTTTGGGCCAGAAATATGTTCAGTAGGTCAAATATCTTTCTGGCTGAAATGACATCATGAGAAGTAAAGCTCTCGGTATATTAACCCACAGATCAAGGAACCGTGGGCCATAAATGTGTTCCTGGAGGTCAAAAATTGACCTAAGTAAATATAACATCAGAAGGGGTTTATGAGTTTATATCGTTTTAAACTTTTTGAGGAACGTTTGACCAGAAATTAGTTCAAAAGGTCAGATATGGACTTTTCCATGGCTTACGAAGCATCTATTGGAGTCTGTGAGTATGTATGGAAAGTTCAAGATCAAGTACTTTTGGGCCAGAAATATCTTCAGTAGGTCAAATATATGTCTGGCTGAAATGTGTGTTTCATTGCAATACTTAAATTTTCTAACTTGTTCTTTGCATTGGAAAGAAAAGATAAAACACAAGTGCTTTCCCATGCGTTTCCATTCTACAACTAATTAATTTGTGTTTTGACGAGAAGACATTACAAAAGTGATCGATTTACAATGCATAAACGAACTTGTTCCTTTGTGCAACGAAGAGATTTGCAATTCATGTGCTTTAGGATTGCATTGTACATGCATGCAATAACTAACCTCTATGTAATTAAAAGAAAACACCTAAGAAGTGTTTCGATGCATTTGAATAACCTATCTGACTTGTTCCTCGTTATGCCTGTCCACGCGATAACTAACCTCTGCGCAATGAAAAGAAAACCCCTAAGATGTGTTTCATTGCATTGCATGACCTATCTAACTTGTTCGGTGAACGTGATTTCATCAACTACCACATGTTCCTGGATCAACATCATTGTTGATCCAGGAACATGTGGTTGATCCAACAATGATGTTGATCCAGGATCAACATCATTGTTGATCCTGGGTCAACTTTTCAATCAACCAAACAGATTTGAGGAACAAGTAGTTTACAGTTTATGTCATTTTTAGGTTTAGATTTAAAACCAGAGTGAAGTACTTAAACATCAGTGTCATTCACCTTTGTACCTTCTGATAAGGGAAAAGTTATGAGTAGAGTTAGGTTTAGGGGTAGGGATTGGTTAAGGACAACATTTTTGGGACAGGAATGTTGATCCAGGATCATCAAAATAGTTGATCCAGGACCATGTCTTACTTGAAAAAATCATGCTGACCAACTTGTTCCTAAGTTATGCATATGCAAAAAAATAATTCAACTCTGAGCAATGAAAAGAAAACACCATAAGATGTGTTTCGTTGCATTGCATGATATATCTAACTTGTTTCTAGTAATGCATATGCACGCAATAACTAACCTCTGCGCGGTGAAAGGAAAACGCCTAAGATGTGTTTCATTGCATTGCATGACCTATCTGACTCATTCCTCGTCATGAAATATGCACTCAATAACTAACCTCTGCGCGGTGAAAGGAAAATGACTAAAACGTGTTTCAGTGCATTGCATGACCTATCTGACTTGTTCCTCGTTATGCAATATGCATGCAATAACCTCTGCCTGGTGAAAGGAAAACGCCTAAGACGTGTTTCAGTGCATTGCATGACCTATCTGACTTGTTCCTCATCATGCATTATGCACGCAATAACTAAACTCTGCGCGGTGAAAGGAAAACGCCTAAGACGTGTTTCAGTGCATTGCATGACCTATCTGACTTGTTCCTCGTCATTCAATATGCATGCAAGAAATAAACTCTGCGAGCTGAAAGGAAAACGCCTAAGACGTGTTTCAGTGCATTGCATGACCTATCTGGCTTGTTCTTCGGCATGCAATATGCACGCAATAACTAACCTCTGACCTATTCATCGTTATATGCATGCAAGAACTAAACTCTGCGCGGTGAAAGGAAAACGTCTAAGATGTGTTTCAGTGCATTGCATGACCTATCTGGCTTGTTCCTCGTCATGCAGTATGCATGCAAGATATAAACTCTGCGCGGTGAAAGGAAAACGCATAAGACTTGTTTCAGTGCATTGCATGACCTATCTGGCTTGTTCCTCGTCATGCAATTTGCACGCAATAACTAACCTCTGCGCGGTGAAAGGAAAACGCCTAAGACGTGTTTCAGTGCATTGCATGACCTATCTGACTTGTTCCTCGTTATGCAATAGGCATGCAATAACCTCTGCGTGGTGAAAGGAAAACGCCTGAGACGTGTTTCAGTGCATTGCATGACCTATTTGACTTATTCATCGTTATGCAATATGCATGCAAGAACGAAACTCTGCACGGTGCAAGAATAACGCCTAAGACATGTTTCAGTGCATTGCATGACCTATCTGGCTTGTTCTTCGTCATACAATATGCACGCAATAACTAACCTCTGCGTGGTTAAAGGAAAACGCCCAAGACATGTTTTATTGCATTGCATGACCTATCGTCTTGCAATATGCACGCAATACCTAACCTCTGCGCGGTGAAGGAAAATGCCTAAGACGTGTTTTCAGTGTATTGCATGACCTATCTGACTTGTTCCTCGTTATGCAATATGCATGCAATAACCTCTGCGTGGTGAAAGGAAAACGCCTAAGACGTGTTTCAGTGCATTGCATGACCTATCTGACTTGTTCCTCGTTGCAATGAAAATATATAATTCGATTTTGCATGCATTTTTATTTTACAAACTAATTTATTTGTGCACAGAAGAGAAAATCACATGAGATGTCACTTTACAGTGCATGGTATAGCTATTGAGTTCATTTCTGGTAAAAGGGTCCTCAAAAGTTTTTAAACAATATAAGTTTATAGACACATTTTGATGATATATAAGCTTTACAAAGGTTCCTATTTGACCTACTGAACATAGTTCTGGCCCACAAGTACTAGATCTTAAACTTTCTAAACATACTCATTTGACTCCTTTTGATGTTACTGAAGCCATACAAGAGTCCTTATTTTACCTAATGAACATATTAGCCACATGGATTATTTAGAGCTGACCCATTGAACTCATTTCTGGTCAAAGGGTACTTGATCGTTAGGTTACTATACATTGATTTTTTACTACTTGTGATGTTTTATGAGCAGGAAGATATTTGACTGATATTTGACTGAACATATATCTCTTCCACGAGAACCTGATATTGAACTTTCTATACATACTAAATAGACTACTTCTTATGCTTCCTAGAACTAGAGGTTTCTATTTGACCTACAAACATAGTCCTGGCCCACGAGTACTAGGTCTCGAACTTTCTATAAATTCTCAAAGACTATTTTTGACGCTTGTTAAGCCATATAGAATGTCCACATCTTATGTATTTAACTCATTTCTGGTCAAAGGGTCCTCAAATGTTTTGAAAAAAGAAAAACTATGAGACTCCTTCTGATATTACATGAGCTATAGATAGGTTCCTTTTTGACCTACTGTACATAGTTGTGGCATACTTGATCTTGAATGGTCTAAACATACTCATTAACTCCTTTTGATGTCTCCTGAAGCCATACAAGAGTCCTTATTTTAACTACATTTTGATGATACATAATCAAAATCAAAAATTGATTTGGGCCAGAAATCAATTGCCAAAAACTTTATAAAAACTCTATAGTAACCATTTGTGGACATTACCAACCACCTAGAAACACCATAGGAACCACACAGACTACCATAGTAACCACCTAAAACACCCTAGCAACCACCCAGAACACCCTAGCATCACTCTAGCAACCACAGAGCAACCAATGAGAACACCTTAGCAACACCTAGCAACCAACCAGACCACCCTAGCAACCGCCTAGCAACACCCTGGCAACCACCCAGAACACCCTAGCAACCACCTAGCAACACCCTATCAACCACACAAACTACCCTAACAACCGCCTAGCAACCATCCAGAACACTGTAGCAACCACCGGGAACACCCTAGCAAACGGGTGGTGAGATTTGGCAGTGCAAGCACCACTTCACATTTTCTTCTGGAAATGTGCCATAAATATGTTCCTGGAGGTCAAAATATGACCTTGTCCTTCTTACAACATCAGAAGGAATCTATCGGTTTATTTTGTTATGGTAAAAGGGTCCTCAAAAGATTTCAAACAATATAAACATGAAATGTAATAAAATAATCGAATAGTTAAGAGCTAAATCATGCCAAAATCATTATAGAAACTCTATAGTAACTATAAGTGAACACTACCAACCACCTGGTAACACTAAACACTAAAGGAAAACGCCTAAGACGTGTTTCAGTGCATTGCATGATCTATCTGAATTGTTCCTCGTTATGCAATATGCGTGCAAGAACTAATTTTTGCGCGGTGAAAGGAAAACGCCTAAGATGTGTTTCAGTGCATTGCATGACCTATCTGACTTGTTCCTCATCATGCAATATGCACGCAATAACTAACCTCTGCGCGGTGAAAGGAAAACGCCTAAGACGTGTTTCAGTGCATAGCATTACCTATCTGGCTTGTTCCTCGTCGTGCAATATGCACGCAATAACTAACCTCTGCGCGGTGAAAGGAAAATGACTAAGACGTGTTTCAGTGCATTGTATGACCTATCTGACTTGTTCCTCGTCATTCAATATGCATGCAAGAAATAAACTCTGCGAGCTGAAAGGAAAACGCCTAAGACGTGTTTCAGTGCATTGCATGACCTATCTGGCTTGTTCTTCGGCATGCAATATGCACGCAATAACTAACCTCTGCGTGGTGAAAGGAAAACCCCTAAGACATGTTTCAGTGCATTGCATGACCAATCTGACTTGTTCCTCGTCATGCATTATGCACGCAATAACTAACCTCTCCGCGGTGAAAGGAACACGCCTAAGACGTGTTTCAGTGCATTGCATGACGTATCTGACTTGTTCCTCGTTATGCAATATGCATGCAATAACTCTCCGCTGTGAGGTGAAAGCAAAACGCCTAAGACGCCTGTTTCAGTGCATTGCATGATCTATCTGAATTGTTCCTCGTTATGCAATATGCGTCCAAGAACTAAACTTTGCGGGGTTGAAAGGAAAACGCCTAAGACGTGTTTCAGTGCATTGCATGACCTATCTGACTTGTTCCTCATCATGCAATATGCACGCAATAACTAACCTCTGCGCGGTGAAAGGAAAACGCCTAAGATGTGTTTCAGTGCATTGCATGACCTATCTGGCTTGTTCTTCGTCATGAAATATGCACGCAATAATTAACCTCTGCGTGGTGAAAGGAAAACCCCTAAGACATGTTTCAGTGCATTGCATGACCTATCTGACTTGTTCCTCGTCATGCAATATGCACGCAATAACTAACCTCTGTGCGGTGAAAGGAAAACGCCTAAGACGTGTTTCATTGCATTGTATGACCTATTTGACTTGTTCCTCGTTATGCAATATGCATGCAATAACCTCTGCCTGGTGAAAGGAAAACGCCTAAGACGTGTTTCAGTGCATTGCATGATCTATCTGAATTGTTCCTCGTTATGCAATATGCGTGCAAGAACTAAACTATGCGCGGTGAAAGGAAAACGCCTAAGATGTGTTTCAGTGCATTGCATGACCTATCTGACTTGTTCCTCATCATGCAATATGCACACAATAACTAACCTCTGCGCGGTGAAAGGAAAACGCCTAAGACTTGTTTCAGTGCATAGCATTACCTATCTGGCTTGTTCCTCGTCGTGCAATATGCACGCAATAACTAACCTCTGCGCGGTGAAAGGAAAATGACTAAGACGTGTTTCAGTGCATTGCATGACCTATCTGACTTGTTCCTCATCATGCAATATGCACGCAATAACTAACCTCTGCGTGGTTAAAGGAAAACGCCTAAGACGTGTTTCAGAGCATTTCTTGACCTATCTGAGTTGTTCCTCGTTATATGCATGCAAGAACTAAACTCTGCGCGGTGAAAGGAAAACGTCTAAGATGTGTCTCAGTGCATTGAATGACCTACCTGACTTGTTCCTCGTCAAGCAATATGCATGCAAGATCTAAACTCTGCGCGGTGAAAGGAAAACGCATAAGACGTGTTTCAGTGCATTGCATGACCTATCTGGCTTGTTCATCGTCATGCAGTATGCACGCAATAACTAACCTCTGCGCGGTGAAAGGAAAACGCCGAAGACGTGTTTCAGTGCATTGCATGACCTATCTGACTTGTTCCTCGTTATGCAATATGCATGCAATAACCTCTGCGTGATGAATGAAAACGCCTAAGACGTGTTTCAGTGCATTGCATGACCTATCTGACTTGTTCCTCGTCATGCAATATGCATGCAATAACCTCTGCGTGGTGAAAGGAAAACGCCTGAGACGTGTTTCAGTGCATTGCATGACCTATCTGACTTGTTCCTCGTCATGCAATATGCACGCAATAACTAACCTTTGTATGCATGCATGACCTATCTGGCTTGTTCTTCGTCATGCAATATGCACGCAATAACTAACCTCTGCGCGGTGAAGGAAAAAGCCTAAGACGTGTTTCAGTGCATTGCATGACCTATCTGACTTGTTCCTCGTCATGCAATATGCACGCAATAACTAACCTCTGCGCGGTGAAAGAAAAACGTCTAAGACGTGTTTCAGTGCATGCATGACCTATCTGACTTATTCATCGTTTATGCAATATGAATGCAAGAACTAAACTCTGGACGGTGAAAGGATAACGCCTAAGACGTGTTTCAGTGCATTGCATGACCTATCTGGCTTGTTCTTCGTCATACAATATGCACGCAATAACTAACCTCTGCGTGGTTAAAGGAAAACGCCTAAGACATGTATTAGTGCATTGCATGACCTATCTGACTTGTTCCTCGACATGCAATATGCACGCAACAACTAACCTTTGCATGCATGACCTATCTGGCTTGTTCTTCGTCATGCAAAATGCACGCAATAACTAACCTCTGCTTGGTGAAAGGAAAAAGCCTAAGACATGTTTCAGTGCATTGCATGACCTATCTGACTTATTCATCGTTATGCAATATGCATGCAAGAATTAAACTCTGCACGCTGAAAGGATAAAGCCTAAGACGTGTTTCAGTGCATTGCATGACCTATCTGACTTGTTCTTCGTTATGCAATATGCATGCAATAACCTCTGCGTGGTGAAAGGAAAACGCCTAAGACGTGTTTCAGTGCATTGCATGGCCTATCTGACTTGTTCCTCGTTATGCAATATGCATGCAATAACCTCTTTGTGGTGAAAGGAAAACGCCCAAGACGTGTTTCAGTGCATTGCATGATCTATCTTAATTGTTCCTCGTTATGCAATATGCGTGCAAGAACTAAACTTAGCGCGGTGAAAGGAAAACGCCTAAGACGTGTTTCAGTGCATTGCAAGACCTATCTGACCTATTCATCGTTATATGCATGCAAGAACTAAACTCTGCGCGGTGAAAGGAAAACGTCTAAGATGTGTTTCAATGCATAGCATGACCTATCTGGCTTGTTCCTCGTCATGCAATATGCATGCAAGATATAAACTCTGCGCGGTGAAAGGAAAACGCATAAGACGTGTTTCAGTGCATTGCATGACCTATCTGGCTTGTTCCTCGTCATGCAATTTGCACGCAATAACTAACCTCTGCGCGGTGAAAGGAAGACGTGTTTCAGTGCATTGCATGACCTATCTGACTTGTTCCTCGTTATGCAATAGGCATGCAATAACCTCTGCGTGGTGAAAGGAAAACGCCTGAGACGTGTTTCAGTGCATTGCATGACCTATTTGACTTATTCATCGTTATGCAATATGCATGCAAGAACGAAACTCTGCACGGTGCAAGAATAACGCCTAAGACATGTTTCAGTGCATTGCATGACCTATCTGGCTTGTTCTTCGTCATACAATATGCACGCAATAACTAACCTCTGCGTGGTTAAAGGAAAACGCCCAAGACATGTTTTATTGCATTGCATGACCTATCGTCTTGCAATATGCACGCAATACCTAACCTCTGCGCGGTGAAGGAAAATGCCTAAGACGTGTTTTCAGTGTATTGCATGACCTATCTGACTTGTTCCTCGTTATGCAATATGCATGCAATAACCTCTGCGTGGTGAAAGGAAAACGCCTAAGACGTGTTTCAGTGCATTGCATGACCTATCTGACTTGTTCCTCGTTGCAATGAAAATATATAATTCGATTTTGCATGCATTTTTATTTTACAAACTAATTTATTTGTGCACAGAAGAGAAAATCACATGAGATGTCACTTTACAGTGCATGGTATAGCTATTGAGTTCATTTCTGGTAAAAGGGTCCTCAAAAGTTTTTAAACAATATAAGTTTATAGACACATTTTGATGATATATAAGCTTTACAAAGGTTCCTATTTGACCTACTGAACATAGTTCTGGCCCACAAGTACTAGATCTTAAACTTTCTAAACATACTCATTTGACTCCTTTTGATGTTACTGAAGCCATACAAGAGTCCTTATTTTACCTAATGAACATATTAGCCACATGGATTATTTAGAGCTGACCCATTGAACTCATTTCTGGTCAAAGGGTACTTGATCGTTAGGTTACTATACATTGATTTTTTACTACTTGTGATGTTTTATGAGCAGGAAGATATTTGACTGATATTTGACTGAACATATATCTCTTCCACGAGAACCTGATATTGAACTTTCTATACATACTAAATAGACTACTTCTTATGCTTCCTAGAACTAGAGGTTTCTATTTGACCTACAAACATAGTCCTGGCCCACGAGTACTAGGTCTCGAACTTTCTATAAATTCTCAAAGACTATTTTTGACGCTTGTTAAGCCATATAGAATGTCCACATCTTATGTATTTAACTCATTTCTGGTCAAAGGGTCCTCAAATGTTTTGAAAAAAGAAAAACTATGAGACTCCTTCTGATATTACATGAGCTATAGATAGGTTCCTTTTTGACCTACTGTACATAGTTGTGGCATACTTGATCTTGAATGGTCTAAACATACTCATTAACTCCTTTTGATGTCTCCTGAAGCCATACAAGAGTCCTTATTTTAACTACATTTTGATGATACATAATCAAAATCAAAAATTGATTTGGGCCAGAAATCAATTGCCAAAAACTTTATAAAAACTCTATAGTAACCATTTGTGGACATTACCAACCACCTAGAAACACCATAGGAACCACACAGACTACCATAGTAACCACCTAAAACACCCTAGCAACCACCCAGAACACCCTAGCATCACTCTAGCAACCACAGAGCAACCAATGAGAACACCTTAGCAACACCTAGCAACCAACCAGACCACCCTAGCAACCGCCTAGCAACACCCTGGCAACCACCCAGAACACCCTAGCAACCACCTAGCAACACCCTATCAACCACACAAACTACCCTAACAACCGCCTAGCAACCATCCAGAACACTGTAGCAACCACCGGGAACACCCTAGCAAACGGGTGGTGAGATTTGGCAGTGCAAGCACCACTTCACATTTTCTTCTGGAAATGTGCCATAAATATGTTCCTGGAGGTCAAAATATGACCTTGTCCTTCTTACAACATCAGAAGGAATCTATCGGTTTATTTTGTTATGGTAAAAGGGTCCTCAAAAGATTTCAAACAATATAAACATGAAATGTAATAAAATAATCGAATAGTTAAGAGCTAAATCATGCCAAAATCATTATAGAAACTCTATAGTAACTATAAGTGAACACTACCAACCACCTGGTAACACTAAACACTAAAGGAAAACGCCTAAGACGTGTTTCAGTGCATTGCATGATCTATCTGAATTGTTCCTCGTTATGCAATATGCGTGCAAGAACTAATTTTTGCGCGGTGAAAGGAAAACGCCTAAGATGTGTTTCAGTGCATTGCATGACCTATCTGACTTGTTCCTCATCATGCAATATGCACGCAATAACTAATAAAACTATTTTTATTTTACAAACTAATTTATTTGTGCACAGAAGAGAAAATCACATGAGATGTCACTTTACAGTGCATGGTATAGCTATTGAGCTCATTTCTGGTAAAAGGGTCCTCAAAAGTTTTTAAACAATATAAGTTTATAGACACATTTTGATGATATATAAGCTTTACAAAGGTTCCTATTTGACCTACTGAACATAGTTTTGGCCCACAAGTACTAGATCTTAAACTTTCTAAACATACTCATTTGACTCCTTTTGATGTTACTGAAGCCATACAAGAGTCCTTATTTTACCTAATGAACATATTAGCCACATGGATTATTTAGAGCTGACTCATTGAACTCATTTCTGGTCAAAGGGTACTTGATCGTTAGGTTACTATACATTGATTTTTTACTACTTGTGATGTTTTATGAGCAGGAAGATATTTGACTGATATTTGACTGAACATATATCTCTTCCACGAGAACCTGATATTGAACTTTCTATACATACTAAATAGACTACTTCTTATGCTTCCTAGAACTAGAGGTTTCTATTTGACCTACAAACATAGTCCTGGCCCACGAGTACTAGGTCTCGAACTTTCTATAAATTCTCAAAGACTATTTTTGACGCTTGTTAAGCCATATAGAATGTCCACATCTTATGTATTTAACTCATTTCTGGTCAAAGGGTCCTCAAATGTTTTGAAAAAAGAAAAACTATGAGACTCCTTCTGATATTACATGAGCTATAGATAGGTTCCTTTTTGACCTACTGTACATAGTTGTGGCATACTTGATCTTGAATGGTCTAAACATACTCATTAACTCCTTTTGATGTCTCCTGAAGCCATACAAGAGTCCTTATTTTAACTACCTTTTGATGATACATAATCAAAATCAAAAATTGATTTGGGCCAGAAATCAATTGCCAAAAACTTTATAAAAACTCTATAGTAACCATTTGTGGACATTACCAACCACCTAGAAACACCATAGGAACCACACAGACTACCATAGTAACCACCTAAAACACCCTAGAAACCACCCAGAACACCCTAGCATCACTCTAGCAACCACAGAGCAACCAATGAGAACACCTTAGCAACACCTAGCAACCAACCAGACCACCCTAGCAACCGCCTAGCAACACCCTGGCAACCACCCAGAACACCCTAGCAACCACCTAGCAACACCCTAGCAACCACACAAGCTACCCTAACAACCGCCTAGCAACCATCCAGAACACTGTAGCAACCACCGGGAACACCCTAGCAAACGGGTGGTGAGATTTGGCAGTGCAAGCACCACTTCACATTTTCTTCTGGAAATGTGCCATAAATATGTTCCTGGAGGTCAAAATATGACCTTGTCCTTCTTACAACATCAGAAGGTATCTATCAGTTTATTTTGTTATGGTAAAAGGGTCCTCAAAAGATTTCAAACAATATAAACATGAAATGTAATAAAATAATCGAATAGTTAAGAGCTAAATCATGCCAAAATCATTATAGAAACTCTATAGTAACTATAAGTGAACACTACCAACCACCTGGTAACACCATAGCAATGACCAAGAATACCATAGTAACCACCTAAAACACCTTAGCAACACCATAGCAACCACCCAGAACACCCTAGCAGCAAACAAGAACACCCCAGCAACCACCTAGCAACACCCTAACAACATTAGCACCATGGCAACCACCCAGAACACCCTAGCAACCGCATACAAACACCATAGCAACCACCCAGAACACCCTAATAAACGCCTAGAAACCACCAACAACACTGTAGCAACCACCCAGAAAACCCTAGCAACCGGGTGGTGAGATTTGCCACTTCAGGCTCCACTTCACATTTACTTCTGGAAATGTGCATTAAATGTGCTCCTGGTGGTCAAAAAATGACCTATGTATATCTAATATAACATCAGAAAGAGTATAAAAGTTTATATTGTTTTAAACTTTTTGAGGAACCTTTGACCAGAAATGAGTTCATTGACATCATGAGAAGTAAATCCATCGGTATATGAACCTACAGATCAAGTACCCGTGGGACATAAATGTGTTCTTGGAGGTCAAAAATTGACCTATGTATATCTAATGCAACATCAGGAGTCTATAAGTTCATATTTGTTTAAAAACTTTTGAGGAACCTTTGACCAGAAATGAGTTTAATAGGTCAGATATGGACTTCTCTATGGCTTAGGAAGCATCTGTTGGAGTCTATGAGTATATATGGAAAGTTCAAGATCAAGTACTTTTGGGCCAGAAATATGATCAGTAGGTCAAATATCTTTCTGTCTGAAATGACATCATGAGAAGTAAAGCTCTCGGTATATTAGCCCAAAGATCAAATACCCGTATGCCATAAATGTGTTTCTGGAGGTCAAAAATTGACCTATGTATAGCTAATTTAACATCAGGAGTCTATAAGTTTATATTGTTTAAAACCTTTTGAGGAACCTTTGACCAGAAATGATTTCAATAGTTTCAGATATGGACTTCTCTATGGCTTAGGAAGCATCGACTGCAGTCTCTGAGTATGTATGGAAGGTTCAAGATCAAGTTCTTTTGGGCCATAAACATGTTCAGTAGGTCAAATATTTGTCAGGCATCATGAGAAGTAAATCTCTCGGTATATTAACCCAAAGATCAAGCACCCGTGTGCCATGAAAAGTGTTCCTGGAGGTCAAAAATTGACCTATGTAATATAACATCAGAATGTTATATTACATAGTCTATGAGTACATATGGAAAGTTCAAGATCAAGTACTTTTGGGCCAGAAAAATAAAAATAAAAAAATAAAAAATAAAATATTTTTCTGGCTGAAATGACATCATGAGAAGTAAATCTCCAACCCACCAAAACACCCTAGCAACCACCTAGCAACACCCTTGCAAACACTGAGAACACCCTAGCAACAAACCAGAACACCCCAGCAACCATATGGCAACACCCTAGCAACCACCAGGAACAACCCAGCAACCGCCTAGCAACACCCTAGCAACCACCCGGAACACCATAGCAATCACCCAGAATACCCTAAAAAATGCCTAGCAACCACCCAGAACACCGTAGCAAACTCCCAGAACACCTGAGCAACCGGGTGGTGAGATTTGCTGCTTCAAGCTCCCCTTCACGTTTTCTTCTGGAAATGTGCCACAATGTGTTCCTGGAGGTCAAACATTGACCTATGTATATCTAATATAACATCAGAAGGAGTCAAAAAGTTTATATTGTTTTAATTTTTTTGAGGAACCTTTGACCAGAAATGAGTTCAATAGGTCAGATATGGACATCTCTATGGCTTAGGAAGCATCTGTTGGAGAATATGATTATGAATGGAAAGTACAAGATCAAGCACTTTTGGGCCAAAAATATGTTCAGTAGGTCAAATATCTTTCTGGCTGAAATGACATCATGAGAAGTAAAGCTCTCGGTATATTAACCCAAAGATCAAATACCCGTGGGCCATAAATGTGTTTCTGGAGGTCAAAAAATTGACCTATGTATAGCTAATGTAACATCAGGAGTCTATAAGTTTATATTGTTTAAAACCTTTTGAAGAGCCTTTGACCAGAAATGATTTCAATAGCTCAGATATGGACTTCTCTATGGCTTAGGAAGCATCTGTTGGAGTCTATGAGTATGAATGGAAAATACAAGATCAAGTACTTTTGGGCCAAAAATATGTTCAGTAGGTCAAATATCTTTCTGGCTGAAATGACATCATAAGAAGTAAAGCTCTCGGTATATTAACCCAAAGATCAAATACCCGTATGCCATGAATGTGTTTCTGGAGGTCAAAAATTGACCTATGTATAGCTAATGTAACATCAGGAGTCTATAAGTTTATATTGTTTAAAACCTTTTGAGGAACCTTTGACCAGAAATGATTTCAATAGCTCAGATATTAACTTTTCTGTGGCTTAGGAAGGATCTGTTGGAGTCTATGAGTATGATTGGAAAATACAAGATCAAGTACTTTTGGGCCAGAAATATGTTCAGTAGGTCAAATATCTTTCTGGTTGAAATGATATCATGAAAAGTAAAGCTCTCGGTATATTAACCCAAAGATCAAATACCCGTATGCCATGAATGTTTCTGGAGGTCAAAAATTGACCCATGTATAGCTAATGTAACATCAGGAGTTTATAAGTTTATATTGTTTAAAACCTTTTGAGGAACCTTTGACCAGAAATGATTTCAATAGCTCAGATATGAACTTTTCTGTGGCTTAGGAAGGATCTGTTGGAGTCTATGAGTATGATTGGAAAATACAAGATCAAGTACTTTTGGGCCAGAAATATGTTCAGTAGGTCAAATATCTTTCTGGCTGAAATGATATCATGAAAAGTAAAGCTCTCGGTATATTAACCCAAAGATCAAATACCCGTATGCCATGAATGTTTCTGGAGGTCAAAAATTGACCCATGTATAGCTAATGTAACATCAGGAGTCTATAAGTTTATATTGTTTAAAACCTTTGAAGGAACATTTGACCAGAAATGATTTCAATAGTTCAGATATGGACTTCTCTATGGCTTAGGAAGCATCGACTGGAGTCTATGAGCATGTATGGAAGGTTCAAGATCAAGTACTTTTGGGCCAGAAAAATTTTCTTTACGAAAAATATATTTTTTTCTGGCTGAAATGACATCATGAGAAGTAAGTCTCCAACCCACCAAAACACCCTAGCAACCACCTAGCAACAACCTAGCAACCACCGAGAAAACCCTAGCAACAAACTAGAACACCCCAGCAACCATTTGGCAACACCCTAGCAACCACCAGGAACACCCCAGCAACCGCCTAGCAACACCCTAGCAACCACCCAGAACACCACAGATATCACACAGAATACCCTAAAAAACGCCTAGCAACCACCCAGAACACCGTAGCAACCTCCCAGAACACTCTAGCAACCGGGTGGTGAGATTTGCCGCTTCAAGATCCACTTCACGTTTTCTTCTGGAAATGTGCCATAAATGTGTTCTTGAAGGTCAAAACTTGACCTTTTTATATCTAATATGACATCAGAAGGAGTCTATAGAGTAATAAAGTTTAATAAAGTTTATATTGTTTTTAACTTTGTGAGGAACCTTTGACCAGAAATGAGTTCAATAGTTCAGATGTGGACTTCTCTATGGCTTAGGAAGCATCTGTTGGAGTCTATGAGTATGAATGGAAAGTACAAGATTAAGTCCTTTTGGGCCAGAAATATGTTCAGTAGGTCAAATATCTTTCTGGCTGAAATGACATCATGAGAAGTAAAGCTCTCGGTATATTAACCCACAGATCAAGGAACCGTGGGCCATAAATGTGTTCCTGGAGATCAAAAATTGACCTAAGTAAATATAACATCAGAAGGAGTTTATGAGTTTATATCGTTTTAAACTTTTTGAGGAACGTTTGACCAGAAATTAGTTTAAAAGGTCAGATATGGACTTTTCCATGGCTTAGGAAGCATCTATTGGAGTCTGTGAGTATGTATGGAAAGTTCAAGATCAAGTACTTTTGGGCCAGAAATATCTTCAGTAGGTCAAATATATGTCTGGCTGAAATGTGTGTTTCATTGCAATACTTAAATTTTCTAACTTGTTCTTTGCATTGAAAAGAAAAGATAAAACACAAGTGCTTTCCCATGCGTTTCCGTTCTACAACTAATTAAATTGTGTTTTGACGAGAAGACATTACAAAAGTGATCGATTTACAATGCATAAACGAACTTGTTCCTTTGTGCAACGAAGAGATTTGCAATTCATGTGCTTTAGGATTGCATTGTACATGCATGCAATAACTAACCTCTATGTAATAGAGGTTAGTTATTAAAGAAAACACCTAAGAAGTGTTTCGATGCATTTGAATAACCTATCTGACTTGTTCCTCGTTATGCCTGTCCACGCGATAACTAACCTCTGCGCAATGAAAAGAAAACACCTAAGATGTGTTTCATTGCATTGCATGACCTATCTAACTTGTTCCTCGTTACGCATTTGCTCGCAATAACTGACCTCTGTGCATTGAAAAGAAAACAACTAAGATATGTTTCAATTGCATTGCAAGACATATCTAACTTCTTCCTCATTTTAGGCCCGTTCACGCAAAATCTAACCTCTGTGCAATGAAAAGAAAACACCTAAGATGTGTTTCATTGCATTGCATGACCTATCTAACTTGTTCGGTGAACGTGATTTCATCAACTACCACATGTTCCTGGATCAACATCATTGTTGATCCAGGAACATGTGGTTGATCCAACAATGATGTTGATCCAGGATCAACATCATTGTTGATCCTGGATCAACTTTTCAATCAACCAAACAGATTTGAGGAACAAGTTTACAGTTTATGTCATTTTTAGGTTTAGATTTAAAACCAGAGTGAAGTACTTAAACATCAGTGTCATTCACCTTTGTACCTTCTGATAAGGGAAAAGTTATGAGTAGAGTTAGGTTTAGGGGTAGGGATTGGTTAAGGACAACATTTTTGGGAAAGAAATGTTGATCCAGGATCATCAAAATATGTTGATCCAGGACCATGTCTTACTTGAAAAAATCATGCTGACCAACTTGTTCCTAAGTTATGCATATGCACAAAAATAATTAAACTCTGAGCAATGAAAAGAAAACACCATAAGATGTGTTTCGTTGCATTGCATGATATATCTAACTTGTTTCTAGTAATGCATATGCAATAACTAACCTCTGCGCGGTGAAAGGAAAACACCTAAGATGTGTTTCATTGCATTGCATGACCTATCTGACTCATTCCTCGTCATGAAATATGCACTCAATAACTAACCTCTGCGCGGTGAAAGGAAAATGACTAAGACGTGTTTCAGTGCATTGCATGACCTATCTGACTTGTTCCTCGTCATTCAATATGCATGCAAGAAATAAACTCTGCGCGGTGAAAGGAAAACGCCTAAGACGTGTTTCAGTGCATTGCATGACCTATCTGACTTGTTCCTCGTCATTCAATATGCATGCAAGAAATAAACTCTGCGCGGTGAAAGGAAAACGCATAAGACGTGTTTCAGTGCATTGCATGACCTATCTGGCTTGTTCTTCGGCATGCAATATGCACGCAATAACTAACCTCTGCGTGGTGAAAGGAAAACCCCTAAGACATGTTTCAGTGCATTGCATGACCAATCTGACTTGTTCCTCATCATGCAATATGCACGCAATAACTAACCTCTCCGCGGTGAAAGGAAAACGCCTAAGACGTGTTTCAGTGCATTGCATGACCTATCTGACTTGTTCCTCGTTATGCAATATGCATGCAATAACTCTCCTCTGCGAGGTGAAAGGAAAACGCCTAAGACGCCTATTTCAGTGCATTGCATGATCTATCTGAATTGTTCCTCATTATGCATTATGCGTGCAAGATCTAAACTTTGCGCGGTGAAAGGAAAACGCCTAAGATGTGTTTCAGTGCATTGCATGACCTATCTGACTTGTTCCTCATCATGCAATATGCACGCAATAACTAACCTCTGCGCGGTGAAAGGAAAACGCCTAAGACGTGTTTGAGTGCATTGCATTACCTATCTGGCTTGTTCCTCGTCGTGCAATATGCACGCAATAACTAACCTCTGCGCGGTGAAAGGAAAATGACTAAGTCGTGTTTCAGTGCATTGCATGACCTATCTGACTTGTTCCTCGTCATTCTAAATGCATGCAAGAAATAAACTCTGCGCGGTGAAAGGAAAACGCATAAGACGTGTTTCAGTGCATTGCATGACCTGTCTGGCTTGTTCTTCGGCATGCAATATGCACGCAATAACTAACCTCTGCGTGGTGAAAGGAAAACCCCTAAGACATGTTTCAGTGCATTGCATGACCAATCTGACTCGTTCCTCGTTATGCAATAAGCATGCAATAACTCTCCTCTGCGAGGTGAAAGGAAAACGCCTAAGACGTCTTTCAGTGCATTGCATGACCTATCTGACTTGTTCCTCGTCATGCAATATGCACGCAGTAACTCTCCTCTGCGAGGTGAAAGGAAAACGCCTAAGACGTGTTTCAGTGCATTGCATGAACTATCTGAATTGTTCCTCTTTATGCAATATGCGTGCAAGAACTAAACTCTGCGCGGTGAAAGGAAAACGCTTAAGACGTGTTTCAGTGCATTGCATGACCTATCTGACTTGTTCCTCGTCATGCAATATGCACGCAATAACTAACCTCTGCGCGTTGAAAGGAAAACGCCTAAGACGTGTTTCAGTGCATTGCATGACCTATCTGACGTATTCATCGTTATGCAATATGCATGCAAGAACTAAACTCTGCACGGTGAAAGGATAACACCTAAGACTTGTTTCAGTGCATTGCAAGACCTATATGGCTTGTTCTTCATCATGCAATATGCACGCAATAACTAACCTCTGCGTGGTTAAAGGAAAACGCATAAGACATGTTTTTGTGCATTGCATGACCTATCTGACTTGTTCCTCGTCATGCAATATGCACGCAATAACCAACCTTTGCATGCATGCATGACCTATCTGACTTGTTCCTCGTCATGCAATATGCACGCAATAAGTAACCTCTGCGCGTTGAAGGAAAACACCTAAGACGTGTTTCAGTGCATTGCATGACCTATATGACTTGTTCCTCGTTGCAATGAAAATATATAATGTGATTTTGCATGCATTTTTATTTTACAAACTAATTTATTTGTGCACAGACGAGAAAACATCAAATGAGATGTCACTTTACAGTGCACGGTATAGCTATTGAGCTCATTTCTGGTAAAAGGGTCCTCAAAAGTGTTTAAACAATATAAGTTTATAGACACATTTTGATGATATATAAGCTATACAAAGGTTCCTATTTGACCTACTGAACATAGTTCTGGCCCAAAAGTACTAGATCTTAAACTTTCTAAGCATACTCATTGACTCCTTTTGATGTTACTGAAGCCATACAAGAGTCCTTATTTTACCTAATGAACATATTAGCCACATGGATTGTTTAGATCTGACCCATTGAACTCATTTCTGGTCATAGGGTACTTGATCGTTAGGTTACTATACATTGATTTTTACTACTTGTGATGTTTTATGAGCAGGAAGATATTTGACTGATATTTGACTGAACATATATCTCTCCCACGAGTACCTGATATTGAACTTTCTATACATACTAAATAGACTACTTCTTATGCTTCCTAGAACTAGAGGTTTCTATTTGACCCACAAACATAGTCCTGGCCCACGAGTACTAGGTCTCGAACTTTCTATAAATTCTCAAAGACTATTTTTGATGCTTCTTAAGCCATTTAGAATGTCCACATCTTATGTATTTAACTCATTTCTGGTCAAAGGGTCCTCAAATGTTTTTAAACAAGAAAAACTATGAGACTCCTTCTGATATTACATGAGCTATAGATAGGTTCCTTTTTGACCCACTGAACATAGTTGAGGCACACGAGTACTTGATCTTGAATGGTCTAAATATACTCATTAACTCCTTTTGATGTCACTGAAGCCATACAAGAGTCCTTATTTTAACTACCTTTTGATGATACATAATCAAAATCAAAAATTGATTTGGGCCAGAAATCAATTGGCAAAAACTTTATAAAAACTCTATAGTAACCATTTGTGGACATTGCCAACCACCTAGAAACACCATAGGAACCACACAGACTACCATAGTAACCACCTAAAACACCCTAGCAACCATCCAGAACACCCTAGCAACAGAGCAACCAACGAGAACACCTTAGCAACACCTAGCAACCAACCAGACCACCCTGGCAACCGCCTAGCAACACCCTGGCAACCACCCAGAACACCCTAGCAACCACCTAGCAACACCCTAGCAACCACACAGACTACCCTAACAACCACCTAGCAACCATCCAGAACACTGTAGCCACCACCGGGAACACCCTAGCAACCGGGTGGTGAGATTTGCCAGTGCAAGCACCACTTCACATTTTCTTCTGGAAATGTGCCATAAATATGTTCCTGGAGGTCAAAAATTGACCTTGTCCTTCTTACAACATCAGAAGGAGTCTTTAAGTTTATATTGTTATGGTAAAAGGGTCCTCAAAAGATTTCAAACAATATAAACATGAAATGTAATAAAATAATCGAATAGTTAAGAGCTAAATCATGCCAAAAATATTATAGAAACTCTATAGTAACTATAAGTGAACACTACCAACCACCTGGTAACACCATAGCAATGACCCAGAATACCATAGTAACCACCTAAAACACCCTAGCAACACCCTAGCAACCACCCAGAACACCATAGCAGCAAACAAGAACACCCCAGCAACCACCTAGCAACACCCTAACAACCATCGAGAACAACCTGGCAACCGCTAAGCAACACCCTAGCAACATTAGCACCTTGGCAACCACCCAGAATACCATAGCAACCGCATACAAACACCATAGCAACCACCCAGAATACCCTAATAAACGCCTAGAAACCACCAACAACACCTAGCAACCACCCAGAAAACCCTAGCAACCGGGTGGTGAGATTTTCCACTTCAGGCTCCACTTCACATTTACTTCTGGAAATGTGCATTAAATGTGCTCCCGATGGTCAAAAAAAGGCCTATATATATCTAAAATAACATCAGAAAGAGTCTAAAAGTTTATATTGTTTTAAACTTTTTGAGGAACCTTTGACCAGAAATGAGTTAATTGACATCATGAGAGTAAATCCATCGGTATATGAACCCACAGATCAAGTACCCGTGGGACAAAAATGTGTTCTTGGAGGTCAAAAATTGACCTATGTATATCTTATATAACATCAGAAGGAAGTCAAATATATGTCTGGCTGAAATGACATCATGAGAAGTAAATCCACCAGTGTATAAACTCAAAGATCAAATACCCATGGGCCATAAATGTGTTTCTGGAGGTCAAAAATTGACCTATGTATAGCTAATGCAACATCAGGAGTCTATAAGTTCATATTTGTTTAAAAACTTTTGAGGAACCTTTGACCAGAAATGAGTTTAATAGGTCAGATATGGACTTCTCTATGGCTTAGGAAGCATCTGTTGGAGTCTATGAGTATATATGGAAAGTTCAAGATCAAGTACTTTTGGGCCAGAAATATGTTCAGTAGGTCAAATATCTTTCTGTCTGAAATGACATCATGAGAAGTAAAGCTCTCGGTATATTAGCCCAAAGATCAAATACCCGTATGCCATAAATGTGTTTCTGGAGGTCAAAAATTTACCTATGTATAGCTAATTTAACATCAGGAGTCTATAAGTTTATATTGTTTAAAACCTTTTGAGGAACCTTTGACCAGAAATGATTTCAATAGTTTCAGATATGGACTTCTCTATGGCTTAGGAAGCATCGACTGCAGTCTCTGAGTATGTATGGAAAGTTCAAGATCAAGTTCTTTTGGGCCATAAACATGTTCAGTAGGTCAAATATTTGTCTGGCTGAAATGACATCATGAGAAGTAAATCTCTCGGTATATTAACCCAAAGATCAAGCACCCGTGTGCCATGAAAAGTGTTCCTGGAGGTCAAAAATTGACCTATGTAATATAACATCAGAATGTTATATTACATAGTCTATGAGTACATATGGAAAGTTCAAGATCAAGTACTTTTGGGCCAGAAAAATGTTCTTTACGTAAAATATTTTTCTGGCTGAAATGACATCATGAGAAGTAAATCTCCAACCCACCAAAACACCCTAGCAACCACCTAGCAACACCCTTGCAAACACTGAGAACACCCTAGCAACAAACCAGAACACCCCAGCAACCATATGGCAACACCCTAGCAACCACCAGGAACAACCCAGCAACCGCCTAGCAACACCCTAGCAACCACCCGGAACACCATAGCAATCACCCAGAATACCCTAAAAAATGCCTAGCAACCATCCAGAACACCGTAGCAAACTCCCAGAACACCTGAGCAACCGGGTGGTGAGATTTGCCGCTTCAAGCTCCCCTTCACGTTTTCTTCTGGAAATGTGCCACAATGTGTTCCTGGAGGTCAAACATTGACCTATGTATATCTAATATAACATCAGAAGGAGTCAAAAAGTTTATATTGTTTTAATTTTTTTGAGGAACCTTTGACCAGAAATGAGTTCAATAGGTCAGATATGGACATCTCTATGGCTTAGGAAGCATCTGTTGGAGAATATGATTATGAGTGGAAAGTACAAGATCAAGCACTTTTGGGCCAAAAATATGTTCAGTAGGTCAAATATCTTTCTGGCTGAAATGACATCATGAGAAGTAAAGCTCTCGGTATATTAACCCAAAGATCAAATACCCGTGGGCCATAAATGTGTTTCTGGAGGTCAAAAATTGACCTACGTATGTAGCTAATGTAAAATCAGGAGTCTACACTCTAAAAAATGCTGGGTTGTTTTAACCCAACGTTGGGTCAAATATGGACTAACCCAGCAGTTGGGTTAAATTTTTACATTACATTTTTAACCCAACATTTCGGGTTTGTCCATATTTGACCCAACGTTGGGTTAAAACAACCCAGCATTTTTTAGAGTGTATAAGTTTATATTGTTTAAAACCTTTTGAAGAACCTTTGACCAGAAATGATTTCAATAGCTCAGATATGGACTTCTCTATGGCTTAGGAAGCATCTGTTGGAGTCTATGAGTATGAATGGAAAATACAAGATCAAGTACTTTTGGGCCAGAAATATGTTTAGTAGGTCAAATATCTTTCTGGCTGAAATGACATCATAAGAAGTAAAGCTCTCGGTATATTAACCCAAAGATCAAATATCCATATGCCATGAATGTGTTTCTGGAGGTCAAAAATTGACCTATGTATAGCTAATGTAACATCAGGAGTCTATAAGTTTATATTGTTTAAAACCTTTTGAGGAACCTTTGACCAGAAATGATTTCAATAGCTCAGATATGAACTTTTCTATGGCTTAGGAAGGATCTGTTGGAGTCTATGAGTATGATTGGAAAATACAAGATCAAGTACTTTTGGGCCAGAAATATGTTCAGTAGGTCAAATATCTTTCTGGTTGAAATGATATCATGAAAAGTAAAGCTCTCGGTATATTAACCCAAAGATCAAATACCCGTATGCCATGAATGTTTCTGGAGGTCAAAAATTGACCGATGTATAGCTAATGTAACATCAGGAGTGTATAAGTTTATATTGTTTAAAACCTTTTGAGGAACTTTTGACCAGAAATGATTTCAATAGCTCAGATATGAACTTTTCTGTGGCTTAGGAAGGATCTGTTGGAGTCTATGAGTATGATAGGAAAATACAAGATCAAGTACTTTTGGGCCAGAAATATGTTAAGTAGGTCAAATATCTTTCTGGCTGAAATGATATCATGTAAAGTAAAGCTCTCGGTATATTAACCCAAAGATCAAATACCCGTATGCCATGAATGTTTCTGGAGGTCAAAAATTGACCCATGTGTAGCTAATGTAACATCAGGAGTCTATAAGTTTATATTGTTTAAAACCTTTTGAGGAACCTTTGACCAGAAATGATTTCAATAGTTCAGATATGGACTTCTCTATGGCTTAGGAAGCATCGACTGGAGTCTATGAGCATGTATGGAAGGTTCAAGATCAAGTACTTTTGGGCCAGAAAAATGTTATATTTTTTCTGGCTGAAATGACATCATGAGAAGTAAGTCTCCAACCCACCAAAACACCCTAGCAACCACCTAGCAACAACCTAGCAACCACCGAGAAAACCCTAGCAACAAACTAGAACACCCCAGCAACCATTTGGCAACACCCTAGCAACCACCAGGAACACCCCAGCAACCGCCTAGCAACACCCTAGCAACCACCCAGAACACCACAGATATCACACAGAATACCCTAAAAAACGCCTAGCAACCACCCAGAACACCGTAGCAACCTCCCAGAACACTCTAGCAACCGGGTGGTGAGATTTGCCGCTTCAAGATCCACTTCACGTTTTCTTCTGGAAATGTGCCATAAATGTGTTCTTGAAGGTCAAAACTTGACCTTTTTATATCTAATATAACATCAGAAGGAGTCTATAGAGTAATAAAGTTTAATAAAGTTTATATTGTTTTTAACTTTGTGAGGAACCTTTGACCAGAAATGAGTTCAATAGTTCAGATATGGACTTCTCTATGGCTTAGGAAGCATCTGTTGGAGTCTATGAGTATGAATGGAAAGTACAAGATTAAGTCCTTTTGGGCCAGAAATATGTTCAGTAGGTCAAATATCTTTCTGGCTGAAATGACATCATGAGAAGTAAAGCTCTCGGTATATTAACCCACAGATCAAGGAACCGTGGGCCATAAATGTGTTCCTGGAGGTCAAAAATTGACCTAAGTAAATATAACATCAGAAGGGGTTTATGAGTTTATATCGTTTTAAACTTTTTGAGGAACGTTTGACCAGAAATTAGTTCAAAAGGTCAGATATGGACTTTTCCATGGCTTACGAAGCATCTATTGGAGTCTGTGAGTATGTATGGAAAGTTCAAGATCAAGTACTTTTGGGCCAGAAATATCTTCAGTAGGTCAAATATATGTCTGGCTGAAATGTGTGTTTCATTGCAATACTTAAATTTTCTAACTTGTTCTTTGCATTGGAAAGAAAAGATAAAACACAAGTGCTTTCCCATGCGTTTCCATTCTACAACTAATTAATTTGTGTTTTGACGAGAAGACATTACAAAAGTGATCGATTTACAATGCATAAACGAACTTGTTCCTTTGTGCAACGAAGAGATTTGCAATTCATGTGCTTTAGGATTGCATTGTACATGCATGCAATAACTAACCTCTATGTAATTAAAAGAAAACACCTAAGAAGTGTTTCGATGCATTTGAATAACCTATCTGACTTGTTCCTCGTTATGCCTGTCCACGCGATAACTAACCTCTGCGCAATGAAAAGAAAACCCCTAAGATGTGTTTCATTGCATTGCATGACCTATCTAACTTGTTCGGTGAACGTGATTTCATCAACTACCACATGTTCCTGGATCAACATCATTGTTGATCCAGGAACATGTGGTTGATCCAACAATGATGTTGATCCAGGATCAACATCATTGTTGATCCTGGGTCAACTTTTCAATCAACCAAACAGATTTGAGGAACAAGTAGTTTACAGTTTATGTCATTTTTAGGTTTAGATTTAAAACCAGAGTGAAGTACTTAAACATCAGTGTCATTCACCTTTGTACCTTCTGATAAGGGAAAAGTTATGAGTAGAGTTAGGTTTAGGGGTAGGGATTGGTTAAGGACAACATTTTTGGGACAGGAATGTTGATCCAGGATCATCAAAATATGTTGATCCAGGACCATGTCTTACTTGAAAAAATCATGCTGACCAACTTGTTCCTAAGTTATGCATATGCAAAAAAATAATTCAACTCTGAGCAATGAAAAGAAAACACCATAAGATGTGTTTCGTTGCATTGCATGATATATCTAACTTGTTTCTAGTAATGCATATGCACGCAATAACTAACCTCTGCGCGGTGAAAGGAAAACGCCTAAGATGTGTTTCATTGCATTGCATGACCTATCTGACTCATTCCTCGTCATGAAATATGCACTCAATAACTAACCTCTGCGCGGTGAAAGGAAAATGACTAAAACGTGTTTCAGTGCATTGCATGACCTATCTGACTTGTTCCTCGTTATGCAATATGCATGCAATAACCTCTGCCTGGTGAAAGGAAAACGCCTAAGACGTGTTTCAGTGCATTGCATGACCTATCTGACTTGTTCCTCATCATGCATTATGCACGCAATAACTAAACTCTGCGCGGTGAAAGGAAAACGCCTAAGACGTGTTTCAGTGCATTGCATGACCTATCTGACTTGTTCCTCGTCATTCAATATGCATGCAAGAAATAAACTCTGCGAGCTGAAAGGAAAACGCCTAAGACGTGTTTCAGTGCATTACATGACCTATCTGGCTTGTTCTTCGGCATGCAATATGCACGCAATAACTAACCTCTGCGTGGTGAAAGGAAAACCCCTAAGACATGTTTCAGTGCATTGCATGACCTATCTGACTTGTTCCTCGTCATGCAATATGCACGCAATAACTAACCTCGGTGCGGTGAAAGGAAAACGCCTAAGACGTGTTTCATTGCATTGTATGACCTATCTGACTTGTTCCTCGTTATGCAATATGCATGCAATAACCTCTGCCTGGTGAAAGGAAAACGCCTAAGACGTGTTTCAGTGCATTGCATGATCTATCTGAATTGTTCCTCGTTATGCAATATGCGTGCAAGAACTAAACTTTGCGCGGTGAAAGGAAAACGCCTAAGATGTGTTTCAGTGCATTGCATGACCTATCTGACTTGTTCCTCATCATGCAATATGCACGCAATAACTAACCTCTGCGCGGTGAAAGGAAAACGCCTAAGACGTGTTTCAGTGCATAGCATTACCTATCTGGCTTGTTCCTCGTCGTGCAATATGCACGCAATAACTAACCTCTGCGCGGTGAAAGGAAAATGACTAAGACGTGTTTCAGTGCATTGCATGACCTATCTGACTTGTTCCTCATCATGCAATATGCACGCAATAACTAACCTCTGCGTGGTTAAAGGAAAACGCCTAAGACGTGTTTCAGTGCATTGCTTGACCTATCTGAGTTGTTCCTCGTTATATGCATGCAAGAACTAAACTCTGCGCGGTGAAAGGAAAACGTCTAAGATGTGTCTCAGTGCATTGAATGACCTACCTGACTTGTTCCTCGTCAAGCAATATGCATGCAAGATCTAAACTCTGCGCGGTGAAAGGAAAACGCATAAGACGTGTTTCAGTGCATTGCATGACCTATCTGGCTTGTTCATCGTCATGCAGTATGCACGCAATAACTAACCTCTGCGCGGTGAAAGGAAAACGCCTAAGACGTGTTTCAGTGCATTGCATGACCTATCTGACTTGTTCCTCGTCATGCAATATGCATGCAATAACCTCTGCGTGGTGAAAGGAAAACGCCTGAGACGTGTTTTCAGTGCATTGCATGACCTATCTGACTTGTTCCTCGTCATGCAATATGCACGCAATAACTAACCTTTGCATGCATGCATGACCTATCTGGCTTGTTCTTCGTCATGCAATATGCACGCAATAACTAACCTCTGCGCGGTGAAGGAAAAAGCCTAAGACGTGTTTCAGTGCATTGCATGACCTATCTGACTTGTTCCTCGTCATGCAATATGCACGCAACAACTAACCTTTGCATGCATGACCTATCTGGCTTGTTCTTCGTCATGCAAAATGCACGCAATAACTAACCTCTGCTTGGTGAAAGGAAAAAGCCTAAGACATGTTTCAGTGCATTGCATGACCTATCTGGCTTGTTCCTCGTCATGCAATATGCACGCAATAACTAACCTCTGCGCGGTGAAAGGAAAACGACTAATACGTGTTTCAGTGCATTGCATGACCTATCTGACTTATTCATCGTTATGCAATATGCATGCAAGAATTAAACTCTGCACGCTGAAAGGATAAAGCCTAAGACGTGTTTCAGTGCATTGCATGACCTATCTGACTTGTTCTTCGTTATGCAATATGCATGCAATAACCTCTGCGTGGTGAAAGGAAAACGCCTAAGACGTGTTTCAGTGCATTGCATGGCCTATCTGACTTTTTCCTCGTTATGCAACATGCATGCAATAACCTCTTTGTGGTGAAAGGAAAACGCCCAAGACGTGTTTCAGTGCATTGCATGATCTATCTTAATTGTTCCTCGTTATGCAATATGCGTGCAAGAACTAAACTCAGCGCGGTGAAAGGAAAACGCCTAAGACGTGTTTCAGTGCATTGCAAGACCTATCTGACCTATTCATCGTTATATGCATGCAAGAACTAAACTCTGCGCGGTGAAAGGAAAACGTCTAAGATGTGTTTCAGTGCATTGCATGACCTATCTGGCTTGTTCCTCGTCATGCAGTATGCATGCAAGATATAAACTCTGCGCGGTGAAAGGAAAACGCATAAGACTTGTTTCAGTGCATTGCATGACCTATCTGGCTTGTTCCTCGTCATGCAATTTGCACGCAATAACTAACCTCTGCGCGGTGAAAGGAAAACGCCTAAGACGTGTTTCAGTGCATTGCATGACCTATCTGACTTGTTCCTCGTTATGCAATAGGCATGCAATAACCTCTGCGTGGTGAAAGGAAAACGCCTGAGACGTGTTTCAGTGCATTGCATGACCTATCTGACTTATTCATCGTTATGCAATATGCATGCAAGAACGAAACTCTGCACGGTGCAAGAATAACGCCTAAGACGTTTCAGTGCATTGCATGACCTATCTGGCTTGTTCTTCGTCATACAATATGCACGCAATAACTAACCTCTGCGTGGTTAAAGGAAAACGCCCAAGACATGTTTTATTGCATTGCATGACCTATCGTCTTGCAATATGCACGCAATAACTAACCTCTGCGCGGTGAAGGAAAATGCCTAAGACGTGTTTTCAGTGTATTGCATGACCTATCTGACTTGTTCCTCGTTATGCAATATGCATGCAATAACCTCTGCGTGGTGAAAGGAAAACGCCTAAGACGTGTTTCAGTGCATTGCATGACCTATCTGACTTGTTCCTCGTTGCAATGAAAATATATAATTCGATTTTGCATGCATTTTTATTTTACAAACTAATTTATTTGTGCACAGAAGAGAAAATCACATGAGATGTCACTTTACAGTGCATGGTATAGCTATTGAGCTCATTTCTGGTAAAAGGGTCCTCAAAAGTTTTTAAACAATATAAGTTTATAGACACATTTTGATGATATATAAGCTTTACAAAGGTTCCTATTTGACCTACTGAACATAGTTCTGGCCCACAAGTACTAGATCTTAAACTTTCTAAACATACTCATTTGACTCCTTTTGATGTTACTGAAGCCATACAAGAGTCCTTATTTTACCTAATGAACATATTAGCCACATGGATTATTTAGAGCTGACCCATTGAACTCATTTCTGGTCAAAGGGTACTTGATCGTTAGGTTACTATACATTGATTTTTTACTACTTGTGATGTTTTATGAGCAGGAAGATATTTGACTGATATTTGACTGAACATATATCTCTTCCACGAGAACCTGATATTGAACTTTCTATACATACTAAATAGACTACTTCTTATGCTTCCTAGAACTAGAGGTTTCTATTTGACCTACAAACATAGTCCTGGCCCACGAGTACTAGGTCTCGAACTTTCTATAAATTCTCAAAGACTATTTTTGACGCTTGTTAAGCCATATAGAATGTCCACATCTTATGTATTTAACTCATTTCTGGTCAAAGGGTCCTCAAATGTTTTGAAAAAAGAAAAACTATGAGACTCCTTCTGATATTACATGAGCTATAGATAGGTTCCTTTTTGACCTACTAACTGTACATAGTTGTGGCATACTTGATCTTGAATGGTCTAAACATACTCATTAACTCCTTTTGATGTCTCCTGAAGCCATACAAGAGTCCTTATTTTAACTACCTTTTGATGATACATAATCAAAATCAAAAATTGATTTGGGCCAGAAATCAATTGCCAAAAACTTTATAAAAACTCTATAGTAACCATTTGTGGACATTACCAACCACCTAGAAACACCATAGGAACCACACAGACTACCATAGTAACCACCTAAAACACCCTAGCAACCACCCAGAACACCCTAGCATCACTCTAGCAACCACAGAGCAACCAATGAGAACACCTTAGCAACACCTAGCAACCAACCAGACCACCCTAGCAACCGCCTAGCAACACCCTGGCAACCACCCAGAACACCCTAGCAACCACCTAGCAACACCCTATCAACCACACAAACTACCCTAACAACCGCCTAGCAACCATCCAGAACACTGTAGCAACCACCGGGAACACCCTAGCAAACGGGTGGTGAGATTTGGCAGTGCAAGCACCACTTCACATTTTCTTCTGGAAATGTGCCATAAATATGTTCCTGGAGGTCAAAATATGACCTTGTCCTTCTTACAACATCAGAAGGAATCTATCAGTTTATTTTGTTATGGTAAAAGGGTCCTCAAAAGATTTCAAACAATATAAACATGAAATGTAATAAAATAATCGAATAGTTAAGAGCTAAATCATGCCAAAATCATTATAGAAACTCTATAGTAACTATAAGTGAACACTACCAACCACCTGGTAACACCATATCAATGACCAAGAATACCATAGTAACCACCTAAAACACCTTAGCAACACCATAGCAACCACCCAGAACACCCTAGCAGCAAACAAGAACACCCCAGCAACCACCTAGCAACACCCTAACAACATTAGCACCTTGGCAACCACCCAGAATACCCTAGCAACCGCATACAAACACCATAGCAACCACCCAGAACACCCTAATAAACGCCTAGAAACCACCAACAACACTGTAGCAACCACCCAGAAAACCCTAGCAACCGGGTGGTGAGATTTGCCACTTCAGGCTCCACTTCACATTTACTTCTGGAAATGTGCATTAAATGTGCTCCTGGTGGTCAAAAAATGACCTATGTATATCTAATATAACATCAGAAAGAGTATAAAAGTTTATATTGTTTTAAACTTTTTGAGGAACCTTTGACCAGAAATGAGTACATTGACATCATGAGAAGTAAATCCATCGGTATATGAACCTACAGATCAAGTACCCGTGGGACATAAATGTGTTCTTGGAGGTCAAAAATTGACCTATGTATATCTAATGCAACATCAGGAGTCTATAAGTTCATATTTGTTTAAAAACTTTTGAGGAACCTTTGACCAGAAATGAGTTTAATAGGATATGGACTTCTCTATGGCTTAGGAAGCATCTGTTGGAGTCTATGAGTATATATGGAAAGTTCAAGATCAAGTACTTTTGGGCCAGAAATATGATCAGTAGGTCAAATATCTTTCTGTCTGAAATGACATCATGAGAAGTAAAGCTCTCGGTATATTAGCCCAAAGATCAAATACCCGTATGCCATAAATGTGTTTCTGGAGGTCAAAAATTGACCTATGTATAGCTAATTTAACATCAGGAGTCTATAAGTTTATATTGTTTAAAACCTTTTGAGGAACCTTTGACCAGAAATGATTTCAATAGTTTCAGATATGGACTTCTCTATGGCTTAGGAAGCATCGACTGCAGTCTCTGAGTATGTATGGAAGGTTCAAGATCAAGTTCTTTTGGGCCATAAACATGTTCAGTAGGTCAAATATTTGTCAGGCATCATGAGAAGTAAATCTCTCGGTATATTAACCCAAAGATCAAGCACCCGTGTGCCATGAAAAGTGTTCCTGGAGGTCAAAAATTGACCTATGTAATATAACATCAGAATGTTATATTACATAGTCTATGAGTACATATGGAAAGTTCAAGATCAAGTACTTTTGGGCCAGAAAAATGTTCTTTACGTAAAATATTTTTCTGGCTGAAATGACATCATGAGAAGTAAATCTCCAACCCACCAAAACACCCTAGCAACCACCTAGCAACACCCTTGCAAACACTGAGAACACCCTAGCAACAAACCAGAACACCCCAGCAACCATATGGCAACACCCTAGCAACCACCAGGAACAACCCAGCAACCGCCTAGCAACACCCTAGCAACCACCCGGAACACCATAGCAATCACCCAGAATACCCTAAAAAATGCCTAGCAACCACCCAGAACACCGTAGCAAACTCCCAGAACACCTGAGCAACCGGGTGGTGAGATTTGCCGCTTCAAGCTCCCCTTCACGTTTTCTTCTGGAAATGTGCCACAATGTGTTCCTGGAGGTCAAACATTGACCTATGTATATCTAATATAACATCAGAAGGAGTCAAAAAGTTTATATTGTTTTAATTTTTTTGAGGAACCTTTGACCAGAAATGAGTTCAATAGGTCAGATATGGACATCTCTATGGCTTAGGAAGCATCTGTTGGAGAATATGATTATGAATGGAAAGTACAAGATCAAGCACTTTTGGGCCAAAAATATGTTCAGTAGGTCAAATATCTTTCTGGCTGAAATGACATCATGAGAAGTAAAGCTCTCGGTATATTAACCCAAAGATCAAATACCCGTGGGCCATAAATGTGTTTCTGGAGGTCAAAAAATTGACCTATGTATAGCTAATGTAACATCAGGAGTCTATAAGTTTATATTGTTTAAAACCTTTTGAAGAACCTTTGACCAGAAATGATTTCAATAGCTCAGATATGGACTTCTCTATGGCTTAGGAAGCATCTGTTGGAGTCTATGAGTATGAATGGAAAATACAAGATCAAGTACTTTTGGGCCAAAAATATGTTCAGTAGGTCAAATATCTTTCTGGCTGAAATGACATCATAAGAAGTAAAGGTCTCGGTATATTAACCCAAAGATCAAATACCCGTATGCCATGAATGTGTTTCTGGAGGTCAAAAATTGACCTATGTATTGCTAATGTAACATCAGGAGTCTATAAGTTTATATTGTTTAAAACCTTTTGAGGAACCTTTGACCAGAAATGATTTCAATAGCTCAGATATTAACTTTTCTGTGGCTTAGGAAGGATCTGTTGGAGTCTATGAGATTGGAAAATACAAGATCAAGTACTTTTGGGCCAGAAATATGTTCAGTAGGTCAAATATCTTTCTGGTTGAAATGATATCATGAAAAGTAAAGCTCTCGGTATATTAACCCAAAGATCAAATACCCGTATGCCATGAATGTTTCTGGAGGTCAAAAATTGACCCATGTATAGCTAATGTAACATCAGGAGTTTATAAGTTTATATTGTTTAAAACCTTTTGAGGAACCTTTGACCAGAAATGATTTCAATAGCTCAGATATGAACTTTTCTGTGGCTTAGGAAGGATCTGTTGGAGTCTATGAGTATGATTGGAAAATACAAGATCAAGTACTTTTGGGCCAGAAATATGTTCAGTAGGTCAAATATCTTTCTGGCTGAAATGATATCATGAAAAGTAAAGCTCTCGGTATATTAACCCAAAGATCAAATACCCGTATGCCATGAATGTTTCTGGAGGTCAAAAATTGACCCATGTATAGCTAATGTAACATCAGGAGTCTATAAGTTTATATTTTTTAAAACCTTTGAAGGAACATTTGACCAGAAATGATTTCAATAGTTCAGATATGGACTTCTCTATGGCTTAGGAAGCATCGACTGGAGTCTATGAGCATGTATGGAAGGTTCAAGATCAAGTACTTTTGGGCCAGAAAAATTTTCTTTACGTAAAATATATTTTTTCTGGCTGAAATGACATCATGAGAAGTAAGTCTCCAACCCACCAAAACACCCTAGCAACCACCTAGCAACAACCTAGCAACCACCGAGAAAACCCTAGCAACAAACTAGAACACCCCAGCAACCATTTGGCAACACCCTAGCAACCACCAGGAACACCCCAGCAACCGCCTAGCAACACCCTAGCAACCACCCAGAACACCACAGATATCACACAGAATACCCTAAAAAACGCCTAGCAACCACCCAGAACACCGTAGCAACCTCCCAGAACACTCTAGCAACCGGGTGGTGAGATTTGCCGCTTCAAGATCCACTTCACGTTTTCTTCTGGAAATGTGCCATAAATGTGTTCTTGAAGGTCAAAACTTGACCTTTTTATATCTAATATGACATCAGAAGGAGTCTATAGAGTAATAAAGTTTAATAAAGTTTATATTGTTTTTAACTTTGTGAGGAACCTTTGACCAGAAATGAGTTCAATAGTTCAGATATGGACTTCTCTATGGCTTAGGAAGCATCTGTTGGAGTCTATGAGTATGAATGGAAAGTACAAGATTAAGTACTTTTGGGCCAGAAATATGTTCAGTAGGTCAAATATCTTTCTGGCTGAAATGACATCATGAGAAGTAAAGCTCTCGGTATATTAACCCACAGATCAAGGAACCGTGGGCCATAAATGTGTTCCTGGAGATCAAAAATTGACCTAAGTAAATATAACATCAGAAGGAGTTTATGAGTTTATATCGTTTTAAACTTTTTGAGGAACGTTTGACCAGAAATTAGTTTAAAAGGTCAGATATGGACTTTTCCATGGCTTAGGAAGCATCTATTGGAGTCTGTGAGTATGTATGGAAAGTTCGAGATCAAGTACTTTTGGGCCAGAAATATCTTTAGTAGGTCAAATATATGTCTGGCTGAAATGTGTGTTTCATTGCAATACTTAAATTTTCTAACTTGTTCTTTGCATTGAAAAGAAAAGATAAAACACAAGTGCTTTCCCATGCGTTTCCGTTCTACAACTAATTAAATTGTGTTTTGACGAGAAGACATTACAAAAGTGATCGATTTACAATGCATAAACGAACTTGTTCCTTTGTGCAACGAAGAGATTTGCAATTCATGTGCTTTAGGATTGCATTGTACATGCATGCAATAACTAACCTCTATGTAATTAAAAGAAAACACCTAAGAAGTGTTTCGATGCATTTGAATAACCTATCTGACTTGTTCCTCGTTATGCCTGTCCACGCGATAACTAACCTCTGCGCAATGAAAAGAAAACACCTAAGATGTGTTTCATTGCATTGCATGACCTATCTAACTTGTTCCTCGTTACGCATTTGCTCGCAATAACTGACCTCTGTGCATTGAAAAGAAAACAACTAAGATATGTTTCAATTGCATTGCAAGACATATCTAACTTCTTCCTCATTTTAGGCCCGTTCACGCAAAATCTAACCTCTGTGCAATGAAAAGAAAACACCTAAGATGTGTTTCATTGCATTGCATGACCTATCTAACTTGTTCGGTGAACGTGATTTCATCAACTACCACATGTTCCTGGATCAACATCATTGTTGATCCAGGAACATGTGGTTGATCCAACAATGATGTTGATCCAGGATCAACATCATTGTTGATCCTGGATCAACTTTTCAATCAACCAAACAGATTTGAGGAACAAGTTTACAGTTTATGTCATTTTTAGGTTTAGATTTAAAACCAGAGTGAAGTACTTAAACATCAGTGTCATTCACCTTTGTACCTTCTGATAAGGGAAAAGTTATGAGTAGAGTTAGGTTTAGGGGTAGGGATTGGTTAAGGACAACATTTTTGGGAAAGGAATGTTGATCCAGGATCATCAAAATATGTTGATCCAGGACCATGTCTTACTTGAAAAAATCATGCTGACCAACTTGTTCCTAAGTTATGCATATGCACAAAAATAATTAAACTCTGAGCAATGAAAAGAAAACACCATAAGATGTGTTTCGTTGCATTGCATGATATATCTAACTTGTTTCTAGTAATGCATATGCACGCAATAACTAACCTCTGCGCGGTGAAAGGAAAACACCTAAGATGTGTTTCATTGCATTGCATGACCTATCTGACTCATTCCTCGTCATGAAATATGCACTCAATAACTAACCTCTGCGCGGTGAAAGGAAAATCACTAAGACGTGTTTCAGTGCATTGCATGACCTATCTGACTTGTTCCTCGTCATTCAATATGCATGCAAGAAATAAACTCTGCGCGGTGAAAGGAAAACGCCTAAGACATGTTTCAGTGCATTGCATGACCTATCTGGCGTGTTCTTCGGCATGCAATATGCACGCAATAACTAACCTCTGCGTGGTGAAAGGAAAACCCCTAAGACATGTTTCAGTGCATTGCATGACCAATCTGACTTGTTCCTCATCATGCAATATGGACGCAATAACTAACCTCTCCGCGGTGAAAGGAAAACGCCTAAGACGTGTTTCAGTGCATTGCATGACCTATCTGACTTTTTCCTCGTTATGCAATATGCATGCAACAACTCTCCTCTGCGAGGTGAAAGGAAAACGCCTAAGACGCCTATTTCAGTGCATTGCATGATCTATCTGAATTGTTCCTCGTTATGCATTATGCGTGCAAGATCTAAACTTTGCGCGGTGAAAGGAAAACGCCTAAGATGTGTTTCAGTGCATTGCATGACCTATCTGACTTGTTCCTCATCATGCAATATGCACGCAATAACTAACCTCTGCGCGGTGAAAGGAAAACGCCTAAGACGTGTTTGAGTGCATTGCATTACCTATCTGGCTTGTTCCTCGTCGTGCAATATGCACGCAATAACTAACCTCTGCGCGGTGAAAGGAAAATGACTAAGTCGTGTTTCAGTGCATTGCATGACCTATCTGACTTGTTCCTCGTCATTCAATATGCATGCAAGAAATAAACTCTGCGCGGTGAAAGGAAAACGCCTAAGACGTGTTTCAGTGCATTGCATGACCTATCTGGCTTGTTCTTCGGCATGCAATATGCACGCAATAACTAACCTCTGCGTGGTGAAAGGAAAACCCCTAAGACATGTTTCAGTGCATTGCATGACCAATCTGACTTGTTCCTCGTTATGCAATAAGCATGCAATAACTCTCCTCTGCGAGGTGAAAGGAAAACGCCTAAGACGTCTTTCAGTGCATTGCATGACCTATCTGACTTGTTCCTCGTCATGCAATATGCACGCAGTAACTCTCCTCTGCGAGGTGAAAGGAAAACGCCTAAGACGTGTTTCAGTGCATTGCATGAACTATCTGAGTTGTTCCTCTTTATGCAATATGCGTGCAAGAACTAAACTCTGCGCGGTGAAAGGAAAACGCTTAAGACGTGTTTCAGTGCATTGCATGACCTATCTGACTTGTTCCTCGTCATGCAATATGCATGCAAGAACTAAACTCTGCACGGTGAAAGGATAACACCTAAGACTTGTTTCAGTGCATTGCATGACCTATATGGCTTGTTCTTCGTCATGCAATATGCACGCAATAACTAACCTCTGCGTGGTTAAAGGAAAACGCATAAGACATGTTTTTGTGCATTGCATGACCTATCTGACTTGTTCCTCGTCATGCAATATGCACGCAATAAGTAACCTCTGCGCGTTGAAGGAAAACACCTAAGACGTGTTTCAGTGCATTGCATGACCTATATGACTTGTTCCTCGTTGCAATGAAAATATATAATGTGATTTTGCATGCATTTTTATTTTACAAACTAATTTATTTGTGCACAGACGAGAAAACATCAAATGAGATGTCACTTTACAGTGCACGGTATACCTATTGAGCTCATTTCTGGTAAAAGGGTCCTCAAAAGTGTTTAAACAATATAAGTTTATAGACACATTTTGATGATATATAAGCTATACAAAGGTTCCTATTTGACCTACTGAACATAGTTCTGGCCCAAAAGTACTAGATCTTAAACTTTCTAAACATACTCATTGACTCCTTTTGATGTTACTGAAGCCATACAAGAGTCCTTATTTTACCTAATGAACATATTAGCCACATGGATTGTTTAGATCTGACCCATTGAACTCATTTCTGTTCATAGGGTACTTGATCGTTAGGTTACTATACATTGATTTTTACTACTTGTGATGTTTTATGAGCAGGAAGATATTTGACTGATATTTGACTGAACATATATCTCTCCCACGAGTACCTGATATTGAACTTTCTATACATACTAAATAGACTACTTCTTATGCTTCCTAGAACTAGAGGTTTCTATTTGACCCACAAACATAGTCCTGGCCCACGAGTACTAGGTCTCGAACTTTCTATAAATTCTCAAAGACTATTTTTGATGCTTCTTAAGCCATATAGAATGTCCACATCTTATGTATTTAACTCATTTCTGGTCAAAGGGTCCTCAAATGTTTTTAAACAAGAAAAACTATGAGACTCCTTCTGATATTACATGAGCTATAGATAGGTTCCTTTTTGACCCACTGAACATAGTTGAGGCACTCGAGTACTTGATCTTGAATGGTCTAAATATACTCATTAACTCCTTTTGATGTCACTGAAGCCATACAAGAGTCCTTATTTTAACTACCTTTTGATGATACATAATCAAAATCAAAAATTGATTTGGGCCAGAAATCAATTGGCAAAAACTTTATAAAAACTCTATAGTAACCATTTGTGGACATTGCCAACCACCTAGAAACACCATAGAAACCACACAGACTACCATAGTAACCACCTAAAACACCCTAGCAACCATCCAGAACACCCTAGCAACAGAGCAACCAACGAGAACACCTTAGCAACACCTAGCAACCAACCAGACCACCCTGGCAACCGCCTAGCAACACCCTGGCAACAACCCAGAACACCCTAGCAACCACCTAGCAACACCCTAGCAACCACACAGACTACCCTAACAACCACCTAGCAACCATCCAGAACACTGTAGCCACCACCGGGAACACCCTAGCAACCGGGTGGTGAGATTTGCCAGTGCAAGCACCACTTCACATTTTCTTCTGGAAATGTGCCATAAATATGTTCCTGGAGGTCAAAAATTGACCTTGTCCTTCTTACAACATCAGAAGGAGTCTTTAAGTTTATATTGTTATGGTAAAAGGGTCCTCAAAAGATTTCAAACAATATAAACATGAAATGTAATAAAATAATCGAATAGTTAAGAGCTAAATCATGCCAAAAATATTATAGAAACTCTATAGTAACTATAAGTGAACACTACCAACCACCTGGTAACACCATAGCAATGACCCAGAATACCATAGTAACCACCTAAAACACCCTAGCAACACCCTAGCAACCACCCAGAACACCCTAGCAGCAAACAAGAACACCCCAGCAACCACCTAGCAACACCCTAACAACCATCGAGAACAACCTGGCAACCGCTAAGCAACACCCTAGCAACATTAGCACCTTGGCAACCACCCAGAATACCATAGCAACCGCATACAAACACCATAGCAACCACCCAGAATACCCTAATAAACGCCTAGAAACCACCAACAACACCGTAGCAACCACCCAGAAAACCCTAGCAACCGGGTGGTGAGATTTTCCACTTCAGGCTCCACTTCACATTTACTTCTGGAAATATGCATTAAATGTGCTCCCGATGGTCAAAAAAAGGCCTATGTATATCTAAAATAACATCAGAAAGAGTCTAAAAGTTTATATTGTTTTAAACTTTTTGAGGAACCTTTGACCAGAAATGAGTTAATTGACATCATGAGAGTAAATCCATCGGTATATGAACCCACAGATCAAGTACCCGTGGGACAAAAATGTGTTCTTGGAGGTCAAAAATTGACCTATGTATATCTTATATAACATCAGAAGGAAGTCAAATATATGTCTGGCTGAAATGACATCATGAGAAGTAAATCCATCAGTGTATAAACCCAAAGATCAAATACCCATGGGCCATAAATGTGTTTCTGGAGGTCAAAAATTGACCTATGTATAGCTAATGCAACATCAGGAGTCTATAAGTTCATATTTGTTTAAAAACTTTTGAGGAACCTTTGACCAGAAATGAGTTTAATAGGTCAGATATGGACTTCTCTATTGCTTAGGAAGCATCTGTTGGAGTCTATGAGTATATATGGAAAGTTCAAGATCAAGTACTTTTGGGCCAGAAATATGTTCAGTAGGTCAAATATCTTTCTGTCTGAAATGACATCATGAGAAGTAAAGCTCTCGGTATATTAGCCCAAAGATCAAATACCCGTATGCCATAAATGTGTTTCTGGAGGTCAAAAATTGACCTATGTATAGCTAATTTAACATCAGGAGTCTATAAGTTTATATTGTTTAAAACCTTTTGAGGAACCTTTGACCAGAAATGATTTCAATAGTTTCAGATATGGACTTCTCTATGGCTTAGACTGCAGTCTCTGAGTATGTATGGAAAGTTCAAGATCAAGTTCTTTTGGGCCATAAACATGTTCAGTAGGTCAAATATTTGTCTGGCTGAAATGACATCATGAGAAGTAAATCTCTCGGTATATTAACCCAAAGATCAAGCACCCGTGTGCCATGAAAAGTGTTCCTGGAGGTCAAAAATTGACCTATGTAATATAACATCAGAATGTTATATTACATAGTCTATGAGTACATATGGAAAGTTCAAGATCAAGTACTTTTGGGCCAGAAAAATGTTCTTTACGTAAAATATTTTTCTGGCTGAAATGACATCATGAGAAGTAAATCTCCAACCCACCAAAACACCCTAGCAACCACCTAGCAACACCCTTGCAAACACTGAGAACACCCTAGCAACAAACCAGAACTCCCCAGCAACCATATGGCAACACCCTAGCAACCACCAGGAACAACCCAGCAACCGCCTAGCAACACCCTAGCAACCACCCGGAACACCATAGCAATCACCCAGAATACCCTAAAAAATGCCTAGCAACCACCCAGAACACCGTAGCAAACTCCCAGAACACCTGAGCAACCGGGTGGTGAGATTTGCCGCTTCAAGCTCCCCTTCACGTTTTCTTCTGGAAATGTGCCACTATGTGTTCCTGGAGGTCAAACATTGACCTATGTATATCTAATATAACATCAGAAGGAGTCAAAAAGTTTATATTGTTTTAATTTTTTTGAGGAACCTTTGACCAGAAATGAGTTCAATAGGTCAGATATGGACATCTCTATGGCTTAGGAAGCATCTGTTGGAGAATATGATTATGAATGGAAAGTACAAGATCAAGCACTTTTGGGCCAAAAATATGTTCAGTAGGTCAAATATCTTTCTGGCTGAAATGACATCATGAGAAGTAAAGCTCTCGGTATATTAACCCAAAGATCAAATACCCGTGAGCCATAAATGTGTTTCTGGAGGTCAAAAATTGACCTATGTGTAGCTAATGTAATATCAGGAGTCTATAAGTTTATATTGTTTAAAACCTTTTGAAGAACCTTTGACCAGAAATGATTTCAATAGCTCAGATATGGACTTCTCGATGGCTTAGGAAGCATCTGTTGGAGTCTATGAGTATGAATGGAAAGTACAAGATTAAGTACTTTTGGGCCAGAAATATGTTCAGTAGGTCAAATATCTTTCTGGCTAAAATGACATAATGAGAAGTAAAGCTCTCGGTATATTAACCCACAGATCAAGGAACCGTGGGCCATAAATGTGTTCCTGGAGATCAAAAATTGACCTAAGTAAATATAACATCAGAAGGAGTTTAGGAGTTTATATCGTTTTAAACTCTTTGAGGAACGTTTGACCAGAAATTAGTTTAAAAGGTCAGATATGGACTTTTCCATGGCTTAGGAAGCATCTATTGGAGTCTGTGAGTATGTATGGAAAGTTCAAGATCAAGTAGCCTATACGATCAAGTAGGCCTAAGACGTGTTTCAGTGCATTGCATGACCTATCTGACTTGTTCCTCATCATGCAATATGCACGCAATAACTAACCTCTGCGCGGTGAAAGGAAAACGCCTAAGACGTGTTTCAGTGCATTGCATGACCTATCTGGCTTGTTCTTCGTCATGAAATATGCACGCAATAATTAACCTCTGCGTGGTGAAAGGAAAACCCCTAAGACATGTTTCAGTGCATTGCATGACCTATCTGACTTGTTCCTCGTCATGCAATATGCACGCAATAACTAACCTCTGTGCGGTGAAAGGAAAACGCCTAAGACGTGTTTCATTGCATTGCATGACCTATCTGACTTGTTCCTCGTTATGCAATATGCATGCAATAACCTCTGCACGGTGAAAGGATAACGCCTAAGACGTCTTTCAGTGCATTGCATGACCTATCTGACTTGTTCTTCGTCATGCAAAATGCACGCAGTAATTAACCTCTGCGTGGTTAAAGGAAAACACCTAAGACATGTTTTAGTGCATTGCATGACCTATCTGACTTATTCCTCGTCATGCAATATGCACGCAATAACTAACCTTTGCATGCATGCATGACCTATCTGGCTTGTTCTTCGTCATGCAATATGCACGCAATAACTAACCTCTCCGCGGTGAAAGGAAAAAGCCTAAGACATGTTTCAGTGCATTGCATGACCTATCTGACTTGTTCCTCGTCATGCAATATGCACGCAATAACTAACCTCTGCGCGGTGAAGGAAAACGCCTAAGACGTGTTTCAGTGCATTGCATGACCAATCTGACTTGTTCCTCGTTATGCAATATGCATTCGATAACCTCTGCGTGGTGAAAGGAAAACGCCTAAGACGTGTTTCAGTGCATTGCATGACCTATCTGACTTGTTCCTCGTCATGCAATATGCACGCAGTAACTCTCCTCTGCGAGGTGAAAGGAAAACGCCTAAGACGTGTTTTAGTGCATTGCATGAACTATCTGAGTTGTTCCTCTTTATGCAATATGCGTGCAAGAACTAAACTCTGCGCGGTAAAAGGAAAACGCTTAAGACGTGTTTCAGTGCATTGCATGACCTATCTGACTTGTTCCTCGTCATGCAATATGCACGCAATAACTAACCTCTGCGCGTTGAAAGGAAAACGCCTAAGACGTGTTTCAGTGCATTGCATGACCTATCTGACGTATTCATCGTTATGCAATATGTATGCAAGAACTAAACTCTGCACGGTGAAAGGATAACACCTAAGACTTGTTTCAGTGCATTGCATGACCTATCTGGCTTGTTCTTCGTCATGCAATATGCACGCAATAACTAACCTCTGCGTGGTTAAAGGAAAACGCATAAGACATGTTTTTGTGCATTGCATGACCTATCTGACTTGTTCATCGTCATGCAATATGCACGCAATAACCAACCTTTGCATGCATGCATGACCTATCTTACTTGTTCCTCGTCATGCAATATGCACGCAATAAGTAACCTCTGCGCGTTGAAGGAAAACACCTAAGACGTGTTTCAGTGCATTGCATGACCTATATGACTTGTTCCTCGTTGCAATGAAAATATATAATGTGATTTTGCATGCATTTTTATTTTACAAACTAATTTATTTGTGCACAGACGAGAAAACATCACATGAGATGTCACTTTACAGTGCACGGTATAACTATTGAGCTCATTTAGGTAAAAGGGTCCTCAAAAGTGTTTAAACAATATAAGTTTATAGACACATTTTGATGATATATAAGCTATACAAAGGTTCCTATTTGACCTACTGAACATAGTTCTGGCCCACAAGTACTAGATCTTAAACTTTCTAAACATACTCATTGACTCCTTTTGATGTTACTGAAGCCATACAAGAGTCCTTATTTTACCTAATGAACATATTAGCCACATGGATTGTTTAGATCTGACCCATTAAACTCATTTCTGGTCATAGGGTACTTGATCGTTAGGTTACTATACATTGATTTTTACTACTTGTGATGTTTTATGAGCAGGAAGATATTTGACTGATATTTGACTGAACATATATCTCTCCCACGAGTACCTGATATTGAACTTTCTATACATACTAAATAGACTACTTCTTATGCTTCCTAGAACTAGAGGTTTCTATTTGACCCACAAACATAGTCCTGGCCCACGAGTACTAGGTCTCGAACTTTCTATAAATTCTCAAAGACTATTTTTGATGCTTCTTAAGCCATATAGAATGTCCACATCTTATGTATTTAACTCATTTCTGGTCAAAGGGTCCTCAAATGTTTTTAAACAAGAAAAACTATGAGACTCCTTCTGATATTACATGAGCTATAGATAGGTTCCTTTTTGACCCACTGAACAAAGTTGAGGCACACGAGTACTTGATCTTGAATGGTCTAAATATACTCATTAACTCCTTTTGATGTCACTGAAGCCATACAAGAGTCCTTATTTTAACTACCTTTTGATGATACATAATCAAAATCAAAAATTGATTTGGGCCAGAAATCAATTGGCAAAAACTTTATAAAAACTCTATAGTAACCATTTCTGGACATTGCCAACCACCTAGAAACACCATAGGAACCACACAGACTACCATAGTAACCACCTAAAACACCCTAGCAACCATCCAGAACACCCTAGCAACAGAGCAACCAACGAGAACACCTTAGCAACACCTAGCAACCAACCAGACCACCCTGGCAACCGCCTAGCAACACCCTGGCAACCACCCAGAACACCCTAGCAACCACCTAGCAACACCCTAGCAACCACACAGACTACCCTAACAACCACCTAGCAACCATCCAGAACACTGTAGCCACCACCGGGAACACCCTAGCAACCGGGTGGTGAGATTTGCCAGTGCAAGCACCACTTCACATTTTCTTCTGGAAATGTGCCATAAATATGTTCCTGGAGGTCAAAAATTGACCTTGTCCTTCTTACAACATCAGAAGGAGTCTTTAAGTTTATATTGTTATGGTAAAAGGTTCCTCAAAAGATTTCAAACAATATAAACATGAAATGTAATAAAATAATCGAATAGTTAAGAGCTAAATCATGCCAAAAATATTATAGAAACTCTATAGTAACTATAAGTGAACACTACCAACCACCTAGTAACACCATAGCAATGACCCAGAATACCATAGTAACCACCTAAAACACCCTAGCAACACCCTAGCAACCACCCAGAACACCCTAGCAGCAAACAAGAACACCCCAGCAACCACCTAGCAACACCCTAACAACCATCGAGAACAACCTGGCAACCGCTAAGCAACACCCTAGCAACATTAGCACCTTGGCAACCACCCAGAATACCATAGCAACCGCATACAAACACCATAGCAACCACCCAGAATACCCTAATAAACGCCTAGAAACCACCAACAACACCGTAGCAACCACCCAGAAAACCCTAGCAACCGGGTGGTGAGATTTTCCACTTCAGGCTCCACTTCACATTAACTTCTGGAAATGTGCATTAAATGTGCTCCCGATGGTCAAAAAAAGGCCTATGTATATCTAAAATAACATCAGAAAGAGTCTAAAAGTTTATATTGTTTTAAACTTTTTGAACCTTTTGGAACCTTTGACCAGAAATGAGTTAATTGACATCATGAGAGTAAATCCAACGGTATATGAACCCACAGATCAAGTACCCGTGGGACAAAAATGTGTTCTTGGAGGTCAAAAATTGACCTATGTATAGCTAATGCAACATCAGGAGTCTATAAGTTCATATTTGTTTAAAAACTTTTGAAGAACCTTTGACCAGAAATGATTTCAATAGCTCAGATATGGACTTCTCTATGGCTTAGGAAGCATCTATTGGAGTCTATGAGTATGAATGGAAAATACAAGATCAAGTACTTTTGGGCCAGAAATATGTTCAGTAGGTCAAATATCTTTCTGGCTGAAATGACATCATAAGAAGTAAAGCTCTCGGTATATTAACCCAAAGATCAAATACCCGTATGCCATGACTATGTTTCTGGAGGTCAAAAATTGACCTATGTATAGCTAATGTAACATCAGGAGTCTATAAGTTTATATTGTTTAAAACCTTTTGAGGAACCTTTGACCAGAAATGATTTCAATAGCTCAGATATGAACTTTTCTGTGGCTTAGGAAGGATCTGTTGGAGTCTATGAGTATGATTGGAAAATACAAGATCAAGTACTTTTGGGCCAGAAATATGTTCAGTAGGTCAAATATCTTTCTGGCTGAAATGATATCATGAAAAGTAAAGCTCTCGGTATATTAACCCAAAGATCAAATACCCGTATGCCATGAATGTTTCTGGAGGTCAAAAATTGACCCATGTATAGCTAATGTAACATCAGGAGTCTATAAGTTTATATTGTTTAAAACCTTTTGAGGAACCTTTGACCAGAAATGATTTCAATAGTTCAGATATGGACTTCTCTATGGCTTAGGAAGCATCGACTGGAGTCTATGAGCATGTATGGAAGGTTCAAGATCAAGTACTTTTGGGCCAGAAAAATGTTCTTTACGTAAAATATATTTTTTCTGGCTGAAATGACATCATGAGAAGTAAGTCTCCAACCCACCAAAACACCCTAGCAACCACCTAGCAACAACCTAGCAACCACCGAGAAAACCCTAGCAACAAACTAGAACACCCCAGCAACCATTTGGCAACACCCTAGCAACCACCAGGAACACCCCAGCAACCGCCTAGCAACACCCTAGCAACCACCCAGAACACCACAGATATCACACAGAATACCCTAAAAAACGCCTAGCAACCACCCAGAACACCGTAGCAACCTCCCAGAACACTCTAGCAACCGGGTGGTGAGATTTGCCGCTTCAAGATCCACTTCACGTTTTCTTCTGTAATATAACATCAGAATGTTATATTACATAGTCTATGAGTACATATGGAAAGTTCAAGATCAAGTACTTTTGGGCCAGAAAAATGTTCTTTACGTAAAATATTTTTCTGGCTGAAATGACATCATGAGAAGTAAATCTCCAACCCACCAAAACACCCTAGCAACCACCTAGCAACACCCTTGCAAACACTGAGAACACCCTAGCAACAAACCAGAACACCCCAGCAACCATATGGCAACACCCTAGCAACCACCAGGAACAACCCAGCAACCGCCTAGCAACACCCTAGCAACCACCCGGAACACCATAGCAATCACCCAGAATACCCTAAAAAATGCCTAGCAACCACCCAGAACACCGTAGCAAACTCCCAGAACACCTGAGCAACCGGGTGGTGAGATTTGCCGCTTCAAGCTCCCCTTCACGTTTTCTTCTGGAAATGTGCCACAATGTGTTCCTGGAGGTCAAACATTGACCTATGTATATCTAATATAACATCAGAAGGAGTCAAAAAGTTTATATTGTTTTAATTTTTTTGAGGAACCTTTGACCAGAAATGACTTCAATAGGTCAGATATGGACATCTCTATGGCTTAGGAAGCATCTGTTGGAGAATATGATTATGAATGGAAAGTACAAGATCAAGCACTTTTGGGCCAAAAATATGTTCAGTAGGTCAAATATCTTTCTGGCTGAAATGACATCATGAGAAGTAAAGCTCTCGGTATATTAACCCAAAGATCAAATACCCGTGGGCCATAAATTTGTTTCTGGAGGTCAAAAATTGACCTATGTGTAGTTAATGTAAAATCAGGAGTCTATAAGTTTATATTGTTTAAAACCTTTTGAAGAACCTTTGACCAGAAATGATTTCAATAGCTCAGATATGGACTTCTCTATGGCTTAGGAAGCATCTGTTGGAGTCTATGAGTATGAATGGAAAATACAAGATCAAGTACTTTTGGGCCAGAAATATGTTCAGTAGGTCAAATATCTTTCTGGCTGAAATGACATCATAAGAAGTAAAGCTCTCGGTATATTAACCCAAAGATCAAATACCCGTATGCCATGACTATGTTTCTGGAGGTCAAAAATTGACCTATGTATAGCTAATGTAACATCAGGAGTCTATAAGTTTATATTGTTTAAAACCTTTTGAGGAACCTTTGACCAGAAATGATTTCAATAGCTCAGATATGAACTTTTCTGTGGCCTAGGAAGGATCTGTTGGAGTCTATGAGTATGATTGGAAAATACAAGATCAAGTACTTTTGGGCCAGAAATATGTTCAGTAGGTCAAATATCTTTCTGGTTGAAATGATATCATGAAAAGTAAAGCTCTCGGTATTAACCCAAAGATCAAATACCCGTATGCCATGAATGTTTCTGGAGGTCAAAAATTGACCCATGTATAGCTAATGTAACATCAGGAGTCTATAAGTTTATATTGTTTAAAACCTTTTGAGGAACCTTTGACCAGAAATGATTTCAATAGTTCAGATATGGACTTTTCTGTGGCTTAGGAAGCATCGACTGGAGTCTATGAGCATGTATGGAAGGTTCAAGATCAAGTACTTTTGGGCCAGAAAAATGTTCTTTACGTAAAATATATTTTTTCTGGCTGAAATGACATCATGAGAAGTAAGTCTCCAACCCACCAAAACACCCTAGCAACCACCTAGCAACAACCTAGCAACCACCGAGAAAACCCTAGCAACAAACTAGAACACCCCAGCAACCATTTGGCAACACCCTAGCAACCACCAGGAACACCCCAGCAACCGCCTAGCAACACCCTAGCAACCACCCAGAATACCACAGATATCACACAGAATACCCTAAAAAACGCCTAGCAACCACCCAGAACACCGTAGCAACCTCCCAGAACACTCTAGCAACCGGGTGGTGAGATTTGCCGCTTCAAGATCCACTTCACGTTTTCTTCTGGAAATGTGCCATAAATGTGTTCTTGAAGGTCAAAACTTGACCTTTTTATATCTAATATGACATCAGAAGGAGTCTATAGAGTAATAAAGTTTAATAAAGTTTATATTGTTTTTAACTTTGTGAGGAAACTTTGACCAGAAATGAGTTCAATAGTTCAGATATGGACTTCTCTATGGCTTAGGAAGCATCTGTTGGAGTCTATGAGTATGAATGGAAAGTACAAAATTAAGTACTTTTGGGCCAGAAATATGTTCAGTAGGTCAAATATCTTTCTGGCTGAAATGACATCATGAGAAGTAAAGCTCTCGGTATATTAACCCACAGATCAAGGAACCGTGGGCCATAAATGTGTTCCTGGAGATCAAAAATTGACCTAAGTAAATATAACATCAGAAGGAGTTTAGGAGTTTATATCGTTTTAAACTCTTTGAAGAACGTTTGACCAGAAATTAGTTTAAAATGTCAAATATGGACTTTTCCATGGCTTAGGAAGCATCTATTGGAGTCTGTGAGTATGTATGGAAAGTTCAAGATCAAGTACTTTTGGGCCAGAAATATCTTCAGTAGGTCAAATATATGTCTGGCTGAAATGTGTGTTTCATTGCAATACTTAAATTTTCTAACTTGTTCTTTGCATTGAAAAGAAAAGATAAAACACAAGTGCTTTCCCATGCGTTTCCGTTCTACAACTAATTAAATTGTGTTTTGACGAGAAGACATTACAAAAGTGATCGATTTACAATGCATAAACGAACTTGTTCCTTTGTGCAACGAAGAGATTTGCAATTCATGTGCTTTAGGATTGCATTGTACATGCATGCAATAATTAACCTCTATGTAATTAAAAGAAAACACCTAAGAAGTGTTTCGATGCATTTGAATAACCTATCTGACTTGTTCCTCGTTATGCCTGTCCACGCGATAACTAACCTCTGCGCAATGAAAAGAAAACACCTAAGATGTGTTTCATTGCATTGCATGACCTATCTAACTTGTTCCTCGTTGCGCATTTGCTCGCAATAACTGACCTCTGTGCATTGAAAAGAAAACAACTAAGATATGTTTCAATTGCATTGCAAGACATATCTAACTTCTTCCTCATTTTAGGCCCGTTCACGCAAAATCTAACCTCTGTGCAATGAAAAGAAAACACCTAAGATGTGTTTCATTGCATTGCATGACCTATCTAACTTGTTCGGTGAACGTGATTTCATCAACTACCACATGTTCCTGGATCAACATCATTGTTGATCCAGGAACATGTGGTTGATCCAACAATGATGTTGATCCAGGATCAACATCATTGTTGATCCTGGATCAACTTTTCAATCAACCAAACAGATTTGAGGAACAAGTTTACAGTTTATGTCATTTTTAGGTTTAGATTTAAAACCAGAGTGAAGTACTTAAACATCAGTGTCATTCACCTTTGCACCTTCTGATAAGGGAAAAGTTATGAGTAGAGTTAGGTTTAGGGGTAGGGATTGGTTAAGGACAACATTTTTGGGACAGGAATTTTGATCCAGGATCATCAAAATATGTTGATCCAGGGTCCTTGAAAAAATCATGCTGACCAACTTGTTCCTAAGTTATGCATATGCACAAAAATAATTAAACTCTGAGCAATGAAAAGAAAAACACCGTAAGATGTGTTTCGTTGCATTGCATGATATATCTAACTTGTTTCTAGTAATGCATATGCACGCAATAACTAACCTCTGCGCGGTGAAAGGAAAACGCCTAAGATGTGTTTCATTGCATTGCATGACCTATCTGACTCATTCCTCGTCATGAAATATGCATGCAAGAAATAAACTCTGCGCGGTGAAAGGAAAACGCCTAAGACGAGTTTCAGTGCATTGCGTGACCTATCTGGCTTGTTCTTCGGCATGCAATATGCACTCAATAACTAACCTCTGCGCGGTGAAAGGAAAATGACTAAGACGTGTTTCAGTGCATTGCATGACCAATCTGACTTGTTCCTCGTCATGCAATATACACGCAATAACTAACCTCACCGCGGTGAAAGGAAAACGCCTAAGACGTGTTTCAGTGCATTGCATGACCTATCTTGTTCCTCGTTATGCAATATGCATGCAATAACTCTCCTCTGCGAGGTGAAAGGAAAACGCCTAAGACGCCTGTTTCAGTGCATTGCATGATCTATCAGGCTTGTTCTTCGTCATGAAATATGCACGCAATAATTAACCTCTGCGTGGTGAAAGGAAAACCCCTAAGACATGTTTCAGTGCATTGCATGACCTATCTGACTTGTTCCTCGTCATGCAATATGCACGCAATAACTAACCTCTGTGCGGTGAAAGGAAAACGCCTAAGACGTGTTTCATTGCATTGCATGACCTATCTGACTTGTTCCTCGTTATGCAATATGCATGCAATAACCTCTGCCTGGTGAAAGGAAAACGCCTAAGACGTGTTTCAGTGCATTGCATGACCTATCTGACTTGTTCATCGTCATGCATTATGCACGCAATAACTAAACTCTGCGAGGTGAAAGGAAAACGCCTAAGACGTGTTTCAGTGCATTGCATGACCTATCTGACCTATTCATCGTTATGCAATATACATGCAAGAACTAAACTCTGCGCGGTGAAAGGAAAACGCCTAAAGACGTGTTTCAGTGCATTGCATGACCTATCTGACTTCTTCCTCGTCATGCAATATGCACGCAATAACTCTCCTCTGCGAGGTGAAAGGAAAACGCCTAAGACGCCTGTTTCAGTACATTGCATGATCTATCTGAATTGTTCCTCGTTATGCAATATGCGTGCAAGAACTAAACTTTGCGCGGTGAAAGGAAAACGCCTAAGATGTGTTTCAGTGCATTGCGTGACCTATCTGACTTGTTCCTCATCATGCAATATGCACGCAATAACTAACCTCTGCGCGGTGAAAGGAAAACGCCTAAGACGTGTTTCAGTTTATAGCATTAACTATCTGGATTGTTCCTCGTCGTGCAATATGCACGCAATAACTAACCTCTGCGCGGTGAAAGGAAAATGCCTAAGACGTGTTTCAGTGCATAGCATTACCTATCTGGCTTGTTCCTCGTCGTGCAATATGCACGCAATAACTAACCTCTGCGCGGTGAAAGGATAACGCCTAATACGTGTTTCAGTGCATTACATGACCTATCTGACTTATTCATCGTTATGCAATATGCATGCAAGAACTAAACTCTGCACGGTGAAAGGATAACGCCTAAGACGTGTTTCAGTGCATTGCATGACCTATTTGACTTGTTTTACGTCATGCAAAATGCATGCAGTAATTAACTTCTTCGTGGTTAAAGGAAAACACCTAAGACATGTTTTAGTGCATTGCATGACCTATCTGACTTGTTCCTCGTCATGCAATATGCATGCAATAACCTCTGCCTGGTGAAAGGAAAACGCCTAAGACGTGTTTCAGTGCATTGCATGACCTATCTGACTTGTTCCTCATCATGCATTATGCACGCAATAACTAAACTCTGCGCGGTGAAAGGAAAACGCCTAAGACGTGTTTCAGTGCATTGCATGATCTATCTGAATTGTTCCTCGTTATGCAATATGCGTGCAAGAACTAAACTTTGCGCGGTGAAAGGAAAACGCCTAAGACGTGTTTCAGTGCATTGCATGACCTATCTGACTTGTTCCTCATCATGCAATATGCACGCAATAACTAACCTCTGCGCGGTGAAAGGAAAACGCCTAAGACGTGTTTCAGTGCATAGCATTACCTATCTTGCTTGTTCCTCGTCGTGCAATATGCACGCAATAACTAACCTCTGCGCGGTGAAAGGAAAATGACTAAGACGTGTTTCAGTGCATTGCATGACCTATCTGACTTGTTCCTCGTCATTCAATATGCACGCAATAACTAACCTCTGCGCGGTGAAAGGAAAACGCCTAAGACGTGTTTCAGTGGATTGCATGACCTATCTGACTTGTTCTTCGTCATGAAATATGCACGCAATAATTGACCTCTGCGTGGTGAAAGGAAAACCCCTAAGACATGTTGCCGTGCATTGCATGACCTATCTGACTTGTTCCTCGTCATGCAATATGCACGCAATAACTAACCTTTGTGCGGTGAAAGGAAAACGCCTAAGACGTGTTTCATTGCATTGCATGACCTATCTGACTTGTTCCTCGTTATGCAATATGCATGCAATAACCTCTGCACGGTGAAAAAATAACGCCTAAGACGTGTTTCAGTGCATTGCATGACCTATCTGACTTGTTCTTCGTCATGCAAAATGCACGCAGTAATTAACCTCTGCGTGGTTAAAGGAAAACACCTAAGACATGTTTTAGTGCATTGCATGACCTATCTGACTTATTCCTCGTCATGCAATATGCACGCAATAACTAACCTTTGCATGCATGCATGACCTATCTGGCTTGTTCTTCGTCATGCAATATGCACGCAATAACTAACCTCTCCGCGGTGAAAGGAAAAAGCCTAAGACATGTTTCAGTGCATTGCATGACCTATCTGACTTGTTCCTTGTCATGCAATATGCACGCAATAACTAACCTCTGCGCGGTGAAGGAAAACGCCTTAGACGTGTTTCAGTGCATTGCATGACCTATCTGACTTGTTCCTCGTTATGCAATATGCATGCGATAACCTCTGCGTGGTGAAAGGAAAACGCCTAAGACATGTTTTAGTGCATTGCATGACCTATCTGACTTGTTCCTCGTCATGCAATATGCACGCAGTAACTCTCCTCTGCGAGGTGAAAGGAAAACGCCTAAGACGTGTTTTAGTGCATTGCATGAACTATCTGAGTTGTTCCTCTTTATGCAATATGCGTGCAAGAACTAAACTCTGCGCGGTGAAAGGAAAACGCTTAAGACGTGTTTCAGTGCATTGCATGACCTATCTGACTTGTTCCTCGTCATGCAATATGCACGCAATAACTAACCTCTGCGCGTTGAAAGGAAAACGCCTAAGACGTGTTTCAGTGCATTGCATGACCTATCTGACGTATTCATCGTTATGCAATATGCATGCAAGAACTAAACTCTGCACGGTGAAAGGATAACACCTAAGACTTGTTTCAGTGCATTGCAAGACCTATATGGCTTGTTCTTCATCATGCAATATGCACGCAATAACTAACCTCTGCGTGGTTAAAGGAAAACGCATAAGACATGTTTTTGTGCATTGCATGACCTATCTGGCTTGTTCTTCGTCATGCAATATGTACGCAATAACTAACCTCTGCGCGTTGAAGGAAAACACCTAAGACTTGTTTCAGTGCATTGCATGACCTATATGACTTGTTCCTCGTTGCAATGAAAATATATAATGTGATTTTGCATGCATTTTTATTTTACAAACTAATTTATTTGTGCACAGACGAGAAAACATCACATGAGATTTCACTTTACAGTGCACGGTATAACTATTGAGCTCATTTCTGGTAAAAGGGTCCTCAAAAGTGTTTAAACAATATAAGTTTATAGACACATTTTGATGATATATAAGCTATACAAAGGTTCCTATTTGACCTACTGAACATAGTTCTGGCCCACAAGTTCTAGATCTTAAACTTTCTAAACATACTCATTGACTCCTTTTGATGTTACTGAAGCCATACAAGAGTCCTTATTTTACCTAATGAACATATTAGCCACATGGATTGTTTAGATCTGACCCATTGAACTCATTTCTGGTCATAGGGTACTTGATCGTTAGGTTACTATACATTGATTTTTACTACTTGTGATGTTTTATGAGCAGGAAGATATTTGACTGATATTTGACTGAACATATATCTCTCCCACGAGTACCTGATATTGAACTTTCTATACATACTAAATAGACTACTTCTTATGCTTCCTAGAACTAGAGGTTTTTTTGACCCACAAACATAGTCCTGGCCCACGAGTACTAGGTCTCGAACTTTCTATAAATTCTCAAAGACTATTTTTGATGCTTCTTAAGCCATATAGAATGTCCACATCTTATGTATTTAACTCATTTCTGGTCAAAGGGTCCTCAAATGTTTTTAAACAAGAAAAACTATAAGACTCCTTCTGATATTACATGAGCTATAAATAGGTTCCTTTTTGACGCACTGAACATAGTTGAGGCACACGAGTACTTGATCTTGAATGGTCTAAATATACTCATTTCCTCCTTTTGATGTCACTGAAGCCATACAAGAGTCCTTATTTTAACTACCTTTTGATGATACATAATCAAAATCAAAAATTGATTTGGGCCAGAAATCAATTGGCAAAAACTTTATAAAAACTCTATAGTAACCATTTGTGGACATTGCCAACCACCTAGAAACACCATAGGAACCACACAGACTACCATAGTAACCACCTAAAACACCCTAGCAACCATCCAGAACACCCTAGCAACAGAGCAACCAACGAGAACACCTTAGCAACACCTAGCAACCAACCAGACCACCCTGGCAACCGCCTAGCAACACCCTGGCAACCACCCAGAACACCCTAGCAACCACCTAGCAACACCCTAGCAACCACACAGACTACCCTAACAACCACCTAGCAACCATCCAGAACACTGTAGCCACCACCGGGAACACCCTAGCAACCGGGTGGTGAGATTTGCCAGTGCAAGCACCACTTCACATTTTCTTCTGGAAATGTGCCATAAATATGTTCCTGGAGGTCAAAAATTGACCTTGTCCTTCTTACAACATCAGAAGGAGTCTTTAAGTTTATATTGTTATGGTAAAAGGGTCCTCAAAAGATTTCAAACAATATAAACATGAAATGTAATAAAATAATCGAATAGTTAAGAGCTAAATCATGCCAAAAATATTATAGAAACTCTATAGTAACTATAAGTGAACACTACCAACCACCTGGTAACACCATAACAATGACCCAGAATACCATAGTAACCACCTAAAACACCCTAGCAACACCCTAGCAACCACCCAGAACACCCTAGCAGCAAACAAGAACACCCCAGCAACCACCTAGCAACACCCTAACAACCATCGAGAACAACCTGGCCACAGCTAAGCAACACCCTAGCAACATTAGCACCTTGGCAACCCCCCAGAATACCATAGCAACCGCATACAAACACCATAGCAACCACCCATAAAAACCCTAATAAACGCCTAAAAACCACCAACAACACCGTAGCAACCACCCAGAAAACCCTAGCAACCGGGTGGTGAAATTTTCCACTTCAGGCTCCACTTCACATTTACTTCTGGAAATGTGCATTAAATGTGCTCCCGATGGTCAAAAAAAGGCCTATGTATATCTAAAATAACATCAGAAAGAGTCTAAAAGTTTATATTGTTTTAAACTTTTTGAGGAACCTTTGACCAGAAATGAGTTCATTGACATCATGAGAGTAAATCCATAGGTATATGAACCCACAGATCAAGTACCCGTGGGACAAAAATGTGTTCTTGGAGGTCAAAAATTGTATATCTTATATAACATCAGAAGGAAGTCAAATATATGTCTGGCTGAAATGACATCATGAGAAGTAAATCCATCAGTATATAAACCCAAAGATCAAATACCCATGGGCCATAAATGTGTTTCTGGAGGTCAAAAATTGACCTATGTATAGCTAATGCAACATCAGGAGTCTATAAGTTCATATTTGTTTAAAAACTTTTGAGGAACCTTTGACCAGAAATGAGTTTAATAGGTCAGATATCGACTTCTCTATGGCTTAGGAAGCATCTGTTGGAGTCTATGAGTATATATGGAAAGTTCAAGATCAAGTACTTTTGGGCCAGAAATATGTTCAGTAGGTCAAATATGTTTCTGTCTGAAATGACATCATGAGAAGTAAAGCTCTCGGTATATTAGCCCAAATATCAAATACCCGTATGCCATAAATGTGTTTCTGGAGGTCAAAAATTGACCTATGTATAGCTAATTTAACATCAGGAGTCTATAAGTTTATATTGTTTAAAACCTTTCGAGGAACCTTTGACCAGAAATGATTTCAATAGTTTCAGATATGGACTTCTCTATGGCTTAGACTGCAGTCTCTGAGTATGTATGGAAAGTTCAAGATCAAGTTCTTTTGGGCCATAAACATGTTCAGTAGGTCAAATATTTGTCTGGCTGAAATGACATCATGAGAAGTAAATCTCTCGGTATATTAACCCAAAGATCAAGCACCCGTGTGCCATGAAAAGTGTTCCTGGAGGTCAAAAATTGACCTATGTAATATAACATCAGAATGTTATATTATATAGTCTATGAGTACATATGGAAAGTTCAAGATCAAGTACTTTTGGGCCAGAAAAATGTTCTTTACGTAAAATATTTTTCTGGCTGAAATGACATCATGAGAAGTAAATCTCCAACCCACCAAAACACCCTAGCAACCACCTAGCAACACCCTTGCAAACACTGAGAACACCCTAGCAACAAACCAGAACACCCCAGCAACCATATGGCAACACCCTAGCAACCACCAGGAACAACCCAGCAACCGCCTAGCAACACCCTAGCAACCACCCGGAACACCATAGCAATCACCCAGAATACCCTAAAAAATGCCTAGCAACCACCCAGAACACCGTAGCAAACTCCCAGAACACCTGAGCAACCGGGTGGTGAGATTTGCCGCTTCAAGCTCCCCTTCACGTTTTCTTCTGGAAATGTGCCACAATGTGTTCCTGGAGGTCAAACATTGACCTATGTATATCTAATATAACATCAGAAGGAGTCAAAAAGTTTATATTGTTTTAATTTTTTTGAGGAACCTTTGACCAGAAATGACTTCAATAGGTCAGATATGGACATCTCTATGGCTTAGGAAGCATCTGTTGGAGAATATGATTATGAATGGAAAGTACAAGATCAAGCACTTTTGGGCCAAAAATATGTTCAGTAGGTCAAATATCTTTCTGGCTGAAATGACATCATGAGAAGTAAAGCTCTCGGTATATTAACCCAAAGATCAAATACCCGTGGGCCATAAATGTGTTTCTGGAGGTCAAAAATTGACCTATGTGTAGCTAATGTAAAATCAGGAGTCTATAAGTTTATATTGTTTAAAACCTTTTGAAGAACCTTTGACCAGAAATGATTTCAATAGCTCAGATATGGACTTCTCTATAGCTTAGGAAGCATCTGTTGGAGTCTATGAGTATGAATGGAAAATACAAGATCAAGTACTTTTGGGCCAGAAATATGTTCAGTAGGTCAAATATCTTTCTGGCTGAAATGACATCATAAGAAGTAAAGCTCTCGGTATATTAACCCAAAGATCAAATACCCGTATGCCATGAATGTGTTTCTGGAGGTCAAAAATTGACCTGTGTATAGCTAATGTAACATCAGGAGTCTATAAGTTTATATTGTTTAAAACCTTTTGAGGAACCTTTGACCAGAAATGATTTCAATAGCTCAGATATGAACTTTTCTATGGCTTAGGAAGGATCTGTTGGAGTCTAGGAGTATGATTGGAAAATACAAGATCAAGTACTTTTGGGCCAGAAATATGTTCAGTAGGTCAAATATCTTTCTGGTTGAAATGATATCATGAAAAGTAAAGCTCTCGGTATATTAACCCAAAGATCAAATACCCGTATGCCATGAATGTTTCTGGAGGTCAAAAATTGACCCATGTATAGCTAATGTAACATCAGGAGTCTATAAGTTTATATTGTTTAAAACCTTTTGAGGAACCTTTGACCAGAAATGATTTCAATAGCTCAGATATGACCTTTTCTGTGGCTTAGGAAGGATCTGTTGGAGTCTATGAGTATGATTGGAAAATACAAGATCAAGTACTTTTGGGCCAGAAATATGTTCAGTAGGTCAAATATCTTTCTGGCTGAAATGATATCATGAAAAGTAAAGCTCTCGGTATATTAACCCAAAGATCAAATACCCGTATGCCATGAATGTTTCTGGAGGTCAAAAATTGACCCATGTATAGCTAATGTAACATCAGGAGTCTATAAGTTTATATTGTTTAAAACCTTTTGAGGAACCTTTGACCAGAAATGATTTCAATAGTTCAGATATGGACTTCTCTATGGCTTAGGAAGCATCGACTGGAGTCTATGAGCATGTATGGAAGGTTCAAGATCAAGTACTTTTGGGCCAGAAAAATGTTCTTTACGTAAAATATATTTTTCTGGCTGAAATGACATCATGAGAAGTAAGTCTCCAACCCACCAAAACACCCTAGCAACCACCTAGCAACAACCTAGCAACCACCGAGAAAACCCTAGCAACAAACTAGAACACCCCAGCAACCATTTGGCAACACCCTAGCAACCACCAGGAACACCCCAGCAACCGCCTAGCAACACCCTAGCAACCACCCAGAACACCACAGATATCACACAGAATACCCTAAAAAACGCCTAGCAACCACCCAGAACACCGTAGCAACCTCCCAGAACACTCTAGCAACCGGGTGGTGAGATTTGCCGCTTCAAGATCCACTTTACGTTTTCTTCTGTAATATAACATCAGAATGTTATATTACATAGTCTATGAGTACATATGGAAAGTTCAAGATCAAGTACTTTTGGGCCAGAAAAATGTTCTTTACGTAAAATATTTTTCTGGCTGAAATGACATCATGAGAAGTAAATCTCCAACCCACCAAAACACCCTAGCAACCACCTAGCAACACCCTTGCAAACACTGAGAACACCCTAGCAACAAACCAGAACACCCCAGCAACCATATGGCAACACCCTAGCAACCACCAGGAACAACCCAGCAACCGCCTAGCAACACCCTAGCAACCACCCGGAACACCATAGCAATCACCCAGAATACCCTAAAAAATGCCTAGCAACCACCCAGAACACCGTAGCAAACTCCCAGAACACCTGAGCAACCGGGTGGTGAGATTTGCCGCTTCAAGCTCCCCTTCACGTTTTCTTCTGGAAATGTGCCACAATGTGTTCCTGGAGGTCAAACATTGACCTATGTATATCTAATATAACATCAGAAGGAGTCAAAAAGTTTATATTGTTTTAATTTTTTTGATGAACCTTTGACCAGAAATGAGTTCAATAGGTCAGATATGGACATCTCTATGGCTTAGGAAGCATCTGTTGGAGAATATGATTATGAATGGAAAGTACAAGATCAAGCACTTTTGGGCCAAAAATATGTTCAGTAGGTCAAATATCTTTCTGGCTGAAATGACATCATGAGAAGTAAAGCTCTCGGTATATTAACCCAAAGATCAAATACCCGTGGGCCATAAATATGTTTCTGGAGGTCAAAAATTGACCTATGTGTAGCTAATGTAAAATCAGGAGTCTATAAGTTTATATTGTTTAAAACCTTTTGAAGAACCTTTGACCAGAAATGATTTCAATAGCTCAGATATGGACTTCTCTATGGCTTAGGAAGCATCTGTTGGAGTCTATGAGTATGAATGGAAAATACAAGATCAAGTACTTTTGGGCCAGAAATATGTTCAGTAGGTCAAATATCTTTCTGGCTGAAATGACATCATAAGAAGTAAAGCTCTCGGTATATTAACCCAAAGATCAAATACCCGTATGCCATGACTATGTTTCTGGAGGTAAAAATTGACCTATGTATAGCTAATGTAACATCAGGTGTCTATAAGTTTATATTGTTTAAAACCTTTTGAGGAACCTTTGACCAGAAATGATTTCAATAGCTCAGATAATAACTTTTCTGTGGCCTAGGAAGGATCTGTTGGAGTCTATGAGTATGATTGGAAAATACAAGATCAAGTACTTTTGGGCCAGAAATATGTTCAGTAGGTCAAATATCTTTCTGGTTGAAATGATATCATGAAAAGTAAAGCTCTCGGTATTAACCCAAAGATCAAATACCCGTATGCCATGAATGTTTCTGGAGGTCAAAAATTGACCCATGTATAGCTAATGTAACATCAGGAGTCTATAAGTTTATATTGTTTAAAACCTTTTGAGGAACCTTTGACCAGAAATGATTTCAATAGCTCAGATATGAACTTTTCTGTGGCTTAGGAAGGATCTGTTGGAGTCTATGAGTATGATTGGAAAATACAAGATCAAGTACTTTTGGGCCAGAAATATGTTCAGTAGGTCAAATATCTTTCTGGCTGAAATGATATCATGAAAAGTAAAGCTCTCGGTATATTAACCCAAAGATCAAATACCCGTATGCCATGAATGTTTCTGGAGGTCAAAAATTGACCCATGTATAGCTAATGTAACATCAGGAGTCTATAAGTTTATATTGTTTAAAACCTTTTGAGGAACCTTTGACCAGAAATGATTTCAATAGTTCAGATATGGACTTCTCTATGGCTTAGGAAGCATCGACTGGAGTCTATGAGCATGTATGGAAGGTTCAAGATCAAGTACTTTTGGGCCAGAAAAATGTTCTTTACGTAAAATATATTTTTTCTGGCTGAAATGACATCATGAGAAGTAAGTCTCCAACCCACCAAAACACCCTAGCAACCACCTAGCAACAACCTAGCAACCACCGAGAAAACCCTAGCAACAAACTAGAACACCCCAGCAACCATTTGGCAACACCCTAGCAACCACCAGGAACACCCCAGCAACCGCCTAGCAACACCCTAGCAAACACCCAGAATACCACAGATATCACACAGAATACCCTAAAAACGCCTAGCAACCACCCAGAACACCGTAGCAACCTCCCAGAACACTCTAGCAACCGGGTGGTGAGATTTGCCGCTTCAAGATCCACTTCACGTTTTCTTCTGGAAATGTGCCATAAATGTGTTCTTGAAGGTCAAAACTTGACCTTTTTTTATCTAATATGACATCAGAAGGAGTCTATAGAGTAATAAAGTTTAATAAAGTTTATATTGTTTTTAACTTTGTGAGGAACCTTTGACCAGAAATGAGTTCAATAGTTCAGATATGGACTTCTCTATGGCTTAGGAAGCATCTGTTGGAGTCTATGAGTATGAATGGAAAGTACAAAATTAAGTACTTTTGGGCCAGAAATATGTTCAGTAGGTCAAATATCTTTCTGGCTGAAATGACATCATGAGAAGTAAAGCTCTCGGTATATTAACCCACAGATCAAGGAACCGTGGGCCATAAATGTGTTCCTGGAGATCAAAAATTGACCTAAGTAAATATAACATCAGAAGGAGTTTAGGAGTTTATATCGTTTTAAACTCTTTGAGGAACGTTTGACCAGAAATTAGTTTAAAATGTCAAATATGGACTTTTCCATGGCTTAGGAAGCATCTATTGGAGTCTGTGAGTATGTATGGAAAGTTCAAGATCAAGTACTTTTGGGCCAGAAATATCTTCAGTAGGTCAAATATATGTCTGGCTGAAATTTGTGTTTCATTGCAATACTTAAATTTTCTAACTTGTTCTTTGCATTGAAAAGAAAAGATAAAACACAAGTGCTTTCCCATGCGTTTCCATTCTACAACTAATTCATTTGTGTTTTGACGAGAAGACATTACAAAAGTGATCGATTTACAATGCATAAACGAACTTGTTCCTTTGTGCAACGAAGAGACTTGCAATTCATGTGCTTTAGGATTGCATTGTACATGCATGCAATAACTAACCTCTATGTAATTAAAAGAAAACAATAAGAAGTGTTTCGATGCATTTGAATAACCTATCTGACTTGTTCCTCGTTATGCCTGTCCACGCGATAACTAACCTCTGCGCAATGAAAAGAAAACACCTAAGATGTGTTTCATTGCATTGCATGACCTATCTAACTTGTTCCTCATTTTAGGCCCGTTCACGCAAAATCTAACCTCTGTGCAATGAAAAGAAAACACCTAAGATGTGTTTCATTGCATTGCATGACCTATCTAACTTGTTCGGTGAACGTGATTTCATCAACTACCACATGTTCCTGGATCAACATCATTGTTGATCCAGGAACATGTGGTTGATCCAACAATGATGTTGATCCAGGATCAACATCATTGTTGATCCTGGATCAACTTTTCAATCAACCAAACAGATTTGAGGAACAAGTTTACAGTTTATGTCATTTTTAGGTTTAGATTTAAAACCAGAGTGAAGTACTTAAACATCAGTGTCATTCACCTTTGCACCTTCTGATAAGGGAAAAGTTATGAGTAGAGTTAGGTTTAGGGGTAGGGATTGGTTAAGGACAACATTTTTGGGACAGGAATTTTGATCTAGGATCATCAAAATATGTTGATCCAGGATCCTTGAAAAAATCATGCTGACCAACTTGTTCCTAAGTTATGCATATGCACAAAAATAATTAAACTCTGAGCAATGAAAAGAAAAACACCATAAGATGTGTTTCGTTGCATTGCATGATATATCTAACTTGTTTCTAGTAATGCATATGCACGCAATAACTAACCTCTGCGCGGTGAAAGGAAAACGCCTAAGATGTGTTTCATTGCATTGCATGACCTATCTGACTCATTCCTCGTCATGAAATATGCATGCAAGAAATAAACTCTGCGCGGTGAAAGGAAAACGCCTAAGACGTGTTTCAGTGCATTGCGTGACCTATCTGGCTTGTTCTTCGGCATGCAATATGCACTCAATAACTAACCTCTGCGCGGTGAAAGGAAAATGACTAAGACGTGTTTCAATGCATTGCATGACCAATCTGACTTGTTCCTCGTCATGCAATATACACGCAATAACTAACCTCTCCGCGGTGAAAGGAAAACGCCTAAGACGTGTTTCAGTGCATTGCATGACCTATCTTGTTCCTCGTTATGCAATATGCATGCAATAACTCTCCTCTGTGAGGTGAAAGGAAAACGCCTAAGACGCCTGTTTCAGTGCATTGCATGATCTATCTGGCTTGTTCTTCGTCATGAAATATGCACGCAATAATTAACCTCTGCGTGGTGAAAGGAAAACCCCTAAGACATGTTTCAGTGCATTGCATGAACTATCTGACTTGTTCCTCGTCATGCAATATGCACGCAATAACTAACCTCTGTGCGGTGAAAGGAAAACGCCTAAGACGTGTTTCATTGCATTGCATGACCTATCTGACTTGTTCCTCGTTATGCAATATGCATGCAATAACCTCTGACTGGTGAAAGGAAAACGCCTAAGACGTGTTTCAGTGCATTGCATGACCTATCTGACTTGTTCATCGTCATGCATTATGCACGCAATAACTAAACTCTGCGAGGTGAAAGGAAAACGCCTAAGACGTGTTTCAGTGCATTGCATGACCTATCTGACTTGTTCCTCGTCATGCAATATGCACGCAATAACTCTCCTCTGCGAGGTGAAAGGAAAACGCCTAAGACGCCTGTTTCAGTACATTGCATGATCTATCTGAATTGTTCCTCGTTATGCAATATGCGTGCAAGAACTAAACTTTGCGCGGTGAAAGGAAAACGCCTAAGATGTGTTTCAGTGCATTGCATGACCTATCTGACTTGTTCCTCATCATGCAATATGCACGCAATAACTAACCTCTGCGCGGTGAAAGGAAAACGCCTAAGACGTGTTTCAGTGCATAGCATTACCTATCTGGATTCTTCCTCGTCGTGCAATATGCACGCAATAACTAACCTCTGCGCGGTGAAAGGAAAATGCCTAAGACGTGTTTCAGTGCATAGCATTACCTATCTGGCTTGTTCCTCGTCGTGCAATATGTACGCAAAAACTAACCTCTGCGCGGTGAAAGGAAAACGCCTAATACGTGTTTCAGTGCATTACATGACCTATCTGACTTATTCATCGTTATGCAATATGCATGCAAGAACTAAACTCTGCACGGTGAAAGGATAACGCCTAAGACGTGTTTCAGTGCATTGCATGACCTATCTGACTTGTTTTTCGTCATGCAAAATGCACGCAGTAATTAACCTCTTCGTGGTTAAAGGAAAACACCTAAGACATGTTTTAGTGCATTGCATGACCTATCTGACTTGTTCCTCGTTATGCAATATGCATGCAATAACCTCTGCCTGGTGAAAGGAAAACGCCTAAGACGTGTTTCAGTGCATTGCATGACCTATCTGACTTGTTCCTCATCATGCATTATGCACGCAATAACTAAACTCTGCGCGGTGAAAGGAAAACGCCTAAGACGTGTTTCAGTGCATTGCATGATCTATCTGAATTGTTCCTCGTTATGCAATATGCGTGCAAGAACTAAACTTTGCGCGGTGAAAGGAAAACGCCTAAGACGTGTTTCAGTGCATTGCATGACCTATCTGACTTGTTCCTCATCATGCAATATGCACGCAATGACTAACCTCTGCGCGGTGAAAGGAAAACGCCTAAGACGTGTTTCAGTGCATAGCATTACCTATCTGGCTTGTTCCTCGTCGTGCAATATGCACGCAAAAACTAACCTCTGCGCGGTGAAAGGAAAATGACTAAGACGTGTTTCCAGTGCATTGCATGACCTATCTGACTTGTTCCTCGTCATTCAATATGCATGCAAGAAATAAACTCTGCGCGGTGAAAGGAAAACGCCTAAGACGTGTTTCAGTGCATTGCATGACCTATCTGACTTGTTCCTCATCATGCAATATGCACGCAATAACTAACCTCTGCGCGGTGAAAGGAAAACGCCTAAAACGTGTTTCAGTGCATTGCATGACCTATCTGGCTTGTTCTTCGTCATGAAATATGCACGCAATAATTAACCTCTGCGTGGTGAAAGGAAAATCCCTAAGACATGTTTCCGTGCATTGCATGACCTATCTGACTTGTTCCTAGTCATGCAATATGCACGCAATAACTAACCTTTGTGCGGTGAAAGGAAAACGCCTAAGACGTGTTTCATTGCATTGCATGACCTATCTGACTTGTTCCTCGTTATGCAATATGCATGCAATAACCTCTGCACGGTGAAAAAATAACGCCTAAGACGTGTTTCAGTGCATTGCATGACCTATCTGACTTGTTCTTCGTCATGCAAAATGCACGCAGTAATTAACCTCTGCGTGGTTAAAGGAAAACACCTAAGACATGTTTTAGTGCATTGCATGACCTATCTGACTTATTCCTCGTCATGCAATATGCACGCAATAACTAACCTTTGCATGCATGCATGACCTATCTGGCTTGTTCTTCGTCATGCAATATGCACGCAATAACTAACCTCTCCGCGGTGAAAGAAAAAAGCCTAAGACATGTTTCAGTGCATTGCATGACCTATCTGACTTGTTCCTCGTCATGCAATATGCACGCAATAACTAACCTCTGCGCGGTGAAGGAAAACGCCTTAGACGTGTTTCAGTGCATTGCATGACCTATCTGACTTGTTCCTCGTTATGCAATATGCATGCGATAACCTCTGCGTGGTGAAAGGAAAACGCCTAAGACATGTTTTAGTGCATTGCATGACCTATCTGACTTGTTCCTCGTCATGCAATATGCACGCAGTAACTAACCTCTGCGCGTTGAAAGGAAAACGCCTAAGACATGTTTCAGTGCATTGCATGACCTATCTGGCTTGTTCTTCGTCATGCAATATGTACGCAATAACTAACCTCTGCGTGGTTAAAGGAAAACGCATAAGACATGTTTTTGTGCATTGCATGACCTATCTGGCTTGTTCTTCGTCATGCAATATGTACGCAATAACTAACCTCTGCGCGTTGAAGGAAAACACCTAAGACGTGTTTCAGTGCATTGCATGACCTATATGACTTGTTCCTCGTTGCAATGAAAATATATAATGTGATTTTGCATGCATTTTTATTTTACAAACTAATTTATTTGTGCACAGACGAGAAAACATCACATGAGATGTCACTTTACAGTGCACGGTATAACGATTGAGCTCATTTCTGGTAAAAGGGTCCTCAAAAGTGTTTAAACAATATAAGTTTATAGACACATTTTGATGATATATAAGCTATACAAAGGTTCCTATTTGACCTACTGAACATAGTTCTGGCCCACAAGTTCTAGATCTTAAACTTTCTAAACATACTCATTGACTCCTTTTGATGTTACTGAAGCCATACAAGAGTCCTTATTTTACCTAATGAACATATTAGCCACATGGATTGTTTAGATCTGACCCATTGAACTCATTTCTGGTCATAGGGTACTTGATCGTTAGGTTACTATACATTGATTTTTACTACTTGTGATGTTTTATGAGCAGGAAGATATTTGACTGATATTTGACTGAACATATATCTCTCCCACGAGTACCTGATATTGAACTTTCTATACATACTAAATAGACTACTTCTTATGCTTCCTAGAACTAGAGGTTTCTATTTGACCTACAAACATAGTCCTGGCCCACGAGTACTAGGTCTCGAACTTTCTATAAATTCTCAAAGACTATTTTTGATGCTTCTTAAGCCATATAGAATGTCCACATCTTATGTATTTAACTCATTTCTGGTCAAAGGGTCCTCAAATGTTTTTAAACAAGAAAAACTATGAGACTCCTTCTGATATTACATGAGCTATAAATAGGTTCCTTTTTGACGCACTGAACATAGTTGAGGCACACGAGTACTTGATCTTGAATGGTCTAAATATACTCATTTCCTCCTTTTGATGTCACTGAAGCCATACAAGAGTCCTTATTTTAACTACCTTTTGATGATACATAATCAAAATCAAAAATTGATTTGGGCCAGAAATCAATTGGCAAAAACTTTATAAAAACTCTATAGTAACCATTTGTGGACATTGCCAACCACCTAGAAACACCATAGGAACCACACAGACTACCATAGTAACCACCTAAAACACCCTAGCAACCATCCAGAACACCCTAGCAACAGAGCAACCAACGAGAACACCTTAGCAACACCTAGCAACCAACCAGACCACCCTGGCAACCGCCTAGCAACACCCTGGCAACCACCCAGAACACCCTAGCAACCACCTAGCAACACCCTAGCAACCACACAGACTACCCTAACAACCACCTAGCAACCATCCAGAACACTGTAGCCACCACCGGGAACACCCTAGCAACCGGGTGGTGAGATTTGCCAGTGCAAGCACCACTTCACATTTTCTTCTGGAAATGTGCCATAAATATGTTCCTGGAGGTCAAAAATTGACCTTGTCCTTCTTACAACATCAGAAGGAGTCTTTAAGTTTATATTGTTATGGTAAAAGGGTCCTCAAAAGATTTCAAACAATATAAACATGAAATGTAATAAAATAATCGAATAGTTAAGAGCTAAATCATGCCAAAAATATTATAGAAACTCTATAGTAACTATAAGTGAACACTACCAACCACCTGGTAACACCATAACAATGACCCAGAATACCATAGTAACCACCTAAAACACCCTAGCAACACCCTAGCAACCACCCAGAACACCCTAGCAGCAAACAAGAACACCCCAGCAACCACCTAGCAACACCCTAACAACCATCGAGAACAACCTGGCCACAGCTAAGCAACACCCTAGCAACATTAGCACCTTGGCAACCCCCCAGAATACCATAGCAACCGCATACAAACACCATAGCAACCACCCATAAAAACCCTAATAAACGCCTAAAAACCACCAACAACACCGTAGCAACCACCCAGAAAACCCTAGCAACCGGGTGGTGAAATTTTCCACTTCAGGCTCCACTTCACATTTACTTCTGGAAATGTGCATTAAATGTGCTCCCGATGGTCAAAAAAAGGCCTATGTATATCTAAAATAACATCAGAAAGAGTCTAAAAGTTTATATTGTTTTAAACTTTTTGAGGAACCTTTGACCAGAAATGAGTTCATTGACATCATGAGAGTAAATCCATAGGTATATGAACCCACAGATCAAGTACCCGTGGGACAAAAATGTGTTCTTGGAGGTCAAAAATTGTATATCTTATATAACATCAGAAGGAAGTCAAATATATGTCTGGCTGAAATGACATCATGAGAAGTAAATCCATCAGTATATAAACCCAAAGATCAAATACCCATGGGCCATAAATGTGTTTCTGGAGGTCAAAAATTGACCTATGTATAGCTAATGCAACATCAGGAGTCTATAAGTTCATATTTGTTTAAAAACTTTTGAGGAACCTTTGACCAGAAATGAGTTTAATAGGTCAGATATGGACTTCTCTATGGCTTAGGAAGCATCTGTTGGAGTCTATGAGTATATATGGAAAGTTCAAGATCAAGTACTTTTGGGCCAGAAATATGTTCAGTAGGTCAAATATCTTTCTGTCTGAAATGACATCATGAGAAGTAAAGCTCTCGGTATATTAGCCCAAAGATCAAATACCCGTATGCCATAAATGTGTTTCTGGAGGTCAAAAATTGACCTATGTATAGCTAATTTAACATCAGGAGTCTATAAGTTTATATTGTTTAAAACCTTTTGAGGAACCTTTGACCAGAAATGATTTCAATAGTTTCAGATATGGACTTCTCTATGGCTTAGACTGCAGTCTCTGAGTATGTATGGAAAGTTCAAGATCAAGTTCTTTTGGGCCATAAACATGTTCAGTAGGTCAAATATTTGTCTGGCTGAAATGACATCATGAGAAGTAAATCTCTCGGTATATTAACCCAAAGATCAAGCACCCGTGTGCCATGAAAAGTGTTCCTGGAGGTCAAAAATTGACCTATGTAATATAACATCAGAATGTTATATTACATAGTCTATGAGTACATATGGAAAGTTCAAGATCAAGTACTTTTGGGCCAGAAAAATGTTCTTTACGTAAAATATTTTTCTGGCTGAAATGACATCATGAGAAGTAAATCTCCAACCCACCAAAACACCCTAGCAACCACCTAGCAACACCCTTGCAAACACTGAGAACACCCTAGCAACAAACCAGAACACCCCAGCAACCATATGGCAACACCCTAGCAACCACCAGGAACAACCCAGCAACCGCCTAGCAACACCCTAGCAACCACCCGGAACACCATAGCAATCACCCAGAATACCCTAAAAAATGCCTAGCAACCACCCAGAACACCGTAGCAAACTCCCAGAACACCTGAGCAACCGGGTGGTGAGATTTGCCGCTTCAAGCTCCCCTTCACGTTTTCTTCTGGAAATGTGCCACAATGTGTTCCTGGAGGTCAAACATTGACCTATGTATATCTAATATAACATCAGAAGGAGTCAAAAAGTTTATATTGTTTTAATTTTTTTGAGGAACCTTTGACCAGAAATGAGTTCAATAGGTCAGATATGGACATCTCTATGGCTTAGGAAGCATCTGTTGGAGAATATGATTATGAATGGAAAGTACAAGATCAAGCACTTTTGGGCCAAAAATATGTTCAGTAGGTCAAATATCTTTCTGGCTGAAATGACATCATGAGAAGTAAAGCTCTCGGTATATTAACCCAAAGATCAAATACCCGTGGGCCATAAATGTGTTTCTGGAGGTCAAAAATTGACCTATGTGTAGCTAATGTAAAATCAGGAGTCTATAAGTTTATATTGTTTAAAACCTTTTGAAGAACCTTTGACCAGAAATGATTTCAATAGCTCAGATATGGACTTCTCTATAGCTTAGGAAGCATCTGTTGGAGTCTATGAGTATGAATGGAAAATACAAGATCAAGTACATTTGGGCCAGAAATATGTTCAGTAGGTCAAATATCTTTCTGGCTGAAATGACATCATAAGAAGTAAAGCTCTCGGTATATTAACCCAAAGATCAAATACCCGTATGCCATGAATGTGTTTCTGGAGGTCAAAAATTGACCTGTGTATAGCTAATGTAACATCAGGAGTCTATAAGTTTATATTGTTTAAAACCTTTTGAGGAACCTTTGACCAGAAATGATTTCAATAGCTCAGATATGAACTTTTCTATGGCTTAGGAAGGATCTGTTGGAGTCTATGAGTATGATTGGAAAATACAAGATCAAGTACTTTTGGGCCAGAAATATGTTCAGTAGGTCAAATATCTTTCTGGTTGAAATGATATCATGAAAAGTAAAGCTCTCGGTATATTAACCCAAAGATCAAATACCCGTATGCCATGAATGTTTCTGGAGGACAAAAATTGACCCATGTATAGCTAATGTAACATCAGGAGTCTATAAGTTTATATTGTTTAAAACCTTTTGAGGAACCTTTGACCAGAAATGATTTCAATAGCTCAGATATGACCTTTTCTGTGGCTTAGGAAGGATCTGTTGGAGTCTATGAGTATGATTGGAAAATACAAGATCAAGTACTTTTGGGCCAGAAATATGTTCAGTAGGTCAAATATCTTTCTGGCTGAAATGATATCATGAAAAGTAAAGCTCTCGGTATATTAACCCAAAGATCAAATACCCGTATGCCATGAATGTTTCTGGAGGTCAAAAATTGACCCATGTATAGCTAATGTAACATCAGGAGTCTATAAGTTTATATTGTTTAAAACCTTTTGAGGAACCTTTGACCAGAAATGATTTCAATAGTTCAGATATGGACTTCTCTATGGCTTAGGAAGCATCGACTGGAGTCTATGAGCATGTATGGAAGGTTCAAGATCAAGTACTTTTGGGCCAGAAAAATGTTCTTTACGTAAAATATATTTTTCTGGCTGAAATGACATCATGAGAAGTAAGTCTCCAACCCACCAAAACACCCTAGCAACCACCTAGCAACAACCTAGCAACCACCGAGAAAACCCTAGCAACAAACTAGAACACCCCAGCAACCATTTGGCAACACCCTAGCAACCACCAGGAACACCCCAGCAACCGCCTAGCAACACCCTAGCAACCACCCAGAACACCACAGATATCACACAGAATACCCTAAAAAAACGCCTAGCAACCACCCAGAACACCGTAGCAACCTCCCAGAACACTCTAGCAACCGGGTGGTGAGATTTGCCGCTTCAAGATCCACTTTACGTTTTCTTCTGTAATATAACATCAGAATGTTATATTACATAGTCTATGAGTACATATGGAAAGTTCAAGATCAAGTACTTTTGGGCCAGAAAAATGTTCTTTACGTAAAATATTTTTCTGGCTGAAATGACATCATGAGAAGTAAATCTCCAACCCACCAAAACACCCTAGCAACCACCTAGCAACACCCTTGCAAACACTGAGAACACCCTAGCAACAAACCAGAACACCCCAGCAACCATATGGCAACACCCTAGCAACCACCAGGAACAACCCAGCAACCGCCTAGCAACACCCTAGCAACCACCCGGAACACCATAGCAATCACCCAGAATACCCTAAAAAATGCCTAGCAACCACCCAGAACACCGTAGCAAACTCCCAGAACACCTGAGCAACCGGGTGGTGAGATTTGCCGCTTCAAGCTCCCCTTCACGTTTTCTTCTGGAAATGTGCCACAATGTGTTCCTGGAGGTCAAACATTGACCTATGTATATCTAATATAACATCAGAAGGAGTCAAAAAGTTTATATTGTTTTAATTTTTTTGAGGAACCTTTGACCAGAAATGAGTTCAATAGGTCAGATATGGACATCTCTATGGCTTAGGAAGCATCTGTTGGAGAATATGATTATGAATGGAAAGTACAAGATCAAGCACTTTTGGGCCAAAAATATGTTCAGTAGGTCAAATATCTTTCTGGCTGAAATGACATCATGAGAAGTAAAGCTCTCGGTATATTAACCCAAAGATCAAATACCCGTGGGCCATAAATATGTTTCTGGAGGTCAAAAATTGACCTATGTGTAGCTAATGTAAAATCAGGAGTCTATAAGTTTATATTGTTTAAAACCTTTTGAAGAACCTTTGACCAGAAATGATTTCAATAGCTCAGATATGGACTTCTCTATGGCTTAGGAAGCATCTGTTGGAGTCTATGAGTATGAATGGAAAATACAAGATCAAGTACTTTTGGGCCAGAAATATGTTCAGTAGGTCAAATATCTTTCTGGCTGAAATGACATCATAAGAAGTAAAGCTCTCGGTATATTAACCCAAAGATCAAATACCCGTATGCCATGACTATGTTTCTGGAGGTAAAAATTGACCTATGTATAGCTAATGTAACATCAGGTGTCTATAAGTTTATATTGTTTAAAACCTTTTGAGGAACCTTTGACCAGAAATGATTTCAATAGCTCAGATAATAACTTTTCTGTGGCCTAGGAAGGATCTGTTGGAGTCTATGAGTATGATTGGAAAATACAAGATCAAGTACTTTTGGGCCAGAAATATGTTCAGTAGGTCAAATATCTTTCTGGTTGAAATGATATCATGAAAAGTAAAGCTCTCGGTATTAACCCAAAGATCAAATACCCGTATGCCATGAATGTTTCTGGAGGTCAAAAATTGACCCATGTATAGCTAATGTAACATCAGGAGTCTATAAGTTTATATTGTTTAAAACCTTTTGAGGAACCTTTGACCAGAAATGATTTCAATAGCTCAGATATGAACTTTTCTGTGGCTTAGGAAGGATCTGTTGGAGTCTATGAGTATGATTGGAAAATACAAGATCAAGTACTTTTGGGCCAGAAATATGTTCAGTAGGTCAAATATCTTTCTGGCTGAAATGATATCATGAAAAGTAAAGCTCTCGGTATATTAACCCAAAGATCAAATACCCGTATGCCATGAATGTTTCTGGAGGTCAAAAATTGACCCATGTATAGCTAATGTAACATCAGGAGTCTATAAGTTTATATTGTTTAAAACCTTTTGAGGAACCTTTGACCAGAAATGATTTCAATAGTTCAGATATGGACTTCTCTATGGCTTAGGAAGCATCGACTGGAGTCTATGAGCATGTATGGAAGGTTCAAGATCAAGTACTTTTGGGCCAGAAAAATGTTCTTTACGTAAAATATATTTTTTCTGGCTGAAATGACATCATGAGAAGTAAGTCTCCAACCCACCAAAACACCCTAGCAACCACCTAGCAACAACCTAGCAACCACCGAGAAAACCCTAGCAACAAACTAGAACACCCCAGCAACCATTTGGCAACACCCTAGCAACCACCAGGAACACCCCAGCAACCGCCTAGCAACACCCTAGCAAACACCCAGAATACCACAGATATCACACAGAATACCCTAAAAACGCCTAGCAACCACCCAGAACACCGTAGCAACCTCCCAGAACACTCTAGCAACCGGGTGGTGAGATTTGCCGCTTCAAGATCCACTTCACGTTTTCTTCTGGAAATGTGCCATAAATGTGTTCTTGAAGGTCAAAACTTGACCTTTTTTTATCTAATATGACATCAGAAGGAGTCTATAGAGTAATAAAGTTTAATAAAGTTTATATTGTTTTTAACTTTGTGAGGAACCTTTGACCAGAAATGAGTTCAATAGTTCAGATATGGACTTCTCTATGGCTTAGGAAGCATCTGTTGGAGTCTATGAGTATGAATGGAAAGTACAAAATTAAGTACTTTTGGGCCAGAAATATGTTCAGTAGGTCAAATATCTTTCTGGCTGAAATGACATCATGAGAAGTAAAGCTCTCGGTATATTAACCCACAGATCAAGGAACCGTGGGCCATAAATGTGTTCCTGGAGATCAAAAATTGACCTAAGTAAATATAACATCAGAAGGAGTTTAGGAGTTTATATCGTTTTAAACTCTTTGAGGAACGTTTGACCAGAAATTAGTTTAAAATGTCAAATATGGACTTTTCCATGGCTTAGGAAGCATCTATTGGAGTCTGTGAGTATGTATGGAAAGTTCAAGATCAAGTACTTTTGGGCCAGAAATATCTTCAGTAGGTCAAATATATGTCTGGCTGAAATTTGTGTTTCATTGCAATACTTAAATTTTCTAACTTGTTCTTTGCATTGAAAAGAAAAGATAAAACACAAGTGCTTTCCCATGCGTTTCCGTTCTACAACTAATTAAATTGTGTTTTGACGAGAAGACATTACAAAAGTGATCGATTTACAATGCATAAACGAACTTGTTCCTTTGTGCAACGAAGAGACTTGCAATTCATGTGCTTTAGGATTGCATTGTACATGCATGCAATAACTAACCTCTATGTAATTAAAAGAAAACAATAAGAAGTGTTTCGATGCATTTGAATAACCTATCTGACTTGTTCCTCGTTATGCCTGTCCACGCGATAACTAACCTCTGCGCAATGAAAAGAAAACACCTAAGATGTGTTTCATTGCATTGCATGACCTATCTAACTTGTTCCTCATTTTAGGCCCGTTCACGCAAAATCTAACCTCTGTGCAATGAAAAGAAAACACCTAAGATGTGTTTCATTGCATTGCATGACCTATCTAACTTGTTCGGTGAACGTGATTTCATCAACTACCACATGTTCCTGGATCAACATCATTGTTGATCCAGGAACATGTGGTTGATCCAACAATGATGTTGATCCAGGATCAACATCATTGTTGATCCTGGATCAACTTTTCAATCAACCAAACAGATTTGAGGAACAAGTTTACAGTTTATGTCATTTTTAGGTTTAGATTTAAAACCAGAGTGAAGTACTTAAACATCAGTGTCATTCACCTTTGCACCTTCTGATAAGGGAAAAGTTATGAGTAGAGTTAGGTTTAGGGGTAGGGATTGGTTAAGGACAACATTTTTGGGACAGGAATTTTGATCCAGGATCATCAAAATATGTTGATCCAGGATCCTTGAAAAAATCATGCTGACCAACTTGTTCCTAAGTTATGCATATGCACAAAAATAATTAAACTCTGAGCAATGAAAAGAAAAACACCATAAGATGTGTTTCGTTGCATTGCATGATATATCTAACTTGTTTCTAGTAATGCATATGCACGCAATAACTAACCTCTGCGCGGTGAAAGGAAAACGCCTAAGATGTGTTTCATTGCATTGCATGACCTATCTGACTCATTCCTCGTCATGAAATATGCATGCAAGAAATAAACTCTGCGCGGTGAAAGGAAAACGCCTAAGACGTGTTTCAGTGCATTGCGTGACCTATCTGGCTTGTTCTTCGGCATGCAATATGCACTCAATAACTAACCTCTGCGCGGTGAAAGGAAAATGACTAAGACGTGTTTCAATGCATTGCATGACCAATCTGACTTGTTCCTCGTCATGCAATATACACGCAATAACTAACCTCTCCGCGGTGAAAGGAAAACGCCTAAGACGTGTTTCAGTGCATTGCATGACCTATCTTGTTCCTCGTTATGCAATATGCATGCAATAACTCTCCTCTGTGAGGTGAAAGGAAAACGCCTAAGACGCCTGTTTCAGTGCATTGCATGATCTATCTGGCTTGTTCTTCGTCATGAAATATGCACGCAATAATTAACCTCTGCGTGGTGAAAGGAAAACCCCTAAGACATGTTTCAGTGCATTGCATGAACTATCTGACTTGTTCCTCGTCATGCAATATGCACGCAATAACTAACCTCTGTGCGGTGAAAGGAAAACGCCTAAGACGTGTTTCATTGCATTGCATGACCTATCTGACTTGTTCCTCGTTATGCAATATGCATGCAATAACCTCTGACTGGTGAAAGGAAAACGCCTAAGACGTGTTTCAGTGCATTGCATGACCTATCTGACTTGTTCATCGTCATGCATTATGCACGCAATAACTAAACTCTGCGAGGTGAAAGGAAAACGCCTAAGACGTGTTTCAGTGCATTGCATGACCTATCTGACTTGTTCCTCGTCATGCAATATGCACGCAATAACTCTCCTCTGCGAGGTGAAAGGAAAACGCCTAAGACGCCTGTTTCAGTACATTGCATGATCTATCTGAATTGTTCCTCGTTATGCAATATGCGTGCAAGAACTAAACTTTGCGCGGTGAAAGGAAAACGCCTAAGATGTGTTTCAGTGCATTGCATGACCTATCTGACTTGTTCCTCATCATGCAATATGCACGCAATAACTAACCTCTGCGCGGTGAAAGGAAAACGCCTAAGACGTGTTTCAGTGCATAGCATTACCTATCTGGATTCTTCCTCGTCGTGCAATATGCACGCAATAACTAACCTCTGCGCGGTGAAAGGAAAATGCCTAAGACGTGTTTCAGTGCATAGCATTACCTATCTGGCTTGTTCCTCGTCGTGCAATATGTACGCAAAAACTAACCTCTGCGCGGTGAAAGGAAAACGCCTAATACGTGTTTCAGTGCATTACATGACCTATCTGACTTATTCATCGTTATGCAATATGCATGCAAGAACTAAACTCTGCACGGTGAAAGGATAACGCCTAAGACGTGTTTCAGTGCATTGCATGACCTATCTGACTTGTTTTTCGTCATGCAAAATGCACGCAGTAATTAACCTCTTCGTGGTTAAAGGAAAACACCTAAGACATGTTTTAGTGCATTGCATGACCTATCTGACTTGTTCCTCGTTATGCAATATGCATGCAATAACCTCTGCCTGGTGAAAGGAAAACGCCTAAGACGTGTTTCAGTGCATTGCATGACCTATCTGACTTGTTCCTCATCATGCATTATGCACGCAATAACTAAACTCTGCGCGGTGAAAGGAAAACGCCTAAGACGTGTTTCAGTGCATTGCATGATCTATCTGAATTGTTCCTCGTTATGCAATATGCGTGCAAGAACTAAACTTTGCGCGGTGAAAGGAAAACGCCTAAGACGTGTTTCAGTGCATTGCATGACCTATCTGACTTGTTCCTCATCATGCAATATGCACGCAATGACTAACCTCTGCGCGGTGAAAGGAAAACGCCTAAGACGTGTTTCAGTGCATAGCATTACCTATCTGGCTTGTTCCTCGTCGTGCAATATGCACGCAAAAACTAACCTCTGCGCGGTGAAAGGAAAATGACTAAGACGTGTTTCCAGTGCATTGCATGACCTATCTGACTTGTTCCTCGTCATTCAATATGCATGCAAGAAATAAACTCTGCGCGGTGAAAGGAAAACGCCTAAGACGTGTTTCAGTGCATTGCATGACCTATCTGACTTGTTCCTCATCATGCAATATGCACGCAATAACTAACCTCTGCGCGGTGAAAGGAAAACGCCTAAAACGTGTTTCAGTGCATTGCATGACCTATCTGGCTTGTTCTTCGTCATGAAATATGCACGCAATAATTAACCTCTGCGTGGTGAAAGGAAAACCCCTAAGACATGTTTCCGTGCATTGCATGACCTATCTGACTTGTTCCTAGTCATGCAATATGCACGCAATAACTAACCTTTGTGCGGTGAAAGGAAAACGCCTAAGACGTGTTTCATTGCATTGCATGACCTATCTGACTTGTTCCTCGTTATGCAATATGCATGCAATAACCTCTGCACGGTGAAAAAATAACGCCTAAGACGTGTTTCAGTGCATTGCATGACCTATCTGACTTGTTCTTCGTCATGCAAAATGCACGCAGTAATTAACCTCTGCGTGGTTAAAGGAAAACACCTAAGACATGTTTTAGTGCATTGCATGACCTATCTGACTTATTCCTCGTCATGCAATATGCACGCAATAACTAACCTTTGCATGCATGCATGACCTATCTGGCTTGTTCTTCGTCATGCAATATGCACGCAATAACTAACCTCTCCGCGGTGAAAGGAAAAAGCCTAAGACATGTTTCAGTGCATTGCATGACCTATCTGACTTGTTCCTCGTCATGCAATATGCACGCAATAACTAACCTCTGCGCGGTGAAGGAAAACGCCTTAGACGTGTTTCAGTGCATTGCATGACCTATCTGACTTGTTCCTCGTTATGCAATATGCATGCGATAACCTCTGCGTGGTGAAAGGAAAACGCCTAAGACATGTTTTAGTGCATTGCATGACCTATCTGACTTGTTCCTCGTCATGCAATATGCACGCAGTAACTAACCTCTGCGCGTTGAAAGGAAAACGCCTAAGACATGTTTCAGTGCATTGCATGACCTATCTGGCTTGTTCTTCGTCATGCAATATGTACGCAATAACTAACCTCTGCGTGGTTAAAGGAAAACGCATAAGACATGTTTTTGTGCATTGCATGACCTATCTGGCTTGTTCTTCGTCATGCAATATGTACGCAATAACTAACCTCTGCGCGTTGAAGGAAAACACCTAAGACGTGTTTCAGTGCATTGCATGACCTATATGACTTGTTCCTCGTTGCAATGAAAATATATAATGTGATTTTGCATGCATTTTTATTTTACAAACTAATTTATTTGTGCACAGACGAGAAAACATCACATGAGATGTCACTTTACAGTGCACGGTATAACGATTGAGCTCATTTCTGGTAAAAGGGTCCTCAAAAGTGTTTAAACAATATAAGTTTATAGACACATTTTGATGATATATAAGCTATACAAAGGTTCCTATTTGACCTACTGAACATAGTTCTGGCCCACAAGTTCTAGATCTTAAACTTTCTAAACATACTCATTGACTCCTTTTGATGTTACTGAAGCCATACAAGAGTCCTTATTTTACCTAATGAACATATTAGCCACATGGATTGTTTAGATCTGACCCATTGAACTCATTTCTGGTCATAGGGTACTTGATCGTTAGGTTACTATACATTGATTTTTACTACTTGTGATGTTTTATGAGCAGGAAGATATTTGACTGATATTTGACTGAACATATATCTCTCCCACGAGTACCTGATATTGAACTTTCTATACATACTAAATAGACTACTTCTTATGCTTCCTAGAACTAGAGGTTTCTATTTGACCTACAAACATAGTCCTGGCCCACGAGTACTAGGTCTCGAACTTTCTATAAATTCTCAAAGACTATTTTTGATGCTTCTTAAGCCATATAGAATGTCCACATCTTATGTATTTAACTCATTTCTGGTCAAAGGGTCCTCAAATGTTTTTAAACAAGAAAAACTATGAGACTCCTTCTGATATTACATGAGCTATAAATAGGTTCCTTTTTGACGCACTGAACATAGTTGAGGCACACGAGTACTTGATCTTGAATGGTCTAAATATACTCATTTCCTCCTTTTGATGTCACTGAAGCCATACAAGAGTCCTTATTTTAACTACCTTTTGATGATACATAATCAAAATCAAAAATTGATTTGGGCCAGAAATCAATTGGCAAAAACTTTATAAAAACTCTATAGTAACCATTTGTGGACATTGCCAACCACCTAGAAACACCATAGGAACCACACAGACTACCATAGTAACCACCTAAAACACCCTAGCAACCATCCAGAACACCCTAGCAACAGAGCAACCAACGAGAACACCTTAGCAACACCTAGCAACCAACCAGACCACCCTGGCAACCGCCTAGCAACACCCTGGCAACCACCCAGAACACCCTAGCAACCACCTAGCAACACCCTAGCAACCACACAGACTACCCTAACAACCACCTAGCAACCATCCAGAACACTGTAGCCACCACCGGGAACACCCTAGCAACCGGGTGGTGAGATTTGCCAGTGCAAGCACCACTTCACATTTTCTTCTGGAAATGTGCCATAAATATGTTCCTGGAGGTCAAAAATTGACCTTGTCCTTCTTACAACATCAGAAGGAGTCTTTAAGTTTATATTGTTATGGTAAAAGGGTCCTCAAAAGATTTCAAACAATATAAACATGAAATGTAATAAAATAATCGAATAGTTAAGAGCTAAATCATGCCAAAAATATTATAGAAACTCTATAGTAACTATAAGTGAACACTACCAACCACCTGGTAACACCATAACAATGACCCAGAATACCATAGTAACCACCTAAAACACCCTAGCAACACCCTAGCAACCACCCAGAACACCCTAGCAGCAAACAAGAACACCCCAGCAACCACCTAGCAACACCCTAACAACCATCGAGAACAACCTGGCCACAGCTAAGCAACACCCTAGCAACATTAGCACCTTGGCAACCCCCCAGAATACCATAGCAACCGCATACAAACACCATAGCAACCACCCATAAAAACCCTAATAAACGCCTAAAAACCACCAACAACACCGTAGCAACCACCCAGAAAACCCTAGCAACCGGGTGGTGAAATTTTCCACTTCAGGTTCCACTTCACATTTACTTCTGGAAATGTGCATTAAATGTGCTCCCGATGGTCAAAAAAAGGCCTATGTATATCTAAAATAACATCAGAAAGAGTCTAAAAGTTTATATTGTTTTAAACTTTTTGAGGAACCTTTGACCAGAAATGAGTTCATTGACATCATGAGAGTAAATCCATAGGTATATGAACCCACAGATCAAGTACCCGTGGGACAAAAATGTGTTCTTGGAGGTCAAAAATTGTATATCTTATATAACATCAGAAGGAAGTCAAATATATGTCTGGCTGAAATGACATCATGAGAAGTAAATCCATCAGTATATAAACCCAAAGATCAAATACCCATGGGCCATAAATGTGTTTCTGGAGGTCAAAAATTGACCTATGTATAGCTAATGCAACATCAGGAGTCTATAAGTTCATATTTGTTTAAAAACTTTTGAGGAACCTTTGACCAGAAATGAGTTTAATAGGTCAGATATGGACTTCTCTATGGCTTAGGAAGCATCTGTTGGAGTCTATGAGTATATATGGAAAGTTCAAGATCAAGTACTTTTGGGCCAGAAATATGTTCAGTAGGTCAAATATCTTTCTGTCTGAAATGACATCATGAGAAGTAAAGCTCTCGGTATATTAGCCCAAAGATCAAATACCCGTATGCCATAAATGTGTTTCTGGAGGTCAAAAATTGACCTATGTATAGCTAATTTAACATCAGGAGTCTATAAGTTTATATTGTTTAAAACCTTTTGAGGAACCTTTGACCAGAAATGATTTCAATAGTTTCAGATATGGACTTCTCTATGGCTTAGACTGCAGTCTCTGAGTATGTATGGAAAGTTCAAGATCAAGTTCTTTTGGGCCATAAACATGTTCAGTAGGTCAAATATTTGTCTGGCTGAAATGACATCATGAGAAGTAAATCTCTCGGTATATTAACCCAAAGATCAAGCACCCGTGTGCCATGAAAAGTGTTCCTGGAGGTCAAAAATTGACCTATGTAATATAACATCAGAATGTTATATTACATAGTCTATGAGTACATATGGAAAGTTCAAGATCAAGTACTTTTGGGCCAGAAAAATGTTCTTTACGTAAAATATTTTTCTGGCTGAAATGACATCATGAGAAGTAAATCTCCAACCCACCAAAACACCCTAGCAACCACCTAGCAACACCCTTGCAAACACTGAGAACACCCTAGCAACAAACCAGAACACCCCAGCAACCATATGGCAACACCCTAGCAACCACCAGGAACAACCCAGCAACCGCCTAGCAACACCCTAGCAACCACCCGGAACACCATAGCAATCACCCAGAATACCCTAAAAAATGCCTAGCAACCACCCAGAACACCGTAGCAAACTCCCAGAACACCTGAGCAACCGGGTGGTGAGATTTGCCGCTTCAAGCTCCCCTTCACGTTTTCTTCTGGAAATGTGCCACAATGTGTTCCTGGAGGTCAAACATTGACCTATGTATATCTAATATAACATCAGAAGGAGTCAAAAAGTTTATATTGTTTTAATTTTTTTGAGGAACCTTTGACCAGAAATGAGTTCAATAGGTCAGATATGGACATCTCTATGGCTTAGGAAGCATCTGTTGGAGAATATGATTATGAATGGAAAGTACAAGATCAAGCACTTTTGGGCCAAAAATATGTTCAGTAGGTCAAATATCTTTCTGGCTGAAATGACATCATGAGAAGTAAAGCTCTCGGTATATTAACCCAAAGATCAAATACCCGTGGGCCATAAATGTGTTTCTGGAGGTCAAAAATTGACCTATGTGTAGCTAATGTAAAATCAGGAGTCTATAAGTTTATATTGTTTAAAACCTTTTGAAGAACCTTTGACCAGAAATGATTTCAATAGCTCAGATATGGACTTCTCTATAGCTTAGGAAGCATCTGTTGGAGTCTATGAGTATGAATGGAAAATACAAGATCAAGTACATTTGGGCCAGAAATATGTTCAGTAGGTCAAATATCTTTCTGGCTGAAATGACATCATAAGAAGTAAAGCTCTCGGTATATTAACCCAAAGATCAAATACCCGTATGCCATGAATGTGTTTCTGGAGGTCAAAAATTGACCTGTGTATAGCTAATGTAACATCAGGAGTCTATAAGTTTATATTGTTTAAAACCTTTTGAGGAACCTTTGACCAGAAATGATTTCAATAGCTCAGATATGAACTTTTCTATGGCTTAGGAAGGATCTGTTGGAGTCTATGAGTATGATTGGAAAATACAAGATCAAGTACTTTTGGGCCAGAAATATGTTCAGTAGGTCAAATATCTTTCTGGTTGAAATGATATCATGAAAAGTAAAGCTCTCGGTATATTAACCCAAAGATCAAATACCCGTATGCCATGAATGTTTCTGGAGGACAAAAATTGACCCATGTATAGCTAATGTAACATCAGGAGTCTATAAGTTTATATTGTTTAAAACCTTTTGAGGAACCTTTGACCAGAAATGATTTCAATAGCTCAGATATGACCTTTTCTGTGGCTTAGGAAGGATCTGTTGGAGTCTATGAGTATGATTGGAAAATACAAGATCAAGTACTTTTGGGCCAGAAATATGTTCAGTAGGTCAAATATCTTTCTGGCTGAAATGATATCATGAAAAGTAAAGCTCTCGGTATATTAACCCAAAGATCAAATACCCGTATGCCATGAATGTTTCTGGAGGTCAAAAATTGACCCATGTATAGCTAATGTAACATCAGGAGTCTATAAGTTTATATTGTTTAAAACCTTTTGAGGAACCTTTGACCAGAAATGATTTCAATAGTTCAGATATGGACTTCTCTATGGCTTAGGAAGCATCGACTGGAGTCTATGAGCATGTATGGAAGGTTCAAGATCAAGTACTTTTGGGCCAGAAAAATGTTCTTTACGTAAAATATATTTTTCTGGCTGAAATGACATCATGAGAAGTAAGTCTCCAACCCACCAAAACACCCTAGCAACCACCTAGCAACAACCTAGCAACCACCGAGAAAACCCTAGCAACAAACTAGAACACCCCAGCAACCATTTGGCAACACCCTAGCAACCACCAGGAACACCCCAGCAACCGCCTAGCAACACCCTAGCAACCACCCAGAACACCACAGATATCACACAGAATACCCTAAAAAAACGCCTAGCAACCACCCAGAACACCGTAGCAACCTCCCAGAACACTCTAGCAACCGGGTGGTGAGATTTGCCGCTTCAAGATCCACTTTACGTTTTCTTCTGTAATATAACATCAGAATGTTATATTACATAGTCTATGAGTACATATGGAAAGTTCAAGATCAAGTACTTTTGGGCCAGAAAAATGTTCTTTACGTAAAATATTTTTCTGGCTGAAATGACATCATGAGAAGTAAATCTCCAACCCACCAAAACACCCTAGCAACCACCTAGCAACACCCTTGCAAACACTGAGAACACCCTAGCAACAAACCAGAACACCCCAGCAACCATATGGCAACACCCTAGCAACCACCAGGAACAACCCAGCAACCGCCTAGCAACACCCTAGCAACCACCCGGAACACCATAGCAATCACCCAGAATACCCTAAAAAATGCCTAGCAACCACCCAGAACACCGTAGCAAACTCCCAGAACACCTGAGCAACCGGGTGGTGAGATTTGCCGCTTCAAGCTCCCCTTCACGTTTTCTTCTGGAAATGTGCCACAATGTGTTCCTGGAGGTCAAACATTGACCTATGTATATCTAATATAACATCAGAAGGAGTCAAAAAGTTTATATTGTTTTAATTTTTTTGAGGAACCTTTGACCAGAAATGAGTTCAATAGGTCAGATATGGACATCTCTATGGCTTAGGAAGCATCTGTTGGAGAATATGATTATGAATGGAAAGTACAAGATCAAGCACTTTTGGGCCAAAAATATGTTCAGTAGGTCAAATATCTTTCTGGCTGAAATGACATCATGAGAAGTAAAGCTCTCGGTATATTAACCCAAAGATCAAATACCCGTGGGCCATAAATATGTTTCTGGAGGTCAAAAATTGACCTATGTGTAGCTAATGTAAAATCAGGAGTCTATAAGTTTATATTGTTTAAAACCTTTTGAAGAACCTTTGACCAGAAATGATTTCAATAGCTCAGATATGGACTTCTCTATGGCTTAGGAAGCATCTGTTGGAGTCTATGAGTATGAATGGAAAATACAAGATCAAGTACTTTTGGGCCAGAAATATGTTCAGTAGGTCAAATATCTTTCTGGCTGAAATGACATCATAAGAAGTAAAGCTCTCGGTATATTAACCCAAAGATCAAATACCCGTATGCCATGACTATGTTTCTGGAGGTAAAAATTGACCTATGTATAGCTAATGTAACATCAGGTGTCTATAAGTTTATATTGTTTAAAACCTTTTGAGGAACCTTTGACCAGAAATGATTTCAATAGCTCAGATAATAACTTTTCTGTGGCCTAGGAAGGATCTGTTGGAGTCTATGAGTATGATTGGAAAATACAAGATCAAGTACTTTTGGGCCAGAAATATGTTCAGTAGGTCAAATATCTTTCTGGTTGAAATGATATCATGAAAAGTAAAGCTCTCGGTATTAACCCAAAGATCAAATACCCGTATGCCATGAATGTTTCTGGAGGTCAAAAATTGACCCATGTATAGCTAATGTAACATCAGGAGTCTATAAGTTTATATTGTTTAAAACCTTTTGAGGAACCTTTGACCAGAAATGATTTCAATAGCTCAGATATGAACTTTTCTGTGGCTTAGGAAGGATCTGTTGGAGTCTATGAGTATGATTGGAAAATACAAGATCAAGTACTTTTGGGCCAGAAATATGTTCAGTAGGTCAAATATCTTTCTGGCTGAAATGATATCATGAAAAGTAAAGCTCTCGGTATTTTAACCCAAAGATCAAATACCCGTATGCCATGAATGTTTCTGGAGGTCAAAAATTGACCCATGTATAGCTAATGTAACATCAGGAGTCTATAAGTTTATATTGTTTAAAACCTTTTGAGGAACCTTTGACCAGAAATGATTTCAATAGTTCAGATATGGACTTCTCTATGGCTTAGGAAGCATCGACTGGAGTCTATGAGCATGTATGGAAGGTTCAAGATCAAGTACTTTTGGGCCAGAAAAATGTTCTTTACGTAAAATATATTTTTTCTGGCTGAAATGACATCATGAGAAGTAAGTCTCCAACCCACCAAAACACCCTAGCAACCACCTAGCAACAACCTAGCAACCACCGAGAAAACCCTAGCAACAAACTAGAACACCCCAGCAACCATTTGGCAACACCCTAGCAACCACCAGGAACACCCCAGCAACCGCCTAGCAACACCCTAGCAAACACCCAGAATACCACAGATATCACACAGAATACCCTAAAAAACGCCTAGCAACCACCCAGAACACCGTAGCAACCTCCCAGAACACTCTAGCAACCGGGTGGTGAGATTTGCCGCTTCAAGATCCACTTCACGTTTTCTTCTGGAAATGTGCCATAAATGTGTTCTTGAAGGTCAAAACTTGACCTTTTTATATCTAATATGACATCAGAAGGAGTCTATAGAGTAATAAAGTTTAATAAAGTTTATATTGTTTTTAACTTTGTGAGGAACCTTTGACCAGAAATGAGTTCAATAGTTCAGATATGGACTTCTCTATGGCTTAGGAAGCATCTGTTGGAGTCTATGAGTATGAATGGAAAGTACAAAATTAAGTACTTTTGGGCCAGAAATATGTTCAGTAGGTCAAATATCTTTCTGGCTGAAATGACATCATGAGAAGTAAAGCTCTCGGTATATTAACCCACAGATCAAGGAACCGTGGGCCATAAATGTGTTCCTGGAGATCAAAAATTGACCTAAGTAAATATAACATCAGAAGGAGTTTAGGAGTTTATATCGTTTTAAACTCTTTGAGGAACGTTTGACCAGAAATTAGTTTAAAATGTCAAATATGGACTTTTCCATGGCTTAGGAAGCATCTATTGGAGTCTGTGAGTATGTATGGAAAGTTCAAGATCAAGTACTTTTGGGCCAGAAATATCTTCAGTAGGTCAAATATATGTCTGGCTGAAATTTGTGTTTCATTGCAATACTTAAATTTTCTAACTTGTTCTTTGCATTGAAAAGAAAAGATAAAACACAAGTGCTTTCCCATGCGTTTCCATTCTACAACTAATTCATTTGTGTTTTGACGAGAAGACATTACAAAAGTGATCGATTTACAATGCATAAACGAACTTGTTCCTTTGTGCAACGAAGAGATTTGCAATTCATGTGCTTTAGGATTGCATTGTACATGCATGCAATAACTAACCTCTATGCAATTAAAAGAAAACACCTAAGATGTGTTTCGATGCATTTGAATGACCTATCTGACTTGTTCCTCGTTATGCCTGTCCACGCGATAACTAACCTCTGCGCAATGAAAAGAAAACACAAAGATGTGTTTCATTGCATTGCATGACCTATCTAACTTGTTCCTCGTTACGCATATGCTCGCAATAACTGACCTCTGTGCATTGAAAAGAAAACAACTAAGATATGTTTCAATTGCATTGCAAGACATATCTAACTTCTTCCTCATTAGGCCTGTTCACGCAAAATCTAACCTCTGTGCAATGAAAAGAAAACACACCTAAGATGTGTTTCATTGCATTGCATGACCTATCTAACTTGTTCGGTGAACGTGATTTCATCAACTACCACATGTTCCTGGATCAACATCATTGTTGATCCTGGATCAACTTTTCAATCAACCAAATAGATTTGAGGAACAAGTTTACAGTTTATGTCATTTTTAGGTTTAGATTTAGAACCAGAGTGAAGTACTTAAACATCAGTGTCATTCACCTTTGTACCTTCTGATAAGGGAAAGGTTATGAGTAGAGTTAGGTTTAGGGGTAGGGATTGGTTAAGTACAACATTTTTGGGACAGGAATGTTGATCCAGGATCATCAAAATATGTTGATCCAGGACCATGTCTTACTTGAAAAAATCATGCTGACCAACTTGTTCCTAAGATATGCATATGCACAAAAATAACTAAACTCTGCGCAATGAAAAGAAAACACCATAAGATGTGTTTCGTTGCATTGCATGATATATCTAACTTGTTTCTAGTAATGCATATGCACGCAATAACTAACCTCTGCGCGGTGAAAGGAAAACGCCTAAGATGTGTTTCATTGCATTGCATGACCTATCTGACTCGTTCCTCGTCATGCAATATGCACTCAATAACTAACCTCTGCGCCGTGAAAGGAAAACGCCTAAGACGTTTTTCAGTGCATTGCATGACATATCTGACTTGTTCCTCGTCATTCAATATGCATGCAATAACTAACCTCTGCGCGGTGAAAGGAAAACGCCTAAGATGTGTTTCATTGCATTGCATGACCTATCTGACTCGTTCCTAGTCATGCAATATGCACTCAATAACTAACCTCTGCGCGGTGAAAGGAAAACGCCTAAGACGTTTTTCAGTGCATTGCATGACCTATCTGACTTGTTCCTCATCATGCAATATGCACGCAATAACTAACCTCTGCGCGGTGAAAGGAAAACCCCTAAGACGTGTTTCAGTGCATTGCATGACTTATCTGACCTATTCATCGTTATGCAATATGCATGCAAGAACTAAACTCTGCGCGGTGAAAGGAAAACGCCTAAGAGGTGTTTCAGTGCATTGCATTACCTATCTGACTTGTTCCTCGTCATGCAATATGCACGCAATAACTAACCTCAGCGCGGTGTAAGGAAAACGCCTAATACGTGTTTCAGTGCATTGCATGACCTATCTGACTTATCCATCTTTATGCAATATGCATGCAAGAACTTAACTCTGCACTGTGAAAGGATAACGCCTAAGACGTGTTTCAGTGCATTGCATGACCTATCTGACTTGTTCTTCGTCATGCAATATGCACGCAATAACTAACCTCTGCGTGGTTAAAGGAAAACGCCTAAGACATGTTTTAGTGCATTGCATGACCTATCTGACTTGTTCCTCGTCATGCAATATGCACGCAATAACTAACCTTTGCATGCATGCATGACCTATCTGGCTTGTTCTTCGTCATGAAATATGCACGCAATAACTAACCTCTGCTTGGTGAAAGGAAAAAGCCTAAGACATGTTTCAGTGCATTGCATGACCTATCTGACTTGTTCCTCGTCATGCAATATGCACGCAATAACTAACCTCTGCGCGGTGAAAGAAAACGCCTTAGACGTGTTTCAGTGCATTGCATGACCTATCTGACTTGTTCCTCGTTATGCAATATGCATGCAACAACCTCTGCGTGGTGTAAGGAAAACGCCTGAGACGTGTTTCAGTGCATTGCATGACCTATCTGACTTATTCTTCGTTATGCAATATGCATGCAAGAACTAAACTCTGCACGGTGAAAGGAAAACGCCTAAGACGTGTTTCAGTGCATTGCATGACCTATCTGACTTGTTCCTCGTCATGCAATATGCGCGCAATAACTAACCTCTGCGCGGTGAAGGAAAACACCTAAGACGTGTTTCAGTGCATTGCATGACCTATATGACTTGTTCCTCGTTATGCAATATGCATGCAATAACCTCTGCGTGGTGAAAGGAAAACGCCTAAGACGTGTTTCAGTGCATTGCATGAACTATCTGAGTTGTTCTTCGTTATGCAATATGCGTGCAAGAACTAAACTCTGCGCGGTGAAAGGAAAACGCCTAAGACGTGTTTCAAGTGCGTTGCATGACCTATCTGACTTGTTCCTCGTCATGCAATATGCACGCAATAACTAACCTCTGCGCGGTGAAAGGAAAAACGCCTAAGACGTGTTTCAGTGCATTGCATGACCTATCTGACGTATTCATCGTTATGCAATATGCATGCAAGAACTAAACTCTGCACGGTGAAAGGATAACGTCTAAGACGTGTTTCAGTGCATTGCATGACCTATCTGGCTTGTTCTTCGTCATGCAATATGCACGCAATAACTAACCTCTGCGTGGTTAAAGGAAAACGACTAAGACATGTTTTAGTGCATTGCATGACCTATCTGACTTGTTCCTCGTCATGCAATATGCACGCAATAACTAACCTTTGCATGCATGCATGACCTATCTGATGTATTCATCGTTATGCAATATGCATGCAAGAACTAAACTCTGCACGGTGAAAGGATAACGCCTAAGACGTGTTTCAGGGCATTGCATGACCTATCTGGCTTGTTCTTCGTCATGCAATATGCACGCAATAACTAACCTCTGCGTGGTTAAAGGAAAACGACTAAGACATGTTTTAGTGCATTGCATGACCTATCTGACTTGTTCCTCATCATGCAATATGCACGCAATAAGTAAACTCTGCGCGGTGAAGGAAAACGCCTAAGACGTGTTTCATTGCATTGCATGACCTATCTGACTTATTCCTCGTTATGCAATATGAATGCAATAACCTCTGCTTGGTGAAAAGAAAACGCCTAAGACGTGTTTCAGTGCATTGCTTGACCTATCTGACTTGTTCCTCGTTGCAATGAAAATATATAATGTGATTTTGCATGCATTTTTATTTTACAAACTAATTTATTTGTGCACAGACGAGAAAACATCACATGAGATGTCACTTTACAGTGCACGGTATAGCTATTGAGCTCATTTCTGGTAAAAGGGTCCTCAAAAGTGTTTAAACAATATAAGTTTATAGACACATTTTGATGATATATTAGCTATACAAAGGTTCCTATTTGACCTACTGAACATAGTTCTGGCCCACAAGTACTAGATCTTAAACTTTCTGCACATACTCATTGACTCATTTTGATGTTACTGAAGCCATACTAGAGTCCTTTTTTAACCTAATGAACATATTAGCCACATGGATTGTTTAGATCTGACCCATTGAACTCATTTCTGGTCAAAGGGTACTTGATCGTTAGGTTACTATACATTGATTTTTACTACTTGTGATGTTTTATGAGCAGGAAGATATTTGACTGATATTTGACTGAACATATATCTCTCCCACGAGTACCTGATATTGAACTTTCTATACATACTACTACTTCTATAGACTACTAATAGACTACTTCTTATGCTTCATACAACTAGAGGTTTCTATTTGACCCACAAACATAGTCCTGGCCCACGAGTACTAGGTCTCGAACTTTCTATAAATTCTCAAAGACTATTTTTGATGCTTCTTAAGCCATATAGAATGTCCACATCTTATGTATTTAACTCATTTCTGGTCAAAGGGTCCTCAAATGTTTTTAAACAAGAAAAACTATGAGACTCCTTCCGATATTACATGAGCTATAGATAGGTTCCTTTTTGACCAACTGAACATAGTTGTGGCACATGAGTACTTGATCTTGAATGGTCTAAACATACTCATTAACTCCTTTTGATGTCACTGAAGCCATACAAGAGTCCTTATTTTAACTACCTTGTGATGATACATAATCAAAATCAAAAATTGATTTGGGCGCGAAATCAATTGGAAAAAAACTTTATAAAAACTCTATAGTAACCATTTGTGGACATTGCCAACCACCTAGAAACACCATAGGAACCACACAGACTACCATAGTAACCACCTAAAACACCCTAGCAACCACTCAGAACACCCTAGCAACAGAGCAACCAACGAGAACACCTTAGCAACACCTAGCAACCAACCAGACCACCCTGGCAACCGCCTAGCAACACCCTGGCAACCACCCAGAACACCCTAGCAACCACCTAGCAACACCCTAGCAACCACACAGACTACCCTAACAACCGCCTAGCAACCATCCAGAACACTGTAGCCACCACCGGGAACACCCTAGCAACCGGGTGGTGAGATTTGCCAGTGCAAGCACCACTTCACATTTTCTTCTGGAAATGTGCCATAAATATGTTCCTGGATGTCAAAAAATGACCTTGTCCTTCTTACAACATCAGAAGGAGTCTTTAAGTTTATATTGTTATGGTAAAAGGGTCCTCAAAAGATTTCAAACAATATAAACATGAAATGTAATAAAATAATCGAATAGTTAAGAGATAAATCATGCCAAAAACATTATAGAAACTCTATAGTAACTATAAGTGAACACTACCAACCACCTGGTAACACCATAGCAATGACCCAGAATACCATAGTAACCACCTAAAACACCCTAGCAACACCCTAGCAACCACCCAGAACACCCTAGCAGCAAACAAGAACACCCCAGCAACCACCTAGCAACACCCTAACAACCATCGAGAACAACCTGGCAACCGCTAAGCAACACCCTAGCAACATTAGCACCTTGGCAACCACCCAGAATACCCTAGCATCCGCATACAAACACCATAGCAACCACCCAGAATACCCTAATAAACGCCTAGAAACCACCAACAACACCGTAGCAACCACCCAGAAAACCCTAGCAACCGGGTGGTGAGATTTTCCACTTCAGGCTCCACTTCACATTTACTTCTGGAAATGTGCATTAAATGTGCTCCTGATGGTAAAAAATGACCTATGTATATCTAAAATAACATCAGAAAGAGTCTAAAAGTTTATATTGTTTTAAACTTTTTGAGGAACCTTTGACCAGAAATGAGTTCATTGACATCATGAGAAGTAAATCCATCGGTATATGAACCCACAGATCAAATACCCGTGGGACATAAATGTGTTCTTGGAGGTCAAAAATTGACCTATGTATATCTTATATAACATCAGAAGGAAGTCAAACATTTTTCTGGCTGAAATGACATCATGAGAAGTAAATCCATCGGTATATGAACCCAAAGATCACATACCCATGGGCCATAAATGTGTTTCTGGAGGTCAAAAATTGGCCTATGTATAGCTAATGCAACATCAGGAGTCTATAAGTTCATATTTGTTTAAAAACTTTTGAGGAACCTTTGACAAAAAGTGAATTTAATGGGTCAGATATGGACATCTCTATGGCTTAGGAAGCATCTTTTGGAGTCTATGAGTATATATGGAAAGTTCAAGATCAAGTACTTTTGGGCCAGAAATATGTTCAGTAGGTCAAATATCTTTCTGGCTGAAATGACATCATGAGAAGTAAAGCTCTCGGTATATTAGCCCAAAGATCAAATACCCGTATCACATAAATGTGTTTCTGGAGGTCAAAAATTGACCTATGTATAGCTAATATAACATCAGGAGTCTATAAGTTTATATTGTTTAAAACCTTTTGAGGAACCTTTGACCAGAAATGATTTCAATAGTTTCAGATATGGACTTCTCTATGGCTTAGGAAGCATCGACTGCAGTCTCTGAGTATGTATGGAAAGTTCAAGATCAAGTTCTTTTGGGCCATAAACATGTTCAGTAGGTCAAATATTTGTCTGGCTGAAATGACATCATGAGAAGTAAATCTCTCGGTATATTAACCCAAACATCAAGCACCCGTGTGCCATGAAAAGTGTTCCTGGAGGTCAAAAATTGACCTATGTAATATAACATCAGAATGTTATATTACATAGTCTATGAGTACGTATGGAAAGTTCAAGATCAAGTACTTTTGGGCCAGAAAAATGTTTTTACGTAAAATATTTTTCTGGCTGAAATGACATCATGAGATCTCCAACCCACCAAAACACCCTAGCAACCACCTAGCAACACCCTTGCAAACACTGAGAACACCCTAGCAACAAACCAGAACACCCCAGCAACCATATGGCAACACCCTAGCAACCACCAGGAACACCCCAGCAACCGCCTAGCAACACCCTAGCAACCACCCGGAACACCATAGCAATCACCCAGAATACCATAAAAAACGCCTAGCAACCACCCAGAACACCGTAGCAAACTCCCAGAACACCTGAGCAACCGGGTGGTGAGATTTGCCGCTTCAAGCTCCCCTTCACGTTTTCTTCTGGAAATGTGCCACAATATGTTCCTGGAGGTCAAACATTGACCTATGTATATCTAATATAACATCAGAAGGAGTCAAAAAGTTTATCTTGTTTTTATTTTTTTGAAGAACCTTTGACCAGAAATGAGTTCAATAGGTCAGATATGAACATCTCTATGGCTTAGGAAGGATCTGTTGGAGTCTAAGAGTATGAATGGAAAATAAAAGATCAAGTACTTTTGGGCCAAAAATATGTTCAGTAGGTCAAATATCTTTCTGGCTGAAATGACATCATGAGAAGTAAAGCTCTCGGTATATTAACCCAAAGATCAAATACCCGTGGGCCATAAATGTGTTTCTGGAGGTCAAAAATTGACTCATGTATAGCTAATGTAACATCAGGAGTCTATAAGTTTATATTGTTTAAAACCTTTTGAAGAACCTTTGACCAGAAATGAGTTCAATAGCTCAGATATGAACATCTCTATGGCTTAGGAAGGATCTGTTGGAGTCTAAGAGTATGAATGGAAAATACAAGATCAAGTACTTTTGGGCCAGAAATATGTTAAGTAGGTCAAATATCTTTCTGGCTGAAATGACTTCATGAGAAGTAAAGCTCTCGGTATATTAACCCAAAGATCAAATACCCGCATGCCATGAATGTGTTTCTGGAGGTCAAAAATTGACTCATGTATTGCTAATGTAACATCAGGAATCTATAAGTTTATATTGTTTAAAACCTTTTGAGGAACCTTTGACCAGAAATGATTTCAATAATAGCTCATATATAAACTTCTCTGTGGCTTAGGAAGGATCTGTTGGAGTCTATGAGTATGATTGGAAAATACAAGATCAAGTACTTTTGGGCCAGAAATATGTTCAGTATGTCAAATATCTTTCTGGCTGAAATGACATCATGAAAAGTAAAGCTCTCGGTATATTAACCCAAAGGTCAAATACCCGTATGCCATGAATGTGTTTCTGGAGGTCAAAAATTGACTCATGTATAGCTAATGTAACATCAGGAGTCTATAAGTTTATATTGTTTAAAACCTTTTGAGGAACCTTTGACCAGAAATGATTTCAATAGTTCAGATATGGACTTCTCTTTGGCTTAGGAAGCATCGACTGGAGTCTAGGAGCATGTATGGAAAGTTCAAGATCAAGTACTTTTGGGCCAGAAAAATGTTCTTTACGTAAAATATATTTTTTCTGGCTGAAATGACATCATGAGAAGTAAGTCTCCAACCCACCACAACACCCTAGCAACCACCTAGCAACAACCTAGCAACCACCGAGAAAACCCTAGCAACAAACCCGAACACCCCAGCAACCATTTGGCAACACCATAGCAACCACCAGGAACACCCCAGCAACCGCCTAGCAACACCCTAGCAACCACCCAGAACACCACAGAAATCACACAGAATACCCTAAAAAATGCCTAGCAACCACCCAGAACACCGTAGCAACCTCCCAGAACACTCTAGCAACCGGGTGGTGAGATTTGCCGCTTCAAGATCCACTTCACGTTTTCTTCTGGAAATTTGCCATAAATGTGTTCTTGAAGGTCAAAAATTGACCTTTGTATATCTAATATAACATCAGAAGGAGTCTAAAAGTTTATATTGTTTTTAACTTTGTGAGGAACCTTTGACCAGAAATGAGTTCAATAGTTCAGATATGGACTTCTCTATGGCTTAGGAAGCATCTGTTGGAGTCTATGAGTATGAATGGAAAGTACAAGATCAAGTACTTTTGGGCCAGAAATATGTTCAGTAGGTCAAATATCTTTCTGTCTGAAATGACATCATGAGAAGTAAAGCTCTCGGTATATTCACCCAAAGATCAAATACCCGTGGGCCATAAATGTGTTTCTGGAGGTCAAAAATTGACCTATGTATAGCTAATGTAACATCAGGAGTCTATGGGTTTTTATTGTTTAAAAGCTTTTGAAGAACCTTTTGACTAGAAATGAGTTCAATAGGTCAGATATGGACTTCTATGTTCCCTATAGGGAAGCATCTGTTGGAGTCTATGATTATGTATGGAAAGTTCAAGATCAAGTACTTTTGGGCAAGAAATATGTTCAGTAGGTCAAATATTTGTCTGGCTGAAATGACATCATGAGAAGTAAATATCTCGGTATATTAACCCACAGATCAAGGAACCGTGGGCCATAAATGTGTTCCTGGAGGTCAAAAATTGACCTAAGTAAAATATAACATCAGAAGGAGTCTATGAGTTAATATCGTTTTAAACATTTTGAGGAACGTTTGACCAGAAATTAGTTCAAAAGGTCAGATATGGACTTTTCCATGGCTTAGGAAGCATTTATTGGAGTCTGTGAGTATGTATGGAAAGTTCAAGATCAATTACTTTTGGGCCAGAAATATCTTCAGTAGGTCAAATATATGTCTGGCTGAAATGTGTGTTTCATTGCAATACTTAAATTTTCTAACTTGTTCTTCTTTGCATTGAAAAGAAAAGATAAAACACAAGTGCATTCCCATGCATTTCCATTCTACAACTAATTAATTTGTGTTTTGACGAGAAAACATTACAAAAGTGATCGATTTACAATGCATAAACGAACTTGTTCCTTTGTGCAACGAAGAGATTTGCAATTCATGTGCTTTAGGATTGCATTGTACATGCATGCAATAACTAACCTCTATGCAATTAAAAGAAAACACCTAAGATGTTTTTCGATGCATTTGAATGACCTATCTGACTTGTTCCTCGTTATGCCTGTCCTGTTACTAACCTCTGCGCAATGAAAAGAAAACACCTAAGATGTGTTTCATTGCATTGCATGACCTATCTAACTTGTTCCTCGTTATACGTATGCACAAAAATAACTAAACTCTGACCAATGAAAAGAAAACACCATAAGATGTGTTTCATAGCCTTGCATGACATATCTAACTTGTTCCTAGTTACGCATATGCTCGCAATAACTGACCTCTGTGCATTGAAAAGAAAACAACTAAGATATGTTTCAATTGCATTGCAAGACATATCTAACTTCTTCCTCATTAGGCCTGTTCACGCAAAAACTAACCTCTGTGCAATGAAAAGAAAACACCTAAGATGTGTTTCATTGCATTGCATGATCTATCTGACTTGTTCCTCGTCATGCAATATGCACGCAATATCTATCTCTGCGCCGGTGAAAGGAAAACGCCTAGATGTGTTTCAGTGCATTGCATGACCTATTCTGACTTGTTCCTCGTCATTCAATATGCACACAATAACTAAACTATGCGCAGTGAAAGGAAAACGCCTAAGATGTGTTTCAGTGCATTGTAAGACCTGACTTGTTCCTCGTCATGCAATATACACACAATAACTCTCCTCTGCGAGGTGAAAGGAAAACGCCTAAGACGTGTTTCAGTGCATTGCATGATCTATCTGCATTGTTCCTCGTTATGCAATATGCGTGCAAGAACTAAACTCTGCGCGGTGAAAGGAAAACGCCTAAGATGTGTTTCAGTGCATTGCATGACCTGACTTGTTCCTCGTCATGCAATATGCACGCAATAACTCTCCTCTGCGAGGTGAAAGGAAAACGCCTAAGACGTGTTTCGGTGCATTGTATGATCTATCTGAATTGTTTTTCGTTATGCAATAGGCGTGCAAGAAATAAACTGCATGATGAAAGGAAAACGCCTAAGACGTTGTTTCAGTGCATTGCATGACTTATTTGACTTATTCATCGTTATGCAACATGCACGCATTAACTAACCTCTGCGCGGTGAAAGGAAAACGTCTAAGATGTGTTTCAGTGCATTGAATGACCTACCTGACTTGTTTCTCGTCTGCATTATGCGTGCAAGAAATAAACTCTGCGCGGTGAAAGGAAAACACCTAAGACGTGTCTCAGTGCATTGCATGACCTATATGACTTGTTCCTCGTCATGCAATATGCACGCAATAACTAACCTCTGCGCGATGAAAGGAAAACGCCTAAGACGTGTTTCAGTGCAATGCATGACCTATCGGACTTATTCATCGTTATGCAATATGCATGCAAGAACCAAACTCTGCACGGTGAAAGGATAACGCCTAAGACGTGTTTCAGTGCATTGCATGACCTATCTGGCTTGTTCTTCGTCATGCATTATGCACGCAATAACTAACCTTTGCATGCATGCATGACCTATCTGACTTGTTCTTCGTCATGCAATATGCTCGCAATAACTAACCTCTGCTTGGTGAAAGGAAAACGCCTAAGACGTGTTTCGGTGCATTGCGTAACCTATATGACTTATTCATCATTATGCAATATGCATGCAAGAACTAAACTCTGCACGGTGAAAGGATAACGCCCTAAGACGTGTTTCAGTCCATTGCATGACCTATCTGACTTGTTCTTCATCGTGCAATATACACGCAATAACTAACCGCTGTGCGGTGAAAGGAAAACGTCTAAGATGTGTTTCAGTGCATTGAATGACCTACCTGACTTGTTCCTCGTCATGTAATATGCATGCAAGATCTAAACTCTGCGAGGTGAAAGGAAAACACATAAGACGTGTTTCAGTGCATTGTATGACCTATTTTGCTTGTTCTTCATCATGCAATATGCACGCAATAACTAACCTCTGCGTGGTTTAAGGAAAACGCCTAAGACGTGTTTCAGTGCATTGCATGACCTATCTGACTTGTTCCTCGTTATGCAATATGCATGCAATGACCTCTGCGTGGTGAAAGGAAAACGCCTAAGACGTGTTTCAGTGCATTGCATGACCTATCAGACTTGTTCCTCGTTATGCAATATGCATGCAATAACTTCTGCTTGGTGAAAGGAAAAAGCCTAAGACGTTTTTCAGTGCATTGCATAATCTATCTGAATTGTTACTCGTTATGCAATATGCGTGCAAGAACTAAACTCTGCGTGGTGAAAGGAAAACGCCTAAGATGTGTTCCAGTGCATTGCATGACCTGACTTGGTCCTCGTCATGCAATATGCACGCAATAACTCTCCTCTGCGAAGTGAAAGGAAAACGCCTAAGACTTGTTTCAGTGCATTGCAAGACCTATCTGACTTGTTCCTCGTCATGCAATATGTACGCAATAACTAACCTCTGCGCGGTGAAAGGAAAACGCCTAAGACGTGTTGTTTCAGTGCATTGCATGACCTATCTGACTTATTCATCGTTATGCAATATGCATGCAAGATCTAAACTCTGCACGGTGAAAGGATAACGCCTAAGACGTGTTTCAGTGCATTGCATGACCTATCTGACTTGTTCTTCGTCATGCAATGTGCACGCAATAACTAAACTCTGCGTGGTTAAAGGAAAACGCCTAAGACATGTTTTAGTGCATTGCATGACCTATCTGACTTGTTCCTCGTCATGCAATATGCACGAAATAACTAACCTTTGCATGCATGCATGACCTATCTGGCTTTTTCTTCGTCATGCAATATGCACGCAATAACTAACCTCTGCTTGGTGAAAGGAAAAAGCCTAAGACGTGTTACAGTGCATTGCATGACCTATCTGAATTGTTCCTCGTTATGCAATATGCGTGCAAGAACTCTGCGCGGTGAAAGGAAAACGCCTATGACGTGTTTCAGTGCATTTCATAACCTATCTGACTTATTCATCGTAATGCAATATGCATGCAAGAACTAAACTCTGCACGGTGAAAGGATAACTACTAAGACGTGTTTCAGTGCATTGCATGACCTATCTGGCTTGTTCTTCATCATGCAATATGCACGCAATAACTAACCTCTGCATTGTTAAAAGAAAACGCCTAAGACGTGTTTCAGTGCATTGCATGACCTATCTGACTTGTTCCTCGTAATGCAATATGCATGCAATAACCTCTGCGTGGTGAAAGGAAAATGCCTAAGAAGTGTTTCAGTGCATTGCATGATCTATCTGACTTATTCTTCATTATGCAATATGCATGCAAGAACTAAACTCTGCACGGTGAAAGGATAACGCCTAAGACATGTTTCAGTGCATTGCATGACCTATCTGGCTTGTTCTTCGTCATGCAATATGCACGCAATAACTAACCAATGCGTGGTAAAAAGGAAAAAACCTAAGACGGTGTTTCAGTGCATTGCCTGACCTATCTGATTTGTTCCTCTTCATGCAATATTCACGCAATAACTAACCTCTGAGCGGTGAAAGGAAAACGCCTAAGAAGTGTTTCAGTGCATTGCATGACCTGTTTGACTTGTTCCTCGTCATGCAATATGCACGCAATAACTCTCCTCTGCGAGGTGAAAGGAAAACGCCTAAGACGTGTTTCAGTGCATTGCATGACCTATCCGACTTGTTCCTCGTCATGCAATATGCATGCAAGAACTAAACTCAGCGCGGTGAAAGGAAAACGCCTAAGACGTGTTTCAAGTGCAATGCATGACCTATCTGACTTGTTGCTTGTCATGCAATATGCATGCAATAACTAACCTCTGCGCGGTGAAAGGAAAACTTCTTAGATGTGTTTCAGTGCATTGCATGACCTATCTGACTTGTTCCTCGTCATGCAATATGCATGCAAGAACTAAACTCTGTGTGGTGAAAGGATAACGCCTAAGGCGTGTTTCAGTGCATTGCATGACCTATCTGGCTTGTTCTTCGTCATGCAATATGCACGCAATAACTAACCTCTGTTTGGTGAAAGGAAAACGCCTAAGATATGTTTCAGTGCATTGCATGACCTATCTGACTTGTTCCTCGTCATGCACTATGCACGCAATAATAACCTCTGCGCGGTGAAAGGAAAACGCCTAAGATGTGTTTCAGTGCATTGCATGACCTATCTGACTTGTTCCTCGTCATGCAATATGCACGCAATAACTAACTTCTGCGCGGTGAAAGGAAAACGCCTATGACGTGTTTCAGTGCATTTCATGACCTATCTGACTTATTCATCGTTATGCAATATGCATGCAAGAACTAAATTCTTCACGGTGAAAGGATGACGTGTTTCAGTGCATTGCATGCCCTATCTGGCTTGTTCTTCATCATGCAATATGCACGCAATAACTAACCTCTGCGTGGTTAAAGGAAAACGCCTAAGACGTGTTTCAGTGCATTGCATGACCTAATCTGACTTGTTCCTCGTTATGCAATATGCAGGCAATAACCTCTGCGTGGTGAAAGGAAAACGCCTAAGACGTGTTTCAGTGCATTGCATGATCTATAAGAATTGTTCCTCGTTATGCAATATGCGTGCAAGAACTAAACTCTGCGCGGTCAAAGGAAAACGCCTAAGACATGTGTCAGTGCATTGCATGACCTATCTGACTTGTTCCTCGTCATGCACTATGCACGCAATAACTAACCTCTGCGCAGTGAAAGGAAAACGCCTAAGACGTGTTTCAGTGCATTGAATGACCTATCTGACTTGTTCCTTGTCATGCAATATGCACGCAATAACTAACCTCTGCGCGGTGAAAAGAAAACTTCTTAGATGTGTTTCAGTGCATTGCATGACCTATCTGACTTGTTCCTCGTCATGCACTATGCACGCAATAACTAACCTCTGCGCATTGAAAGGAAAACGCCTAAGACGTGTTTCAGTGCATTGCATGACCTATCTGACTTGTTCCTTGTCATGCAATATGCACGCAATAACTAACCTCTGCGCGGTGAAAGGAAAACTTCTTAGATGTGTTTCAGTGCATTGCATGACCTATCTGACTTGTTCCGCGTCATGCAATAGGCACGCAATAACTAACCTCTGCGTGGTGAAAGGAAAACGCCTAAGACGTGTTTCAGTGCATTGCATGACCTATCTGACTTGTTCCTTGTCATGCAATATGCACGCAATAACTAACCTCTGCGCGGTGAAAGGAAAACTTCTTAGATGTGTTTTAGTGCATTGCATGACCTATCTGACTTGTTCTTCGTCATGCAATATGCACGCAATAACTAACTTCTGCGCGGTGAAAGGAAAACGCCTAAGACGTGTTTCAGTGCATTGCATGAACTATCTGACTTGTTCCTCGTCATGCAATATGCATGCAAGAACTAAACTCTGTGCGGTAAAAGGACAACGCCTAAGGCGTGTTTCAGTGCAATGCATGACCTATCTGGCTTGTTCTTCGTCATGCAATATGCATGCAATAACCTCTGCGTGGTGAAAGGAAAACGCCTAAGATGTGTTTCAGTTCATTGCATGACCTGACTTGTTCCTCGTCATGCAATATGCACGCAATAACTCTCCTCTGCGAGGTGAAAGGAAAACGCCTAAGACGCGTTTCAGTGCATTGCATGATCTATCTGAATTGTTCCTCGTTATGCAATATGCGTGCAAGAACTCTGCGCGTTGAAGGGAAAACGCCTAAGACGTGTTTCAGTGCATTGCATGACCTATCTGACTTATTCATCGTTATGCAATATGCATGCAAGATCTAAACTCTGCACGGTGAAAGGATAACGCCTAAGACGTGTTTCAGTGCATTGCATGACCTATCTGGCTTGTTCTTCGTCATGCAATGTGCACGCAATAACTAACCTCTGCGTGGTTAAAGGAAAACGCCTAAGACATGTTTTAGTGCATTGCATAATCTATCTGAATTGTTACTCGTTATGTAATATGCGTGCAAGAACTAAACTCTGCGCGGTGAAAGGAAAACGCCTAAGATGTGTTCCAGTGCATTGCATGACCTGACTTGTTCCTCGTCATGCAATATGTACGCAATAACTAACCTCTGCGCGGTGAAAAGAAAACGCCTAAGACGTGTTGTTTCAGTGTATTGCATGACCTATCTGACTTATTCATCGTTATGCAATATGCATGCAAGATCTAAACTCTGCGTGGTTAAAGGAAAACGCCTAAGACATGTTTTAGTGCATTGCATGACCTATCTGACTTGTTCCTCGTCATGCAATATGCACGAAATAACTAACCTTTGCATGCATGCATGACCTATCTGGCTTTTTCTTCGTCATGCAATATGCACGCAATAACTAACCTCTGCTTGGTGAAAGGAAAAAGCCTAAGACGTGTTACAGTGCATTGCATGACCTATCTGAATTGTTCCTCGTTATGCAATATGCGTGCAAGAACTCTGCGCGGTGAAAGGAAAACGCCTATGACGTGTTTCAGTGCATTTCATAACCTATCTGACTTATTCATCGTAATGCAATATGCATGCAAGAACTAAACTCTGCGCGGTGAAAGGATAACGCCTAAGACGTGTTTCAGTGCATTGCATGACCTATCTGGCTTGTTCTTCATCATGCAATATGCACGCAATAACTAACCTCTGCGTTGTTAAAAGAAAACGCCTAAGACGTGTTTCAGTGCATTGCATGACCTATCTGACTTGTTCCTCGTAATGCAATATGCATGCAATAACCTCTGCGTGGTGAAAGGAAAATGCCTAAGAAGTGTTTCAGTGCATTGCATGATCTATCTGACTTATTTATCATTATGCAATATGCATGCAAGAACTAAACTCTGCACGGTGAAAGGATAACGCCTAAGACATGTTTCAGTGCATTGCATGACCTATCTGGCTTGTTCTTCGTCATGCAATATGCACGCAATAACTAACCAATGCGTGGTAAAAAGGAAAACACCTAAGACGGTGTTTCAGTGCATTGCCTGACCTATCTGATTTGTTCCTCTTCATGCAATATTCACGCAATAACTAACCTCTGAGCGGTGAAAGGAAAACGCCTAAGAAGTGTTTCAGTGCATTGCATGACCTGTTTTACTTGTTCCTCGTCATGCAATATGCACGCAATAACTCTCCTCTGCGAGGTGAAAGGAAAACGCCTAAGACGTGTTTCAGTGCATTGCATGACCTATCCGACTTGTTCTTCGTCATGCAATATGCATGCAAGAACTAAACTCAGCGCGGTGAAAGGAAAACGCCTAAGACGTGTTTCAAGTGCAATGCATGACCTATCTGACTTGTTGCTTGTCATGCAATATGCATGCAATAACTAACCTCTGCGCGGTGAAAGGAAAACTTCTTAGATGTGTTTCAGTGCATTGCATGACCTATCTGACTTGTTCCTCGTCATGCAATATGCATGCAAGAACTAAACTCTGTGTGGTGAAAGGATAACGCCTAAGGCGTGTTTCAGTGCATTGCATGACCTATCTGGCTTGTTCTTCGTCATGCAATATGCACGCAATAACTAACCTCTGTTTGGTGAAAGGAAAACGCCTAAGATGTGTTTCAGTGCATTGCATGACCTATCTGACTTGTTCCTCGTCATGCAATATGCACGCAATAACTAACTTCTGCGCGGTGAAAGGAAAACGCCTATGACGTGTTTCAGTGCATTTCATGACCTATCTGACTTATTCATCGTTATGCAATATGCATGCAAGAACTAAATTCTGCACGGTGAAAGGATGACGTGTTTCAGTGCATTGCATGACCTATCTGGCTTGTTCTTCATCATGCAATATGCACGCAATAACTAACCTCTGCGTGGTTAAAGGAAAACGCCTAAGACGTGTTTCAGTGCATTGCATGACCTAATCTGACTTGTTCCTCGTTATGCAATATGCAGGCAATAACCTCTGCGTGGTGAAAGGAAAACGCCTAAGACGTGTTTCAGTGCATTGCATGATCTATCTGAATTGTTCCTCGTTATGCAATATGCGTGCAAGAACTAAACTCTGCGCGGTGAAAGGAAAACTCCTAAGACATGTGTCAGTGCATTGCATGACCTATCTGACTTGTTCCTCGTCATGCAATATGCATGCAAGAACTAAACTCTGTGCGGTGAAAGGACAACGCCTAAGGCGTGTTTCAGTGCATTGCATGACCTATCTGGCTTGTTCTTCGTCATGCAATATGCACGCAATAACTAACCTCTGTTTGGTGAAAAGAAAACGCCTAAGATATGTTTCAGTGCATTGCATGACCTATCTGACTTGTTCCTCGTCATGCAATATGCACGCAATAATAACCTCTGCGCGGTGAAAGGAAAACGCCTAAGATGTGTTTCAGTGCATTGCATGACCTATCTGACTTGTTCCTCGTCATGCAATATGCACGCAATAACTCTGCGCGGTGAAAGGAAAACGCCTATGACGTGTTTCAGTGCATTTCATGACCTATCTGACTTATTCATCGTTATGCAATATGCATGCAAGAACTAAATTCTGCACGGTGAAAGGATGACGTGTTTCAATGCATTGCATGACCTATCTGGCTTGTTCTTCATCATGCAATATGCACGCAATAACTAACCTCTGCTTGGTGAAAGGAAAAAGCCTAAGACGTGTTTCAGTGCATTGCATGACCTATCTGACTTGTTCCTTGTCATGCAATATGCACGTAATAACCTCTGCTCGGTGAAAGGAAAACTTCTTAGATGTGTTTCAGTGCATTGCATGACCTATCTGACTTGTTCCTCGTCATGCAATATGCACGCAATAACTAACCTCTGCGTGGTGAAATGAAAACGCCTAAGACATGTGTCAGTGCATTGCATGACCTATCTGACTTGTTCTTCGTCATGCAATATGCACGCAATAACTAACTTCTGCGCGGTGAAAGGAAAACGCCTAAGACGTGTTTCAGTGCATTGCATGACCTATCTGACTTGTTCCTCGTTATGCAATATGCATGCAATAACCTCTGCGTGGTGAAGGGAAAACGCTTAAGATGTGTTTCAGTTCATTGCATGACCTGACTTGTTCCTCGTCATGCAATATGCACGCAATAACTCTCCTCTGCGAGGTGAAAGGAAAACGCCTAAGACGCTTTTCAGTGCATTGCATGATCTATCTGAATTGTTCCTCGTTACGCAATATGCGTGCAAGAACTCTGCGCGTTGAAGGGAAAACGCCTAAGACGTGTTTCAGTGCATTGCATGACCTATCTGACTTGTTCCTTGTCATGCAATATGCACGCAATAACTAACTTCTGCGCGGTGAAAGGAAAACTTCTTAGATGTGTTTCAGTGCATTGCATGACCTATCTGACATGTTCTTCGTCATGCAATATGCACGCAATAACTAACTTCTGCGCGGTGAAAGGAAAACGCCTAAGACGTGTTTCAGTGCATTGCATGAACTATCTGACTTGTTCCTCGTCATGCAATATGCATGCAAGAACTAAACTCTGTGCGGTGAAAGGACAACGCTTAAGGCGTGTTTCAGTGCATTGCATGACCTATCTGGCTTGTTCTTCGTCATGCAATATGCACGCAATAACTAACCTCTGTTTGGTGAAAGGAAAACGCCTAAGATATGTTTCAGTGCATTTGCATGACCTATCTGACATGTTCCTCGTCATGCAATAAGCACCCAATAACTGACTTCTACGCGGTGAAAGGAAAACGCCTAAGATGTGTTTCAGTGCATTGCATGACCTATCTGAATTGTTCCTCGTTATGCAATATGCGTGCAAGAACTAAACTCTGCGCGGTGAAAGGAAAACGCCTAAAATGTGTTTTAGTGCCTTGCATGACCTATCTGGCTTGTTCTTCGTCATGCAATATGCACGCAATAACTAACCTCTGCTTGGTTAAAGGAAAACTTCTAAGACATGTCTTAGTGCATTGCATGACCTGTCTGACTTGTTCCTCGTCATGCTCTATGCACGCAATAACTAACCTTTGCATGCATATATTACCTATCTGGCTTGTTCTTCATCATGCAATATGCACGCAATAACTAACCTCTGCTTGGTGAAAGCCTAAGACGTGTTTCAGTGCATTGCATGACCTATCTGACTTGTTCCTCGTTATGCAATATGCATGCAATAACCTCTGCGTGGTGAAAGGAAAACGCCTAAGATGTGTTTCAGTGCATTGCATGACCTGACTTGTTCCTCGTCATGCAATATGCACGCAATAACTCTCCTCTGCGAGGTGAAAGGAAAACGCCTAAGACGTGTTTCAGTGCATTGCATGACCTATCAGACTTGTTCCTCGTTATGCAATATGCGTGCAATAACTAACCTCTGCGCGGTGAAAGAAAAACTTCTTAGATGTGTTTCAGTGCATTGCATGACCTATCTGACTTGTTCCTTGTCATGCAATATGCACGCAATAACTAACCTCTGCGTGGTGAAAGAAAAACGCCTAAGACATGTGTCAGTGCATTGCATGACCTATCTGACTTGTTCTTCGTCATGCAATATGCACGCAATAACTAACTTCTGCGCGGTGAAAGGAAAACACCTAAGACATGTTTCAGTGCATTGCATGACCTAACTGACTTGTTCCTCGTCATGCAATATGCATGCAAGAACTAAACTCGGTGCGGTGAAAGGATAACGCCTAAGGCGTGTTTCAGTGCATTGCATGACCTATCTGACTTGTTCCTTGTCATGCAATATGCACGCAATAACCTCTGCTCGGTGAAAGGAAAACTTCTTAGATGTGTTTCAGTGCATTGCATGACCTATCTGACTTGTTCCTCGTCATGCAATATGCACGCAATAACTAACCTCTGCGTGGTGAAAGGAAAACGCCTAAGACATGTGTCAGTGCATTGCATGACCTATCTGACTTGTTCTTCGTCATGCAATATGCACGCAATAACTAACTTCTGCGCGGTGAAAGGAAAACGCCTAAGACGTGTTTCAGTGCATTGCATGACCTATCTGACTTGTTCCTCGTCATGCAATATGCATGCAAGAACTAAACTCTGTGCGGTGAAAGGATAACGCCTAAGGCGTGTTTCAGTGCATTGCATGACCTATCTGGCTTGTTCTTCGTCATGCAATATGCACGCAATAACTAACCTCTGTTTGGTGAAAGGAAAACGCCTAAGATATGTTTCAGTGCATTGCATGACCTATCTGACTTGTTCCTCGTCATGCAATAAGCACCCAATAACTGACTTCTACGCGGTGAAAGGAAAACGCCTAAGATGTGTTTCAGTCCATTGCATGACCTATCTGAATTGTTCCTCGTTATGCAATATGCGTGCAAGAACTAAACTCTGCGCGGTGAAAGGAAAACGCCTAAAATGTGTTTTAGTGCCTTGCATGACCTATCTGGCTTGTTCTTCGTCATGCAATATGCAAGCAATAACTAACCTCTGCTTGGTTAAAGGAAAACTTCTAAGACATGTCTTAGTGCATTGCATGACCTGTCTGACTTGTTCCTCGTCATGCTCTATGCACGCAATAACTAACCTTTGCATGCATGCATTACCTATCTGACTTGTTCCTCGATCGTTATGCAATATGCATGCAATAACCTCTGCGTGGTGAAAGGAAAACGCCTAAGATGTGTTTCAGTGCATTGCATGACCTGACTTGTTCCTCGTCATGCAATATGCACGCAATAACTCTCCTCTGCGAGGTGAAAGGAAAACGCCTAAGACGCGTTTCAGTGCATTGCATGATCTATCTGAATTGTTCCTCGTTATGCAATATGCGTGCAAGAACTCTGCGCGTTGAAGGAAAAACGCCTAAGACGTGTTTCAGTGCATTGCATGACCTATCTGACTTATTCCTCGTCATGCAATATGCACGCAATAACTAACTTCTGCGCGGTGAAAGGAAAACGCCTATTACGTGTTTCAGTGCATTTCATGACCTATCTGACTTATTCATCGTTATGCAATATGCATGCAATAACTAAATTCTGCACGGTGAAAGGATGAGGTGTTTCAGTGCATTGCATGACCTATCTGGCTTATTCTTCATCATGCAATATGCACGCAATAACTAACCTCTGCGTGGTGAAAGGAAAACGCCTAAGACGTGTTTCAGTGCATTGCATGACCTATCAGACTTGTTCCTCGTTATGCAATATGCATGCAATAACCTCTGCGTGGTGAAAGGAAAACGCCTTAAGACGTGTTTCAGTGCATTGCATGATCTATCTGAATTGTTCCTCGTTATGCAATATGCGTGCAAGAACTAAACTCTGCGCGGAGAAAGGTAAACGCCTAAGACGTGTTTCAGTGCATTGCATGACCTATCTGACTTGTTCCTCGTCATGCAATATGCACGCAATAACTAACCTCTGCGCAGTGAAAGGAAAACGCCTAAGACGTGTTTCAGTGCATTGTATGACCTATCTGACTTGTTCCTTGTCATGAAATATGCACGCAATAACTAACTTCTGCGCGGTGAAAGGAAAACGTCTATGACGTGTTTCAGTGCATTTCATGACCTATCTGACTTATTCATCGTTATGCAATATGCATGCAAGATCTAAATTCTGCAAGGTGAAAGGATGACGTGTTTCAGTGCATTGCATAACCTATCTGACTTGTTCCTCGTTATGCAATATGCAGGCAATAACCTCTGCGTGGTGAAAGGAAAACGCCTAAGACGTGTTTCAGTGCATTGCATGACCTATCAGACTTGTTCCTCGTTATGCAATATGCGTGCAATAACTAACCTCTGCGCGGTGAAAGAAAAACTTCTTAGATGTGTTTCAGTGCATTGCATGACCTATCTGACTTGTTCCTTGTCATGCAATATGCACGCAATAACTAACCTCTGCGTGGTGAAAGAAAAACGCCTAAGACATGTGTCAGTGCATTGCATGACCTATCTGACTTGTTCTTCGTCATGCAATATGCACGCAATAACTAACTTCTGCGCGGTGAAAGGAAAACACCTAAGACATGTTTCAGTGCATTGCATGACCTAACTGACTTGTTCCTCGTCATGCAATATGCATGCAAGAACTAAACTCGGTGCGGTGAGAGGATAACGCCTAAGGCGTGTTTCAGTGCATTGCATGACCTATCTGGCTTGTTCTTCGTCATGCAATATGCACGCAATAACTAACCTCTGTTTGGTGAAAGGAAAACGCCTAAGATATGTTTCAGTGCATTGCTTGACCTATCTGACTTGTTCCTCGTCATGCAATATGCACGCAATAATAACCTCAGCGCGGTGAAAGGAAAACGCCTAAGATGTGTTTCAGTGCATTGCATGACCTATCTGGCTTGTTCTTCATCATGCAATATGCACGCAATAACTAACCTCTGCTTGGTGAAAGGAAAAAGCCTAAGACGTGTTTCAGTGCATTGCATGACCTATCTGACTTGTTCCTTGTAATGCAATATGCACGCAATAACCTCTGCTCGGTGAAAGGAAAACTTCTTAGATGTGTTTCAGTGCATTGCATGACCTATCTGACTTGTTCCTCGTCATGCAATATGCACGCAATAACTAACCTCTGCGTGGTGAAAGGAAAACGCCTAAGACATGTGTCAGTGCATTGCATGACCTATCTGACTTGTTCTTCGTCATGCAATATGCACGCAATAACTAACTTCTGCGCGGTAAAAGGAAAACACCTAAGACGTGTTTCAGTGCATTGCATGACCTATCTGACTTGTTCCTCGTCATGCAATATGCATGCAAGAACTAAACTCTGTGCGGTGAAAGGATAACGCCTAAGGCGTGTTTCAGTGCATTGCATGACCTATCTGGCTTGTTCTTCGTCATGCAATATGCACGCAATAACTAACCTCTGTTTGGTGAAAGGAAAACGCCTAAGATATATTTCAGTGCATTGCATGACCTATCTGACTTGTTCCTCGTCATGCAATAAGCACCCAATAACTGACTTCTACGCGGTGAAAGGAAAACGCCTAAGATGTGTTTCAGTGCATTGCATGACCTATCTGACTTGTTCCTCGTCATGCAATATACACGCAATAATAACCTCTGCGCGGTGAAAGGAAAACGCCTAAGATGTGTTTCAGTGCATTGCATGACCTATCTGGCTTGTTCTTCATCATGCAATATGCACGCAATAACTAACCTCTGCTTGGTGAAAGGAAAAAGCCTAAGACGTGTTTCAGTGCATTGCATGACCTATCTGACTTGTTCCTTGTCATGCAATATGCACGCAATAACCTCTGCTCGGTGAAAGGAAAACTTCTTAGATGTGTTTCAGTGCATTGCATGACCTATCTGACTTGTTCCTCGTCATGCAATATGCACGCAATAACTAACCTCTGCGTGGTGAAAGGAAAACGCCTAAGACATGTGTCAGTGCATTGCATGACCTATCTGACTTGTTCTTCGTCATGCAATATGCACGCAATCTTAGGCGTTTTCCCTTCAACGCGCAGAGTTCTTGCAAGCATATTGCATAACGAGGAACAATTCAGATAGATCATGCAATGCACTGAAACGCGTCTTATGCGTTTTCCTTTCACCTCGCAGAGGAGAGTTATTGCGTGCATATTGCATGACGAGGAACAAGTCAGATAGGTCATGCAATGCACTGAAACACGTCTTAGGCTTTTTCCTTTCACCAAGCAGAGGTTAGTTATTGTGTGCATATTGCATGATGAAGAACAAGCCAGATAGGTAATGCATGCATGCAAAGGTTAGTTATTGCGTGCATATAGCATGACGAGGAACAAGTCAGATAGGTCATGCAATGCACTAAGATATGTCTTAGGCGTTTTCCTTTAACCAAGCAGAGGTTAGTTATTGCGTGCATATTGCATGACGAAGAACAAGCCAGATAGGTCAATGCAATGCACTAAAACACATCTTAGGCGTTTTCCTAAGGAAAACACGTCGTGTTTCAGTGCATTGCATGACCTATCTGACTTGTTCCTCGTCATGCAATATGCACGCAATAACTAACTTCTGCGCGGTGAAAGGAAAACGCCTATGACGTGTTTCAGTGCATTTCATGACCTATCTGACTTATTCATCGTTATGCAATATGCGTGCAATAACTAAATTCTGCACGGTGAAAGGATGACGTGTTTCAGTGCATTGCATGACCTATCTGGCTTATTCTTCATCATGCAATATGCACGCAATAACTAACCTCTGCGTGGTTAAAGGAAAACGCCTAAGACGTGTTTCAGTGCATTGCATGACCTAATCTGACTTGTTCCTCGTTATGCAATATGCAGGCAATAACCTCTGCGTGGTGAAAGGAAAACGCCTAAGACGTGTTTCAGTGCATTGCTTGACCTATCAGACTTGTTCCTCCTTATGCAGTATGCATGCAATAACCTCTGCGTGGTGAAAGGAAAACGCCTAAGACGTGTTTCAGTGCATTGCATGACCAATCTGACTTGTTCCTCATCATGCACTATGCACGCAATAACTAACCTCTGCGCGGTGAAAGGAAAACGCCTAAGACGTGTTTCAGTGCATTGCATGACCTATCTGACTTGTTCCTCGTCATGCACTATGCACCCAATAACTAACCTCTGCGCAGTGAAAGGAAAACGCCTAAGACGTGTTTCAGTGCATTGCATGACCTATCTGACTTGTTCCTTGTCATGCAATATGCACGCAATAACTAACCTCTTCGCGGTGAAAGGAAAACTTTTTAGATGTGTTTCAGTGCATTGCATGACCTATCTGACTTGTTCCTCGTCATGCAATATGCACGCAATAACTAACCTCTGCGTGGTGAAAGGAAAACGCCTAAGACATGTGTCAGTGCATTGCATGACCTATCTGACTTGTTCCTCGTCATGCAATATGCACGCAATAACTAACTTCTGCGCGGTGAAAGGAAAACGCCTAAGACGTATTTCAGTGCATTGCATGACCTATCTGGCTTGTTCTTCGTCATGCAATATGCACGCAATAACTAACCTCTGTTTGGTGAAAGGAAAACGCCTAAGATATGTTTCAGTGCATTTGCTTGACCTATCTGACTTGTTCCTCGTCATGCAAAATGCACACCATAACTAACCTCTGCGCCGGTGAAAGGAAAACGCCTAAGATGTGTTTCAGTGCATTGCATGACCTATCTGACTTGTTCCTCGTCATGCAATATGCACGCAATAACTAACTTTTGCGCGGTGAAAGGAAAACGCCTAAGATGTGTTTCAATGCATTGCATGACCTATCTGACTTGTTCCTCGTCATGCAATATGCACGCAATAACTAACCTCTGCGCGGTGAAAGGAAAACGCCCAAGATGTGTTTCAATGCATTGCATGACCTATCTGACTTGTTCCTCGTCATGCAATATGCACCCAATAACTAACTTTTGCGCGGTGAAAGGAAAACGCCTAAGATATGTTTCAGTGCATTGCATGACCTATCTGACTTGTTTCTCGTCATGCAATATGCACGCAATAACTAACCTCTGCTTGGTGAAAGCAATATGCAGGCAATAACTAAATGCAATGAAACACATCTTATGTGTTTTCTTTTCACTGCACAGAGGTTAGTTATTGCGTGCATAACGAGGATCAAGTTAGATATGTAATGCAATACAATGAAACACATCTTAGCTGTTTTCTTTTCATTGCACAGAGGTTAGTTATTGTGTGCATATGCGTAACGTGCAACAAGTTAGATGTTACGCAATGCAATGAAACACATCTTAGGTGTTTTCTCTTCACTAAGTTATTGCGTGCATAGCATAACGAGGATCAAGTTAGATATGTCATGCAATCCAATGAAACACATCTTAGGTTTTTCTTTTCATTGCACAGAAGTTAGATATGTCATGCAATGCAATGAAACATATCTTAGTTATTGTGTGCATATTTATAAACGAGGAACAAGTTGGATATGTCATGCAATGCAATGAAACACATCTTAGGTGTTTTCTTTTCATTGCACAGAGTTAGATATGTCATGCAAATTTGCAATGAAACATCTTAGTTATTGCGTGCATAAACAAGGAACAAGTCAGATATGTCATGTAATGCAATGAAACACATCTTGGGTGTTTTCTTTTCATTGCACAGAGGTTAGATATGTCATGCAATGCAATGAAACACATCTTAGTTATTGTGTGCTTATGCATAACGACAAACAAATTAGATATGTCATGCAATGCAATGAAAAACATCTTAGGTGTTTTCTTTTCATTGCACAGAGGTTAGTTATTGCGTGCATATGCATAACGACAAACAAATTAGATATGTCATGCAATGCAATGTAACACATCTCAGGTATTTTCTTTTCATTATAGAAAGGTTAGTTATTGCGTGCATATGCATAACGAGGAACAAGTTAGATATGTCATGCAATGCAATGAAACACATCTTAGGTGTTTTCTTTTCATTGCACATAGGTAAGTTATTGCGTGCAGGCGCATAACGAGGAACAAGTCAGATATGTCATGCAATGCAATGAAATACATCTTAGGTGTTTTCTTTTCACTGCACAGAGTTATTCGGTGCATATGCATAACGAGAAACAAGTTAGATATATCATGCAATGCAACGAAACACGCTCTTGTGATGTTTTCTCGTCAAAACACAAATTAATTATTTGTAGAATGGAAATGCATGGAAAATCACTCGTGTTTTATCTTTTCTTTTCATTGCAAAGAAGAACAAGTTACAAAATGTAAGCATTGCAATGAAACAACACACGTTATCCAGTCAAAGCACTAGGAAGGGTTTAGTTCTTGAATGCAATAAAAGTGCACATTATATATATGTTATTTTTATTCCACAACGTTCTTCATGCACAAAGCAACGAGTGTTTTAGTGCAATGCATAAAATATCGAACTTGTTCCTCTTTGCAATGAAAAGAAAATGTATGCATGTGCTTTCGCATGCATTTCTTTTTTACAAACTGATTTGTTTGTGCACAGACGAGAAAACATCACGTTATGTCATTGCAACGAAGAACAAGTTAGATTGTTATGCAAATCCAACGAAACATATTAGGTGTTTTCTTTTCATTGCACAGAGAAACATGTTGGTTATTGCGTGCATATTCTTTAATTTACAACGTTAGACGTTAGATGTTGTGTTTTCGTTGAACAGCGGAATGAGAGTTATTGTATGCGTTGTAAGGAAACAGCTAATAGCACAGATTTCTCTTCATCGCAGAAATGCAACAATTAATGCAATTATTTCTGTTACAAAACACATGCATTACACATCTCTCTGTTGCACAAAGGAACGAGTAAGTTATTGCATTGCACAGCATGTGAAAGAGTCAAAGGGTCCTCAAAGGTTTTAATAAATAAAACTTATTGGCTTTTGATGATTTAAAAGCTATAGATAGGTTCCTTTTTGTCCTAATAAACATATTTCTGGCTCACGGGTATTTGATTACAAGCCAATGGGAAGTCCATATCTGACCTATTGAACTACAGTTTTTTACAATTGCTATGACAGATTTTTAAATACTTTTAACAATTTTCCAAAACTCTTAACACAGTTAGCACTACATCTGGCTGTGTAAGCTATACTATTAACACATTTCTTGTTGCTTTAACACAAAATGCATACAATGAACACAAATTTAAAATGCTTGATCTTCTTTTACACACAAGCTCAAACAAGACCAAAACAATGGATTTTTACTGCCAAATTTACCATTGCTTTAACACTGTATGCAGGGCTGGACTGGCCATCTGGCATACCGGGCATTTGCCCGGTGGGCCGACGTGCTTTTTGGGCCGATACATCTCAAACTTTCATTTTTTTTTTTTTTTAACGGCCCATACAACTCATATCAGCGGCCCATTGTGTTTATTTTTGCGGCCGCGACGCTGGGATCTTTGTGCCGTTGAAACGCGTCGGACAAAAAAAGTCAGCGTGGGATCTTTCTTTCTCAAAGACCGGCCCATGATGAAACACGGAGATCAGCGGCCCATTGGTTATTTTCTTGATTGACACTGGGCTGGTCCAATCACATCTTTAATCACCTCCCCCTCTGAGCGAGCGTGCAGTGTCAGTGAGTATCTGTCAAAATAGTCAGATAGAGCGATGGAGAAGAAACGCAAGGAATATGTGCAGAGATATGGCGTGAAAAAAAACAGCCTTCAGTGTCTGATGAGGAGTGAGGGGGATCACGAGAGACATTAGAGAGTGTAGAGAACTGTGGTAAGCAGATTTAGGGGTACAGTACACAGGGCAGGCTGTGAGAAGGAACCTACCACCCAGTTAAGAATTATTTCCACATCTGCATATTTGACGACTACGCATTTTACTAGAATTATAATGAGATTATGAGACCCGTTTGTAAACCATATTTTCCACCAAAATAAAAGCTGAATGCCGCTTCCATCAAAATAAAAGATAATGTGTTCATATCTCTAAGTTACAGGAATTAGTTCCAAGCTAATTTTGAAAGTTGCTTTTATTTTTCAGTGCATGTGTTTTAAAATATATGGCTGTACTGTCATGTGATTAATATTATAATTATGATTAATTATGTTGCATGTAATGTAGACACTATATCCCAACTAAAAGAGTTTTGAGTTTTTCTTTGTTCAATTTGCACACTGAATATGGGTTAGAGCTCTTAATTTTGAACTCTCAAAGTGCACCAGATTGATGAATTTAACATTAAAAAGCACAAAATTTTCTTACGGGGGAGCATGCCCCCGAACCCCCCTAGAGGGACAGAGGTTACTATTCAAATATGTTGTGAGAAACACTGGTATTGCTAATGCAATTGGAGAATTGTACATTTTACACTAGTTATTTCATCTCACTCATTAGATGGCATTGGTGGGGGTAAAAGGAGTTGTTGGTATACATATTCAAGGGCGTACACAGTTCGGTTGTGTTTATGTTCATATGTAGTGGGCCAGTCTCGGCCAAAATGCCCGGGCCGATTTTTTGTCCCAGTCCAGCCCTGACTGTATGTCAGAACAGATAACACCATGTTCTAAACCTAATCTTACAGGCTAAAGTCGAGGTAAACAGCTGTTTATATTGTGAAAAACAAATAAATCCCCTGTATTTTATTCTATTGTTACTGAGAAACAGCTGATTGAATAATGCAAATATGGGACAATGTGACAATGTGGCATTTCACAATTCCAGTGCAGTCATGGCTTGGTTTGATCCCATCAGAGGATGATGTCCCCTTTCCCTTTCTTAGCCTGGAGATGGAAAATTTTTGACCATCGTCTATAGGTATGTATGCAAATGCTTGTATATATGCAGCTGTGTGCATAGGCTACATATGTCTATATATACTGTATATGTAGGCTACATATATATGTACTCTGTTTCTGTGGCTTGAACATACCTGTATGTATTACCTTCTAAAGGGAAAATTGCTGTAAATAAAAATTTGATCACAAAAAAAGTTTTTTGACCATCGTCTACAGGACCAAATGTCCCTCCTGGATGCAATGGATTCTGCATCCCAAGACATTCCAGCTAAACACAGCCAGGGGTAAATAAGGAATGCCAAATGATTCTTCCCAAGATGCCTTGATGCCTTGCCAGAGTAGTGTGTGATGTGGATGAGAACATGTGGCCAAATGGAGAAGACCGGGATGATTACAGTCAATATATTTAGTATTTTCACATACAGTAATGCTGTAAATGGCCAGTATTGCATTTTTTTTTACAGTTTTTTACAATTGCTATGACAGATTTTTCAATACTTTTAACAATTTTCCAAAACTCTTAACACAGTTAGCACTACATCTGGCTGTGTAAGCTATACTATTAACACATTTCTTGTTGCTTTAACACAAAATGCATACAATGAACACAAATTTAAAATGCTTGAACTTCTTTTACACACAAGCTCAAACAAGACCAAAACAATGGATTTTTACTGCCAAATTTACCATTGCTTTAACACTGTATGTCAGAACAGATAACACCATGTTCTAAACCTAATCTTACAGGCTAAAGTCGAGGTAAACAGCTGTTTATATTGTGAAAAACAAATAAATCCCCTGTATTTTATTCTATTGTTACTGAGAAACAGCTGATTGAATAATGCAAATATGGGACAATGTGACAATGTGGCATTTCACAATTCCAGTGCAGTCATGGCCTGGTTTGATCCCATCAGAGGATGATGTCCCCTTTCCCTTTCTTAGCCTGGAGATGGAAAATTTTTGACCATCGTCTATAGGTATGTATGCAAATGCTTGTATATATGGAGGTGTGTGCATACATATGTCTATGTATACTGTATATGTAGGCTACATATATATGTACTCTGTTTCTGTGGCTTGTACATACCTGTATGTATTACCTTCTAAAGGGAAAATTGCTGTAAATAAAAATTTGATCACAAAAAAAGTTTTTTGACCATCGTCTACAGGACCAAATGTCCCTCCTGGATGCAATGGATTCTGCATCCCAAGACATTCCAGCTAAACACAGCCAGTGGTAAATAAGGAATGCCAAATGATTCTTCCCAAGATGCCTTGATGCCTTGCCAGAGTAGTGTGTGATGTGGATGAGAACATGTGGCCAAATGGAGAAGACCGGGATGATTACAGTCAATATATTTTGTATTTTCACATACAGTAATGCTGTAAATGGCCAGTATTGCATTTTTTTTATCTTGCAGAAATGTCCTGTTGCAAATAAAGCCTTTACTGCACCAATTCTGTCTCTGTCTCATTTTTTTTCATAAACCGTTCTATTCTGCTATTCTGAGAAGGGTCATTCGTTTTTTTTTTTTGTTGTTTTTTTTTGTATTGAATTTCTACAACACAGGAAACAAAATGCACACATTTGCTAAACCCAAACAAAACTGTAGAGAAGCTTCAAAATAAACTGCTGTGCAAAACAATTTACTGTATAAACAATCCAATATACTGTCTATAGTATAAGGGCAGACCTGACATACTGTATATATAAAATAATGCAGTTTCTGTAATTCCATCTCATGTTAGTGTTTTTTGTGACATTGTGCTATGATTGACTAAATTCCCTGTTGGAAGAGAACATGTGTTAGTGTTTTGGTAGACATAGTGTATTGTGTTAGTGGATTATTGTTTTTTGAAAATTAGTGTTGGAGTTTAGTTTACAGTGTGTGATTTTGAGCATGAAATTAACCGTTTTGCCAATTGTGTGTTGTAGGTGTGTTGGTGTGTTAAGAGTTTAGAAAATTTGTTAAAAGTATTGAAAAAATGGTCATAGCGATTGTAAAAAACTGTATCTTGCAGAAATGTCCTGTTGCAAATAAAGCCTTTACTGCACCAATTCTGTCTCTGTCTCATTTTTTTTCATAAACCGTTCTATTCTGCTATTCTGAGAAGGGTCATTCGTTTTTTTTTTTTTGTATTGAATTTCTACAACACAGGAAACAAAATGCACACATTTGCTAAACCCAAACAAAACTGTAGAGAAGCTTCAAAATAAACTGCTGTGCAAAACAATTTACTGTATAAACAATCCAATATACTGTCTATAGTATAAGGGCAGACCTGACACACTGTATATATAAAATAATGCAGTTTCTGTAATTCCATCTCATGTTAGTGTTTTTTGTGACATTGTGCTATGATTGACTAAATTCCCTGTTGGAAGAGAACATGTGTTAGTGTTTTGGTAGACATAATGTATTGTGTTAGTGGATTATTGTTTTTTGAAAATTAGTGTTGGAGTTTAGTTTACAGTGTGTGATTTTGAGCATGAAATTAACCGTTTTGCCAATTGTGTGTTGTAGGTGTGTTGGTGTGTTAAGAGTTTAGAAAATTTGTTAAAAGTATTGAAAAAAATGGTCATAGCGATTGTAAAAAACTGTAATTTCTGGTCTATGTTTCCTCAAAAGTTTTTAAATAATATCAACTGATAGACTCAATCTGATGTTATATACAGAGGTTGCTTTTTGACCAACTGAACATATTTCTAGCCTATGGGTAATTAATTGATCCTTTCATGATGTTATTTCAGCTAGACAGATATTTGACCTACTGAACATATTTCTGGCCCAAAAGTACTTGATCTTGAACTTTCCATACATACTCATGGACTCCAATCGAGGCTTCCTAAGCCATAAAGAAGTTCATATCTGACCTATAGAACTCATTTCTGGTCAAAGGTTCCTCAAAAAGTTTAAAACAATATAAACTTTTAGACTCCTTCTGATGTTATATTAGATATACATAGGTCAATTTTTGACCTCCAGGAACACATTTATGGCACATTTCCAGAATAAAATGCGAAGTGAAGCTTGAAGCGGCAAATCTCAACACCCGGTTGCTAGGGTGTTCTGGGAGGTTGCTACGGTGTTCTGGGTGTTTGCTAGGTATTTTTTTTAGGATATTCTGGGTGGTTGCTATGGTGTTCCGGGTGGTTGCTAGGGTGTTGCTAGGCGGTTGCTGGGGTGTTCTGGGTGGTTGCTAGGGTGTTTGCCAGATGTTTACTGGGGTGTTCTGGTTTGTTGCTAGGGTGTTCTGGGTGGTTGCTAGGTGGTTGCTATATGGTTGCTAGGGTGTTCTGGTTGGTTGGAGATTTACGTAATATACCGAGAGCTTTACTTCTCATGATGTCATTTCAGCCAGACAAATATTTGACCTCCTTTTGATGTTATATAAGATATACATAGGTCAATTATATTAGATATACATAGGTCAATTTTTGACCTCCAGGACCACATTTATGTCCCACGGGTACTTGATCCGTGGGTTAGTATACCGATGGATTTACTTCTCATGATGTCAATGAACTAATTTCAGGTCAAAGGTTCCTTAAAAAGTTTAAAACAATATAAACTTTTATTATTAGATATACATAGGTCAATTTTTGACCACCAGGAACACATTTATGGCACATTTCCAGAAGAAAATGTGAAGTGGAGCCTGAAGTGGCAAATCTCACCACCCGGTTGCTATGGTGTTCTGGGTGGTTGCTACGGTGTTGTGGGTGGTTACTAGGTGGTTATTAGGGCATTCTGGGTGGTTGCTATGGTGCTTTTATGCAGTTGCTAGGGTATTCTGGGTGGTTGCCAAGGTGCTAATGTTGCTAGGGTGTCGCTAGGTGGTAGCCAGGTTGTTCTGGATGGTTGTTAGGGTGTTGCTAGGTCGTTGCTGGGTTGTTCTTGTTTGTTGCTAGGGTGTTCTGGGTGGTTGCTAGGATGTTGCTAGGGTGTTTTAGGTGGTTACTATGGTATTCTGGGTTGTTGCTATGGTGTTACCAGGTGGTTGGTAGTGTTCACTTATAGTTACTATAGAGTTTCTATAATGTTTTTGGCATGATTTAGCTCTTGACTAATCGATTATTTTATTACATTTCATGTTTATATTGTTTGAAACCTTTTGAGGACCTTTTTACCATAACAATATAAACTTATAGACTCCTTCTGATGTTGTATTAGCTATACATAGGTCAATTCTTAACCTCCAGGAACACATTTATGGCACATTTCCATAAGTAAATGTGTAGTGGTGCTTACAGTGGCAAATCTCACCACCCGGTTGCTACAGTGTTGTGGGTAGTTGCTAGGTGGTTGTTAGGGTATTCTGAGTGGTTGCTAGGGTGTTGCTAGGGTGTTCTGGGTGGTTGCTAGGGTGTTGCTGGGTGGTTGATTGGGTGTTATGTGTGGTTGCTAGGGTGGTCTGGTTGGTTGCTAGGGTGTTGGTAAGGTGTTCTGGGTGGTTGCTAAGCGGTTGCTAGAGTGTTGCTAGGGTGTTCTGGGTGGTTGCTAGGGTGTTTTAGGTGGTTACTATGGTAGTCTGTGTGGTTCCTATGGTGTTTCTGGGTGGTTGGTAGTGTCCACAAATGGTTACTATAGAGTTTTTATAAAGTTTTTGGCAATTGATTTCTGGCCCAAATCAATTTTTGATTTTGATTATGTATCATCAAAAGGAGTCCATAAGTTTTTCAGAAATAATTTCAATAGGTCAGATGTGAACAATTCTATGTGGCCTAGGAACCATCATAAGGAGTCTATGAATATGTAGAAAGATCAAGTACACATGGGCAAGAAATATAGTCTGTAGGTCAAATATCTGTCTGGCTAAAATAACATGACAAGAGGTCATTCTCTATAGTATCCTGATGATCAAAGAACACTTTGGCCAGAAATATGTTCAGTAGTTAAAATAAGGACTCTTTTATGGCTTCAGTAACATCAAAAGGAGTAAATGAGTATTTTTAGAATGTTGAAGATCAAGTACTCATGGGCCAGAACTATGTTCAGCAGGTCAAAAAGGAACAAATCTATAGCTCATGTAATATCAGAAGTAGTCTAAAAGTTTTTCTTGTTTAAAAACTTTTGCGGACCCTTTGACCAGAAATGAGTTAAATACATAAGATGTGGACATTCTATAGGGCTTACAGTAAGAAGCATCAAAAGGAGTCTATGAGAATTTATAGAAAGTTCGAGACCTAGTACTCATGGGCCAGGACGATGTTTGTGGGTCAAAGAGGAACCTAGGCCTAGAAAGCACAAGAAGTAGTCTATTTAGTATGTATAGAAAGTTCAATATCAGGTACTCGTGGGACCATGCACTGTAAAGCGACAGCCCATGTGATGTTTTCTCATCTGTGCACAAATAAATTAGTTTGTAAAATAGAAATGCATGAAAAATCACGTTATATCTTTTCATTGCAACGAGGAACAAGTTAGATATGTCATGCAATGCGATGAATCACATCTTCAGTGTTTTCTTTTCATTGCACAGGGGTTAGTTATTGCGTGCAAATGCATAACGTGGAACAATAGATATGTCATGCAATGCAATGAAACACATCTTTTCACTGCACAGAGGTTAGTTATTGCGTGCATTTGTTACGTGTTATCGTTTCATTGCACAGAGGAATACGTTAGTAGCTCTTGAACTTTCTAAACATGCTCATAGACTCCTTCTAATGCTTCCTCAGCTCAGCTTCACCAACCTTCTAATGTCCATATCTGTTTTATTTCTTTTTTTTATTTATCCTTTATTTAACCAGGTAAAAACACTCATTGAGATTGAAAATCTCTTTTTCAAGAGTGACCTGGCCAAGATGCAGCATAAATTACACAAAGACACATTTAAACAGATATAAAAATAGATAAAAAAAAACCCCACATCAAATACACATGCATATATAAGATAATAGACCCTGTGCTGGAAGAGAGAGAGAGAGAAAAAAAAAACTAATACAATTTTTATGAACAGTTACACTGACCAATGTCTTCCAGTTCCCTAATCTTTAGCATTGAAACAAACTGTTTATAAGAGGTAAAAGTAGTCATTCTTAATGATTTCTGAAGGAGGTTCCAGGCTGAGGATGCTGCAAACATAAAGGCTTTTTTGCCTAGTTCTGTTTTGACACTGGGGACCACCAAGTTTAATACATAATTTGAGCGTAATCTATAATGGCCGTAATTTTTTGTTAGAAGGACACTCAAATAAGTAGGAGCTAGTCCAAGAAGTACTTTATAAATGTAACATAGCCAGTGAGTGTACCTTCTCGCATAAAGAGAGGGCCATTTAGCAGTATAATAAAGGATACAGTGATGTATCCTGTAACCACAACCAGTGAAAAATCATAATGCACAATGATACACTACATCCAGTTTTTTTAAACATTTGGCAGAAGCATTCATATATATCATGTCACCATAGTCTAATATGGGAAGAAAAGTGGCCATCACCAGATATTTTCTAGCAGGGATGGATAAACATGATTTTGTTCTGTAAAGATAGCCAAGCTTTATCTTAAGCCTAGAATTGTCAACATGATTTTTAAAACTTAATTTAGAATCAATGATTATGCCCAAGTATTTATAACTGGTTACTAACTCGATTTCTTTTCATTCAAAGGTTAAAATACTTGCAGAAGAGACAGGAGGTTGTTTTGAGTTTGTAAATACCATTAATTTTGACTTTTTTACATTTAGGACAAGCTTAAGCTGTCTTAAACGTTCCTGGACAATATTGAATGCGGATTGCAAAAATTCAAAGGCTGTTGAACTCATTTCTGGTCAAAGGATCCTCAAAAGGTTTTAAACAATAGAAACATTTTTTTCTGATGTTATATTATATAGGCCCTTCTGACCTACTGAACATAGATGAGTACTAGATCATTTCTGGTCAATGGCACTTGATCATTAGGTTACTATGATGTTTTATTAGCCAGGAAGGTGTCCTGCGCATTGAAGAGAAAACCACTGGATGCACCATTTAAGAATAACACTTTACATGTTTGCATGCAATACACTCTAAACATGCTGGGTTGTTTGTCCTTCACACCGTGAGAACGAGGAAATCTAGTGATAAACAAGGGAACACAACCAGACACTGTGACAAGAATGCATAAATGCATAGTACAGTGAATAAATAACACATCTGCGTTGTTTATTGAAGTATAAACTATGCACTTATTTCATTGCATAGTATACAAGAAGTTACCATAGAAACTATTGTGTTGTGCATAACACAGCTTGACTGCAATGCAAACATTCCGTTGTGCTAGATAACCAGTGTTATGTAAGCAATAAGGTACGAGAGGCTGTGCTGTATCGTGAATAAGTAACGGCTGAAGGGCGTTGTTAGGCACGACGCGAAGCGGAGTGCCTGCAACCCCTTCAGCCGTTACTTATTCACGATACAGCACTTGCCTCAAGTACCTTATCGCTTTTATAAAACGGTTGCCACACAATATTAAAGTAAAAAAACAACAACAATGTATTAGTGCAACTTTCATGTAGTTTAATCAATAAAAACATTCCTTCCGCTAGAAAAATATAGTCCCTGACTGTGAAGAGCAACGTTCCAATGTGTAATATGCAGGAAAGCTCAAATAAAAACAACAAACCATTCTCAAACTTTCTCATTCTTTTTATTTTTTACAACACAAAGTTTGTGAAATTTCCTCACACCAATAGGTAGGTATAGCTTATCTCTCAGCAAAATAACAAATAAAATAAACAAAAGGGCACATATTTTTATAGATAACAGTTAAGGTCTTTAATCTAGTTATTAATTTAGTCGCTAAAATGCTGCCTAACAAGAGATACTTTATTTATTGTTGTTTATTTAAATTTATTTGAACATCTCCGTTTATTGTGCACGCATTAAATATTTGTCTCATTTTAATCGGCTCTACTGTGGTGATATTTAACGCGGTCCTCTTTTGTTGGGGCTCAGCGCTGTCAGCGGTGTTTTCTGTTGCAGCAAGAATGTCACTCCAGTGCTTTCTTTGTTTTAAGTTTGGCCTCCAGTAGCTCTGTAGTGAACTTTCACACTTATGTCCACTCACAGACATAATCTCCCTCGATTCGAGACCAGCATCGGACAATCTCTGCACCATGGTACTGCGCAGGCAGTGATTTGTGTAAACCTTGGAGGTACCTGCTGCTTTACAAATTTTTGGCAACATAGTTGCGAGGTAGTTCACACCCATAGGCTCTCTTGTGTACCTGCAACAGTCAAAAACGAGAAAAACCTTTAACACAACAAGATTTAACACAAATTATAAAATAGCTTATATGATTTATGTGCCGCTGCGTGAGTGATCTACGTACCAAACACATTTAGAGAGGTTTTGCTTTTTGGGGTGAAGGTAAAAAGCGGGGGGGTTAGATGGCAGAAGAGAAAGGTACTTCTCTAGAGAGGCAACGGGACAAAGCGGGTTCCCAGTTTGTTGGAACATGAAGCCACGCCTGCTATCCTTATTTCTGTCATGTGGGTCCTTATGGTTTTTTGTGTCTTTTTATGTTTTTTTTGTGTCTTTTATGGTTTTTTTGTTTTTTATTGAAGCTCATTGTGACATACTTCAGACCATTTTCGTTTGTTAAAATGCGGAATGAGTCTGGAATGAGTTCTCGGTTCCCCTCTTTTCCTCTGCGTCCGAAGTGTAACTGCACGTCAAACCAAACTTTGTTTACGAGTCCTTCAGGTGTGTTGGGATTAAGCGCATCGGACAGTTTTATGGTGCTGAAATCTTTAGCAGAAATCGGTGTGTGATGCTCCGTTTTATCACGACCCTCTCTTCTCATTGTCTTTACGACTCCAACGAAAACATTATTGGATGAGATGAATTCACTGTCTCTCATCAGACACCAGGACAAACTCAAAGGTGGATCATTCAGGAATCTGTTCAGACCTGCACGTAACGCTACATATTGTTCTCCTTTGGAGCTTCTGACAGTTCCGTAGAAGTCACGGAGAAGTGCGTTGAGATCTGTCTTGGTGATTTGTTTAAAATCTATGCTGCAACCCTTTTCACTACACCAGTCACCGAAGCATTTCACTGCCCATTGGGTTTGCTGCACGGTATTTTTTTCATTACGAGTCTTCTCGAATGTATCAATGTTACATTTTAGCACTTCAGCATGACGGTTCGTATTTGTAGAAGTCTCTCCAAATTGTTCCTCAAACCACTTATCCATCGTCATGCCACCCAGTAAATCGAAATTTACTTTAAACATTTTAGCCTTTTTAATTCTTTAGTTTTTTTCTATGTTTATGTTGATATGTGTGGTTGCTAAGGGTGTTGCTAAGGGCGCAGTGATAAATAGAACCGTTGGGTGAAGCCAGGGCTGGACTGGGACAAAAAATCGGCCCGGGCATTTTGGCCGAGACTGGCCCACTACATATGAATATAAACACAACCGAACTGTGTACGCCCTTGAATATGTATACCAACAACTCCTTTTAAACCCACCAATGCCATCTAATTAGTGAGATGAAATAACTACTAAGTTTAAAATACAATTCTGCAATTGCATTGCCAATGATATACTGATATTTTAATAGTAACTTCTGTCCGATTTAGGGGGGTTCGGGGGCATGCTCCCCCGTAAGAAAATTTTGTGCTTTTTAATGTTAAATTCATCAATCTGGTGCACTTTGAGAGTTCAAAATTAAGAGCTCTAAACCATATTCAGTGTGCAAATTGAACAAAGAAAAACTCAAAACTCTTTTAGTTGGGATATAGTGTCTACATTACATGCAACATAATTAATCATAGTTATAATATTAATCACATGATAGTAACAGCCATATATTGTAAAACACATGCACTGAAAAATAAAAGCAACTTTCATAATTAGCTTGGAAAAAATGTCTGTAACTTGAAAGAGCTATAAACACATTATCTTTTATTTTGATGGAAACGGCATTCAGCTTTTATTTTGGTGGAAAATATGGTTTACAAACGGGCCTCATACATACTCTCATTATAATTCTAGTAAAATGCGTAATCGTCAAATATGCAGATGTGGAAATAATGCGTAACTGGGTGATGGGTTCGGTTCCTTCTCACAGCCTGCCCTGTGTTCTGAAAGTAGCCCTAAATCTGCTTACCACAGTTCTCTACACTCACTAATGTCTCTCGTGACCCCCCCCCCTCACTCCTCAGCAGACACTGAAGGCTGTTTCTTTTTTTTTCACGCCATATCTCTGCACATATTCCTTGCGTTTCTTCTCCATCATCACTCTGACTATTTTGACAGATACTCACTGAATGACTGCACGCTCGCTCAGCCCAGAGGGGGAGGTGATTAAAGATGTGATTGGACCAGCCCAGTGTCAATCAAGAAAATAACCAATGGGCCGCTGATCTCCGAGTTTCATGGGCCGGTGTTCTGTCGAATTTTGCTTCCTTGTCAAAAAATGCTACCGTAGCGCGAATTGATGACAGAATGCCGATTAAAGTCGTATGAAATACAATTGTAATACAATTCTAAGTTATGAGAAGCTACTGTATACTGTAGACGACTATTTTTTACTTTTAAAACGGTGTATAAATTAAAAATTGTGCTTATTTGCAATGCATTTTATTGCATTCCTGCTGTGCATAGAACATCTAGTACATCAGATGAAAGCCATTGATAATGTTAAACGTGTGCCATGATTAATGGACGATTGCTGCCATCTATTGGAAACCAAACAAAAAATAAAAATGTGACATTGCAACTAAAGCCGCTAGATGGCCATTTCCACACACATTCACATTTTTTTTCCAGATGTGAGATGTTAATATGAGGGAAATAAATAAAATCCCATTAAAATAAAATAAAATACATTGGAATACAGCATTTTATGCAAAGCAGGAATATATAAAAAGCACGTGTGTGTAAGTGCGATTTAGTTCTCGTATGCAATGAGATGATTGAGATCGCTTGTGCAATCTGTGCATATCCGCAATGAAAAAGACATTTCTCATTTTGTGTAACAGTTATAATTCATGAAAATCTTATGCAAAGATTGCTGTCATCGAATCAAAAGCATATAAAATGAAAATAACATGCAGTTTCCATAGACAGTAAAAGAAGCCAATTTCAGCAATGGCATGTGCCATTGCAAAGTATAAATCTATACACAAGTTTCCCATTTACATTATGAGAAATTAGAAAATTGTCGCTACTAAATATTCTAATTTAAACATTTCTCCTTTCATTTCAAAAGTTAAATGTTGTGTAATACAAGTTATATAATATGTGGTTGATCACGCAAACCCATTCTAAAAAAAATAAATAATAAAAAAACCCTTAGAAAACAGAAGAATACAGCATTGAAAAATAATGATTGTTGAGGAAGATCAAACGAGCGATTCTGTGAGTGTTATTTATTAGAGTACAGGACATCTGCTAAAGCAATCACATCCTGCTGTAGTGTTTTGTGTTTCCATGGTAACTGTTCCAGCAAACTTTTGTTTAATCAATAAATTGTGTTAAATTCAATTTAAAACAATTACTTGTACTATAACTATAATCTTTATTTTGTTCTACAAGACAAGAAAACTCTGTCTTTTTGTTTATAATTAATATTTTGAGTTTGGCCAGTGAGTGACGTCATTGGTAACTTACTGGTCGAGCGCGGCGCGCCTGCTCTCTGAGTGAGAAAGCCTGTGATTAGAGAAAGCGAGGTATGTCTCTGCAATGCTATTTATTTAAGAGCGAAAATAGGCTGATTAAGTGGAGTTTTACCTATTATAGAATTGTCATAAAACGGGAACGAGTTCTATATCAGGGTTTTTCTGTCCACGGTTTAATGTATTTTTGTAGTTTTACAAACGCACGTGTTTGTTTAATGTTTCTGCCTGCGCGCCAAATTAGAGTGCAGGTTTTCCAGTGTTAGCTAATAATTTTCTTCACAATTAATTTCGGTGGATTGATTTTGTAGATATGTTGTTTAGTTTGTTAAATGTGTGTAGCCTTCTTCTGGATGTTAAAATTTATATTTTTAGCCTTATGTGTTACCAGTGTATTGCAGTTAGAGGGGACAGTGTTTAACCTGTCTTTTCCTCATACATCCTTCAGCTGAGAGAGAGTAAACTCTGAAGATTTTGATTTTCTGTCCTCTTTCAATAAACTGCAGGTATGTATGTCACTTAGGTAAAGTTGGTTTTATATTCGCATATTCGCGGACTTCCGCGTTCAATAACTCGCGAACTAAGCGTTGTTGCTACACACAACACAACTACAGATAAAACACCAGAAGCTACAACATTAATTTTCTCAAAACGACCTTTCCTTCGCACTGGATAAAATACATTGATCTCTATGCGCAGGCTGCTAAGAAGGGACCATCTGCAAAGTGCAAACCCGGAGGAAAACAAGTTTTGAGGAGATGACAATGTTATTTGTGTAGTAACAAATATTCGGCTCACGAGATATTGAACACGGAACTCCGAAAATATGCATATATATATAGTTTATATATATATATATATATATATATATATATATATATATATATATATATATATATATATATATATATATATATATAATAGTATAGGTCAATTACAGTTTATTACATACACATATGTAATAAACACATGTAATAATGTTTATTATATAAATATATTTGATAATTGTACAGTAAGGGAGTTATTGTCAAAATTGCACTTGTAGTAAGTCAGTGTGGTCACTAGGAAAGGACTACAGCCTTTGGAACGGGAAAAAATTCGGTGAATTACAGTAGCATATTTTTTTCTTGAACTTATTAGTTTATTGTATGTACAGTAAGGGAGTTATTGGCAAAATTTCACCTGTAGTTAGTCAGTGTGGTCACTAGGAAAGCACTACAGCCTTTGAAACACACACACAAAAAATACTTTAGGGGAATTACAGTATCTTTTTAATAAACATTTGATAATTGTACAAACAGTAAGGGAGATATTGTCAAACTGTACTTTTGTTTCAATGTTCTTTTAAAGCAAATCATTCTTCTTTAAATGAAGTAAAGAAGTTACAGTTTTCAGCCATTACAGTAATAGATATATTTAGATAATGTAATATTTTTTTGATGGAAGGTGTGCTATTGAAGAACCCCATAGGAGTTATGCTACTCTTTTAAATGTTCACCTGTCAGGGGTGCACAGTCAAAGACCCAGAACCAGATATGATGAATGAAGAGCAGGAGTCAGAATTATATTAAATTAAAGATTTACTTAAGACAGTTTTTAATTTCATCAACAGAAGTCAGCTTCAAGACTCTCACAGGAGTTTGTAGGCCATTACAAAGATCACAGAATCACTAAATGAGCAAGCATTGTTACTACATTGAGATATCAAACACAGAAAAAAAAACATTACACGAAACAAACATTTAAGTAATCATACTGGTAACTTCTATAACTAAGTAAAATCTCACATGCCTATCTAAGTCATTCCACTCATGTGATATTTAGAAAGAAAACCTTGATTATAATCAGTCAAAATATACATTGAAGCAGCAGTTTATTCCAAAATCCACACCCTTCACACCCAAAACAACACCATGTTTGCTTTCATGCTTTCTGAGTACTTGTCAATAATCTGATGGATTCAGTACCATGGACAGTGATATTTCTGCAGGACTGTAAACATCAATCAATTCAAACGAATTGTGTTATTGTGAGAGTTTAACTTTAACTGAAGATGCTATACAACAGGAAAGAATAAAAAACCGTTGGGCCATTCTTTTTATTCAGCGCCTGGAGAACACTGTCACACTGTCTTTATTAAGTCTTTATATTGAGTCTGTATAAGTCTTTATTACACTTAAAAACAGAAAAACAGAGGTGGATAAAACAGAAAGACATGGGCTGTAGTAGTATGTTCTGTAGGGTCCAGACAAGACGATCCAACTTGCTTATGAACAGTCGGCCCATCCTTTTAAAACCTATTGAAATAAATCATATGTTATTATTAAAACCAACACCAACACTGTTCTTGTTCATTTTGATTTCAAATAAATAGATAAACAAAAATTTAAACAGATGTAAAATGAAGGAATTAACTGTGTTCAGGAGATTACACATGATTTTCCACTTTCTACAGTCTGGATTGTTACCAGATTACAGTTCATGTAGCCAACATGTTCATTCTTTATTATTTCCTAAACACCTTTTTAAACACCATCATTATAATGCAGTTTTATTGTTGCTAAAGGACATTTTATTGCATTTAGAACACATAGTTGGCTAGAATGTAATTGTCTGTTTGCACACGATGAAAAACAATGTTAAATTTTTAGACGGTCCCTATCTTGGTTACCACACTACATTGAATATTCCCTAAATTATGCATGCATCAAAAATATACTTGCCCATTTTGATCGATTGTAGAAAAGGTTGTAGTTCACTATCTTGTAGCTGCTTCGAATCTGAAAAAAAATTGCTTCATTGACTATTTAATTGAAAAGTTCTTTAACACGAATGTGCGAATATAAAACCAACTTTACCTAAGTAGGTAAGTTTAATTGTTTTGAATAAGGAAAAAAACACTATACGATCTAAGAAATTGAGACATATTGGCTATAATATTAATGTAAAAATATGTAACTATTTTATTTTATTTCTTTAAAATGTTTTGTGTGAATGTGAATTTTTATAAATGAGAGACAAAGTTGTTGTAATGCAAAACTTGATTGTATAAAATGAGCTCAGAGTAAACCCTGAAGGCGTGCGTATTGATTTTCTGTCCTCTTTCTCCACCGAAGCCAGTGGTGTCGTTGAGTTCTTTGTGGTGTGAGACGAGGTCCGCTACACTTGCTAGGCTGATCCAAATCCATCATTCTACATGATTGTAATGAATTGCCAAACTAAAGTTATTTATTTAGGAGAAATCAAATAGTTCCAAACATATCATCATGTTAAGGGTTACATTGTAAAAAAGGAAATAAATGTAAACATTACAATATTACATTTAATTTGCTCTGTAAAATGTCAGTTCAACTTAAATGTACTTGATATGGTAACATGCAACTGGTTTTGTTGAAATGAATAAATTTTATAATTAAGTTATAATTAAGATTACGGGCGGAGTTAGCCTGACTTCGTCATGTACTCAGTTTCCTATCGGAAGATGAGTCTGAAACCCCTCCGTCTGGCTTTGATTATGAGGCGTGTCTTAACCGAACCAGGAAAAAAACAACTCTGCACTCAATTGGATAGTCGGTAAACCTACAACCAATCAGAGCAACGCAGTAAGTCAGCTACTTTGCATACAGTTGTCAAATATAGAACGTAGCCCAGCTTTACTTATTTTAGAAGTTAAATAACGAGTGTTGCTTCTTTTACTTACTCCTTCTTGAATGCGACCAAAGGAGAAACCACAACGACCACAGGCTTTTCATTACGTCCCATCTTCTTAGCGACCGTCAGAGCCAGCTGATAAGTTACACTTTTCCCGAATCATGTGGGATGGCAAAATTATTTTTCCAATCGACAAATGCCTTGATTGCAGTTTTCTGTTTGTCTATTAAAATTAATGCCCTGTCGATTTTATTTCACAACAGACGCGACAGCGGAATCTGTACATCTCAATTCTCCAGCTGCAGTCAACTCTGAGGGAAGACAGTAAGCGCTCTTTGATAACGTGATGATTACGTCCCTTCAGATCACCTGTCCATCATCGTATAAAGCCCGCCCTGGCAATTTGATTGGCCCGATGGTTTCTGAACCGATCATAATTACTCCTCAATGGATCGAGTCCAGACTGAACTTCCCGTCCAAAAAATGTTGTGGGCGGAGTTCGGGCTGGCATCCAGGCTAGGGCGGAGTGGGACCAAAAAATCTTCCGGGAAATTTCGTAGAGCACCGGCCCTCGTCACCGGCAGGGCCGGATTAAGAGTTCAGGGCCCCCTGGGCAGGATGTCCCCTCTTAAGCAGGCCAAAGGTATATTTTTTCCAAGGACTTTTTAATATGGCATTTACAGTTTTACTGACTTTAAAGGAACGTTGTTGTACTTGTGGATGTTGGGTGGACTCTGTGCCTCTAGGGGGGTTCGAGTACATTTTAAGGTTAAATGCATCAATCTCGTGCTCTCTGAGAGATCAAAATTAAGAGCTTCAACCCATGAACTGCTCGTTGAACAAAGTAAAAAACATTGATTTGTAACAGGACAATAAAAAAGGCTCAAACATCTTTTTAGGTATGAGAGTCTCAGTCTGCATTACATTATCAATGGTGTTTTAATGCCAAACAATTATTATAATAATGTAATGATTTATATAATTATTTCTATGACGTAAAAATCCATATAGCAAATGTATTATATAAATGAAAACGAATATTTCAAAATAATAAATGTGTGAAAATTAAGGAGCTCTGGAATGTTTGGTCGCGTCTCTGTGGGGAACTCTAACAAGGTTCTAAAGGCGTTGCCACTGGTAACCGATAGCGTCTCCTACCATCATACGCACAACCGGCACATCCGGGAACTTAACTGTCAATTTTGTCCCCGCCCCCTTTTGGGAAAAAACAAACTAGACTCCCCATAGACTTCAATACAAAATAACAGCAAAAACCAACGTCCATACACAGCCGACAGACGTAAATATCTTAAGAAATCTCTTACATAAAACATGTCAAGTAATTATATGTCCACTCTGCCTGCCATAGAGCATGGAAGATACATACAAAAACTTAATTTGGCCAATTTAAAAACATGTCCCTTTATTCTCCCTATGTGAAATTGGGGTAACAACCCCACCCAGTGTCCAGAGATGTCTTACCCGGACATTTATTTGTACCTCGTCGAGTCAACAGGCAAGCCAGTGAATGATTTTATTTCGTTTTTTTAAAGTAAAAAACCTTAAAGTATATCTTATGAATTTATGATGATGATGGCAGATAGCCTGGGCTTGATAACGGGTATAAAAAATGTATCTTTCACGCTCTATGGCAGGCAGGGTGGACATATACAGTAATTACTTGACATGGTGTATATAAGTATTTTCTTAAAGTGGACATATCATGCAAAATCCACTTTTTAAGCCCTTAAATGCATTTTGTTGTATATTTGGAGTGTTTATAAGTACAGAAAAGATGAAATTATTCTCTTCAGGTGCTTCGTTTATATCTTTATATTCTGTTTTGGTCATATTTTTCAACCTGTTCAGATTTTTCTGTTTTCTATGACGTTTTTTGAACAATAACGTCACAGGATTTGCAGCGGAACTGCCAAATAAGGACATCGACTACCAGTCCAACACTTCGAGCAATCCGCCATTATTATTTCTCGCTCCGATTTTGTAGTCCAAGCTCAATGATGCAGAAGTTACGAGAGGGCAAGTCAAAATGTTCGGTTGTTGGATGTAGTGACCTGAAGCACTTCAAAGATTCCCACTTCAACAACCTCCGCCAGTATAAAGAATGGTTTGCCGATCGACTTCGTCTGAATGAGGGGTAAATTGCTTCTATCATTTAGCTGCTGTGTTTGCTGATGCTTTTCTAAATGTAAGTTGTCATATTATTATCAATACAGATTTTTAGTGGTAAGATTAGACTGTAGTCATTTATCTTGTCAGAGTGCTTGTTTTAACAAGAGAAATAGTCGACTTTCACTAATAACACAACATAGTTAACCTTACTTTACATACCACTGCATCCATATGAAGACGTTCTGCAGGTTTATCATCGTCTTTTTCAAATCGCTCGCTCTGGCTCGAATACGTAACGCTTGATGGACAAGTCTTTTGTTGACATTTTGTTAACGTGTGAATAAAAATACAATAATGGCCGAACGCGGGGAGTTGAACCGAACGTGAACTCGGCGACCTGGAGAGCGGGCGGGGAAAGACGCAACTCCTTTTTATTTAAAGGGGACGCTTCGAAACGGGTTGCTCACAGAAGCACATCAGAAAAGAGGTAGAAAAGGGGCCTGTTGAGCTATAATAATGTGGAATTCAGACCCAAGCATTGCAGTTATGCTTTATATAGACCACAAATGTATGATTTATAAGTAAAATTTAATGATTTAAAAGCATGATATGTACCCTTTAAGTTATTTACGCATGTCGGCTGTGTACGGGCGTTGGGTTTTGCCGTTATTTTGTATTGAAGTCTATGGGGAGTCTAGTTTGTTTCCCCCAAAAGTGGGCGTGAACCTATTCAGAGACATTCTGTGACGCAGTGCCGGTTGTGCGTATGGCCGACCAGCTAAAATCGGCACGTGACTCCTCATTCTCAATATAGTGTTGTTGCACACTTATACTAATGTTAAATAGTGCCTGCTTAGAGGCGGAGGGAGTGAAATGTGCGTAGTGTGTGTTATGTTGTTGTGGACTATTGCCGGGAGGAGACATTAAAAGAAGTAAACGATCTTCATGTTGTCGTCCTTCCTCTCACCATGAAGTGCGTTATAAAAACGTAACCAAAGCAGGAATACTGCAGTGTATGCTTGTGTTTTTTAAAAACTTTAGAGGAGACATTAAAAGTCTTCAAAATGTATAAATTTTGGATTAACTTGTAAAGATTATCTTGATAGACAAAATGTGTAAGGGTCACAACTCTTAGTTAAACACAGATATTATTTTTTGCGATTTTCCAAAAGTCTATGGGAAAAAATGCATAGATTTTCGATCAAGGGAACCCATGCGCCGCTCGAGTTGTCCTACAAAGTGACGTCGTCACTTCGGCACTTCCAACACGAGAAGAAAGCAATTTCATTCATGATGATAATATGAAAAATGTGCCATGATTTAGTGTAAACGGTGCGTAACTCCGAAAGAGTTTATTACAGCTATTTAATATCATGCCTATCCAGACTAGTCACGTTTAATGAGGGCATTGTTTGGCTCATTACAGTTGGTAATATAGGTTAACCTAAGAACTTATTATGTGTGCAGTTGTTGCTGTTAGCGCTACTACATTATATAATTAAATTTATATTTAATGTGGTTTCCACCGTAATGGACAGCGTCGCTCAAGTTATACAGTGTTAATAGAAATGTATTGAACAGGTAGTTAGGTAATAGACTAATGGTAATAGTAGTTTGTTAATAATACAATCAAAAACGACATATGTGAAGGTCCAACGAAGTTTAAAACCTAGGGCAGTTCAAAACGATTACAAAAACATACCAGTAGGTGTCACACTGTGTCTGCTGTGTGCGAGCTACTGTCATGGATATGTTCTGTAATTAAAACTTTCCATTAAACTGTGCTTTCACAATCATGTTTCTTAGCACTGCTGCTTAAGGCCTTAGTGTCACCAGGTGACGAAGGGGCGGAACTACTAGTTTGGTGTTGTTTCCATGGGGAACTAATTTAAAGCAACACCCAGCCGGTTGCATCATGAAAAACAGTACGGCTGGATTCCGTAAACGGGAGAAACGAGCGGCAGCTGCGAGATGGGCGGGGATTGAATTATCCCGTTCACAAGGTGGATGATAAAAGCGGAGGTTTCAGTGAAAGGGGGGAGAAGCTGGGGTTCAAACCAGTCAGTCAAGACAGACATTGGGGAGGGGGGGGGGGGGGGGGGGGGGGCAAGAGAAAGAGAGAGAAGGACTGAGCTGGAAGAAGGCATGCAGAGCTGGAAGGATAGAGCGGTCCACGGCAGAGAAGGAGTCTAAAAACAGCGATTCAACGTGGGTGGGGGCAGGAGAGACAACATGAACATGGTGTGTGCAGAGTATACTCCGCATACAGTGTGGATGTGCTGTTCCATCAACTCAGGAGGAGGGAGTTGGCTGGGATAACGAGTGGGGACCTTATTCACTGCGAGTGGTGTGAGTTGCGGTGCCTAGTGTGAGGTGATCACATGTTACTATTTGAAGTGATTGATGCATGCACCGGTGTGAGGATTGCCTGTGTCTGTTCGTGTTCCCAGCCGTTACACTCATTGTCCGGCTGTGCATTATTTTTCTAATAATTCAACGGCCTGTCGTCAATTATTCCTTACTTATACTACAGGGCTGTTGAATGCTTGATTCTGATTGGTTGAGAACGTTCTAAAGGTGTGCAATTATTTTCAGGGAAACACACGACTAAAGTAGTTTCAGGCAAGTTTGAACCGCATTACAGTTCCATATCCCTGCGCGTAGTTAACGGAAAATGGGATCCAATTCATAACAAGAGACATGCGCAGCCCCATGCGCTTGATCTGCAATTTTCGATGTCTAACTTCACAATCAATTGACACATACAGTTTAATTTTAATAAAGTATAGTCCTATCTATAATAGGCTAAATAGAAATTTAAACTGAATAGGCTATATAAATAAATGAATAGTCCTAATACACGGATTTTCGTAATTATTCCAGATAATATAACAAATAAATAATTATTGATAGGCTTACTTGTTAAAAGGGCTTTGTGTTTTTCATTTATTGGGTTATCTACTGTCAATTATAGAAAACAATAATGAACGAAGAATTCATTAAAACGAAGTTAATAAATAAATAATTTTGACGCACATCGTCTCACGTGTCTCTCTCTCTCTCTCTCTCTCTCTCTCATAACTGCATTAATAACTGGGACAGACTAGTTTTAGGCGCAGTAACTACACATGTGGTCAAAAATGAGTTAAGACTTGTAATGGGCTTTATGACATGTATTCTGTCTTGTGAAAAGATATCTGGGTTAAATTATGTCCCGTTTCGGAGATGCATTACCACATAATCTACCCATAACATGCTGACTGGCTGGTATAACAACTTTAAAGGCCTTTTTCTCCGTTTCTTGGTTTGCGTAGTTACTGCACTTTGCATTTGTAAGGCCAGTTATGGATGTAATTTGATACTTCTGACTGATCATGCCCAAACGCGCGTTCAGTCTGTGTCTGCAGTGGGTGTTTAGTTAGACCACTACAGTCGATGGAAACAGTCGGTCTTCGAATATTTCAGCGAATTGTAAGTGTGTCCACCATCATTACATTAGTCTGCTATCAGTGGCTCAAACCTCCGTTACTAACTCTAAAATGACGTTTTGGAATTAGCAACGGAGGCATGGGACTAGATGCGTAAGAAATTAGTCCTACATACAAGAGCGTTTTATGTCAAAAACTTGACAAACGTCTTGATATGAATCATCTGAACAATGTTTTGAGGTGTGGTAACTGTAGTATAAGCGGAATAATTGACTTCAGGCCGTTGAATTATTAGAAAAATAATGCACACCCGAGGTGTAACGGCCACTCCGCTTCGCGTCGTGACCGCATTACCACCTCGGGTGTGCATTATTTTTCTAATAATTCAACGGCCTGTCGTCAATTATTCCTTACATAATATAGCGCTAACAGTGACAACTCTGCACACACAATAAGTTCTTAGGTTAACCTATATTACCAACTGTATTGAGCCAAACAATGCGCTCATTAAACGTGACTGGTGATGTCTGGATAGGCATGATATTAAATAGCTGTAATAAACTACTGTTGCTAACATATTTATTCCGGTCCAGGTTTCTATTTATTCATTGATTTTTCTTCTTCGAACGTGATTCTGGTGGTATAACGTTAGTGCTGCATATTTTTCATGCTGTGGGTGCAGGGTGAAGGAACAGGAGGAGTCCAGATGAACACGAAGATGAATTTAATTCCAAAAATACAGGCAAAGAAACAGGGAACAGGAGCAAAACACCGGGAAACATCCAACAGGTAGCAATTCCACACAGAAACATTCACATAACATGAACATCGACCGACAAAGACTGAATGGAACTGAACTGAACTAAATACACAGAGGAATTAAGCTAAATGAGGTGAAAACAGGAGAAACAGATGAACAAAACGAGGAACAGGTGGCTAATGAGGGAGTGAGTTCAAATGAAGAAACAAGAGGATCATGGGAAGTGTAGTGCCATAGACGCAGACAGGACGGTGCAAACACAGACTGTGACATCACTCCCCCCTTCCGGTAGGCGACCCGCAAGGCATTGTGTGGGATTTTAGGACACGGAGGTTGTGTGAGCAACGTCAAATCATAGTCAAATCGGCAGTATATTTTTTGTAGACATGTACTTTTGATCTATTTACTAGTTCTTTATTTATGTTTATGTGTACGGTTAAGCACCAATATACAAAGGTAAAAATCCTCGTATGTGAAAACGTGGAAATAAACCGGATTCTGATTTATTACAGAAACTAATCTAGAACATTGCAGAAACAACAAAAACAACAGCTTTTCACCTGGAAATTACATTTAATAAAAGTAAACAACTTAACTAAAATGTTTCCTAAGTAAAAAAGAAAATATATACGACGCAGAGTTTAACTTTTTTTTATTAGAATGCAAGTTACAAACGTAAGCATCACAGACGGTAAACACATATTATACAGAAAAAAAATAAACATCAGAATAAAATTAATTGAAAAAATAATAAATAAAATAATGAATCAAAATCATAATACATAGCTTAAATAGACATATATAATGAAGACTTACAAACTTCATTATCTATAAAAAGAGAAATAATTTTCACTTGAACATTTTAGAGTATAATTCAATTGCTGACAGCTTTCTTATTTTTAACCCGTTTAAGAGACTCAAAGTATATATCAGTTTTGACGCAGAGAGCGTGACCTCACGCCGTAACATCAATGGGGAGGGGGGGAGGTGGGCGCCCTGGAGGCTGTGGAGGGCGTGGTGAGGAGGAGGTACCCCCCCAGGGCGGAGCAGGATGAGGATGTGGCCAGGGCGGAGCAGGAGATGGTGGAGCAGGCTGAAGGCGTGGCCAGGGCGGAGCAGGCTGGGGGCGAGGTGTAGCAGGCTGAAGGCGTGGCCAGGGCGGAGCAGGCTGAAGGCGTGGCCTGGGCGGAGCAGGCTGGGGCCGAGGTGTAGCAGGCTGAAGGTGTGGCCAGGGCGGAGCAGGCTGAAGGCGTGGCCAGGGCGGAGCAGGCTGTGAGGACCCTTCGGGCTGCAATGGCGGTGAGGACCCTTCGGGCGGCCATGGCGGTGCGGATCCTTCGGGCGGCCATGGCGGTGAGGACCCTTCGGGCGGCCACGGCGGTGAGGATCCGTCGGGCGGCCGTGGCTGGGACACTGGGCCCCCCCTCAAAAAAATATTTGGGTTGAGTCCACGGATTAGGGGCAGACGGGGAGTGGGCTGTCTCGGGCTGGACGGTCTCGGGCGATGGCTGGACGGGCTCTGGCGATGGCTGGACGGTCTCTGGCGCCGGCTGGACGGAATCAGCAGAAAGGAGAGTTCAGGCTCGGGAGGGCTGGACGGAACCAGCGATGAGGAGAGTTCAGGCTCAGGAGGACTGGACGGAACCAGCGATGAGGAGAGTTCTGGCATAGGAGTAGGGTTGGACGAAACCAGCGGTGTGGGGGGGTTCAGGCTCGACGAGGCTGGACAGGACCAGCGTTGATGAAAGCTTGGGCTCGGCAGGGCTAACGGTGAGTGCAGGCTCGGCAGGGCTGACGGTGAGCGCAGGCTCGGCAGGGCTGACGGTGAGCGCAGGCTCGGCAGGGCTGGACGGGACCAGCGATGAGGAGGGTTCGGGCCTAGCGGGGCTGGACGGAACCAGCGATGAGGAGGGTTCAGGCTCAGGAGGGCTGCACGGGACCAGCAATGAGGAGGGTTCGGGCCTAGCGGGGCTGGACGGAACCAGCGATGAGGAGAGTTCAGGCTCAGGAGGGCTGGACGGAACCAGCGATGAGGAGAGTTCAGGCTCAGGAGGGCTGGACGGAACCAGCGATGAGGAGAGTTCAGGCTCAGGAGGGCTGGACGGAACCAGCGATGAGGAGGGTTCAGGCTCAGGAGGGCTGGACGGGACCAGCAATGAGGAGGGTTCGGGCCTAGCGGGGCTGTACGGAACCAGCGATGAGGAGAGTTCAGGCTCAGGAGGGCTGGACGGAACCAGCGATGAGGAGAGTTCAGGCTCAGGAGGGCTGGACGGAACCAGCGATGAGGAGAGTTCGGGCATAGGAGTGGGGTTGGACGAAACCAGCGGTGTGGGAGGTTCAGGCTCGACGAGGCTGGACAGGACCAGCGGTGTGGGGGGTTCAGGCTCGACGAGGCTGGACAGGACCAGCGATGAGGAGGGTTCAGGCTTAACGGAGCTGGACGGACTTTCGGGCAGGACTGGTGTTACCGTGAGGGACGAACCACAGACCCAAAGAGCCCTGTCCAGAAACTCCCAAAATGGCAGATCTAGGTCCCCGAGCAGCAGTATCTGGGCCAAAGGGTCATCTAGACCTCTCCAGAACCGCTGCTAAAGGAAATCTTCCTCCCAGAATATGTCTTGGTGCAGGTGTAGGTAAACTTCGATGAATTCCTCCAGAGAGGCCCCATTCTGATCAAAGAGGAACGCTTCCATCTGGTCGTCCATCTTACTTAGTTTGTGGTCGGTCAATCTGTCACGCTGTGGGTGCAGGCTGAAGGAACAGGAGGAGTCCAGATGAACACGAAGATGAATTTAATTCCAAAAATACAGGCAAAGAAACAGGGAACAGGAGCAAAACACCGGGAAACATCCAACAGGTAGCAATTCCACACAGAAACATTCACATAACATGAACATCAACCGACAAAGACTGAATGGAACTGAACTGAACTAAATACACAGAGGAATTAAGCTAAATGAGGTGAAAACAGGTGAAACAGATGAACAAAACGAGGAACAGGTGGTTAATGAGGGAGTGAGTTCAAATGAAGAAACAAGAGGATCATGGGAAGTGTAGTGCCGTAGACGCAGACAGGACGGTGCAGACACAAGGCTTGTTCGACTTCATGCAGCTTTGCGCAGACCGATGGGCGGCTGACTTGAAACAGTGCATGCCGGTTAGAAATTTTGTCCGACTTGATGCAGCGCTGACTCCACGTGACTGTGATGTATGCCTTCAAAGTACCGCGAGAGCCATACGAGAGTAGCCGGAGGACTCAGCCAGCGCAGCTTCTCAGGAGCGGCTGCACGAGCTCTGATGATGTCACAGCTGTTCCATGATTCGGCGGATTCACCGCATGACAACGATCACGTGCGTTTCGTGTTTATTCTCACACATTTAGTTCCACTAAAGCTCAAAAATCAGTTTTTTATAACAGTAAACAGTCTTTTCATGTAGTCGCGATGTTATATTGTGTCATGTTTATCATGTTTATCAAAATAAAACTGATTAAAAAACGTTGACTCCACGTCGTTGATTATTGGCTTATTTTTAACTTTATTCTAGTTCAAACAGAAGCTGTATGAAGCAGTAAAGTGTTGAATGAAAATGTGTCTGAAATGTCTGTTTATTTGGCAAATGTTGCATTTATTTCACTCAAGCTTTGGTAAAGCATGCAAACACCACGTGAGCAGTCACCAGTGGCGTGTCCATGATTTTATATTTGGGGTGGCAAAGGGGGGGCAAGAGCTGAATGGGGGGTGGCAACTAGGCTTCCCAAAATATATGTTAAAAAAAAGTGATATACTTATGAGGGACATATGCTTTTTTCATGAATTTCTAATGTTCAGAGAGGACTAACAGTAAATTCCGAACTATCAGCTATTTCAACTGAAAGATGAGGCTATAATACTAACGTTTGATAAGAAATCTTTTAAGTACAATTGTTTTCAATCTGTTTCTAACATTATGTTTAAGAGTATGTTTTTGAGTGTGTGTGTGTGTGTGGGGGGGGGGGGTGAGAAAGTGTATGAGTGTATGTATGATAATGTGTGTGCATGAAAATTTGTGTGTGTGAGCATATTAATAGGGTAATCATGGAAAAAAAATGCCCTTGCTGTTGTGGGGATTACTGGTAGAAACAAACACTTGTAACTAAATAAAATAAATTGATTCCTTAATTTGTATGATGTTATACAAATGTTATAAGATTAATGTTTTAATTTAACCTTTGAATATACAAATAAGACATTTTGGGAAAAAAACGTATGATACTTTTGAACATGAAACTAAACTGCCAGTAGGTGGCAGCAAGTCACTTAGTCTAGTAACTGAGTCATTGATTCACCTGATTCATTCAAAACGATGAATCATTTAGTAAAACACCGTTGAATGCTGTTTTTCTTTGTTTAGAACTATTTTCGATGGTAAAATTGAACAAAAACAGTCAATAATGTCGTGTTTAAAATGCAAGTAACTTAATATGAACGACCTGTTTTTTTTTTTTTAACCTAAATCAATTTGCAATCGTAGGCCTAATAATATGCGGCAAAACATAGTCAAGTTATTAATATTAAACTCAACATTTTGAATGTATGTTTCTTCTGTGTGTTTTGTTACGCTCATTTGGTTTGATTTCTCCACTAAAGACTCTCACAAAGAGGCAGGCTGCTGCGCTGGCCTCAGCTTTACCAGAAATGCGCTGTGTTATCCATTTGTAATCAGAACTGTGAATAAAATCAAAACCGTTCTCGCTTTTCTGCAAGTTATTTTTTTTGTTACTGAAGTTTTAATCAGGCTACTTGTCCGATCAGGCAAGTAGGCTAGCCTATGTCTTTTACTTGGCCCTTCAAAAAAAAAAAAAAAAAAAAAAAAAAAAAAAAAATCCACTTGTGTTGTCACGGACAATGTCGTCGTAGGCCTAATATTATTTAGTTTGCACAGGCATAAAAATAATAATAATAATAAAAAAGCTTACACAGGCATTTTATTGCTTTGCCATTTTAATATTTGCTTAGGCTATTTGCTTTTGATACATTTAAATTTTAACAGCAATTAATCCCAAAACAAGATAATCTTGGAGATATGTTAAATGTTGAATATATGTTTTAATTATATTTATGTAATATTAACTAAAAGGCTTTTAGTACATTAATTTAAAAACATTTTTATAATTAACACATATAAGTTCTCAACATGCTTTTTTTGTCAAGTTTTGTCTGTCATATCACTGTGATTTGAATGACAATTTCAATACCATTACACCTGTCAGAATACGGGATTCAAATGAAAAATGTGCTTTCTTATTCGTAAAGATTCTCACAACTGTAGGCTACTCGCCTCTGGAGTCCAGTCTGGAAGAGACGAGCGCATGATTCTTCCTCCGAGACGAGTCCGCGCGCACTCCAGTTGATATTGCAGTAGCGCCGCTCGCTGCGCTCTGTCACCCGTGGATTTACCGATCTGCCTTTTTACACTAGCCCAGAAATGCAATTTATCTACATAATAAATACATCGGACTTAAAACTAAAACTTGTGAATTATAGATCATATTTGATAAGTACTTTTCGTGATCCAAATTATCGATTGAAGTAGCCTAAGATAAACTTTTTTTTAAGCCGATGGGGGGAAGATAAACCGACGCCCCTCCATATCCGACCTGTCATCTGGGGTGGCAAAGCTATTTTTAGGGTGGCAGCTGCCACCCCGTGCCACCCTTGTGGCCACGCCCCTGTTACTGGGATCCGCTGACGTCACATTCCCAAGCTCTATATGTTTTTAAATTGACCAAATTAAGTTTGTTTGTGTATCTTTCACGCTCTGTGGCAGGCAGGGTGGACATATAAATTACTTGACAAGTTTTATATAAGTGATTTATTTATGCCTGTCGGCTGTGTACGGACGTTAGTTTTTGCTGTTATTTTGTATAGGCTCTATGCACAACTGCACTACTTCCTGAACTTCAGCCACCTCCTTGTTTCCTGTATACCATTATTGGACAATTTGATTAATTCAGGTGTGCTTGACCTTAGTAGTCACGGCAACAATAATCTAACACACCTGAATTAATCAATGTGTCCACTAATGCCAGACAGGAAACAAGAAGCTGGCTGAAGTTCAGGAAGTAGTGGAGCTGTGCATAGAGCCTATTGAAGTCTGTGGGGAGTCTACTTTGTTTTCCCCCAAAAGTGGGCGTGAACCTACCCAGAAAGGTGTTTTTATGACGTCCCAATGTGATCACACCTCAGTCCAGTAGATGGCGGTAATGCACAATGATTGGAAGCTGCCAAATAAAATCTACCGAAGAAGAAGAAGAAAAATGGGGTTCTCGCATAACGCGGAATACATTAACACAGCATAGCAACGACCATTTGTAGCACGTTTCTGTAAATATGATTGGGAGACGGGATTAACGTTAACAGTGTTGTCGGTTAAAATTAAAATGAAGATATGGTTACTACTGACTGGAATAATTCATAACATTAACGTTACTGTTAACGGGATTCAGTTAAGTACATTTATACTTTATATATGCATTTGTGTTCTGATGAATGGTTTGAAAGGATGTTGAAATATGATGCCATATTAAAATTAATCCTATACTAATGCTAGATCAAATTTATATTTATTTCACTTAGTAACCATCTTCCCAGTTACACACACTGGTTACTAAGTGAAATAAATATATAAATATATACATATACACTACACATGTACACACACACAAACACACACACACACACACAATGTGTGTGTGTGTGTGTGTGTGTGTGTGTGTGTGTGTGTGTGTGTGCATACTCTACCAGCCAAAGTATTGGATCAGTAGGACAGGCCAAGATTTTTAATGTTTTTAAAATAAGTCTGCCCACCAAAGCTGCATTTATTTAAATAAAAAATCCACATCCAAATACACACGCACACACACACACACACACACACACACACACACACACACACACACACACACACACACACACACATATATATATATATAATGACAATTTCAAAATAACTGTTTTCCATTTTAATACAATTTAAAATCTCATTTATTCTTGTGTTCAAAGCTGAATTTTCAGCATCATTACTCCAATCTTCAGTGTCACAAGATCCTTCAGAAATCATTCTAATATGTGGATTTGATGCTCAAAAAACATTCATTATTATTATTATCAATGCGAAAAACAGTTCCGTACAATTTATTTCAGGATTTTTTGATGAATAGAAAGTTCAAAAGAAGTGTTTATTTGAAAAAGGGTCTTTTGTAACATTATAAATGTCTTTACTGTAACTTTTGATCAATTTAATTCATCCTTTAAATTCATCATGAATAAAATAGTTGATTTATTTTATTTCTTTCCCCCCAAAAATAAAATAGAAATTCCTATTCGCCCCAAAATTTTGAACGTTAGTTTTTAATGTTACAAAAGCTTTCTATTTTGGATAAATGCTGTTCTTTCTATGCATCATACAATCCTGAAATAAAAATGTAAATGATTTTAATAATAATAATTTTTAAACATTGGATAATAATTAGAAATGTTTCTTGAGTATCAAATCATCATATTAAACTGATTTCTGAAGGATCATGCGACACTGAAGACTGAAGTAATGATGATAAATTCAGCTTTGATCACAGGAATAAATTGCACTTAACTAATAATAATAATTAATGTATGTATATATATATATATATATATATATATATATATATATATATATATATTTGACAATATTACTGTTTTTTTTTCTTGTATTTTTAATCAAATAAATGCAACTTTGGTGAGCAGAAGAGACTTCTTTTAAAAACATAAAAAATCTTACCGATACAAAACTTTTGACTGGTAGTGTATATACACATTGTTCTTGAAACTTTTATGTCAAAGCCATTTGAAAAAAAAAAAAGTGTGTTTTGAATTTTGGAGGGAAGGGGTACTGTTCCCATAAGGTATATTTCCAGTATTTAGCCACTGTATATATTTTTCTCGTTCTATGGTCATAATTAATAACATCCTTATGTTATGTTGAAATACATTCCCATAAAACTGCACAACAAGCAAATATCAATTAAAGCTGCTCAGTTTAAATCAAGAAAGAAGTCCGGTCAACAGTAAAAAGTATACAAGGCAACCAATTGCATTCAACAAAACATTTAATTATATACAGTGCCCTCCACAATTATTGGCACCCCTGTTTAAGATGTGGTCGAGGACTTCTAAAAATTCTTTATTTTTTTTAAAACAACATAGAACCCAAATGCAAAAAAGGAGAAAATTCCAACCTTTTATTTAAATACATTACTTTGGTGGTAATTTTTTTTTAAAAAATTTAGAAAAAGAAAAACTTCAAATCATGTGTCCCACAATTATTGGCACCCCTGAAGTTAATACTTTGTACAACCCCCTTTTGCCAACAAGACAGCACTTAATCTCCTCCTATAACATTTCACAAGATTGGAGAACATAGAGAGAGGGATCTTTGACCATTCTTCTTTGCACAATCTCTCTAGATAATCCAGTATCCTGGGCCCTCTCTTGTGCAGAGGCCATCAGGTTTTTATTTAAAATGTCCTGGTAGTTCAAAGCGTTCATAATGCCATGCACCCTAACAAGGTTCCCAGGGCTTTTGGAAGTGAAACAGGCCCACAGCATCACAGATCCTCCACCATACTTCACGGTGGGCATGAGGTACTTTTCAGCATACTCATCTTTTGTTTTACACCAGACCCACTTAGAGTGTTTGTTGCCAAAAAGCTCACTCTTAGTCTCATCCGACCAAAGCACACGATCCCAGATGAAGTCCCAGTGCCGCTTGGCAAACTCTAGACGTTTACATTTGTCAGTGTTAGTGAGAAAAGGCTTTTTCCTTGCATGCCTCCCAAACAGCTTGTTGGCTTGTAGAGTGCGTCTGATGGTTGTTTTGGAGACTTTGTGACCCCAAGATGCCACTATTTGATGCAATTTAGTAGGGCTGTCAAACGATTAATCGCGATTAATCGCATTCAAAATAAAAGTTTGTGTTTACGTAATATATGTGGGTGTAGTGTGTATAATTATTTAGTATATATAAATACATACACATGCATGTATATATTTAAGAAAAATGTGTTCTTAATATATCAAATATTTATATTTATACATAATATTAATTATGTATAAATATATATAAAGTATATACTTTCAGATTTTTCTTAAATATATACATGCATATGTGTGTATTTATATATACTAAATAATTATACACACTACACACACATATATTACGTAAACACAAACTTTTATTTTGAATGCGATTAATCGCGATTAATCGTTTGACAGCCCTACAATTTAGTGACAGTGAGCCTAGGACATTTTGATACATTCTCTTCTCTTCTCTTAACTTCTCTTATCATCCTCCTCACTGTGCTTTGTGGCAAGATAAACATGGGACCTCTTCCAGCCTTGTTTGTCACCTTTCCAGTTGTTTTAAACTTGTTAATGATTCCTCTAACTGTAGATACGGGCAAATTAAGGCGAGTGGCTATTTTCTTGTAGCCATTGCCTGACTTATAAAGGTCAACACACATCTGCCTTACTTGAATGGTGTGTTCTCTTGTCTTTGCCATGTTGACAAATGGGTAAGAGAATTTGGCCTCTGTGTCATGTCATATTTATACCCCGGGGAAAGAGGGAGTCATGAATTACTAATTAAAAGCTTCTAGATATCCTGACCAACTTTAGCAACTACAGAAAATATGTTTAAAAAAAAAAAAAATTAATTTTTTTAGCGGAATTGTTTGGGGTGCCAATAATTGTGGGACACATGATTTGAAGTTTTTCTTTTTCTAAATTTTTATTTATTTTTTTACCACCAAAGTAATGTACTTAAATAAAAGGTTGGATTTTTCTTCTTTTTTGCATTTGGGTTCTATGTTGTTTTAAAAAAAGGAAGAATTTTTAGAAGTCCTCGACCACATCTTAAACAGGGGTGCCAATAATTGTGGAGGGCACTGTATCTATAGAGTGAGGGTAAGTAAGTTTCCTTGAATGTTTGTCTTCAAAGAAACTTGTTCGACTTCCCAGGGACGGCAAGATGGCAGAAATCCAGTTAAGGAATACAAGTGTTCACAATAGCCATTACACTCTGTCCCCGAAGCCGATGATCTGGAGACCTGCTGGTGAATCGAGAATCAGTCAAATGCTTAGCAGCCATACACTGATAACAAAAGCATTTAAACTCCACACAATCAAGTAATGCTAAAGTTACTTGTATTTGTGTGTGACAGCATTCCCCTGCCAGAAGCAAAGCGTGTCATAGGCCCCAGAGGAGACAGGGTCTAGAAGAAAAGCCTGATGCTGTTGCAGAGAACTGGTAGTGGTAAAGTAAGGAAACGGAAGTCAATACATTGAAGGACAGATTAAATGCACATTTAAAGCCTATGTTTCCTAAAACTTTTTCACAAGGTTGAGAGTACACACCTACGGTTAGTTACATTTGTCATGATTTGTTATTTTGACTCTACTCCTGTATAATTTGAAATTAAATAAGAACAAAAATATCTATATACAAACCACTATTGTTATTAAAATTGCTGTTCTTACAACAACGTTATGGAAGAAGCTGGATGATTATTTTATCAAATTAAGGAAAATATAATTTTATATTTTCATTGCATTATGATACCATATAAAGCTCAGCCATACATTCTGCTTTTCTGTGATATTCTGGATTTTTTTTATACTGTTATTGAGGTGTAAATTTACACATTTCTGACTGGTACCTAACGTTATAGTGGCGTGTTGGTCACGTAAGCTAGCTGCAATTATTTGTTATCTTCCAATAAACATTAACTAAAGTTGGCTACATCAATTACAACTACTGACTAGATTTCATGAGAGCACGGCTAATGCGTTCAAATGTAAAAAATAATTTAATGAACTTGCCAGCGAGCGTAATTCTGAAGCGCTGAAAATGAATTGGGTTCAATGCTGGAACTATCAGTGTTTGGAGCTATTGGCGGCTCCACGACAGGCGTTACTTCCGCATTCCAAAGTTCCTATGGCAGCATATGGGAGTGTCTGAACTCTGTTTTTAAACGGCTCTGGGAAAAACCATTTACAATGATAGAACTAAAACGTGTTCTCCAGAAAAATAAAATGTCAGCACCAGGAAAGGATCAGATTTGCTACATAATGTTAAATCAGCTCAGTGAAAATTCAAAGGAGGTATTATTAGAACTATATAATAAAGTGTGGGAAGAAGGGAAACTACCGCAGAGCTGGTATGGAAGGAAGCTGTGATAGTGCCAATACGAAAACCATGAAAAGATTGTACAAATCCGGGGAATTATAGACCAATCGCTTTGACTTCTAACATTTGCAAAATAATGGAGAAAATGATAAATGAAAGGCTAACATATTATATGGAAAAGAACGGATATTTAGCCAAATATCAAAGTGGTTTTAGGAAAGGGAGAAATACAATGGATCCAGCAGTATGTTTAGAGTATGAAATTAGGAAAGCACAAGTAAATAGAGAAAGTGTAGTGGCTGTCTTCTTTTACATAGAAGGCCTACGATATGATGTGGAGGGAAGGTTTGTTAATTAGAATATGTAAATTAGGGATCAAAGGAAGAATGTTTAGATGGATTAAGGACTTTTTACAAGGAAGATTGATACAAGTTAAAATAGGGGAAAGTTATTCAAGGAAATATATTGTTGAAAACGGAACACCTCAAGGAAGTATAATACGTCCTTTATTATTCTCCATATTAATAAACGATGTGTACAAGGATACAGAGAATGGGATGGGATTTTCACTTTTTGCAGATGATGGAGCGATTTGGAAGAGGGGAAGAAATCTGAAATTTGAAATCTGAATTGAGACGAATGCAGCTATCTTTGAATTATTGGGTTAATTTAAATGGCCATAATGAAGATCACCCAGCACAAATCACTTTAAAATCTTGTTGGGAAAAAGAGAAGAGGGAGACAAAAAGCTTTGGGTGGACAGCTATACAAAAAGCAACAGAGTTCAAATTAATGGAATTAAAGGGGTGGTTCATTAAAGGTTCACTTTTTTGATTTTAAATAGTGTGTAATGTTGCTGATGGTGCATTAACAGTATCTGCAAAGTTGCAGCGCTGAAAGTTCAATGTAAGCAGAGATATCGTCTTTTAAAAACCAGGAAGTGTAAACGCCTACAAAAACGACTCGATTGGGACTACAACGGGTTATGGTACGTCACTAACCCGCACATTTGCATCAACCACTCCCTTCGGAATATGCAGGAAATGGCATGCGCATATTTCTGCAGCACGTCGAGTGAGTTGTGTTCACGCAGCTGTCAGGTCTTCTGTGTTTCAAGCTTCCCACGGATGCTATACTCAACATGACATCACGACTTTTGCGTAAACATACACGCCACTTTCGAGTCAAGTGGCGTGTTATCTCTACGCATTTTGAGCTATCCGCGTGTATCCGCGTGTATGCGTGTTTGTCTACGCCATTAACGTCCGCGTCATTCCGCGTGTCTGTACACGCGCGTCAAATGTCCAGTCATAAATGCCATTAACCCCAGTGACGGTTAAGTTTAGGGATAGGGTTGAGGTAAGTCATATCTTTTTTTTCACTAGGATGGTAAGGGAACAGTCATAAATGCCATTAACCCCAGTGATGGTTAAGTTTAGGGACAGGGTTGAGGTAAGTCATATATATTTATATAACGTTAAGTCAACGGCGTTCATAAACACGCTGAAAAGCGATTATGCGTCTTGATAGCACGCCAAAAATGCAAATACGAATTGGCGTGTCATACACACGCTACTTCATGAGATCAGTCTGCTATACTTCATTAACAATGGATACAATTTATGTTTGATTATATTCCTGAAAGTGACGATCGTAATCTAGCTCTCTGTGCTGCGCATTTTACGGAAGACAGCTTCCAGAATCTCCACGAGATCAATGCAGGATTAATGCAGCAAGAAACTGTTAATAAACAATGAAGCAGATCCAACCATAAAACCAGAGGCAGCAGTTGTTGGACCACAACCTGTAAGTAGGCTAAGACTTAATCGTTTTAAATGTATTTGCATGTATAATTCCAGACGTAACGTTAGCCTGTGTTGTATTTATTTATTTATTTTTCAAAATGCCAGCGCTGGCTTTTATAGCCACTATATGCTACTAGTTATGCTAGTATTTTGTGTCTACGACAAACGGGTACAAACATTATGGACCTGAATTTTGTATAAGTACTAATGTTTTAAACTTATTTTTCATGTATATATGCTTTATAACGTTATTTTCGATTTGATCAAGAACGTAAACTTGCCACCGCTGTTTGTGCTTAACATTAGTAGCCAGTCAGTTGCTATCGTTGCCAGTCAGATGCTATTGTGTAAAACAAACGTGTATATGGTTAAAAAAATATGTCAACTTATCATTCAGAAACGTTTAGTAAGAGCCGTGTGTGGTGTGGTTCTGTTTTACTCGCTTCATCGCGGCTTTATCGGTCTGATTCTGCCTCATACTGATACTGCAGTTAGACACCATTATTTACATCTGGACCGGAGCTGGCGTTTCCCCGTAAGGTAATAGGCGTTAACCTTCCGGACAACGTGAGCGACAGTTTAGCCAATCACAACACACCCGCCCAAACTAACCAATCTGAGCCCACGACGTGTTTCTGAGGGAGTGTTTTCATAGAATCAGGAAGTAAACCGCTCGTTCAGGGGACAGAGGAGAGCGCGGCTTACAATAAAGGTGAAGTTTATGAAAAATAAGACTTTTTAAAAAAGAAAAACCACGAAATCATGTTATATTGCACCCCATAAACACAATCATGCAAAAGAGGACTAGACCACCCCTTTAAAAATCAGTCCAACAGTACCATTACCAATAGTACCACCTTGGATATTGCCAGAAGTAAAAGTAGATTTGGTTTTATTAGAAATGAGGAACAAAGACATGGGGTTCATCAACTCATATAACGTACAGGAGTATATTGATAATTATAGTAGTTATATTCAGATTTACACAGATGCATCAAAGACTTTAGATAATAGGGTAGGAGTAGCGTTTTTAGTTCCAGAGTTTAATATTTTAGCAGCAAAAAGAATAAGTGATAATGTGTCAGTATACACAGGAGAAATGATAGCAATTCTGTTAGCAGTACAGTGGATAGAGGAAGTTAGACCATTAAGAACTATTATTTGTTCAGATTCTGCATCATCTTTAGTCAGTTTACAGAACAATCATTCAGATAGTAGAACCGATATATTAATAGAGATTCATCAAGAATTATATAGAATTCAAATGATGGGTAGTGTGGGTTCCAGCACATATAGGAGTTAAAGGAAATGAAAAGGCAGATAATGCTGCAAAGGTGGCCACGAGAAGAGAATACATCGATGTAGAAGTTAACATGAGTAAGATGGAAATGAAGAGCATTATTAAACAGTGTTTGAAGAAAAGGTGGCAAAAGCAGTGGGAAGAAGAGAGAAAAGGACAGTGGTTTTATAAAATTCAGAGGAAAGTGGGGGAAATGAGATGTACGGGAAGGAAAAGGAGAGATGAGACAATTATATCTAGACTCAGATTTGAGCTGTTGAGGCAAAAATTCAATAAACAGACATCACTGCGTAAGAGACACTTAAGAGTCAAATTAATAAAGAAAGAGAAGTTTATTCGGTAACACTTTAGAATACGGTTCCTTCGTTAATGAATAACTACACAAGAACTAATGAGTAACACAATATTAACAATCTATTAATGTAATGATTCACGATGCACAGAGGAATCCATTTGCAGCTTTTATTAAAACAAAGTCGTACAGGCAGGGTCAAGACGAGGCAGACAGGGCAATGCAGATCAGACAACAGGATAAACAGGAGACAGGCAAAGATCAGGGCAGGCAGCAATAATCGTGGTCAGTAAACAGTCCAAGTTCAGGCCAGGCAGATATCAGTCGTAGAAGAATCAAACAGTCCAAAGTCCAAAACCAGAAAACCAGAATCAGGATACAAACGCTCAGAAATGATCACCGGGGCAAATCAAGACTTCGCACTGGTGTGGTGTGTGGACGTGGCTTTTATGTGTGTGTGTTAATGGCGTGCAGGTGTGTGACGCAATCAGTCCCAGGTAAGCGGCATGATGGGAATTTGAGTTTGAAGCCAATGATCAGTATTCTGGTGAAGGCTCCCTCTGGTGGCGGAGAGGAGACAGAGCGGGAGCCTCCATTGTAACAGAGCCCCCCCCCCTGCGAGCGGCTCCTGACGCGAGGAGGCGGTTGTCGTCGGGGTCTCCCACGGGGTCGAGGGGCCGGTTTCTCCGGGTATGTCCTATGGAACTCTTCAGTGAGAGTGGGGTCCAGGATATCCCTTGAATTGACCCAGGACTGTTCCTCCGGACCGTACCCCTCCCAATCGACCAGATATTGGAGCATGTTACCCCGACGTCTGGAATCCAGCAACTTGTGCACTCTATAGGCCTCCTCGCCGTCAACCAGAAAGGCAGGAGGGCCCTGAGAGGCGGCCCCCTCCTCCGTCTCTCCCCTCGGACCACCAGCGGGTTTTAACAGGGAAACATGAAAAGTGGGAGAGATACGATAGTTAGCGGGCAGGTCTAAACGGAATGAAACAGGTGATATTTGTCTTATAATTTGGAACGGACCAACATACCTGGGACTGAGTTTGCGACATGGAAGTTTGAGGCGTAAGTCTCTGGTTGATAGCCATACCCATTGACCACTCTGGTATTCTGGAGCTGGGCGACGACGACGGTTGGCCTGTTGTTCTTGACGCCTGACAGCATGCCTCAGATGAGTGTGTGCTTGGTCCCACACCTCTTCACTCTTGTGCAACCATTCTGTGACCGATGGGAGTTCAGTGGGCTCACCGGACCATGGAAAGAGAGGAGGCTGAAAACCCAGTATACATTTGAAGGGAGTGATACCAGTAGCAGGTTTGACCAACGAATTTTGAGCATACTCTGCCCAGAATAAATATCTGCTCCAGTCATGTTGGTGTTGCTGGCAGTAGGTTCTCAGGAAGCGGATGATGTCTTGATTTAAACGTTCGGTCTGACCATTGGACTGGGGGTGATAACCAGAAGTGAGGCTGATGTTCACGTTTAAATGTTTGAAGAATGCGGACCAGACTCTGGAAGTAAACTGAGGTCCTCTGTCAGATAATATATCTTCAGGTAGTCCGTAAAATCTGAAAACTTGGTTGCATAGGAGTTCAGCTGTTTCGAAGGCAGTGGGAAGTTTAGTGAGGGGAATGAGACGGCAGGCTTTGGAGAATCGATCCACTATTGTGAGAATTGTCGTGTGTCCTTGAGAATTGGGGAGATCTGTGATGAAGTCTATGGCAATGTGTGACCATGGTCGTTGAGGTGTTGGAAGGGGACATAGAAGACCTGCTGGTAGTTTACGGGTGGATTTGGAAGTTTGACAATTGATACAGTTCTGGACATGTTTGATGGTGTCGGATGAGAGAGTGGGCCACCAAAATCGATTCTGCAGTAGTTGAATTGTGGCAGAGATACCAGGATGACCGGAGCTAGGGGTGGAGTGGACCTGATCGATGAGGCGAGATCGTAGTGCTTCAGGGACAAAGAGGAGATTGGCTGGACAGTTGCTGGGGGTTGGAGTCTGAAGGTTGGCCTGTTGGATCTCGGTTATAATGTCCCACTGGACTGGAGCTACTAAGAGGTTCTCGTGGATGATGTTTTCGGGGTTGTCTTTGTGGACTGCTTCTTCTGTTTGGCGAGAGAAGGCATCGGCTTTGACGTTCTTGGTGCCTGGGCGGTAAGTGACAGTGAAGTTGAAACGTGTAAAAAACAGTGCCCATCTTGCTTGACGAGGATTGAGGCGTTTGGCGGATCGGAGATACTCAAGATTTTTATGGTCCGTGAGAATGATGAATGGTTCTGACGCTCCCTCCAACCAGTGTCGCCATTCCTCTAGAGCCAGTTTCATAGCTAGCAGTTCGCGATTCCCCACATCATAATTCCGCTCGGCTGGAGAAAGCTTGCGAGAGAAGAAAGCACACGGGTACATTTTGGCTGGATTTCCCTGTCGTTGAGATAATATGGCCCCCACTCCTGTGTTCGAAGCATCTACCTCCACAATGAACTGACGCTCTGGATCGGGATGACGTAGGATGGGTGCAGTGGTGAATCGGGTTTTCAACTCCTGAAAAGCCTGCTGTGCTTCGGGATTCCAGGCAATTCGAGAGCTATGATGTTTGGTTAAAGCTGTTAGTGGAGCGGCAATGAGACTGAAGTTTCTAATAAATCGTCGATAAAAGTTGGCAAATCCCAAGAATCTCTGTAATTCTTTGACTGTCTGAGGTAATGGCCAATCCAGCACTCCTTTCACCTTCTTGTCGTCCATGGCCACTCCATCCTGACTGATGATGTAACCCAGAAATGAAACGCTAGTTTGGTGAAACTCACACTTCTCGATCTTGGCATACAACTGGAACTGAATCAAATGTTGAAGTACGGATCTGACGTGTTGGATGTGTTCCTCCAGTGAGTTTGAGTAAATCAGGATGTCATCGATGTACACGATCACCCATTTGTCCAGCATGTCACGAAACACATCGTTCATAAAGGCCTGAAAGACGGAAGGACTGTTAGATAAGCCGAAAGGCATGACCAGATATTCATAGTGCCCACTAGTGGTGGAGAAGGCTGTTTTCCATTCATCCCCCTCTCGAATGCGGATCAGGTTATATGCATTACGTAGATCGAGCTTGGTGTAATATTGAGCCTGTCTCAGCTGTTCCAATGCGGCTGGCACCAGAGGTAAGGGGTAACGATACTTGATGGTGATATCATTTAACCCACGATAGTCAATGCAAGGCCTGAGTCCCCCATCCTTCTTCTTGACGAAGAAAAACCCAGCAGCGGCAGGTGAGGTGGAAGGTCGAATGAACCCTTTGGCTGTCTCTTCTTCGATGTACTTTTTCATGGCTTCAGACTCAGGCTTTGATAGGGGAAAGATTCTGCCTTTAGGGGGTGTGGCGCCGGGCATTAACTCAATGGCACAGTCTGTTGAACGATGTTCGGGAAGTTGAGAAGCTTTTTCTTTACTGAAGGCTTCTGTGAGGTCGGAATAAACTGCCGGTAGCTCTCCTAGCTCATGGTTTTGGGTGTCTGGTTCTGGCTTGGAACAGGTCACTCTTTTGATTTTAGACAGACAATGGTTGTTACAGGCTTCACTCCAACGAATGATTTGTCCCTCCTTCCAGGAAATGTGTGGATTGTGAGTGTGCAACCAAGGGTGGCCGAGGATGATGAAGTGATGTGGAGCGTGAATGACATAAAATTTGATCTGCTCAGAATGAAGAGAACCAATCTGCATTTGAACCTTCTCCGTTTCAAACTGGATTTTGCCGTCTCCGATGGGATGGCCATCTAGCGCCTCCACTGACAAGAAAGAGTGACAAGGATTAAGTTTGAGTTTGATCTGATTGGCGAATGTTTGAGAAATGAAATTTCCAGCGGCTCCAGAGTCTATGAGGGCTGTGGCTTCAATACATTGGTCTTGTATAGTTAAACGAATGGGGAGAGTGAAACTGGAGGAAGATCTTTGATATTGGTTTACAGAACTCACCGAAAGAGTGCGAGTTGGAGGTCGGACTGGACAGGAGAGCTTCATATGGCCGGATTGACCACAGTACATACAGAGACGGTGTTGCAGTCTGCGTTCCCGTTCTTCTGGAGTGATGTGCGTGAACCCGATCTGCATTGGTTCGTGAGCGTGAGCTGCCTCGAGTGATTGACGGATAGGTGCCCGGGTGATGCGTCTGGAACGCATGAGATTATCGACTTGAATGGCCAGACTTATATACTCGTTCAAGCTCTTTCCTTCATCTCGACAGGCTAATTCAGATTGAAGTTCAATAGAGAGCCCTTTCCTGAACAGCGTCTTTAAGGTGTCTTCGACCCAGTTCGTCTGTGCAGCGAGGGTACGAAACGTGAGGGCATACTCGGCAGTGGTACTCTTTCCCTGGGTGAGATTTAGAAGCTGTTCTCCAGCGTCCCCTTTCTCAGAAGAGTGTTCGAAGACTTGACGGAACTGTTGAAGGAATTCTTGAAATGTGGTGAATGAAGACCCCTCTGGTTTCCAGACTGCCGTAGCCCACTCCAATGCCTTGCCCGTGAGCAGGGAACAAACAAATGCAATGCGACTGGCTTGAGTGGAGTACAATGCCGGTTGCTGGTCGACGAAGAGTGTGCATTGCAAAAGAAATCCCTTGCATTTGGTCGGATTACCGTCGAATTTGTCAGGAAATGCGAGTCGGGGATTTACTGCTGTACTCACGGTTTCAGTGGGAACACTCGGTGGTGGTGATGGTGTAGCAGGTGCGCTAGGCACAATACCCACAGCCGTGCGAAGCTCCTGCATACCCTGTACGAGCTGTTCAGTGAGCGTGGTCAGATGACTAAGCTGATGGTGATGTAAATCCAAACGAGAAGCTTGGGAGGTGAGTTCAGACGTGAGTTCCATGACGGCTGCTGGATTGTTTAGTGGCGAAGTCTTCTGTAATGATTCACGATGCACAGAGGAATCCATTTGCAGCTTTTATTAAAACAAAGTCGTACAGGCAGGGTCAAGACGAGGCAGACAGGGCAATGCAGATCAGACAACAGGATAAACAGGAGACAGGCAAAGATCAGGGCAGGCAGCAATAATCGTGGTCAGTAAACAGTCCAAGTTCAGGCCAGGCAGATATCAGTCGTAGAAGAATCAAACAGTCCAAAGTCCAAAACCAGAATCAGGATACAAACGCTCAGAAATGATCACCGGGGCAAATCAAGACTTCGCACTGGTGTGGTGTGTGGACGTGGCTTTTATGTGTGTGTGTTAATGGCGTGCAGGTGTGTGACGCAATCAGTCCCAGGTAAGCGGCATGATGGGAATTTGAGTTTGAAGCCAATGATCAGTATTCTGGTGAAGGCTCCCTCTGGTGGCGGAGAGGAGACAGAGCGGGAGCCTCCATTGTAACAATTAATTAACAAGAAACTCTGATTAACGAACTAGTAAGTAATTGCGCACAGACGAAAGTAGTAGTTCACTATTAAGTAATCAATAGCTACTATTTTTTAATACTTCCCAGAGAACTACTGAAAAAGTTTATTAACAATCTAGTAACTACAAGAAATTCTTATTAACAAATTAGTAAGTAATAGCTCACAGATGAAAGTGTTACTAGATACTTCTGTGGGAATTACTAATTATTTGGATTCGTATTATAAAGTGAAGATCATTGGAACTAACTAGTAATTACTCAAGTGTTACTAAAGACATTTTCTAAAAGTATACTAAACTTCACGAAAAATCTCAAATGTTTGCACAAATCATGACTAGATCATGTAGTAACACTTGAGTAATTACTAGTTAGTTCCAATGATCTTCACTTTATAATACGGATCCAAATAATTAGTAAATAATAGCTCACAGATGAAAGTGTTACTAGATACTTCTGTGGGTATTACTAATTATTTGGATCCGTATTATAAAGTGAAGATCATTGGAACTAACTAGTAATTACTCAAGTGTTACTACATGTTTTAGTCATGATTTGTGCAAATGTTTGAGATTTTTGGTGAACTTTAGTATACTTTTAGAAAATGTCTTTAGTAACACTTGAGTAATTACTAGTTAGTTCCAATGATCTTCACTTTATAATACGAATCCAAATAATTAGTAATTCCCACAGAAGTATCGTAACACTTTCATCATTGAGCTATTACTTACTAATTCGTTAATAAGAATTTCTTTTAGTTAATAGTAGTTACTAGATTGTTAATAAACTTTTTCAGTAGTTCTCTGGGAAGTATTAAAAAAATAGTAGTTATTGATTACTTAATAGTGAACTACCACTTTCGTCTGTGCGCTATTACTTACTAGTTCGTTAATCAGAGTTTCTTGCTAGTTAATAATAGTTACTAGATTGTTAACATTGTGTTACTCATTAGTTCTTGTGTAGTTATTCATTAACTAAGGAACCGTATTCTAAAGTGTTACCGTTTATTCTTGCAAGAATAGGCCCAGTCGCTAACACAGATTGGTACACTGTGAAGAGAGTGACGCCCAGAACACAGGCCGGAGTCTGTCTATATAGCTCTCCCAAGGTTATTCACTGCAGGCCAAGCCTCTCTGTAAAATTCCACAAGCAACAGGATTCAAATGCTAGGTTAGATTAACCCCCTCTATCCTCCCCAGTCTAAGATGACCTCTGAACCGGCCGGTTCTCTGGTGCCTCACTCCACTCTTGATAAAGGAAAAACATATAGGAGGTGAGAAACATAATAAGGTCCAATAATCATATTCATATGTAATACATGTGAGACTAAAATTCCCCAACAGGGCATACAGGATTAAACAGTACTTTATTTAAAATAGGTAAGCATAACACCGGCAGATGTGGTTACTGTGAACAACAAGAGACAATAGAACATGTCATGATCCACTGTAAAAAATATGAGGGAAAAAGGAGGGAAATTATCCAAAATTTGAAAAAGGAAAGAGTAAGGTTTGATTTAGTAGAACTTTTTAGGAAAAATTCTAAAGATAAGTGTTATGGAATTGTTTTGGATTATTTTAGAATGATTAAGTTAATTGAGAGGATTTTTTTTTAATATTATAAGTAAGTAGCCTGAAAGCCATTCAGTACCACACTATATACCAGTTGGTGGCAGTAATGCGCCATTTCATTGTGTGCCAACCGCCAAAAAAATCTCATAGAAGTCAGAAGAAGAAGAAGAAAACGTCATCTTTATGCGTCACGAAGGAGGAACTTTGTTCGTCTGAACCTGAACCGATTTCTAAAAATGTTTTATCAGACATGCAACAAAGGTTCAATACGGTAGATTTGTGCGTGGTCGTCTTCATTGCACGTTTGTGAGTAAAAACAGTTTTGAAGTCGGAAGAGTTTAATAGTAATCATTATTAGAAGTATCTAATTAAGAGCGTCTCCGTGGTAGTGTAAAGCGTTTTTTTTATTTATTTCAGTAAACCAAGGAAGCGATAAGTTAAAGGTAAGGTAAGAATGTGTAAATGTGACTTAGTCACTCAAACTCGATCTAATTGGTTTTGAAACTTGACAGATTTCTTATGACTTTTAACTTACAGTTATAGCAATATGATAGACACGGAGAAGATTCCCCCTGGAGGTAATGTCGCCTGTGCAAACCTCAGCGTGAAGAAAGACAAAGAGAACGAGAAAAAGAAGAGATCTCGCGTGAAACAGCTACTGGCTGATGTGAAGAAGCAGGTGGAATTTTGGTTTAGTGATGTGAATCTCCACAAGGACAAATTCATGAAAAATATTATTGAACAGTCACGAGATGGATGTATGTATCAAGCACATACCTCATGATACCACTATACATACTGAATGTGTATTCACTTAACTCTTTCTTTCGTTTGTTACAGATATTGACATATCTGTGTTTACGTCATTCAACCGAATGAAAAAATTTACTACGGATGTAAAATTGATTGCCAGAGCTCTTAAAAATTCACCAGTAGTAGAGGTATTGTATGCATTTGAATAAAATGTATTTTTTTCTTTTATCAGAGGAATTTTAGTTCTGATTTTTGCACTAATAATCACAGTAACTGATGTGTCCTTAGGTAAATCTTGAAGGAACACATGTACGACGAAAGGATCCACTTGGTGAAAGCCCAAAAGATGTGGACAGCCGTACAGTTTATGTGGTAATTGACTGCAAATTAATTTAATTGTTTTTATTGTATGCCTTTTCAATTTAATTTCAATGCCTTTTATTTCAATAAATTCCTTAATCAGGAATTGTTATGTTTCAGGAGCTGTTGCCAAAGACGGTCACTCATGTTTGGCTGGAGCGAGTGTTTAGTAAGTGTGGAAGTGTGGTTTATGTTAGTATCCCCAGGTACAAGTCCACAGGACATTCCAAAGGGTTTGGATTTGTGGAGTTTGAGACAGAAGAACAAGCGCAGAAAGCTATTGAGGTAACCAATGTTATTTTTAATTGCACAAAGTTGTTAGTATTCACATTGCATACAGTATGATATGACTTTGATAATCCTGAAAGTGGCAATTTAGTTTTAGGAATCAACTAAATTTAGACACTGGCCTGCTATTGAAGACACAAGAACATGTTGGACTGTACCAGTGGTAGGGCTGCACGATTATGGCCAAAATGGTAATCACGATTATTATGATTTTAAGGAACACTCCGACTTTTTGGGACTTTAGCCTATTCACCTTATCCCCCAGAGTTAGATAAGTCCATACATACCTTTTTCCTCTCCGTGCGTGCCATAAATCTGTTTGACGCACCCACCGCTAGCCTAGCTTAGCACAAAGACTGGATGTAAATGGTTGCAGCTGGTATACTAATCCAAATGAGTGACAAAATAATGCAAACGTTTTTCTATTTATATGTTGTGATTTGTATAGTCACAGAGTCTACAAAAAACAAAGTCAAATGAGACACAGACATCTTTTAACCGTAAGCACTGCTACTTGGGCGAAGTGATAACCGCAGCACCTGAGACGCACCGTGACGAGGAGCAGAGAGTTCGTTCAGAGTTGGAGTTATAGAGTCAGCAATTACTAGATAGAAAAGCATAGTTTATCATGGCCGTTCGCTTTATTGAATGAGCGGTGACAATAAACAGGGGAGACCAGGTAATACCATGATGTTTCATTGAATTCCATCCAAAAACGCATCCTGATTTATAAATATCACAGAACATAAATAAAGAATTATTATTACAGGAATCGATATATTTTAAATGCAATTTATAAGCTGAACCAAATGTATTCATTCAACAGCATATAATACACTATAATTGGATTATAGGCTAGAATAAGGGGAAGTAATAGCACAAGGCAAATTGTTTTTGCACAATGAACCCAAAGCCTAACGTACCCATACTGGACAAAAATAAAAAATCTGATTCATTAGCAAGGTAAAGGCTACAGTCCTCCTGAGTTTACAGCTCCGTTCATTTGTTGGGGCGATAAAGCGCATTTATGACAAAACTATACAAACATTAGGGCCTGCTCACATATCGCGTCTTTTGCGCGCTCAAGTTCATTACTTCAAATGTATGCGCGCAGGGTGCGTTTTTTCCAAGTGCATCCGCACCGCATCAAAATAAAAACATATTCATACCCTATTCATATAATAGTGTCACTAACGTTACATTAGATCTGGCTAATAATGGCACTGTTACAGTAGGTCATCTAAAATCATAACGGAACACTTACCGCAGCCGCAGGTGATCCACTTTGTCCTTTTCTATAGGATGGCCGTATCCTTCAGCTCAGGTTTATTTTCCGTGTGGCAAATTCCATTTTTTCAAAATAGTCGTCCCCAGTGAAATATACCGAGCAAACATAATGTCCCTTGATAATCTCTTTAGGTGTGTTTGGATCAATATCCAGAGCAAGTAGCTATTTCTTCATCAGATCAGTGTTTTTAGTTGGAATTCTGTGAAGCATCATGGTATTACCTCCCCTGTTTATTGTCGCAGCTATTTACAATACAGCGAAAACCCATGACTGTAAACTACGCTTTTACTATTTATAAATTGCTGACTCTGTTATCCAAACTCTCTGCTCCTCTCCACGGCGCGTCTCAGGTGATGCGGTTATCACTCCGCCCAAGTAGCAGTGCTTTGCCTTCAGAGAATATAGTTCCCAGTATTTATACGGTTAAAATATGTCTGTGTCTCATTTGACTTTGTTATTTGTAGACTCTGTGAGTATACAAATCACAACATATTAATAGAAAAACGTTTGCGTTATTTTGTCACTCATTTGGATTTTTATGCCAGCTGCAACCATTTACATCCCGTCTTTGCGCTAAGCTAGGCTCGCGGTGGGTGCGTCAAACAGACACACACGGAGATGAAAAAGGAATGTATGGACATAACTCTGGGGGATCAGGTGAATAGGCTAAAGTCCCAAAAAGTCGGAGTGTTCCTTTAAGATATTAAGATCCCTCCGGCATACTAGTCCATAGGTTTCTTGAGGGAATGACTTACTGTCCTCGAAAAGTCGTTAAAGACATTGTTAAAATAGTCCAAGTGACTACAGGGGCTCAATCTTAAGTTTATCAAACGACGAGAACACTTTTGTGCGGAAAAAAACAACAAAAATAACGACTCTATTTCAACTATTCGTTTATTTCTCCCTCTGCGCGAGTCAGGTTACTAGTTTAATAGCGTAAGCTTCTGATATTGTACGTCACACGCAGCATCACACACATGACCAGCGTCGGCCAATAGTGAGCCTACGTGTGACGTAGCTTCACGCAATCACACTACGTGATTACAGGCCCATGGAGAACGAAGTGAATAGTTGAAATAAAGTCGTTATTTTTTTTGTTTCTGCACTCAAAAAGTATTCTCGTCTTTTGATAAAATGCACATTTCGAACTTAAACAGTTGTAATTCAAGAATGCTTTGGAATATAGACATATGATTGGTCTTGTTTTAAAGAAGACATTTGGCAGATTTTTGTAGAAGTGGAATAAATTAAGAAAGTGAAACAGAAAAAAGTTATAGAAGTTTGAGTTTATGGAAATGTACAATGTAAAAATATTAATTATTCATATTTTACATAAAATATATATTTTCAAAACCTGGGCTACTCCAAAACGGCAGAAAAATCAAAGCCAAAAATCTGAACAAGTTGTGTTTCAAATTTTAGGTTGATATCTCAAAAAATGAGCTTTCAGTAAGATTTTGTTTGGGCGCAGTACCAAACTTTTTCACTAGGGCACAATCAGACTCCATTACTGCCCATATAAGGGCGCCGCAATTCCATTCGTGTTTTGAGTGATATGAACCATTATTTCCACAATTTTCAATTTCTGAGGTAGAGATCCTATTCAGAAGTAGTATGGGAAGTTTGGCAGATTTTGATATGAATTCAACCTCTAAGAAACACATACGAAGAACACGCATGTAAGTCATAGCTAGCTGCCACGTCACAAATGGTGAATTTATTATTTTTTTCATGATATTTCAAACTTTTCAGACCTTTTTTCCAAAATAATTGAATGGATTCTATCTTTTGAACTTTTGGCATGAAAACAAACTGAGGTATCTACCATTTTTTCATGATTTTTCATGTTTACTGCTATTTTAAAATAAAGGTCTGAACACGCCTTTTGAGTATGAAAATATTCTTGTTGCATATTGATAAATTATGGCTCCTCTGTAATATATTTTGAAAATCAGTCACCAAATATGGAAACTAGAGATTGTAAGCTTTCAAATGATATATAGTTTGTCAATATTATTTAAGGTATTTACTAAGATATTATTGTTTTAAAAATATAGTGGCAAACGTCCCACCTGTGGGACGGTGACAGTTAAGTGGTTAAAATTGAGCCACTGTAGTCACTTGGACTATTTTAACGATGTCTTTAATGACTTTTCGATGCCAGCAAGAGTCATTCCCTCAAGAAGCCTATGGACTAGTATGCAGGAGCGATCTTAATATCTTAAATATCTTAATTTGTGTTCCGAAGATAAACAAAGGTCTTACGGGGTTGGAACAACATGAGGGTGAGTAAATACTGACAGAATTTTCATTTTTGGGTGAACTAACCCTTTAATGATGAAAGTTGAGTCTGTCCCGACTCCCGTCGTATTTCTGACATAAGTTTTAATTCACTTTATGGCTGAGAGTGTCTGCTCAACAGAAGCAGTGGACACAGGGACAGTCATAGCAAAACATGACGATCTGTACAGCTGCCCCATGCTCTTATGCAGAATTTCTAAGATCAATGAATCAATGAACATTTATAGAGCACTTTTAACAATGTAGATTGTTTCAAAGCAGCTTTACAGAGATAAACACATAATTTTAGGTAACCGAGATTGGTTTGGTTTTATAGTGGTTCTTGAATAATGTTATTTTCCAGCTAAAGTTAGTTTTGATTGATTCACTTCTGTCAAAATGATCATTTGTTATTAAAGGGATAGTTCACTTTGAAATTAATTTTTTTTAAACTTTATTTTTTTGTTTTTTGACAAAAAAACTCCCCAAAAAAACAACAGCAACGATAACAATAGACAGACCAAGGAATAGCAGGCAAATACATCATAGGTTAACAGAAATGCTCAACATCAAGCAAAGCAGGGAGACAAACAAACAAACAAACAAACAAAAAAACAAGACTTATACATCTCAGTTTGTACTCAGATAAGATATCCATCTTTCCCAATATGCTTCACATTTACTCCTGGCATGTCTTAGAGAAAAAGTCAAATGTTCCGTAACATAAATTTCCCGCATTATTTCTATCCATTCAGCAATTGTCGGGCATTCTTTACTTAGTCATTTCCTTGTTATTGTTTTTTTGCTACCAGCTAAGAGTATTTTGTAACAAATATCTATCTGCCTTTCTCAGTCCTGTTTGTAGATTTCCTAAATACATAACAGTGAAGTTAAAGGGTTAGTTCACCCAAAAATGAAAATTCTGTCAGGATTTACTCACCCTCATGTTGTTCCAAACCTCTATGTGTTTATTTGTTCTGCTGAACACAAAGGAAGATATTTGGAAGAATGTTTTAATCAAATAGATTTCATTCCCTATTGACTACCATAGTATGTATTTTTTCCTACTATGGTAGTCAATGGGGAATGAGATCTGTTTGATTAAAACATTATTCCAAATATCTTCCTTTGTGTTCAGCAGAACAAATAAACACACAGAGGTTTGGAACAACATGAGGGTGAGTAAATACTGACAGAATTTTCATTTTTTGGTGAACTGACCCTTTAAAGGGGTGGTTCATTCCAGGTTCACTTTTTTTATTTTACATAGTGGGTAATGGTGCTGATGGTGCATTAACAGTATCTGCAAAGTTGCAGCGCTGAAAGTTCAGTGTAAGCAAAGATATCGTCTTGTAAAACCAGGAAGTGTAAACGCCTACAAAAACGACTCGATTGGGACTACAACGGGTTATGGTACGTCACTAACCCGCACATTTGCATCAACCACTCCCTTCGGAATATGCAGGAAATGGCATGTGCATATTTCTGCAGCACGTCGAGTGAGTTGTGTTCACGCAGCTGTCAGGTCTTCTGTGTTTCAAGCTTCCCACGGATGCTATAGTTCATCAACAATGGATACAATTTATGTTTGATTATATTTCTGAAAGTGACGATCGTAATCTAGCTCTCTGTGCTGCGCATTTTACGGAAGACAGCTTCCAGAATCTCCACGAGTTCAATGCAGGATTAATGCAGCAAGAAACTGTTAATAAACAATGAAGCAGATCCAACCTTAAAACCAGAGGCAGCAGTTGTTGGACCACAACCTGTAAGTAGGCTAAGAAATCGTTTTAAATGTATTTGCATGTATAATTCCAGACGTAACGTTAGCCTGTGTTGTATTTATTTATTTATTTTTCAAAATGCCAGCGCTGGCTTTATAGCCACTATATGCTACTAGTTATGCTAGTATTTTGTGTCTACGACAAACGGGTACAAACATTATGGACCTGAATTTTGTATAAGTACTAATGTTTTAAACGTATTTTTCATGTATATATGCTTTATGACGTTATTTTCGATTTGATCAAGAACGTAAACTTGCCAACGCTGTTTGTGTATAACATTAGTAGCCAGTCAGTTGCTATCGTTGCCAGTCAGATGCTATTGTGTAAAACAAACGTGTATATGGTTAAAAAAATATGGCAAATTATCATTCAGAAACGTTTAGTAAGAGCCGTGTGTGGTTTAGTTCTGTTTGACTCGCTTCATCGCGGCTTTCTCGGTCTGATTCTGCCTCAAACTGCTACTGCAGTTCGACACCATTATTTACATCTGGACCGGAGCTGGCGTTTCCCCGTAAGGTAATAGGCGTTAACCTTCCGGACAACGTGAGCGACAGTTTAGCCAATCACAACACACCCGCCCAAACTAACCAATCTGAGCCCACGACGTGTTTCTGAGGGAGTGTTTTCATAGAATCAGGAAGTAAACCGCTCGTTCAGGGGACGGAGGAGAGCGCGGCTTACAATAAAGGTGAAGTTTATGAAAAATAAAACTTTTTAAAAAAGAAAAACCACGAATACATGTTATATTGCACCCCATAAACACAAAAAAAGCAATGAACCACACCTTTAAACTCAAGCTCTAAGCCGACTTTTGACTTGTCGCAACCTCTACACTATACAAAGAAATAACAGGACTCTCCCAAAAGATATGGTAGTGACCAGCCGACATATTACCACACACTCTCCAACACTGACTATGTTCAGGATTATTGCTCTGTGACTTTTTTATATTGGGGGTTATAAAGAATCTTATAGTGTTTTTTCAAGTGAATTCCCTCCACAGACCTGAGCTAGATGTGGTAGAATGTGTTCTACATTTAACCAATCTCCCCCAGTTATCTTTATGTTAGCTTCTTTTTCCCACCTCATTTTTACATACATTGTTGAGAGTCCCCTGTCCGACTGTAAATATGAATATAACTTGGAAATCAGTTTTCTGCTATTATTACCCTTATATGCATTGATAAATATTCTAATCAGTTCTGCTCCCTTCTCCCCAGTAGTTTAGGGTCCCTGCGGGTCCTTAAAAAGTCTTAAAACGTCTTAAATACAATTTTCGCTTTTTAAGTCCTGAAAATGTCTTAAAATCTGAAATTTCCGATAAGGAGGTCTTAAATTTCACGTACGGACCTTAAATTTCTTGTCCGACTCGTCATCTGTTTTTTTTTGTTTTGTTTACAGACTGCGTTTACGAGCGTTCATGCTTGGTTGCCAGATTTAAACAATTAAATCTCCAGTTAGAGCTTTTCTGCTAAAAGAACACGTTTTCTACCAGGTCTTGTCAATAGTATCTGTCAACCATGCTTGTGCGCGCTCTCTACACCGCTGAAGAAGCGCGGATGATCTGAAAACACAGACAAGTAGCTAGAGTTCGGTGATCTTCATTTGAGATTATCTACTTAAATTAATTAAAGTGTCATTCAGTTGGTCTTCTTTATTCTGTCACGAGCTGTTTGTGCGACTAAATTGATCTGCGATCAATACAGGCTGATATCCAGCAGTGTTTTAATGTTAATCATATTATTGCTGTTTTGCAACGAAAGCCACTGCAGAACTGCAGCACACGGTGATTCGAATTTGTGAGATTCAATTTCCCGTTCATAAAAACAGCCACTTGCTTTGTTACCATGTTTGATACAATGAATCAGAGCCATGGCTCTGCAATGACGGATGGTGGATGACTCACTCATAAAGACAGTGACTTACCGCCATCTACTGGCGATTATAATTTAATACTTAAAAGTATCACCTCGTTTTTACCATCATTGTATATTTAGTGAACATTGTGTTATTTAAAGCATTATTGATATTATTGAAGTATTTTTAAGGTAAAAAAATTAACTGGAAAAAAATAGATTAAAAGGGGCAGATATTGTCCCTAAATGGAAAAGGTGTGACTGCAGTCTAAGTGCAAGAGGGCATTCTAAAAAATTGGAGAACCACTGAACTAAGGAACAGGGATATGTAGAATTGCACAAGTGCTACTGCTACAGAGTGCATTGTCAAAACAGCCTGTTACCTTGATTCAAATGTCTCCATAAGCTTAACTGAATTGGCCTAAAGTGAAAAATAATAATGTCATTTTTTGTCTAAAGACTAAAATAGCTACCAAAATTAATGTCGGTAACTGAAGTTTGACTAAATGTTGACCAAAAATTCAAAGACTTTGTCAACTAAAACTAGACAAACTATGAAATACAAAATTACTAATTACTATTACTGGTGACTAAGGGTGTACTCACACTAGGCACGGTTGCCATGAACCGGGCCCGAGTACGATTGTCCCCCCTCCCCACTCCCCCTCTGGCCTGCACTCACATAGGGTTTCAGCATTCGTGCCGGAGCACGCTTACGTCATCATTATGGTGCGACGGTTTCCATAGGTTTCGGGATAAACAAGAAGAGCGACGCTCTCTGAACACTATGGAGTCCATCGCTCTGTTTTCTTTGTGGATAATTTTATGTCGTTTGGTCCACGGTGGTCCACAGCCCTCTCACAGCCTGTTGTTCAACAGATGTGTCGCCTTTGTGGCGCGGAAATTTTCACGTAATCGTGCTGCTCGTATGAGGAGGTTTGCAAGGTAGCTACCAGCTGAAGTGCAGAAAGGACTTTGCAGCTTTGATTACGGACAACAGTTCCTAAAAAAACATGACTTCACACGTCCTGTTCCGTGCTCCAGCACGGTTAGTGCTCACACTGCATGCGAACCGCGCCCGAGTCCAACTGAACCGTGCTCTGGCCCACCTTTTCCAAGCGGGCCAGGGCCGGCTAATCGAGCCGCGCCCGGGCACGGTTCGGAGCACTCACACTAGTCAAACGAACCGCGCTTTGGTGGTCAAACGCGCTCGGGCACGGTTCAAACTGCTAGTGTGAGTACACCCTAAGACCAATAAGCATTTTCATCTGAAAACTAAAACAAAAATGGCTGCCAAAATAAACACTGTTGTGTCATGCTGAACATTTTCCTTTTTTTCATGGTAAAGTCTTAAATTTGCCTTTTAGAGGACTTAAAAGTCATTAAATTTGCTGTCAAAAAATGTGCAGATACCCTTTAATCAAAGTGGTGTCTCAGTTGAAGGTATCTGAAGAAATCTTCCTTCCCTAAGTATTATTAGGGCCCGAGCACCCAACGGTGCGAGGCCCTCTTGAAACTGTTAGGGTTATTTTTAGGGCCCGAGCACCCAACGGTGCGAGGCCCTCTTGAAACTGTTAGGGTTATTTATTTATTTATTTATTTTTTATTTATTTATTTTTTTTTCTTTTTTCTGCAAAGTAAGCGCCGTTTTCGGGGCCGCAACATGCTCAAAAAGTCACCAAATTTGGCATGCTTGTCAGGACTGGTGAAAAATTTCGTATTTTGTTGGTTTCGCGGATAGGCGTGGCAAAATGGCTTGCTAGCGCCACCTAGAAAATTGGAAAAAATTAGCCCCTCCTCCACGTTCAACCTACATGCACGAAATTTGGTGGGGATGTGTATCATTTCAAGCCGCACAAAAAAGCCTCAAGAACCCTTACCCTAAACTCGACAGGAAGTCCGCCATTTTGAATTTAGCGACAGATTTGGGACGATTTACACACTCCGTACTTTAACTAACTCCTCCTAGGGATTTACTCGGATCGACTTCAAACATACTTTAACTAACTCCTAGGGATTCAGTCGGATCGACTTCAAATTTCTGCTGTGCCTTTTAAAGGCATTGACGATGTAAAGTTGTGCTATCTGCGCGTTTTCGTCGATGGGCGTGTCTGTGGCGTCGATGATTCGCCATGAAACAGGAAGTTGCAGTAACTTGGCTGTAAATGCCCAGATCTGCACGAAATTTGACACATTTGACAAGAGTCCCACCCTGAACAAATCTACATGCCGACATTTACCCACAGTCATAGCGCCACCTGCTGGCAACAGGAAATGACCTTTAATGAAGCAGTGTAGTGAATTCACAGCCGCACTGGCTGAGCTCCAGAAAATGCAACGCGGCCACCTCACACCCCGCCGCGCTATAGGTGCGAGGGCCCGCCCATCGCTGCTTGCAGCTTTAATGTATCTATGAGTTTTTTAAAGGCATCCAAACTGTCAGTAGAGGATATCATGTAGGGCTGGGTATTGTTAGGCATTTCACAATTCGATTCGATTACAATTCTTGAGGCTTCGATTCGATTTCGATTCGATATTGATTTATTAGCTACGATATCGATTCAATAATAAGTAAATACACAAGTAATTAAGTGCCTGAGTATATTTTTAAATAATGTGCGCAGTATTACCAATGTTAAAGAACAAATTGACCCCAGCATGTTTGTTTCCTGTCATGGTTTATTCATCAGAATAAACTGCACAATATTGTATGTGTTGAATACAAACACAACTGTGACAAGCATTGTACAGTGCTTTAACAACACCTCTACTAAGTAGTAGAAAGTATATTTCTTTCTTCCTATACATTCAAGTTATAAAAGAAATGTAAACAGAAGCACAAAATGTGCATACTCAAAAAAGTCTGATATTATAATTATAATTTTGTAAACAATAACACTTAACAGTTGATCACTCTAAACATTATTGCAAGATATCAGGGGAAAAAAAGACTAACCTTTTTCTCTCTCAGAATAGTTTATATCTCATAATTCTGACTTTATATCATGCAATTGTGACTTTATAACACACAATTGCGACTTTATATCACGCAATTGTGACTTTATGTCACGCAATTCTGACTTTATATCCCGCAATTGTGACTTTATATCACGCAATTCTAACTCTATAACTCGCAATTCTGAGAAATAAAGTCAGAATTGCGAGATGTAAACTCCCAATTGTGAGGAAAAAAGTCAGAATTGTGAGATAAAAAGTCGCAATTACCTTTATTATATTCCATTCTGTGGCGGAAACAAGCTTCCATAGTTCCCGGCTTACAGTGGAATCAAAAATGAGCCCAAACGTCGGCTTTTAATGTTAGTGGTGCAGGCTTGAATCAGGCTTGAACGGAGTGCAGCTGCTGTCCATCATTGCGTTGTTTTGCTGCGCGACTTGTACAACGCTGAACGCTCTCACTAGAGTGTAACCCACAGCGCCGCCACTGGCCTGGATGGCTGAATCGATTCATAGGATTTAATGAATCGATATTGAATTGAGAAGCAAAGAATTGCAATGCATTGATGAATCGATATTTTTACCCAGCCCTAATATCATGCAGTATGAAGTGATACCTAAATTAGTCCATTGCTTGAATCTACTGTCCAAACTAGCTGGTTTAAATTCTGTATCATATTCCACCCAATGTAATATTCGTGAGTTCCTTTCAAATTCCTTATTTTTGAGTAGTTTTTGCCAAACGTTAAAAGGGGCTGCCATCCAATTAGTTAACTTGTTCAGATGTTTCTTCAGAAGAGTTTTTTCACCCAGTGTAGATTGAAGAGGTATGCTTATTTGACTTTGCTCTAAGTCCTTCCATTTGGCATCACACTCAGGGTCAAACCAACAAACCCTCTATAATAATCTTCCAAGCACGGTAGATCCATACCTCCTTGTCCTTGGGCAGTTGTAATGTTTGAAATCTAATCCTTGGTTTTTGTTTTTCCCAAATAAAGGATGAGATAATTCTATTCCATTCAGTGAATTGTTTTGCACTTCTACAGACAATGATTGAAAAAGAAAAAGCAGACTAGGTAGTATATTCATCTTTATAGCATCTATTCGATTATGCATATTCATTGGTAATAATATGCATATTCAAATGGTAATAACATTCACCCACAGTCATAGCGCCACCTAGTGGCAACAGGAAGTGAACTTTAACGAAGCAGCCCCCGTCGCATGTTTGACCGACATGTACGAAATTTCTGTGGTACATCTACCATGTCCAGACGCACAGAAAAGTCTCTTGGAGCGATGCCCTAAACTCAACAGGAAGTCAGCCATTTCTAAATTTACCGCCATTTTTGGATGATTTACTCATTACGTACTTTAACCCCCTGGGGACCAAAAACGCGCCCCCGCGTTTTGATCGTTTTTTTTCACACAGCTGCAACATAGACTTAAAATACTCCGTCATTGATGGTCATATAAATAAAATCCATACATGATTATAAACTATAGAGGGTCTTCTTTTTTTGTGTACACCCTTATTAATATCAAAACCTTGTGTTTTTGTAAAATAAATGAATTAAACAGGGTGCGCTTTCAGCTCACTCTGTCTCCGCAAAAATCTTTCTGAAACGCGTCCGAAAAAAGAGCTGTAACTCATTAAATACTTATCACAGACACACGAAAGATCTCTCTTTATGAAGCTGAGATTTTCTTCCTTTAATTGAAGTCATTTATATAAAAAGCAACTACTCTCAGTTGATGTAATCTGTATGAAAAGAAAGAGATGTCAGGATTTTCCCTTTCACCTCATTACAGCAAATGAGGTGCTAATGTGAAAATCGCCCACTGGGAGCGCGTGCTATTCAAATTCTAATGTTGAGGCAAGCCATGAAAACGCCCACATGGATAAAAACATACAGTTTATGCCCATATCGATAAAAACACAGTTTATTACGGATAACCTCGTCCTATTCTTTAGTCTTGCATGCGCAGTGAGGAGATCCTGGAAAAAAAGTTACCTTATACTTTCATTTTGAGGAGCACGGATTCAGCAGATGCAGTAAGTCATTTATTATAAGTGCTTTGTTCTTATCGCGTTATTGAATAGTGTCTACAAAGACTGTGTAAATATCAAATGCGCGTCTGATAGGAAAGAATAGACGAATTCACTGACGCGCGCAGTGCGTTAATTCACTTTCGCTTTCATTGGAACAAGAATCTCATGTGACATCCTTACATTAGTAAGATAACATTTATCTGTACCTATAACCAAAAAGTGTGTTTAAATATGATTCGGGTGTGTGGACGGACGTACGAACGAACGTTCATTTAGTTAGAGACTGTTAGAGTTCTGCTCATATTATTTTCTTAGCCACAAACCCGAATCATATTTAAACACATCTTGATGTTTTAAACTCTAACTCTGAACCAATTCTACATGGCCCATAAAATATTTGACCAGGATTTGTTTCCAGGTATGACAAAAAATGGGTTTTGACTTTCATTTATACTTTGATTTTATACATACATATGAAGAGCTCAGATGCAAAAGCCTCTAAGTGCCATTTGAATTTTTTCTAGAATGATCATTTTTATCAAGCTTGTATATACATCTTCAGTAATTTCACATAATGGCAATGAAGACTACCAATTAATTGTCATTTAAGTGAAATTACTGAACTTAAAGCTTACAAGCTTGATAAAAATTATCATTCTAGAATTTAAAATGGAACTTAGAGGCTTTTGCATCTGACCTTCTGATATATATATGTATATATATATATATATATATATATATATATATATATATATATATATATATGTATGTATGTATGTATGTATGTTGTCCTTTCATTTTTTTCTTGTCTGACTCACCTGAATGAAAGGCTCATTATTATGCATGTCTTTGTCTCTCTCAGGTGTGAATCACCTAATTATACATGATGGGGCTGGCCTGTTCACGCCCATTCGCATATTGCCTTGGCAAACAAAAAAATGTTTTTCACAATATAACCCAATTCACAGTTTTATGTGAATGATTAGGGGGATGATTTTCAGATCATTGTGAAGAAAAAACCCTTGGCAACAACATCAATCAGTCAAAAGTCTTGTGGACGCATATTTCACATGTGTTTTGTGGCCTTATTTCAGAAACTTTCATTTTTAGTTTTTACAATAACCACTCATAAACAATATTCTCTCAAAAATACAAACATGTCCAAACATGTTGCCCATATGTCATGGTTGCCCTGTTTCTGCTAAATATAGTGTAATTTCACCTGTGCCATTAATATGTTTATAAGCAGCTGAAAAAAACACAGATGTCAGGGCATGTCAGAACCTCTCAAGGACCCCAAATACACCTTGGTCCCCAGGGGGTTAACAAACTCCTCCTAGGGCTTTTGTCGGATCGACTTCACATTTCTGCTGTGCCTTCTAAAGGCATTGACGATGTAAAGTTGTGCTATCTGCGCGTTTTCGTCGATGGGTGTGTCCGTGGCGTCAACGATTCGCCATGAAACAGGAAGTTGTAGAAACTTGGCTGTAAATGACCAGGGGGCTCATTTATAAAGCGTGCGTACGCACAAAACAGGGCTGGAAACGTACGTACGCCAGTTTCCACGCAAAGGTTGTGATCTATAAAAAACAAACTTGACGGGAGAAAGTGCGCACCAATAAGCAAACTTTGAGCCGTGCGTACGCACATTCTGGAGACAAAGGGAATTGGCGACACCGATGGTGAGGTGTAGTTAAATGTCTTTTTGGTCACTTTTAGACCGAAAATCTAAAGAAAATTATAGCCTATCTATAGACTACAAAAATAAAATAGCCTACAAATAAAATTTCACTCACCAGGCGAATCACTTGAAGCCAATATCCATCCCTTCTTAAGTGTCTGCGCCAGCACGCGCACTGGGCTGTTTAGTGAAACTGACGCGCATAATCTGCATAAGACGCTGCAGATGAACCGTATATCTTCATGAGTAAGCTAATAAATACAGTGCACGTTCTCAATAACAGTTTAAATAAATGAAATAATGATTTAAACTATGTTTTACTTCTGATATAAACATTTAGATTAAATATGCCATTCTCATTAATGAGTTAAACATTTAAACTACATGAAATCATTACTGAGAAGTTACAATATATATATATATATATATATATATATATATTCAATAAATACAAATATATATTTGTTGTGGATGCAATGCTTTTGAACACTTTCCCTCTGGCATGCAGTGTTTTAATGTTTTATCAGATAATTGCTAATCATGATAATAGCAGATTGTCTGAGAAAATAATTCCATGCAAATAATGGACAACCATGTCTTTCCATTAAAAATATAAATTCATTAAAAATACTATTTGGCCAGTGGAAAAGATTGAGAGGATCTTTCTCTGAGATGTATTTGACAATATTTGATTTATACATTCAAAAACAAGGCAAGGATATAGGCAACAAAAAAAAAAAAAAATTTATTGTGACACGGCACATCTGTATTTCATATTTTCCTAACGTCTTGTACGTTAACATGGTATCACATGGATGAATAATCACATGCAAATGATATGTAGATGAGGATATGCATATTTAAACTAGCCGTTGTAAGCTCCATATATGGTTATTTTGGGGAGGAGACGCGTGTGCGCACAATCTTCGGCTGACTGGGATTTATAAAGTGAATTCTGCGCAGGTTCTGGCGTACGCACGGTTTTATAAATCTGAATATTTTTTGGCGTACGCCATTTTTGGCTTTCGGGCGCACGTACACTTTTAGTAAGGATCCTACGCACAGTTTTATAAATGAGACCCCTGATCTGCACGAAATTTGACACATTTGACAAGAGTCCCGCCCTGAACAAATCTACATACCGACATTCACCCACAGTCATAGCGCCACCTGCTGGCAACAGGAAGTGACCTTTAACGAAGCAGCCCCGGCCGCATGTTTGACCGACAAGTACGAAATTTCTGTGGTACATCTACCATGTCCAGACGCACAAAAAAGCCTCTTGGAGCGATGCCCTAAACTCAACAGGAAGTCGGCCATTTCTAATTTTACCGCCATTTTTGGATGATTTATTCATTACGTACTTTAACTAACTCCTCCTAGGGATTTAGTCGGATCGACTTCAAATTTCTGCTGTGCCTTCTAATGGCATTGACGATGTAAAGTTGTGCTATCTGCGCGTTTTCATCAATGGGCGTGTCCGTGGCATCGATGATTCGCCATGAAACAGGAAGTTGTAATAACTTGGCTGTAAATGCCCAGATCTGCACGAAATTTTACACATTTGACAAGAGTCCCGCCCTGAACAAATCTACATGCCGACATTCACCAACAGTCATAGCGCCATCTAGTGTCAAGAGGAAGTGACCTTAAAAGACGCAGCCCCCTCCGCATGTTTGACCGACAGGTACGAAATTTCTGTGGTACATCTACCGTGTCCAGACACACAGAAAATTCTCTTGGAGTGATGCTCTAAACTCAACAGGAAGTCAGCCATTTCTAATTTTACCGCCATTTTTGGATGATTTACTCATTACATACTTTAACTAACTCCTCCTAAGGATTTAGTCGGATCGACTTCAAATTTCTACTGCGCCTTCTAAAGGCATTGACGATGTAAAGTTGTGCTATCTGTGCATTTTCCTCGATGGGCGTGTCCGTGGCGTCGATGATTCGCCATGAAACAGGAAGTTGTAGTAACTTGGCTGTAAATGCCCAGATCTGCACGAAATTTTACACATTTGACAAGAGTCCCGCCCTGAACAAATCTACATACCGACATTCACCCACAGTCATAGCGCCACCTGCTGGCAACAGGAAGTAATCTTTAACGAAGCAACGTAGCAAATGCACAGCCGCACTGGCTGAGCTACAGAATATGCAACGTGGCTGCCTCACACCCTGACGTGCTACAGGTGCGAGGGCCCGCCCATCGCTGCTTGCAGCTTTAATTTTCTTTTTTTTTTCTTTTTTCTGCAAAGTAAGCACCGTTTTCGGGGCCGCAACATGCTCAAAAACTCACCAAATTTGGCACGGATGTCAGGACTGGTGAAAAATTTCATATTTTGTGGGTTTCGAGGATTTGCATGGCAAAATGGCACGCTAGCGCCACCTAGAAAATTTGAAAAATTTGCCCCTCGTCCACGTTCAACCTACATGCACGAAATTTGTTGGGGACGTGTATCATATCAAGACGCACAAAAAAGCCTCAAGAACCCATACCCTAAACTCAACAGGAAGTTGGCCATTTCTAATTTTACCGCCATTTTTGTAGGATTTACTCATTACGCACTGTAACTAATTCCTCCTAGGGATTTAGTCGGATCAACTTCAAATTTCTGCTGTGCCTTCAAAAGACATTGACGATGTAAAGTTGTGCTATCTGCGTGTTTTCGTCGATGGGTGTGTCCGTGGCGTTGAGGATTCGCCATGAAACAGGAAGTTGTAGTAACTTGGCTGTAAATGCGCTGATCAGCACGAAATTTTACACATTTGACAAGAGTCCCTCCCTGAACAAATCTACTTGCAGACATTCACCCTAAGTCATAGCGCCCCTGCTGGCAGCAGGAAGTAACATTTAAACGGAGCAGCCCCCGCCGCACGTTCAATCTACACGCACGAAATTTGGTGGGGACGTGCATCATATCAAGGAGCACAAAAAAGCCTCAAGAACCCATACCCTAAACTCGACAGGAAGTCCGCCATTTTGAATATTGCCGCCATTTTGGGACGATTTACACACTCCGTACTTTAAAGGTGCCATATGGAAAAATTACTGTAAAATATCCAAAAAATGAGCTACATATATCAAAAGAATGAGAAGAAATAAGTGTAATGATGTCATTAAAAAACTGACAAGTTATAGTGTTGCTGAGATATAAACCTAAGGTAGCATGCTAAATTACTAGCCCCGGCCGGGCAGGTGTCGTAATACCAGTTTCGGCCATGGGAGGCGGTATGCGGGCGGGCGGGCAACCACCACCCAAACTGCAATAGGCGAGTAACTCGCGCGGCTTGTGTGTACTTGAACCTGATGTCAGTCGTGTGGAAAATACAGCCCACTACTTAATTTCAGTTCAGGGATGAGTTAAAATAATGATTGGTCGATATTATTCATGAGGAATACATTTTGGTAAGTTGTAACATACTGTATCTTTCAACAGTGTTCGTGTTCTTTTACCATTAGCTAGTGGAGATGATCGGTTCACGTGCGCTAGGGATCTGTCGTCTAACATCTACAAGCGCCAAAACTGCATTTATTGTTTGAATTGTGTAATAAAATTAACAGAATCTGAGAGCTGAGATCGATCTCTGTTTCCTTGGACAAAATGGAGAGAGTGAGAGTATGTAAAAAGTTGTGTGTCTCACGGTGAGTTGGCAGCTCTGAAAGGCGCTAGCTTGGTCCACATCAGGGAATGCTGTCTGTCAAATTAATTCAAACTAATGATAAAAATGTAACATGAACAAAACGAATACCATAAACTAATAATAACTTTAATAGCCTAGGCTTTAATTTTCTCATATCGTCGAATTGCACCGGCTTGTCTATGAGACGGCCTTTATACTTTAGTATTGAGATGTTCATTTAGTCTCTAATCTCTGAAAATCTCAAAATGATCCACGTGAAACTGCGGTCTTCCAACCTTTTACTATCGTCTCTATTGATTTGATTATTATGCGCGAGGGAGACAACAGCACTCGCCCGTGTTGTTTGAAGACATGAGTGCGCGCGGCCACTCAGGTATTTTTCTGGAGGTATACTGCCCCCATCTGGTATGGAATATGGTGTATGATTTGATTTTTTTTATCCCAGAGGGCACCTTTAACGAACTCCTCCAAGGGATTTAGTCGGATCGACTTCAAATTTCTGCTGTGCCTTCTAAAGGCATTGACGATGTAAAGTTGTGCTATCTACGCGTTTTCGTTGATGGGCGTGTCCGTGGCGTCGATGATTCGCCATGAAACAGGAAGTTGTAGTAACTTGGCTGTAAATGCCCAGATCTGCACGAAATTTTACACATTTGACAAGAGTCCTGCCCTGAGCAAATCTACATGCCGACATTCAACCACAGTCATAGTGCCATCTGCTGGCAACATGAAGTGACTTTTAACGAAGCAGCCCCCGCCGCATGTTTGACCGACATGTACGTTATTTCTGTGGTATATCTACCATGTCCAGACACACAAAAAAGCCTCAAGAAACCATACCCTAAACCCGACAGGAAGTCCGCTATTTTGAATTTGGCCGCCATTTTGGGACGATTTACGCACTCCGTACTTTAACGAACTCCTCCTAGGGATTTAGTCGGATCAACTTCAAATTTCTGCTTTGCCCTCTAAAGGCATTGACGATGTAAAGTTGTCACTATCTCCAAGTTCAATCGGAGATTTATCATCTATCTTCAGGTTCTGTTGCAATTTTCCTTTTGTCTTTCTCCTGTTCCCCCCTCTCATGCTATAAATGAAAACTTTTCCTTACTGGAAAACCAGTATTTATTTCAGGGGAGTAAGACTGTCTGGGAGCCTTTAACTTATGCTGTTGATCGCGTCTGTGCCATCCGGAAGTCTCCCGAAATTAATTTTTGATATGTTTTAGCTTACCTCAAGGGCATCAAAGATGTAGGTGTCTTTGTTTCCACAGTATTTTCAATTTTGATATTTTTCGGTCATACCGTTGTTGTCTATCAGTCATACACTGGAGGTTTAGGGGGTCCACCCTTGGTTCACCTCAAAGAGCATGCACAGAGAAGTCAAAATTCAACATGATTGAATGACTTGTAAATGTAAGTACACATTTATGGCCTAAAACATGAAACGAGCGGTTTGTGTGCGAAAACCAACAGTATTAATATCGTTTTTACCTCATGTAACTAATCACAGAGATGTCAAACTGATCTGACGGCACGGGCGCTTTGGTCTGCGCATGCGCAGGAAGTGATCGCTTGCGCACTTAATGTCACTCTTTGTTTATACAGAGATTTCGGAAGTTTTACCTTTCACTAAACATATTTAGATATACGGGAAATTGCAATGGAAGACGATTTCGGTATATCTAAATATTAGGGGTGTAACGATTCACTCGTTTTCTCGATGCATCGATTATAAATCCTGACGATGCATATGCATCGATCCTGAAACATGTATCTTGAATCGTGAATCGTTTATTTACGTGAATAATCGATTTAAAAGGCTAAGAATCGAATTAATTGCGATTTTAAAGCGATTCAGTGGTTTAAAATATATAAACACAACCGTAAAGTGTTCCTGGTACAAGCTGCCTCACGCATTGGCCGGCATAAGACATCCGCATTTGATTGGTTTCACGCGCTCACACACCCCCCGTCTATGCACAACCCTGATTTCTAACGCTGAAGCCCGGTCGGTCAAATGCCTGAAAGATGAGTTTATCTTTCTACCTGTTGAGCTACTCGTGTCGTGATCAGCTTGTATTACCGCAAATATAAGCAGACGGAGGTTGTGCTCCAAACCGCGTATCGCACGCACGCACGCACGCACTCGGCAGAGAGGGAAAGCGAGCGTGAGACCACCTTGCGTGTACGGAGAGTCTTTCCATGTAATAAATGAATGAAAGCGTTTTATTTCATAGTGCCCACGCAATGGCATGGCCGCTTTATCACTGGCTTGAGCGGTTTGCCTCAAAACTAATTGCTTTCTTGACAGAGAGCTCAGTTGGAAAGCTCAAACATGGACTGCTCAAAAATCTGTAGTTACATGAGAGCTATGGGACCGAGCGCGAGCAAAATCCAGTGAAAAAATTTTAACGAGTGCACTGAGAGGACGCAAAATGAAACTAATGAAAACGTCTCCATTAATTTGTGCATGTAGTAATTTAATGCAATACTTAAAAATCCTTTTTCAAAATATTGAATACTTAGGTAGGTTTCTACAAATGCTAATTTGTAGGCCATTGAATTTTTTTATAATATATTCATTAAAATTAAAAACAAACATGAACTAACATTAACAATGGACAAAATCCCCACTATCTGACCCCCGAAGGCCGTTGTGTAGGCTAATTCAAACCCAGACAAAGACCCATTGGGTGAAGCATTGAAATAATACTATAATGCATCTAAAAAATTAAGAATTAATCGAATCGCATCGAATTTGGATGTGAATCGCATCGAATTGAATCTTTGTGAATTTGCACAAATCGTTCTTGAGTCAAATCAAAATCGTGAATCTATGAACCTATGAATCGTGAATCGAATCGATTCACTGTCTACTCAAAGATTCACAGCCCTACTAAATATGTTTGGTAAAAGTTAAAACTTCCGGCGGAACATTGAACATGGTTCAGTTCGGTTCAGTTGGACATTGCACAACTGATTCAGATCATTTGGACGTCACTGTGATTACACTTGGTAAAAGCGATATAAATACTGTTCGTTTTCTCACACAAACCACTCGTTTCGTGTCTCACACCGTCTCCTAACTACACGCGACGCGACGCCGCGACACGCGATAAAAGGTATCTTTTCCATGTTAATCAGAGTTTTTGTCCTAACCAGACGCGACGGCGACACGCGAAGTTTCTAATTTAGAAACGGTTCCTATTTCTGCGACGTCGCGGCTGACAGAATGAAGAAATTACACTGGTTATGAGTACACATTATTTATTTTTAGTTAAAAATAGTTCACTGTGCCACAAGCGATAACGGATAAATTACCTCAGATTTTGAAAGCATGTAATATAGCGTTCAAAATGAATTCTATGCAAACATACAACTGTACTTCATAACAAAATTAGTCAATGAGTTATATTTTGTTAATGCTTTGATTTTTAATAGTGCTATTTCTTGATTTGATTATGTCCTTACCCATTTACAATGCGAGTGTGGGCCAACAGTGCACTTTCACAGAGAGACTCTGCTCACACCATAGGCTCACACGCTGTTCTAATGTGTGGCGTCCCACAGTCGCGTCGCGTCTAGTATGGACAGACCCACTTTCTGTCGCTGGAATTTTATCGCGTCGCGTGTAGTTAGGACGCGGTGTTAGGCAATCAATGTGTACTTACATTTACGAGTCATTAAATCATATTTAATTTGGACTTCTCTGTGCATGCTCTTTGACTTGGACTCCCTGTACCTGCATTATATGACTGGCTGACAAAAACGGTTTGACTGAAAAATGTCAAAATTGAAAATACTGTGGAAACAAAGACACCTACATATTGGATGCCCTTGAGGTAAGCTAAAACATATCAAAAATTAATTTCAAAGTGAACTATCCCTTTAAATTAGGGGCCCGCTAAGACGACACTGTTCTATCTAAACAGCAGAGGTGGGGGACTCGAGTCACATGCCTTGACTCGAGTCACAATTTTCAGGACTTGTGACTTGCTTGATTAAAGTACGAAAATGACTTGACTTGACTTGAGAACAAGTTACTTGAGACTTGACTTGAAGTGGAAGACTCGACAATGACTTGAACATATAATAAACAAACAGCAATACAATTAATTATATATATATATATATATATATATACTGTGACGTCACGTTGTAACACTCTTGTTTGGTCACATACTTAAATGAAGGGGATCCATTCATCCAAGAGTAGAGTTAAGTATATTTATGTTTTTGTGAAAAACCCCAACTATATAGATAAACACAAAAGCAAAATAGTCAGCAAATAATCACATCACAAGTAGTCCTTGTTAGAAGCAAGTGTCCCAATATTCCAAAAGTTCATTAGAAGTCCAGGAGTAGAAGTCCAACAAAAAGTGTTTCAAATCATAAAGTATCAGTCCTTGTAATCAACAAAGGTGTAGAACCAGAGCCCAGCATAGTCCGGATGAAGTGTCCATATTGAATGAAGTCAACAGAGAACCCTCTAAACAAACAGGTAAATACAAATCAAAATAGGCAAAAGACACTGATAATAAACAATCAAATAACAAAATATATACAACTTACATTGAGCTGTTGAACCAAAAAGATTCCTCAAAATAGGGTTTCTTGCATATGGCTCAGTTGAGCAAACACTCAAAGCCATGCCAATCTCTGTCTAAACACTCTTACTTGTTTCTCTTAAAAGGATAGCTCTACCCAAAGAAACCTCTATAGCTCCCCCTTGAGGCAGGGAGTAGAATTACAGCACAAAAAATTTAACATTGTTTCAGAACTGTTACACACCCCACCCTTTAGAGAAAGGTTAAACATAACTATAAAACTTCTTCAAATTCTCTACATGAAAAGTTTCAGTTTGCACGGGGTCTTTTGACACTTCAACTTTATAATTGACTTTGTTCAATTGTCTGATTACCTTTGCAGGTCCTTGCCACTTAGGGGCCAACTTTGCCATGAACGCATCTCCTGCCCGAGACATTGGATGAGTACGAACCCAGACAAGATCACCCTCTTCAAAAGTTTCTTGTCGTCTCTTCTGGTTGTAGTACTTCCCTTGTCTTTCCTGGGCTCTTGCAGCATTTTCTTTCACCCTGTTCAATAGGGCTTGTTGGCGCTCAATGACATCATATGCAGAATGGTCAGGGTCTGGGTGACGATATTGAAACTGATCCATGGGTCCTTTCAATTTGCGTCCTATGGCAATTTCAGATGGAGTGAATGAAGTACTCTCTTGCCAAGCAGAATTAATTTTAAAACGAAACTCATGAACGTACTTATCCCAATGTCGATGGTTATCTTTGACATAAGAGGCGATCATGGTTTTGAGAGTACGATTCACTCTCTCTGTCAAGTTGGTTTGCGGGTGGTATGCTGTGGTAAGTTTTTGAACCACTCCCCGCTGCTTGCATGTTGTATTAAATAGTTTGGACGTGAATTGGGGTCCCCGATCTGAGACAAGGTAAGTCGGAGTTCCCCAGCGAGTAAAAATTTCCTTCACAAGAATGTCTGCTATCACATGAGTCTTGGCTGAGCGTAACGGGAACACCTCCACCCACTTACTGCAATAATCCACAACAACCAACAAGTACTCATTCAATTTTGAGCTTTTAGGGAAAGGGCCCATGAGATCCAATCCCAACATATACCCAGGTTCCTTGATGGGTGTAGATTGTAGCTGTCCAGAAAGCTTGTGGATGCGTGGTTTATACTTTTGGCAAACCTGGCACTGCTTGCAATGATTCCAAACATCCCGTCGAATTTCTGGCCAGTAAACCACATTGAGTAACCGACGTAACGTCTTCATACGTCCCAAATGTCCACTCAGTGGGTTATCATGAGCGAATTCAAGGAATTTCTGATGATCTGTGGGAATAACCACTTGCAAACTGCTACCTTTCCGTGAGTCAGGAATGCATCGGAACCAAAACTGATTCTGAACAACGTAGTGTATATGATCTGGGTCTTGTGGGGAATATTTGGCTTTGTCCCATAGGTCTTGCAGTGCTTTGTCATTCTTCTGTGATCTTTCTAATTCCTCCCAGTCCACAGGAAAATCCTTACCCACATCCTGTGCATGACATATTGCAATAGGACTCGGGATATCCTCTTCAGGCAAGGCACGTGATAATGAATCAGGAACAACATTGCATTGGCCTTTCCTGTATTGCACAGTGAAGTCAAGCCCTTGAAGTCGGATGGCCCATCGCATGAGTTTCGAAGTAGGTCAAGGATGGTTAAATACCCATGCAAGAGCTGCGTGATCTGTGATAATCTGGAATCGCCTTCCCTCCAGATACTTCTGCCACTTTTCCACCGCCCACACCACAGCAAGACATTCCTTCTCCGATACGGAGTACGATTTCTCCGCTCCCTGAAGTAGTCATGATGCATATGCAATGACACCTTCACCTTGGTCTGATTCTTGGATCAAAACAGCCCCCAAGCCGATATTGCTTGCATCAGTCTGTACTTTAAATGATCTGCTAGGGTCTGGCGGTACAAGAACTGGGGCTTTTTGCAAAGCATCTTTCAGTTTCTCAAAAGCATTTTGGCACTCATCAGTCCAATTCCATGGTACATTCTTCCGTTTGAGAGCATGTAAAGGAGCAGCAAGCTCTGAAAAACGAGAAATGAACCGATGATACCATCCAGCCAGGCCGAGAAATCGTTGAACCTCCTTTAAGTTCCTTGGTGTGGTAAAGTTCTTCACGGCTTCTACCTTTGTCCCCTCTGTTCTGATCCCTTCTTCAGAAACCACATGTCCTAAGAAAGACAGTGATTTCTTACAGAGGTTACACTTCTTGAGGTTTAATGTCAAACCACTTGCTTCCATTTCACAGAAGACAGCCTTAAGATCTCTGATATGTTGTTGGATGTCTTTGGAATACACCACCATATCATCAATGTATACGAAGCAACATTTACCAATCAAATCCTTCAATATTCTATTCATCAGTCTTTGGAAGGTAGCTCCTGCATTCTTCAGCCCAAAGGGAAGATGGATGAATTCATATTGATTATTTTTGGTAATGAATGCAGTCTTCTGGATGCTGCAGTCATCCATCATGACTTGCCAGTATCCACTCCTAAGATCTAAGGTGCTGAATACTGAGGCTCTGTACATTGACTCCAAGATGTCCTGTATTTGAGGCATTGGGAATCCGTCTAATGGTGTCTTGGCGTTTAATGATCGATAATCTACACAAAAACGAACACTTCCATCCTTTTTTGTACTAGGACTATAGGAGCTGCCCAGGGTGAAGTAGACGTCCGTATTATGCCCTTTTTCAACATCGATTCAATTTCCTCATCAATGAACTGTTGTTTGTTAACTGGCACAGGGTATGGTCTTTTCCTTACAGGGATGGGATCATTAGTCATAATCTGATGTTTGATGACGGAGGTTTTACCTAGCTCATCTGTACAGACAGTGGGCCAGTTTAATAAGAGACCTTGGGCGACAGACACGCCCATCGACGAAAACGTGCAGATAGCACAACTTTTCATTGTCAATGCCTTTAGAAGGCACAGCAGAAATGTGAAGTCGATCCGACTAAATCCCTAGGAGGAGTTTGTTAAAGTATGTTATGAGTAAATCATCCAAAAATGGTTGTAAAATTAGAAATGGACGACTTCCTGTTGAGTTTAGGGCATCGCTCCAAGAGACTTTTCTGTGCGTCTGGACATGACAGATGTACCACAGAAATTTCGTACATGTGGGTCAAACGTGCTGCTGGGGCTGCTTCGTTAAAGGTCACTTCTTGTTGCCAGCAGGTGGCGCTATGACTGTGGGTGAATGTCGGCATGTAGATTTGTTCAGGGTGGGACTCTTGTCAAATGTGTAAAATTTCGTGCAGATCTGTGCATATACAGCCAAGTTACTACAACTTCCGGTTTCATGGCGAATCATCAACGCCACGGACACGCTCATCGACGAAAACGCGCAGATAGCACAACTTTACACCGTTGATGCCTTTAGAAGGCACATCAGAAATTTGAAGTCGATCCGACTAAATCCCTAGGAGGAGTTCGTTAAAGTACGGAGTGTGTAAATCATCCCAAAATGGCGGCCAAATTCAAAATGGAGGACTTCCTGTCGAGTTTAGGTTATGGGCTCTTGAGGCTTTTTTGTGCGTCTGGACATGGTAGATGTACCACAGAAATTTCGTACATGTCGGTCAAACATGCGGCGGGGGCTGCTTCCTTAAAGGTCACTTCCTGTTGCCAGCAGGTGGCTGTGGGTGACTATGACTGTGGGTGAATGTAGGCATGTAGATTTGTTCAGGACGGGACTCTTGTCAAATCTGTAAAATTTCGTGCAGATCTGAGCATTTACAGCCAAGTTACTACAACTTCCTGTTTCATGGCGAATCATCGACGGCACGGACACGCCCATCGACGAAAACACGCAGATAGTACAACTTTACATCGTGAATGCCTTTAGAAGGCACAGCAGAAATTTGAAGTCGATCCAACTAAATCTCTAGGAGGAGTTGGTTATTGTACGGAGTGTGTAAATCGTCCCAAATCGGTCACCAAATTCAAAATGGCGGACATCCTGTCGAGTTTAGGGTATGGGTTCTTGAGGCCTTTTTGTGCGTCTTGACATGATGCATGTCGCTAACGAGCCATTTTGCCACGCCCATCTGCGAAACCCACAAAATACGAAATTTTTCACCAGTCCTGATATGCGTGCCAAATTTGGTGAGTTTTTGAGCATGTTGCGGCCTCGAAAATGGCGCTTACTTTGAAAAAATAAATAATCCCAAAAGTTTCAATAGGGCCTCGCACAGTTAGTGCTCGGGCCCTAATAAATAAATAACCCTAACAGTTTCAATAGGGTCCTCGCACTGTTAGTGCTCGGGCCGTAATAAGATACATAATATATGTATACAAGTTCATAATATATGTATACAAGTTTCTGTGCAAAAATAAATATGTATCGAAAAAATGTACCTCTATTTATTTTAGTAGTGTGACTTGACTTTACTTGAAACTTATCAGGACTTGACTTGCTTAGAGTGAAACCTTGACTTGACTTGCTTGATTTATCTGAACTGCGACTTGAGACTTGACTCGAGACTTGATGGTTAAGACTTGAGACTTGCTTGGACTTGACCATGTGTGACTTGTCCACACCTCTGCTAAACAGACTATAAACGAACCTGTGATAAACGCTGATGGTGTTCACATGCACATAACTGATTCTATAGTTATGTGCGTTTGAATATATGTGCACAGGTTTTTAATTCCCTACAAACCATCCCTAAACAAACTACTTGTGTTGCCTATAAATTTTGATACAGAATTTTATTTTATCACTTAGGGGTAGGTACTCAATCCGGAAGGTTTTCCACAACGCTTTATCTGTAGAGTGGTATAGGCATCCTCCATAGGGAGAGGCTAGTTGGCACTTCAGCACTGCGTTGTCATCGGGTCCAGGCGAAGGTCTTTCGTCAGATCATGAAATGGCCTGGATCCAGCAGGCTGCGGGAAAACCTCGGAATAAGCAAAGACACTAAAATGAGCGTAGATTCCATTCTTCTTAGGATGTAACGAGTACATCCAATCAAAGGACTTGAAAACGCTGATGTTATTGTACACCTGCCTGATCTGATCTCAGATAGATTGGCTAAAGTAACAGTTTCATTGCCATTTATTTTTAAGCTACAGGTGCCAGCACCATTGATTCTGAAGGCCTCAAGGCAGATTTCTTTTTCCATGGCAACACATGATGGCTGAAATATAATTGTTAAAAGCTCTAAAATAAACATACACTACTGGAAGCAGCGCAACAAAGAGAAAAGCTATGAAATCAAGAGAATGGACTATTGGGAATAATTTAATACTCAGTGCAAGTCAGTAATTCTGAAATTGTTTAGGCCAGCAGAGAAGGCCCACCATTGGACTGTACTCTAGGGATTATACAAACAGAAAAAGTTTTAATAATACAGTATTCAGCAATACAGTGCTGTACAATAGGGGATTATCACGCTTCTGGGTTTCATGGGCGGGATTTGTCAACTTTGTGCATGTCCACTTCCGACGCAGTTCAACAATGGCTGAGACGTAGGCAATATATGGCACTGCTCTGTTCCACTTTGTAAATCTAACCAACTACGCCAACCCTACGCAAGTTTTCATGGATTCCCGACTAAATTGAGTATAAGGAAGAACTGGATTAAAACTTTAACATAAAACAAGGTAGCACGTTTGTTTGCAGCCGGCACTTTAGTGAATCACACTAATTTACAAGGGATGCCGTATAAATAAACTTAGTGTAGTCAGTCATCAATTCGCCAGCGACGGAAGTGGCAGTGCACAAAGATCACTGAATTCGGAAGTCCTACCTGTCAGCGTGATAAACCCCTATTATAATGAACGGTGTTTTTCACTTGAAATGACAGATGCTGAACAATCCTCCAGAAGATGCTCCAAGGAAGCCAGGAATCTTCCCTAAGACTTGTAAGAAAAAGACTATCCCCTTTGATGCTGCACAGGATATACAAGGTAGCACATTGCTATGCCTTATGTACTGTGAATATATGTAATCCTCAGGATTACAGCATAACATGAATGAGAACTGTTGGTGTCTTTCTGCCATCACAATCTAAGTCGCCCAGATGTTAGCAACACACTTTATGTTTTACTTTTAGATGATGAAGAGGATGGCAAGAAAAAGAAGAGTAAAAAAAGGTCTCGAAGTGAGCTTAAAAACAGTGCTGTTCAAGAAATAGCAGCAAATAAGATGGAGAGTGGAGCGTTCAACACTGCGGTTACAAACGAACCGAAGAAACAATCAGCAGATGAATCTAAAATGGAAAACCCTGTAATACTGACGAGCACAGCAAATAAGAAAACTCAGAAGAAAAGACAAAGATCCTGCAGTTTTGAGGCATCAACTGGAGATGGACAAGATGAGATGCCATCCAAAATGAGAAAAGTAGAAGAGGAAAATGAGGAGGGAGAGATGAAAGGTAGATGTTTTGGCTTATTTGAGATAATTACATATGCACTCAGAAACTTTTTCTGTTAATATTTTTTTTTTTCCACAAAGAAATTGAAGTAGTTTTGAAAAGCTTCAGTCATATCAATAGTTTATAAAAAGCTGTTTTTAATTTTTTGGAGGGGGTTACCTCATGAGGTTATGGTGATATGTGTCATGGAAAAAACAATGAATAATTAAAGGAGAACTCAACTCGGTGCAAAATGAACCTTTGGCAGGGTACCCGTGGGTCTTAAAAGCCTTAAAGAAGTCTTGAATATGATCATCTCAAATAAAGGCCTTAAAAGCCTTGAATTTAGTATACAAAGTCTTGGATTTCGTTACAAAGGGGTTATATATATATATATATATATATATATATATATATATTGCCTTTCCTAGGATTAAGTTCACACCGTAATAAAAATTAACTGTTACTAATGTCTGCTAATTCAAAATGTATGCAGCCTTGAGTGTCCCTCGCACTCCACGTTATATCAGAAAAAGCGATCGTGTGCACACCCGTTACTATGGTTACAAGGCAAGTTAGGTACAGAACAAGATAGTACCCAGCATAGTTTAATCTGCTGTGGCCACAAATTACAGAATTTAAACCCTAAATAAGAGCTTTTCTGTTAAAAGAACATTTTTTCTACCCGGTCTTTTTAATAGTATCTGGCAACCATGTGTGCGCTCTCTCTACACTGCTGAAGAAGCACGGATTATCTGAAAACACAGACAAGTTGGAGTGCAGCGATCTTTAACATTTTCCACTTAAAGTGTCATTCAGTCGGTCTCTGTTCTGTAACGAGCCGCTTGCGCTGTTTGTGCGACAATCTGCGATCAAATGCTGGCTGAAATCCAGCAGTGTTCACAAGAGCAAGAATGGAATGTGTCGTGAATATCCACATGATTTCAAATGTGACATTGATTTTATACAACAGTAAAAAAGAATAGTTAAATGGTAACATTAATGTACATGTTGTCAGGCTTGCTCTATAATGAAAATGTGGCTTTGAATGAATCGTGAGATTCAATGAAAGAATGACTCAAAGACCCACTCATAAAGAGTTATCGCAACTTAATGGCGATTTTAATTTTTTTTAACATTGCATATTTAATGAACTTTGTTTTATTTAAAGTGTTATTTATTTTTTTAAAAGGTATTATAAAGGTAAAGAGTGCAATCTAAGTGGAGGAGAGAGAGCTACGGGGGGTACGGCACTAAGTTAAAAGAAATCGCTAGTTTGTACAACTAACAAGGCTCAAAATAGCCCCACACTAACACAGTATCATAATGAGGGTCCGTATACATGCAAAACAAAGCATTGAGAACTTTGTAAGTGTACAGACCGTTAAATACACGAAGTGAACTGTCTTTATAAAGTATCTTCTTATTAAACGGTCTGTATACTTCTAAAGTTCTCAATGCTTAGTTTTGCAGGCAGGGACCCTCATTATGTTATTGTGTTAGTGTGGGGCTATTTTGAGCCTTGTTAGTGGTATAAACTAGCGATTTCTTTTTAATTAGTAAATGCCCCCAGTACTAGCATTATGCGCTAAACAGTTTTTAGAGTTAAAAATCTTTACATTCGATTATCATGAAAACAAATCTCAGAGTACGGTTGACCAGGTACCGATGTTTAATTAGACCAAAGGTTCATTTTGCACTGGAGTTCTCCTTTAACAAAACTGCATCACAGTAAGAGACATCAAATTCGAATTGTATTTTAAAAGAAAGTTTTTTTTTTTTTAATTTTTTATTTATTCAAATAACAACAACATGACAAACATAACAAAACAGAACAGCAGGGTGTTATGTTACAAAGAATCCCTTTCACACTCGGGTCTTATAGAATATCCATTTCTTCCATCTCTTTTCAAAAAGAGCTGATTTCTGCCTAATAAAGTGAGTGATTTTTTTTTCCATTGTAAAAATTTCTTCCATTATCTCCTTCCATTGTGACAGAGTTAAAGCGTGACTCTTCAGCCAGTTCCTTGTAATAGCTTTTTTGGTGGCCATCAACAAAACTTTGTATAGATGCATATCCTCTGATTGTATAACAGAATAGGAAAGTAAACCAAGATACACAGTTTGGAAGTCAGTTGGAAATGCATAGCCCAAGACAACTCTTATTTCAGTCGTTATGTTTTCCCAGAAGGGACTAACTTTGGGACAAGTCCAAAATGCATGAGAATGATTGGCATTCATACTGCCACAGAGTCTCCAGCAGTACTGGGAGGACTTTAGTTGCTTACTTTTGATATGAGGTGTAATGAAATATCTAATTATGTTTTTCCAGCCAAATTCTCTCCACTGTCTTGAGCTGGTGGAAGTGTGTTGAAATAGGGAAATAGAATGCCAATCATCATCTGACACCTTGATCTGTAGTTCAGATTCCCACTTTTGTTTTATTTAAAAGGAATTAATACCATTACAGTTTTGTAGGCATTTATACAGTCTAGAAACAATTTTTGAGGGTAATTTTTGGTATGCACCTGACACCAATTCTATCAGCTCACAGCCCTCCTGTGATAGGTGAGGCTTTATTTCAAAATCATAAAAGTGCCGTCATTGGATGTACCTAAAAAAAGTCTGAATTGTTCAAGTTAAATTCCCTATTTACTTCCTCAAATGATTTAAACACCAAACCCTCTGTCAACATATACACACAGCTGTGATTTCCTTTCCAGTCCACTTTCTAAATTTGCTATCCAAATGACCACTCCTAAAATCAGGAGAGAAAGAAGGCCAAATCAAGAATTTACAATCACCCTTGAATTTGTATTTTTTACCGTGTCCCACCAGAGCTTAATGGTTGTTTCGACTATGGGGTTCCCCTCTTTCAACTGTATATTAGTTTTCTCACCCAGTCTTGATTGAGGTAAAGACGCTGGGATATAGTTAATTTTAATTTGTTTCTATTTGGAATAATAATTAGGTGAACACCAATAGATAATATTCCTCAATTGGGCAGCTGTAAAATAATCTTTGAAATTTGGAAGGGAGAACCCCCCTTTCAATTTCTTGAAGCATTTAAATTCTTGATTTTTGCCCCCTTCCATATAAATCTACTTACTTGCTTATCCCATTTAGCAAACTGAGAGTCAGGTATTACAACTGGTAGAGAAATAAATAAGTATAACAATCGGGGTAACACATTCATCTTAATCACCTCAAACCTGGAATTAAAGTCTAAAACTAGGTTTGTCCATTTAGTCAGGTCCCTTTGTATTACCTCATTTATTTTACTATAATTAGCTTCGTATAATGAACTGAGATCTTGCATCAAAAAATACCTAAATATTTAATTTGTTCTGAGTCCCATTTGAGTTTGTATTTTCTCCTAATTTGATCAGATGGGCTGTAATTAATAGGTGGTTTGCAGTCACGTGATTGTGTTGACATGCGGAATGCAGTTGGAGGGCAAGGAGTGAAGAGCGCAATGGATGAGATGGAGGAAAATCCATACTGTACTACTTTAGACGCTATTACAAGAGAAATATATAAACAGAAAATCGAAACATATTTTGGACGTGATCCTTACGTTACGAAGAGGACCGATTTTCAACTGAATTGAGAGATTTGCCTGCCATCGAGGCTGTAGATATCAGCAACTAACTCGTCTTACAGACATACATTGACTTTACAAAGTTCGGAAACTGGTACGTTACACAGACAGCCACATAAATGTATTTAAACACCTGAATAATGTAATTATAAGCCACATAAATAATGTATTAACTCACATTTGACGAAGTGATCACTGCACACACACACAGGCATTTTCCCATTCGGCTCCTCCCGACCGCAGACGTAGGTTTGCATGGCATTTTTCCCTGTGTTTTTCTGTCAATTTCTTGTATTTTCCACCCTTATGAACAACTTTTGGCACACGATAAAAACTCCTCGTGGTCTGATCGATTTGAGCAACCATAAACGATGCAAAACATAGGCATTTTGAGTGTGTTATAGTGCTTCCTAAATATAGAAAATCACTTCCTGCCCTCCATCTGCATTTCGCGCCATGGCAACGCAGTGGCGTGACGTCACGTAAAAACAAGCTATACAGAGGACTTATGTCTTAGTAATATTTAATTTGTAGCCTGATTTTCCTCCAATCTTCTAAGATGTTTAAAGTTGGGGGAATAATTTATCAGGGCCCGTATTCATAAAGATTCTAAGAATCCTCTCAGAAAACTTTTAATTTAGCTTAAAAACTTTTACGTAGGAGTCTTAGCTTAAGAGCGATTCGGGACCGATCTGAAAGCAACTCTGAGTAGGGCTGTTTTCGACTAAGGATTTTCATAGTCGAATCTAATTCGTTAGATTTTTGCCATAGTCTAACTTTTTTTTTTATAGCAGCTAGATTTTTTCCATTTCAAACAAAAGTGCTAAAAAAAGAGAACATGGTGTGTAACAAATACCTTTTATTAATTTAAATCCAGATGAACAAAACATATCACACAAATATCAAACATCAGAAAAGTTTACATAAAATAGGAACAAATTGGCTTCAGAAATAACAACGTGCCGAAACATGCCTTTATCTCTCACTTAGGAAGCTATTTCTTGGCTTTTAATTCACAGTTAACACTCGGGAATCGGGATAAAATAAATAAATTAAATTAAACTTAGCGCAACAGCCTGGCACTACTCCAAAATGTCAAAAAAAATTTCAAAATACAATAAGCCTGCCTGAATAAATAAAAACAACAGCGAAACAACGAAAATAAACAGGCCTAATATGAGTAATAATCGAATGGTCTTCAGAAAGTGCTAAAGCAGCAAAAAAAGAAAAGAGAAAGCTAAGGATGTCATTGTTGATATGCTTCGCGCACAGCCTTCAGCTTAAGTTCACACTGTCCCAAAAGAAAACGGGGGAAAAAAACTTAAGAAACTATTTCTTGGCTTTTAATTCACAGTTAACACTCGGGAATCGGGATAAAATAAATAAATTAAACTTAGCGCAACCGCCTGGCACTACTCCAAAATGTAATAAACGTTTTTTTTCAAAATAGCCTACAATAAGCCTGCCTGAATAAATAAAAACAACAACAAAACAACGAAAATAAACAGGCTTAATATAAGTAATAATCGAATGGGCTTCAAAAAGTGCTAAAGCAGCAAAAAAAGAAAAGAGAAAGCTGGGATGTCGTTGATATGCTTCGCGCGCAGCCTTCAGCTTAAGTTCACACTGTCCCAAAAGAAAACGGGGAAAAATCACTTCACATATGAAAAGTGTTCTACTACACCTGTGGTTGTCTGATTCTTCTGAAGTTGTGTGCAAGGAAAACTAGCTTGTTCACGTTGGTCGGTAAAAGGGCGCTCCTGGATTTATTGGCAATGAAACCCGCCTTAGAAAAAATCCTCTCTGATGGCGTGGAAGTGGAGGGGATGCTGTGAAATCTCTTAGCAACTCTTGACAACTTTGGATATCTATCCTCGTTTTTCTTCCACCATTCCAGGGGGCCTTCATTGCATTTAGTGAAGTCCTTCAAATAGACCTTCATCTCGCTCATCTCCTCCTGTTCCTCCTCATCTTCATTACTGGCCAGCAGCATAGCCATTACAGCGTCCTGTTTTGGGGCACTAGGCCCAGGATCCACCGTGTCATTTTCCTCCTAGAAAGACCTGTCGGTTAGACTCTCAGCTAGTTCTGCCACCACTGAATATGCCTCATCTCGTTGGTCATCGGAGAGAAAGGAGAGCTTCTTGAAGCGCGGGTCAAGCACCGCCGCACTAATGTAAACACTTGTCTCCAGTCCTGGCCCTTTAAGCTCCCATCGCCTGTCCATCTCCTCGGACAGCGTATTCTTGATGATCTTTGTGGTTTGACTCTCATCCTCATGCACCACCAAATGTCTCTTTTTAATATTCATTAGCATGGGGACAGTGGCGGACAGGGATGCATTATTTTCTTGGGACAAAAGCTCTGTCAGAGTGATCATCGGTTTAAGAACAGCGACTATGTCCTTTGCTGTGCGCCACTGTGATGTGGATAGCTCCAGGTCACGATCGGACCGTTTGCTCACACTCTCATCCGTGAGCACGGTTGAAACTGGCCCCTTCTGTTCTATCAAGCGATCGAGCATCAAATAAACAGAGTTCCAGCGGGTAACAACATCCTGCACCAGTTTATGCTGGGGCACATTTTGTTGTTTCTGTTGATCTTGTAGTGCTGTTGTGGCCTTTGCGCTTTTTTTAAAATGAGAAACCAAGCGCCTTGCTTCAGCAACGGTGCGGCAAATGGGATCCTGCTTCAGAGCGCTGTTTATGCAGAGTTGTAATGTGTGGCCCGCGCAGCGCACTCCTTTCATGTTTCCCCAGGGGGGCTGATTCCTTGAGTTATGCCGAAAACATAGATATCAGGTCTTCTATAATCAGCCAAACTTCCTGTCCGCCATCTTTATTTGTTTAAAAAACCTTTTTCGAACTCCTCCTAGACCGTTTGTCCGATTTTCACGAAAATTGAATAGTATCATCTCCAGACCTTGCCGACTAAAAGTTATGGATTGTGTGACGATAGACAACCATTTTCGTATATCACAGCATCAAAGTTGAGGCATGCTGCCAAAATTACTATTTAGGCTTTATTTCTGCAATGCCTTCACATTTTGACACCAAACTTTGCATGTGTCATTGTCACCTCACTCTCACCACATCACATCTATTTCGTAACTGCACCACCTATTGTTCGAAAGTGATAACCCATTAAATCATCTTATAAGTCAATGTTTATGTGATTTTTTTTTTTTAGCCATTTGCCCAAAGTTTTCTCAAAATGCCCTTAATTGCTCCTTGCTGCAGTTGGTCTGCCACTCCTTGCCATTTTGGCATATGTTGCCGCTTCTTGCGCTTGGCCCCAGTAATGGCTGCTTGCAGCTATATTTTTTAATAAATTTTAATTAATAAAAATATGACTATCGGGTGATTATTATTATTATTATTCATATTATTGACTGTTATGTTGCGATGTAAGCAAGCCACACTTCAAATAAGCCTTTAGTTGTTCTGTATATTTGTCCTGACAGTCTGAGTGCAAATGCTGAAATTCTGCTCCCCCATAGGCCCAACGTTGCAATATTACAACATTTCCTTAAACTTACTAAAACATTTTTTTTCAAAAAATCCTTCATTATTTGCATCAGAGACCTCCTACAACAACATCTGATAGGTGAAAACATTTTACAGGGTTAACCGGATGGTGTGCAGATCGCACGGGATATAAATGGCATTGGATGAAAGATCGGACTGTAGTGTAGGGTATCGAAGTGTAGGGTTAAGGCATGAACTTAGTTGTATCCCATACATCAAAGTGCTTGGTAAAAGGTGGTAAAAGGATAAACCCTCGGCCTCTGCTTATACATTTGCTGCAGACATGGCAGAAGCCATCATTACAGTTGAGAAAACTAACAGGGACAGATGTTTTATTTGTCAGCAGGACACCAAGGAAAAACTCATTCATCCGAGTTTATTCAACAGAGAGCACGATCGTACTGGTTATGATACCATTGCAAGAAATGTTCCATTATTTCATAAGATCAATGCTCTGCCTATCTTACTTCTATCTTACCTAGTACAACCCGACTAGATGAAGGTGATCTTTATCTTGAAAAATCTTTAAATTTCAAGTAGCTGTGGGTGGCTTATTGTCTAGTGACCATCAGAGACTACTCATGCCAATTTTCATGCTTGTATCACCGAATAAACCACTATATCACTTAACTGCGTCGGCCATCTTGAAAAATGGCTGCCATCTTGAAATTTCAAGTAGCGGTGGGTGGCTTATTTTCTAGTGACCATCAGAGACTACTCATGCCAATTTTCATGCTTGTATCACCAAATAAATCACTATATCACTTAACCCCCTGGGGACCAAAAACGCGCCCCCGCGTTTTGATCGTTTTTTTTTCACACAGCTGCAACATAGACTTAAAATACTCCGTCATTGATGGTCATATAAATAAAATCGATACATGATTATAAACTATAGAGGGTCTTCTTTTTTTGTGTACACTCTTATTAATATCAAAACCTTGTGTTTTTGTAAAATAAATAAATTAAACAGAGTGCGCTTTCAGCTCACTCTGTCTCCGCAAAAATCTTTCTGAAACGCGTCTGAAAAAAGAGCTGTAACTCATTAAATACTTATCACAGACACACGAAAAATCTCTCTTTATGAAGCTGAGATTTTCTTCTTTTAATTTAAGTCATTTATATAAAAAGCAACTACTCTCAGTTGATGTAATCTGTATGAAAAGAAAGAGATGTCAGGATTTTCCCTTTCACCTCATTACAGCAAATGAGGTGCTAATGTGACCGCGCCCACTGGGAGCGCGTGCTATTCAAATTCTAATGTTGAGGCAAGCCATGAAAACGCCCACATGGATAAAAACATACAGTTTATGCCCATATCGATAAAAACACAGTTTATTACGGATAACCTCGTCCTATTCTTTAGTCTTGCATGCGCAGTAAGGAGATCCTGGAAAAAAAGTTACCTTATACTTTCATTTTGAGGAGCACGGATTCAGCTGATGCAGTAAGTCATTTATTATAAGTGCTTTGTTCTAATCGCGTTATTGAATAGTGTCTACAAAGACTGTGTAAATATCAAATGCGCGTCTGATAGGAAAGAATAGACGAATTCACAGACGCGCGCGCAGTGCATTCATTCACTTTCGCTTTCATTGGAACAAGAATCTCATGTGACATCCTTACATTAGTAAGATAACATTATTTATCTGTACCTATAACCAAAAAGTGTGTTTAAATATGATTCGGGCGTGTGGACGGACGTACGAACGAACGTTCATTTAGTTAGAGACTGTTAGAGTTCTGCTCATATTATTTTCTTAGCCACAAACCCGAATCATATTTAAACACACTTTTCGGTTAGCGTTTAAAACATCTTGATGTTTTAAACTCTAACTCTGAACCAATTCTACATGGCCCATAAAATATTTGACCAGGATTTGTTTCCAGGTATGACAAAAAATGGGTTTTTTTTTCTTTGATTTTATACATACATATGAAGAGCTCAGATGCAAAAGCCTGTAAGTGCCATTTGAATTTTTTCTAGAATGATCATTTTTATCAAGCTTGTATATACAACTTCAGTAATTTCACATAATGGCAATGAAGACTACCAATTAATTGTCATTTAAGTGAAATTACTGAACTTAAAGCTTACAAGTTTGATAAAAATGATCATTCTAGAAGAATTTAAAATGGAACTTAGAGGCTTTTGCATCTGACCTTCTGATATATATATATATATATATATATATATATATATATATATATATATATATATATATATACACTCACCGGCCACTTTATTAGGTACCCCATGCTAGTAACGGGTTGGACCCCCTTTTGCCTTCAGAACTGCCTCAATTCTTCGTGGCATAGATTCAACAAGGTGCTGGAAGCATTCCTCAGGGAGTTTGGTCCATATTGACATGATGGCATCACACAGTTGCCGCAGATTTGTCGGCTGCACATCCATGATGCGAATCTCCCGTTCCACCACATCCCAAAGATGCTCTATTGGATTGAGATCTGGTGACTGTGGAGGCCATTTGAGTACAGCGAACTCATTGTCATGTTCAAGAAACCAGTCTGAGATGATTCCAGCTTTATGACATGGCGCATTATCCTGCTGAAAGTAGCCATTAGAAGTTGGGTACATTGTGGTCATAAAGGGATGGACATGGTCAGCAACAATACTCAGGTAGGCTGTGGCGTTGCAACGATGCTCAATTGGTACCAAGGGGCCCAAAGAGTGCCAAGAAAATATTCCCCACACCATGACACCACCACCACCAGCATGAACCGTTGATACAAGGCAGGATGGATCCATGCTTTCATGTTGTAGACGCCAAATTCTGACCCTACCATCCGAATGTCGCAGCAGAAATCGAGACTCATCAGACCAGGCAACATTTTTCCAATCTTCTATTGTCCAATTTCGATGAGCTTGTGCAAATTGTAGCCTCAGTTTCCTGTTCTTAGCTGAAAGGAGTGGCACCCGGTGTGGTCTTCTGCTGCTGTAGCCCATCTGCCTCAAAGTTCGACGTACTGTGCGTTCAGAGATGCTCTTCTGCCCACCTTGGTTGTAACGGGTGGTTATTTGAGTCACTGTTGCCCTTCTATCAGCTCGAACCAGTCTGGCCATTCTCCTCTGACCTCTGGCATCAACAAGGCATTTCCGCCCACAGAACTGCCGCTCACTGGATGTTTTTTTTCTTTTTCGGACCATTCTCTGTAAACCCTAGAGATGGTTGTGCGTGAAAATCCCAGTAGATTAGCAGTTTCTGAAATACTCAGACCAGCCCTTCTGGCACCAACAATCATGCCACGTTCAAAGTCACTCAAATCACTTTTCTTCCCCATACTGATGCTCGGTTTGAACTGCAGGAGATTGTCTTGACCATGTCTACATGCCTAAATGCACTGAGTTGCCGCCATGTGATTGGCTGCTTAGAAATTAAGTGTTAACGAGCAGTTGGACAGGTGTACCTAATAAAGTGGCCGGTGAGTGTATATATATATATATATATATATATATATATATATATATATATACTGTATATATATATATATATATATATATATATATATATATGTTGTCCTTTCATTTTTTTTCTTGTCTGACTCACCTGAATGAAAGGCTCATTATTATGCATGTCTTTGTCTCTCTCAGGTGTGAATCACCTAATTATACATGATGGGGCTGGCCTGTTCACGCCCATTCGCATATTGCCTTGGCAAACAAAAAAATGTTTTTCACAATATAACCCAATTCACAGTTTTATGTGAATGATTAGGGGGATGATTTTCAGATCATTGTGAAGAAAAAACCCTAGGCAACAACATCAATCAGTCAAAAGTCTTGTGGATGCATATTTCACATGTGTTTTGTGGCCTTATTTCAGAAACTTTCATTTTTAGTTTTTACAATAACCACGCATAAACAATATTCTCTCAAAAATACAAACATGTACAAACATGTTGCCCATATGTCATGGTTGCCCTGTGTCTTCTAAATATAGTGTAATTTCACCTGTACCATTAATATGTTTATAAGCAGCTGAAAAAAACACAGATGTCAGGGCATGTCAGAACCTCTCAAGGACCCCAAATACACCTTGGTCCCCAGGGGGTTAACTGCCCCACTAAGGTGTCGGCCATCTTGAAAAATGGCCGCCATCTTGAAATTTCAAGTAGCGGTGGGTGGCTTATTGTCTAGTGACCATCAGAGACTACTCATGCCAATTGTCATGCTTGTATCACCAAATAAACCACTATATCACTTAACTGCTCCACTAAGGTGTCGGCCATCTTGAAAAATGGCCGCCATCTTGAAATTTCAAGTGGCTCGGACAATTTTCTGGTCAAGTGACCCGTGGAGACTGCTCATGCCAATTTTCACGCTTGTATCATAAACTGAACGATTCTGCCAAACATAAGCACTTAGCCGCTCCACTACTAGCACATGTGAACTGAACACGAACACTGTTGAAAGATACAGTATGTTACAACTTACCAGAATGTATTCCTCATGCATAATATCGACCAATAATTTTTTGAACTCTTCCCTGAACTGAAATGTAGTAGTGGGCTGTACTTTCCACCCGATTGACATCAGGTTCAAGCTTTCTTTTACTGTCTATGGGTTCAAGTACACCCACAAGCCGTGTGTGTTACTAGTTTATTGGAGTTCGGCTGGTGGTTATGTTGCCCGCTTGATACCGCCTCCCATGGCCCAAACTGGTATTACGACAGCTGCCGGGCCGGGGCTAGTAATTTAGCATGCTTATTCAGGTTAATAACTCGGCAGGACTATAACTTGTCATGTTTTTTAATGACATCATTGACCTTATTTCTTCTCATTCTTTTGATGCGTGTAGCTCATTTTTTGGACATTTGGGCTGCCCCCGACTAAAGATATTCCTAGTCGACTAACACACCTGCATTTTAGCGATTAGTCGAATAATCATTCATTTATGATATTAATATAAAAGCTTGCGTACATACAAGGAAATGTATAGTCCAAAGTTGAAGTTTAACACTTCCATATGACAGAAAATGCTAAAGCATGATATTAGCACGTTCAAACTGAAAATTAAGCGCTTAAAACAGAATAGTAAAGTGTTTAAAGTATACAGCGCTTATGACACGTTATAGGTTAATTATAGAATAAAAAACAGCAATCAGACTGCCTGTGCAAGTATGCATTTTAATAATTTATTATCAAAAATACAAGCAGTTACATGTAGAAAAAACAGTTTTGAATAAAATAAACTAAATTTCGTTCTTTAAAATAAATTAAATAAACTTATTAGTAACTTAGGCCTATATACTGTAGCAAAATACTGTATCAAAAACGCTGTTTGGTAGCCTATAAAATACAGTGGAAAATTAATGTAATATTTTTTTATATTGTTTAAAAGTAAAATTAACAAACGAACAATTTAATAAATGCACATGGCACATTAGCCTCATGAGACCATCCTGATCTCGCGAGCTTTCAAGGTTTCACTCGCAGATCAGTCTGGATACTTTCCGTTAAAGAAAATTTGGGAGCAGTTCACCAAATGAACGTCCAATCAGCGTTGGCTTTGAGGCGGGTTGAGGTGTGACGCAACGAGAAGCGAGAAGCTTGCATCCTTCTTGTGAAATATGGACCAGGCACCTGAAATGGTGCCTTTTATTCGCAAATTGTAGTTACATAAACGGCAAATATCCTTTGCCGACATGTTGCTTATTTGCTGAGCTAACGAGCCCAAGAGTAGCCTGGCTTGTGGTTGTGTTTTCGTCGTCGCTCTGTTAGTACGTCATATGCTTCGTTGATCTGATTGGTTGATTTGGCCCGTCTATCACCAACATAGGCCAATCAGCTAACCAGTATTTTCGCCCCTTACCAAAACTACTTCAACGGAAGGTTTCCAGATGGATATGCGGAGCAAATCCATCTGGTGGAGTCAGGTTAATGGCACATCGCACAACGCCAAAACTTATATTGCGAATAAAAAAGAAGGCGGCAAACAAATCAACAGCCTAAGTATTTGATTAAATTGTTTAGAACAACTAGGCTATATTTAAGACAAAATGTGGAACAAATAGGCTAATTAAAGGAACAAAAATATCAGAGCAAAGCCGCAAACTGCCATTAAGACAACGAATGAGTTTTAACCTGAAACAACAAATTGCAAACATCAGACTAATTTTTCTTAGAATAATAAAAAAACAACTTCTGAATTATATAAAAACTAATAAATAAAAATAATATTTATTTATTTGTATAGCCTACCCGTTATAAAAATATCTGTTTTTTTTATATAGCGTTACGGATAGCAAACAGAAACACTACAAAAAGGAAATTTATTATTCTTACCTAAGCTTTCAATTCGATTTTATTTTTTTCATGTTATGTGAGAGGAACACCAGCTTGTCCACATTGTTGGGAAGAAGGGAGCTTCTCGACATGTCCACATGAAACCGGCCTTTGAAAAGATGCGCTCTGATCGAGTGGATGCGGAGGCATTTAGCTGCTTTAGCGAGCTTTGGATATCGATGTTCATTTTTTTTCCACCATGCCAATGGTCCCGAATCAACCTTTGTTTTATCTGCCAAGTACATTTTTAGTTCATCCTTCTCTTCTGCATGGTCCTCCTCATCAATGGCCATAAGCATGAATATCTCGGCCTGCTTTTCCTTTTTCGGTTCGGGCTCACCCTCCTCTGCTGGGCTAATGCTGTCATGAACACTTTCTGGCGCAGCTTTATAGATAAAATTTCTGTCAGATCCGACACTGTGGAGTACGCGTCTTCTCGTTCGTGTTGGTCAAAGAATGGCAAGCTCTTTAAACGTGGGTCTAAGAAAGCAGCTTGTATATAAATCCTGGTCGCGATATTTTCCGATACCTCTCCCACAATCCCACAAGTGCGTTTTGGTATACAGCGAGGCGCGAGATCTCGTTGGTCTCTCGTTGCTTTCATGTCATGTCATACACTGACATACTAAATTGAGTACGCCTCTAAATTGAGTACGCCTCTCAGTACTAAATTGAGTGCAGCCCCTGATTGCGTAATTTTTTCACGTGATTTTTTTTGTGACTAATTGACTAATGAAAATGTATTCGACCAAGCCCTTGTCATATCGACTAACATTTAGTCGACTATTTGGGGGCAGCCCTGTAAAGATTCTGTTTGGGTCTGATCAAGGGGGAATTTGCATATCATAATTAATAATTGATAATTAATAATTATTCATACAGATTTAGATCAGACCAGTCTTACATATTAATAACTCCCTCTATGAGGGAAGACTTATTAGTTTTACCCATATGCATACATGTGCATCCCCGTAATTAATCACAGGTTAATTGTTATTAATTGCAAGGACCACGTTTTACAAAATCAAATAGCTCAATTAAGTTATAGAGCTTGTGAAAACAAATTCTGTGGCCAAAAGAATTCGCTTTCCCTGCTCTATAAACGAATACCCTTTTGGTATCTTCAGTTATGTAAAGCGGGTAACTTCTTGATGACATTTCATTGACTAGTATTATGAGCGAGACAATTCAGTCAGAAATGAGCATAATTGTATTTAATAAAGCATTCAATAAGGCAACTACTTAAGCATTTACTACGTTACAATGATACATGTATTTACAAACATTAAAACACAAACTAAGACGACGCAGGGCGTTTAGACAATGGATACGCGTAAGGGAGTTGGAGAGAGAGAGAGAGAGAATGAGTGAGTTGTAGAGAAAGGGAGAGTTACATTCACCAAAGCAGTCAGTTAACCTTTCTGAACACCACGGAAACACTTTCTTAATGCTTCTTAAAAACCCTAAAAGGTATACTTGCAGAGCATATTTGGTCTGTGTGAGTCGCGGGCTCGTTGCTCGGCCCGGTCGAGCCGCGTGATGACTGGAGGTGCTGTCCAGCGTGCGTGCGTCACGTGAACGGCGGCCGAGGCGTTTTTGCACGGCCCGTCCCGTCGCGTGCATGTTTGGTTGCGTGCGCGTGACTCCTTTGTTCCGTGGAGTCACGTGGCATTCGTTGGCATTCAGCGCGAGTGTTTGAAAGGCTTAAAGTCTTTGAGGTGACGTTACCCGAGAAAGTAGTTTGGCAATGTCCACTTCCTTTCCTGGGAGACGAACTTGTTAGTCCACTTGAGGAAAAGACTTTTCACGTCCTTGGAGGACGGTTGATTTGCCTGGCAAAAATCCTTACATCTCTCCCCTTTTCGTTAGATGAAGTCCACACCCATCGCAATGGACGGATGACGGGTGAATCATGAATGTCAGGTAGCAGGTGGTGGCTAGGCTGAGGTTCAGCTCAGCTTGATGAGGTTGGACGCAGCGTCCAGTGTGGTACCCTCTTCCTGAGGGTTCAGTGGTGGCCGTGAAGGTTTGCGTTTGTTGAGTCTCTTGTCGAGTGTGAATGTCAAGTGTCAGGACATGGTTGATTACCGTAGAGGTACCCAGCGCAGACTCAGCTGCAGTCCAGGATTGGACAACAGGTGATGCAGTTGTGCAGTGCAGCAGGTGTTCAGTTGAAACACAGCTAGGAGAGCTATGTCGCTGGGAACAAGTTCAGTTCGGCTGGGCACCCCCATTGTCATCGTTCATAATTCCAGTTCCGTAATTAGGGTGAAATCGTTGGTTTCGTAAAGGAGGGGACTTGACTCAGGCTCGGTCGCAGCAGGGTAGCTCGGGTCCTGGAGCAAAGGCTGCTTGATGCTGAGTTTTGAGCAAAGGCATTCAGGCAGACAGTAAACAGTTGTCTCGATGGAGTTCACTTGTCTGGTTCAGTAGAATGTTGTGAGTGTTGCGGATTTACCACAGTTCCTTTCAATTTCTGGATGGTCTGTGTGGAGGTACTCTGTATTGTGAGTTAACTTTTTGGCTGTGGGATTTCAGTTCGTTTTGTCGCTGGACATGCCGGTGTTTGACTGCGTTCTGACAGCAGCGGCTTGTGTGTCCATCTAGTTCTGCTTGTGTGACAGTCGGCCATATGCTGCCTGATGTCGGACCTGGTGATGACTGCAGCTGTCCTCTGGTTGGCTGGAGGCACAGGCAGACGACCACAGCAGCATCCTGTAACAGAGACAGGGGAGAGAGAGAAAGGGAGGAAAGATTTCAGAGGCTGTCAGCTGGGACAGTCTGATGCCTTTGAGGATGCCGAGATGTCCTGGTGATGCGGTGTGCAGCCCACATGGTGCGTGACAGGGCAACACTGGCACACCCCCCTTTTGCACTGTGGCAGCACAAGCCGTGGCGAAGTGATGTCACGACGTGCAGAACTCTGAGTTGTTGGGCGTTGAGCATCATGAGCTTGGTGGGCTGCAGTTGTTGTGGTTGACTGCAGGCTCGGGTGGTCGGAGGGGTCAGAGGTGGATTTTTCTCGGAGTTCATTTGGTTAGTCAAAGTCATTGGTGAGCTGAAAGGTGCAGGGTAGCAAGTTCACATCTCCATTTGGTGCTGAGGCTGTGCCTTCATGGCTGGCTGCGGGAGTTCTTGTGCCTCTGTGACCTGCCAGTCAGGTTCTCTTGACCTGTGTGACTGGAGGGGGAGGGGTTCTGGAACTTGAGCTCAGGCATTCAGTTGTTTAAAGTCTATAAAAGGCTCAAAGTGATCTAACAGATCTTGGCCAATTAGAAGTGGGGACGTGATCGTTCGCGATAGGTACACTGGGTAGATCAGGCTCATAGGACCAATTGTGAACGGGAGCTACCTGTCTTGGGCCAAATGTTGTGTTGGCTGTAGGATTGCACATTCAGCTAATTTCTTTGGGATTTGAGAGTTCGTTTTGATTCTCAGTTTTAGCACTGAGTCTTTCAAAGAGTTGGGCTGACATTAGCGTGAGGTTTGAGCTAGTGTCTAGCAGGGCTTCAAGGCTCAAATCATTGTCTCTAGGTGGCTAGGCAGAGTTGTCGTGCCACCCCCTTTTGATTAGGTTTCCCAGAAGTCATGGCCTCTGGGCTGGTGTTGTGTGGGACACCGGGCTGTCATGCTCAGGTTGTGCAGCTGTCAGTTGTGGTGGCTGCTTGGTGCTGTCACTTTGTGAAGTGGCAGTGAGCTCTGTGGTCTGATGCTGACGAGTAGTGTTCTGGGTGTCTGTTTGGGTCTTGCACTGAGACATAGGATGTCTGGCTTGTCCTTCATGTCAGGTGTTGTGCAGAAATTCTTTCAGTGCCTTCAGGATTTCTGCCATCGGTGACATGGCTGCACTGTTGTTATCTGATGTGTGCTCAGACTTGTGCTTACCAGTGGCGTGTTGAGAGGGATACCGCTCTGGGCTGGTTGGGCTTGAGTCTCTTGGTGATGTGGGTGCGGCTCAGAGCTCTTGCTCTGGTGCGCTAGATGAGCACCATGACTGTTGTGTTGCCCTCTGCTGGCCTGGAACGGTTTAACCCCCTGGGGTCTGAGGTGTGTTTGAGGCCCTTGAGAAGTTTTGACATGCCCTGACATTTTTGCTTATTTCAGCTACTTACAACATACCATTGGCCAACATATAATTATGCTATATTCAGCACAAACACTGCTACAATAATACATGAGCAAAATAGATGTACATGTTTGCATTTTATAGAAAAAAAATATTATGCGTGGTAAGTTAGTTTTAGGAAAAAAATTGTCACTGCAATAAGGCCATTTAACAAATACTGAACAGTTGTTCACACGACTTTTGACTCACCATTCTTGTAGGCTAGAATTTTTACTACAAAATGATGTGAAAATCATTCTGACCACACTTTCACAAACCACAATATAACAATTTAAATATTGCAAGTCAGTTTTTGTGTCAGCACTGCTGTATGCGTGGGAGTGTTAATGACCATGAATATTAAGTGAGATTTACACCAGGGGAGACAAAAGACACTCCCCCAGCAGCTAATGGCCCATCAAGCTGCTGTGAGGCAGCCTGAACTAAGAATGAGAGGAGATTCAAAGGTTATGTTTTCTGTTTTATTGTAATTCCTCCATGTGGAGGAACTAAATATTGTGCCTCACAAGACCAGAGTGCTACATACATAAACATAGTACAGGTGAAAAGTTTGGACACATTCCTATTTTTAATATTTAAAATAATAATAATAATAATAAATTAAGAGTAACACAGTCACACATCTTTATGCCACTCTTGAAAACAGTTCCTTTTCAACTGAAGACATAAGTGAACATCACATGCCTGGCATTTCCATGGTGTTAATTGCGTTTTACCACGCACTGCTTTGCAATGAACACATGTCCGGCGACCAAGTGTGGCAACACCCTTTCATCTGATGTAAGCTCAGCTCCTGGAACTGGTACATGGTCACTATTGGTCCGTTTTGGTGCAGTTTTCTGTGACACACCACAGAGCTCTGTGATCAGTTACTCCATAAACTCTTTATGTGACATGTTACCATGTAGCTCTTTGTGCACAATGAAAGAGTTAGTGTTTCATTGTTTTGTGTTGTGCAGTGTAGTACTGTAACAGCTGATCAGACAGGTCAACACCGCCCATGTTCTGATTGTATGCAGTCACAGGTGCAGGACATGGAAATGTCTTTGTCCTCCATGTATCTTGTGTTTTCACCCTCCTCTGCACAGTGTCTCCCGTATAAGCAGGATGGATGGTAGAACAGACAGATACTTCTCGAGTGTCCATCCACTTCACAAAAACAAGAGGTCCATCCCGAATCCACCTGATGGATCCTCTGGCAGATTTTTTAGAGAGTGAATTAGCTGCATTCTTAGGGCAGTCCTTCCTGTTGTCCCTTTAAGTCCCACATGCACCAAACTTCATTGCAAACAAGTCTTTTAGGAGCTTTGGGCTTGTGTAGAAATTGTCCATCGCACCGAGAACTGAACGACACCTGCGTGTCCCTCTGCGTGGTGCTGGCGAAGGAGAACGGGATGCTGAGACATTCCTGAGAAATTAAAATAAAATAAGCTGTTAGCATTATCCAAAGTAAACTGATGGAAAAATAATGGTTATGGATTAAAAAAAAATAAGTTTTTTGTAGTTTCACTCAAGAATGGGAACTTTTACATTATTATTCTGTAAACACAAATAGGCTACATTTCATCTTTAAAATATTACATCTATAAACTTACCCAGTATGATGCAGACACATTCCTGAATGGAAAAAAAAACTGTTAGCATACATTAACCAAAGTAAACTGATGGACAATTAATGGGTATGGATGCACAATGTATGTCTGTTGATGGTCCATGGGACGGAGAAATATCTATTGATGGGCCATATACATGAAATAGCCTACTCAATGAACGGATAGTTCGTGAATGACACATCACTACATTTCAAACATTTACACCTGTATTCACGAGGCCATGATAGTGTCATAGGCTAACCGAACATTTATATATCTGTTGATGGGCATATGGGACGGAGAAATATTGATGGGCCGACGTGTCGCGTCACCGCGAGTAGGCTATCTGTTGATGGCCCGATTGCACGCATTTAGTGTGGATGGCCCGTTTGCGAACGCATTTCAAACATTGACACCTGTATTCACAAACATCTGTGCATAAGGCAGGCCTAAGTTATTTACGCATGATATAGTGTCTAGGGTAACCAAAGCTGAACATTTAATTATATAAATAGGCCAAAATATATTGTATTTAGACCTAATTACCGGAGCCTGAAATATATTTCTCTCAAACACATTAACATAAGCAGTTATTAGCAAACTAAATACATTACATATACATGAACATTTATATATATAAAATGTGTTGTGTTTAGACAGTAGGCTAGAGATCACATATTTTACCGGAGGCTGAAACATATTTAACATAATCAGTAGGCTATATAACCTAAACATGTAATTGTTAACAAAATACATAACGCATAGTATTAGATAATATAATAGCCCAACAAATTTGTTTAGAGAGTAACAGGCTATATCACATTCAAAACATATACACGAGCGTAGGCTAGGTACTATGCCCGAATGATGTGAGGCAATCTTTTCAAAATATAGTCGGAAAATTCATATGAGCTCTATATGATCAGAAAATGAATTATACAACACTAAACAACTTACTCCGAAATGAAATCCTCGGCGGGGTCAACGCGTTCTTCAAAATGCAGCCGTTCGTCGTCCGAGTAGCAGGAATCTTCCTCAGAGGAAAAGGTGAAATCTTCCTCGCTGTGTAGAATCATCTGAAGGACCTCTTCGGCGGAGTAGCGTGCCAAAAACTTTGTGTTTTTATGCCACTGATCGGTGGGCGTATGCTTTGCATAACATTAGATCTCCCATTTTACCATGTGAAAAGCGCTGGGGGCGTGGCGGTCTCAGCTAATTAAAGATAATGAACTGAGAACGAAAAAACTGTGCCTCTCCTTGGTTTCAAACGGATTACATAAACTGGAAATATTTATTTTTTTAATAAATTACTTCATTTAAAAGAAGAGAACACAAGCTTTAAAAAGACATATGTCTCGTGTCTCTGTGACAAGTATTGAGTGAGTAACAGTGTATTTTTCGGACGCGTTTTAGAATGGACTTCACTCAAAGAGAGAACGCAGAACGCGCATCATGTTTATTATTGTTTATTTGGCGAAAAACACAACACTTTGTTTTTATTGTGAGGTTCCACAAAAAAATACACACTTCACAGGATCGAATGATGTATAACACTTATATGTAAGATAAAAATCAACAGAGTAATTTGAGTCTTTTTTGCACTGATAAGGAAAAAAGTGTGCTTATATCGCGGGCGATATGGTCGACCCCAGGGGGTTAACTCTCAGTGAAAGTGTTTGTGACGTGTGGGGTGCCTTCTAGAGGCAGCTCTGAGTCGTGCTCGGAGACAGGTTAGTTTGAGGGTTTTTACACAGTCTTTTTGGACAAAGTCTTTGCTTAATGTGAGCTTTCTGGGCCCAGTCTCGTAGCTGATGTAGACATGCTACAAGGACAGGCCAGGGTGCTGACGGAATAATTCACTGTGGGATGCAGGTTTTGAAGGAACAAAGTTCTGAAACTGGCATCCTTTCATACCTGGTGGTTTGTTGACATCGGTGGAGTTTCAAGTCGGTCTTGCTTGATGTCCACGGCGGTGATAACCCTTGGTCTGATTCTGGATCAGGGAGTTAAGCGATCAAGGCCTATTGCAACAGCTGATAGTCCATTTTGACAGTCTTCGTTTGACGATCTAGGAAGCTGTGCACCTCACGACTGGACGTAATCTATATCAAGCAGAATCTGTTTCATGCAGTCAGGTTGGTTAGACAGTTTGCAAGTGCATTGTCTGCATGTCGTGGCTTTCCTGGTTAGCTTTGTTAAATCCATTGGGAGCCATGCCGTGGTTTGGGGCAGTGGTTCCTTGGAAGGTTGAGGTCGGGTTTAGCAGGGGCTCTGTGGCATTCTGGCACACTTGTGAGTGACTAATGCATGGCCCTAAAAGTTCAGAACTACTGCTTAATAGGTTCGTTAGGTATTTAGCATAGAGCTAAGTGTCTCTTGTGTCTTTATCTTAGCTGTGAATGTTAGGGGCTAAGTTTTGTGTGGTTCCGAGGGCATTTCCTGGAAAGGACATAGCCGAGATGAAACAAATGACGTAAGGTGGTTCTTATGACTAAATTATTTCTCTAGACTTAGCTGGTGGTTCACTATGGCTTGACGAAGTGAATGATAATGGGGCCTTAAAAATCCAATGGATTTTTTTTGGATTTTTTGTTTTTTTTTGGATTTTTAAGGCCCCATTTTTTGGGGTAACAAAGTAACGGACGTCCACACAAGACCAGGCTTGGGAGGGTTACTTTAAAAATGTATTCCGATACAGTTACAAATTATTTCATAAAAAAAGGGTCCCACTTTATATTAAGTGGCTTTAAGTACTATATACTTACATTGAAATTAATAATTTGATACAATGGACTTATTGTGTACATACATGTTTATACATTGTACTTATATTTTAAAAATACCAGCATGTAATTACAGCTATAATTACTTTATGGAATTACATTTGTAATTACACAGTTGACCCTCCCCTCACACCTTACCCTACCCTTAAACCGACCCATACCTCCACATCTGTCCCTAACCTTACCTGTATCACACCTCAATAGCAGCAAAAGTGTTTTACAATACAACAGGAACAAAATAATTCATTGTACTGATTGTTCAATGTAAGTGCATAGCTATCCCTCCTTTTTCAAAAAGTAACTATAATCTGATTACTACTCTTTTGATGTAACTCACTGTAACAAACTACAGTTACTGGATTTTTGTATCCTGATTACATAATGCCGTTACATGTATTCTGTTGCTCCCACAAGACATTAGTCTGAATATTTTCCTGTATGAACAAAATGGAGTTTCCACTGTTCACACACAAACACACACAGAGTTCGATCGCGCCTCTCTCGTGACTGAGTGTGTGAGGGTGTCATGTGTTCTAAGCTGCGTGCGTGCACTTCTGAAGCTGCGCAGAAAATAATAAAATGCCATGCAGAGGACTAACGCAAAATGTGTGGAAAAATCCATTTGATTGTAGTTTAAGTGAGAAATAATTTCAGTGCTCTGGTCAACCACCGTAGAGTGAAAACTGGTGAATGCAGTATACAGCTTTCACAGAAAGAGAATGATTATGAGCATGTACGATTGGCAGTGAGTCCTATGTGCGGACAAAATAGCTCAATAAGAGTAACAAAATACATGTGCAAAAAATCACATCATAATGTTTTAAAGAAGAGTGGTTTGATTAAAGTGGAGGAAATACCCGATCTGGCAAAGATGGCAGTATCAGGAGCTGATACCGATCCTGAGTATCGGATCGGCGCATCCCTAAATACTATAATGTAAACAGAGTACAGATGTAGACCTGGATGTACACCTGACCTTTCAGAAGGTTGCTCACGCATACTTTGTGGTTGAAATGTGCCCTCGATGCGCACTTTTGCAGGGCCGTCACTGACACTGGGGTGTGCAAAGCAGCCGGTATTTGTATCTGTATTTGTATTTGTTGAGGGGGGAAAAGTATTTGTATTCGTATTTGTATTTAAATTCAAAATAGGCGTAAACATCCGTTTTTTGCGTTACACTTATGGTTACACTTCAAATTTACGTTATAGTGTAAGGATTCTTTAATTTTATTTATGGATATGCAATATTGATTGATATTTTTCTATAAATCCAGCAATCAACATGTAACAAGAAAAGTCATTTAAATTAAAATAACATAACAGCCATTACCCATTAATCCATCATTAACCCCCTGGGGTCTGAGGTGTGTTTGGGGCCCTTGAGAAGTTTTGACATGCCCTGACATTTTTGCTTATTTCAGCTACTTACAACATACCATTGGCCAACATATAATTATGCTATATTCAGCACAAACACTGCTACAATAATACATGAACAAAATAGATGTACATGTTTGCATTTTATAGAAAAAAAATATTATGCGTGGTAAGTTAGTTTTAGGAAAAAAATTGTCACTGCAATAAGGCCATTTAACAAATACTGAACAGTTGTTCACAAGACTTTTGACTCACTATTCTTGTAGGCTAGAATTTTTACTACAAAATGATGTGAAAATCATTCTGACCACACTTTCACAAACCACAATATAACAATTTAAATATTGCAAGTCAGTTTTTGTGTCAGCACTGCTGTATGCGTGGGAGTGTCAATGGCCATGAATATTAAGTGAGATTTACACCAGGGGAGACAAAAGACACTCCCCCAGCGGCTAATGGCCCATCAAGCTGCTGTGAGGCAGCCTGAACTAAGAATGAGAGGAGATTCAAAGGTTATGTTTTCTGTTTTATTGTAATTCCTCCATGTGGAGGAACTAAATATTGTGCCTCACAAGACCAGAGTGCTACATACATAAACATAGTACAGGTGAAAAGTTTGGACACATTCCTATTTTTAATATTTAAAATAATAATAATAAATTAAGAGTAACACAGTCACACATCTTATGCCACTCTTGAAAACAGTTCCTTTTCAACTGAAGACATAAGTGAACATCACATGCCTGGCATTTCCATGGTGTTAATTGCGTTTTACCACGCACTGCTTTGCAATGAACACATGTCCGGCGACCAAGTGTGGCAACATTCCTTTCATCTGATGTCAGCTCAGCTCCTGGAACTGGTACATGGTCACTATTGGTCCGTTTTGGTGCAGTTTTCTGTGACACACCACAGAGCTCTGTGATCAGTTACTCCATAAACTCTTTATGTGACATGTTACCATGTAGCTCTTTGTGCACAATGAAAGAGTTGGTGGAAACAATGTCCAAGAAGTGTAGAAAAATCTTTCTGTACCACTTCATTGTTTTGTGTTGTGCAGTGTAGTACTGTAACAGCTGATCAGACAGGTCAACACCGCCCATGTTCTGATTGTATGCAGTCACAGGTGCAGGACATGGAAATGTCTTTGTTCTCCATGTATCTTGTGTTTTCACCCTCCTCTGCACAGTGTCTCCCGTATAAGCAGGATGGATGGTAGAACAGACAGATACCTCTCGAGTGTCCATCCACTTCACAAAAACAAGAGGTCCATCCCGAATCCACCTGATGGATCCTCTGGCAGATTTTTTAAAGAGTGAATTAGCTGCATTCTTAGGGCAGTCCTTCCTGTTGTCCCTGTAAGTCCCACATGCACCAAACTTCATTGCAAACAAGTCTTTTAGGAGCTTTGGGCTTGTGTAGAAATTGTCCATCGCACCGAGAACTGAACGACACCTGCGTGTCCCTCTGCGTGGTGCTGGCGAAGGAGAACGGGATGCTGAGACATTCCTGAGAAATTAAAATAAAATAAACTGTTAGCATTATCCAAAGTAAACTGATGGAAAAATAATGGGTATGGATAAAAAAAATAAGTTTTTTGTAGTTTCACTCAAGAATGGGAACTTTTACATTATTAAAAGTAAACAAAATACAACTTTTACATTATTATTCTGTAAACACAAAAAGGCGAAATATCTATAGATGGGCCATACATGAAATAGCCTACTCAATGGACGGATAGTTCGTGAATGACACATCACTACATTTCAAACATTTACACCTGTATTCACGAGGCCATGATAGTGTCATAGGCTAACCGAACATTTATATCTGTTGATGGGCCATATGGGACGGAGAAATATTAATGGGCCGACGCGTCGCGTCACCGCGAGTAGGCTGTTGATGGCCCGATTGCACGCATTTAGTGGATGGCCCGTTTGCGAACGCATTTCAAACATTTACACCTGTATTCACAAACATCTGTGCATAAGGCACGCCTAAGTTATTTACGCATGATATAGTGTCTAGGGTAACCAAAGCTGAACAATTAATTATATAAATAGGCCAAGATATATTGTATTTAGACCTAATTACCGGAGCCTGAAATATATTTCTCTCAAACACATTAACATAAGCAGTTATTAGCAAACTAAATACATTATGAACAGTTATATATAAAAATGTATTGTATTTAGACAGGCTAGAGATCACATATTTTACCGGAGGCTGAAACATATTTAACGTAATCAGTAGGCTATATAACCTAAACATGTAATTGTTAACAAAATACATAACGCATAGTATTAGATAATATAATAGCCCAACAAATTTGTTTAGAGAGTAACAGGCTGTATCACATTCAAAACATATACACAAGCGTAGGCTAGGTAGCCTATACTATGCCCGAATGATGTGAGGCAATCTTTTCAAAATATAGTCGGAAAATTCATATGAGCTCTATATGATCAGAAAATGAATTATACAACACTAAACAACTTACTCCGAAATGAAATCCTCGGCGGGGTCAACGCGTTCTTCAAAATGCAGCCGTTCGTCGTCCGAGTTGCAGGAATCTTCCTCAGAGGAAAAGGTGAAATCTTCCTCGCTGTGTAGAATCATCTGAAGGACCTTTTCGGCGGAGTAGCGTGCCAAAAACTTTGTGTTTTTATGCCACTGATCGGTGGGCGTATGCTTTGCATAACATTAGATCTCCCATTTTACCATGTGAAAAGCGCTGGGGGCGTGGCGGTCTCAGCTAATTAAAGATAATGAACTGAGAACGAAAAAACTGTGCCTCTCCTTGGTTTCAAACGGATTACATAAACTGGAAATATTTATTTTTTTAATAAATTACTTCATTTAAAAGAAGAGAACACAAGCTTTAAAAAGACATATGTCTCGTGTCTCTGTGACAAGTATTGAGTGAGTAACAGTGTATTTTTTGAACGCGTTTTAGAATGGACTTCACTAAAAGAGAGAACGCAGAACGCGCATCATGTTTATTATTGTTTATTTGGCGAAAAACACAACACTTTGTTTTTATTGTGAGGTTCCACAAAAAAATACACACTTCACAGGATCGAATGATGTATAACACTTATATGTAAGATAAAAATCAACAGAGTAATTTGAGTCTTTTTTGCACTGATAAGGAAAAAAATGTGCTTATATCGCGGGCGATATGGTCGACCCCAGGGGGTTAAACCAACAACTAATAAAATACAATTGTGAACATTATGACCCCACCACCACCTGTCCTTGTTGGAGGACGCTGAACAAATAAGTTAGGCATAATGTATAGTGAGGCAGATGATTATGAGCCAACGCGAAGCGGAGGGGTCTTGAATCAGCCTGAATCTGAAGGGGTTGTATTCGCTATAACAACCGCCTCGCTGTAGATTACCCCGCTTATTACATGGCTACCTACCAAATAAATCAATAATTTGACTCAAAATAATGATTTAAAAAAGAGTTTATTTATTTAAATTGATTGTATTGCTTCTGCTAAAAAATGGTCCGTTCCGTCTCTACGTTTAGAATCCATGGCAACCTGTTATAATTAGCAATGGTCAGTTATTAAGAAAAACTGCATTCTACATTAGAATTCAACCAAGCCATGTAATAAAAACAAATAATTACCGTTACCGAGCTAACAGAGCTACGTAAACAGAGCAAACATGAGCACCCGACAGCAGACGTCAATAATGCAGCGTAACGGAATAATCTCTCAATCAAACTCCATTTCCCGAAAGTTATAAACTGCCTCCGGAACACAGTTAAGTATAAACATCTATATAAACACAGTATCTATTCAACAAAAATAGTGATGTGTTAAGTGTTTTTTCGCTCAGCCGAGCCCTCTCTGTTGCTGGGTGGAGCAGCCTGTGTCAGTCACCTCTTCCTGAACGTCACTCGCGCTTTGAGGTCTCATGAGGAAGCGCGTTTTTTAATAAAAAGTTTTTCTTTTTACCGAACAAAAATATTTTTTAAAGTATTTGTTCGAAATAAGTATTTGTAAAAACACGTTATTTGTGCCTTTCCGAATACCGTATTAGGATTGAGCTCCACCCCTAATATATATATATATATATAAATATAGCTGCGAGCAGCGATGAAGGGCCAAAGCCGGCGGTACCGGCACTAAAGGCACTAAAGGCACTGCTAAAGGCACTGGGGTTGCGGTGCCACCGGCTTGGGACCGCAATCGCTGCTCGCAGCTATATTTATTATTAGGGCCCAAGCCCTGAAAGGGCGAAGTGAATGCAGTATACAGCTTTCACAAAAAAGAGAATGATGTGAGCATGTACGATTGGCAGTGAGTCCTGTGTGTGGACAAAATAGCTCAATAAGAGTAACAAAATAAAAGTGAAAAAAATCACATCATAATGTGTTAAAGAAGAGTGGTTTGATTAAAGTGGTGTAAATATGCCCGATCCGGCAAAGATGACAGTACCGGAGCCAATACCGATCCTGAGTATCGGATCGGCGCATCCCTAAATACTATAATATAAACACAGTACAGATATAGACCTGGATGTACACCTGACCTTTCAGAAGGTTGCTCACGCATACTTTGTGGTTGAAATGTGCCCTCGATGCGCACTTTTTGCAGAGCCTTCACTGATGCAAGCTCTTCACCACACTTCTTTTTGACAGTCAAAGCGGGGGTTACGTTTTTGCACCTCATGCAGAATAACCCTAAAAGCACCAAGGTGGCGGTGCCACCGGCTTTATATATATATATATATATATATATATAATGATGAAGGGCCAAAGCCGGCGGTACCCCCACCCCGGTGCCTTTAGGTAACTAAAGGCACCGGGGTTGCGGTGCCACCGGCTTGGGCCCGCAATCGCTGCTCGCAGCTATATTTAGGGCCCAAGCCCTGAAAGGGCGAAGGCCCTATTGTTTTCCTTAGGATTATTATTAGGGCCCAAGCCCTGAAAGGGCGAAGGCCCTATTGTTTTCCTTAGGATTATTTTTTTTTTTTTTTTTTTTTTTTTTCTAACGACTATCCGGGCACTTTTGGGGCCCTTAACATGCTCAAAAACTCTTGAAACTTTGCACACAGGTCAGAACCCGCGGCCATCAGAGCCGGGCTGAAGCTGGTACCCGGGCGCGGCAGGGCGGCTCGTCAGCGCCCCCTGGAACAGGGTCTGAACACTTTGTCCATAAATCAAACACGCTTGCATGTAATAATATGAAACTCGGTACACATGTCAATCTCATCGTTTCATATATTCATCGCACTTTTACTTTTTACCCCAGCCCAACAGGAAGTCAGATATTTACGGTTGTTTTTAAAACGCTTGCAATGGAATTTAATGTACTCCTCCTAGAGCATTCATCCGCATGGAACGAAACTCGGTCAGCCTGAAGTCAAGACATAGACGATCAAAAATTGCGAGGGGATTTTTGATATCTCGAACGGTTTGGCTGTGGCGAGGAAACAAAATTATGGTGAGAAACGTGAAACAGGAAGTGTGTCCTAACTTCAGCATACATTAACCGATCTTGATGAAACTTCAGGAGTGTGTTCGCCGTAAGAGGACGATCACATGGATGTGACTATTGTGTGTCAAAGTTATAGCGCCACCAACTGGCAGCAGGAAGTGTGTCACTTTCAAAATGCTTTGAAATCACCCTCTTATTTTAACCCGATTTGCTTCAAACTTCATCTGTATAATGTAAACATACAGCAGATGTAGACCTGTGAATGGATTCTTAATATCTTTGAAACTGTTGCCATGGTGACGCATCAAACTTTACCATTCTTTTAGGATGCTTTTGAGACCCTTAGCATGCTTCAAATTGCATGAAACTCCTCAGACACATCACATTTATTAGCCAGTAGACATGTGCAAAGTTTCAGAAACGGGCGTGGTGAGGGCTCAGTAGCGCCACCTTTTGACAAAAGTTGGGTTGTTAGTTTTATCTACAGTTACAAAAATCAGTATGTATATTGTACTCCTCGAGCCGGACAACTTTCTAATTGACACTCTTTAACTAGGACCCACAGAAAGTAAGATATGTTTGTTTGAATCTGGTCATGCTCCCTTTGAGCCTACATCTCTGTCTCTCTCTGTGTGTGTGTTAGTAGGGGGAGGGGCTTAACTTAACCATTTCAGTGCTGTGTGTTTTTTTCTGCTGTGTAATTTCTTAATACATTTCTTAAGCCTGGTATGTTTTAAATAAGTTTTTATTTTAATTTTTATAAGTGAAGGCATAATATAACCAGTTAAATTGTAGTGCATTGACAATAGTTTTATATAATTAGTTTATTAATTAAATTAACTTGGTCCATAAACTTGGTCCAGCTGCGAGACTGACAGGTCTGACTGTCTGACACTGGCCAATCGGAATCAAGAGCGGAGAAGCGGCCGCTCCCATAGGCAGTGTATAGTATCTCCCCGCCCTGTGGAGGCATTCTCGTGAAGTTTCTCGCCGGTCTCGTCTCTGAGACCCCTACACCTGGTATTAAAATGCGATCTGTATCCAGATAAGTTATCCGGATAATAAAAAAGAAATATCAATGCAAGGTATTACGTTGTGATCGGATTGTGATCGATTTGCCTGACCATCTGGAGGTAGTCTGGCTCGCATTGTGTTCGGATCTTTACGTGTAAACGCAATCTGGTTGTTGATATCACACATGTAAATTTTACTCCTCCCAAAAATGCTAAAAAATAAACGAGTGAGAGCGTTTACAGGCTATGTTATAGTCAGAGATGACGGCGCTACTGCGACACGCATCACCACCGCAGATGAGCAGCAGCTGAGCGTCAAACCAACGTGCAAACATCGCAAATAAAAGTGAAAGTAAGTCAGAGACGCTTAATCATCTACACATTCATCTTCAAGTAAAGAAAGAAATGATCTCTTGACTCTTACAAGGGCTGTTGCCACTCTCTCTTATTGATGTCTATTGATGAAATTAGCTGATGATCAATAAAATGCATGCTAATATCTGTAATAAACAACCGACAAAATTACTGTATGATGGTGTAAATAAAGAATCAGTCCAGCATCGCCATGTCAGTGTGTATTGATTCATCATTGTCTCTTCATAGTTTGCAAGAGACATTTAATAAACTGAGCGTATTTGATAAACTGAGCGTAGCCTATTCATCTGTCAATATAACCTCATTCTTTTTAATGATCAGAAGAACGCGTATCGACTACCGTTACAGTACAATATGTCCTAACTACACACGACGCCGCGACACGCGATAAAAGGTATCTTTTCCATGTAAATCAGAGTTTTTGTCCTAACCAGACGCGACGGCGACATGCGAAGTTTCTAATTTAGAAACGGTTCCTATTTCTGCGATGTCGCGGCTGACAGAATGAAGAAATTACACTGGTTATGAGTACACATTATTTATTTTTAGTTAAAAATAGGTCACTGTGCCACAAGCCATAACGGGTAATTTACCTCAGATTTTGAAAGCATGTAATATTATAGTGTTCAAAATGAATTCTATGCAAACATACGACTGTATTTCATAACAACGACAATAACTTGAGGCAGATGCCACCAAATGTGTTAAAATAAATGAATTATTTGCTGGACTTAAGTGAAAAGGATAGCCATTTAATGACCATAGCACATAGTTGATGTGAAAAAAGGAGTATTTTGCATATAAATATGCACATAAATACATATTTTTTCAATTTGTCTCCCTGAAAGTGCCTGGCAGAAGCCTATACTGTCTGTGTCATAAATGTGAACATAATATTATCTACTGTCTGTGTCATAAATGTGAACATAATATTGTAACAGAATATTCTTATGCTATATTATATAAACTATATTTCATGAGGTGAAACATCACTGCCAGGAGCTACAGAATATATATTTCTGTAGGTCCTCACCGTGATGTTGCACTTCATGAAATATATGTAGTATAGCCTAAGAATATTCTATTAAAATATTAAGTGGCACATAAATTCAGACCAGTTATTTACAATAAAGCCTTATAAAATCATTTCCATTCCCTTTGTTTATTATTTTAATAGTTTTTTCTTGGTTTTGATAGTAAATGAAATCTAATCAGTAATTTTACATGCAGATTAATGCACGTATAGATTAATGCACGTGTGTGTGTGTGTTTGCATAGTGGGCCGGTCTGGATGAAGTGTCCAGGGCTGATTTTTTGTCCCAGTCCAGCCCTGAATGGCAATATTCACATTACTTTCAGTTTATTGCTCGAAAGTACAAAAATATTTGAGTGAAATGTAGGCTATAGTAAACCCTAAAATTATTATTTGTGACATTAGAACAAAATATGTGGATATAAAAACATGTATATAGGCTAAAGAACTAAATGAACGATCTCTATTTTCTAATTTCACGACGTCCACACAAGACCAGGCTTGGGAGGGTTACTTTAAAAATGTATTCCGATACAGTTACAAATTATTTCATAAAAAAGGGTCCCACTTTATATTAATTCGCTTTAAGTACTTTATACTTTTTCAAAAAGTAACTACAATCTGATTACTTTTTTTGATGTAACTCACTGTAATAATATACAGTTACTGGATTTTTGTTTCCTGATTACATAATGCTGTTACATGTATTCTGTTGCTCCCACAAGACATTAGTCTGAATATTTTCCTGTATGAACAAAATGGAGTTTCCATTGTTCACACACAAACACACACAGAGTTCGATCGCGCCTCTCTCGTGACTGTGTGTGCGTGTCATGTGTTCTAGGCTGTGTGCATGCACTTCTGAAGCTGCTCAGAAAATAATAAAATGCCATGCAGAGGACTAATCAAAATGTGTGGGAAAATCCATTTGATTGTAGTTTAAGTGAGAAATAATTTCAGTGCTCTGGTCAATAGCTGTAGAGTGAAAACTGGTGAATGCAGTATACAGCTTTCACAGAAAGAGAATGATGTGAGCACGTACGATTGGCAGTGAATCTTTTATGCGGACAAAATAGCTCAATAAGAGTAACAAAATACATGTGGAGAAAATCACATCGTAATGTTTTAAAGAAGAGTGGTTTGATTAAAGTGGTGTAAATATACCCGATCCGGCAAAGATGGCAGTATCGGAGCTGATAACGATCCTGAGTATCGGATCGTCGCATCCCTACATACTATAATGTAAACACAGTACAGATGTAGACCTTTATGTACACCTGACCTTTCAGAAGGTTGCTCATGCATACTTTGTGGTTAAAATGTGCCCTCGATCCGCACTTTTGCAGAGCCTTCACTGCTGCAAGCTCTTCAGCACACTTCTTTTTGACAGTCAAAGCGGGGGTTACGTTTTTGCACGTCATGTAGAATAACCCTAAAAGCACCAAGGGTGCGGTGCCAACGGCTTTATATATATATATATATATATATATATATATATAAATATAGCTGCGAGCAGCGATTGCGGGCCAAAGCCGGCGGTACCGCCATCCCGGTGCCTTTAGGTAACTAAAGGCACCGGGGTTGCGGTGCCACCGGCTTGGGCCCGCAATCGCTGCTCGCAGCTATATTTATATATATATATATATATATATATATATATATATATATTTATTATTATTATTATTATTTATACGACTATTTGGGCACTTTTGGGGCCCTTAACGTGCTCGAAAACTCTTGAAACTTTGCACACGGGTCAGAACCCGCTGCCATTAGGGCCGGGCTGAAGATGGTACCCGGGCGTGGCAGGGGGGCTCGACAGCGCCACCTGGAAAGGGGTCCGAACACTTGGTCCATAAATCAAACACGCTTGTATGTACTAATATGAAACTCGGTACACATGTTGATCTCATCATTTCATATATACGTCGCACTTTTACTTTTTACCCCAGCCCAACAGGAAGTCGGTTATTTAAGGTTCTTTGTAAAACACTTGCAATGGAATTTTTAATACTCCTCCTAGAGCTCTTATCCAAATTCTACGAAACTCAGTCAGCGTGAAGTCAAGACATTGAGGATGAAAGTTTGCGAGGGGATTTTTGATATCTCGAACGGTTTGGCCGTGGCGAGGAAATGAAATCATGGCAAAAAATGTGAAACAGGAAGTGTGTCATAACTTCAGCATACATCAACCGATCGTGATGAAACTTCAGGAGTGTGTTCGCTGTAAGAGGACGATCACATGGATGTGACTATTGTGCGTCAAAGTTATAGCGCCACCAACTGGCAGCAGAAAGTGTGTCATTTTCAAAATGCTTTGAAATCACCCTCTTATTTTAATCCAATTTGCTTCAAACTTCATCTGTATAATGTAAACATACGGCAGATGTAGACCTGTGAATGGATTCTTGATATCTTTGAAACTGTTGCCGTGGCGACGCATCAAACTTTCCAATTATTTTAGGATGCTTTTGAGACCCTTAGCATGCTTCAAATTGCATGAAACTCATCAGACACATCACATTTAATAGCCAGTAGACATGTGCAAAGTTTCAGAAACGGGCGTGGTGAGGGCTCAGTAGCGCCACCTTTTGACAAAAGTGGGGTTGTTAGTTTTATCTACAGTTACAAAAATCAGTATGTATATTGTACTCCTCAAGGCGGACAACTTTCTAATTCACACTCAATAGCTAGGACCCACAGAAAGTCAGATATTTTAGTTTGAATGTAGTCATACTCCCTCTGAGCATATGTCTGAGCCTTTGCCTGTCTCTCTCTCTCTGTGTGTGTGTGTGTGTTAGCAGGGGGAGGGGGCTTAATTAACCATTTAACTGCTGTGTGTCTGGCCAGCATAAATAAAATACATTTCTTAAGCCTGGGATTTTTTAAATAAGTTTTTATTTTATTTTTTTTATAAGTAAAGGCACATAGCCAGTTTAATTGTAGTGCATTCACAATAGTTTTATATAATTAGTTCATTAATTAAATTAACTTGGTCCATTAACTTGGTCTGAAAATTGGGTCCATAAATCAAACACACTTGCATATAATAATATTAAACTCGGTACACTTATAGATCTCATTAGCCCAAGCAACTTTAAGCCAGCAAAACAGGAAGTCGGTTGTTTCAGTCTGTATGTGAATGTTTTGCAAAACCAGCCTTTACATTTTTATTTCCCCCCTCTTAAGTAATTTTTAATTATTCCCACACCAAACTTCTTCAAAATTATGAAAATATATTAAAGATACTAAGGCATGTACTGGCCATCGGGACTACCGGGAGATTCCTGGTGGGCCGCGGTCTGGTTGGGCCGGCGGCCCGGCGCGTTATGTATTTTGTTTTTAAATCATTATTAATTGTAAATATATTCTATCGTAAGTATATTGTTAAATTGTCCAATTCCGGACTTATGCGTCTCTCTCATGAAGCCGCATGAAGCTGACGCGAGCTGCGAGACTGACAGGTCTGACTGTCTGACACTGGCCAATCGGAATCAAGTTCAGATTCTAGACTTGAGAAGCGGCCGCTTACACCGTGTCCTAACTACACACGACGCCGCGACACGCGATAAAAGGTATCTTTTCCATGTTAATAAATCAGAGTTTTTGTCCTAACCATACGCGACGGCGACATGCGAAGTTTCTAATTTAGAAACGGTTCCTATTTCTGCGACGTCGCGGCTGACAGAATGAAGAAATTACACTGGTTATGAGTACACATTATTTATTTTTAGTTAAAAATAGGTCACTGTGCCACAAGCCATAACGGATAATTTACCTCAGATTTTGAAAGCATTATAGTGTTCAAAATGAATTATGCAAACATACGACGGTACTTCATAACAACGACAATAACTGGCAGATGCCACCAAATGTGTTAAAATAAATGAATTATTTGCTGGACTTAAGTGAAAAGGAAAGCCATTTAATGACCATAGCACATAGTTGACGTGAAAAAAGGAGTATTTTGCATATAAATATGCACATATAGCCTATACATATTTTTTCGATTTGTATCCCTGAAAGTGCCTGGCAGAAGCCTATATCTACTGTCTGTGTCATAAATGTGAACATAATATTATCTACTGTCTGTGTCATAAATGTGAACATAAACTATATTTCATGAGGTGAAACATCACTGCCAGGAGCTACAGAATAGGGGAGCGTGGGGATAAATGTAGGCCTAACGCGGGGTTAAATGTAACACGGACATTTTACATAGTTTGTCAGTATCTAGCCGGCTGTCTTTCCGCTCTTTTTCTCTTGCTGCCAGAAGACGGTCTCCCGCGAATTTGCGGAACGTTTTGATTATATTTCGTGAAGATAATGGACAAAGAGTGTTTTGACATCATGAAAGTAAATTTTTTCATCGTAGATTTTTTTCTGTTTCCGGGTTGGATGTATACGCGTCCAAATCTAACTTTATATTGCCTTAATCACTGTCTTGTTGGCTCAAACACAGCACCGTTTTGAAACATGTCAGTAATTCCTAGCGACTGTTAGCTATAGGTTTAAAATATGTAATACACAGCGGGGTTAGTTGTAACACAGTGTTCCAACTGCTGCCACAATGATAATCAAATGAAAACGGAGCCACACAACTTTTCAGGTTTGAGTATACATTTAACTTTGTTGGACTTTCACAAACAATGTTGTAATTTAAAATGTTTAAAATTTAGTGCACTATGAATGATAGCTTATTTATTTATTAAAAATATGGCCTGTTTTTAATGTAATAAACCATTTAAATTTTTATTCTAAGCTCATTTGTATTATTATTAATGTTATTATTGTTAATAATAATAATTGTACATGCAGCTGCCACACAAATCTAATTTAATTGCAATTACAATATTTATATGTTTATTTTATTTTATTTATTATTATTTATTGCAAAACCGTGCAGCCCTTTTCTACGTCTCTAGCTATGATATTGATCCATAACAAAAGGATGATTGGATGAGGAATTAAAAATGTTATTATTCACCATTTATTTTCTATAAGACCAGTCTTGGGGGTAACGAGTTACAAACGAGTTTGGGTAAGTAAAGTAACGCATTACACTGAAAATATTGGTAACTACACTACTTTACTATACTAAAGGAACGCGCTTTCCTGCGTTACCCAAGCCGTGTTTGCCTGTGCGCGCCGTTGCCATAGAGACCGATTTGAGTGAGAGAGAGAGGGAAGTGGAGAGAGAGAGACGGGTTTAAACAAATGGCAATATTCACATTACTTTCAGTTTATTGCTCGAAAGCACAAAACTATTTGAGTGAAATGTAGGCTATAGTAAATCCTAAGATTATTATTTGTGACATTAGCAGTGGTGGAAAGTAACTAATTACAAATACTTTCGTTACAGTACTTGAGTAGATTTTTTCATTTTTTCTACTTTCTTGAGTATAATTAAATTGTGGTAGGGCCTACTTTTACTCTTACTTGAGTAAAATAAAAATAAAGTATTCAACTTCGCTACATTTATATTTCATAAAAAGTACAAAGTACTTTTTTTCAAAGGTGCCGAATGCCGACGGAGCAACAGCTGAGATTTGACAGACACATTTCATAACCACTGCGGTGGAGCCCTGCGCTTCAGACAATAACAGACATATCTGAATCACTTCAGCCAATAACAGACAGGTCTGACTCGTGCGCAAAACCAATCAAAACCTCCAGTTTGGCTGGGGGGCGGGGCGTTCACACCGCGCTTTGACGTTTCAATCACTGGCGCTCGTGTTTTAATCTAGCGCTAACGTTTCAATATGTCAGTGAATGTGAGTATTCTGCTCATATTTAATTATGGCAACTACTGAAATGGGTCACACCATTGATAATACCAGAGCACTGAGCAGTTGAAGTAAATAAAAAAGCTCGGCTCATAACATGGACGCGGTTTGCAATGGACAGAGCAAGAATGTAAGTGTCTAAAATACATGCACACAGTTCAATTAATGGTAAAGCTCTCTCTGTTTAACAATACACTTTTTACAAAGCTGAAAAAACAGTGAAATGTGATCGCATGATTGATCTGTCTATCAGATGCATGTAAAAGCGTAGTTCGTTCCTATAGCAACAGTGGGCTCGCAGTCACAGTACATTTTCGGTTGGCTACGATGAAAAAAAGATCATTTAATTTAACATGATAATCATACCCCAGATTTTTTTTTTGATTTTTTTTACTATTTTTAATCATACTGTTTATATTGTTTTTCATACTTTTTTATCGGACCTCTCAATTAACCTTCTTTGCTTTCAATTATGAATGATTCGAATCAAAACATTCAAATGATCTTACCCACACTTACTTTTCAAAATTAGTAATAAAAAATTGCTCTTGACAACAGAGAAAGCTAGTAGTCTATATGTGGAGCACTTTTATCATTGATGGATGCACTTTTTTTGGGCTTCAAATTTTCTACAGTCATTCACTGCCATTATAAAGTTTGGAAGAGCCAGGCCAAATTTTAATTTAACTGTGATTGTATTCGACGGAACGCAGAAAGTCATATCTTCTAAGATGACTTGAGGGAGAGTAAATCGTGGGCTAATTTTAATTTTTGGGTGAACTATTCTTTTGAAAATACCTGACAGTTTGATAAACTCAGATATATTATAGCTATGTGTTTGTTTTCTTGTTTCATTAGTCAAAACATCACTATTTGCAAGTTATTATGTCCATATAAGACATTTCCTGAAATGTGTAAATTTAATACTTCTATGCATCAGTACTGGGCCTTCAGTATGAATGAAACAGATGACATGAGAGTTTTTTGCGCTCCAATTTCGCTACCATCTCCCCATTTTGGGTAAAAATAGAAAAATACTAAAGTACTTTGTAACGCAGTTACTTGAGTAGTTTTTAAGCAAACTACTTATTTACTCTTACTTGAGTCATATTATATTTCAGTACTTCTACTTGTACTCAAGTAAATTTTTACTTAAGTAGCAATACTTTTACTTAAGTACAATTTGTCAGTACTCTTTCCACCACTGGACATTAGAACAAAATATGTGGATATAAAAACATGTATATAGGCTAGGCTAAAGAACTAAATGAACGATCTCTATTTTCTAATTTCACTAAACATTTCATTAAGTTTCGTGGACATTTTATAAAACATGGATCTTAGGCTCATTTTGTAAACATAAATAACTGATTTAGATGCGCAAACTGGGTGCCGTTGCGGAGATGTAGGGTCCATGTTCGGTGCAGGTTCGGCTTCTTTTCGTTCATCCTCGGATGCGGCATCGCGTGCGCTGTTTGCCGCGCGCACCTTTCCGCTCTTTCGTACGCGTCAAGTAAAAACAAGGCTCGAAAGTCTTGGAAAACGAAATGAACAGGATTGTTGCAGGGTTCATTGTAGAAGACATGCTTCCCCTGTCGACCATTAATTCCCCAGGTTTAGAAAAATACATTTTAAATTAGGATTAAGCATTTTATGGGATAAAGTGACCTTTATTTTATTATTTTTCATTGACATCTTTTATTTTTTTAAAATTATTATTATTACCATGAGTCGAATAAAAAGCTGGTTTTGTTCTCAGGAGAAGAGTTTTATTCTCCCAGCCTGTTTTGAAACTTCTGTGATAAACACCATTTTAAAATTTTGAATTTTGAACCCCATTTTGTTTGTGAATTTTACAGTGCGGCATATTTATTTGTGCAGACAGGGATATTGTTCTTTCATGTTTTTTTTTTATACATTTTTACAATAAAGTGATGATAGGGCAAAAACTGATATGATGTTTGTCCATGTAGGCTACACGGTAAATTAAGAAACAGGAAAGTAAAGTAATAAGTAGTGAAGTTATTTTTCCAACGCAGTAACTAGTAAAGTAATCTCATTACAATTTACAGAAGTAACTAATTACTTTTTTGAGTAACTACCCCAACACTGTATAAGACTATACCAATATTGGAACTATAGCCATTTTATTCCTTTTTTTAATTTAAGAATTATGTTTAAGTTTAAAAACAGACAGAATGGTTTAGTCAAAAAAGAAAAAAATCATTCATAGTGCTATACTGCCCTCTTGTGTTCAAAATTAGGTAGAACTATTGGATCAATATCCACACATTAATACAGTTGGCAATACAGTATAATAGGTAATACAGTAGGATTGGGGCCTTAAAAATCGCTAACTTAAAAAGTGAAATTAACGGACGTGCACACAAGACCAGGCTTGGGAGGGTTACTTTAAAAATGTATTCCGATACAGTTACAAATTATTTCATAAAAAAAGGGTCCCACTTTATATTAAATGGCTTTAAGTACTATATACTTTTTCAAAAAGTAACTACAATCTGATTACTACTTTTTTTGATGTAACTCACTAGATTTTTGTATCCTGATTACATAATGCCGTTGCATGTATTCTGTTGCTCCCACAAGACATTAGTCTGAATATTTTCCTGTATGAACAAAAAAGGAGTTTCCATTGTTCGCACACAAACACACATTCGATCGCGCCTCTCTCGTGACTGTGTGTGCGCGTCATGTGTTCTAGGCTGTGTGAATGCACTTCTGAAGCTGCGCAGAAAATAATAAAATGCCATGCGGAGGACTTACGCAAAATGTGTGAGAAAATCCATTTGATTGTAGTTTAAGTGAGAAATAATTTCAGTGCTCTGGTCAATAGCTGTAGAGTGAAAACTGGTGAGTGCAGTATACAGCTTTCACAGAAAGAGAATGATGTGAGCACGTACGATTGGCAGTGAGTCCTGTGTGTGGACAAAATAGCTCAATAAGAGTAATAAAATACATGTGAAAAAAATCACATCATAATGTTTTAAAGAAGAGTGGTTTGATTAAAGTGGTGTAAATATACCCGATCCGGCAAAGATGGCAGTATCGGAGCTGATACCGATCCTGAGTATCGGATCGGCGCATTCCTAAATACTAAAATGTAAACACAGTACAGATGTAGACCTGGATGTACACCTGACCTTTCAGAAGGTTGCTCACGCATACTTTGTGGTTAAAATGTGCCCTCAATGTGCACTTTTGCAGAGCCTTCACTGATGCAAGCTCTTCAGCACACTTCTTTTTGACATTCAAAGCGGGGGTTATGTTTTTGCATGTCAAGTAGAATAACCCTAAAAGCACCAAGGTGGCGGTGCCACCGGCTTTATATATATATATATATATATATATATATATATATATATATATATATATATATATATATATAGCTGCGAGCAGCGATTGCGGGCCAAAGCCGGCGGTACCGCCATCCCGGTGCCTTTAGGTTAACTAAAGGCACCGGGGTTGCGGTGCCACCGGCTTGGGCCCGCAATCGCTGCTCGCAGCTATATTTAGGGCCCAAGCCCTGAAAGGGCGAAGGCCCTATTGTTTTCCTTAGGATTATTATTATTATTATTATTAGGGCCCAAGCCCTGAAAGGGCGAAGGCCCTATTGTTTTCCTTAGGATTATTATTATTATTAGGGCCCAAGCCCTGAAAGGGCGAAGGCCCTATTGTTTTCCTTAGGATTATTTTTTTTTTTTTTTTTTTTTTTTTTTTTTTTCTAACGACTATCCGGGCACTTTCGGGGCCCTTAACATGCTCAAAAACTCTTGAAACTTTGCACACGGGTCAGAACCCGCGGCCATCAGAGCCGGGCTGAAGCTGGTACACGGGCGCGGCAGGGCGGCTCGTCAGCGCCCCCTGGAACGGGGTCTGAACACTTTGTCCATAAATCAAACACGCTTGCATGTAATAATATGAAACTCGGTACACATGTCGATCTCATCGTTTCATATATACATCGCGCTTTTACTTTTTACCCCAGCCCAACAGGAAGTCAGATATTTACGGTTGTTTTTAAAACGCGTGCAATGGAATTTAATGTACTCGTCCTAGAGCATTCATCCGCATGGAACGAAACTCGGTCAGCCTGAAGTCAAGACATAGAGGATCAAAAATTGCGAGGGGATTTTTGATATCTCGAACGGTTTGGCTGTGGCGAGGAAACAAAATTATGGTGAGAAACGTGAAACAGGAAGTGTGTCCTAACTTCAGCATACATCAACCGATCTTGATGAAACTTCAGGAGTGTGTTCGCTGTAAGAGGACGATCACTAGGATGTGACTATTGTGTGTCAAAGTTATAGCGCCACCAACTGGCAGCAGGAAGTGTGTCACTTTCAAAATGCTTTGAAATCACCCTCTTATTTTAACCCGATTTGCTTCAAACTTCATCTGTATAATGTAAACATACGGCAGATGTAGACCTGTGAATGGATTATTGATGTCTTTGAAACTGTTGCCGTGGCGACGCATCAAACTTTACCATTCTTTTAGGATGCTTTTGAGACCCTTAGCATGCTTCAAATTGCATGAAACTCCTCAGACACATCACATTTATTAGCCAGTAGACATGTGCAAAGTTTCAGAAACGGGCGTGGTGAGGGCTCAGTAGCGCCACCTTTTGACAAAAGTTGGGTTGTTAGTTTTATCTACAGTTACAAAAATCGGTATGTATATTGTACTCCTCGAGCCGGACAACTTTCTAATTGACACTCATTACCTAGGACCCACAGAAAGTAAGATACGTTTGTTTGAATCTGGTCATGCTCCCTTTGAACCTACATCTCTGTCTCTGTCTGTGTGTGTGTTAGTAGGGGAGGGGCTTAACCATTTCACTGCTGTGTGTTTTTTCTGCTGTGTAATTTCTTAATACATTTCTTAAGCCTGGTATGTTTTAAATAAGTTTTTATTTTAATTTTTATAAGTGAAGGCATAATATAACCCGTTAAATTGTAGTGCATTGACAATAGTTTTATAGTTTATTAATTAAATTAACTTGGTCCATAAACTTGATCTGAAAATTGGGTCCATAAATCAAACACACTTGCATATAATAATATTAAACTCGGTACACTTATAGATCTCATTAGCCCAAACAACTTTAAGCCAGCCCAACAGGATGTCGGTTGTTTCGGTCTGTACTGTATGTGAATGTTTTGCAAAACCAGCCTTTACATTTTTATTTCCCCCCTCTTAAGTAATTTTTAATTATTCCCACACCAAACTTCTTCAAAATTATGAAAATATATTAAAGATACTAAATCAGGCATATGTACTGGCCATCGGGACTACCGGGAGATTCCCGGTGGGCCGCGGTCTGGTTTGGCCGGCGGCCCGGCGCGTTATGTATTTTGTTTTTAAATCATTATTAATTGTAAATATATTCTATCGTAAGTATTTGTTAAATCATCCAATTCCGGACTTATGCGTCTCTCTCATGAAGCCGCATGAAGCGGACGCGAGCTGAGAGACTGACAGGTCTGACTGTCTGACACTGGCCAATCGGAATCAAGAGCGGAGAAGCGGCCGCTCCCATAGGCAGTATAGTATCTCCCCGCCCTGTGGAGGCTTTCCGCCGTTCTCGTGAAGTTTCTCGCCGGTCTAGTCTCTGAGACCCCTACACCTGGTATTAAAATGCGATCTGTATCCAGATAAGTTATCCGGATAATAAAAAAAGAAATGTTAATGCAAGGTATTACGTTGTGATCGGATTGTGATCGATATGCCTGACCATCTGGAGGTAGGCTAGTCTGGCTCGCATTGTGTTCGGATCTTTACGTGTAAACGCAATCTGGTTGTTGATATCACACATGTATATTTTACTCCTCCCAAAAATGCTAAAACATAAACGAGTGAGAGCGTTTACAGGCTATGTTATTGTCAGAAATGACGGCGCTGCGACACGCATCACCGCCGCAGATGAGCAGCAGCTGAGCGTCAAACTAACTGCAAACATCGCAAATAAAAGTGAAAGTAAGTCATAGACGCTTAATCATCTACACATTCATCTTCAAGTAAAGAAAGAAATGATCTCTTGACTCTTACCAGGGCTGTTGCCACTCTCTCTTATTGATATCTATTGATGAAATTAGCTGATGATCAATAAAATGCATGCTAATATCTGTAATAAACAACCGACAAAATTACTGTATGATGGTGTAAATAAAGAATCAGTCCAGCATCGCCATGTCAGTGTGTATTGATTCATCATTCCCAGCAAGCAATTTTACGTCCAAAAGACGTCTAATAGCCGTCAAAACATAGCCCAGACGTCTAGGCTAAATCAAGGCTAAATTTGGGCTGTCAGTGAAAATCTAATAGACGTCTAACCATAGCCCAAGAATAGACATCTAACCATAGCCCAAGAACAGACTATGGTCAACAATTAGACGGCTATTGAACGACTACATTTATACGTCTAATAGGCAGTGCATATGGGTCTAGGCTAAAACAAGGCTAAATTTGGGCTGTCAGTGAAAATCTAATAGACGTCTAAGCCCAAGAATAGACTAGTCATCAATTAGACAACTATTAAACGACTACATATACATGCAATAGACAACAAAATGGTTAAAAGATTCTTTTCACTCAAATATAACAGGTTCACATAAATAACAAGCCATTCCAAAAATATATATATATATATAAAAGGCTTTATTTAGCAAAAGAACAACATTACGTAACTTCAAAACATAAAAATTACCACACCAATATTAAAATTAAAAATATAAAATTATTTTAACATGAACAACTTAAGATAGGCTAATAAAATAGAAAACTCTGTTGCTGCTGGGAAGTTGGTCATCACAGCATCTGCCAAATAAGAATAAAATAATTAGCACAAGAAAAGCATTGTTGAAAGTACATGTACGTTTTGTGTGTGTGTGTGTGTGTGTGTGTGTGTGTGTGTGTGTGTTCTTGTGTTCTGTTTAGGTTTTAATGCACATCGGAGCTATTTGCATTATTGATATACTGGCGGAGACTTTTTAGATTTGCTTATTTTATATAGCCAATCATTTGTATTTTTATGCTGTATTATAAAATTAATTTGAAAGTTTCAAACTTGAATTAATGAAGGCATTTTGAATGAAACTTCATCTTACTTTGCTTGTACAATAACAAATATTATTCTACTCTATTTGCTTATGCTCTCCAACAAGCCAATGTTCAGACAAATTCAATTTTATAATTTATATCAATGATGGACTTTGTCAAAGACGAGAGATTTAGTGAGGAAATGCTATTTTTATATCACAATGATCTAAAGAAAAGAGCCAAATATAAGTGTGGCTTTCATAACACTTTATAATAGATTGCATGTGTTTCATGTTTACAGCTTTGGATTCAGTAACGTTAGGCCTACACGTGCATGTACCATGACACACCCGCTAAAATGTCACGATTCCAACAACACATGATAACAAATAATTTATCTAAAAAATTAACACGTCAAAATGAAAACACATATGCTTAAAAGACAAAAGTGGGAATGTATTTTACCTGTTGTCGTCGACCGTCAGCTGAATGCAATGCTCTGCCTCGTTTAAAATATTTGAGAATGGTCGATCGGCGATCGCGTGACCGGTGATCTGTGCTATCAAGACTCGCGTTGTCAGCAGTCATGTCTCAGTAGGGCTGTTGCCATCTAGCGGTTGATAAATGTAATTGCATTTTTATTTAATTTAAAATGAAAAACAGTCAAATAAAACCATAGATTTTTAATTAATGTGTGACTGTGACAGCAAACATGAAGCTGCGTGGGTGAAAAACAAGAAAACAATTTTAAGATTTATTTTGGCAATAGCCTACTAATCGCTGGTCTAAATCAGGGCTATAGCCAAGCCGTTAAACGTAGACCACTGATAGCCTCGATTTCGCCAGTGGGCTAAAAGCAGACTGCACATAGCCCATCCAATTCAGAGGATCGTGACTACAAATCGACCATGTCATGATATGACACTGGCACCTTGTAGATATGTTTACCAATGCGAACATGATGGGATATCAACTATCTCATGCGTTGCCTGCCCAACAATTCATTAAAACGACAATTAATCAGTTTCGACTAGAAGTGGGCTATAAATAGCCGGACAGACTATACGAGCTAGATCGCGTCTTCACACAGCCTACACATAGAAAATGTCAAAGAAATCAAACCAAACACCTTGTAATCACAGTTGACTTTGCTTACATGATGGAATATAATACATTTTGCAAGTTATTTTGGAAAAAATACATTTAGCCATGATTCAATGTTATTTTGGCTAGAAGTGGGTTACACATAGCCGGACTATATCGGGTCTCTATTTAACCTAGACGGTGAAATGATGGCTATTGCTTGCTGGGTTGTCTCTTCATAGTTTGCAAGAGACATTTAATAAACTGAGCGTATTTGATAAACTGAGCGTAGCCTATTCATCTATCAATATAGGCTAACCTCATTCTTTTAATGAACGGAAGAACGCTTATCGACCACCGTTACAGTACAATATGCACGTATGTCCATTTAAACTCGATTTTGGGTCAAATATGGATTATATCATGACACTGGCAAGAATATGGTTACATTTAAAGATGTTGTGCCAAGCATGAGAATGCTACGTTCAGCTGCTTTTGAAATAACATGTTTTTTCCACTTCCTGAAAAGTAACCGTTTTGGACATACGTGACTTTCATCGGGCAGCGACGATATATTAAAGATACTAAATCAGGCATGTACTGGCCATCGGGACTACCGGGAGATTCCCGGTGGGCCGCGGTCTGGTTGGGCCGGCGGCCCGGCGCGTTATGTATTTTGTTTTTAAATCATTATTAATTGTAAATATATTCTATCGTAAGTATATTGTTAAATTGTCCAATTCCGGACTTATGCGTCTCTCTCATGAAGCCGCATGAAGCTGACGCGAGCTGAGAGACTGACAGGTCTGACTGTCTGACACTGGCCAATCAAAAATCAAGTTCAGATTCTAGACCTGAGAAGCGGCCGCTTACACCGTGTCCTAACTACACACGACGCCGTGACACGCGATAAAAGGTATCTTTTCCATGTAAATCAGAGTTTTTGTCCTAACCAGACGCGACGGCGACATGCGAAGTTTCTAATTTAGAAACGGTTCCTATTTCTGCGACGTCGCGGCTGACAGAATGAAGAAATTACACTGGTTATGAGTAGCTACACATTATTTATTTTTAGTTAAAAATAGGTCACTGTGCCACAAGCCATAACGGATAATTTACCTCAGATTTTGAAAGCATGTAATATTATCGTGTTCAAAATGAATTCTATGCAAACATACGACTGTATTTCATAACAACGCTAACTTGAGGCAGATGCCACCAAATGTGTTAAATAAATGAATTATTTGCTGGACTTAAGTGAAAAGGATAGCCATTTAATGACCATAGCACATAGTTGATGTGAAAAAGGAGTATTTTGCATATAAATATGCACATAAATACATATTTTTTCAATTTGTATCCCTGAAAGTGCCTGGCAGAAGCCTATACTGTCTGTGTCATAAATGTGAACATAATATTATCTACCGTCTGTGTCATAAATGTGAACATAATATTGTAACAGAATATTCTTATGCTATATTATATAAACTATATTTCTTGAGGTGAAACATCACTGCCAGGAGCTACAGAATATATATTTCTGTAGGTCCTCACCGTGATGTTGTACTTCATGAAATATACGTAGTATAGCCTAAGAATATTCTATTAGAATATTAAGTGACACATAAACAAGCTCTTCGGCACACTTCTTTTTGACAGTCAAAGCGGGGGTTATGTTTTTGCACGTCATGTAGAATAACCCTAAAAGCACCAAGGTGGCGGTGCCACCGGCTTTATATATATATATATATATATATATATATATATAAATATAGCTGCGAGCAGCGATTGCGGGCCCAAGCCGGCGGTACCGCCATCCCGGTGCCTTTAGGTAACTAAAGGCACCGGGGTTGCGGTGCCACCGGCTTGGGCCCGCAATCGCTGCTCGCAGCTATATTTATATATATATATATATTTATTATTATTATTTATACGACTATTTGGGCACTTTTGGGGCCCTTAACGTGCTCGAAAACTCTTGAAACTTTGCACACGGGTCAGAACCCGCCGCCATTAGGGCCGGGCTGAAGATGGTACCCGGGCGTGGCAGGGGGGCTCGACAGCGCCACCTGGAAAGGGGTCCGAACACTTGATCCATAAATCAAACACGCTTATATGTACTAATATGAAACTCGGTACACATGTTGATCTCATCATTTCATATATACGTCGCACTTTTACTTTTTACCCCAGCCCAACAGGAAGTCGTTTTTTTAAGGTTCTTTATAAAACACTTGCAATGGAATTTTTAATACTCCTCCTAGAGCTCTTATCCAAATTCTACGAAACTCAGTCAGCGTGAAGTCAAGACATTGAGGATGAAAGTTTGCGAGGGGATTTTTGATATCTCGAACGGTTTGGCCGTGGCGAGGAAATGAAATCATGGCAAAAAATGTGAAACAGGAAGTGTGTCATAACTTCAGCATACATCAACCGATCTTGATGAAACTTCAGGAGTGTGTTCGCTGTAAGAGGACGATCACATGGATGTGACTATTGTGTGTCAAAGTTATAGCGCCACCAACTGGCAGCAGAAAGTGTGTCATTTTCAAAATGCTTTGAAATCACCCTCTTATTTTAATCCAATTTGCTTCAAACTTCATCTGTATAATGTAAACATATGGCAGATGTAGACCTGTGAATGGATTCTTGATATCTTTGAAACTGTTGCCGTGGCAACGCATCAAACTTTCCAATTCTTTTAGGATGCTTTTGAGACCCTTAGCATGCTTCAAATTGCATGAAACTCATCAGACACATCACATTTAATAGCCAGTAGACACATGCAAAGTTTCAGAAACGGGCGTGGTGAGGGCTCAGTAGCGCCACCTTTTGACAAAAGTGGGGTTGTTAGTTTTATCTACAGTTACAAAAATCAGTATGTATATTGTACTCCTCAAGCCGGACAACTTTCTAATTCACACTCAATAGCTAGGACCCACAGAAAGTCAGATATTTTAGTTTGAATGTAGTCATACTCCCTCTGAGCATATGTCTGAGCCTTTGCCTGTCTCTCTCTCTGTGTGTGTGTGTGTGTGTGTGTGTGTGTGTGTGTGTGTGTGTGCGTGTGTGTGTGTGTGTGTTAGCAGGGGGAGGGGGCTTAATTAACCATTTAACTGCTGTGTGTCTGGCCAGCATAAATAAAATACATTTCTTAAGCCTGGGATTTTTTAAATAAGTTTTTATTTTATTTTTTATAAGTAAAGGCACATAGCCAGTTTAATTGTAGTGCATTGACAATAGTTTTATATAATTAGTTCATTAATTAAATTAACTTGGTCCATTAACTTGGTCTGAAAATTGGGTCCATAAATCAAACACACTTGCATATAATAATATTAAACTCGGTACACTTATAGATCTCATTAGCCCAAGCAACTTTAAGCCAGCCCAACAGGAAGTCGGTTGTTTCAGTCTGTATGTGAATGTTTTGCAAAACCAGCCTTTACATTTTTATTTCCCCCCTCTTAAGTAATTTTTAATTATTCCCACACCAAACTTCTTCAAAATTATGAAAATATATTAAAGATACTAAGGCATGTAGCCTACTGGCCATCGGGACTACCGGGAGATTCCTGGTGGGCCGCGGTCTGCTTGGGCCGGCGGCCCGGCGCGTTATGTATTTTGTTTTTAAATCATTATTAATTGTAAATATATTCTATCGTAAGTATATTGTTAAATTGTCCAATTCCGGACTTATGCGTCTCTCTCATGAAGCCGCATGAAGCTGACGCGAGCTGCGAGACTGACAGGTCTGACTGTCTGACACTGGCCAATCGGAATCAAGATTCTAGACTTGAGAAGCGGCCGCTTACACCGTGTCCTAACTACACACGACGCCACGACACGCGATAAAAGGTATCTTTTCCATGTTAATAAATCAGAGTTTTTGTCCTAACCATACGCGACGGCGACATGCGAAGTTTCTAATTTAGAAACGGTTCCTATTTCTGCGACGTCGCTGCTGACAGAATGAAGAAATTACACTGGTTATGAGTAGGCTACACATTATTTATTTTTAGTTAAAAATAGGTCACTGTGCCACAAGCCATAACGGATAATTTACCTCAGATTTTGAAAGCATTATAGTGTTCAAAATGAATTATGCAAACATACGACTGTACTTCATAACAACGACAATAACTGGCAGATGCCACCAAATGTGTTAAAATAAATGAATTATTTGCTGGACTTAAGTGAAAAGGAAAGCCATTTAATGACCATAGCACATAGTTGACGTGAAAAAAGGAGTATTTTGCATATAAATATGCACATATAGCCTATACATATTTTTTCGATTTGTATCCCTGAAAGTGCCTGGCAGAAGCCTATATCTACTGTCTGTGTCATAAATGTGAACATAATATTATCTACTGTCTGTGTCATAAATGTGAACATAAACTATATTTCATGAGGTGAAACATCACTGCCAGGAGCTACAGAATAGGGGAGCGCGGGGATAAAGGTAGGCCTAACGCGGGGTTAAATGTAACACGGACATTTTACATAGTTTGTCAGTATCTAGCCGGCTGTCTTTCCGCTCTTTTTCTCTTGCTGCCAGAAGACGGTCTCCCGCGAATTTGCGGAACGTTTTGATTATATTTCGTGAAGATAATGGACAAAGAGTGTTTTGACATCATGAAAGTAAATTTTTTCATCGTAGATTTTTTTCTGTTTCCGGGTTGGATGTATACGCGTCCAAATCTAACTTTATATTGCCTTAATCACTGTCTTGTTGGCTCAAACACAGCACCGTTTTGAAACATGTCAGTAATTCCTAGCGACTGTTAGCTAGGTTTAAAATATGTAATACACAGCGGGGTTAGTTGTAGTGTTCCAACTGCTGCCACAATGATAATCAATTGAAAACGGAGCCACACAACTTTTCAGGTTTGAGTATACATTTAACTTTGTTGGACTTTCACAAACAATGTTGTAATTTAAAATGTTTAAAATTTAGTGCACTATGAATGATAGCTTATTTATTAAAAAAAAATATGGCCTGTTTTTAATGTAATAAACCATTTAAATTTTTATTCTAAGCTCATTTGTATTATTATTAATGTTATTATTATTAATAATAATAATTGTACATGCAGCTGCCACACAAATCTAATTTAATTGCAATTACAATATTTATATGTTTATTTTATTTTATTTATTATTATTTATTGCAAAACCGTGCAGCCCTTTTCTACGTCTCTAGCTATGATATTGATCCATAACAAAAGGATGATTGGATGAGGAATTAAAAATGTTATTATTCACCATTTATTTTCTATAAGACCAGTGTTGGGGGTAACGAGTTACAAACGAGTTTGGGTAAGTAAAGTAACGCATTACACTGAAAATATTGGTAACTACACTACTTTACTATAATAAAGGAACGCGCTTTCCTGCGTTACCCAAGCCGTGTTTGCCTGTGTGGAGAGTTCCGTCTAGTGGTGCGTGCGCGCCGTTGCCATAGAGACCGATTTGAGTGAGAGAGAGAGGGAAGTGGAGAGAGAGAGACCCAACAAATGGCAATATTCACATTACTTTCAGTTTATTGCTCGAAAGCACAAAAATATTTGAGTGAAATGAAGGCTATAGTAAAGCCTAAGATTATTATTTGTGACATTAGAACAAAATATGTGGATATAAAAACATGTATATAGGCTAAAGAACTAAATGAACGATCTCTATTTTCTAATTTCACTAAACATTTCATTAAGTTTCGTGGACATTTTATAAAACATGGATCTTAGGTTCATTTTGTAAACATAAATAACTGATTTAGATGCGCAAACTGGGTGCCGTTGCAGAGATGTAGGCTACATGTTCGGTGGAAGGTTCGGCTTCTTGTCGTTCATCCTCGGATGCGGCATCACGTGCGCTGTTTGCCGCGCGCACCTTTCCGCTCGTTCGGACGCGTCAAGTAAAAACAAGGTTCGAAAGTCTTGGAAAACGAAATGAACAGGATTGTTGCAGGGTTCATTGTAGAAGACATGCTTCCCCTGTCGACCATTAATCCCCCAGGTTTAGAAAAATACATTTTAAATTTGGATTAAGAATTTTATGGGATAAAGTGACCTTTATTTTATTATTTTTCATTGACATCTTTTATTTTTTTTTATTATTATTATTACCATGAGTCGAATAAAAAGCTGTTTTTGTTCTCAGGAGAAGAGTTTTATTCTCCCAGCCTGTTTTGAAACTTCTGTGATAAACACCATTTTAAAATTTTGAATTTTGAACCCCATTTTGTTTGTGAATTTTACAGTGCGGCATATTTATTTGTGCAGACAGGGATATTGTTCTTTCATGTCATTTTGTATACATTTTTACAATAAAGTGATGATAGGGCAAAAACTGATATGATGTTTGTCCATGTAGGCTACACGGTAAATTAAGAAACAGGAAAGTAAAGTAATAAGTAGTGAAGTTATTTTTCCAACGCAGTAACTAGTAAAGTAATCTCATTACAATTTACAGAAGTAACTAGTAACTAATTACTTTTTTGAGTAACTACCCCAACACTGTATAAGACTATACCAATATTGGAACTATAGCCATTTTATTCCTTTTTTTTAATTTAAGAATTATGTTTAAAAAGTTTAAAAACAGACAGAATGGTTTAGTCAAAAAAGAAAAAAATCATTCATAGTGCTATACTGCCCTCTTGTGTTCAAAATTAGGTAGAACTATTGGATCAATATCCACACATTAATACAGTTGGCAATACAGTATAATAGGTAATACAGTAGGATTGGGGCCTTAAAAATCGCTAACTTAAAAAGTGAAATTAACGGACGTGCACACAAGACCAGGCTTGGGAGGGTTACTTTAAAAATGTATTCCGATACAGTTACAAATTATTTCATAAAAAAGGGTCCCACTTTATATTAAATGGCATTAAGTACTATATACTTTTTCAAAAAGTAACTACAATCTGATTACTACTTTTTTTGATGTAACTCACTAGATTTTTGTATCCTGATTACATAATGCCGTTGCATGGATTCTGTTGCTCTCACAAGACATTAGTCTGAATATTTTCCTGTATAAACAAAAAGGAGTTTCCATTGTTCGCACACAAACACACATTCGATCGCGCCTCTCTCGTGACTGTGTGTGCGTGTCATGTGTTCTAGGCTGTGTGCATGCACTTCTGAAGCTGCGCAGAAAATAATAAAATGCCATGCGGAGGACTAACGCAAAATGTGTGAGAAAATCCATTTGATTGTAGTTTAAGTGAGAAATAATTTCAGTGCTCTGGTCAATAGCTGTAGAGTGAAAACTGGTGAGTGCAGTATACAGCTTTCACAGAAAGAGAATGATGTGAGCACGTACGATTGGCAGTGAGTCCTGTGTGTGGACAAAATAGCTCAATAAGAGTAATAAAATACATGTGAAATAAATCACATCATAATGTTTTAAAGAAGAGTGGTTTGATTAAAGTGGTGTAAATATACCCGATCCGGCAAAGATGGCAGTATCGGAGCTGATACCGATCCTGAGTATCGGATCGGCGCATTCCTAAATACTATAATGTAAACACAGTACAGATGTAGATAGACCTGGATGTACACCTGACCTTTCAGAAGGTTGCTCACGCATACTTTGTGGTTAAAATGTGCCCTCAATGTGCACTTTTGCAGAGCCTTCACTGATGCAAGCTCTTCAGCACACTTCTTTTTGACAGTCAAAGCGGGGGTTATGTTTTTGCATGTCAAGTAGAATAACCCTAAAAGCACCAAGGTGGCGGTGCCACCGGCTTTATATATATATATATATATATATATATATAAATATAGCTGCGAGCAGCGATTGCGGGCCAAAGCCGGCGGTACCGCCATCCCGGTGCCTTTAGGTAACTAAAGGCACCGGGGTTGCGGTGCCACCGGCTTGGGCCCGCAATCGCTGCTCGCAGCTATATTTAGGGCCCAAGCCCTGAAAGGGCGAAGGCCCTATTGTTTTCCTTAGGATTATTATTAGGGCCCAAGCCCTGAAAGGGCAAAGGCCCTATTGTTTTCCTTAGGATTATTATTATTATTATTATTATTATTATTATTATTATTTATACGACTATTTGGGCACTTTTGGGGCCCTTAACGTGCTCGAAAACTCTTGAAACTTTGCACACGGGTCAGAACCCGCCGCCATTAGGGCCGGGCTGAAGATGGTACCCGGGCGTGGCAGGGGGGCTCGACAGCGCCACCTGGAAAGGGGTCCGAACATTTGAGCCATAAATCAAACACGCTTGTATGTACTAATATGAAACTCGGTACACATGTTGATCTCATCATTTCATATATACGTCGCACTTTTACTTTTTACCCCAGCCCAACAGGAAGTCGGTTATTTAAGGTTCTTTGTAAAACACTTGCAATGGAATTTTTAATACTCCTCCTAGAGCTCTTATCCAAATTCTACGAAACTCAGTCAGCGTGAAGTCAAGACATTGAGGATGAAAGTTTGCGAGGGGATTTTTGATATCTCGAACGGTTTGGCCGTGGCGAGGAAATGAAATCATGGCGAGAAACGTGAAACAGGAAGTGTGTCATAACTTCAGCATACATCAACCGATCTTGATGAAACTTCAGGAGTGCGTTCGCTGTAAGAGGACTATCACATGGATGTGACTATTGTGTGTCAAAGTTATAGCGCCACCAACTGGCAGCAGGAAGTGTGTCACTTTCAAAATGCTTTAAAATCACCCTCTTATTTTAACCCGATTTGCTTCAAACTTCATCTGTATAATGTAAACATACGGCAGATGAAGACCTGTGAATGGATTCTTGATATCGTTGAAACTGTTGCCGTGGCGATGCATCAAACTTTACCATTCTTTTAGGATGCTTTTGAGACCCTTAGCATGCTTCAAATTGCATGAAACTCATCAGACACATCACATTTATTAGCCAGTAGACATGTGCAAAGTTTCAGAAACGGGCGTGGTGAGGGCTCAGTAGCGCCACCTTTTGACAAAAGTGGGGTTGTTAGTTTTATCTGCAGTTACAAAAATCAGTATGTATATTGTACTCCTCGAGTCGGACAACTTTCTAATTGACACTCATTAGCTAGGACCCACAGAGAGTAAGATATGTTTGTTTGAATCTGGTCGTGCTCTGTTTGAGCCTTCATCTCTGTCTCTGTCTGTGTGTTTGCCTGTCTGTGAGTGTGCATGTCTGTGTGTGTGTGCAGGGGGAGGGAGATTAACTATTTCACTGCTGTGTGAAGCCTGCATAAAAGAAAATAAATGCCTTAAGCTTGGTATTTTTAAATAAGTTTTTTTTTTATAAGTAATGGCATATAACCAGTTTAATTGTGCTGCATTGACAATAGTTAAATATAATTAGTTTATTAATTAAATTAACTTGGTCCATAAACTTGGTCTGAAAATTTGGTTCTTAAATCAAACACACTTGCATGTAATAATATTAAACTCGGTACACATATAGATCTCATTAGCCCAAACAACTTTAAGCCAGCCCAACAGGAAAGTCGGTTATTTTGGTCTGTATGTGAATGTTTTGCAAAAGCAGCCTTTACATTTTTATTACCCCCTCTTAAGTGTTTTTTTAATTATTCCCACCAAACTTCTTCAAAATTATGAAAATACATTAAAGATACTAAATTGTGAACGGATATTTATTATGTCAAACAGTTTTGCTATGGCGAGGGATTATGTCAAAAAGAGAATCAGGAAACGTCTCATATCTTCTAAAAATTTTATTATTCACCATTTATTTTTCTATAAGACTATACCAATATTGGAACTACAGCCATTTTATTCCTTTTTTAAATTTAAGACTTATGTCTAATTTTAAAAACAGCCAGAATGTTTTAGTCAAAAGAGTAAAAAATCATTCATAGTGCTGCTATACTGCCCTCTTGTGTTCAAAATCAGGTAGAACTATTGGATCAATATCCACACAGTAATACAGTAGGATTGGGGCCTTAAAAAGCGCTAACTTAAAAAGTGAAAGTAACGGACGTCCACACAAGACCAGGCTTGGGAGGGTTACTTTAAAAATGTATTCCGATACAGTTACAAATTATTTCATAAAAAAAGGGTCCCACTTTATATTAAGTGGCTTTAAGTACTATATACTTTTTCAAAAAGTAACTACAATCTGATTACTACTTTTTTTGATGTAACTCACTGTAACAAATTACAGTTACTGGATTTTTGTATCCTGATTACATAATGCCGTTACATGTATTCTGTTGCTCCCACAAGACATTAGTCTGAATATTTTCCTGTATGAACAAAATTGAGTTTCCATTGTTCACACACAAACACACACAGAGTTCGATCGCGCCTCTCTCGTGACTGAGTGTGTGTGCGTGTCATGTGTTCTAAGCTGTGTGCGTGCACTTCTGAAGCTGCGCAGAAAATAATAAAATGCCATGCAGAGGACTAATGCAAAATGTGTGGGAAAATCCATTTGATTGTAGTTTAAGTGAGAAATAATTTCAGTGCTCTGGTCAACAGCTGTAGAGTGAAAACTGGTGAATGCAGTACAGCTTTCACAGAAAGAGAATGATGTGAGCATGTACGATTGGCAGTGAGTCCTGTATGTGGACAAAATAGCTCAATAAGAGTAACAAAATACATGTGAAACAAATCACATCGTAATGTTTTAAAGAAGAGTGGTTTGATTAAAGTGGTGTAAATATACCCGATCCGGCAAAGATGGCAGTATCGGAGCTGATAACGATCCTGAGTATCGGATCGGCGCATCCCTAAATACTATAATGTAAACACAGTACAGATGTAGACCTTGATGTACACCTGACCTTTCAGAAGGTTGCTCATGCATACTTTGTGGTTAAAATGTGCCCTCGATACGCCCTTTTGCAGAGCCTTCACTGCTGCAAGCTCTTCAGCACACTTCTTTTTGACAGTCAAAGCGGGGGTTACGTTTTTGCACGTCATGTAGAATAACCCTAAAAGCACCAAGGTGGCGGTGCCACTGGCTAAATATATATATATATATATATATATATATATATATATATATATATATATATATATATATATATATATATATATATATATAGCTGCGAGCAGCGATTGCGGGCCAAAGCCGGCGGTACCGCCATCCCGGTGCCTTTAGGTAACTAAAGGCACCGGGGTTGCGGTGCCACCGGCTTGGGCCCGCAATCGCTGCTCGCAGCTATATTTATTATTATTATTATTATTATTATTTATACGACTATTTGGGCACTTTTGGGGCCCTTAACGTGCTCGAAAACTCTTGAAACTTTGCACACGGGTCAGAACCCGCTGCCATTAGGGCCGGGCCGAAGATGGTACCCGGGCGTGGCAGGGGGGCTCGACAGCGCCACCTGGAAAGGGGTCCGAACACTTGGTCCATAAATCAAACACGCTTGTATGTACTAATATGAAACTCGGTACACATGTTGATCTCATCATTTCATATATACGTCGCACTTTTACTTTTTACCCCAGCCCAACAGGAAGTCGGTTATTTAAGGTTCTTTGTAAAACACTTGCAATGGAATTTTTAATACTCCTCCTAGAGCTCTTATCCAAATTCTACGAAACTCAGTCAGCGTGAAGTCAAGACATTGAGGATGAAAGTTTGCGAGGGGATTTTTGATATCTCGAACGGTTTGGCCGTGGCGAGGAAATGAAATCATGGCAAAAAATGTGAAACAGGAAGTGTGTCATAACTTCAGCATACATCAACCGATCGTGATGAAACTTCAGGAGTGTGTTCGCTGTAAGAGGACGATCACATGAATGTGACTATTGTGTGTCAAAGTTATAGCGCCACCAACTGGCAGCAGAAAGTGTGTCATTTTCAAAATGCTTTGAAATCACCCTCTTATTTTAATCCAATTTGCTTCAAACTTCATCTGTATAATGTAAACATACGGCAGATGTAGACCTGTGAATGGATTCTTGATATCTTTGAAACTGTTGCCGTGGCGACGCATCAAACTTTCCAATTCTTTTAGGATGCTTTTGAGACCCTTAGCATGCTTCAAATTGCATGAAACTCATCAGACACATCACATTTAATAGCCAGTAGACATGTGCAAAGTTTCAGAAACGGGCGTGGTGAGGGCTCAGTAGCGCCACCTTTTGACAAAAGTGGGGTTGTTAGTTTTATCTACAGTTACAAAAATCAGTATGTATATTGTACTCCTCAAGCCGGACAACTTTCTAATTCACACTCAATAGCTAGGACCCACAGAAAGTCAGATATTTTAGTTTGAATGTAGTCATACTCCCTCTGAGCATATGTCTGAGCCTTTGCCTGTCTCTCTCTCTCTCTGTGTGTGTGTGTGTGTGTGTGTGTGTGTTAGCAGGGGGAGGGGGCTTAATTAACCATTTAACTGCTGTGTGTCTGGCCAGCATAAATAAAATACATTTCTTAAGCCTGGGATTTTTTAAATAAGTTTTTATTTTATTTTTTTATAAGTGAAGGCACATAGCCAGTTTAATTGTAGTGCATTGACAATAGTTTTATATAATTAGTTCATTAATTAAATTAACTTGGTCCATTAACTTGGTCTGAAAATTGGGTCCATAAATCAAACACACTTGCATATAATAATATTAAACTCGGTACACTTATAGATCTCATTAGCCCAAGCAACTTTAAGCCAGCAAAACAGGAAGTCGGTTGTTTCAGTCTGTATGTGAATGTTTTGCAAAACCAGCCTTTACATTTTTATTTCCCCCCTCTTAAGTAATTTTTAATTATTCCCACACCAAACTTCTTCAAAATTATGAAAATATATTAAAGATATTAAGGCATGTACTGGCCATCGGGACTACCGGGAGATTCCTGGACTTATGCGTCTCTCTCATGAAGCCGCATGAAGCTGACGCGAGCTGCGAGACTGACAGGTCTGACTGTCTGACACTGGCCAATCGGAATCAAGTTCAGATTCTAGACTTGAGAAGCGGCCGCTTACACCGTGTCGTAACTACACACGACGCCGCGACACGCGATAAAAGGTATCTTTTCCATGTTAATAAATCAGAGTTTTTGTCCTAACCATACGCGACGGCGACATGCGAAGTTTCTAATTTAGAAACGGTTCCTATTTCTGCGACGTCGCGGCTGACAATGAAGAAATTACACTGGTTATGAGTACACATTATTTATTTTTAGTTAAAAATAGGTCACTGTGCCACAAGCCATAACGGATAATTTACCTCAGATTTTGAAAGCATTATAGTGTTCAAAATGAATTATGCAAACATACATACGACTGTACTTCATAACAACGACAATAACTGGCAGATGCCACCAAATGTGTTAAAATAAATGAATTATTTGCTGGACTTAAGTGAAAAGGAAAGCCATTTAATGACCATAGCACATAGTTGACGTGAAAAAAGGAGTATTTTGCATATAAATATGCACATATAGACTATACATATTTTTTCGATTTGTATCCCTGAAAGTGCCTGGCAGAAGCCTACTGTCTGTGTCATAAATGTGAACATAATATTATCTACTGTCTGTGTCATAAATATGAACATAAACTATATTTCATGAGGTGAAACATCACTGCCAGGAGCTACAGAATAGGGGAGCGCGGGGATAAATGTAGGCCTAACGCGGGGTTAAATGTAACACGGACATTTTACATAGTTTGTCAGTATCTAGCCGGCTGTCTTTCCGCTCTTTTTCTCTTGCTGCCAGAAGACGGTCTCCCGCGAATTTGCGGAACGTTTTGATTATATTTCGTGAAGATAATGGACAAAGAGTGTTTTGACATCATGAAAGTAATTTTTTTCATCGTAGATTTTTTTCTGTTTCCGGGTTGGATGTATACGCGTCCAAATCTAACTTTATATTGCCTTAATCACTGTCTTGTTGGCTCAAACACAGCACCGTTTTGAAACATGTCAGTAATTCCTAGCGACTGTTAGGTTTAAAATATGTAATACACAGCGGGGTTAATTGTAACACAGTGTTCCAACTGCTGCCACAATGATAATCAAATGAAAACGGAGCCACACAACTTTTCAGGTTTGAGTATACATTTAACTTTGTTGGACTTTCACAAACAATGTTGTAATTTAAAATGTTTAAAATTTAGTGCACTATGAATGATAGCTTATTTATTTATTAAAAATATGGCCTGTTTTTAATGTAATAAACCATTTAATATTTTATTCTAAGCTCATTTGTATTATTATTAATGTTATTATTATTAATAATAATAATTGTACATGCAGCTGCCACACAAATCTAATTTAATTGCAATTACAATATTTATATGTTTATTTTATTTTATTTATTATTATTTATTGCAAAACCGTGCAGCCCTTTTCTACGTCTCTAGCTATGATATTGATCCATAACAAAAGGATGATTGGATGAGGAATTAAAAATGTTATTATTCACCATTTATTTTCTATAAGACCAGTGTTGGGGGTAACGAGTTACAAACGAGTTTGGGTAAGTAAAGTAACGCATTACACTAAAAATATTGGTAACTACACTACTTTACTATACTAAAGGAACGCGCTTTCCTGCGTTACCCAAGCCGTGTTTGCCTGTGTGGAGAGTTCCGTCTAGTGGTGCGTGCGCGCCGTTGCCATAGAGACCGATTTGAGTGAAGGAGAGAGGGAAGTGGAGAGAGAGAGACGGGTTTCAACAAATGGCAATATTCACATTACTTTCAGTTTATTGCTCGAAAGCACAAAAATATTTGAGTGAAATGTAGGCTATAGTAAATCCTAAGATTATTATTTGTGACATTCGAACAAAATATGTGGATATAAAAACATGTATATAGGCTAGGCTAAAGAACTAAATGAACGATCTCTATTTTCTAATTTCACTAAACATTTCATTAAGTTTCGTGGACATTTTATAAAACATGGATCTTAGGCTCATTTTGTAAACATAAATAACTGATTTAGATGCGCAAACTGGGTGCCGTTGCGGAGATGTAGGCTCCATGTTCGGTGCAGGTTCGGCTTCTTGTCGTTCATCCTCGGATGCGGCATCGCGTGCGCTGTTTGCTGCGCGCACCTTTCCGCTCGTTCGGACGCGTCAAGTAAAAACAAGGCTCGAAAGTCTTGGAAAACGAAATGAACAGGATTGTTGCAGGGTTCATTGTAGAAGACATGCTTCCCCTGTCGACCATTAATTCCCCAGGTTTAGAAAAATACATTTTAAATTAGGATTAACAATTTTATGGGATAAAGTGACCTTTATTTTATTATTTTTCATTGACATCTTTTATTTTTTTTAATTATTATTATTACCATGAGCCGAATAAAAAGCTGGTTTTGTTCTCAGGAGAAGAGTTTTATTCTCCCAGCCTGTTTTGAAACTTCTGTGATAAACACCATTTTAAAATGTTGAATTTTGAACCCCATTTTGTTTGTGAATTTTACAGTGCGGCATATTTATTTGTGCAGACAGGGATATTGTTCTTTCATGTCATTTTGTATACATTTTTACAATAAAGTGATGATAGGGCAAAAACTGATATGATGTTTGTCCATGTAGGCTACACGGTAAATTAAGAAACAGGAAAGTAAAGTAATAAGTAGTGAAGTTATTTTTCCAACGCAGTAACTAGTAAAGTAATCTCATTACAATTTACAGAAGTAACTAGTAACTAATTACTTTTTTGAGTAACTACCCCAACACTGTATAAGACTATACCAATATTGGAACTATAGCCATTTTATTCTTTTTTTTTAATTTAAGAATTATGTTTAAGTTTAAAAACAGACAGAATGGTTTAGTCAAAAAAGAAAAAAATCATTCATAGTGCTATACTGCCCTCTTGTGTTCAAAATTAGGTAGAACTATTGGATCAATATCCACACATTAATACAGTTGGCAATACAGTATAATAGGTAATACAGTAGGATTGGGGCCTTAAAAATCGCTAACTTAAAAAGTGAAATTAACGGACGTGCACACAAGACCAGGCTTGGGAGGGTTACTTTAAAAATGTATTCCGATACAGTTACAAATTATTTCATAAAAAAAGGGTCCCACTTTATATTAAATGGCTTTAAGTACTATATACTTTTTCAAAAAGTAACTACAATCTGATTACTACTTTTTTGATGTAACTCACTAGATTTTTGTATCCTGATTACATAATGCCGTTGCATGTATTCTGTTGCTCCCACAAGACATTAGTCTGAATATTTTCCTGTATGAACAAAAAGGAGTTTCCATTGTTCGCACACAAACACACATTCGATCGCGCCTCTCTCGTGACTGTGTGTGCGTGTCATGTGTTCTAGGCTGTGTGCACGCACTTCTGAAGCTGCGCAGAAAATAATAAAATGCCATGCGAAGGACTAACGCAAAATGTGTGAGAAAATCCATTTGATTGTAGTTTAAGTGAGAAATAATTTCAGTGCTCTGGTCAATAGCTGTAGAGTGAAAACTGGTGAGTGCAGTATACAGCTTTCACAGAAAGAGAATGATGTGAGCACGTACGATTGGCAGTGAGTCCTGTATGTGGACAAAATGGCTTAATAAGAGTAACAAAATACATGTGAAACAAATCACATAGTAATGTTTTAAAGAAGAGTGGTTTGATTAAAGTGGTGTAAATATACCCGATCCGGCAAAGATGGCAGTATCGGAGCTGATACCGATCCTGAGTATCGGATCGGCACATTCCTAAATACTATAATGTAAACACAGTACAGATGTAGACCTGGATGTACACCTGACCTTTCAGAAGGTTGCTCACGCATACTTTGTGGTTAAAATGTGCCCTCAATGTGCACTTTTGCAGAGCCTTCACTGATGCAAGCTCTTCAGCACACTTCTTTTTGACAGTCAAAGCGGGGGTTATGTTTTTGCATGTCAAGTAGAATAACCCTAAAAGCACCAAGGTGGCGGTGCCACCGGCTTTATATATATATATATATATATATATATATATATATAAATATAGCTGCGAGCAGCGATTGCGGGCCAAAGCCGGCGGTACCGCCATCCCGGTGCCTTTAGGTAACTAAAGGCACCGGGGTTGCGGTGCCACCGGCTTGGGCCCGCAATCGCTGCTCGCAGCTATATTTATTATTATTATTATTATTTATACGACTATTTGGGCACTTTTGGGGCCCTTAACGTGCTCGAAAACTCTTGAAACTTTGCACACGGGTCAGAACCCGCTGCCATTAGGGCCGGGCTGAAGATGGTACCCGGGCGTGGCAGGGGGGCTCGACAGCGCCACCTGGAAAGGGGTCCGAACACTTGGTCCATATATCAAACACGCTTGTATGTACTAATATGAAACTCGGTACACATGTTGATCTCATCATTTCATATATACGTCGCACTTTTACTTTTTACCCCAGCCCAACAGGAAGTCGGTTATTTAAGGTTCTTTGTAAAACACTTGCAATGGAATTTTTAATACTCCTCCTAGAGCTCTTATCCAAATTCTACGAAACTCAGTCAGCGTGAAGTCAAGACATTGAGGATGAAAGTTTGCGAGGGGATTTTTGATATCTCGAACGGTTTGGCCGTGGCGAGGAAATGAAATCATGGCAAAAAATGTGAAACAGGAAGTGTGTCATAACTTCAGCATACATCAACCGATCGTGATGAAACTTCAGGAGTGTGTTCGCTGTAAGAGGACGATCACATGGATGTGACTATTGTGTGTCAAAGTTATAGCGCCACCAACTGGCAGCAGGAAGTGTGTCATTTTCAAAATGCTTTGAAATCACCCTCTTATTTTAATCCAATTTGCTTCAAACTTCATCTGTATAATGTAAACATACGGCAGATGTAGACCTGTGAATGGATTCTTGATATCTTTGAAACTGTTGCCGTGGCGACGCATCAAACTTTCCAATTCTTTTAGGATGCTTTTGAGACCCTTAGCATGCTTCAAATTGCATGAAACTCATCAGACACATCACATTTAATAGCCAGTAGACATGTGCAAAGTTTCAGAAACGGGCGTGGTGAGGGCTCAGTAGCGCCACCTTTTGACAAAAGTGGGGTTGTTAGTTTTATCTACAGTTACAAAAATCAGTATGTATATTGTACTCCTCAAGCCGGACAACTTTCTAATTCACACTCAATAGCTAGGACCCACAGAAAGTCAGATATTTTAGTTTGAATGTAGTCATACTCCCTCTGAGCATATGTGTGAGCCTTTGCCTGTCTCTCTCTCTCTCTGTGTGTGTGTGTGTGTTTGTTAGCAGGGGGAGGGGGCTTAATTAACCATTTAACTGCTGTGTGTCTGGCCAGCATAAATAAAATACATTTCTTAAGCCTGGGATTTTTTAAATAAGTTTTTATTTTATTTTTTTATAAGTAAAGGCACATAGCCAGTTTAATTGTAGTGCATTGACAATAGTTTTATATAATTAGTTCATTAATTAAATTAACTTGGTCCATTAACTTGGTCTGAAAATTGGGTCCATAAATCAAACACACTTGCATATAATAATATTAAACTCGGTACACTTATAGATCTCATTAGCCCAAGCAACTTTAAGCCAGCAAAACAGGAAGTCGGTTGTTTCAGTCTGTAGCTATGTGAATGTTTTGCAAAACCAGCCTTTACATTTTTATTTCCCCCCTCTTAAGTAATTTTTAATTATTCCCACACCAAACTTCTTCAAAATTATGAAAATATATTAAAGATACTAAGGCATGTACTGGCCATCGGGACTACCGGGAGATTCCTGGTGGGCCGCGGTCTGCTTGGGCCGGCGGCCAGGCGCGTTATGTATTTTGTTTTTAAATCATTATTAATTGTAAATATATTCTATCGTAAGTATATTGTTAAATTGTCCAATTCCGGACTTATGCGTCTCTCTCATGAAGCCGCATGAAGCTGACGCGAGCTGCGAGACTGACAGGTCTGACTGTCTGACACTGGCCAATCGGAATCAAGTTCAGATTCTAGACTTGAGAAGCGGCCGCTTACACCGTGTCGTAACTACACACGACGCCGCGACACGCGATAAAAGGTATCTTTTCCATGTTAATAAATCAGAGTTTTTGTCCTAACCATACGCGACGGCGACATGCGAAGTTTCTAATTTAGAAACGGTTCCTATTTCTGCGACGTCGCGGCTGACAGAATGAAGAAATTACACTGGTTATGAGTACACATTATTTATTTTTAGTTAAAAATAGGTCACTGTGCCACAAGCCATAACGGATAATTTACCTCAGATTTTGAAAGCATTATAGTGTTCAAAATGAATTATGCAAACATACGACTGTACTTCATAACAACGACATTAACTGGCAGATGCCACCAAATGTGTTAAAATAAATGAATTATTTGCTGGACTTAAGTGAAAAGGAAAGCCATTTAATGACCATAGCACATAGTTGACGTGAAAAAAGGAGTATTTTGCATATAGGCTAAATATGCACATATATACATATTTTTTCGATTTGTATCCCTGAAAGTGCCTGGCAGAAGCCTACTGTCTGTGTCATAAATGTGAACATAATATTATCTACTGTCTGTGTCATAAATGTGAACATAAACTATATTTCATGAGGTGAAACATCACTGCCAGGAGCTACAGAATAGGGGAGCGCGGGGATAAATGTAGGCCCAAATGTAACACGGACATTTTACATAGTTTGTCAGTATCTAGCCGGCTGTCTTTCCGCTCTTTTTCTCTTGCTGCCAGAAGACGGTCTCCCGCGAATTTGCGGAACGTTTTGATTATATTTCGTGAAGATAATGGACAAAGAGTGTTTTGACATCATGAAAGTAAATTTTTTCATCGTAGATTTTTTTCTGTTTCCGGGTTGGATGTATACGCGTCCAAATCTAACTTTATATTGCCTTAATCACTGTCTTGTTGGCTCAAACACAGCACCGTTTTGAAACATGTCAGTAATTCCTAGCGACTGTTAGCTAGGTTTAATATGTAATACACAGCGGGGTTAGTTGTAACACAGTGTTCCAACTGCTGCCACAATGATAATCAAATGAAAACGGAGCCACACAACTTTTCAGGTTTGAGTATACATTTAACTTTGTTGGACTTTCACAAACAATGTTGTAATTTAAAATGTTTAAAATTTAGTGCACTATGAATGATAGCTTATTTATTTATTAAAAATATGGCCTGTTTTTAATAAACCATTTAAATTTTTATTCTAAGCTCATTTGTATTATTATTAATGTTATTATTATTAATAATAATATTTGTACATGCAGCTGCCACACAAATCTAATTTAATTGCAATTACAATATTTATATGTTTATTTTATTTTATTTATTATTTTTTATTGCAAAACCGTGCAGCCCTTTTCTACGTCTCTAGCTATGATATTGATCCATAACAAAAGGATGATTGGATGAGGAATTAAAAATGTTATTATTCACCATTTATTTTCTATAAGACCAGTGTTGGGGGTAACGAGTTACAAACGAGTTTGGGTAAGTAAAGTAACGCATTACACTGAAAATATTGGTAACTACACTACTTTACTATACTAAAGGAACGCGCTTTCCTGCGTTACCCAAGCCGTGTTTGCCTGTGTGGAGAGTTCCGTCTAGTGGTGCGTGCGCGCCGTTGCCATAGAGACCGATTTGAGTGAGAGAGAGAGGGAAGTGGAGAGAGAGAGACGGGTTTCAACAAATAGCAATATTCACATTACTTTCAGTTTATTGCTCGAAAGCACAAAAATATTTGAGTGAAATAGGCTATAGTAAATCCTAAGATTATTATTTGTGACATTAGAACAAAATATGTGGATATAAAAACATGTATATAGGCTAGGCTAAAGAACTAAATGAACGATCTCTATTTTCTAATTTCACTAAACATTTCATTAAGTTTCGTGGACATTTTATAAAACATGGATCTTAGGCTCATTTTGTAAACATAAATAACTGATTTAGATGCGCAAACTGGGTGCCGTTGCGGAGATGTAGGCTCCATGTTCGGTGCAGGTTCGGCTTCTTGTCGTTCATCCTCGGATGCGGCATCGCGTGCGCTGTTTGCCGCGCGCACCTTTCCGCTCGTTCGGACGCGTCAAGTAAAAACAAGGCTCGAAAGTCTTGGAAAACGAAATGAACAGGATTGTTGCAGGGTTCATTGTAGAAGACATGCTTCCCCTGTCGACCATTAATTCCCCAGGTTTAGAAAAATACATTTTAAATTAGGATTAAGAATTTTATGGGATAAAGTGACCTTTATTTTATTATTTTTCATTGACATCTTTTATTTTTTTTTTTAATTATTATTATTACCATGAGTCGAATAAAAAGCTGGTTTTGTTCTCAGGAGAAGAGTTTTATTCTCCCAGCCTGTTTTGAAACTTCTGTGATAAACACCATTTTAAAATTTTGAATTTTGAACCCCATTTTGTTTGTGAATTTTACAGTGCGGCATATTTATTTGTGCAGACAGGGATATTGTTCTTTCATGTCATTTTGTATACATTTTTACAATAAAGTGATGATAGGGCAAAAACTGATATGATGTTTGTCCATGTAGGCTACACGGTAAATTAAGAAACAGGAAAGTAAAGTAATAAGTAGTGAAGTTATTTTTCCAACGCAGTAACTAGTAAAGTAATCTCATTACAATTTACAGAAGTAACTAGTAACTAATTACTTTTTTGAGTAACTACCCCAACACTGTATAAGACTATACTAATATTGGAACTATAGCCATTTTATTCCTTTTTTTTAATTTAAGAATTATGTTTAAGTTTAAAAACAGACAGAATGGTTTAGTCAAAAAAGAAAAAAATCATTCATAGTGCTATACTGCCCTCTTGTGTTCAAAATTAGGTAGAACTATTGGATCAATATCCACACATTAATACAGTTGGCAATACAGTATAATAGGTAATACAGTAGGATTGGGGCCTTAAAAATCGCTAACTTAAAAAGTGAAAGTAACGGACGTCCACACAAGACCAGGCTTGGGAGGGTTACTTTAAAAATGTATTCCGATACAGTTACAAATTATTTCATAAAAAAAGGGTCCCACTTTATATTAAATGGCTTTAAGTACTATATACTTTTTCAAAAAGTAACTACAATCTGATTACTACTTTTTTTTGATGTAACTCACTAGATTTTTGTATCCTGATTACATAATGCCGTTGCATGTATTCTGTTGCTCCCACAAGACATTAGTCTGAATATTTTCCTGTATGAACAAAAAGGAGTTTCCATTGTTCGCACACAAACACACATTCGATCGTGCCTCTCTCGTGACTGTGTGTGCGTGTCATGTGTTCTAGGTTGTGTGCATGCACTTCTGAAGCTGCGCAGAAAATAATAAAATGCCATGCGGAGGACTAACGCAAAATGTGTGAGAAAATCCATTTGATTGTAGTTTAAGTTAGAAATAATTTCAGTGCTCTGGTCAATAGCTGTAGAGTGAAAACTGGTGAGTGCAGTATACAGCTTTCACAGAAAGAGAATGATGTGAGCACGTACGATTGGCAGTGAGTCCTGTGTGTGGACAAAATAGCTCAATAAGAGTAATAAAATACATGTGAAAAAAATCACATCATAATGTTTTAAAGAAGAGTGGTTTGATTAAAGTGGTGTAAATATACCCGATCCGGCAAAGATGGCAGTATCGGAGCTGATATCGATCCTGAGTATCGGATCGGCGCAATCCTAAATACTATAATGTAAACACAGTACAGATGTAGATCTGGATGTACACCTGACCTTTCAGAAGGTTGCTCACGCATACTTTGTGGTTAAAATGTGCCCTCAATGTGCACTTTTGCAGAGCCTTCACTGATGCAAGCTCTTCAGCACACTTCTTTTTGACAGTCAAAGCGGGGGTTATGTTTTTGCATGTCAAGTAGAATAACCCTAAAAGCACCAAGGTGGCGGTGCCACCGGCTTTATATATATATATATAAATATAGCTGCGAGCAGCGATTGCGGGCCAAAGCCGGCGGTACCGCCATCCCGGTGCCTTTAGGTAACTAAAGGCACCGGGGTTGCGGTGCCACCGGCTTGGGCCCGCAATCGCTGCTCGCAGCTATATTTATTATTATTATTTTTTTTTTTCTAACGACTATTCGGGCACTTTCGGGGCCCTTAACATGCTCAAAAACTCTTGAAACTTTGCACACGGGTCAGAACCCGCGGCCATCAGAGCCGGGCTGAAGCTGGTACACGGGCGCGGCAGGGCGGCTCGTCAGCGCCCCCTGGAACAGGGTCTGAACACTTTGTCCATAAATCAAACACGCTTGCATGTAATAATATGAAACTCGGTACACATGTCGATCTCATTGTTTCATATATACATCGCGCTTTTACTTTTTACCCCAGCCCAACAGGAAGTCAGATATTTACGGTTGTTTTTAAAACGGATGCAATGGAATTTAATGTACTCCTCCTAGAGCATTCATCCGCATGGAACGAAACTCGGTCAGCCTGAAGTCAAGACATAGAGGATCAAAAATTGCGAGGGGATTTTTGATATCTCGAACGGTTTGGCTGTGGCGAGGAAACAAAATTATGGTGAGAAACGTGAAACAGGAAGTGTGTCATAACTTCAGCATACATCAACCGATCTTGATGAAACTTCAGGAGTGTGTTCGCTGTAAGAGGACGATCACATGGATGTGACTATTGTGTGTCAAAGTTATAGTGCCACCAACTGGCAGCAGGAAGTGTGTCACTTTCAAAATGCTTTGAAATCACCCTCTTATTTTAACCCGATTTGCTTCAATCTTCATCTGTATAATGTAAATACACGGCAGATGTAGACCTGTGAATGGATTCTTGATATCTTTGAAACTGCTTCCGTGGCGACGCATTAAACTTTACCATTCTTTTAGGATGCTTTTGAGACCCTTAGCATGCTTCAAATTGCATGAAACTCGACAGACACATCACATTTATTAGCCAGTAGACACATGCAAAGTTTCAGAAACGGGCGTGGTGAGGGCTCAGTAGCGCCACCTTTTGACAAAAGTGGGGTTGTTAGTTTTATCTACAGTTACAAAAATCGGTATGTATATTGTACTCTTCGAGCCGGACAACTTTCTAATTCACACTCAATAGCTAGGACCCACAGAAAGTCAGATATTTTAGTTTGAATGTAGTCATACTCCCTCTGAGCATATGTCTGAGCCTTTGCCTGTGTGTGTGTGTGTGTGTGTGTGTGTGTGTTAGCAGGGAGAGGGGGCTTAATTAACCATTTAACTGCTGTGTGTCTGGCCAGCATAAATAAAATACATTTCTTAAGCCTGGGATTTTTTAAATAAGTTTTTATTTTATTTTTTTATAAGTAAAGGCACATAGCCAGTTTAATTGTAGTGCATTGACAATAGTTTTATATAATTAGTTCATTAATTAAATTAACTTGGTCCATTAACTTGGTCTGAAAATTGGGTCCATAAATCAAACACACTTGCATATAATAATATTAAACTCGGTACACTTATAGATCTCATTAGCCCAAGCAACTTTAAGCCAGCAAAACAGGAAGTCGGTTGTTTCAGTCTGTATGTGAATGTTTTGCAAAACCAGCCTTTACATTTTTATTTCCCCCCTCTTAAGTAATTTTTAATTATTCCCACACCAAACTTCTTCAAAATTATGAAAATATATTAAAGATACTAAGGCATGTACTGGCCATCGGGACTACCGGGAGATTCCTGGTGGGCCGCGGTCTGGTTGGGCCGGCGGCCCGGCGCGTTATGTATTTTGTTTTTAAATCATTATTAATTGTAAATATATTCTATCGTAAGTATATTGTTACATTGTCCAATTCCGGACTTATGCGTCTCTCTCATGAAGCCGCATGAAGCTGACGCGAGCTGCGAGACTGACAGGTCTGACTGTCTGACACTGGCCAATCGGAATCAAGTTCAGATTCTAGACTTGAGAAGCGGCCGCTTACACCGTGTCCTAACTACACACGACGCCGCGACACGCGATAAAAGGTATCTTTTCCATGTTAATAAATCAGAGTTTTTGTCCTAACCATACGCGACGGCGACATGCGAAGTTTCTAATTTAGAAACGGTTCCTATTTCTGCGACGTCGCGGCTGACAGAATGAAGAAATTACACTGGTTATGAGTACACATTATTTATTTTTAGTTAAAAATAGGTCACTGTGCCACAAGCCATAACGGATAATTTACCTCAGATTTTGAAAGCATTATAGTGTTCAAAATGAATTATGCAAACATACGACTGTACTTCATAACAACGACAATAACTGGCAGATGCCACCAAATGTGTTAAAATAAATGAATTATTTGCTGGACTTAAGTGAAAAGGAAAGCCATTTAATGACCATAGCACATAGTTGACGTGAAAAAATGAGTATTTTGCATATAAATATGCACATATAGACTATACATATTTTTTCGATTTGTATCCCTGAAAGTGCCTGGCAGAAGCCTATATCTACTGTCTGTGTCATAAATGTGAACATAATATTATCTACTGTCTGTGTCATAAATGTGAACATAAACTATATTTCATGAGGTGAAACATCACTGCCAGGAGCTACAGAATAGGGGAGCGCGGGGATAAATGTAACGCGGGGTTAAATGTAACACGGACATTTTACATAGCTTGTCAGTATCTAGCCGGCTGTCTTTCCGCTCTTTTTCTCTTGCTGCCAGAAGACGGTCTCCCGCGAATTTGCGGAACGTTTTGATTATATTTCGTGAAGATAATGGACAAAGAGTGTTTTGACATCATGAAAGTAAATTTTTTCATCGTAGATTTTTTTCTGTTTCCGGGTTGGATGTATACGCGTCCAAATCTAACTTTATATTGCCTTAATCACTGTCTTGTTGGCTCAAACACAGCACCGTTTTGAAACATGTCAGTAATTCATAGCGACTGTTAGCTAGGTTTAAAATATGTAATACACAGCGGGGTTAACACAGGGTTCCAACTGCTGCCACAATGATAATCAAATGAAAACGGAGCCACACAACTTTTCAGGTTTGAGTATACATTTAACTTTGTTGGACTTTCACAAACAATGTTGTAATTTAAAATGTTTAAAATTTAGTGCACTATGAATGATAGCTTATTTATTTATTAAAAATATGGCCTGTTTTTAATGTAATAAACCATTTAAATTTTTATTCTAAGCTCATTTGTATTATTATTAATGTTATTATTATTAATAATAATAATTGTACATGCAGCTGCCACACAAATCTAATTTAATTGCAATTACAATATTTATATGTTTATTTTATTTTATTTATTATTATTTATTGCAAAACCGTGCAGCCCTTTTCTACGTCTCTAGCTATGATATTGATCCATAACAAAAGGATGATTGGATGAGGAATTAAAAATGTTATTATTCACCATTTATTTTCTATAAGACCAGTGTTGGGGGTAACGAGTTACAAACGAGTTTGGGTAAGTAAAGTAACGCATTACACTGAAAATATTGGTAACTACACTACTTTACTATAATAAAGGAACGCGCTTTCCTGCGTTACCCAAGCCGTGTTTGCCTGTGTGGAGAGTTCCGTCGAGTGGTGCGTGCGCGCCGTTGCCATAGAGACCGATTTGAGTGAGAGAGAGAGAGGGAAGTGGAGAGAGAGAGACGGGTTTCAACATGGCAATATTCACATTAGGGCCTACTTTCAGTTTATTGCTCGAAAGCACAAAAATATTTGAGTGAAATGTAGGCTATAGTAAATCCTAAGATTATTATTTGTGACATTAGAACAAAATATGTGGATATAAAAACATGTATATAGGCTAGGCTAAAGAACTAAATGAACGATCTCTATTTTCTAATTTCACTAAACATTTCATTAAGTTTCGTGGACATTTTATAAAACATGGATCTTAGGCTCATTTTGTAAACATAAATAACTGATTTAGATGCGCAAACTGGGTGCCGTTGCGGAGATGTAGGCTCCATGTTCGGTGCAGGTTCGGCTTCTTGTCGTTCATCCTCGGATGCGGCATCGCGTGCGGTGTTTGCCGCGCGCACCTTTCCGCTCGTTCGGACGGGTCAAGTAAAAACAAGGCTCGAAAGTCTTGGAAAACGAAATGAACAGGATTGTTGCAGGGTTCATTGTAGAAGACATGCTTCCCCTGTCGACCATTAATTCCCCAGGTTTAGAAAAATAAATTTTAAATTAGGATTAAGAATTTTATGGGATAAAGTGACCTTTATTTTATTATTTTTCATTGACATCTTTTATTTTTTTTAAATTATTATTATTACCATGAGTCGACTAAAAAGCTGGTTTTGTTCTCAGGAGAAGAGTTTTGTTCTCCCAGCCTGTTTTGAAACTTCTGTGATAAACACCATTTTAAAATTTTGAATTTTGAACCCCATTTTGTTTGTGAATTTTACAGTGCGGCATATTTATTTGTGCAGACAGGGATATTGTTCTTTCATGTCATTTTGTATACATTTTTACAATAAAGTGATGATAGGGCAAAAACTGATATGATGTTTGTCCATGTAGGCTACACGGTAAATTAAGAAACAGGAAAGTAAAGTAATAAGTAGTGAAGTTATTTTTCCAACTCAGTAACTAGTAAAGTAATCTCATTACAATTTACAGAAGTAACTAACTAATTACTTTTTTGAGTAACTACCCCAACACTGTATAAGACTATACCAATATTGGAACTATAGCCATTTTATTCCTTTTTTTAATTTAAGAATTATGTTTAAGTTTAAAAACAGACAGAATGGTTTAGTCAAAAAAGAAAAAAATCATTCATAGTGCTATACTGCCCTCTTGTGTTCAAAATTAGGTAGACCTATTGGATCAATATCCACACATTAATACAGTTGGCAATACAGTATAATAGGTAATACAGTAGGATTGGGGCCTTAAAAATCGCTAACTTAAAAAGTGAAAGTAACGGACGTCCACACAAGACCAGGCTTGGGAGGGTTACTTTAAAAATGTATTCCGATACAGTTACAAATTATTTCATAAAAAAGGGTCCCACTTTATATTAAATGGCTTTAAGTACTATATACTTTTTCAAAAAGTAACTACAATCTGATTACTACTTTTTTTGATGTAACTCACTAGATTTTTGTATCCTGATTACATAATGCCGTTGCATGTATTCTGTTGCTCCCACAAGACATTAGTCTGAATATTTTCCTGTATGAACAAAAAGGAGTTTCCATTGTTCGCACACAAACACACATTCGATCGCGCCTCTCTCGTGACTGTGTGTGCGTGTCATGTGTTCTAGGCTGTGTGCATCCACTTCTGAAGCTGCTCAGAAAATAATAAAATGCCATGCGGAGGACTAACGCAAAATGTGTGAGAAAATCCATTTGATTGTAGTTTAAGTGAGAAATAATTTCAGTGCTCTGGTCAATAGCTGTAGAGTGAAAACTGGTGAGTGCAGTATACAGCTTTCACAGAAAGAGAATGATGTGAGCACGCACGATTGGCAGTGAGTCCTGTGTGTGGACAAAATAGCTCAATAAGAGTAATAAAATACATGTGAAAAAAATCACATCATAATGTTTTAAAGAAGAGTGGTTTGATTAAAGTGGTGTAAATCTACCCGATCCGGCAAAGATGGCAGTATCGGAGCTGATACCGATCCTGAGTATCGGATCGGCGCATCCCTAAATACTATAATGTAAACACAGTACAGATGTAGACCTGGATTGACACCTGACCTTTCAGAAGGTTGCTCACGCATACTTTGTGGTTAAAATGTGCCCCCAATGTGCACTTTTGCAGAGCCTTCACTGATGCAAGCTCTTCAGCACACTTCTTTTTGACAGTCAAAGCGGGGGTTATGTTTTTGCACGTCATGTAGAATAACCCTAAAAGCACCAAGGTGGCGGTACCACCGGCTTTATATATATATATATATATATAAATATAAATATAGCTGCGAGCAGCGATTGCGGGCCAAAGCCGGCGGTACCGCCATCCCGGTGCCTTTAGGTAACTAAAGGCACCGCGGTTGCGGTGCCACCGGCTTGGGCCCGCAATCGCTGCTCGCAGCTATATTTAACCATTTAACTGCTGTGTGTCTGGCCAGCATAAATAAAATACATTTCTTAAGCCTGGGATTTTTTAAATAAGTTTTTATTTTATTTTTTTATAAGTAAAGACACATAGCCAGTTTAATTGTAGTGCATTGACAATAGTTTTATATAATTAGTTCATTAATTAAATTAACTTGGTCCATTAACTTGGTCTGAAAATTGGGTCCATAAATCAAACACACTTGCATATAATAATATTAAACTCGGTACACTTATAGATCTCATTAGCCCAAGCAACTTTAAGCCAGCAAAACAGGAAGTCGGTTGTTTCAGTCTGTATGTGAATGTTTTGAAAAACCAGCCTTTACATTTTTATTTCCCCCCTCTTAAGTAATTTTTAATTATTCCCACACCAAACTTCTTCAAAATTATGAAAATATATTAAAGATACTAAGGCATGTACTGGCCATCGGGACTACCGGGAGATTCCTGGTGGGCCGCGGTCTGGTTGGGCCGGCGGCCCGGCGCGTTATGTATTTTGTTTTTAAATCATTATTAATTGTAAATATATTCTATCGTAAGTATATTGTTACATTGTCCAATTCCGGACTTATGCGTCTCTCTCATGAAGCCGCATGAAGCTGACGCGAGCTGCGAGACTGACAGGTCTGACTGTCTGACACTGGCCAATCGGAATCAAGTTCAGATTCTAGACTTGAGAAGCGGCCGCTTACACCGTGTCCTAACTACACACGACGCCGCGACACGCGATAAAAGGTATATTTTCCATGTTAATAAATCAGAGTTTTTGTCCTAACCATACGCGACGGCGACATGCGAAGTTTCTAATTTAGAAACGGTTATTTCTGCGACGTCGCGGCTGACAGAATGAAGAAATTACACTGGTTATGAGTACACATTATTTATTTTTAGTTAAAAATAGGTCACTGTGCCACAAGCCATAACGGATAATTTACCTCAGATTTTGAAAGCATTATAGTGTTCAAAATGAATTATGCAAACATACGACTGTAGCTACTTCATAACAACGACAATAACTGGCAGATGCCACCAAATGTGTTAAAATAAATGAATTATTTGCTGGACTTAAGTGAAAAGGAAAGCCATTTAATGACCATAGCACATAGTTGACGTGAAAAAAGGAGTATTTTGCATATAAATATGCACATATAGACTATACATATTTTTTCGATTTGTATCCCTGAAAGTGCCTGGCAGAAGCCTATATCTACTGTCTGTGTCATAAATGTGAACATAAACTATATTTCATGAGGTGAAACATCACTGCCAGGAGCTACAGAATAGGGGAGCGCGGGGATAAATGTAGGCCTAACGCGGGGTTAAATGTAACACGGACATTTTACATAGCTTGTCAGTATCTAGCCGGCTGTTTTTCCGCTCTTTTTCTCTTGCTGCCAGAAGACGGTCTCCCGCGAATTTGCGGAACGTTTTGATTATATTTCGTGAAGATAATGGACAAAGAGTGTTTTGACATCATGAAAGTAATTTTTTTCATCGTAGATTTTTTTCTGTTTCCGGGTTGGATGTATACGCGTCCAAATCTAACTTTATATTGCCTTAATCACTGTCTTGTTGGCTCAAACACAGCACCGTTTTGAAACATGTCAGTAATTCATAGCGACTGTTAGCTAGGTTTAAAATATGTAATACACAGCGGGGTTAACACAGGGTTCCAACTGCTGCCACAATGATAATCAAATGAAAACGGAGCCACACAACTTTTCAGGTTTGAGTATACATTTAACTTTGTTGGACTTTCACAAACAATGTTGTAATTTAAAATGTTTAAAATTTAGTGCACTATGAATGATAGCTTATTTATTTATTAAAAATATAGACTGTTTTTAATGTAATAAACCATTTAAATTTTTATTCTAAGCTCATTTGTATTATTATTAATGTTATTATTATTAGTAATAATAATTGTACATGCAGCTGCCACACAAATCTAATTTAATTGCAATTACAATATTTATATGTTTATTTTATTTTATTTATTATTATTTATTGCAAAACCGTGCAGCCCTTTTCTACGTCTCTAGCTATGATATTGATCCATAACAAAAGGATGATTGGATGAGGAATTAAAAATGTTATTATTCACCATTTATTTTCTATAAGACCAGTGTTGGGGGTAACGAGTTACAAACGAGTTTGGGTAAGTAAAGTAACGCATTACACTGAAAATATTGGTAACTACACTACTTTACTATAATAAAGGAACGCGCTTTCCTGCGTTACCCAAGCCGTGTTTGCCTGTGTGGAGAGTTCCGTCTAGTGGTGCGTGCGCGCCGTTGCCATAGAGACCGATTTGAGTGAGAGAGAGAGAGGGAAGTGGAGAGAGAGAGACGGGTTTCAACATGGCAATATTCACATTACTTTCAGTTTATTGCTCGAAAGCACAAAAATATTTGAGTGAAATGTAGGCTATAGTAAATCCTAAGATTATTATTTGTGACATTAGAACAAAATATGTCGATATAAAAACATGTATATAGGCTAGGCTAAAGAACTAAATGAACGATCTCTATTTTCTAATTTCACTAAACATTTCATTAAGTTTCGTGGACATTTTATAAAACATGGATCTTAGGCTCATTTTGTAAACATAAATAACTGATTTAGATGCGCAAACTGGGTGCCGTTGCGGAGATGTAGGCTCCATGTTCGGTGCAGGTTCGGCTTCTTGTCGTTCATCCTCGGATGCGGCATCGCATCGAAGAGTTTTATTCTCCCAGCCTGTTTTGAAACTTCTGTGATAAACACCATTTTAAAATTTTGAATTTTGAACCCCATTTTGTTTGTGAATTTTACAGTGCGGCATATTTATTTGTGCAGACAGGGATATTGTTCTTTCATGTCATTTTGTATACATTTTTACAATAAAGTGATGACAGGGCAAAAACTGATATGATGTTTGTCCATGTAGGCTACACGGTAAATTAAGAAACAGGAAAGTAAAGTAATAAGTAGTGAAGTTATTTTTCCAACTCAGTAACTAGTAAAGTAATCTCATTACAATTTACAGAAGTAACTAGTAACTAATTACTTTTTTGAGTAACTACCCCAACACTGTATAAGACTATACCAATATTGGAACTATAGCCATTTTATTCCTTTTTTTAATTTAAGAATTATGTTTAAGTTTAAAAACAGACAGAATGGTTTAGTCAAAAAAGAAAAAAATCATTCATAGTGCTATACTGCCCTCTTGTGTTCAAAATTAGGTAGACCTATTGGATCAATATCCACACATTAATACAGTTGGCAATACAGTATAATAGGTAATACAGTAGGATTGGGGCCTTAAAAATCGCTAACTTAAAAAGTGAAAGTAACGGACGTCCACACAAGACCAGGCTTGGGAGGGTTACTTTAAAAATGTATTCCGATACAGTTACAAATTATTTCATAAAAAAGGGTCCCACTTTATATTAAATGGCTTTAAGTACTATATACTTTTTCAAAAAGTAACTACAATCTGATTACTACTTTTTTTGATGTAACTCACTAGATTTTTGTATCCTGATTACATAATGCCGTTGCATGTATTCTGTTGCTCCCACAAGACATTAGTCTGAATATTTTCCTGTATGAACAAAAAGGAGTTTCCATTGTTCGCACACAAACACACATTCGATCGCGCCTCTCTCGTGACTGTGTGTGCGTGTCATGTGTTCTAGGCTGTGTGCATGCACTTCTGAAGCTGCGCAGAAAATAATAAAATGCCATGCGGAGGACTAACGCAAAATGTGTGAGAAAATCCATTTGATTGTAGTGTAAGTGAGAAATAATTTCAGTGCTCTGGTCAATAGCTGTAGAGTGAAAACTGGTGAGTGCAGTATACAGCTTTCACAGAAAGAGAATGATGTGAGCACGTACGATTGGCAGTGAGTCCTGTGTGTGGACAAAATAGCTCAATAAGAGTAATAAAATACATGTGAAAAAAATCACATCATAATGTTTTAAAGAAGAGTGGTTTGATTAAAGTGGTGTAAATATACCCGATCCGGCAAAGATGGCAGTATCGGAGCTGATACCGATCCTGAGTATCGGATCGGCGCATTCCTAAATACTATAATGTAAACACAGTACAGATGTAGACCTGGATGTACACCTGACCTTTCAGAAGGTTGCTCACGCATACTTTGTGGTTAAAATGTGCCCTCAATGTGCACTTTTGCAGAGCCTTCACTGATGCAAGCTCTTCAGCACACTTCTTTTTGACAGTCAAAGCGGGGGTTATGTTTTTGCATGTCAAGTAGAATAACCCTAAAAGCACCAAGGTGGCGGTGCCACCGGCTTTATATATATATATATATATATATATATATATATATATATATATAAATATAGCTGCGAGCAGCGATTGCGGGCCAAAGCCGGCGGTACCGCCATCCCGGTGCCTTTAGGTAACTAAAGGCACCGGGGTTGCGGTGCCACCGGCTTGGGCCCGCAATCGCTGCTCGCAGCTATATTTATATATATATATATTTATTATTTTTTTTTTTTTCTAACGACTATCCGGGCACTTTTGGGTCCCTTAACATGCTCAAAAACTCTTGAAACTTTGCACACAGGTCAGAACCCGCGGCCATCAGAGCCGGGCTGAAGCTGGTACCCGGGCGTTGCAGGGCGGCTCGTCAGCGCCCCCTGGAACAGGGTCTGAACACTTTGTCCATAAATCAAACACGCTTGCATGTAATAATATGAAACTCGGTACACATGTCAATCTCATCGTTTCATATATTCATCGCACTTTTACTTTTTACCCCAGCCCAACAGGAAGTCAGATATTTACGGTTGTTTTTAAAATTCTTGCAATGGAATTTAATGTACTCCTCCTAGAGCATTCATCCGCATGGAACGAAACTCGGTCAGCCTGAAGTCAAGACATAGACGATCAAAAATTGCGAGGGGATTTTTGATATCTCGAACGGTTTGGCTGTGGCGAGGAAACAAATTTATGGTGAGAAACGTGAAACAGGAAGTGTGTCCTAACTTCAGCATACATTAACTGATCTTGATGAAACTTCAGGAGTGTGTTCGCCGTAAGAGGACGATCACATGGATGTGACTATTGTGTGTCAAAGTTATAGCGCCACCAACTGGCAGCAGGAAGTGTGTCACTTTCAAAATGCTTTGAAATCACCCTCTTATTTTAACCCGATTTGCTTCAAACTTCATCTGTATAATGTAAACATACGGCAGATGTAGACCTGTGAATGGATTCTTAATATCTTTGAAACTGTTGCCGTGGTGACGCATCAAACTTTACCATTCTTTTAGGATGCTTTTGAGACCATTAGCATGCTTCAAATTGCATGAAACTCCTCAGACACATCACATTTATTAGCCAGTAGACATGTGCAAAGTTTCAGAAACGGGCGTGGTGAGGGCTCAGTAGCGCCACCTTTTGACAAAAGTTGGGTTGTTAGTTTTATCTACAGTTACAAAAATCAGTATGTATATTGTACTCCTCGAGCCGGACAACTTTCTAATTGACACTCTTTAACTAGGACCCACAGAAAGTAAGATATGTTTGTTTGAATCTGGTCATGCTCCCTTTGAGCCTACATCTCTGTCTCTCTCTGTGTGTGTGTTAGTAGGGGGAGGGGCTTAACTTAACCATTTCAGTGCTGTGTGTTTTTTTCTGCTGTGTAATTTCTTAATACATTTCTTAAGCCTGGTATGTTTTAAATAAGTTTTTATTTTAATTTTTATAAGTGAAGGCATAATATAACCAGTTAAATTGTAGTGCATTGACAATAGTTTTATATAATTAGTTTATTAATTAAATTAACTTGGTCCATAAACTTGGTCCAGCTGCGAGACTGACAGGTCTGACTGTCTGACACTGGCCAATCGGAATCAAGAGCGGAGAAGCGGCCGCTCCCATAGGCAGTATAGTATCTCCCCGCCCTGTGGAGGCATTCCGCTGGTCTCGTGAAGTTTCTCGCCGGTCTCGTCTCTGAGACCCCTACACCTGGTATTAAAATGCGATCTGTATCCAGATAAGTTATCCGGATAATAAAAAAGAAATATCAATGCAAGGTATTATGTTGTGATCGGATTGTGATCGATTTGCCTGACCATCTGGAGGTAGTCTGGCTCGCATTGTGTTCGGATCTTTACGTGTAAACGCAATCTGGTTGTTGATATCACACATGTATATTTTACTCCTCCCAAAAATGCTAAAAAATAAACGAGTGAGAGCGTTTACAGGCTGTTATAGTCAGACATGACGGCGCTACTGCGACACGCATCACCACCGCAGATAAGCAGCAGCTGGGCGTCAAACCAACGTGCAAACATCGCAAATAAAAGTGAAAGTAAGTCAGAGACGCTTAATCATCTACACAATCATCTTCAAGTAAAGAAAGAAATGATCTCTTGACTCTTACAAGGGCTGTTGCCACTCTCTCTTATTGATGTCTATTGATGAAATTAGCTGATGATCAATAAAATGCATGCTAATATCTGTAATAAACAACCGACAAAATTACTGTATGATGGTGTAAATAAAGAATCAGTCCAGCATCGCCATGTCAGTGTGTATTGATTCATCATTGTCTCTTCATAGTTTGCAAGAGACATTTAATAAACTGAGCGTATTTGATAAACTGAGCGTAGCCTATTCATCTGTCAATATAACCTCATTCTTTTTAATGATCAGAAGAACGCGTATCGACTACCGTTACAGTACAATATGTCCTAACTACACACGACGCCGCGACACGCGATAAAAGGTATCTTTTCCATGTAAATCAGAGTTTTTGTCCTAACCAGACGCGACGGCGACATGCGAAGTTTCTAATTTAGAAACGGTTCCTATTTCTGCGATGTCGCGGCTGACAGAATGAAGAAATTACACTGGTTATGAGTACACATTATTTATTTTTAGTTAAAAATAGGTCACTGTGCCACAAGCCATAACGGATAATTTACCTCAGATTTTGAAAGCATGTAATATTATAGTGTTCAAAATGAATTCTATGCAAACATACGACTGTATTTCATAACAACGACAATAACTTGAGGCAGATGCCACCAAATGTGTTAAAATAAATGAATTATTTGCTGGACTTAAGTGAAAAGGATAGCCATTTAACACTAGAACTCCCAAGGCGGTCATTTTGACCGTTTTTAAAATTTACAGTGTAATAACTTTGTTAAAATAAAATCAATGTGGCTGTAGGACTCTGACTTTTCCTAAATATGTGTATATTTTATTCTGGCACTGTTATTTTATTACAATCACAAAACACAAAACAGTTGCGTCCTATTTCTACCTAGAATGGCCATGGCGGTCATTTTGACCGCACGCATTATAAATATCATAAGTCCGCTATATTTCCCGCGATCAACACGCACATATTGTAGAAGTGCACAAATGAGCAAGTTTCGCGTCCATCACGCAACTGGCAAGCGAATTTCGCTCCGACAACATGAAATCAAAAGCCACTCAACTGGTGCGAGAGTCGGGTAGGCGGTCCGGGACGAAGATGATGAAGGCAGTGCCAAGTAAGGAGAAACTGCAAAAATTAAATCAAGGAGTCATGTGCCAAATGTCACAAAGTAGTGTGAGGGACTGAAGCTGCACGCGAAGCGGTGTTTTCCTATGTGTGTGTGCGTAACGTCAGTGAATGAAGCGGGGGGTTTCCACCGTTCAAATGAGCCCACATCTTTATTATCATCTATCGTAACATTGCAGATCTATTTATTTTTAGATTTCACATTGATTGTATTTGTATAACAGGGCTGTAGGCTACTGTATGAAGCTTTGACGTTTCCTAGATTTTTTGCATGTCTATTCACGTGGAGAGTGCGGTGAAAAAATATTTTTGACGCAAAACTTTCCTCGGCAGCACCTGTCGGGGAAATATTTTTGTATTGGCTTTATAATATGATATAATATTTTGCTTGTTTTAAGGGCGATGGCATTATAACATGACAACAGGAATTATAAGTGTCACTGGAAAACTTAAAGAGAAAGGTTCAAATGCAGATATGACATGACGAAAATGACGTTCAGTACAGCCAAATGAACGTTAAAGTTTGAACGGTCAGAATGACCGCTATGGTCGTTGTAGTAGTTATGGAATTCCGGTAGTTCTAGTGTTAATGACCATAGCACATAGTTGATGTGAAAAAAGGAGTATTTTGCATATAAATATGCACATAAATACATATTTTTTCAATTTGTCTCCCTGAAAGTGCCTGGCAGAAGCCTATACTGTCTGTGTCATAAATGTGAACATAATATTATCTACTGTCTGTGTCATAAATGTGAACATAATATTGTAACAGAATATTCTTATGCTATATTATATAAACTATATTTCATGAGGTGAAACATCACTGCCAGGAGCTACAGAATATATATTTCTGTAGGTCCTCACCGTGATGTTGCACTTCATGAAATATATGTAGTATAGCCTAAGAATATTCTATTAAAATATTAAGTGGCACATAAATTCAGACCAGTTATTTACAATAAAGCCTTATAAAATCATTTCCATTCCCTTTGTTTATTATTTTAATAGTTTTTTCTTGGTTTTGATAGTAAATAAAATCTAATCAGTAATTTTACATGCAGATTAATGCACGTATAGATTAATGCACGTGTGTGTGTGTGTTTGCATAGTGGGCCGGTCTGGATGAAGTGTCCAGTAGGGATCGACCGATATGGATTTTTTAGTACCGATACCGATTTTTTTCCCATCAGCCTTAGCCGATACCGATACGGGCTGCCGATTTTCTTGAGCCGATATTTGGAGCCGATACATTTTACTCCCTCAATTTACATCATAAAAATACATGATGTTAACAAATGTTACAGGTCTCAATTTAATAAAAGTAAAATTTAATTAACTTCAAAAATTAATATTTAACAAATAGTAAAAACATGTGAGGTAGAACAAGAACAAGTAGATAAACAATTTAACAAATATTAAAAACATGAGGTAGAACAAAAAAAGTTCAGTGCTGAAAATAAATATTTAAGCATAAATTAAATAATTACACTATTGCACACAGTAGCAACCAGCATAAAGTGCACATTGTACTTCATTTTAAAAGAAACGAACTATGTACTGCCATGGTTTCATTTTTTCTACATAAAATAAAATGAGCATTTCTAGTCTCTAATATCACTGCGATGGCGAGGGAGACACACACCACACGCGTCCAAACCTCAGCCAGGTGGGCTCTGAATAAATTTCCCACAAAAAGCACAGAACAACGTTGGCATTACTTAATCCTATGACCAGTGTTCGTTACAGCACCCGAATGCATACTAGGGCTGTCAAAATTGCTCAAATGGCGTTTGCATATTCCCTCTAAAAACATATTCGAACCTCCCGTTGCGCATTTTGTCATTGACGCGCATTACGTCAATAACAAAACACATTACTACAAAGAGACATAACTACTAGTATTAGATAGTTTATTTGAGTTTAAACATATTTGACAACGTATTAAAAAGCAAGTAAATCAACTAATGGCCAAGACCGCAGAGCTCTCTCGCTCACTCACTGTCTCGCCCGGGCACTCGCTCTCCCTCGCGCTCTCTGCGCGTCAGTCAAATGATCAACAACAAACAAATGTTGAGTGCTTATCAAGAGTTTTGTGCAAGCAATTTAAGGTTGTGACTCGCGACTCTTGTCCCAAATATAGCAGGCTTCATTCATTGATTGAAGTTTCACAGTATATTGAACCGACAGTGAGCGCTCCGAGCGAGCTGAGCAGCTGTGGTAACGTTATTAGTCTGCAACCGCGGGCGTGTTTTTCCACATTCAAATATTAACGTTAATTTTCACCTTCAAAATTAATACATATTCGAATTTAGAATATTCATAGACAGCCCTAATGCACACTGAACGGATAGTCTACACCTTAGCTATTTGCAGCTCCCTAATACAACGGCAAGCAGTTAAGTTTTATAGACGAGGCATTCGCGTTTTCCATTTGAACTCACAAACTTGCTTAGCTATATATATGCAAGCACATAACAGTTATAGAGCAACGTGTTTAAATTTTCAAAGTGTTTGACAATATTTCAGCTGTCAAACATTTAAAAGATGCTTTGAAAGTTTAAGTTACCGTTCTTGTGAAGAGCAGGTTGCACTCTGATAGTGGGGGAGGGCGGGGCACGTGAACTACAGTCTCCAGCAGCAGCACAGAGCTGCCCATGAACGCCTGCTTATAAATAATGTCGAGGAAAAAAAAAACTATCGGCGAACGCGCAGCCGTGTATCGGCCGATTCCGATACACGTAAAAACCGCAAATATCGGCCCGATATATCGGCCGGCCGATATATCGGTCGATCCCTAGTGTCCAGGGCTGATTTTTTGTCCCAGTCCAGCCCTGAATGGCAATATTCACATTACTTTCAGTTTATTGCTCGAAAGTACAAAAATATTTGAGTGAAATGTAGGCTATAGTAAACCCTAAGATTATTATTTGTGACATTAGAACAAAATATGTGGATATAAAAACATGTATATAGGCTAAAGAACTAAATGAACGATCTCTATTTTCTAATTTCACGACGTCCACACAAGACCAGGCTTGGGAGGGTTACTTTAAAAAATGTATTCCGATACAGTTACAAATTATTTCATAAAAAAAGGGTACCACTTTATATTAAGCGGCTTTCAGTACTATATACTTTTTCAAAAAGTAACTACAATCTGATTACTTTTTTTGATGTAACTCACTGTAATAATATACAGTTACTGGATTTTTGTATCCTGATTACATAATGCTGTTACATGTATTCTGTTGCTCCCACAAGACATTAGTCTGAATATTTTCCTGTATGAACAAAATGGAGTTTCCATTGTTCACACACAAACACACACAGAGTTCGATCGCGCCTCTCTCGTGACTGTGTGTGCGTGTCATGTGTTCTAGGCTGTGTGCATGCACTTCTGAAGCTGCTCAGAAAATAATAAAATGCCATGCAGAGGACTAATGCAAAATGTGTGGGAAAATCCATTTGATTGTAGTTTAAGTGAGAAATAATTTCAGTGCTCTGGTCAATAGCTGTAGAGTGAAAACTGGTGAATGCAGTATACAGCTTTCACAGAAAGAGAATGATGTGAGCACGTACGATTGGCAGTGAATCTTTTATGCGGACAAAATAGCTCAATAAGAGTAACAAAATACATGTGGAAAAAATCACATCGTAATGTTTTAAAGAAGAGTGGTTTGATTAAAGTGGTGTAAATATACCCGATCCGGCAAAGATGGCAGTATCGGAGCTGATAACGATCCTGAGTATCGGATCGGCGCATCCCTACATACTATAATGTAAACACAGTACAGATGTAGACCTTGATGTACACCTGACCTTTCAGAAGGTTGCTCATGCATACTTTGTGGTTAAAATGTGCCCTCGATCCGCACTTTTGCAGAGCCTTCACTGCTGCAAGCTCTTCAGCACACTTCTTTTTGACAGTCAAAGCGGGGGTTACGTTTTTGCACGTCATGTAGAATAACCCTAAAAGCACCAAGGGTGCGGTGCCACCGGCTTTATATATATATATATATATATATATATATATATATATATATATATATATATATATATATATATATATATATATTTATAAATATAGCTGCGAGCAGCGATTGCGGGCCAAAGCCGGCGGTACCGCCATCCCGGGGTTGCGGTGCCACCGGCTTGGGCCCGCAATCGCTGCTCGCAGCTATATTTATTAGGGCCCAAGCCCTGAAAGGGCGAAGGCCCTATTGTTTTCCTTAGGATTATTATTATTAGGGCCCAAGCCCTGAAAGGGCGAAGGCCCTATTGTTTTCCTTAGGATTATTATTATTATTATTATTATTATTATTATTATTATTTATACGACTATTTGGGCACTTTTGGGGCCCTTAACGTGCTCGAAAACTCTTGAAACTTTGCACACGGGTCAGAACCCGTGGCCATTACGGCCGGGCTGAAGATGGTACCCGGGCGTGGCAGGGGGGCTCGACAGCGCCACCTGGAATGGGGTCCGAACACTTGGTCCATAAATCAAACACGCTTGTACGTACTAATATGAAACTCGGTACACATGTTGATCTCATCATTTCATATATACGTCGCACTTTTACTTTTTACCCCAGCCCAACAGGAAGTCGGTTTTTTAAGGTTCTTTATAAAACACTTGCAATGGAATTTTTAATACTCCTCCTAGAGCTCTTATCCAAATTCTACGAAACTCAGTCAGCGTGAAGTCAAGACATTGAGGATTTTTGATATCTCGAACGGTTTGGCCGTGGCGAGGAAATGAAATCATGGCGAGAAACGTGAAACAGGAAGTGTGTCATAACTTCAGCATACATCAACCGATCTTGATGAAACTTCAGGAGTGTGTTCGCTGTAAGAGGACGATCACATGGATGTGACTATAGTGTGTCAAAGTTATAGCGCCACCAACTGGCAGCAGAAAGTGTGTCATTTTCATAATGCTTTGAAATCACCCTCTTATTTTAATCCAATTTGCTTCAAACTTCATCTGTATAATGTAAACATACGGCAGATGTAGACCTGTGAATGGATTCTTGATATCTTTGAAACTGTTGCAGTGGCGACGCATCAAACTTTCCAATTCTTTTAGGATGCTTTTGAGACCCTTAGCATGCTTCAAATTGCATGAAACTCATCAGACACATCACATTTAATAGCCAGAAGACATGTGCAAAGTTTCAGAAACGGGCGTGGTGAGGGCTCAGTAGCGCCACCTTTTGACAAAAGTGGGGTTGTTAGTTTTATCTACAGTTACAAAAATCAGTAATTGAGTTTCCATTGTTCACACACAAACACACACAGAGTTCGATCGCGCCTCTCTCGTGACTGAGTGTGTGTGCGTGTCATGTGTTCTAAGCGGTGTGCGCGCACTTCTGAAGCTGCGCAGAAAATAATAAAATGCCATGCGGAGGACTAATGCAAAATGTGTGGGAAAATCCATTTGATTGTAGTTTAAGTGAGAAATAATTTCAGTGCTCTGGTCAACAGCTGTAGAGTGAAAACTGGTGAATGCAGTACAGCTTTCATAAATCAAAGTTTCAAGAGTTTTTGAGCATGTTAAGGGCCCCAAAAGTGCCCGAATAGTCGTTAGAAAAAAAAATAAAAAAAATAATCGCAAGGAAAACAATAGGGCCTTCGCCCTTTCAGGGCTTGGGCCCTAAATATATATATACATAAATATAGCTGTGAGCAGCGATTGCGGGCCCAAGCCGGTGGCACCGCAACCCCGGTGCCTTTAGTTACCTAAAGGCTCCGGGGTGGCGGTACCACCGCCTTTGGCCCTTCATCGCTAATCGCAGCTATATTTATGTATATATATATATATATATATATATATATACACTGTATATAAATATAGCCGGTGGCACCGCCACCCTGGTGCCTTTAGGGTTATTGTGCACAAACGTAACACTGCTTTGACTGTAGAAAAGAAGTGTGCCGTAGAGCTTGCAACAGTGTGGGCTCTGCAAAAGTTCGCATCGAGGACACTTATCAACTAAAATGTATGCGTGAGCAACCTTTTGAAACCTAAAAAGAAAAATGAGACACCCTACAGACATTCATGGATTTGACGGACACATTACATAAGTACACAACACTGAAAATTCATATGAAGTGTGCCATTTGGGACAGGGCCTATGATCGTGAACACAGTTCAATGTTCCCTCTAACTTTTTTCTATTTTTTCACCACCTGAGCAAAAATATTCTTTATACCTGACCTGTACATCATATGTAGAAACACAATGTTTTCAACATTCAGTTGTAACTTTTAACTTGAATGTGCCATTTATATTTTATTTGACCCTTAATGTAACGTATTGGTATTAAATCATATTTGTGAAAAACAAGCAGTTAATTAAGAAGGCACTAAATGAAGCACATTTTAGGTTATCTGATATTTTTTCCAGTGCTGTTAACTGTACAGTCTTTACCAATAAATACTATGAAAAATAATTTACAAAATCTTTTGCAGGACAGTTCAATTCTTTACAATAAAAGAATATAGTAAGAAAGAAAAGTAAGCTGTTACACTGAGATGGTTTGGGAAAACCATAAAGTGTTTTTGTACAGTCAATGAATTGTGTACAGGAAGCATTTAACCATCAAAGTTAAATGGTTGTTTGTTGCTTATGAATTTCCAATATTTTCGCAAGGGGTTTCAAACTTTTATTTATATAAACAACCCTTGTGAGGTACTTTATTTAGCCTTAAAATATAATAAAATATAGGCCTAATATAACCTAAACAATACCTTTGTTAGATTCTTTATTCAGGCTCATAATATAATACAAAATTGGCCTAATATAATATAAAAAAAACGAATTGAAGTATTTGAAGTGATATTATATATCAGTTCAAATGCTTCAATTTGTGCACATAATATATTATTATAATATGAAAACCAACTGAAGCATTTAAATAGATCTAATAGCTAAATATTTTCAAGAAAAGTGAATATGCGAACTCTTTAATAGTAATCATACCTACCCCCCCCCCCCCACCCCACACACACAAAATCATCGATTTAAACAACCCTAAATAGCCGACTTCCTGTTGGGCTGGGGTAAAAAGTAAGAGTGTGAAGTATATATGAACCGATGAGATCTATATGTGTACCAAGTTTCATATTATTACATGCAAGTGTGTTTGATTTATGGACCAAATTTTCAGATCAAGTTTATGGACCAAGTTAATTTAATTAATAAACTAACTATATAAAACTATTGTCAATGCACTACAATTAAACAATTTGAAAATTTACGGTTGTTTTTAAAACGCATGCAATGGAAATTAATATACTCCTCCTAGAGCATTCATCCACATGGAACGAAACTCGGTCAGCCTGAAGTCAAGACATAGAGGATAAAAAAATTGCGAGGGGATTTTTGATATCTCGAACGGTTAGGCTGTGGCGAGGAAACAAAATTATGGCGAGAAACGTGAAACAGGAATTGTGTCATAACTTCAGCATACATTAACTGATCTTGATGAAACTTCAGCAGTGTGTTCTCTGTAAGAGGACGATCACATGGATGTGACTATTGTGAGTCAAAGTTATAGCGCCACCAACTGGCAGCAGGAAGTGTGTCACTTTCAAAATGCTTTGAAATCACCCTCTTATTTTAACCCGATTTGCTTCAATCTTCATCTGTATAATGTAAATACACGGCAGATGAAGACCTGTGAATGGATTCTTGATATCTTTGAAACTGTTTCCGTGGCAACACATTAAACTTTACCATTCTTTTAGGATGCCTTTGAGACTCTTAGCATGCTTGAAATTGCATGAAACTCGACAGACACATCACATTTATTAGCCAGTAGACACATGCAAAGCTTCAGAAACAGGCGTGGTGAGGGCTCAGTAGCGCCACCTTTTGACAAAAGTGGGGTTGTTAGTTTTATCTACAGTTACAAAAATTGGTATGTATATTGTACTCCTCGAGCCAGACAACTTTCTAATTCACACTCAATAGCTAGGACCCACAGAAAGTCCGATATTTTTGTTTGAATGTAGTCATACTCCCTCTGAGCCTATGTCTGAGCCTTTGCCTGTCTGTGTGTGTGTGTTTGCAGGGGGAGGGGGCTTAACAATTTCACTGCTGTGTGTCTGGCCAGCATAAAGAAAATACATTTCTTAAGCCTGGGATTTTTTAAATAAGTTTTTATTTTATTTTTTTATAAGTAAAGGCATATAGCCAGTTTAATTGTAGTGCATTGACAATAGTTTTATATAATTAGTTCATTAATTAAATTAACTTGGTCCATAAACTTGGTCTGAAAATTGGTTCCATAAATCAAACACACTTGCATATAATAATATTAAACTCGGTACACTTATATATCTCATTAGCCCAAACAACTTTAAGCCAGCCCAACAGGAAGTTGGTTGTTTCGGTCTGTATGTGAATGTTTTGCAAAACCAGTCTTTACATTTTTATTTCCCCCCTCTTAAGTAATTTTTTTATTATTTATTATTTATTTATTTTTTTTTATTATTTTATTATTTTATTAAAAGTTTTAATTATTCCCACCAAACTTCTTCAAAATTATGAAAATATATTAAAGATACTAAATTGTGAACGGATATCGAATGGCGAGGGATTATGTCAAAAAAAGAATCAGGAAACGTCTCATATCTTCTAAAAATTTTATTATTCACCATTTATTTTCTATAAAACCAGTGTTGGGGGTAACAAGTTACAAAGTAACGAATTACAGTAACGATATTACTTTTTTGGGTAAGTAAAGTAACGCATTACACTGAAAATATTGGTAACTACACTACTTTACTATACTAAAGTAACGCGCTTTCCTGCGTTACCCAAGCCGTGTTTGCCTGTGTGGAGAGTTCCGTCTAGTGGTACGTGCGCGCTGTTGCTATAGAGACCGATTTGAGTGAAGGAGAGAGGGAAGTGGAGAGAGAGAGACGGGTTTCGGCAAATGGCAATATTCACATTACTTTCAGTTTATTGCTCGAAAGCACAAAAATATTTGAGTGAAATGTAGGCTATAGTAAACCCTAAGATTATTATTTGTGACATCAGAACAAAATATGTGGATATAAAAACATGTATATAGGCTAAAGAACTAAATGAACGATCTCTATTTTCTAATTTCACTAAACATTTCATTAAGTTTCGTGGACATTTTATAAAACATGGATCTTAGGCTCATTTTGCAAACATAAATAACTGATTTAGATGCGCAAACTGGGTGCCGTTGTGGAGATGTAGGCTACATGTTCCGTGCAGGTTCGGCTTCTTGTCGTTCATCCTCGGATGCGGCATCACGTGCGCTGTTTGCCGCGCGCACCTATCCGCTCATTCGGACGCATCAAGTAAAAACAAGGCTCGAAAGTCTTGGATAACACAAAACGAAATGAACAGGATTGTTGCAGGGTTCATTGTAGAAGACATGCTTCCCCTGTCGACCATTAATCCCCCAGGTTTAGAAAAATACATTTTAAATTAGGATTAAAAATTTTATGGGATAAAGTGACCTTTATTTTATTATTTTTCATTGACATCTTATTTTTTTTTAATTATTATTATTACCATGAGTCGAATAAAAAGCTGGCTTTGTTCTCAGGAGAAGATTTTTATTCTCCCAGCCTGTTTTGAAACTTCTTTGTTAAACACCATTTTAAAATTTTGAACCCCATTTTGTTTGTGAATTTTACAGTGCGGCATATTTATTTGTGCAGACAGGGATATTGTTCTTTCATGTCATTTTGTATACATTTTTACAATAAAGAGATGATAGGGCAAAAACTGATATGTTTGTCGATGTAGGCTACACGGTAAGTTAAGAAACGGGAAAGTAAAGTAATAAGTAGTGAAGTTACTTTTCCAACGCAGTAACTAGTAAAGTAATCTCATTACAATTTACAGAAGTAACTAGTAACTAATTCCTTTTTTTGAGTAACTACCCCAACACTGTATAAGACTATACATATATTGGAACTATATCCATTTTATTCCTTTTTTTAAATTTAAGAATTATGTTTAAGTTTAAAAACAGCCAGAATGGTTTAGTCAAAAGAGAAAAAAAAATCATTCATAGTGCTATACTGCCCTCATGTGTTAAAAATTAGGTAGAACTATTGGATCAATATCCACACATTAGGTAATACAGTAGGATTGGGGCCTTAAAAATCGCTAACTTAAAAAGTGAAAGTAACGGACGTGCACACAAGACCAGGCTTGGGAGGGTTACTTTAAAAATGTATTCCGATACAGTTACAAATTATTTCATAAAAAAGGGTCCCACTTTATATTAAATGGCTTTAACCCCCTGGGGACCAAGGTGTATTTGGGGTCCTTGAGAGGTTCTGACATGCCCTGACATCTGTGTTTTTTTCAGCTGCTTATAAACATATTAATGGCACAGGTGAAATTACACTATATTTAGAAGAAACAGGGCAACCATGACATATGGACAACATGTTTGTACATGTTTGTATTTTTGAGAGAATATTGTTTATGCGTGGTTATTGTAAAAACTAAAAATGAAAGTTTCTGAAATAAGGCCACAAAACACATGTGAAATATGCGTCCACAAGACTTTTGACTGATTGATGTTGTTGCCTAGGGTTTTTTCTTCACAATGATCTGAAAATCATCCCCCTAATCATTCACATAAAACTGTGAATTGGCTTATATTGTGAAAAACATTTTTTTGTTTGCCAAGGCAATATGCGAATGGGCGTGAACAGGCCAGCCCAATCATGTATAATTAGGTGATTCACACCTGAGAGAGACAAAGACATGCTGCATGCATAATAATGAGCCTTTCATTCAGGTGAGTCAGACAGGAAAAAAATGAAAGGACAACATACATATATATATACATCAGAAGGTCAGATGCAAAAGCCTCTAAGTTCCATTTTAAATTCTTCTAGAATGATCATTTTTATCAAGCTTGTAAGCTTTAAGTTCAGTAATTTCACTTAAATGACAATTAATTGGTAGTCTTCGTTGCCATTGTGTGAAATTACTGAAGTTATATATACAAGCTTGATAAAAATGATCATTCTAGAAAAAATTCAAATGGCACTTAGAGGCTTTTGCATCTGAGCTCTTCATATATATGTATGTATAAAATCAAAGTATAAATGAAAGTCAAAACCCATTTTTTGTCATACCTGGAAACAAATCCTGGTCAAATATTATATGGGCCATGTAGAATTGGTTCAGAGTTAGAGTTTAAAACATCAAGATGTTTTAAACGCTAACCGAAAAGTGTGTTTAAATATGATTCGGGTGTGTGGCTAAGAAAATAATATGAGCAGAACTCTAACAGTCTCTAACTAAATGAACGTTCGTTCGTACGTCCGTCCACATGCCCGAATCATATTTAAACACAATTTTTTGGTTATAGGTACAGATAAATAATGTTATCTTACTAATGTAAGGATGTCACATGAGATTCTTGTTCCAATGAAAGCGAAAGTGAATGAACGCACTGCGCGCGTGTCTGTGAATTCGTCTATTCTTTCCTATCAGACGCGCATTTGATATTTACACAGTCTTTGTAGACACTATTCAATAACGCGATTAGAACAAAGCACTTATAATAAATTACTTACTGCATCAGCTGAATCCGTGCTCCTCAAAATGAAAGTATAAGGTAACTTTTTTCCAGGATCTCCTCACTGCGCATGCAAGACTAAAGAATAGGACGAGGTTATCCGTAATAAACTGTGTTTTTATCGATATGGGCATAAACTGTATGTTTTTATCCATGTGGGCGTTTTCATGGCTTGCCTCAACATTAGAATTTGAATAGCACGCGCTCCCAGTGGGCGCGGTTACATTAGCACCTCATTTGCTGTAATGAGGTGAAAGGGAAAATCCTGACATCTCTTTCTTTTCATACAGATTACATCAACTGAGAGTAGTTGCTTTTTATATAAATGACTTAAATTAAAAGAAGAAAATCTCAGCTTCATAAAGAGAGATTTTTCGTGTGTCTGTGATAAGTATTTAATGAGTTACAGCTCTTTTTTCGGACGCGTTTCAGAAAGATTTTTGCGGAGACAGAGTGAGTTGAAAGCGCACCCTGTTTAATTCATTTATTTTACAAAAACACAAGGTTTTGATATTAATAAGAGTGTACACAAAAAAAAGAAGACCCTCTATAGTTTATAATCATGTATCGATTTTATTTATATGACCATCAATGACGGAGTATTTTAAGTCTATGTTGCAGCTGTGTGAAAAAAAACGATCAAAACGCGGGGGCGCGTTTTTGGTCCCCAGGGGGTTAAGTACTATATACTTTTTCAAAAAGTAACTACAATCTGATTACTACTTTTTTGATGTAACTCACTGGATTTTTGTATCCTGATTACATAATGCCGTTACATGTATTCTGTTGCTCCCACAAGACATTAGTCTGAATATTTTCCTGTATGAACAAAATGGAGTTTCCATTGTTCACACACAAACACACACAGAGTTCGATCGCGCCTCTCTCGTGACTGTGTGTGCGTGTCATGTATTCTAGGCTGTGTGCATGCACTTTTGAAGCTGCGCAGAAAATAATAAAATGCCATGCGGAGGACTAACGCAAAATGTGTGGGAAAATCCATTTGATTGTAGTTTAAGTGAGCAATAATTTCAGTGCTCTGGTCAATAGCTGTAGAGTGAAAACTGGTGAGTGCAGTATACAGCTTTCACAGAAAGAGAATGATGTGAGCACGTACGATTGGCAGTGACAGTGAGTCCTGTGTGTGGACAAAATAGCTCAATAAGAGTAATAAAATACATGTGAAAAAAATCACATCATAATGTTTTAAAGAAGAGTGGTTTGATTAAGTGGTGTAAATATACCCGATCCGGCAAAGATGGCAGTATCAGAGCTGATAACGATCCTGAGTATCGGATCGGCGCATCCCTAAATACTATAATGTAAACACAGTACAGATGTAGACCTGGATGTACACCTGACCTTTCAGAAGGTTGCTCACGCATACTTTGTGGTTAAAATGTGCCCTCAATGTGCACTTTTGCAGAGCCTTCACTGATGCAAGCTCTTCAGCACACTTCTTTTTGACAGTCAAAGCGGGGGTTATGTTTTTGCACGTCATGTAGAATAACCCTAAAAGCACCAAGGTGGCGGTGCCACCGGCTAAATATATATATATATATATATATATAGCTGCGAGCAGCGATTGCGGGCCAAAGCCGGCGGTACCGCCATTGCGGTGCCACCGGCTTGGGCCCGCAATCGCTGCTCGCAGCTATATTTTTCCTTGTTATTATTATTATTTTTTTCCTAACGACTATTCGGGCACTTTTGGGGCCCTTAACATGCTCAAAAACTCTTGAAACTTTGCACACGGGTCAGAACCCGCGGCCATCAGAGCCGGGCTGAAGCTGGTACCTGGGCGTGGCAGGGCGGCTCGTCAGCACCCCCTGGAACAGGGTCTGAACACTTTGTCCATAAATCAAACACGCTTGCATGTAATAATATGAAACTCGGTACACATGTCGATCTCATCGTTTCATATATACATCGCACTTTTACTTTTTACCCCAGCCGAACAGGAAGTCAGATATTTATGGTTGTTTTAAAACGCATGCAATGGAAATTAATATACTCCTCCTAGAGCATTCATCCACATGGAACGAAACTCGGTCAGCGTGAAGTCAAGACATAGAGGATCAAAAATTGCTTGGGGACTTTTGATATCTCGAACGGTTTGGCCGTGGCGAGGAAATGAAATCATGGCGAGAAACGTGAAACAGGAAGTGTGTCATAACTTCAGCGTACATTAACTGATCTTGATGAAACTTCAGCAGTGTGTTCGCTGTAAGAGGACGATCACATGGATGTGACTATTGTGAGTCAAAGTTATAGCACCACCAACTGGCAGCAGGAAGTGTGTCACTTTCAAAATGCTTTGAAATCACCCTCTTATTTTAACCCAATTTGCTTCAATCTTCATCTGTATAATTTAAATACACGGCAGATGAAGACCTGTGAATGGATTCTTGATATCTTTGAAACTGTTTCCGTGGCAACGCATTAAACTTTACCATTCTTTTAGGATGCCTTTGAGACTCTTGGCATGCTTGAAATTGCATGAAACTCGACAGACACATCACATTTATTAGCCAGTAGACGTGTGCAAAGTTTCAGAAACGGGCGTGGTGAGGGCTCAGTACGCCACCTTTTGACAAAAGTGGGGTTGTTAGTTTTATCTACAGTTACAAAAAACGGTATGTATATTGTACTCCTCGAGCCAGACAACTTTCTAATTCACACTCAATAGCTAGGACCCACAGAAAGTCAGATATTTTTGTTTGAATGTAGTCATACTCCCTTTGAGCCTATGTCTGAGCCTTTGCCTGTGTGTGTGTGTGTGTGTGTTTGTTTGTGTGTGTTTGCAGGGGGAGGGGGCTTAACCATTTCACTGCTGTGTGTCTGGCCAGCATAAAGAAAATACGTTTAGAAAAGGCATATAGCCAGTTTAATTGTAGTGCATTGACAATAGTTTTATATAATTAGTTCATTAATTAAATTAACTTGGTCCATAAACTTGGTCTGAAAATTGGGTCCATAAATCAAACACACTTGCATATAATAATATTAAACTCGGTACACATATAGATCTCATTAGCCCAAACAACTTTAAGCCAGCCCAACAGGAAGTTGGTTGTTTCGGTCTGTATGTGATTGTTTTGCAAAACAAGCCTTTACATTTTTATTTCCCCCCTCTTAAGTCATTTTTAATTATTCCCACCAAACTTCTTCAAAATTATGAAAATATATTAAAGACTAAATTGTGAACGGATATCGAATGGCGAGGGATTATGTAAAAAAAAGAATCAGGAAACGTCTCATATCTTCTAAAAATTTTATTATTCACCGTTTATTTTCTATAAGAACAGTGTTGGGGGTAACGAGTTACAAAGTAACGAATTACAGTAACGATATTACTTTTTTGGGTAACTAAGTACACTCTTAGAAGAAAAGGTTCTATATAGAACCTTAAAAGGTTCTAAAGCGCTACGTATTTGGAACCCCTAAAATTTTCTATATCAAAATTCAAGATATGGGGGTTAGAAAATGTATATATTTATATCATTTTATGTAGTTAATCAATATACCACGAAGAGTGCCCTTTCAGATTTTCTCCTCCAAAAATCTGCATGATTAAAATGTGATATTAAGTTTAATAAACAATAATTTAATTACAGCTACAAAATATTGAAGAATAATGTAACTTATGAATGAAAAATAGCCTACAAAGAACCTTTGTGCCAAACGGATTCTTTATTGTCATTAAAGAACCTTTTTTAGCATAAAATGTCATTTGGAGTTTTTCTAAGAGTGTAAAGTAACGCATTACACTGAAAATATTGGTAACTACACTACTTTACTATACTAAAGGAACGCGCTTTCCTGCGTTACCCAAGCCGTGTTTGCCTGTGTGGAGAGTTCCGTCTAGTGGTGCGTGCGCGCTGTTGCCATAGAGACCGATTTGAGTGAAGGAGAGAGGGAAGTGGAGAGAGAGAGACGGATTTCGGCAAATGGGAATATTCACATTACTTTCAGTTTATTGCTCGAAAGCACAAAAATATTTGAGTGAAATGTAGGCTATAGTAAACCCTAAGATTATTATTTGTGACATTAGAACAAAATATGTGGATATAAAAACATGTAGGCTATATAGGCTAAAGAACTAAATGAACGATCTCTATTTTCTAATTTCACTAAACATTTCATTAAGTTTCGTGGACATTTTATAAAACATGGATCTTAGGCTCATTTTGTAAACATAAATAACTGATTTAGATGCGCAAACTGGGTGCCGTTGCGGAGATGTAGGCTACATGTTCGGTGCAGGTTTGGCTTCTTGTCGTTCATCCTCGGATGCGGCATTGCGTGCGCTGTTTGCTGCGCGCACCTTTACGCTCGTTCGGACGCGTCAAGTAAAAACAAGGCTCGAAAGTCTTGGATAACACAAAACGAAATGAACAGGATTGTTGCAGGGTTCATTGTAGAAGACATGCTTCCCCTGTAGACCATCCCCAGGTTTAGAAAAATACATTTTAAATTAGGATTAAGAATTTTATGGGATAAAGTGACCTTTATTTTATTATTTTTCATTGACATCTTTTATTTTTTTTAATTATTATTATTACCATGAGTCGAATAAAAAGCTGGTTTTGTTCTCAGGAGAAGAGTTTTATTCTCCCAGCATGTTTTGAAACTTCTGTGTTAAACACCATTTTAAAATTTTGAATTTTGAACCCCATTTTGTTTGTGAATTTTACACAGTGAGTTTTGTTTGTGAGTTTTATCCTTGGCGTTTTGTTTTTCCAGTAGAAGCGAGTTATTATGGAGTCTACTGATTTAAACCAGGTGAGTGTGGGGTGGGTTGGAATCATTGAGAATAGGTAAATTAATTTTTGGTAAAATCGTCATTTTTATTGCTGCTATCCTGCCGATTATGGAGATTGGGAGGTTGAGCCACCTGAGCAAATCATCTTCTATTTTTTTAGTAGTGGGGTGAAGTTGAGTGTTACCAATTCTGACAGTCTGGAGGAAATCTTAATGCCTAAGTAAGTGATGTGATCATGACATATAGGTATAGGTGATTGGTGGGGTGCCACTGTAACCCCCTTATCTGGTTCATTCTTTCGACCCTCCCGGAAAGGACCACACGGAGACGAAGTCGAGACGAATCAACACCCATCACGTGTTTACTGGAGATATATGAAATAACACCATACAGACTTGTAATACAGCTCATCCGGTCACATAACATTCTCCTCAACAGCTCGCATAAACTCTTTTATCAATTCAACAGACAATAAATCACGTTTTTATCGCGATTAAAAGCTCAGTCTCTTTTCTTTCTTTTCTCTGAACACAGAAAACATAACATACAAACAGTACATCATACCTGGAGATATATGAAATAACACCATACAGACTTGTAATACAGCTCATCTGGTCACATAACTGTCAAAAATAAATATGAAGCAAATTACATGTGGATATAAGCAAACACAACGAAAACCATGTGCTCATAATGAGCTCGACAATGAGTTTCAGTAAAAGATAAATTATTCATAAACTCTGTCTCTTATGACTCAATTATGAAATAAAATACTTTCAAAAGAACAATTCTGTTCTTAAAAGAGAAATAGTCATCACTGACAACACTTTATTTCCGTTTGACCGGAGAGAGATTTTTTACCTACCATTCTCCTCAACAGCTCGCATAAACTGAAGAGAAAATGGCGGATGACACTAATAGGTACTCTATTCGCCTGTAGGTGTCCCCATATCCATTTCTTAGATGCACTTGGTACATTATAGAACATTAACAAACATATTGGCATAATTCATTACAAATTTCTTTTACCCGTTACACCACATCCAATTTGGTTTTATGTAAAGGGAGGATGGAAGATTTATTCCAGTTTATTGCATAATCGGATATTTTTGAGAAGGACTGGATTGTTTTAATTATTTCTTGAGTAGATGTTAGGGGTTCTTGTATATATAGTAGGATATCATCTGCATAAAGTGAGATTTTGTGTTTGTTGTGGTGTTTCAATATCTTTGATTGCTGGGTTTTGCTAAAGGTTCAATAAAACCTTTATTGAACCTTTATAAAACCTTTATAAAAAAATGATAGCTGCTGCTAAAGGTTCAATAAAAATCGTAAATTGGGATGGAGAGAGTGGACATCCCTGCCTCGTCCCCCTGTGCAGTGTGAAGCTTTGTGATGTTAGTCCGTTCGTTGTGACTGTGGCCGATGGTGATGTGTATAAAATCTTGATCCAGTTAATAAATGACTCTCCAAAGCCTGATTTTTGTAACGTGGTGAATACAAATTTCCAGTTGACCCTGTCAAAAGCTTTTTCGGCGTCTAATGTGGCAATGAGAGTATCTTTCTGTTGAACTGATGAGTAGTGCATTAAATTGTATAATCTGCGGGTATTATTAGATGCGTGTCTACTAGGGATGGGGCCGATCCGATCCAGTATATTTCACGTATCGGATTTTTCCGATCCAACCTGCGGAGAAATCCGATATTTATGAGCCATGTCTGTGCTTTAACTATATCTCCTGAAATGACTGCAAAAGGGATTCCCCGGGCCTGCTAGTCCGCTAGCTGGCTGCAAACTGTGGAATGGATATCCTGAACGGCGGTGCAGCTCAATCATAGACTGTAAAAAATAGGGCTCAATGAGACACACAGACCCCCGCTCAGGAAACCCATTCCGCAGTTTGCAGCCAGCTAGCAGGCTACCAACATGTTCGCTGTGTCGAAATCATATGGTGGAAATACTTCACACTGGAAACACCGCAGCAGAGCAAGATCGCAAAATGCAATGTTTGCAAAGCCGTATTAATTAAAGGGGTAGTCTAGTCCTCTTTTTCTTTGCATGATTGTGTTTATGGGGTGCAATATAACATGTATTCGTGGTTTTTCTTTTTTTAAAAGTCTTATTTTTCATAAACTTCACCTTTATTGTAAGCCGCGCTCTCCTCTGTCCCCTGAACGAGCGGTTTACTTCCTGATTCTATGAAAACACTCCCGCAGAAACACGTCGTGGGCTCAGATTGGTTCGTTTGGGCAGGTGTGTTGTGATTGGCTAAACTGTCGCTCACGTTGTCCGGAAGGTTAACGCCTATTACCTTACTGGGAAACGCCAGCTCCGGTCCAGATGTAAATAATGGTGTCTAACTGCAGTAGCAGTTTGAGGCAGAATCAGACCGAGAAAGCCGCGATGAAGCGAGTAAAACAGAACCACACCACACACGGCTCTTTCTAAACGTTTCTGAATGATAAGTTGACATATTTTTTTAACCATATACACGTTTGTTTTACACAATAGCATCTGACTGGCAACGATAGCAACTGACTGCCTACTAATGTTAAGCACAAACAGCGTTGGCAAGTTTACGTTCTTGATCAAATCGAAAATAACGTCATAAAGCATATATACATGAAAAATACGTTTAAAACATTAGTACTTATACAAAATTCAGGTCCATAATGTTTGTACCCATTTGTCGTAGACACAAAATACTAGCATTACTAGTAGCATATAGTGGCTATAAAGCCAGCGCTGGCATTTTGAAAAAATAAAACATAAATAAAACACAGGCTAACGTTACGTCTGGAATTATACATGCAAATACATTTAAAACGATTAAGTCTTAGCCTACTTACAGGTTGTGGTCCAACAACTGCTGCCTCTGGTTTTAAGGTTGGATCTGCTTCATGGTTTATTAACAGTTTCTTGCTGTATTGATCTCGTTGAGATTCTAGAAGCTGTCTTCCGTAAAATGCGCAGCACAGAGAGCTAGATTACGATCGTCACTTTCAGGAATATAATCAAACATAAATTGTATCCATTGTTGATGAAGTATAGCATCCGTGGGAAGCTTGAAACACAGAAGACCTGACAGCTGCGTGAACACAACTCACTCGACATGCTGCAGAAATATGCGCATGCCATTTCCTGCATATTTGAGGGAGTGTTTGATGCAAATGTGCGGGTTAGTGACATACCATAACCCGTTGTAGTCCCAATCGAGTCGTTTTTGTAGGCGTTTACACTTCCTGGTTTTTAAAAGACGATATCTCTGCTTACATTGAACTTTCAGCGCTGCAACTTTGCAGATACTGTTAATGCACCATCAGCAACATTACACACTATTTAAAATAAAAAAAGTGAACCTTTAATGGACCACCCCTTTAAACTATTTGTCTGTGGTGCATGCTTGCAATTCGCAGTCCAGAAGAGAAAGAGAGAGATCGCTCACGCGGTGCCACAGCATGCACAACACGACAGCCCTGCTTAATGAGTGACGACAGAGGACAGAACTAAACATTCAAACGTAGCCTTGTTACACTTTAGATCTGTGATATTAGTCTGATTTCCAAAGATTAAAGAATATATTGAGGTAAAAAAAACATTAAAAACAATAGCCGCATTCTGTCTAGCCAACTTCCTTCCCATCGCGGCGGTGCACTGTCATTTCTCCTTAAAACTCAAACTTTAAGAAAGAATCAGCACGATCGGTGGTTGTTGTAAAATGCAGTCTCTACTGTTGCTAAATTGCGGGACGCTTTTAATAATTAAAAGAGCTATTAAAAGCAAAAAATTTGCGCAAGAGATGCTGTTCCCAGTGTGGCGCACGCTCCGAAACAGACCGCAACGAGGCAAGCAAATTATACTCTGGGCTTCATATGCTCGTCTAAACGATCAAATGTAGCCTGGACAAAAATGTCAAACCGACCGGCTTGGAGATTAACACTTAAACCATTTATGTCTAAAATGAATGTAGTTATGGAAATAGTTGGGAGAAAATATGGTGCATCAGTAGACTATGAAATCTGAGTTTATTACTCTAATTCACTGAGTAATAGTTGCTGGAATACATTGTCAGGAAAGTAACAGACAAAACAATGTATAAATCATTGCATTTCTTAACTGATATGTTATCAGAATTATTAATAATGCTTTTGACAGTCTAGATCAGGGGTGGGGAACGTTGATCCTGGTGGGCCACTGTCCTGCAGAGTTTAGCTCCAACCCTAATCAAACACACTTGAAGCTAATCAAGGTCTTCAGGATTACTAAAGTTACAGGCAGCTGAAAGGTTTTTTTGGGTTGGAGCTAAACTCTGCAGGACAGTGGCCCTCCAAGATCAACGTCCCCCCACCCCTGGTCTAGATTATGAAATGCCTGCTGATAAAGCATTGTTTATATATGCATTTACACAGAACTATACTCAAACTGCGATCAACAGAGATAATAAATAATTTCCACAGAGCTATATAGATGTTTAAATTGTGAAATAATGGTTATATAGTTTATGGTAACATAATTTAGGGTGTTTTAAACAAGTGAATCTTGTTAAAAATTGCATGCGGTGGCCCTGACACTGACACCACCTATGAAAATAAGAACGTTAGGAATTATGAATATAGAGTGTTGACTGTCAGCTTATGAATATCTAGAATTAATTATTAACCCCAGGGAAATTGAGCTGTGTGAAACAAAGAAATATATCCCAGTAATATATTCAGGATTTATAATGATCCAGGGTTAACTATTTCATGTGTGGAAAAACCCTATTGTGGACTGGCCTTTAAGGGATCACATTCACACCAAGTTGCTGATCAGTGCATATGAGTGGAGTGGTAATATTTCGTCCCGAGCGGAGAGCACATTCTTGAAGATTCCATTGAATCTTCTCACAAGATTCCACAACACTCAGTCTGCTCAGGGCCGCTCGCTCAACCCAGAATGGCATTTGTGATATGCTGGTTTGAGAATCTGTGAAATAAGCAATAGGTCTAAGGCAACCATTCAATTTGCGATATACAAGAAGTTATTTTTCGTTATAAAATAATATACTGTTGGTGAATATCTCACCACTTAAAATGCTGAGAGCGACATTTGGATTAATGTGTGGTGCATGCTTTCCTCTCAAACAAAAATAACAAAATACATGCACTACAAAAATAATAGCAGTGAGAAAACAGCAGTTAAGAAAGCATCTGTTCATAGCTTGGTTGATACTAAATTAGCATACTAACACCTGAAAAATATTGCAAGAATTAAATGCTTTGTTTCCAGTCAAGACTTTGAGAAACTTGTGCATGCTTTCATCACCAGCAGGGTGGATTATTGTAATGGCCTTCTCACTGGCCTTCCTAAAAAGACCAGACAGTTGCAGCTCATACAGAACCCTGCTGCCAGGATTCTGAGCAGGACAGAAAATATAAACATATTATATGAGTCCTCAGGTCTTTACATTGGCTCCCAGTTACATTTAGGATTGATTTTAAAGTATAATTACTGGTATATAAATCATTCAATGGGCTAGGACCTCAATATATTGCAGATATGCTCACTGAATATAAACCAAACAGATCACTCAGATCTTTAAGGTTCACCATTAGCTAGACATACCAAGGGTTCACTCTAAGCATGGCAAGTCTGCTTTTAACTATAATGCCAGTCCCAGCTGGAATCAGCTTCCAGAGGAGATCAGGTGTGCTCCTACAGTAGTCACATTCAAATCCAGACTCAAAATACTTCTGTGTAGTTATGCATTTACTGAATGAGCACTGTGCCACTGTTCGTCCGACTGTTACTGTATTTTATTTAATTTTCTTATTCTAAACTGTTTTTTAATTATTTACTGTAACGTATTTTCCGCACTATAAGGCGCACCGGATTATAAGGCGCACCTTCAATGAATGACCTATTTTATAACATTTTTCATATATAGGGTGCACCGGATTATAAGGCGCATAAGATACTGCACTCTTAATGTCACCCCTGGTAAATATGATGAAAACTGTCTGTAAAAAATAATTCTGCATTGTTTATCCTTCTGATCTTCCATTCAAAAAATTCAAAATTCTAACCTTTCATTGAAGCAAAAGAATTGAAAGTGGGGGTAAATCACACTATGAAATAAATGTTTTTCTCCAAAACACTCTGGCCATAATTGTTGGCACCCCTAGATTTTTTTATGAAAAAATATCTCTGAAGTACATTTCCATTAATATTTAATGTTTTTAAGCAGGGTGACTAGGAACATGAAATTGTCCAGCTTTGACTTCTTGTTTCAAGGAGTTTAAATATGAGGAAGCACAAAGGTCAAATTCCCTGAATCATCCATCACAATGAATAAAACCAAAGAACATGGTTCTGATGTGCATCAAAAGATTGTTGAGCTTCACAAAATAGAAAGTGGATGTAAGAAAATAGCTAAAGAATTGAAAATCCCCATTTTGACCATCAGGACAATAATTAAGAAGTTATAATCAACTAAAGATGTTATGATTCTGCCAGGAAGAGGACATGTGTCTATTTTGCCTTAATCGACGGTGAGGATGAAAGTTTGAGTGTCCAAAGACTCTTCAATGATCACAGATTGAGAATTGCCGATATTAGTTGAGTCTTGGGGTCAGAAAACCTAAAAAAATATATCAAACAACCCCTACATCCCCACATGTTGTTTGAGAGGGTTTCAAGAAAAATGCTCCTCGCTCATCCAAAAACAAACTCCAGCATATTCAGGTGTCAGACACGACTGGATCTTCAAAAGGGACCGGATTCTATGGTCAGATGAAACTAAAAAAGGTGCTTTTTGGCAGAAACCCAGCAGATGTGTTTGGTGCAAACGGATGAAGAGTACCCCATGCCTACGGTTAAATATCCTGCTGGATCTTGTATGTTGTGGGCCTATTTATTTGCTGGAGGTCCTGGACATCTTGATCAGATACAAGGTATTATTGATTCTATCAAATACAAAAAGATAAAAAATAAAAACCTGTCGCCTTCTGCTAGAAATCTTATAATGGGCCGTGGTTGGATCTTCCATCAGGACAACGATCCAAAACAAAAATCAACACAAAAATTAGTTACGGAGCACAAAATGAAGCTTCTGCCATGACCGTCCCAGACCTTGACCTGATGAGTGGAGTGAACTGAAGAGATGAAGCACCAACATGGATCTGGGAATCTGCAGGATCTGGAGAGAGTCTGTATGGAGGAATGGTCTCTGATCTCTGGTCAGGTGTTCTCCAAACTCATCAGGCATTATAGGAGAAGACTCAGATCTGTTATCTTGGCCAAAGTTTACAGATCTGAGGTTGCAAAAAGTTTTTAATAACAGGGTGACAATAATTATGGCCAGAGTGTTTTGGAGAAAAACATTTATTTCATAGTGTGATTTACCCCCACTTTCAATTCTTTTGCTTCAATGAAAGGTTAGAATTTTTCCAATTTTTTGAATGGAAGATCAAAAGGATAAACAATGCAGAATTATTTTTTACAGCCAGTTTTCATCATATTTACCAGGGACAATGACTGTATATAGGACCTTAAAAGGTTCTAAAGCGCTACGTATTTGGAACCCCTAAACTGCAATGAGTGTGAATGATCACAAAATTCAAGATATGGGGGTTAAAAATGTAATTAATCAATATCACACGAAGAGTGCCATTTCAGTTTTTATCCTTCAAAAATCAGCATGATTAAAATGTGATATTAAGTTTCTACAACAGTTTAATAAACAATAATTTAATTACAACAACATAATGTTGCAGAATAATGTAATATATGAATGAATAATAGCCTTTAAAGAACCTTTGTGCCAAAAGTGTTCTTTCTTGTCATTATTGAACCTTTTTTAGCATAAAATGTCCTTTGGAGTTGAGTAAAGAACCCTATGCTACATATGAAGAGTTTGGTTCCAAAACGCTATAAATCCATTTTGATGAATTTGAGTAAAAATGTGTTTTCTTTAGCAAGAAAATGGGAAGACTAAAAGCGCGATTCAATTAACCAATTGATCCATATATAAGACGCACCGGATTATAAGGCGCACTGTCGTTTTTTTAAAAATTAAAGACTTTTAAGTGCGCCTTATTGTGCGGAAAATACGGTATTTTATTTTTTAGTCAAAGTTGTTTTAATTATTCTGATTTCTTTTGATTATTTTAATTTATTCTATGTAAAGCACTTTGAATTACCATTGTGTATGAAATGTGCTATATAAATAAACTTGCCTTGCCTTGCGATGTGGATATATTTGCATGAGCTCTGCATTTTGGAACCCCGGTAAAATCATGTTTATTTATACCACTTGTTACAACATATTGCATTAAAGCCACACATATCATAACTGTTATCTATAGGCCTACCTAATTGAGACATTTATTCTAGAAATTTATTAAACCCAATTTCTCTGTTCTGTACATCTTTTTATGTTGGAGTGGGATTTTAGCAAAATTCATTTTTCTCATGAGCATGATTTGAGTGCTTGCTTGGGATGTGAGCGATTGAGTGGAGTGCATTGGCATAGAGCGGAATATTTAGTGGAGTGTCACACCACTCCTCTACACTCACATCGCTCTCTCTGGTGTTACTTATTGTAATACATGTTCTTTTGCTGCATAGATTTATCATCTCAGAACAAAAATGAAGAACAGTTAGACAATGAGAAGAAAGATGATTCTGTTTTGAAGGCCAAGAGGAAGAGAAAGAAGAAGCTCAAGGATAGATTGAAAATAGGGGAAGAGGTCATCCCGCTTAGAGTCCTCTCAAAGTAAGCAACAATGTGTCCTTTTTTAAAATAAAAATTTTATGATTCTCATAAAGATTTATTTAAAAAAGTCTATAATTTGAGTGAGATGTTGAAGTGGATTTAGTCAAACTGTTATCTACTTGCTCATGAGGGATCTGTTCAACTGTTCCTGTTCAGGAAAGAGTGGTTGGACCTGAAGCAGGAGTATCTGACACTGCAGAAGCACTGCATGGCCCATCTGAAGCAGTCAGTCTCTCAGATCAACCTGACGTCAGTGAATTGTGACATTGCACAGACTAAAGATAAAAACAATGCTTGTAAGTTAATTTTGTTGGTACATCTTTTTTTTCTGTCAATAAATCTTGCCATTTATTTACCTATTTATTTGCTTCCCAAAGCTTGTAAGGATACAACTAAGAAAGAGCCCTCTTCTGGCCCCAAGTTTGTCAGTGGAGTCGTTGTCAAGATTAACTATAACCAGCCACTGCCAAGCAAGAGGTACATCAAGGTACAGTGATAAATTATTTTAACTTGTTATCTTGCATACATCAAACATCTCTGGTTACTCATGTAAAGGGAAACTGGTCGATTTAGCTTTATTAATTCTTAATTACTTAATTTATTTGTATACAGTACTGTGCAGAAGTCTTAGGCACACTAAAAGGTTTGAAGCCAGTTATTTATATATTTTGATGTCGTGTCTCAGTAGTAAATATCAGTTTACATTTCCAGACATTAATTGTGCCATTAATTGTAATAATCAAGTGAAATTTTTGAATGCACAAGGATTCTGACAACAGCCAATGCTCCACACGGAGGTCGGATCTCACCATCATCGAGTGCATCTGAAATTATATGAAGAAATAGAAAAAACAGAAACTAAGACCAGAAGAACTGCAGCAACCCAAAGAAGCTTGAAAAAAACTGCAAAACTAAAAACTATGTGCAATACCTGGACAAAAGCTGTTTAAACGTAATGGGTACTTAACACCTATTGATTTGATTTAGTTAACTGTTAAAAGTTAATAACAGTTAATAATAGTTAACTAATAAAATGAATTGATAAATAAAATCTATTTATGATTATGACATTATTTTTGAAAACATTCTCATTTACAGCATTTTTACCCAAGTGCTTTTCACAGTACTGTTGCTTTGCAGGCAGGCAGGTACTACCTTCGAGACGTTGCTGCAGTTCTTCTGGTCTTAGTCTCTGTTTTTTCTGTTTCTTCATATAATTTCAGATGCACTCAATGATGGTGAGATCCGACCTCCGTGTGGAGCATTGGCTGTTGTCAGAATCCTTGTGCATTCAAAAATTTCACTTGATTATTACAATTAATGGCACAATTAATGTCTGGAAATGTAAACTGATATTTCCTACTGAGACACTACAACAAAATATATAAATAACTGGCTTAAAACCATTTCTTTGAGGCGAAAATACTCGTGTGCCTAAGATTTCTGCACAGTACTGTATGTCCCCAAACGGCAATTAATTTTACAGCAAGACAGCATACAATTGAAAAAATTTCAGTAAAAGTTAAAAGGTACCTTTACAAATTAACACTAAAATAAACACACACACTCACACACACACAGTACCCACACAAAACCCAACCAACTACTTCCTTCCACCTACTCCCCCCATACCCAAATTTAACAGAGAGATGAAAAGAGGAATAAATTAATGTTTATACCTCTTTCTTATAACCGAGGGAAATCTCAGTCGAGATCCTGAGAAACTGAAACTCAGAATAGAGAGGATGTGAAGTGTTGGAAACCTTTTTCTTCTAAAGTATAGGAACTCAGAAACGAAGACCAGGAGACTTGGTTGTATCTTCAGCAAGATTCTTCATTGAGAAACATGAGCTGTTGGTAGCTGGAGTCCTCCTCAAGTCAAGACAAGTATAGTCTAACCAATTCTAACAAAAGCAGTATAGATTGTGTTTTTTATACATTTCAAGGGGGAGGGTTACATAGAGGTGGAGACACAGAAAGAAAGCAAATGTAAATGCATGGACCCTAGAAATCCAAGGCAAACGGTCTCAGTAATTAAAATAGCAGGTGATCAAACTTGCTCTGCAGGAGTTTTTACCTGGTGAGACAAGAGAACAGGAAAGGCCTAGCCTTCTCGTGCTGTCACAGGACAGTCATCATTTTAGAAACGTTCTTCATCTAAAATACTATTGTATTGGAAATCTAAATTAAACATGTTAATAAAATTTGTAATTCTAACCATTAAAATGGATCGGGCTTTCCGAAGTACTTGCCGGTTTTACAGGTCAGTAGGGTGACTCTGCTGAACTCCTAAGATCTAACTGCTAGTATTTACTATTTTCACCAAAGCAGTCTTTGCCTTCACACCAAGACTTCCATACCAGCATAACATACTAAATTTTAAAACCGGCTCAATATAAGATATATAGAATAAAATCAAGAACCCATCAACTTTAAAGGGATACTCTACTTTTTTGGAAATTGGTTCATTTTACAACTCCCCCAGAGTTAAACAGTTGAGTTTTACCATTTTCGAATCAATTCAGATGACTTTCTGATGTAGCAAATGCAACATTTAATAAAATACATAAAATGTATTAAGGGGGCCAGAATGGCCAATTTAGCTCAAAGGGAATGATTCATTGATTCACAATGACTCCTGATCGAATCGCTATGGAACTGAATCACTGAACCGAGCAAATGACTCGTTTAGAGTTCATTTGAACGGACCGTAATTATAACCTTTGCAAGGACATAAATGCCAAATCTATAGTGAAACACTATGTCTTAGCAAGGTAACTTTAGATCGAACAGTACAAGACATTAAATGTGCAAACACAACACAAGGCAATTATCTTTTCAAATATATGGAAGACTTTATTAGCTATTCTAAACACAAATCTAAAGTCTAAACAAAATCTCACACACACACACACATACATTCATACAGTCGCGAAAAGAGGGAGAGGATGAGAAAGGATTAAGGAATGAGTTTACAGAGATGCACTTTGTAAGACAACATGACCTGAAAGGACCAACAAGCGTTAATCTAACCTTCGTCTCTTACATAGGTTATTTAATTTCCACACCAGTTCAGCTAAGGGTCTGGGGTACTTGCACTTGTATTTACGTAGCTTGGGTCCGTTGCGTAGCAGTCTTCTCGTGTGCCTGGGTGGAAGTTCTGAGCTTGCCGGTCACGTGTGACTGGCGACCGAATCAAAAGTCTTTGCAGTTCGAAGTGCGTTGCAGGAAGATGTTTAAAAACGAAACTTTGCAGCAAACTTAACTTTGAACCGAGACTTTTACGAAAAAGAAAATAAAGGAAAGAGATGAAAATAAAACGAGTCAGATGGCTTGAATGAGCTGAATTAACCCGAATCTTGATGGGTTTTTGTCTGCTGGTCTAAGCGTGTAAACACGCTCTTTGTTGTCTTCAGAGATAAGCATGAACAGAACACTCTCTGGTTGTTTTAGAGAGAGGCGCAAACTTAACAGTTACAAACTGAACGACCGAACGAACAGAAAATCAAACTGAACAGAACATAACTGGAAGATAACATGAACAAAACATGAGGTCTTGCTTCTTTGTTCGGATCTTTAACTTAAAACTCAGTCCAACCTCTTAGAAACTTCTGACCAATGAGAAAATGGCCCAAATTTAGGAGGTGGATCTAGTTCCTTCTTATCATAATTTATGCATGGTCTGTGAGCTGGTCTCCAGCACTTAGCAGAGAGACAAGAGACCATAGTTTAAACCTTGTGATTATTATAATCATAAAACAAAACATTTTACACAGATTTCAATCAAGCCATCTTTTGAATTAAGAGAATACGGTTCGTTTAAGACTAAACACAAGGTTCTCATTCACACTTCTTCTAATAGTTGTATAACAATTACAAGAGTTAATGGTTAACAACGATTACATGATATGTGATCTAAGCATTAACAACACAACACATATTTTGCAGAAGCAATAATACTTTTGTTTGATTAAGTCCAAGGATTGTTCTGAAGTGAGTTTATGTGTAAAGGGTTTAAGTCTGTGTTCAACTCTCATGTTCCATGAAAGGTGGTCTGTGTTATGTCTTTGTCCAGCTCAACAGTGCTGATGCTGAGGGAGGTTAAAGGAGGTCAGACTTTTGGTGGTCAGGCCTCTCGTTCCACCATTTTGGAGTCGATTTGTCTTAGTAAAAACCATTAACACATTGACAGTTTTCAATGTTTAGTACCCATCTATTGCGCCTGCGGCCATAAAGAATTCTTATCTGAGGGGGTCTGCTTAAACAGAGCAGATAATTTGGCGCCATTCTGTGAATGGAATGTGGGCTCCAGGAACTTTGGAGGGCTGACTCATGTGTGGATGAATCTCATGAGAGATAAGTTGTGTTTGATTCGCCTCGATTCTCTACACTGATATTTAGAAGAATATCAGTAACCAGACAGTTTCTGGTCTCATTGACTTCCAAAGTAGGAATACTATGGAATGGAATGGACAGAATGGAATCGGAAGCAGTAAATGGAACAATGGGAAAGACCCATTTAACTATGAAAAGAACTATCAGCTTATTATTTTCAGAGTACCTCATTAAAGGGTCACTTCACCCATTTGCATTAAGCTTTGTATCTTTAGAAACCCAGTCATATTTTTGAATGGTCATGTTTTTTCCCTTTATTTTCCCCTGAGATGGGAGAAATAAGGATTTAAGTGTTTAACTTCCTGCTTATCGTGACGTAGAAATCGTCATTTTGCGTCACGATAAGCAAGAAGTCATATTTCATTAAAATCTTTAAGAACTACACATGTTAGCTCATTATTATGCCAGGATGTTGGACCCACTCACCCTACAAGCCTATTACAGATCAGTGGGTGGGACTTCACTTGCAGTAACTGAAATCAATATCCGCCATCTTGTTTGGAAGCTAAGCTAACAAGCGCTGTGGAGATCATAAGTTATGACAATGACGGAAGAAACTAAACATGATATGGAAGAAGAGGATTTTGAAATTCTGCTGCTCGAATCCGATGTTCCTGGCTATCTTTACGAGTCACAGTATAGTTTAGAGCAGCTGAGGCTGATGGAGGAGCAGGAGACGCAGAGGCGGCGGCCTGTCGCGGTCGAGGACCCCGCACTGACTCTGGTGCTGGGCGGATTGCTGTTGCCTGTACTCTCGCTGGAGGAAATCTCTGAATCAGACGAGCACACGGACGTTTGTGATGTGATAGTTTCGCCTGACTTAACATCCAGGTAACATGCAGTAATTCACCAAACAGAAATAAATACAAACGAGGAGTAATTCACTTAAAGTTTGCCAATGTAACGTGAACGGGGTTTGTTGTTGTGGAAAGAAGGAGGCAGGAACCGGCGAACATTTAAACATTTTAATAGTAAAATGAACACATACAAAACGAAAGTATAAGCCAAAGTCAGCAGCCCCTCATTGACGACTGCTGTAACGTTACACACAACAGAAACAAAACTTCATAAAATCAGGCCTGTTTCTCTCTCGATCTGCCGTCGTCGCTCCCCGTTATGCTTTCGCTTCTCCGTGAGAGATGCGGTACCGGCACTCGCCTCACAGGTGTCTGTTTAGTCTGTTATCATTCACACCATCAGCCTCGCGCGGCGCGCCGTCCTCTTATGAGCCTCGCGCGGCGTCCTCGGGACCGGCGCTCGCCTCACAGGTGTATTTCATTATCACCAAATAGTCTCTGTTTAACGTTAGTCTATCACTCAAGCCACCAGCCTCGTGCAGGGCGCCGTCCTCTTATGTGCCTCGCCCTCGATCGTCCTGCTCGCCACAGCCAAATAGACATTTTGTGTGAAATGAATTTCAAACTCTGGTGATAGCTAATGTTAGCCTTGTAGACCGAACAGTGTTGTGGAAGAGTGGTACTGGGGCAGAGTGGCATTCTGGGTACTGTAGTCTATTCATACATATGCGCCCCTTGGTTATTTTCTGTCTTTTCTCGGTCAAGAGGGCACCAAATTAAAGAATTATTTTAAATTTCGTCTACATATATGATCCACTTTCAATAAAGATTGATGTTGTAATGGGTGAAATGCTCCTTTAAATGTTTATATTTGGATGACATTTACAGCAGACACATTTCTTGAAGATTTGAAAATCTTGGAAAAGGATGTTGATGTTTCCTTTGAGTGTCAAACATTGAAGTGGCAATTGTTTTCTTCTTTGTTGGATGAAGATATAATGAGCTTGCATAGAGCTTGCAGATCGCTATCCTCACAGACCACGCCTGCTATGCTAGCGGGCTAAGAATTGTTCGGAAAGGTGGATATAAGTAGTGAAATCAAAGCAATCCGATTGTTTTGAGAATACAGTTACATGTCTTGGTGCCATTTTTGAAAACAGTTCCTGTTCAACTGAAGATACTGTAGTGAACATTACATGCATGGCATTTCCAAGGTGTCTCCTGCCTTTTACCAAGCTGCCCTTTGCAAAGCACACAGATCTTGCGACCAACTGTGCAAATGTTCTTTGCATCTGAGCTCAGCTTAGCGCCTGGAACCGGCACATTGTCACTACTAGTTTGTTTTGGTGCTACTTTCTGTGACACACCACAGAGCTCTGCAATAAGCTGTTCCATGAACTGTTTATATGTCATGTTACCACATAGCTCTTTGTGCATAAGGAAAGCATTGGTGGCAGCAATGTCCAAGAAGTGTAGAAAGATCTTTCTGTACCACTTCATTGTTTTGTGTTGTGCAGTGTAGTACTGTAACAGCTGATCAGACCGGTCAACACCTCCCATGTGCCTGTCCTATGCAGTGACAGGTGCAGGACATGGAAATGTCTTTGTCCTCCATGTATCTTGTGTTTTCACCCTCCTCTGCGCATTGTCTCCCATATAAGCAGAATGGATGGTAGAACAAACAGATACCTCTCATGTGTCCATCCACTTCACAAAAACAAGAGGTCCATCCCGAATCCACCAGATGGATCCCCTGGCAGATTTTTTAGAGTAGCTGCATTCCGAGGGCGGTCCTTCCTGTTGTCCCTATGAGTCCCACATGCACCAAACTTCATTGCAAACGAGGAGCTTTGGGCTCATTTGAGCCCAATGTAGTGGTACTTACATCTCACTGATGCTGATATCTATCCATTTATATTTGTGGCCCTTTGAAATTGCACCAGCAGCCTGAGCATTGGTTTTGTGGCACAGAGTTGACACTGCATTCTTAGAAAAAAAAAACATTTTAAAGAGACTCTGGGGAGTGTGTGTGTGTCAGCAGAAATCAATTGTGGTCCAGGTTCCCTTGCAAGCAGGAATCTCAGAGTATGTGGAACTATATAAATGTCAGTCTCTGTTTTCCATGACAGAGTGGACTGCTTGTTTGAATGTTTGTCTTGGCCCTCTTTGCAACAGGTGTCTGATCACCATCATCTTTATAGCTGTAAAACAAACAAACAACTGTGAGCATGTTTATTACACAAAAAACAACAAATGTATTTCAGTCACCAAAAGTAATATGGCCCAGACCAAATATGTAAACAGATTTATACTAATATAAAGAAAGAACGGGAATAAGCGTACTTACTCAGTTTCATTTTCAATTGTTCTCAAAACTGACCCTTCCAGTGCGAGTTGCTGGTGAAGGTGAGAGTGATGCTACTACATTCCTGAAAAAAGATTAAAATAAATTATCAACCAACCTCCAAATATAGTCATACAGGTTCATATTGTATTTTCACTAAGTATATAAAAATATATAATATGAATATGTTAAGATATAGTATGAATAACTGATGTGAATAATTGTAGAGGCGTGCTGTATGCGCTTAGTTGATGATAATGAGGCAGCAGAAACACTATAGCCTTGACAAAATATAATCTAAACATAGACAATATTTTTTAAATATCATTTTACATATCATACAGCATATCGTCGCTGCCTGATGAAATTCACATATGTCCAAAACGGTTACTTTTCAGGAAGTGAAAAAAACACGTAATTTCAAAAGCAGCTGAACGTAGTGTTGTCATGCTTGGTACAACATCTTTAAATATAACCATATTCTTGACAGTGTAATGATGTAATACGCATTTGACCCAAAATCGAGTTTAAATGGACATGCATATTTTACAGTAACGTTAGTTAGTTAGATGCCTTTATTAATCCCCACAGGGGAAATTCAATGTCCATCGGCATAAAGTGTTTGTTGATTACCAGCAAACATTCTCACAACTATACACGCATTAAAAAGCACAAATTATAACAGTTAATAAAAAAAGAGTCACACAACAAATTACTATTATCATTAGTTGTAGAATAATAATGCACTTCAAGCAGATCCATTGTATAGTCTTATGGTGGCTGGAACAAATGACCTCCTTAACCTCTCAGTCCTGCAGCTAATGGAGAGGAGTCGGTCACTGCGGCTGCTTTGCTGGGCAACCATAGTGTCATGGAGTGGCTGGCTCCTGTTACTGAGGATGGATTTTATCATTCCCCTCATTCTTTTCCACCAACTCGCCTACAGAGTCAACCCTCCTCCCCAGAACTGTCCAAGGTTATAATCGTTAACGAAAACTAACGAAAAATGAAAACTAGATGGGAAAACACATTGTCGTTAACTGAAATAAAAATAAAAACGAGCCATTACAAAAAAACTATAACTAACTAAAACTGTAATGTGTGTTTGCAAAACTAACTAAAATAAAATAAAATTATAGAGCAAATGTCCTTAGTTTTCGTCTTTGTAAATGTCTTTAATTTTAATGCTATTTAAAACACGCAGTGTGTTCGTTCAGCTGCATTTCATTTCCCTGTAATGCTTCCCCTCCGTCTCTCTCACATGGACACACGCACACACACACAGCCCCTCCCCTCCAGCAGTGCATACCGCGTCTCCATGAAAACGAGGGTTCGATGTTGAAAGCAAGTTCGCAAAAGGTTGGTATCTCATGATGATCATCTTTACGCAATCACACATTAAAAGGTGGTGTACAAATATTTTAAATTCTTAATACAATTCTTTCAGCGTGTTAATGTCGACCCGAGAAGCGATTGAGCCTTCGTTAGAAAGTTAACTGACTTGGTCGCAATTTTGAGGTAAAATGCTGCTGGGTTGTCGATGTCAAAACTCTATAAGCTGTGATTCAAATATTAAATAATGTTATGTCATTATTTTACTCTTACAATGAATGTTTGCTGCTTCAGTCCAGATTAGTGTTGTATTGGATACAATTAGTAGGGGAGCTCTGGGCACAAAGTAACGCGGGGCTAGTTGTAAGTAACACGCTAGTTTTAAATACTTCCACAAACGCTGGCATGATGAAACTTTGTGTATTTACTAGTTGCCATTTCAACACTATATAGAGAAAAAAATTGCGCCAAAATTCCGAAAAAAGATGTTGATCCAGGAACATGTGCCCCGTTAGAAATATGCTATTCTATACTTGTATGAATTCTACTGAGAAACATGAGAAACATGTAAATAATGACAGTCAATGTTCAGAAATTATTCATTATATTTTGTTTTAAACTATGCTGTATAGCTGTGTTTTCTGGTGTGATTGTTGTCAAAATCAAAAATTAGATTATTTTTAGTTAATAAAAAAATCCCATTATTTTATTTGAAAAAAGTTAATAATTGTATTTTATTTAAAAATATTTTGGTTTGACTTGTATATATTTTTTATTAGATCTGATAACAATTTAAGCTGTTATATGGTGACTTTATAATGTGCCCCTCACCTATGGGGCATGTTGTCACATTTCACTTCCATTCTTTCAGGGTAAATCAAGTAAAAAGTATACACTGTATTCATAAAACAAAATGACATAATTGTACTAGACATGTGGGAAATTAATGTGGGAAAAAATAAATACTCTAAACCCTTTGTAGAATTACAAAAACTGAGAAAGTCAAAAAGCGTTACATTGTGCCCCACTCTCCCCTATAGGGTGTGGAAATTGTAAAGCTGTGGGATTTTTATATATAAGATATGTAGATTGTTGGTACAGTAAAGGAATTTCACATTGTAGGCTACATTTTATGTACTGGTTTTAATGTCGAATAGATATATCTAAAATTGTTTGATGTTTTTGTTGAGTTATAATTCTTTTTCTGACCTTTTTCAACCTTGCCCCTGACAAATAACCCAAACTACAAAAAAGACTAAAACTAACACTAAAACTAATAAAAACTAAACTAAAGCTAAGCATTTTCAAAAAATAGAAACTAAACTAAACTAGTAAACCCACTTTTAAAACTAATTAAAACTAAACTGAATTTGAAAATAAAAATTCCAAACGAAATAAAAATAAAAACTAATGAAAAATGCTAAACTATAATAACCTTGGCACTGTCACACACTTTCTGACCAATTTGTCCAGTCGGTTCCCATCTCTGGCTTTCATACAGCTGCCCGAGCACACCACAGCAAAGAACACAGCACTGGCCACAACCGACTGATAGAAGAGGTACAGCATCTCATTACAGACATGGAAGGATTTTAACTTCCTCAGAAAAAAAGAGTCTGCTCTGACCTTCCTTATATGTATGCTACCTTTACATGTGCTGACCAGTCCAATTTATGGTCCAGATGGACTCCCAGATATTAATAGGTCTTGTAAGAAGGGCCACGAAATCGATCCAAATCGCGGGGTACGATTTGTGGTGAAGGCTTCAAGCGTGTTCCGTCTTTTCCATGGCAAAGTATTTTTAGTTAAATGCAACACATTTAATCTTATGTATTAACTCGTTTCATCTGACTCCATAAAATGAAAAGGGTTTATCAATGATATCTGCGCATCATTTAATATGTTAATGCTTGACTATTCCTTTTAACTCTAATGAAATAAAGTCAAAGTCTGTTAGAATAGCCAAATGTAACAATTTATTATGCCAGGTAAATGTATCATTGGAATTCCACAAGATAATCAATGCAAATCATCAAATGTTTCAAAGAACAAAGAACTTTACCCAACATATTACATGAGCTGAGAAGACAACGTCATGGGCTGATCTGAATACAGAATGGCAGCCACAAGCTCTCGCTGCATCTCTCTTTATAATCAGACCTCCTTTGATATGCAAGTTTCCAGTGGAAATTTACTGTATTCCCCCCACCATGTTGATTGGGGGCAGGCCATTGGCTATTCAGACAACAAGGCAGAAGGTGTTAACTCAAAGGCCAAACTCCTTTGTGTGAGTTATTCCTAAACTTCTTAAAACCTTATTACCTTTTCTTTTATTACTTTGGGAATGAGACATTATTACCAGTCACCCTGAGACTATCAAAATGACTCCAAACACTCCTAAAAGATTATCACATTCACATTAAAAACCATATTCTTGTGAGTTTTCAGTGTCATTGACTGAAAGAGGGGGAGAGAGGGATGTAGTTCAGAGGAAAGGGGGTAGGATGTCGTTGTTAATTCACAAGCAATGCCATTTGTCTTCAGAGGGCATTGGAACCAGTTTTCAAGTCTTACAAATTCCCTCCTTGACCCCGATGGGTCAGATTCAGACACTTAAGGGGTCACACAGTAAGACGTTTCTTGTAACCCTTGGTGTAATTCAGCAATTGTCGCTTGGCAATGCTGGCATCTGTAGAAGCTCAGAGGGCTTTGTTCACCTGCAGAACACCTGTTCTCATCAGGTGTATGTAGCTTGAGTCCAGCAGGTGGATGAGGCGTTCAGGCTTTCTTCTGGTGATGTGAGCAAAGTTCATAGAGTCAATCTGGACCTCTTGACTTTTCCGGTTGGCGTGTCGTTCCTTCATGAAGACACTCACGTTTCCCTGGCACCTTCCCCATAACGATAATCTGTCCCTTCTCGACCAATCCTGTCACCTCCAGCGGTGCGGTTGTCTGGACAGACCTCAGTGGGTGAATGGGCTCTCTGTGAGACGTCTGAAAAGCATCTTAAATGTCCATTTCGCGATTGAAACACATATGAACTTGAACTCAAGAAGAAATGCATAGGAACGCATAATGCAACAAAACAAAATCATGTCATGTTCTTTTCAGCAAGTCTGCTCGTATTTTTTCATGGTATTGAATGGTAAGGATGTCTCATATCAAATATCCAATTCCTAAATATCATTTTTTTTTTTTTTTGGTCTGAATTATAAAAAGGAAATGCAGCAAGAGGTCAGTGTATTCAAAACAATCAAATAGATTCTAAAAATCATGTAATAAAAACAATCAATGTTCAATCATGTAATAAAGAATAATAAAACATATAATAATTAAAAATATAACAATCAGTGTTTGTTCAGGAATCTTCCAATGCAAGCCACTTATGCAATTCTGGAAAGTGACTTGGAATATGCTTAAATGTATTCAAGGATGGAGATTGTTCATTCCTTGCAACAAGTGTGAGAGTGTGTGTTTGTGTGAGGGTATGAGTGCATCTGTGTGTGAGTGTGTGTTTGTTCATCTGAGTGTGAGTTTGAGTGTTTGTGTGAGAGAAAGAGGGAGAAAGAGTGTGTGTGTGTGTGTTGTTGCTGTTGGCTAAGTCACAGTCAATGACAGGATTGAATTGTGAATTCGGTAATTGATTGAAGCGCTCACACTTCAGATCTATTTAGTTATGATGTTACTGTTATTAGTGGTATGTTGAGAAATCAGGGGCCCTCTGATTTTCCAACCACCCCAATAACAATCAGAAAGTTTAAACATTTTGAAATTTAATGGCAAGTCTGCCACTGCTTTTGATGCATTACATTGATTTGTGACTGTAGCCATTAATATGTGTTTTCCAGTGTTTTTCCATGAGTTTGCAGGGTGTGGTGAATAGCGTGTGCTATGTCATGAGATCAGCTTCCCATCCTTATGTGTGTGAAGCTATCAGGATCTGTGAGAGTGAAAATGCACAATAGATCTTTAGTGAAGTGACACTATTGGACTCTATGTCATCTTCATCTTATGATGCGTTGTGTTCAGACTGGATAGACTTGATCTATTCTGGGCGATGATGCTGTGAGGGTGTAGTGATGGAGGAGTGTGTTCAGTCAGTGTTCATGTCTAGGAGATGGGTGGAATCTATTGTATAACAATTGTGTTGCAAGTTTTAGTTCCAGTTCTAAACTGGGAGGCCATCTAATGTAGTGATGTGCTGTTGTGAGATGTAAAGGCCTCTTGAATGGTCTTTTCACCCATCTCCCGAATCTCAGGTTATGTTCTAACAATTGTGAAGATCGGCCGTCCCGGCGTCCGTCCTCCGAGGAATTGTAGAAGTTAACCTGACAGAAACACATGCAGAGAGAACCACAGTTAATTTTGATGTTTTCAACAGTTTCAAATTCAGACATGTGGACACATTCGTTTGTTGCTCCATTATCATGTCCATTGCAATTTTAATTCTAGCTGTCACATAAAACCGAGTTTCATTGACCAGATCTGAATTATTGCTGTTGTTGGTTCAGTGTGTGACACCTAAACACTGCTCTTGCAGTCAGCCTTCACAGTCTGCTCTCACAGCAATAGAGATCCCAGTCTTCGGGTTTTAAACTTCAAGTTGCTTTCATTTCAGCCAGATCTGTGGGCATGAATTATTTCATGGTGTCATTCACACATTTGGTTAGTGGTGGTCTCTCGTTGCCTCTGATGTTTAGTTCACACCCTCCTTGTAAATTTTCTTCTTTGGTCAGTTGGCAATTACCTGTGCCACACCACACTTTGTGAGTGTTTGTTTCACACAGTGAGTGTTTTCCGCCCTTTTGGCACAGGTACTGTATCAGGTCAACAAAATCAAACTGTAAGGATTAATTTCACACTTCTCCAATTGATGCCTGCTTGGCGATTATAATATAATGTATAGTAGAATTTAAGAATGTAAATGAAATCATTATTTCTGGTCTCTGGAAAAAAATGTTACAGATTTGTTTAATTTAGATGTTAGAACTATTAAGCTATTTGCTATTGGGCTGCTACCCGACTAGCAAATGTCGCTAATAGCTGAAGGCCTTGAGTGACCAAAGTTGTTAGCTCAGTGGGGGGTTTAGATGCATCTGATCTTTGGTTCCTTGCAGGGCGCTGGTTTGTGTCATCAGATTGTGATTGTCTGCGTTTTTTGAAATAGGGTGGAGGTCTGCCTCTGCCCAACGACCAGCACTTTTCCTCTGCATGGCCTGTTTTGTGACAGGAATTACAGGATCTGCTCAGTTTGCCACCGTGTGGCTTTCTGAATTCTCCTACAAATGAGGGATTTTCCTGACATGCTAACACAGCTACCTCACCATGTATTTGCTTTCGTGACTCAATTCTTGTTGCCCAGCTAACAATACCTTCGAATGTATTTTTTGCTGGAGAAGCACCATACATGAGCGATTGCTGTACACACGGCCCTGCATTTGTAAGTAGTAATTCAAGGAAAGTTGCATTGTTGTGATTAACACCCTCAATTCCAGAATACTCCTCGAACAGTTCAAACATTTTCTCTGCACATGTCTCAAACGATTCTTCAGTACTCTGTTTCCGATTGAGAATCAGTTCCCATCCAACAGGACTACAACCACGTAGATCGCGCAGACATTGTTTTAATCTATTTAAGATTTCACTCTCAGGCTCGTTTTGATGCATTGACTGCACAATGGTGCCTGTCATCAAAGCCAGTGGTATCTTATAGTTCAGGACATCTGGAATTGAGCTGATAACAATTTGCCAAATATCTTTTGGTTCAAGCTGAAATGCATGTTTTAGGCTAACAATGTGTCTCCACCATGGCTCGAATGGCCCTTTCAAAGGGAATGGTCCGATCTCTGCTTTAAACAAGCTACATTCAGTTACCGTTAGAGGACGCCGAATGGTTGACTCTGTGCCGTTTAGGTGCCGTATCACCTTAAAGGCTGAAATAGGCACTTTGTTCAAAATTTTATCGCCTCCTTCATCTGTCTGAAAAGGTATAGGGTTATTAGAGCAGGATGACTCGTCTAAGAAGCGCACATTTTTAGCTCCATCGCTTTTGAGCGTTTTGGGAGAAATGGACTTTTCAACCATTAGTTTAGCCTTAAGATCTGCAATGGTGTGTTTGTGATTTTTACACTTTTCAGTCAGGGCTAACTGCTCAGCTAGTAATCTGTCTAGCTGTGTCTGAAGATCTTGGATCTTTGCCTCAGACAATTTTGCCTCTGCATTTTTAGAATGCACTTCTTCACATTTAACATCCATAAGCGAGGATAGAAATGTTGTTGACTTATCTAGCCGTTTATAACTTATGAAGTTTAAAGCCTCGATTATCTCATCATGTTTTGATTTCTTCTGTTTACTACCCACTGTTTTCCACCAAGTGAGAATTTCATTGTCAATAGCGTCCGTTTTAAGACCTTTTTTAGTGAGTTTATGCAGTGTAGGCTCGACCTTTTCGGCCCATAGTGTAAACACGATAGAATCTTTATACATGTTCCAATTTATTTTTGGGGAAATTTCTTTCCCTGAAGCTTTGAATATGAAAAGGTTTCTGTTTTATGATTCACGAGATTCGCGCTCACAGTTTCTCATTCTCAGTTATGTTCCTTTGTGTGGTTTTTCCGCAGCTATGGGAGTGTTCCACCAAGGATACAAAAATTCAGACTATATGAAGCAAAGTCATTTTAACGTTTGATAATTCTTTTCGTTCCTTAGTTATATTTTTCCCATTTTAGATTAGGAAACTATATCACTCTGCGGCCCTTCTCTAAAGTCCGCATGCCACACTCTCGTCAGGTCCGGTCATCAAATCAGAGGTAATTTGACTAAATATCTAGGATTTGCCGTATCCATACGGATACAATCAAAGACATATAAGTAAGTCCCCTTAAACGCCTCCTCGTTTAAGTACACGTAAAATGATACCGGATGTTAGCCATCGCTAAACTGACGCAAAAACTGTGGAAATATACGAATCCGATCTCTACTCGGGAAAATAATTATATCAGAATGAGTTCAAAGGTGGCAATATTTCATTTTCCGAATATGTTAAGTATTTCGGTCTCAAATTCTTCTCATTCTTTTCAAGAATTATTGAGCATTGTCAATTACATTATAACCACATTCAGCATAGACACACACACGTTTAATTCAGTTCACACAGGATACATATGGCCTTGAATACAACATCAACAGCCTTTACCTAAGTGTTCCAAACACTTACAGCAAAGCAATCCTGTGTTTAAAGAATAAACTTACATTTAGCCTATGTGCACATATAGTAGCACAAACAACTATACAGTGTGTTCTATGAGTGTGTTACATTGTGTGAAGCACAACCCCAAATTTGAAAATGCAAACTATTGCATTATTACTTTCCCATCTGTGTTACAGTGGAAGCTTTCAAATGCAATATAAAGTTTGTCAAGATTAGTTTGTGTTTAGAATCTTATTCAATGTGGCCTCGGCCTATGGGCTGGTCAAACAAAGGGTAAGCGTTTTTGAACGCAGCATGTCCTTAGCATTAGCATTAGCCTAGAAGCCGCATGGCATTAGCATTAGCTTTAGCATCATTGTTTAAGCAGCATGGGTTTATAATTTAGCATTAGCCTGTTGCAGCGTGGGCAATAGCATTTATCCCTGCTAATTGCGTCTTAGCCTTGTAAATCATATCATTTTATTTTTTCAAAGTTTTCCTTTCATAAACAATGCATCGTCTGCCTCATTTATAAAATCACGTGTTTTCCGATCATTTACAAACTTAGATTTTTATTTCTGTTGTTTGTCGATTCTCTTCACGTGCTGGTTTGTTTCACAAAGCCACTACAATAATGAAGACAGACATGCAAGTTTTGTTTTATAACTCCTCGAGTAACATTAAGTCTACCCGAAAATCATCTGAAAAATGTTATTTCAAATTTAGATTTCTTTTCTTTTTGCATAATCAAACGAAGATATCTTTAAAATCTATTAAACAAGGGTTTCACTCTTTTATCTGCACACCGCGGCTGTTTTCATGTCCTCACGTTTTAGTTTCGGACTAAACAAAGGGCTTTCTAATCCCTAAACACGGCAAACAACATTTTCTCAACACTTTTCAAAAGGATAGAAAAAGTTGACTTACCAGAGCAGCAGAAGAAAGAGAAGTTCAAACCTCTTGTTGATTTTAAGATCCCCATAAATTGCTGGAAAAGACGTTGTTCGCGAAATCCATCTGTTGCGATCACGTCGGGGTCACCACTGTAAGAAGGGCCACGAAATCGATCCAAATCGCGGGGTATGATTCGTGGTGAAGGCTTCAAGCGTGTTCCGTCTTTTCCATGGCAAAGTATTTTTAGTTAAATGCAACACATTTAATCTTATGTATTAACTCGTTTCATCTGACTCCATAAAATGAAAAGGGTTTATCAATGATATCTGCGCATCATTTAATATGTTAATGCTTGACTATTCCTTTTAACTCTAATGAAATAAAGTCAAAGTCTGTTAGAATAGCCAAATGTAACAATTTATTATGCCAGGTAAATGTATCATTGGAATTCCACAAGATAATCAATGCAAATCATCAAATGTTTCAAAGAACAAAGAACTTTACCCAACATATTACATGAGCTGAGAAGACAACGTCATGGGCTGATCTGAATACAGAATGGCAGCCACGAGCTCTCGCTGCATCTGTCTTTATAATCAGACCTCCTTTGATATGCAAGTTTCCAGTGGAAATTTACTGTATTCCCCCCACCATGTTGATTGGGGGCAGGCCATTGGCTATTCAGACAACAAGGCAGAAGGTGTTAACTCAAAGGCCAAACTCCTTTGTGTGAGTTATTCCTAAACTTCTTAAAACCTTATTACCTTTTCTTTTATTACTTTGGGAATGAGACATTATTACCAGTCACCCTGAGACTATCAAAATGACTCCAAACACTCCTAAAAGATTATCACATTCACATTAAAAACCATATTCTTGTGAGTTTTCAGTGTCATTGACTGAAAGAGGGGGAGAGAGGGATGTAGTTCAGAGGAAAGGGGGTAGGGTGTCGTTGTTAATTCACAAGCAATGCCATTTGTCTTCAGAGGGCATTGGAACCAGTTTTCAAGTCTTACAGTCTGGACCACCTCAATGCCCACCCCCTTTTACCACAGGTAGATAGTGTGACTTACGCCTCCCAAAGTCCACTATCGTCTCCTTGGTTTTAGATGTATTAAGGACAAGACCATTGCACCTGCTCCAGGTCACAAACTCCGAGATGACCCTCATATACTCCTCCTCATCTCCTCCCCTCACACAAGCCGCCACCACAGTGTCATCAGAATATTTTTGTATATGGCATGATGATGTACTGTATGTAAAGTCTGATGTATATAAGGTGATGTACATTTAGGAAAGGGGATAATACAGTTCCCTGGGGGCCCCAATACTTGTTTCCACAGTGTCTGAGACCATGTTCCCCAGTCTGATGTACTGTGGCCGCTCATCATCATCTTCTTCTTCCGCTCATCCGGGGCCGGGTCGCGGGGGCAGCAGTCTAAGCAGAGATGCCCAGACTTCCCTCTCCCCCGACACTTCCTCCAGTTCTTCTGGGGGGATACCGAGGCGTTCCCAGGCCAGCTGGGAGACATAGTCTCTCCAGCGTGTCCTCTGTCTTCCCCGGGGCCTCCGCCCAGTGGGACGTGCCCGGAACACCTCCCCAGGAAGGCGTCCAGGAGGCATCCGGAACAGATGCCTGAGTCACCTCAGCTGACCCCTCTCGATGTGGAGGAGCAGCAGCTCTACTCTGAGCTCCTCCCGAGTGACCGAGCTTCTCACCCTATCTCTAAGGGATCGCCCAGCCACCCTGCGGAGAAAGCTCATTGCGGCCGCCTGTATCCGGGATCTTGTCCTTTCGGTCATGGCCCAAAGCTCATGACCATAGGTGAGAGTAGGAACGTAGATTGACCGGTAAATCAAGAGCTTTGCCTTACGGCTCAGCTCCTTCTTTACCACAACAGACCGGTACACCGACCGCATTACTGCAGAAGCTGCACCGATCCGTCTGTCAATCTCCCGTTCCATCCTTCCCTCACTCGTGAACAAAACCCCAAGATACTTAAACTCCTCCACTTGAGGAAGGATCTCTCCACCAACCTGAAGTGGGCAAGCCACCCTTTTCCGGCTGAGGACCATGGCCTCAGATTTGGAGGTGCTGATTCTCTTCCCAGCCGCTTCACACTCGGCTGCAAACCGTCCCAGTGCATGCTGAAGGTCCTGGTATGAAGGGGCCAACACGACAACATCATCCGCAAATAGCAGAGATGAAATCATGTAGTCCCCAAACCTGACACCCTCCGGCCCCTGGCTGCGCCTAGAAATTCTGTCCATAAAAATTATGAACAGAACCGGCGACAAAGGGCAGCTCTGCCGGAGTCCAACATGCACCGGGAAGAAGTCTGACTTACTACCGGCAATGCGAACCAAGCTCCTGCTTCGGTCATACAGGGACCGGGCAGCCCTTAACAAAGGACCCCGGACCCCGTATTCCCGGAGCACCCTCCACAGGCCGCCTCGGGGGACACAGTCGAATGCCTTCTCCAAATCCACAAAACACATGTGGACTGGTTGGGCAAACTCCCATGAACCCTCCAGCACCGTGTAGAGAGTATAGAGCTGGTCCAGTGTTCCACGGCCCGGACGAAAACCGCACTGTTCCTCCTGAATCCGAGGTTCCACTATCGGCCGTATTCTCCTCTCCAGTACCCTGGCATAGGCTTTTCCAGGGAGGCTGAGAAGTGTGATCCCCCTATAGTTGGAACACACCCTCCGGTCCCCCTTCTTAAAAAGAGGAACCACCACCCCGGTCTGCCATCCCAGAGGCACAGTCCCCGACCGCCACGCGATGCTGCTGAGGCGTGTCAACCAAGACCCCACAACATCCAGATACTTGAGGTATTCGGGGCGGATCTCATCCACCCCCGGTGCCTTGCCACCGAGGAGTTTCTTGACTACCTCGGTGACCTCAGCTAGGGTGATGGACGAGTCCACTTCCGAGCCCTCAGCCTCTGCTTCCGCAATGGAAGACGTGACGGCGGGATTGAGGAGGTCCTCGAAGTATTCCTTCCACCGTCCGACGACGTCCCCAGTCGAGGTCAACAGCCGCCCACCCCTACTGTAAACAGCATTGGTAGGGGACTGTTTCCCTCTCCTGAGGCGCCGGACCGTTTGCCAGAATCTCTTCAAGGCCAGCCGATAGTCCTTCTCCATGGCCTCACCGAACTCCTCCCAGGCCCGAGTTTTTGCCTCCACGACCACCTGGGCCGCAGTCTGTTTGGCCTGCCGGTACCCGTCAGCTGCCTCCGGAGTCCCACGGGCCAACCAGGCCCGATAGGACTCCTTCTTCAGCTTGACGGCATCCTTTACTTCCGGTGTCCACCACCGGGTTCGAGGGTTGCCGCCTCGACAGACACCGGAGACCTTACGGCCACAGCTCCGAGCAGCTGCTTCGACAATGGAGGTGGAGAACATGGTCCACTCAGACTCAATATCTCCAGCCTCCCTCGGGATCTGGTCGTAGCTCTGCCGGAGGTGAGAGTTGAAGATCTTTCTGACAGGAGATTTGGCCAAACGTTCCCAGCAAACCCTTACGGTATGCTTGGGTCTGCCGAGTCTGTCCAGCCTCCTCCCCCGCCACCGGATCCAACTCACCACCAGGTGGTGATCAGTTGACAGCTCCGCCCCTCTCTTCACCAGAGTGTCCAAGACATACGGCCGCAGGTCAGATGAAACGACCACAAAGTCGATCATCGACCTACGACCTAGGGTGTCCTGGTGCCACGTGCACTGGTTGACACCCTTATGCTTGAACATGGTGTTCGTTATGGACAAACTGTAACTAGCACATAAGTCCAATAACTGAACACCACTCGGGTTCAGGTCGGGGGGGCCGTTCCTCCCAATCACGCCTCTCCAGGTGTCACTGTCGTTGCCCACGTGAACGTTGAAGTCCCCCAGTAGAACAACGGAGTCCCCGGTCGGGGCGCTTTCCAGCACTCCTCCCAGAGACTCCAAGAAGGCCGGGTACTCTGCACTGCCGTTTGGCCCGTCGGCACACACGACAGTGAGAGACTTATCCCCGACCCGTAGGCGCAGGGAAACGACCCTCTCGTTCACCGGGGTAAACTCCAACACATGGCGGCTGAGCTGGGGGGCTATAAGCAAACCCACACCAGCCCGCCGCCTCTCACCGTGGGCAACTCCAGAGTGGTGAAGAGTCCATTCTCTCTCGAGGAGTGTGGTTCCAGAGCCCAAGCCATGCGTAGAGGTGATCCCGACTATCTCTAGTCGGAACCTCTCAACCTCACGCACAATCTCGGGCTCCTTCCTCGCCAGTGAGGTGACGTTCCACGTCCCTAAGGCTAGATTCCGTGTCCAGGGATCAGGTCGCCGAGGCCCCTGCCTTCGACTGCCGCCCAGTCTTCTCTGCATTGGCCCCTTATGGCTCCTCCTGTAGGTGGTGAGCCCACGGGAAGACGGTCCCACGTCGCTTCTTCGGGCTGAGCCCGGCCGGACCCCGTGGGGAGAGGCCCGGCCACCAGGCGCTCGCATACGAGCCCCAACCCCGGGCCTGGCTCCAGGGTGGGGCCCCGGCTGCGCCATACCGGGCGACGTCACGGTCCTTGAATGTAGCTCTGCCATATGGGGTTTTTGAACTGCTCTTAGTCTGACCCGTCGCCTAGAACCTGTTTGCCTTGGGAGACCCTACCAGGGGTATATAGCCCCAGACAACATAGCTCCTAGGGTTATTCGGGTACTCAAACCCCTCCACCACGTTAAGGTGGCAGTTCAAGGAGGGGCCGCTCTGTCTGATAACTGATTATCCACTCAATAAAAGCAGGTTCCATGCCAAGATTCACGGGTTTGCCTCTCATAATCTGAGGCTGGATGGTGTTGAATGCACTCGTAAAATAAAAAAAAACACATCAGCCTCACACACCCCCCTGTGCCATCGAGAAAAGTATGAACCCGATGAAGCAATTAGAGGACTGCATCCTCCACTCCCATGTTTGCTCGATACGCAAACTGTAGGGGGTCAAGTGCACGCTGAAGATGAGAGCCCAGGAACCGGAGTAGGAGCCTTTCTAGGGTCTCATAATCACAGATGTCAAGGCCACTGGTCTGTAATACTTGATCCAGGAAGGTCTCCCACCCTTAGGCACTGGCACAATGCAGGATGTTTTCCACTGCCTCGGAACCTGACTCTTCTGGAGACTCCAATTAAAGAGTTTGTGTAGAGGAACCGCCAGCTCTGCAGCACAGTCCTTTAGAAGGCTCAGTGGTATTCTATCTGGTCCAGCTGACGTGCCAGGGAACAATCTTCTGAGCTCAGCCCTCACCGTACCACAGTGAGGTGCGTAGTATAGCGCCGTTTTGTCATATAGGGTTCTATATGATGCTAAAGGATGAGAATGCGTTGCTTATTTCACCTCGTATGGTTTTGGACTGGAACAAGCTCCTCGAATAACTGCAGCATACTCAGCTGGAACATTTATATAGAACCCAGCTTCACCCTCATGCCAAAGGTAATTTTTTGCTTCTTGTGATGCCATATTGTAGATGGTAAAATTATTGGACACCAAGCTTAATTTTGTAGTAGAGGGCAGACGCTTGAAGCTTTGGGCACAGGAGAAGGCCCTGCAGATCCATGCATGCAACCAAGGTGGTGTTGTTTGCAAGTTGTTTGTCCTTTACCTTTTCTGCTTGTGCGTCATCCTTTTTAGCACAGTGTTCCTCCCACACGGCAGCCTCGACATTCCCGGCTTTGAAGGCACAGCATGTGTCACACTGATCTTTCTTTGAGGCTCCAGGTACATCTTTGATGAGGAGGACCTGCAGTAGTGCGATGGAACTTTTGGCAGATCCAGAAGGAAGCTCTTTAGGAAATCCTGCTCCTCTGTCCTTACCCTCACTATCGCCATTTTCTCAGGACTTTCCCCTCTTCGCCCAACCCACTTTAAAGGGTACCTATTATGGCATTTAAAATGTTCCTAATATTGTTCTGGGAGTCCCTAACAACAGTTTTACAAGCATGCAATGACAAAAAACACTTTTGTTGTCTTATAATATGCATTTATTTTTACCTGATTTGCTCACCGACTCCCATATGAATCGTTTCGCGAGTCCTTTGTCCAAAACCCGCCTTTGCGTGACGCTAATCTGCGGTGATTGGTCAGATGACCTAGTCAGTTGTGATTGGTATTCTCTGTGCAGAGTTGTCGAAAACGGAACGCCTTAAATGGGTTCTCAACTCCAGGCCTCGCGACCCACTGCTCTGCATATTGTGTATGGCTCCCTTATGTAACACACCTGATTCAGATCCTCAGCTAGTTAGGATAGAGCCGGCTCGCGAATCCATACTTTATAGCGTTTAGGTTTGTGAAGCAATCATCTTCAAAATGACGCGAACACAGAACAAGGTTTGGGCTATACTTGTGTGGTATACTTGTATGTATGAACTGCTGCCACTTAGTCTTCAAATGCTCCTCACTTGGCAGGTGAAAAAAGTTCGCTTTTGCGTTGCACTTCAAAACCATAGACAGTAAAAGAAAAGTTCGAAACACAGCGTCTCATCGACATGATTGTTTTCCGGTATTCCCTGGCGTCTCCGAGCGCAATAAGTGGGTGTTTTTTATTCAAATAACTTGTCAAGTTGACGTCAGCTAGACGAAGGAAAAGCATCGTTCTTCGAACGATTCATATCAGCGACTCAGAGTCGACTCTTGTTTTTGAGAGACAATAACTTTGTATACGATGAACTTTCATGTGTAAAACTTTGCAGGATGTTTTCGTTCACTTAGATCTATGTTAAACACTACATGAAGGGCAATTTTCAAAAATCCATAATAGGTACCCTTTAAAAAAGTCAACTGCTTGATGCCAAGTGTAGACAGGAACATCCTTTGAAAAACTCTGAGCCTTTTACCATCTACACATAAACAACAAAAGAGTGATTATGACCTCTGAGATTGAACAGCTTCTGTCCGGCGCCGCTTGACATCTCTCACCTCAACCGATGTTTTCACATACATTCTCCTCTCTTTCCTTCCAATTTCCCCCCAAAATACTTGAAAATTTCCTCCTTCTTCCCTTCATCAATTTTGGAGCAGTGTAGTTTGCTCGATTTCGAAGATACAGACTACCCCATCCATTTTTCTTTCTTCTTTGATGACAAATTATTTTTTTTCGTCCAAGATAAGATTGGTCCCTCATTCTTTTCCTTTTCTGGATGTTACCCTTCCAAGTGTCTGGGTTGGCCCTCTTCCTTGACCTTCCCCGATTATCAGCGGCACCTTCATTTGATTAAAAGAAAAATAAAAGAAAAATTGTTCTACAAATGCGCATTTCTCTTACATGTTTTCTTAGCATTTGGATATATTCGAGTGTGTGGCAGTGTGTAGACATGCATTTAAGTTTGGCATTGCTGTTTGTTTGTGTGTGCACACACGCGTTTGTGTGTGTGTATCCCTGCTGCACGTTCTGGATTGTGTTCAAGTGAATCTTAGAATAATAAAGAGGAACACATTTACAAATGCATTTGAGTAATGAATACAAAGTAGACTTAACTGTATGTAGACTTACATACTTAAATTTTGTAGACTGTAGTCAATGTAGACTTAAATTTTCCTACGAACCTTCCTCCTCATTACTGACCTTCATAATCGCCTCAACAACTGCCCTGTCATAGCTAACATTCATCAATTCACACAGCTCCTTTACAGAGAGACAGATGTGTGTGTGTGTGTGTGTGTGTGTGTAGGCATGCATTTAAGTTTGGCATTGCTGTTTGTTTGTTTGTGTGTGTGTGTGTGTGTGTGTGTGTGTGTGCTGCTGAGCCCACTAGTAGCAGACAGAAATGTAAACGTAATGACAATAAGTTACTCACCTTCATTGACAGGCGTGTAATCCGGGTCATTTTCTGGATTGTGTTCAAGTGAATCTTAGAATAATAAAGAGGAACACATTTAGTACAACAAATGCACTGTTTACATCATTCAGATATAAGATTGCATTCATCTTGCCTGGTAATAGATTAAATACGCTAGATTTGTTATTAGTAATAGGCTTTAGTTTTTATGTCCTACTCAAAATTAATGTGAGGTGGAGTATGTAGTATAGTCTAATCTGAGAAGAAGAAAACGACTTGCGGTCACGGGATCATTTTCATTATCACCTTCCAGAGAATCTAACAACAATAAAGAATGCATTTAGCACACTGCCTACAATGTTTGAATAATTCAGAACTGAGCTTGCATCAAATGTTTTAATTTAGCCACATACAATTTGATGGGTTAGTACTTGGAAATGCAACTGCAGTTTCCTTGATTAAGGGAACCAGAATAACATGTGTGACAGGCTTTCATCTAAATGTGCAACACCTCGTGCGTCTGCAACACCTAAATGTGGCTTTAGGTTGCTGTATAGGTAGCTGGTATTGGGAGAAAAAAATTTAAGCCTAAAGTACCTACCCTCATTGGCAGCTGTCTGAGAACTGTCACTTTTAAGCGAATCTAGGAATGACAGATAAGAAAATCAGTTAACATTTGAGTAATGAATACAATGTAGACTTAACTGTTTAGCTGACTCAATTCTATTTTCCTACAAACCTTCCTCCTCATTGCTGACCCTCACAATCACCTCAATAACAGTCCTATCCATTCAACAGTCCAGTCCATTCATCAATTCATACAGCTCCTTTACAGAGACAGACATTCTGAAGGAAGGGAGAAAAACAGCAGAAAAAATATAGCGCAGTGGCAAGTCAACATTGCTTTACTTCGTAAATCCGTTCTTTAACATCTCCACAATAAAAACGTAGCAAGATAACTAGTGCTGGAAATTCTCAGCCTCAGTACATTTTGAGTGAGGCATGTTCTAGTGACAGTCATTACAGTAGCATTACAGATTATCATGTTTCAACACATTATGTTTATAAAACAAAAATGTCTTTAATATCAAACATGTAAGTAAAATTATTAAAAGCAAATCGACTATGGCAACAAAGAACATAACTCCAGCGACAAGACTGATTGTGAATTTTTCTTTTGCGTTGTCGCCACAGATGTGTCAAATCTTTTGTATTTTCATCCTTGTTTCATCACTGTTTTGACGCTTTGTTCAAGAAGTTTTTCGATTTGGGAAACTAGAGAAAATGTGCTCGGTTCAGGTGGGGGTTAAACACATGGGAAATAGCAACTGGTCTGAAATACTAATTTTCCCTCCACATTTCAGACTGTCACTGAAATCGTGACCCTGGGCCACGGGTATATTTGTGGCAATAGCCAATTGAACACCGTATGGGTCAAAATGATCATTTTTTCTTTCATGCTAAAATCATTTGGATATTAAGTAAAGGTCATGATCCATTAAGAAATTTAGTAAATTTTAAAATCTCAAATAGATTTAAAAAATATTTTTGTAAGTGGATGCATCACAATTGCCAACAGAATTGGAAACCTTTAACCCCCTGGGGACCAAGGTGTATTTGGGGTCCTTGAGAGGTTCTGACATGCCCTGACATCTGTGTTTTTTTCAGCTGCTTATAAACATATTAATGGCACAGGTGAAATTACACTATATTTAGCAGAAACAGGGCAACCATGACATATGGGCAACATGTTTGTACATGTTTGCATTTTTGAGAGAATATTGTTTATGCGTGGTTATTGTAAAAACTAAAAATGAAAGTTTCTGAAATAAGGCCAGAAAACACATACTAAATATGCGTCCACAAGACTTTTGACTAATTGATGTTGTTGCCTAGGGTTTTTTCTTCACAATGATCTGAAAATCATCCCCCTAATCATTCACATAAAACTGTGAATTGGGTTATATTGTGAAAAAGATTTTTTTGTTTGCCAAGGCAATATGCGAATGGGCGTGAACAGGCCAGCCCTCATCATGTATAATTAGGTGATTCACACCTGAGAGACAAAGACATGCATAATAATGAGCCTTTCATTTAGGTGAGTCAGACAAGAAAAAAAATGAAAGGACAACATATATATATATATATATATATATATATATATATATATATATAACAGAAGGTCAGATGCAAAAGCCTCTAAGTTCCATTTTAAATTATTCTAGAATGATCATTTTTATCAAGCTTGTATATTGAAGTTCAGTAATTTCACTTAAATGACAATTAATAGGTAATCTTCATTGCCATTATGTGAAATTACTGAACTTATATATACAAGCTTGATAAAAATTATCATTCTAGAAAAAATTCAAATGGCACTTAGAGGCTTTTGCATCTGAACGCTTCAAATATATACATCTATGTATAAAATCAAAGTATAAATGAAAGTCAAAACCCATTTTTTGTCATACCTGGAAACAAATCCTGGTCAATTTTTATATGGGCCATGTAGAATTGGTTCAGAGTTAGAGTTTCAAACATCAAGATGTTTTAAACTCTAACCAAAAGTGTGTTTAAATATGATTCGTGTGTGTGGCTAATAAAATAATATGAGCAGAACTCGAACAGTCTGTAACTAAATGAACGTTCGTTCGTACATCCGTCCACACACCCGAATCATATTTAAACACACTTTTTGGTTATAGGTACAGATAAATAATGTTATCTTACGAACGTAAGGATGTCTCATGAGATTCTTGTTCAAATGAAAGCGAAAGTGAATTAACGCACAGCGTGCGTCAGTGAATTCGTCTATTCTTCCCTATCAGACGCGCATTTGATATTTAAACAGTCTTTGTGGACACTATTCAATAACGCGATTCGAACAAAGCACTTATAATAAATGACTTACTGCATCAGCTGAATCCGTGCGTGCTCCTCAAAATGAAACTATAAGGTAACTTTTTTCCAGGATCTCCTCACTGCGCATGCAAGACTAAAGAATAGGACGAGGTTATCCGTAATAAACTGTGTTTTAATCGATATGGGCATAAACTGTATGTTTTTATCCATGTGGGCGTTTTCATGGCTTGCCTCAACATTAGAATTTGAATAGCACGCGCTCCCTGTGGGCGCGGTTACATTAGCACCTCATTTGCTGTAATGAGGTGAAAGGGAAAATCCTGACATCTCTTTCTTTTCATACAGATTACATCAACTGAGAGTAGTTGCTTTTTATATAAATGACTTAAATTAAAAGAAGAAAATCTCAGCTTCATAAAGAGAGACTTTTGGTGTGTCTGTGATAAGTATTTAATGAGTTACAGCTCTTTTTACGGACGCGTTTCAGAAAGATTTTTGCGGAGACAGAGTGAGCTGAAAGCGCACCCATGTTTAATTTATTTATTTTACAAAAACACAAGGTTTTGATAGTAATAAGAGTGTACATAAAAAAAGAAGACCCTCTATAGTTTATAATCATGTATCGATTTTATTTTTATGACCATCAATGACGGAGTATTTTAAGTCTATGTTGCAGCTGTGTGAAAAAAAACGATCAAAACGCGGGGGCGCGTTTTTGGTCCCCAGGGGGTTAAAGGTGATTTTCTCAATATTTTGATTATTTTTTGCACCCTCAGATTCCTTATTTAAAATAGTTGCATCTCAGCCAAATATTGTCCTATCCTAACAAACCATTCTTCACCTGAAAGCTGAATCAATAAACTTTAGCTTTCCATTGATATATAAATCTCAATTAAAAATATAGCTGCAAGCAGCGATTGCGGGCCCAAGCCGGTGACACCGCAACCCCGGTGCCTTTAGTTACCTAAAGGCACCGGGATGGCGGTACCGCCGGCTTTGGCTCGCAATCGCTGCTCGCAGCTATATATATATATATATATATATATATATATATATATATATATATATATTTAGCCAGTGGCACCGCCACCTTGGTGCTTTTAGGGTTATTCTACATGACGTGCAAAAACGTAACCCCCGCTTTGACTGTCAAAAAGAAGTGTGCTGAAGAGCTTGCAGCAGTGAAGGCTCTGCAAAAGTGCGGATCGAGGGCACATTTTAACCACAAAGTATGCATGAGCAACCTTCTGAAAGGTCAGGTGTACATCCAGGTCTACATCTGTACTGTGTTTACATTATAGTATTTAGGGATGCGCCGATCCGATACTCGGGATCGTTTTCAGCTCCGATACTGCCATCTTTGCCGGATCGGGTATATTTACACCACTTTAATCAAACCACTCTTCTTTAAAACATTACGATGTGATTTGTTTCACATGTATTTTGTTACTCTTATTGAGCTATTTTGTCCACATACAGGACTCACTGCCAATCGTACGTGCTCACATCATTCTCTTTATGTGAAAGCTGTACTGCATTCACCAGTTTTCACTCTACAGCTGTTGACCAGAGCACTGAAATTATTTCTCACTTAAACTACAATCAAATGGATTTTCCCACACATTTTGCATTAGTCCTCTGCATGGCATTTTATTATTTTCTGCGCAGCTTCAGAAGTGCACGCACACAGCTTAGAACGCATGACACGCACACACACTCAGTAACGAGAGAGGTGCGATCGAACTCTGTGTATGTTTGTGTGTGAACAATGGAAACTCAATTTTGTTCATACAGGAAAATATTCAGACTAATGTCTTGTGGGAGCAACAGAATACATGTATCGGCATTATGTAATCAGGATACAAAAATCCAGTAACTGTAATTTGTTACAGTGAGTTACATCAAAAAAAGTAGTAATCAGATTGTAGTTACTTTTTGAAAAAAGTATATAGTACTTAAAGCCACTTAATATAAAGTGGGACCCTTTTTTATGAAATAATTTGTAACTGTATTGGAATACATTTTTAAAGTAACCCTCCCAAGCCTGGTCTTGTGTGGACGTCCGTTACTTTCACTTTTTAAGTTAGCGCTTTTTAAGGCCCCAATCCTACTGTATTACTGTGTGGATATTGATCCAATAGTTCTACCTAATTTTGAACACAAGAGGGCAGTATAGCACTATGAATGATTTTTTACTCTTTTGACTAAAACATTCTGGCTGTTTTTAAAATTAGACATAATTCTTAAATTTAAAAAAGGAATAAAATGGCTGTAGTTCCAATATTGGTATAGTCTTATAAAAAAATAAATGGTGAATAATAAAATTTTTAGAAGATATGAGACGTTTCCTGATTCTTTTTTTGACATAATCCCTCGCCATAGCAAAACTGTTTGACATAATAAATATCCGTTCACAATTTAGTATCTTTAATGTATTTTCATACTTTTGAAGAAGTTTGGTGGGAATAATTAAAAAACACTTAAGAGGGGGTAATAAAAATGTAAAGGCTGGTTTTGCAAAACATTCACATACAGACCAAAATAACCGACTTCCTGTTGGGCTGGCTTAAAGTTGTTTGGGCTAATGAGATCTATATGTGTACCGAGTTTAATATTATTACATGCAAGTGTGTTTGATTTATGGACCAAATTTTCAGACCAAGTTTATGGACCAAGTTAATTTAATTAATAAACTAATTATATAAAACTATTGTCAATGCAGTACAATTAAACTGGTTATGCCATTACTTATAAAAAATAAATAACTTATATAAAAAATATCAGGGTTAAGGCATTTATTTTCTTTTATGCAGGCTACACACACAGCAGTGAAATGGTTAATCCCCCTCCCCCTGCACACACACACAGACATGCACACTCACAGACAGGCAAACACACAGACAGAGACAGAGATGTAGGCTCAAACAGAGCATGACCAGATTCAAACAAACATATCTTACTTTCTGTGGGTCCTAGCTAATGAGTGTCAATTAGAAAGTTGTCCGGCTCGAGGAGTACAATATAAATACTGATTTTTGTAACTGTAGATAAAACTAACAACCCCACTTTTGTCAAAAGGTGGCGCTACTGAGCCCTCACCATGCCCGTTTCTGAAACTTTGCACATGTCTACTGGCTAATAAATGTGATGTGTCTAATGAGTTTCATGCAATTTGAAGCATGCTAAGGGTCTCAAAAGCATCCTAAAAGAATGGTAAAGTTTGATGCATCGCCACGGCAACAGTTTCAAAGATATCAAGAATCCATTCACAGGTCTTCATCTGCCGTATGTTTACATTATACAGATGAAGTTTGAAGCAAATCGGGTTAAAATAAGAGGGTGATTTTAAAGCATTTTGAAAGTGACACACTTCCTGCTGCCAGTTGGTGGCGCTATAACTTTGACACACAATAGTCACATCCATGTGATCGTCCTCTTACAGCGAACACACTCCTGAAGTTTCGTCAAGATCGGTCGATGTATGCTGAAGTTATGACACACTTCCTGTTTCACGTTTCTCGCCATGATTTCATTTCCTCGCCACGGCCAAACCATTCGAGATATCAAAAATCCCCTCGCAAACTTTCATCCTTAATGTCTTGACTTCACGCTGACTGAGTTTCGTAGAATTTGGATAAGAGCTCTAGGAGGAGTATTAAAAATTCCATTGCAAGTGTTTTACAAAGAACCTTAAATAACCGACTTCCTGTTGGGCTGGGGTAAAAAGTAAAAGTGCGACGTATATATGAAATGATGAGATCAACATGTGTACCGAGTTTCATATTAGTACATACAAGCGTGTTTGATTTATGGACCAAGTGTACGGACCCCATTCCAGGTGGCGCTGTCGAGCCCCCCTGCCACGCCCGGGTACCATCTTCAGCCCGGCCCTAATGGCCGCGGGTTCTGACCCGTGTGCAAAGTTTCAAGAGTTTTCGAGCACGTTAAGGGTCCCAAAAGTGCCCAAATAGTCTATTAAATAATAGTAAATATAGCTGCGAGCAGCGATTGCGGGCCCAAGCCGGTGGCACCGCAACCCCGGCACCGGGATGGCGGTACCGCCGGCTTTTGGCCCGGCTTTGGCCTGCGCTGCTCGCAGCTATATATATATATATATATATATATATATACATATATATTTAGCCAGTGGCACCGCCACCTTGGTGTTTTAGGGTTTTCTACATGACGTGCAAAAACGTAACCCCCGCTTTGACTGTCAAAAAGAAGTGTGCTGAAGAGCTTGCAGCAGTGAAGGCTCTGCAAAAGTGCGGATCGAGGGCACATTTTAACCATAGAGTATGCATGAGCAACCTTCTGAAAGGTCAGGTGTACATCAAGGTCTACATCTGTACTGTGTTTACATTATAGTATTTAGGGATGCGCCGATCCGATATTCAGGATCATTATCAGCTCCGATACTGCCATCTTTGCCGGATCGGGTATATTTACACCACTTTAATCAAACTACTCTTCTTTAAAACATTACGATGTGATTTGTTTCACATGTATTTTGTTACTCTTATTGAGCTATTTTGTCTGCATACAGGACTCACTGCCAATCGTACGTGCTCACATCATTCTCTTTCTGTGAAAGCTGTACTGCATTCACCAGTTTTCACTCTACAGCTGTTGACCAGAGCACTGAAATTATTTCTCACTTAAACTACAATCAAATGGATTTTCCCACACATTTTGCATTAGTCCTCTGCATGGCATTTTACTATTTTCTGCGCAGCTTCAGAAGTGCATGCATACAGCTTAGAACACATGACACGCACACACACTCAGTCACGAGAGAGGCGTGATCGAACTGTGTGTGTGTTTGTGTGTGAACATGTAATCAGGATACAAAAATCCAGTAACTGTAATTTGTTACAGTGAGTTACATCAAAAAAAGTAGTAATCAGATTGTAGTTACTTTTTGAAAAAGTATATAGTACTTAAAGCCACTTAATATAAAGTGGGACCCTTTTTTTATTAAATAATTTGTAACTGTTTCGGAATACATTTTTAAAGTAACCCTCCCAAGCCTGGTCTTGTGTGGACGTCCGTTACTTTCACTTTTTAAGTTAGCGCTTTTTAAGGCCCCAATCCTAATGTATTACTGTGTGGATATTGACCAATAGTTCTACCTAATTTTGAACACAAGAGGGCAGTATAGCACTATGAATGATTTTTTACTCTTTTGACTAAAACATTCTGGCTGTTTTTAAAATTAGACATAATTCTTAAATTTAAAAAAGGAATAAAATGGCTGTAGTTCCAATATTGGTATAGTCTTATAGAAAAATAAATGGTGAATAATAACATTTTTAGAAGATATGAGACGTTTCCTGATTCTCTTTTTGACATAATCCCTCGCGATAGCAAAACTGTTTGACATAATAAATATCCGTTCACAATTTAGTATCTTTAATGTATTTTCATAATTTTGAAGAAGTTTGGTGGGAATAATTAAAAAACACTTAAGAGGGGGGAATAAAAATGTAAAGGCTGGTTTTGCAAAACATTCACATAAAGACCAAAATAACCGACTTCCTGTTGGGCTGGCTAAAAGTTGTTTGGGCTAATGAGATCTATATGTAATAATATTACATGCAAGTGTGTTTGATTTATGGACCAAATTTTCAGACCAAGTTTATGGACCAAGTTAATTTAATTAATAAACTAATTATATAAAACTATTGTCAATGCAGTACAATTAAACTAGTTATATGCCATTAAGCCTGGCTCACACTACAGGAGTTTTAAAATCCTAACAGATTTTGAAATCTGGTTGCAGCTCACACTTAAAGAGAATCTTTGCAGATTTTCTTCCCTCAAATCTTAAACATGCTCACACTACAAGATTTGAAAATCGCGGTGCATCACACACTACACAATGTTATTAAGATTATTGTGCCAGAGGAAGTGGCTCACGTGATCTTACGCAGCAGATTGGAAGCAGAAAAGCGGATGTAAAAAAAAAAGCTGTCCCTCATATCAAGTCATATTCGTGAAAAGGTTGCCGTGACCAAGGAGAGAGAACTTTTTTTAATCATCCTTTTAACATTTAAGGTTAAGCTATTTTTAATGAATGGCGTCAGCTCTGGTCAGTACAATGAAAAAATGCTATTGATCTCAATGAAGTGAAGCATCAGTTTCACGTTGTCCATGTACCGCAATGCTGCTGAGTCTTGTAAAGTGGAGATCAAAGTTAAAATGAAATATTAAAATAAATAACAGATTGTTTAATTACATCTATATTTGAATGAATCTGCATTTTTTACATTTCCGTTGAATGAACAGTTTAATGACTCACTCAAAGACAGTGCCTTGTCGCCACCTAGTGGCGTAACAATGTAACTGGACTGAGCGATAGCCTGTCTATAACACGCAGAGACGAGCAATTCCGAGTGGTAAAATATCAGCAGAAAGCCTTTAGTAAAGTGAGATTCGAGGATCGAAACTAACTGTTATATTATAATGGCATAAAAAGCATATTGTCAGGTTTATGTTCTGCTATTATATCATGTGGACCCTTATTTTGACAGTCCACTTCAATGCGCTATTTAGTTTCGGTTTTTATTACTGCCTGGACATAAACTCGTCTTCGTGCCTGCTGACCACAGCACAACACTTATTTATTTAGCAATAAATAAATAAATGAAGATAATACTGCATATCAGGCTATTGAGGCATATTGAGTCACTCAAAATTACAACAGTGGACATTCTTTCACCACGACAGCCTGTTTCTTATTGGCTAGACAGTACTGACGTTATTCACAATCTTGCTCATCCCGATAAATATCAAACATGTTTGATATGTCGGAGTGAGACCGAATTGTTTGAGAGCAGATCGGGAGGTGCAATATTCGATCTGTGAATACCTCACATTACCAGATAATCTGCGCTGAACATCGGAACCGTTTGAGGTAATCAACAAGATTTTTTCTCCGATTCTCGTGAGGGGAAAATCGGGCATAAATCGGCCTAAAACTCATGTAGTGTGAGCCAGGGATTACTTATAAAAAATAAAAAAAACTTATTTAAAACATACCAGGCTTAAGGCATTTATTTTCTTTTATGCAGGCTACACACACAGCAGTGAAATGGTTAATCCCCCTCCCCCTGCACATACACACAGACATGCTCACACACAGACAGGCAAACACACAGACAGAGACAGAGATGTAGGCTCAAACAGAACATGACCAGATTCAAACAAACATATCTTACTTTCTTTGGGTCCTAGCTAATGAGTGTCAATTAGAAAGTTGTCCGGCTCGAGGAGTACAATATACATACTGATTTTTGTAACTGTAGATAAAACTAACAACCCCACTTTTGTCAAAAGGTGGCGCTACTGAGCCCTCACCACGCCCGTTTCTGAAACTTTGCACATGTCTACTGGCTAATAAATGTGATGTGTCTGATGAGTTTCATGCAATTTGAAGCATGCTAAGGGTCTCAAAAGCATCCTAAAAGAATGGTAAAGTTTGATGCATCGCCACGGCAACAGTTTCAAAGATATCAAGAATCCATTCACAGGTCTACATCTGCCGTATGTTTACATTATACAGATGAAGTTTGAAGCAAATCGGGTTAAAATAAGAGGGTGATTTTAAAGCATTTTGAAAGTGACACACTTCCTGCTGCCAGTTGGTGGCGCTATAACTTTGACACACAATAGCCACATCCATGTGATCGTCCTCTTACAGCGAACACACTCCTGAAGTTTCATCAAGATCGGTTGATGTATGCTGAAGTTATGACACACTTCCTGTTTCACTTTCCTCGCCATGATTTAATTTCCTCGCCACAGCCAAACCGTTCGAGATATCAAAAATCCCCTCGCAAACTTTCATCCTCAATGTCTTGACTTCACGCTGACTGAGTTTCGTAGAATTTGGATAAGAGCTCTAGGAGGAGTATTAAAAATTCCATTGCAAGTGTTTTACAAAGAACCTTAAATAACCGACTTCCTGTTGGGCTGGGGTAAAAAGTAAAAGTGCGACGTATATATGAAATAATGAGATCAACATGTGTACCGAGTTTCATATTAGTACATACAAGCGTGTTTGATTTATGGACCAAGTGTTCGGACTCCATTCCAGGTGGCGCTGTCGAGCCCCCATGCCACGCCCGGGTACCATCTTCAGCCCGGCCCTAATGGCCGCGAGTTCTGACCCGTGTGCAAAGTTTCAAGAGTTTTCGAGCACGTTAAGGGCCCCAAAAGTGCCCAAATAGTCGTATAAATAATAATAATAAATATAGCTGCGAGCAGCGATTGCGGGCCCAAGCCGGTGGCACCGCAACCCCGGTGCCTTTAGTTACCTAAAGGCACCGGGATGGCGGTACCGCCGGCTTTGGCCCGCAATCGCTGCTCGCAGCTATATTTATATATATATATATATATAAAGCCGGTGGCACCGCCACCTTGGTGCTTTTAGGGTTATTCTACTTGACATGCAAAAACATAACCCCCGCTTTGACTGTCAAAAAGAAGTGTGCTGAAGAGCTTGCATCAGTGAAGGCTCTGCAAAAGTGCACATTGAGGGCACATTTTAACCACAAAGTATGCGTGAGCAACCTTCTGAAAGGTCAGGTGTACATCCAGGTCTACATCTGTACTGTGTTTACATTATAGTATTTAGGAATGCGCCGATCCGATACTCAGGATCGGTATCAGCTCCAATACTGGCATCTTTGCCGGATCGGGTATATTTACACCACTTTAATCAAACCACTCTTCTTTAAAATATTATGATGTGATTTTTTTCACATGTATTTTATTACTCTTATTGAGCTATTTTGTCCACACACAGGACTCACTGCCAATCGTACGTGCTCACATCATTCTCTTTCTGTGAAAGCTGTATACTGCACTCACCAGTTTTCACTCTACAGCTATTGACCAGAGCACTGAAATTATTTCTCACTTACACTACAATCAAATGGATTTTCTCACACATTTTGCGTTAGTCCTCCGCATGGCATTTTATTATTATCTGCGCAGCTTCAGAAGTGCATGCACACAGCCTAGAACACGACACGCACACACAGTCACGAGAGAGGCGCGATCGAATGTGTGTTTGTGTGCGAACAATGGAAACTCCTTTTTGTTCATACAGGAAAATATTCAGACTAATGTCTTGTGGGAGCAACAGAATACATGCAACGGCATTATGTAATCAGGATACAAAAATCTAGTGAGTTACATCAAAAAAAGTAGTAATCAGATTGTAGTTACTTTTTGAAAAAGTATATAGTACTTAAAGCCATTTAATATAAAGTGGGACCCTTTTTTATGAAATAATTTGTAACTGTATCGGAATACATTTTTAAAGTAACCCTCCCAAGCCTGGTCTTGTGTGGACGTCCGTTACTTTCACTTTTTAAGTTAGCGATTTTTAAGGCCCCAATCCTACTGTATTACCTATTATACTGTATTGCCAACTGTATTAATGTGTGGATATTGATCCAATAGTTCTACCTAATTTTGAACACAAGAGGGCAGTATAGCACTATGAATGATTTTTTTCTTTTTTGACTAAACCATTCTGTCTGTTTTTAAACTATGTTTAAACTTAAACATAATTCTTAAATTAAAAAAAGGAATAAAATGGCTATAGTTCCAATATTGGTATAGTCTTATACAGTGTTGGGGTAGTTACTCAAAAAAGTAATTAGTTACTAGTTACTTCTGTAAATTGTAATGAGATTACTTTACTAGTTACTGCGTTGGAAAAATAACTTCACTACTTATTACTTTACTTTCCTGTTTCTTAATTTACCGTGTAGCCTACATGGACAAACGTCATATCAGTTTTTGCCCTATCATCACTTTATTGTAAAAATGTATACAAAATGACATGAAAGAACAATATCCCTGTCTGCACAAATAAATATGCCGCACTGTAAAATTCACAAACAAAATGGGGTTCAAAATTCAAAATTTTAAAATGGTGTTTATCACAGAAGTTTCAAAACAGGCTGGGAGAATAAAACTCTTCTCCTGAGAACAAAACCAGCTTTTTAGTCGACTCATGGTAATAATAATAATTTAAAAAAAAATAAAAGATGTCAATGAAAAATAATAAAATAAAGGTCACTTTATCCCATAAAATTCTTAATCCTAATTTAAAATGTATTTTTCTAAACCTGGGGAATTAATGGTCGACAGGGGAAGCATGTCTTCTACAATGAACCCTGCAACAATCCTGTTCATTTCGTTTTCCAAGACTTTCGAGCCTTGTTTTTACTTGACGCGTCCGAACGAGCGGAAAGGTGCGCGCGGCAAACACCGCACGCGATGCCGCATCCGAGGATGAACGACAAGAAGCCGAACCTGCACCGAACAAGGAGCCTACATCTCCGCAACGGCACCCAGTTTGCGCATCTAAATCAGTTATTTATGTTTACAAAATGAGCCTAAGATCCATGTTTTATAAAATGTCCACGAAACTTAATGAAATGTTTAGTGAAATTAGAAAATAGAAATCGTTCATTTAGTTCTTTAGCCTAGCCTATATACATGTTTTTATATCGACATATTTTGTTCTAATGTCACAAATAATAATCTTAGGATTTACTATAGCCTACATTTCACTCAAATATTTTTGTGCTTTCGAGCAATAAACTGAAAGTAATGTGAATATTGCCATTTGTTGAAACCCGTCTCTCTCTCTCCACTTCCCTCTCTCTCTCTCACTCAAATCGGTCTCTATGGCAACGGCGCGCACGCACCACTAGACGGAACTCTCCACACAGGCAAACACGGCTTGGGTAACGCAGGAAAGCGCGTTCCTTTATTATAGTAAAGTAGTGTAGTTACCAATATTTTCAGTGTAATGCGTTACTTTACTTACCCAAACTCGTTTGTAACTCGTTACCCCCAACACTGGTCTTATAGAAAATAAATGGTGAATAATAACATTTTTAATTCCTCATCCAATCATCCTTTTGTTATGGATCAATATCATAGCTAGAGACGTAGAAAAGGGCTGCACGGTTTTGCAATAAATAATAATAAATAAAATAAAATAAACATATAAATATTGTAATTGCAATTAAATTAGATTTGTGTGGCAGCTGCATGTACAATTATTATTATTAATAATAATAACATTAATAATAATACAAATGAGCTTAGAATAAAAATTTAAATGGTTTATTACATTAAAAACAGGCCATATTTTTAATAAATAAATAAGCTATCATTCATAGTGCACTAAATTTTAAACATTTTAAATTACAACATTGTTTGTGAAAGTCCAACAAAGTTAAATGTATACTCAAACCTGAAAAGTTGTGTGGCTCCGTTTTCATTTGATTATCATTGTGGCAGCAGTTGGCACACTGTGTTAACTAACCCCGCTGTGTAGTACATATTTTAAACCTAGCTAACAGTCGCTAGGAATTACTGACATGTTTCAAAACGGTGCTGTGTTTGAGCCAACAAGACAGTGATTAAGGCAATATAAAGTTAGATTTGGACGCGTATACATCCAACCCGGAAACAGAAAAAAATCTACGATGAAAAAATTTACTTTCATGATGTCAAAACACTCTTTGTCCATTATCTTCACGAAATATAATCAAAACGTTCCGCAAATTCGCGGGAGACCGTCTTCTGGCAGCAAGAGAAAAAGAGCGGAAAGACAGCCGGCTAGATACTGACAAACTATGTAAAATGTCCGTGTTACATTTAACCCCGCGTTAGGCCTATATCCCCGCGCTCCCCTATTCTGTAGCTCCTGGTAGTGATGTTTCACCTCATGAAATATAGTTTATGTTCACATTTATGACACAGACAGTAGATAATATTATGTTCACATTTATGACACAGACAGTAGATATAGGCTTCTGCCAGGCACTTTCAGGGATACAAATCGAAAAAATATGTATATGTGCATATTTATATGCAAAATACTCCTTTTTCACGTCAACTATGTGCTATGGTCATTAAATGGCTTTCCTTTTCACTTAAGTCCAGCAAATAATTCATTTATTTTAACACATTTGGTGGCATCTGCCAGTTATTGTCGTTGTTATGAAGTATAGTCGTATGTTTGCATAATTCATTTTGAACACTATAATGCTTTCAAAATCTGAGGTAAATTATCCGTTATGGCTTGTGGCACAGTGACCTATTTTTAACTAAAAATAAATAATGTGTACTCATAACCAGTGTAATTTCTTCATTCTGTCAGCCGCGACGTCGCAGAAATAGGAACCGTTTCTAAATTAGAAACTTCGCATGTCGCCGTCGCGTATGGTTAGGACAAAAACTCTGATTTATTAACATGGAAAATATACCTTTTATCGCGTGTCGCAGCGTCGTGTGTAGTTAGGACACGGTGTAAGCGGCCGCTTCTCAAGTCTAGAATCTGAACTTGATTCCGATTGGCCAGTGTCAGACAGTCAGACCTGTCAGTCTCGCAGCTCGCGTCAGCTTCATGCGGCTTCATGAGAGAGACGCATAAGTCCGGAATTGGACAATTTAACAATATACTTACGATAGAATATATTTACAATTAATAATGATTTAAAAACAAAATACATAACGCGCCGGGCCGCCGGCCCAACCAGACCGCGGCCCACCAGGAATCTCCCGGTAGTCCCGATGGCCAGTACATGCCTTAGTATCTTTAATATATTTTCATAATTTTGAAGAAGTTTGGTGTGGGAATAATTAAAATTACTTAAGAGGGGGGAAATAAAAATGTAAAGGCTGGTTTTGCAAAACATTCACATACAGACTGAAACAACCGACTTCCTGTTTTGCTGGCTTAAAGTTGCTTGGGCTAATGAGATCTATAAGTGTACCGAGTTTAATATTATTATATGCAAGTGTGTTTGATTTATGGACCCAATTTTCAGACCAAGTTAATGGACCAAGTTAATTTAATTAATGAACTAATTATATAAAACTATTGTCAATGCACTACAATTAAACTGGCTATGTGCCTTTACTTATAAAAAAATAAAATAAAAACTTATTTAAAAAATCCCAGGCTTAAGAAATGTATTTTATTTATGCTGGCCAGACACACAGCAGTTAAATGGTTAATTAAGCCCCCTCTCCCTGCTAACACACACACACACACACACACACACACACAGACAGGCAAAGGCTCAGACATATGCTCAGAGGGAGTATGACTACATTCAAACTAAAATATCTGACTTTCTGTGGGTCCTAGCTATTGAGTGTGAATTAGAAAGTTGTCCGGCTCGAAGAGTACAATACACATACCGATTTTTGTAACTGTAGATAAAACTAACAACCCCACTTTTTTCAAAAGGTGGCGCTACTGAGCCCTCACCACGCCCGTTTCTGAAACTTTGCATGTGTCTACTGGCTAATAAATGTGATGTGTCTGTCGAGTTTCATGCAATTTGAAGCATGCTAAGGGTCTCAAAAGCATCCTAAAAGAATAGTAAAGTTTAATGCGTCGCCACGGAAACAGTTTCAAAGATATCAAGAATCCATTCACAGGTCTACATCTGCCGTGTATTTACATTATACAGATGAAGATTGAAGCAAATCGGGTTAAAATAAGAGGGTGATTTCAAAGCATTTTGAAAGTGACACACTTCCTGCTGCCAGTTGGTGGCGCTATAACTTTGACACACAATAGTCACATCCATGTGATCGTCCTCTTACAGCGAACACACTCCTGAAGTTTCATCAAGATCAGTTGATGTATGCTGAAGTTATGACACACTTCCTGTTTCACGTTTCTCACCATAATTTTGTTTCCTCACCACAGCCAAACCGTTCGAGATATCAAAAATCCCCTTGCAATTTTTGATCCTCTATGTCTTGACTTCAGGCTGACCGAGTTTCGTTCCATGCGGATGAATGCTCTAGGAGGAGTACATTAAATTCCATTGCATCCGTTTTAAAAACAACCGTAAATATCTGACTTCCTGTTGGGCTGGGGTAAAAAGTAAAAGCGCGATGTATATATGAAACAATGAGATCGAAATGTGTAACGAGTTTCATATTATTACATGCAAGCGTGTTTGATTTATGGACAAAGTGTTCAGACCCTGTTCCAGGGGGCGCTGACGAGCCGCCCTGCCGCGCCCGGGTACCAGCTTCAGCCCGGCTCTGATGGCCGCGGGTTCTGACCCGTGTGCAAAGTTTCAAGAGTTTTTGAGCATGTTAAGGGCCCCGAAAGTGCCCGAATAGTCGTTAGAAAAAAAAAAAAAAAAAAAAAAAAATATAGCTGCGAGCAGCGATTGCGGGCCCAAGCCGGTGGCACCGCCACCCCGGTGCCTTTAGTTACCTAAAGGCACCGGGATGGCGGTACCGCCGGCTTTGGCCCGCAATCGCTGCTCGCAGCTATATATATATATATATATATATATATATATATATAAATATAAAGCCGGTGGCACCGCACCCTTGGTGCTTTTAGGGTTATTCTACATGACGTGCAAAAACATAACCCCCTCTTTGACTGTCAAAAAGAAGTGTGCTGAAGAGCTTGCAGCAGTGAAGGCTCTGCAAAAGTGCGGATCGAGGGCACATTTTAACCACAAAGTATGCATGAGCAACCTTCTGAAAGGTCAGGTGTACATCAAGGTCTACATCTGTACTGTGTTTTAGGGCTGTGCAATTAATCGAATTTCGATTTCAATTTCGATTTTTGTTCCCAACGATCTCCAAAATAGCACAATCGAGAAAAAACGATTATTTTGCCATGCACGTTCTGTTTTGAAAGGACACTATAATTGTGTGTTCTGAATGACGCGCACATCCGCCCCTCCCGAAGCCATAAACTCGCTCAGCCTACAGTCATCAATTGCAAGCACAATAAACTTCACAATAACAATTGGCTAATTTAATATCTAATGGAGTGAGAGACCATCTCGAGCTGACGCGATCTTTGTCTGCACGACCACTGCAGCGCGAGTGCACGTGACCTGATCATCTGTGCCGCCGCTTTACTGAACGAAACACATCGGGAATGAACACCGGGTAAACAGCTGATCAAAAAATAAAACCATCGCGCGAATTATTCGTGCGTCAAAATCGCGTCCAGTGTGAAAGGACCTTAACACTTGTCTGCTTGTCCGAGAAAAGTCGATTTTTTTCCAAAAGTGAATGGTTTTGATCTTATACAGTCAGTATAAAGAGCGAGTGATAATGGATAGGCTAGTGTATTTCTGAAGCTGCGCTGCCTGTCTGAGACTTAGTGAAACAATTAAAATAACAGCACAGACAAAACTCACAGAAGAAACATACTGAGGTAAAGTTTGAGGTTTTCTATTTATAATAGGCTATATGATATAGTAACATAACATGACCAAGTAGCTGTTATATCACGATTGCAATTACATTGAATTTATAGTTTAATAAACTAGTTAACTTACCTGGTTTATATGTAGTAACTTACATTTTAGACGCAATATTGACTGGCTTGTTCCATTTCACCGACGAAAATAGTTACAAAAGAAAAGCAACACTAAGCACTGTGTTTTGTTATTGAATGATTCATTATTTTGAACGAATCGTTTTAATGAATGACTCAATGATTCATTTATTAAGATGGTCACTTGCCACCACCTATTGATTTATTGTTTAAAGGTATCATTGATTTTATTTTATTATTGGTTTAAACATTAACCTCATACAATTATTTATTACAGTGTAAATTAATTAATTTGATTGATAGCAGCTCTTTTTATAACTGAATTTGATCAAATGCAAGAATTTGACATGAAGATAGCACATGTTTAGTTATATTAAGGTTTAAAAAAGTGTCCTTTATAAAAGGTAAATAACACCCCTCCCCCCACCCACAAAAAATTACTTAACATGTCACCTCTGTGAGTTTGCAGGTCTGTTTAATAGCTACAACAAAATGCTCAAATTTTTTTTAAAAAAGTAATAATTTTTGAAAGGTATCTTTTAATAAATGTTACACTTTCCCAAAGTCATGTGAAATAATCGTGTTGCATAATCGTGATTTCAATACTGACAAAAATAATCGTGATTATGATTTTTTCCATAATCGAGCAGCCCTACTGTGTTTACATTATAGTATGTAGGGATGCGCCGATCCTATACTCAGGATCATTATCAGCTCCGATACTGCCATCTTTGCCGGATCGGGTATATTTACACCACTTTAATCAAACCACTCTTCTTTAAAACATTACGATGTGATTTTTTCCACATGTATTTTGTTACTCTTATTGAGCTATTTTGTCCGCTTAAAAGATTCACTGCCAATCGTACGTGCTCACATCATTCTCTTTCTGTGAAAGCTGTATACTGCATTCACCAGTTTTCACTCTACAGCTATTGACCAGAGCACTGAAATTATTTCTCACTTAAACTACAATCAAATGGATTTTCCCACACATTTTGCATTAGTCCTCTGCATGGCATTTTATTATTTTCTGAGCAGCTTCAGAAGTGCATGCACACAGCCTAGAACACATGACACGCACACAGTCACGAGAGAGGCGCGATCGAACTCTGTGTGTGTTTGTGTGTGAACAATGGAAACTCCATTTTGTTCATAAAGGAAAATATTCAGACTAATGTCTTGTGGGAGCAACAGAATACATGTAACAGCATTATGTAATCAGGAAACAAAAATCCAGTAACTGTATATTATTACAGTGAGTTACATCAAAAAAAGTAATCAGATTGTAGTTACTTTTTGAAAAAGTATAAAGTACTTAAAGCCAATTAATAAAAAGTGGGACCCTTTTTTATGAAATAATTTGTAACTGTATCGGAATACATTTTTTAAAGTAACCCTCCCAAGCCTGGTCTTGTGTGGACGTCGTGAAATTAGAAAATAGAGATCGTTCATTTAGTTCTTTAGCCTATATACATGTTTTTATATCCACATATTTTGTTCTAATGTCACAAATAATAATCTTAGGGTTTACTATAGCCTACATTTCACTCAAATATTTTTGTACTTTCGAGCAATAAACTGAAAGTAATGTGAATATTGCCATTCAGGGCTGGACTGGGACAAAAAATCAGCCCTGGACACTTCATCCAGACCGGCCCACTATGCAAACACACACACACGTGCATTAATCTATACGTGCATTAATCTGCATGTAAAATTACTGATTAGATTTTATTTACTATCAAAACCAAGAAAAAACTATTAAAATAATAAACAAAGGGAATGGAAATGATTTTATAAGGCTTTATTGTAAATAACTGGTCTGAATTTATGTGCCACTTAATATTTTAATAGAATATTCTTAGGCTATACTACATATATTTCATGAAGTGCAACATCACGGTGAGGACCTACAGAAATATATATTCTGTAGCTCCTGGCAGTGATGTTTCACCTCATGAAATATAGTTTATATAATATAGCATAAGAATATTCTGTTACAATATTATGTTCACATTTATGACACAGACAGTAGATAATATTATGTTCACATTTATGACACAGACAGTATAGGCTTCTGCCAGGCACTTTCAGGGAGACAAATTGAAAAAATATGTATTTATGTGCATATTTATATGCAAAATACTCCTTTTTTCACATCAACTATGTGCTATGGTCATTAAATGGCTATCCTTTTCACTTAAGTCCAGCAAATAATTCATTTATTTTAACACATTTGGTGTCATCTGCCTCAAGTTATTGTCGTTGTTATGAAATACAGTCGTATTTTTACATAGAATTCATTTTGAACACTATAATATTACATGCTTTCAAAATCTGAGGTAAATTATCCGTTATGGCTTGTGGCACAGTGACCTATTTTTAACTAAAAATAAATAATGTGTACTCATAACCAGTGTAATTTCTTCATTCTGTCAGCCGCGACATCGCAGAAATAGGAACCGTTTCTAAATTAGAAACTTCGCATGTCGCCGTCGCGTCTGGTTAGGACAAAAACTCTGATTTACATGGAAAAGATACCTTTTATCGCGTGTCGCGGCGTCGTGTGTAGTTAGGACGTACTGTAACGGTAGTCGATACGCGTTCTTCTGATCATTAAAAAGAATGAGGTTATATTGACAGATGAATAGGCTACGCTCAGTTTATCAAATACGCTCAGTTTATTAAATGTCTCTTGCAAACTATGAAGAGACAATGATGAATCAATACACACTGACATGGCGATGCTGGACTGATTCTTTATTTACACCATCATACAGTAATTTTGTCGGTTGTTTATTACAGATATTAGCATGCATTTTATTGATCATCAGCTAATTTCATCAATAGACATCAATAAGAGAGAGTGGCAACAGCCCTTGTAAGAGTCAAGAGATCATTTCTTTCTTTACTTGAAGATGATTGTGTAGATGATTAAGCGTCTCTGACTTACTTTCCCTTTGATTTGCGATGTTTGCACGTTGGTTTGACGCTCAGCTGCTGCTCGTCTGCGGCGGTGATGCGTGTCGCAGTACAGCCGTCATGTCTGACTATAACAGCCTGTAAACGCTCTCACTCGTTTATTTTTTAGCATTTTTGGGAGGAGTAAAATATACATGTGTGATATCAACAACCAGATTGCGTTTACACGTAAAGATCCGAACACAATGCGAGCCAGACTACCTCCAGATGGTCAGGCAAATCGATCACAATCCGATCACAACGTAATACCTTGCATTGATATTTCTTTTTTATTATCCGGATAACTTATCTGGATACAGATCGCATTTTAATACCAGGTGTAGGGGTCTCAGAGACGAGACCGGCGAGAAACTTCACGAGACCGGCGGAATGCCTCCACAGGGCGGGGAGATACTATACTGCCTATGGGAGCGGCCGCTTCTCCGCTCTTGATTCCGATTGGCCAGTGTCAGACAGTCAGACCTGTCAGTCTCGCAGCTGGACCAAGTTTATGGACCAAGTTAATTTAATTAATAAACTAATTATATAAAACTATTGTCAATGCACTACAATTTAACTGGTTATATTATGCCTTCACTTATAAAAATTAAAATAAAAACTTATTTAAAACATACCAGGCTTAAGAAATGTATTAAGAAATTACACAGCAGAAAAAAACACACAGCACTGAAATGGTTAAGTTAAGCCCCTCCCCCTACTAACACACACACAGAGAGAGACAGAGATGTAGGCTCAAAGGGAGCATGACCAGATTCAAACAAACATATCTTACTTTCTGTGGGTCCTAGTTAAAGAGTGTCAATTAGAAAGTTGTCCGGCTCGAGGAGTACAATATACATACTGATTTTTGTAACTGTAGATAAAACTAACAACCCAACTTTTGTCAAAAGGTGGCGCTACTGAGCCCTCACCACGCCCGTTTCTGAAACTTTGCACATGTCTACTGGCTAATAAATGTGATGTGTCTGAGGAGTTTCATGCAATTTGAAGCATGCTAAGGGTCTCAAAAGCATCCTAAAAGAATGGTAAAGTTTGATGCGTCACCACGGCAACAGTTTCAAAGATATTAAGAATCCATTCACAGGTCTACATCTGCCGTATGTTTACATTATACAGATGAAGTTTGAAGCAAATCGGGTTAAAATAAGAGGGTGATTTCAAAGCATTTTGAAAGTGACACACTTCCTGCTGCCAGTTGGTGGCGCTATAACTTTGACACACAATAGTCACATCCATGTGATCGTCCTCTTACGGCGAACACACTCCTGAAGTTTCATCAAGATCAGTTAATGTATGCTGAAGTTAGGACACACTTCCTGTTTCACGTTTCTCACCATAATTTTGTTTCCTCGCCACAGCCAAACCGTTCGAGATATCAAAAATCCCCTCGCAATTTTTGATCGTCTATGTCTTGACTTCAGGCTGACCGAGTTTCGTTCCATGCGGATGAATGCTCTAGGAGGAGTACATTAAATTCCATTGCAAGCATTTTAAAAACAACCGTAAATATCTGACTTCCTGTTGGGCTGGGGTAAAAAGTAAAAGTGCGATGAATATATGAAACGATGAGATTGACATGTGTACCGAGTTTCATATTATTACATGCAAGCGTGTTTGATTTATGGACAAAGTGTTCAGACCCTGTTCCAGGGGGCGCTGACGAGCCGCCCTGCCACGCCCGGGTACCAGCTTCAGCCCGGCTCTGATGGCCGCGGGTTCTGACCTGTGTGCAAAGTTTCAAGAGTTTTTGAGCATGTTAAGGGCCCCAAAAGTGCCCGGATAGTCGTTAGAAAAAAAGAAAAAAAAAATAATAATAATCCTAAGGAAAACAATAGGGCCTTCGCCCTTTCAGGGCTTGGGCCCTAATAATAATAATAATAATCCTAAGGAAAACAATAGGGCCTTCGCCCTTTCAGGGCTTGGGCCCTAATAATCCTAAGGAAAACAATAGGGCCTTCGCCCTTTCAGGGCTTGGGCCCTAATAATCCTAAGGAAAACAATAGGGCCTTCGCCCTTTCAGGGCTTGGGCCCTAAATATATATATATATATATAGCTGCGAGCAGCGATTGCGGGCCCAAGCCGGTGGCACCGCAACCCCGGTGCCTTTAGTTACCTAAAGGCACCGGGATGGCGGTACCGCCGGCTTTGGCCCGCAATCGCTGCTCGCAGCTATATATATATATATATACACTCACCGGCCACTTTATTAGGTACCCCATGCTAGTAACGGGTTGGACCCCCTTTTGCCTCAATTCTTTGTGGCATAGATTCAACAAGGTGCTGGAAGCATTCCTCAGGGAGTTTGGTCCATATTGACATAATGGCATCACACAGTTGCCACAGATTTGTCGGCTGCACATCCATGATGCGAATCTCCCGTTCCACCACATCCCAAAGATGCTCTATTGGATTGAGATCTGGTGACTGCGGAGGCCATTTGAGTACAGCGAACTCATTGTCATGTTCAAGAAACCAGTCTGAGATGATTCCAGCTTTATGACATGGCGCATTATCCTGCTGAAAGTAGCCATCAGAAGTTGGGTACATTGTGGTCATAAAGGGATGGACATGGTCAGCAACAATACTCAGGTAGGCTGTGGCGTTGCAACGATGCTCAATTGGTACCAAGGGGCCCAAAGAGTGCCAAGAAAATATTCCCCACACCATGACACCACCACCACCAGCCTGAACCGTTGATACAAGGCAGGATGGATCCATGCTTTCATGTTGTAGACGCCAAATTCTGACCCTACCATCCGAATGTCGCAGCAGAAATCCAGACTCATCAGACCAGGCAACGTTTTTCCAATCTTCTATTGTCCAATTTCGATGAGCTTGTGCAAATTGTAGCCTCAGTTTCCTGTTCTTAGCTGAAAGGAGTGGCACCCGGTGTGGTCTTCTGCTGCTGTAGCCCATCTGCCTCAAAGTTCGACGTACTGTGCGTTCAGATATGCTCTTCTGCCCACCTTGGTTGTAACGGGTGGTTATTTGAGTCACTGTTGCCCTTCTATCAGCTCGAACCAGTCTGGCCATTCTCCTCTGACTTCTGGCATCAACAAGGCATTTCCGCCCACAGAACTGCCGCTCACTGGATGTTTTTTCTTTTTCGGACCATTCTCTGTAAACCCTAGAGATGGTTGTGCTTGAAAATCCCAGTAGATTAGCAGTTTCTGAAATACTCAGACCAGCCCTTCTGGCACCAACAATCATGCCACGTTCAAAGTCACTCAAATCACCTTTCTTCCCCATACTGATGCTCGGTTTGAACTGCAGGAGATTGTCTTGACCATGTCTACATGCCTAAATGCACTGAGTTGCCGCCATGTGATTGGCTGCTTAGAAATTAAGTGTTAACGAGCAGTTGGACAGGTGTACCTAATAAAGTGGCCGGTGAGTATATATATATATATATATATATATATATATATATATATATATAGCCAGTGGCACCGCCACCTTGGTGCTTTTAGGGTTATTCTACATGACGTGCAAAAACGTAACCCCCGCTTTGACTGTCAAAAAGAAGTGTGTGCCCAGAAGTGCTCTGCAAAAGTGCGGATCGAGGGCACATTTTAACCACAAAGTATGCATGAGCAACCTTCTGAAAGGTCAGGTGTACATCAAGGTCTACATCTGTACTGTGTTTACATTATAGTATTTAGGGATGCGCCGATCCGATACTCAGGATCGTTATCAGCTCCGATACTGCCATCTTTGCCGGATCGGGTATATTTACACCACTTTAATCAATCCACTCTTCTTTAAAACATTACGATGTGATTTGTTTCACATGTATTTTGTTACTCTTATTGAGCTATTTTGTCCACATACAGGACTCACTTCCAATCGTACGTGCTCACATCATTCTCTTTCTGTGAAAGCTGTACTGCATTCACCAGTTTTCACTCTACAGCTGTTGACCAGAGCACTGAAATTATTTCTCACTTAAACTACAATCAAATGGATTTTCCCACACATTTTGCATTAGTCCTCTGCATGGCATTTTATTATTTTCTGCGCAGCTTCAGAAGTGCACGCACACAGCTTAGAACACATGATACACACACACACTCAGTCGAGAGAGAGGCGTGATCGAACTCTGTGTGTGTTTGTGTGTGAACAATGGAAACTCCATTTTGTTCATACAGGAAAATATTCAGACTAATGTCTTGTGGGAGCAACAGAATACATGTAACGGCATTATGTAATCAGGATACAAAAATCCAGTAACTGTAATTTGTTACAGTGAGTTACATCAAAAAAAGTAGTAATCAGATTGTAGTTACTTTTTGAAAAAGTATATAGTACTTAAAGCCACTTAATATAAAGTGGGACCCTTTTTTATGAAATAATTTGTAACTGTATCGGAATACATTTTTAAAGTAACCCTCCCAAGCCTGGTCTTGGTGCACGTCCGTTACTTTCACTTTTTAAGTTAGCGCTTTTTAAGGCCCCAATCCTACTGTATTACCGTGTGGATATTGATCCAATAGTTCTACCTAATTTTGAACACAAGAGGGCAGTATAGCACTATGAATGATTTTTTACTCTTTTGACTAAAACATTCTGGCTGTTTTTAAAATTAGACATAATTCTTAAATTTAAAAAAGGAATAAAATGGCTGTAGTTCCAATATTGGTATAGTCTTATAGAAAAATAAATGGTGAATAATAAAATTTTTAGAAGATATGAGACGTTTCCTGATTCTCTTTTTGACATAATCCCTCGCCATAGCAAAACTGTTTGACATAATAAATATCCGTTCACAATTTAGTATCTTTAATGTATTTTCATAATTTTGAAGAAGTTTGGTGGGAATAATTAAAAAACACTTAAGAGGGGGTAATAAAAATGTAAAGGCTGGTTTTGCAAAACATTCACATACAGACCAAAATAACCGACTTCCTGTTGAGCTGGCTTAAAGTTGTTTGGGCTAATGAGATCTATATGTGTACCGAGTTTAATATTATTACATGCAAGTGTGTTTGATATTTTCAGACCAAGTTTATGGACCAAGTTAATTACAACCCCACTTTTGTCAAAAGGTGGCGCTACTGAGCCCTCACCACGCCCGTTTCTGAAACTTTGCACATATCTACTGGCTAATAAATGTGATGTGTCTGAGGAGTTTCATGCAATTTGAAGCATGCTAAGGGTCTCAAAAGCATCCTAAAAGAATGGTAAAGTTTGATGCGTCACCACGGCAACAGTTTCAAAGATATTAAGAATCCATTCACAGGTCTACATCTGCCGTATGTTTACATTATACAGATGAAGTTTGAAGCAAATCGGGTTAAAATAAGAGGGTGATTTCAAAGCATTTTGAAAGTGACACACTTCCTGCTGCCAGTTGGTGGCGCTATAACTTTGACACACAATAGTCACATCCATGTGATCGTCCTCTTACGGCGAACACACTCCTGAAGTTTCATCAAGATCAGTTAATGTATGCTGAAGTTAGGACACACTTCCTGTTTCACGTTTCTCACCATAATTTTGTTTCCTCGCCACAGCCAAACCGTTCGAGATATCAAAAATCCCCTCGCAATTTTTGATCGTCTATGTCTTGACTTCAGGCTGACCGAGTTTCGTTCCATGCGGATGAATGCTCTAGGAGGAGTACATTAAATTCCATTGCAAGCATTTTAAAAACAACCGTAAATATCTGACTTCCTGTTGGGCTGGGGTAAAAAGTAAAAGTGCGATGAATATATGAAACGATGAGATTGACATGTGTACCGAGTTTCATATTATTACATGCAAGCGTGTTTGATTTATGGACAAAGTGTTCAGACCCTGTTCCAGGGGGCGCTGACGAGCCGCCCTGCCACGCCCGGGTACCAGCTTCAGCCCGGCTCTGATGGCCGCGGGTTCTGACCTGTGTGCAAAGTTTCAAGAGTTTTTGAGCATGTTAAGGGCCCCAAAAGTGCCCGGATAGTCGTTAGAAAAAAAGAAAAAAAAAATAATAATAATCCTAAGGAAAACAATAGGGCCTTCGCCCTTTCAGGGCTTGGGCCCTAATAATAATAATAATAATCCTAAGGAAAACAATAGGGCCTTCGCCCTTTCAGGGCTTGGGCCCTAATAATCCTAAGGAAAACAATAGGGCCTTCGCCCTTTCAGGGCTTGGGCCCTAATAATCCTAAGGAAAACAATAGGGCCTTCGCCCTTTCAGGGCTTGGGCCCTAAATATATATATATATATATAGCTGCGAGCAGCGATTGCGGGCCCAAGCCGGTGGCACCGCAACCCCGGTGCCTTTAGTTACCAAAAGGCACCGGGATGGCGGTACCGCCGGCTTTGGCCCGCAATCGCTGCTCGCAGCTATATATATATATATATACACTCACCGGCCACTTTATTAGGTACCCCATGCTAGTAACGGGTTGGACCCCCTTTTGCCTCAATTCTTTGTGGCATAGATTCAACAAGGTGCTGGAAGCATTCCTCAGGGAGTTTGGTCCATATTGACATAATGGCATCACACAGTTGCCACAGATTTGTCGGCTGCACATCCATGATGCGAATCTCCCGTTCCACCACATCCCAAAGATGCTCTATTGGATTGAGATCTGGTGACTGCGGAGGCCATTTGAGTACAGCGAACTCATTGTCATGTTCAAGAAACCAGTCTGAGATGATTCCAGCTTTATGACATGGCGCATTATCCTGCTGAAAGTAGCCATCAGAAGTTGGGTACATTGTGGTCATAAAGGGATGGACATGGTCAGCAACAATACTCAGGTAGGCTGTGGCGTTGCAACGATGCTCAATTGGTACCAAGGGGCCCAAAGAGTGCCAAGAAAATATTCCCCACACCATGACACGACCACCACCAGCCTGAACCGTTGATACAAGGCAGGATGGATCCATGCTTTCATGTTGTAGACGCCAAATTCTGACCCTACCATCCGAATGTCGCAGCAGAAATCCAGACTCATCAGACCAGGCAACGTTTTTCCAATCTTCTATTGTCCAATTTCGATGAGCTTGTGCAAATTGTAGCCTCAGTTTCCTGTTCTTAGCTGAAAGGAGTGGCACCCGGTGTGGTCTTCTGCTGCTGTAGCCCATCTGCCTCAAAGTTCGACGTACTGTGCGTTCAGATATGCTCTTCTGCCCACCTTGGTTGTAACGGGTGGTTATTTGAGTCACTGTTGCCCTTCTATCAGCTCGAACCAGTCTGGCCATTCTCCTCTGACTTCTGGCATCAACAAGGCATTTCCGCCCACAGAACTGCCGCTCACTGGATGTTTTTTCTTTTTCGGACCATTCTCTGTAAACCCTAGAGATGGTTGTGCTTGAAAATCCCAGTAGATTAGCAGTTTCTGAAATACTCAGACCAGCCCTTCTGGCACCAACAATCATGCCACGTTCAAAGTCACTCAAATCACCTTTCTTCCCCATACTGATGCTCGGTTTGAACTGCAGGAGATTGTCTTGACCATGTCTACATGCCTAAATGCACTGAGTTGCCGCCATGTGATTGGCTGCTTAGAAATTAAGTGTTAACGAGCAGTTGGACAGGTGTACCTAATAAAGTGGCCGGTGAGTATATATATATATATATATATATATATATATATATATATATATATATATATATATAGCCAGTGGCACCGCCACCTTGGTGCTTTTAGGGTTATTCTACATGACGTGCAAAAACGTAACCCCCGCTTTGACTGTCAAAAAGAAGTGTGTGCCCAGAAGTGCTCTGCAAAAGTGCGGATCGAGGGCACATTTTAACCACAAAGTATGCATGAGCAACCTTCTGAAAGGTCAAGTGTACATCAAGGTCTACATCTGTACTGTGTTTACATTATAGTATTTAGGGATGCGCCGATCCGATACTCAGGATCGTTATCAGCTCCGATACTGCCATCTTTGCCGGATCGGGTATATTTACACCACTTTAATCAATCCACTCTTCTTTAAAACATTACGATGTGATTTGTTTCACATGTATTTTGTTACTCTTATTGAGCTATTTTGTCCACATACAGGACTCACTTCCAATCGTACGTGCTCACATCATTCTCTTTCTGTGAAAGCTGTACTGCATTCACCAGTTTTCACTCTACAGCTGTTGACCAGAGCACTGAAATTATTTCTCACTTAAACTACAATCAAATGGATTTTCCCACACATTTTGCATTAGTCCTCTGCATGGCATTTTATTATTTTCTGCGCAGCTTCAGAAGTGCACGCACACAGCTTAGAACACATGATACACACACACACTCAGTCGCGAGAGAGGCGTGATCGAACTCTGTGTGTGTTTGTGTGTGAACAATGGAAACTCCATTTTGTTCATACAGGAAAATATTCAGACTAATGTCTTGTGGGAGCAACAGAATACATGTAACGGCATTATGTAATCAGGATACAAAAATCCAGTAACTGTAATTTGTTACAGTGAGTTACATCAAAAAAAGTAGTAATCAGATTGTAGTTACTTTTTGAAAAAGTATATAGTACTTAAAGCCACTTAATATAAAGTGGGACCCTTTTTTATGAAATAATTTGTAACTGTATCGGAATACATTTTTAAAGTAACCCTCCCAAGCCTGGTCTTGGTGCACGTCCGTTACTTTCACTTTTTAAGTTAGCGCTTTTTAAGGCCCCAATCCTACTGTATTACCGTGTGGATATTGATCCAATAGTTCTACCTAATTTTGAACACAAGAGGGCAGTATAGCACTATGAATGATTTTTTACTCTTTTGACTAAAACATTCTGGCTGTTTTTAAAATTAGACATAATTCTTAAATTTAAAAAAGGAATAAAATGGCTGTAGTTCCAATATTGGTATAGTCTTATAGAAAAATAAATGGTGAATAATAAAATTTTTAGAAGATATGAGACGTTTCCTGATTCTCTTTTTGACATAATCCCTCGCCATAGCAAAACTGTTTGACATAATAAATATCCGTTCACAATTTAGTATCTTTAATGTATTTTCATAATTTTGAAGAAGTTTGGTGGGAATAATTAAAAAACACTTAAGAGGGGGTAATAAAAATGTAAAGGCTGGTTTTGCAAAACATTCACATACAGACCAAAATAACCGACTTCCTGTTGAGCTGGCTTAAAGTTGTTTGGGCTAATGAGATCTATATGTGTACCGAGTTTAATATTATTACATGCAAGTGTGTTTGATATTTTCAGACCAAGTTTATGGACCAAGTTAATTTAATTAATAAACTAATTATATAAAACTATTGTCAATGCAGTACATTTAAACTGGTTATATGCCATTACTTATAAAAAATAAAAAACTTATTTAAAAAATACCAGGCTTAAGGCATTTATTTTATTTTATGCAGGCTACACACACAGCAGTGAAATAGATAATCCCCTCCCCCTGCACACACACACAGACATGCACACACACAGACAGGAAAACACACAGACAGAGACAGAGATGTAGGCTCAAACAGAGCATGACCAGATTCAAACAAACATATCTTACTTTCTGTGGGTCCTAGCTAATGAGTGTCAATTAGAAAGTTGTCCAGCTCGAGGAGTACAATATACATACTGATTTTTGTAACTGTAGATAAAACTAACAACCCCACTTTTCTCAAAAGGTGGCGCTACTGAGCCCTCACCACGCCCGTTTCTGAAACTTTGCACATGTCTACTGGCTAATAAATGTGATGTGTCTGATGAGTTTCATGCAATTTGAAGCATGCTAAGGGTCTCAAAAGCATCCTAAAAGAATGGTAAAGTTTGATGCATCGCCACGGCAACAGTTTCAAAGATATCAAGAATCCATTCACAGGTCTTCATCTGCCATATGTTTACATTATACAGATGAAGTTTGAAGCAAATCGGGTTAAAATAAGAGGGTGATTTTAAAGCATTTTGAAAGTGACACACTTCCTGCTGCCAGTTGGTGGCGCTATAACTTTGACACACAATAGTCACATCCATGTGATCGTCCTCTTACAGCGAACGCACTCTTGAAGTTTCATCAAGATCAGTTAATGTATGCTGAAGTTATGACACACTTCCTGTTTCACGTTTCTCGCCATGATTTCATTTCCTCGCCACGGCCAAACCATTCGAGATATCAAAAATCCCCTCGCAAACTTTCATCCTCAATGTCTTGACTTCACGCTGACTGAGTTTCGTAGAATTTGGATAAGAGCTCTAGGAGGAGTATTAAAAATTCCATTGCAAGTGTTTTACAAAGAACCTTAAATAACCGACTTCCTGTTGGGCTGGGGTAAAAAGTAAAAGTGCGACGTATATATGAAATGATGAGATCAACATGTGTACCGAGTTTCATATTAGTACATACAAGCGTGTTTGATTTATGGACCAAGTGTTCGGACCCCTTTCCAGGTGGCGCTGTCGAGCCCCCCTGCCACGCCCGGGTACCATCTTCAGCCCGGCCCTAATGGCCGCGGGTTCTGACCCGTGTGCAAAGTTTCAAGAGTTTTCGAGCACGTTAAGGGCCCCAAAAGTGCCCAAATAGTCATATAAATAATAATAATAATAAATATATATAAATATAGCTGCGAGCAGCGATTGCGGGCCCAAGCCGGTGGCACCGCCATCCTGGCGGTACCGCCGGCTTGGTCCCGCAATCGCTGCTCGCAGATATATATATATATATATATATATAAAGCTGGTGGCACCGCCACCTTGGTGCTTTTAGGGTTATTCTACATGACGTGCAAAAATATAACCCCCGCTTTGACTGTCAAAAAGAAGTGTGCTGAAGAGCTTGCATCAGTGAAGGCTCTGCAAAAGTGCACATTGAGGGCACATTTTGACCTCAAAGTATGCGTGAGCAACCTTCTGAAAGGTCAGGTGTACATCCAGGTCTACATCTGTACTGTGTTTACATTATAGCATTTAGGGATGCGCCGATCCGATACTCAGGATCGTTATCAGCTCCGATACTGCCATCTTTGCCGGATCGGGTATATTTACACCACTTTAATCAAACCACTCTTCTTTAAAACATTATGATGTGATTTTTTTCACATGTATTTTATTACTCTTATTGAGCTATTTTGTCCACACACAGGACTCACTGCCAATCGTACGTGCTCACATCATTCTCTTTCTGTGAAAGCTGTATACGGCACTCACCAGTTTTCACTCTACAGCTATTGACGAGAGCACTGAAATTATTTCTCACTTAAACTACAATCAAATGGATTTTCTCACACATTTTGCATTAGTCCTCTGCATGGCATTTTATTATTAATATCTGCGCAGCTTCAGAAGTGCATGCACACAGCCTAGAACACATGACGCCCACACAGTCACGAGAGAGGCGCGATCGAATGTGTGTTTGTGTGCGAACAATGGAAACTCCATTTTGTTCATACAGGAAAATATTCAGACTAATGTCTTGTGGGAGCAACAGAATACATGTAACGGCATTATGTAATCAGGATACAAAAATCCAGTGAGTTACATCAAAAAAAGTAGTAATCAGATTGTAGTTACTTTTTGAAAAAGTATATAGTACTTAAAGCCATTTAATATAAAGTGGGACCCTTTTTTATGAAATAATTTGTAACTGTATCGGAATACATTTTTAAAGTAACCCTCCCAAGCCTGGTCTTGTGTGCACGTCCGTTACTTTCACTTTTTAAGTTAGCGATTTTTAAGGCCCCAATCCTACTGTATTACCTAATGTGGATATTGATCCAATAGTTCTACCTAATTTTGAACACAAGAGGGCAGTATAGCACTATGAATGATTTTTTTCTCTTTTGACTAAACCATTCTGTCTGTTTTTAAACTTAAACATAATTCTTAAATTTAAAAAAAGGAATAAAATGGCTATAGTTCCAATATTGGTATAGTCTTATACAGTGTTGGGGTAGTTACTCAAAAAAGTAATTAGTTACTAGTTACTTCTGTAAATTGTAATGAGATTACTTTACTAGTTACTGCGTTGGAAAAGTAACTTCACTACTTATTACTTTACTTTCCTGTTTCTTAATTTACCGTGTAGCCTACATGGACAAACATCATATCAGTTTTTGCCCTATCATCACTTTATTGTAAAAATGTATACAAAATGACATGAAAGAACAATATCCCTGTCTGCACAAATAAATATGCCGCACTGTAAAATTCACAAACAAAATGGGGTTCAAAATTCAATATTTTAAAATGGTGTTTAACCCCCTGGGGACCAAGGTGTATTTGGGGTCCTTGAGAGGTTCTGACATGCCCTGACATCTGTGTTTTTTTCAGCTGCTTATAAACATATTAATGGCACAGGTGAAATTACACTATATTTAGCAGAAACAGGGCAACCATGACATATGGGCAACATGTTTGTACATGTTTGCATTTTTGAGAGAATATTGTTTATGCGTAGTTATTGTAAAAACTAAAAATGAAAGTTTCTGAAATAAGGCCAGAAAACACATACTAAATATGCGTCCACAAGACTTTTGACTAATTGATGTTGTTGCCTAGGGTTTTTTCTTCACAATGATCTGAAAATCATCCCCCTAATCATTCACATAAAACTGTGAATTGGGTTATATTGTGAAAAATATTTTTTTGTTTGCCAAGGCAATATGCGAATGGGCGTGAACAGGCCAGCCCTCATCATGTATAATTAGGTGATTCACACCTGAGAGACAAAGACATGCATAATAATGAGCCTTTCATTTAGGTGAGTCACACAAGAAAAAAATGAAAGGACAACATATATATATATATATATATATATATATATATATAACAGAAGGTCAGATGCAAAAGCCTCTAAGTTCCATTTTAAATTCTTCTAGAATGATCATTTTTATCAAGCTTGTATATTTAAGTTCAGTAATTTCACTTAAATGACAATTAATAGGTAATCTTCATTGCCATTATGTGAAATTACTGAACTTATATATACAAGCTTGATAAAAAATTATCATTCTAGAAAAAATTCAAATGGCACTTAGAGGCTTTTGCATCTGAACGCTTCAAATATATACATCTATCTATAAAATCAAAGTATAAATGAAAGTCAAAACCCATTTTTTGTCATACCTGGAAACAAATCCTGGTCAATTTTTATATGGGCCATGTAGAATTGGTTCAGAGTTAGAGTTTCAAACATCAAGATGTTTGAAACTCTAACCAAAAGTGTGTTTAAATATGATTCGAGTGTGTGGCTAATAAAATAATATGAGCAGAACTCGAACAGTCTGTAACTAAATGAACGTTCGTTCGTACATCCGTCCACACACCCGAATCATATTTAAACACACTTTTTGGTTATAGGTACAGATAAATAATGTTATCTTACTAATGTAAGGATGTCTCATGAGATTCTTGTTCAAATGAAAGCGAAAGTGAATTAACGCACAGCGCGCGTCAGTGAATTCGTCTATTCTTCCCTATCAGACGCGCATTTGATATTTAAACAGTCTTTGTGGACACTATTCAATAACGCAATTCGAACAAAGCACTTATAATAAATGACTTACTGCATCAGCTGAATCCGTGCGTGCTCCTCAAAATGAAACTATAAGGTAACTTTTTTTCCAGGATCTCCTCACTGCGCATGCTAGACTAAAGAATAGGACGAGGTTATCCGTAATAAGCTGTGTTTTAATCGATATGGGCATAAACTGTATGTTTTTATCCATGTGGGCGTTTTCATGGCTTGCCTCAACATTAGAATTTGAATAGCACGCGCTCCCAGTGGGCGCGGTTACATTAGCACCTCATTTGCTGTAATGAGGTGAAAGGGAAAATCCTGACATCTCTTTCTTTTCATACAGATTACATCAACTGAGAGTAGTTGCTTTTTATATAAATGACTTAAATTAAAAGAAGAAAATCTCAGCTTCATAAAGAGAGATTTTTCGTGTGTCTGTGATAAGTATTTAATGAGTTACAGCTCTTTTTTCGGACGCGTTTCAGAAAGATTTTTGCGGAGACAGAGTGAGCTGAAAGCGCACCCATGTTTAATTTATTTATTTTACAAAAACACAAGGTTTTGATAGTAATAAGAGTGTACATAAAAAAAGAAGACCCTCTATAGTTTATAATCATGTATCGATTTTATTTTTATGACCATCAATGACGGAGTATTTTAAGTCTATGTTGCAGCTGTGTGAAAAAAACCGATCAAAACGCGGGGGCGCGTTTTTGGTCCCCAGGGGGTTAACACAGAAGTTTCAAAACAGGCTGGGAGAATAAAACTCTTCTCCTGAGAACAAAACCAGCTTTTTATTCGGCTCATGGTAATAATAATAATTAAAAAAAAAGATGTCAATGAAAAATAATAAAATAAAGGTCACTTTATCCAATAAAATTCTTAATCCTAATTTAAAATGTATTTTTCTAAACCTGGGGGATTAATGGTCGACAGGGGAAGCATGTCTTCTACAATAAACCCTGCAACAATCCTGTTCATTTCGTTTTGTGTTATCCAAGACTTTCGAGCCTTGTTTATACTTGACGCGTCCGAACGAGCGGAAAGGTGCGCGCGGCAAACAGCGCACGCGATGCCGCGTCCGAGGATGAACGACCAAGAAGCCGAACCTGCACCGAACATGGAGCCTACATCTCCGCAACGGCACCAAGTTTGCGCATCTAAATCAGTTATTTATGTTTACAAAATGAGCCTAAGATCCATGTTTTATAAAATGTCCACGAAACTTAATGAAATGTTTAGTGAAATTAGAAAATAGAGATCGTTCATTTAGTTCTTTAGCCTATATACATGTTTTTATATCCACATATTTTGTTCTAATGTCACAAATAATAATCTTAGGGTTTACTATAGCCTACATTTCACTCAAATATTTTTGTGCTTTCGAGCAATAAACTGAAAGTAATGTGAATATTGCCATTCAGGGCTGGACTGGGACAAAAAATCAGCCCTGGACACTTCATCCAGACCGGCCCACTATACATGTAAACACACACACACACGTGCATTAATCTATACGTGCATTAATCTGCATGTAAAATTACTGATTAGATTTTATTTACTATCAAAAACAAGAAAAAAATATTAAAATAATAAACAAAGGGAATGGAAATGATTTTATAAGGCTTTATTATAAATAACTGGTCTTAATTTATGTGCCACTTATGTTTGGACACCAGATTTTCTTGGCTCTCATGTTTGGCAATAGAAGTTTCTCGTTGATGTATTTCCCATTGGAGTCAGTCAGGATAAGAGCGTGTGTTTCCCTCGGGTCCTGTGCAGTGGCGCAGTGGGTCTGGGATGCTGGGTCAGTCGAGCAGTCAGGCTGTTCTTCCACTGGTGTTTGTTCAGGTTGAGGATTTTCCATGAGTATCTCTGAATGAATCAAGGGTGTAGCAGAAGACTCTGTAGGTGCTGAAACAGAACTGAGTCTTTCTTTTAGGTTTGTGATGAGTTCATCTTTGGTGTGAAGAACTGACTTCAAGGCAGAGAGCTCCTCCTGCATTTCTTTTCTCACATCTGCTAGTTGTCTTCCTAAAGTGGATTTTACTTCCCTCAGTTCATCTTTAGTTTGCTGAAGTTTTTTTGATATTTCTTCTCTGTCTCTCTGGAGATATTCAACTTCTTGTTTTAATTTCTTTATGTCAATAGTCACTTGTTCCATGTTGAAGTCTTTCAAGTGGGACAGTAATAACTCTTTTATCTCCACAACTTCTACTTCCAGAAGTGAAAAATTGTCTTTCATTCTTGACATTGGAGATGGAATCGCAGTTGCTGAAGTCACTGTTGTCTTTTGGACTGATTTTCCAGGCGAGTCATCAATGTTTGGATTCTTGTCCACATCATCAGACAGTGCCAGTGTTTTTATTAGTTCAAAATCTTCAATGAAGACTTTGAGAGCAGACTCTGATCCCTGGATCATGACAGTGCCGTTTTGATATAAGTTCAGGGTCAAAAATCTTGTTTCATCATTTTTGTCAGCGTCTTCAAATGCTAAGATCTGTCTGCCTTTACAGATACCTCTTTTCTTGACAAAGGTGAGATGCTGACAGAAGGCTGTGTGCCATAAAGGGCTGTGTTCAGTGTAAAAGAGCAGGTTGTTCATGTCACTGTGGTCATGTAGATCAGCAAACAGTGTGTCAGGGCTCTCCTTCATCTGCTTGTGTCTGAGCATCTGCCTGGATTGCTCAGAACTCTTCTGAGGGTAGATGAAGGGGCGGGGCCAAGATGATGCGCTGGCCATCTTTGATTTGGAATGTCAACAACCAACTGAAAATAACTGCCACTGGTTTGAATGATTTTGTTTTCATCTCTCAATGAAGATATAAAATAGGCAAAAATGAGTAAATAATCCAAAAATTGGTAAAAAAATATGACTTTCACTGATCTCTTTACAATTCCAGTTGTGTCCAAAATGTCTAAAATATTTTCTGTGCTGTTCTTTCAGAAAAAATCAGGCAAAAGTCCAAAGAGAGATAAATAGCACTGTCCACTTAAAATATCTTTACCTCTCTTTTCCTGCAAGCTTTCATATAGTTGTTGTTGATTGTTGCTTGATGTTATTCTTTTCAACCTGAATATCCTCCTCTGCAGACGGTTATCCTGTGAACAGCTTCTCTTGAACTTGTCCTCAGATTCAGGTGTGACAGTGTAAAAAAAAATAATAATAATAAATAAATAACTGACTGTCCAGATTCAACAAAATCTTTTAGATGTTGTCTAGATGTTGTATGTTGATTTCTCTATTTTCTTTAGCTTTGTTGGTAAACAAATCTTAATTTTCTTGCAAATTATCTGGAGCTCAACTCAAGTGTGACCATCTCAATGGAACTCTCCCACCCTCTCTCTCTCTCTCTCTCTAATAACTGCATAAAGCCGGGACAACGGGACAGACTAGTTTAGGCCTACTAAGGCCAGTTATGAATGTAATTTGATACTTCTGACTGATCATGCCCAAACACCGTTCAGCGCGTTCAGTCTGTGTTCACACAGTTGGTGTTTAGTAAGACCTGCTACAGTTGATGGAAACAGTTGGTCTTCGAATATTTCAGCGAATTGTAAGTGTGCCCCCCATACGCCTTATTCATGGCAGCGCCATCTTTGATTTTTAATGAGAATGAAAGCGAGGCTGTGAGGGATAGACATGCATCTCTTCAATGGGCTGTACTGTTATTTAATGTGTTTTCGTTTTGTTCTGCTCATGAAACACTGGAAAAATATCTTTCCAAGAAATTTTAGTTGACAAAAAACTCCCAACAATATAAGCTGTGGAAAATTGTAAGTAATCTAGGAGCTTTATTCAACTTTTTACAGCAGATGCCATTGGAAACACGGTAAGTCTATCCCTCACAGCCTCACTTTCATACCTGTCATGGCGCTGCTCTGAATAAGGTCTATAATTACATTAGTCTGCTATAAATGGCTAAACCTCTGTTACTACCTCTAAAATGACGTTTTGGAATTAGCAACGGAGGCATGGGATTAGATGCATAAGAAATTAGTCCTACATACAAGAGCGCTTTAATGTCAAAAACTTGACAAACGTCTTGATATGAATCATCTGAACAATGTTTTGAGGTCTGGTAACTGTAGTATAAGCGGAATAATTGACTTCAGGCCGTTGAATTATCCGAAAAATAATACACATCCGAGGTGTAAGGGCCGCTTCGCGTCGTGACCGCATTACCACCTCGGGTGTGCATTATTTTTCTAATAATTCAACGGCCTGTCATCAATTATTCCTTACTTGTACAACCAGCAAACGGTCAATATAACCTCACCCGTATCATGCCTCCTACCTAATTAATCCTCATTTAATGACTCACACTTTGATGTACATCTCCTTCTCTTAGAATGCAATGTTGATTTGTTATATCTATTTGAGCATGAATGAACAGTCTAAGCACGCTGGGCATAAACACCATAAATCAACTAAGAGCCGCTTTCCCTCTCAAACATCTCACCTTTCTTATTGGTCAGCCAACCCTTTTGGATCTTTCTTAGGCTTTAATTACAGACAGTCCACAAGTGACCTCTTCCACATGTGACCTGACTTCTCATAGTTAGATGGATCTTCCCCATGACTACATTGTTCCATTTCTCAATCCTTTTTCCTACACGTATTTATGTATGCTTGTTTAGTTTATTCATGTTTATGATTTAGTTAATAAAACTTGGGCACTTTATGTATTTGGTTCTGACTCAGTGCTTGCAAGCAATGTCTCTTTTACAATCTTGATTTGGCTACTTGTTCAAAGCGCTGTACATGCTTAGAAAAAATTATTCTTCTGTGGCTATGGAAGATGCTCTTTTCTTAGAATAAATGAATAATCAAAAGAGTTTGTTGGACGAACTGATTAATTGATGGTAAGATTAATTTAGCCATGTCAAGTTAATGAAATTAACTGACCTAAATATTCATAATTAATCATAACAAGTTATTATTGATTTTTAATATTTCCTTTAGCTATGTTCCTTACATAACAAAATGTGAAAACCACATTGCTTATTGGTAGAGAGGTTAAGCGACTTTTGACTTCAAGTCATGATGCAAAGGTCCCCTTTGGTATGGAAGTACCTTATGGCTATAGAAATAAATTTATCCAAAGACACAAGTCAGATCACATTTTGTTTCTTATATACGCACATTTTTTTTAAATGGCCACCAATCATACTTGAGAGGCCCATATCTTTGCTTCTGTTATAGCTATAATGACAAATTTGGTATCAATATGTACATTTTGGTGGTCAAGGAGTCCAATAAAGTAGGTTCCAAGACTAGAAAACAATACCATGACAATTGGAGGTGAAGTATGCAATTTTTTTTATCAAAAAAGCATGCCAAAAAAAGCATGCCACACAGTCCATTCGCAACTTAAAGGGATAATTCACTTTGAAATTAATTTTTGATATGTTTTGGCTTACCTCAAGGGCATCCAAGATGTAGGTGTCCTTGTTTCCACAGTAGTTTCAATTTGGATATTTTTAGGTCAAACTGTTTGAGTCTATCAGTCATATAATGGAGGTCTATGGGGTCCAACTCAAAGAGCAAGCACAGAGAAGTCCAAATTAAACATGATTAAATGACTCGTAAATGTAAGTATGGCCTAAGACACGAAACGAGTGGTTTGTGTGAGAAAACGAACAGTATTTATATCGTTTCACCTCTTGTAACCACGGCCATGTCCAAGTGATCTGAGGGCGCAGGCGCTTAGTGGCTGTGGTAACAAGAGGTAAAAGCAATATAAATACTGTTCGTTTTCTCACACAAACTGCTCGTTTCGTGTCATTTACGAGTCATCGAACCATGTGTAAATTGGACTTCTCTGTGCATGCTCTTTGAGGTGGACCCCATAGACCTCCATTATATGACCTAAAAATATAAAAAATTGAAACTACTGCGGAAATAAAAACGCCTACATCTTGGATGCTCTTGAGGTAAGCTAAAACATATCAAAAATTAATTTCAAAGTGAACTATCCCTTTAATAATTTCTGCTTCAGCTTTACAGCCTTTACAGTACTGGCTGAAGACGTAGGTCCCGTGTCGAGCACGGGCATCCGGTCGTTTATGTCTCAAGGTAACTCAGAACTGTATCACAGTTCTGGAGCCCTGTGAGGCGGTCGACTGGTATCAGACAGGTGTAAACCTGGGGTAATCTTGAAACTGAAAGTGGTTTCGACAGACGCCTCCAATTCAGGCTGGTACACCCTATACAGTTGGGCAGACCAACTTTTGGCAGACCAAGGGCAGGGCTGTGTTCAAGCCAAGAAAAGAGCTTGCACATAAACTGTCTAAAGATGAAGGCGGTTGAGAACGCCTTGCGGTTCTTTCTTCCCCCTCTAAAGGGATACCATGTCCTTGTCTGCACGGACAACATGTCGGTTTCCTACATAAATCGCCAGGGCGGTCTGAGATCACGGAACCTTCATGCAATGGCAGAACGCCTGCTTGTATGTGTTCAGCGCAACCTACTCTCGTTGAGGGCACCGCATGTGCCAGTCCATCTGAATGTGGGTCCATACAAGTTGTCCAGGGACAACGTTCCCCCAGGGGAATGGTCTTTCCACCCTCAGACAATTCAGCTGTTGTGGGACACCTTTGGTACAGCAGAAGTCGGCCTCTTTGCGTCTCAAGACAACACTCAGTGTCCAATATGCTTCACAAAGAACAAGGACGCGCTGGCCCATCACTGGCCCAGCTGCCCTCTCTATGCTTTCCCTGTGATCATGCTGTTACCACAGGTAATCAAGCGTATCAAGGAGAATGGTTCCTCTGTGCTTCTAGCAGCACCGTTCTGGCCGAACCAAGTTTGGTTTCCGGAGCTGATACAGCTTCAGAGCTTGGCTGCGTGGCCTGTCCCATTGAGGAGAGATTTCCTCTCACAGGCCGTGGGGATGATTTGGCACCCATGACCCGAGCTTTGGGCTCTGCATAAGTGGGCCGTCAACAGGTACCCATCAGTCTCCCCGATGGAGTGTTAAACACGATTACGCAAGCTAGAGCACACTCTACTAGACTACTTTATGCTTCCAAGTGGTCAGTGTTCTCCAGTTGGTGCTCAGCTCGCAAACCTGATCCACAAGATTGTGAATTATCGGAGGTTATCTCCTTCCTACAGGAGCTCTTGGATAAGGGTAGATCCCAATCCATGCTCAAGGTATATGTGGCGGCTATTGCTGCGCTTTTCAAACATTCACATGGCCAGTCACTGGGTAGGAATGACCTTGTAGTCCGCTTCCTCAGGGGAGCTAGAAGGATGAACCCCCCCCCCAACCCCCCCCCCCCCCCCCCCCATGGCCTTTAGACCATGAAGGGTGCCCCTTTCAAACCTCTAAAGTCTGTGGACCCTCATTGAAAACCGCCTGGCTATCGCCTCAGTCAAGTGGTCGGGTGACTTACACGCACTTTCTATTAGCGTGCTGTGCCTTGAGTTTGGGCCTAATGACTACAAGGTCATCCTCAAACCAAGACTTGGTTGTGCTACCATCTGTTTTCGCTTCAGTCGATGAAAACCAAGGAGCATCCTATCAAGCTCTGGCTTGTATAGGCATAAGCCATGCCCATTCGTGCGGGACGTGATGTCTGAGGGCACCGGCGCCCTCATTGGTGTTTACGTCACGAGCAGTCCCTCGATGCAGCAGTTGCCACAGAGTTGAGGGCTGCATTGGGATTGAGTCCCACCGGGTCCCACGGGTCCCAACGCAAATCTCTCAGGAGTGGGCTGTTTGAACTTTGCTGCGGGCGGGAATAGGCGTCTAAAAAAAATTGCGGTATCGGGAGGTAGCCTAGCAACATGATGAAGACGTCAATAAATGTTGTATAAAAGATCCTGAAACGAGGTATTTACAGCACAAAAACCTAAGCAAGGCAAGTCTGACATTTGGACTACTATTCATCTTCTTGATCAAGTGCGTCAGAATACATGCAGACCAGGGTAACAAAAAAAACAACCCCATGGCTCTCTTTAATATTAGCAATATAAATACGTGTTTTTTCCTGTGGGATGGGAGAAGACACAAAATCAATGCATCTCTATTATTGTGCGGGAATAAATTCTCGGAGTTTTGCGGGTGCAGACGGGAGTGGACATACATATTGCGGGAGCAGGTGGGAGTGGAGCACATACGTTGCGGGAGCGGGCGGTAATGGTCAGAAATTCGGCGGGCGCGGGCGGGATGAAGAAAACAGTCCAGCGCAGGCCTCTACCGCCGAGCAGCCAATAGGCACACAAGCTGCCTCATCTAGGTCTGCTAACCGCAGCAAGTGCATTTAAATTAATACAAATTATAAGGATAATTAAAGCTGCAAGCATTTAGCGGGGTTCAAGCAGTTTAGGCCTTTGAGGTCTTTAAGCACAAAAGCATCAAAAGACATTAAGTTTTAAGTTTCAATCATGGCAATTTACCATAGGGTATACATTGTTTTTACATTTTTAACAGTTATAGCGCCACCTATAGTCCGATCTCTATGAAACTTTGCAAGTCAAGTCAAGTCAAGTCACATTTATTTATATAGCGCTTTTCACAATACAGATTGTATCAAAGCAGCTTCACAGTGATAACATGAAAGTAGTACAACACAGATCGATAATATTGTTAAATATTAAATAATCCTAAATAATCCCGACTAAGCAAGCCAAGCAAGCCAAAAGCAAGGCGACAGTGGCAAGGAACCAAAACTCCATCAGATTGGATGGAGAAAAAAAAACCTTGGGAGAACCCAGGCTCAGTCGGGGCCAGTTCTCCTCTGGCTTACATTCATATTGTTTATTTATAACTATTAAATATAAATATTGTTTATGTCTAAAACAGCCCCATAACATATCGCAGGCGTTGAGTCGTCTCTTCACAGGCGTTGGTCTTCTCATCACAGGCGGTGGGGCATCCGAAACCCCCGTGAGATGCTGGACACAAGGCTGGACCTGACGAACGCCATTTTTCTCGGGACAAGCGTCCCGAGATAACAGCAGAAAGGCAGATGGGAAATAATTAGCATAGCTGATGTTCATAATTAGCATAGCTGATGTTCATAATAATTTCCATTGTACGGGTGTCGGTGTTAGAAAACCACTATCTCACGAACTCTCCGCAACCCAAACTCTCCGCAATGCAACTCAGCCATACGGACCGACCCGTTTGTCTAAAAGGCTATCGAGCCCCACTGGTGCGTTAAGCAATTTCAGTGGCAAACGGTTCGGTATGGCATAAAAGAGGACTGACAGGTGAGCATTATGTGAATGCTTGACTGAAGAGATGCGTCTTTAGTCTAGTTTTAAACTGTGTCAGCGAGTCAGAGCCCCGGACCGTATCGGGAAGGCTATTCCAGAGTTTAGGAGCTAAATGTGAGAACGCCCTCCCTCCTTTACTGGACTTAGATATCCTAGGAATGACCAGAAGCCTTGAATTTAGTGATCTTAAGGAACGCGGTGGATTGTAGGACGAGAGAAGGTCTGTTAAGTACATAGGAGCTAAACCATTTAGGGCTTTATAGGTCAGTAATAGTACTTTGTAGTTGATACGGAACTTAATAGGTAACCAGTGCAGAGATGATAAAATCGGTGTTATATGATCATATTTTCTTGACCTAGTAAGAACTCTAGCAGCTGCATTTTGGACTAACTGTAGCTTGTTTATTGAGGATGCAGGACAACCGGCTAATAAAGCATTACAGTAATCTAGTCTCGAGGTCATGAATGCATGAACTAACTTTTCTGCATCAGAGAGAGATAGCATGTTACGTAGCTTAGCAATGTTTCTAAGGTGGAAAAAGGCTGTCCTTGTAACATATGAAACATGATTTTCGAAAGATAAGTTGGGGTCTAGTATAACACCCAGGTCTTTTACTGTAGTGGACAAGGTAACAGGACATCCGTCTATACTAAGGTTTTGTTGTAAGAGATTTTGTGAGTGGTTATTTGGACCAATAAGTAATACCTCAGTTTTATCTGAATTTAATAGCAGGAAGTTACGCGTCATCCAGCATTTTACATCTTTGAGACACTCTGTCAATTTAGAGGAGTTAGTGTTTTCGTCTGGTCGTGATGAAATATATAATTGAGTGTCGTCAGCATAACAGTGGAAATTAATTCCATGTTTTCTTATAATATTACCAAGTGGCAGCATATATATTGAGAATAGCAGAGGGCCTAAAACTGATCCTTGCGGTACTCCATAGTCTACTGACGTTATCTTTGATTTTTCCCCGTTTAAACAGACAAAATGATAACGGTCCGATAAATACGATCTGAACCAGCTTAATGCCTGTCCTTGAACACCAGTGTAGTTTTGTAGTCGATCCAAGAGTATTTTATGATCTATAGTGTCGAACGCAGCGCTGAGATCAAGTAGGACTAGTATTGAGATACAGCCTTGGTCAGAAGCTAAAAGTAAATCATTTGTAATTTTAACTAGCGCAGTTTCAGTGCTATGATGCGGTCTGAATCCTGACTGGAATTTTTCATAGATATCATTTTCTTGCAAAAAAGAGCATAGTTGAGCGGACACAACTTTTTCTAGTATTTTGGACATAAATGGAAGATTTGAAATTGGTCTGTAATTCACTAACTTTTTTGGGTCTAATTGTGGTTTCTTAATGAGAGGTTTTATTACTGCCTGCTTGAATATTTTTGGAACATGACCTAGAGATAGAGACGAGTTAATAATATTGAGGAGAGGCTCTTCTACTGCAGGTAATAGTTCTTTTAGTAGTTTAGTGGGTATTGGATCCAATAAACATGTTGTGGGTTTAGATGCCATGATAAGTTTATTTAGCTCCTCCTGTCCTATCGTTGTAAAGTGGTGTAGTTGTTCTAGAGGGGCCATAAGTGCGGCTGAATCATAAGACACCATAGAGGATTGTACATTTATAATTGTGTTTCGGATGCTTTCTATTTTCTCGTTGAAGTAATTCATAAAGTCATTACTGCTTAACTGTAACGGTATATTTTGCTCTGGTGATGTCTGTTTGTTTGTTAGTCTAGCCACGGTGTTAAATAAAAACCTTGGGTTATTTAGGTTATTTTCGATTAGTTTGCGGAGATGTTCAGTCCTGGCTGTTTTTAGAGCCTTTTTATAACATGACATACTGTCTTTCCACGCGATTCTAAAGACCTCTAAGTTAGTTTGTTTCCATTTACGCTCTAACTTACGGGTTTCTCTCTTGATAGCGTGCGTATCACTGTTGTACCAGGGTGCTTTAGTTTTCTCTCTAACCTTTTTTAATCTAATTGGTGCAACAATATCTAATGTACTAGAGAGAATGGTGCTCAAACTGCTAGTCATTTCCTCTAATTCATCTGTTTGTTTGGGTTCACTTAGCAATTTAGATAGATCAGGTAAGGTATTTGAGAATCTATCTCTAGTGTTTGGAAGGATTGTTCTGCCTGGTCTATAACGTGGCGCAACATGACATATTTCAGCAGTGCGTATTATGCAAGTCACCATGTAATGATCAGTGATGTCATCGCTTTGCGGTATAATATCTATGTCAGTTGGATCGGTTCCGTACGATATAATTAAATCTAGTGTATGATTTAGACGATGAGTGGGGCCACTGACGTTTTGTTTGACCCCAAAGGAGTTTAATAAGTCTGTAAACGCAGCACCTAAAGCATCATTTGTATTATCTACGTGAATGTTAAAATCTCCAACAATTACTGCTTTATCGACATTCACCAATAGATCTGAGAGAAAGTCTGCAAACTCTTTTAGGAAATCTGCATATGGCCCTGGAGGTCTATATACAGTAGCCAAGGCTAGAGATAATATGGATTTCCTTCTTACATCTAAGAGCGTAACATTTAGCACAAGTACTTCAAATGAATTAAACCTGTGACCTGTTTTCTGAATAACATTAAAAATATCTTTATAAATTGTTGCAACACCGCCGCCACGACCGATCAGACGGGGCTCATGTTTATAACAGTATCCTGGTGGAGTAGATTCATTTAGACCGAAATATTCATTTGGTTTAAGCCAGGTTTCAGTAAGGCACAGAACATCGAAATTATTATCTGTGACCATTTCATTTACAATAACCGCCTTAGGTGTGAGCGATCTAATGTTTAGAAGACCTAACTTTAGAGATTGTTTTTGTTCACTGATATTTAGATTTTCTGGTTTAATTAGAATAAGATTTTTGCTAGATCCTGCACTACATTTATTGTTTGGTTTCACTAAACGAGGAATAGACACGGTTTCTATATAATGTTCCACACTGTGCAAATTAGTTAGGTTTGGGCAACAAAGGGTGTGTTTTGGACTTTGACTTAGTCATCTGGTCTGTAACATCTTGGAGATGTTGTCCGACAGAACAGCCGCTCCGATTCTGCTGGGGTGGAGACCATCTGAACTATACAACCTGGGTCTCTCCCAAAACAGATTCCAATTATTTACAAAGAGCAGTTTCTGGTCATTACACAGTGACGTTAACCATTCATTTAATGCAAATAATCTACTAAACCTTTCCTGTCCTTGTCGGTACGTGGGGAGCGGTCCAGACACGATGATCGTTGCTTCAGGAGCTGTGCTGCGTACCGTGTCGATCAGGGTCATGTAGTCCTTCTTCAGTACCTCAGTCTGCCGCAGCCTGATATCGTTCACTCCCGCGTGCAGCACAACAGCTCCGACGCGCTTATCGTTCAGGATCTCGGGAACCTGTGCAACGACATCAAGAACACGAGCACCAGGAAAGCAGTGAGTCCACACCTTACCTTTATCCGAGGTAGCGTGGACATGACGGATCATGGACGTGCCGATGATCACGGCGTCGTCACGTTCCGGCTCGCGAAGAGGGGAGAAGCGGTTCCGAGTGGAGATCTCGAAGACCGGGAGGGGCGGAGAGGCAGCTCTGGTCCTGGCTCGAGTCTTCCGCTGTGTGATCCATGGTCCATGGTGTTGTGTCGGTGCCGGGGTGAATGAAGCCAGAGATGATCGCGTCCTTCTGGGCAGATGAACACACGGAGTCGAGGAGGTCGGGTTCAAAGAGTTAATATTACTAACCACTGATTTGTGAGCGTCGGCGCGTGATGCTTCAAGCGTTGAGCGCCGATCCAACAGCTCGGCTTTCTTCACCAGCAGACCACGGATCTGTTTCTCGACGTATTCCAGCTCCTGCTTCACCGAGAAGAGCTCGAATGTGTCTTCACCTGCACTCAAAGGTAAGGTTAGACACGCATCTGATTCGTTCGCCATTATAACGGATGAACAGTAAATTAGTAGTGATACTACAAATATCACTACTAATTTAGGACAAAATGCCGGATATAACCAGTATCCTTAGTGAAACGGGTGTATAAGGAGACGGCCGATAGGCGAGAGGCCACGCGTGAAATGCTAGCGGGCTAAAGGCTAGTAGCCGAGATTCGGAAGTTTGGATATAAGTAGCGATATCAGAGCAATTGAATTGTTTTTTATGAGGAATAGTATCGAGGATAAGTTCACATGATATAAAAATCGAAGGTGCTTGTTTATAAATGAGTGGAAAAGAAGCAAATCAAGGATTGATGAAGAAATTCTCCGGAGCTACAAACACAAATACCGGTCGCACGCGCATGCGCAAAAAAAGGCTTGTTAATGATGTTATGACACATATGCCCATCAATTTTTGTGAAGTTCTGAGTTTTCCTTTAGGATTTATAGGCTTTTGGGTGTATTTTTTCAAACCCTCTTTTGTAAATGACCCTGTTATAGCAAAAGAAATGACAAAGTTCAACTTTTTTTGATAATTATTGATCTAGAGAGTCCAAAGAATTATCCTAGACTGGTCTGGTTCCGATCGGGCGAAAAACCAGGGACTAGTTCGCAAAAGTAGGTTTTTAACATATTTGTGAATATTTAATGAACGATTTGATTGACAGCAATGGTTCTTGAGGCAAAGTTGTTCAGCATGAGGAGATCTATCAATTGATATATATATTGTGGGTGTGTGTGCAAACCACGTGATTACAGAGCCATAAAACTCTTTAGCGCCAACTAGTGGCCGATTCCTTTCAAAATTCTTACAGACCTCTAGGGCCATGAGTCGAACATGCCCAACGAGTTTCGTTCCGATCGGCCTTCGTTAACCTTGTTTCATGGGTGCTCAAACTTCATTGGTCGATGGCGGCCATGTTTTTTGAGATACGCCAATGTCCTCATAGACATACATGGGGCATTGGACCAAGACACTGCATACCAATTTTCAAGTCAATCGGACTAACGGTCAGGTAGTTATACGTTTTTTTCATATTATAGCGCCACCTAGTGTTCAATTGTCGCAATTTTTTTTACTGTGACCTCAAATTGAACTCATACACATGTGTACCGAGTTTGGTGAAAATATCTCATTTACTTCTCGAGTTATAGCCATTTTAGTAAAATAGGCTCCTCCCAGAACGTTTATTTTGCTCCCCCTAGCAACCGGAAATAGAAATTTCAACATTTTTTGATAATTATTGATCTTCAGAGTCCAGAGAACATTTCTGCACTGGTTTGGTTCCGATCGGGTGAAAAACCAGGGACTAGTTCGCAAAAGTAGTTTTTCAACAAAATTCAAAATGGCGGAAAATCTATCATGGCGGAAATGAAATCGGAGATATACGAGATTTTTTTCGTCAGGTGACCAGCTTTCCAATGATATAAGACGCTTGAGTGTACGACTTACGGTCTAGGAGCTATAAGCCGTTTCGCGCAATTGATTATTATAGCGCCACCTATGGGCCAATTGGGCTCATAATTTGATAACCTCTCCTCGATTTTTGTACTACCATCTGACAAAGTTTCAGAGCTCCAGCACTTACGGTTTGGTCTGCACGATGCGTTTTAGGGGAGAATAATAATAATAATAATAATAATTAAAGCTGCAAGCAGCATTTTATCGGGGTTCAAGCATTTAAGGCCTTTAAGCACCAAAGCATCAAAAGAGATTGTCTTATGTTGCAAGCATTTAACCACTGAGATCATAGATGAAATAGACCATGTTTCCACATTTCAGAGTGATTTTCCATGATTTACCATGTTCCAGTATGATTTGCCAAGAATCTAGCATGATTTACCATGGTGTCCATTGATTTACCATGTTCTAACATGATTTAACATGATTTACCATGTTCCAATATGATTTTCTACAGTTTACCATGATTTATCATGCACTAGGATGGTGTATAATGCATGATTACACACACACACACACACACACACACACATGTTTGGGATATGTTATTGTGTTATTATATGAACATTTCACATAATTCTTTGCAATTGAATAATATAAAACTAATTAAAGAAAATGCTTAAAGCATTTGTTTGTTAGCCAATGCTGAAAGTTGATAACAAGATTAAAAATGTCTAATGCTCCTGCTCCATCTAGTGGACAACAGTGCTTTTATCATCTACACACACTCATTCTACAGACATTTTGAACAGGATTCAATGTGACTCAATTGTCACTTCATAGATGATTTTTGACAAAATGTGATTGTAAATGTTAAAATTGTGAATTCATAAAAGTCTTAATATGAATTATACTTCAGCAGTGTGACAAAATTACTTTTTGAAACAGCAGAGGGCAGTAAAACAGCATTTATTGACTTTATAAGCCATTACAGTATGTTCATGTAATGTTCACCTTTTCAGTTGTTATATGGGAATATTTTGTCCAATCTGTCTGAAAAATTTCATGATTGAAAATGTTCTCACTTGTTTTTAAGAAAATCTGAGCATTCATTGAATAGAAATAGGCTTTTGGGGACACTTGGTCAAGGTCACATATTGAAGTGACCCTATTATAGCCATCAAAATGTAGAAGTTCAACCTTTTCTAATAATTATTGCTCTAGAGAGTCCAGATAATTGTACTGCACTGGTTTTGAACGTTAAGATATGAAAATTAGATGATCTTAGATGGAACACACCATTTACAGTCAATAATGGCAATTTACCATAGGGAATGCATTGTTTTTAACATTTTTAACAGTTATAGCGCCACCTATGGTCTGATCTCCATGAAACTTTGCATGCTTATTAATGATGTTATGACACATATGCTCACCAATGTTTGTGAAGTTCTGAGTTTTTATTCATGATTTATAGGCTTTTAAGTGTATTTTGACACACCCCTTTTTCTTAATAACCATTTAACACCATGCACAACATAAAAAGTTCAACTTTTTTTGATAATTATTGATCTAGAGAGTCCAAAGAATTATCCTAGACTGGTCTGGTTCCGATCGGGCGAAAAACCAGGGACTAGTTCGCAAAAGTAGGTTTTTAACATATTTGTGAATATTTAACGAACGATTTGATTGACAGCAATGGTTCTTGAGGCAAAGTTGTTCAGCATGAGGAGGTCTATCAATTGATATACATATTGTGGGTGTGTGGGCAAACCACGTGATTACAGAGCCATAAAACTCTTTAGCGCCAACTAGTGGCCGATTCCTTTCAAAATTCTTACAGACCTCTAGGGCCATGAGTCGAACATGCCCAACGAGTTTCGTTCCGATCGGCCTTCGTTAACCTTGTTTCATGGGTGCTCAAACTTCATTGGTTGATGGCGGCCATGTTTTTTGAGATACACCAATGTCCTCATACACATACATGGGGCATTGGACCAAGACACTGCATACCAATTTTCAAGTCAATCGGACTAACGGTCAGGTGTTTAAATGTTTTTTTCATTTTATAGCGCCACCTAGTGTTCAATCGTCGCGATTTTATTACAGTGACCTCAAATTGAACTCATACACATGTGTACCGAGTTTGGTGAAGATATCTCATTTACTTTTCGAGTTATAGCCAATTCAGTAAAATAGGCTCCTCCCGCAACGTTTATTTTGCGCCCCCTAGCGACCGGAAATAGAAATTTCAACATTTTTTTGATAATTATTGATCTTCAGACTCCAGAGAACATTTCTGCACTGGTTTGGTTAAGATCGGGCAAAAAACCAGGGACTAGTTCGCAAAAGTAGTTTTTCGACAAAATTCAAAATGGCGGAAAATCTATCCTGGCGGAAATGAAATCGGAGATATACGTTTTTTTCGTCAGGTGACCAGCTTTCCAATGATATAAGACACTTGAGTGTACGACTTACGGTCTAGGAGTTATGAGCAGTTTCGCGCAATTGGTTGCTATAGCGCCACCTATGGGCCAATCGGGCTCATAATTTGATAACCTCTCCTCGATTTTTGTACTACCATCTGACAAAGTTTCAGAGTTCCAGCCCTTACGGTTTGGTCTGCACGACGCGTTTTACGGCAGAATAATAATAATAATAATAATAATAATTAAAGCTGCAAGCAGCATTTAGCGGGGTTCAAGCAGTTTAGGCCTTTGAGGCCTTTAAGCACAAAAGCATCAAAAGACATTAAGTTTTAAGTTTCAATCATGGCAATTTACCATAGGGTATACATTGTTTTTACATTTTTAACAATTATAGCGCCACCTATAGTCCGATCTCCACGAAACTTTCCATGCTTTTTGAAAAAGTTATGACACATGTACTCATCGATTTTTGTGAAGTTCTGATTTTTACTTTAGGATTTATAGGCTTTTGGGTGCCTTTTGTCATGCCCCCTTTAGTAAATGACCATGTGAAAGCAAAACAAATGACAAAGTTCAACTTTTTTTTGATAATCATTGATCTAGAGAGTTTAAAGAATTGTCCTAGACTAGTCTGGTTCCAATCGGGCAAAAAACCAGGGACTAGTTTGCAAAAATAGGTTTTTAACATATTCGTGAATATTTAACGAATGATTTGATTGACAGCAATGGTTCTATTAGAAAAGTTGTTCATCATGAGGAGATCTATCAAATGATATGCATTTTGTGGGGATGTGAGCAACACCACGTGATTACAGAGCCATAAAACTCGTTAGCGCCAACTAGTGGCCGATTTCTTTCAAAATTCTTACAGACCTCTAGGGCCATGAGTCGAACGTGCCCAACGAGTTTCGTTCCGATCGGCCTTCGTTAACCTTGTTTCATAGGTGCTCAAACTTCAATAGCCGATGGCGGCCATGTTTTGCGAGATACACCAATGTCATCATACACATACATGGGGCCTTGGACCAAGACACTGCATACCAATTTTCAAGTCAATTGGACTAACGGTCAGGCAGATATATGTGTTTTTCATTTTATAGCGCCACCTAGTGTTCAATCGTCGAGATTTTTTTTTACTGTGACCTCATACAGATGTGTACTGAGTTTGGTGAAGATATCTCATTTACTTCTCGAGTTATAGCCATTTTAGTAAAATAGGCTCCTCCCACAACGTTTATTTTGCACCCCCTAATACACTCTGACAAAATATGAATTTGTTACAATAGTAATTGTTATATAAGTCATTTTATGTTGTGTATATACATATAAATGCGAAGGTATATGTGACAAGACTTTTAATAAGAAGAGTGGCCAGCAGAGGGCAGTGGAAGCCCACTTATTGGCTCACTTTCATTTTGTTTCACCAGTATTCTGCACTGAAGAAAACCATTTTTTTCATGTTAACTGAACAATGCATGCTTAAACACACACACACACACACACACACACACACACACACACACGCACACATGCATGCAAGCATACACACACACACACACACACACACACACATACAAGCACACACATTTTTGGGATATGTTATTGTGTTATTATATGTTATTATATGAACATTTCACGTATGTCTATTTAATTTAATAATATAAAACTAATTAAAGAAAATGTTTAAAGCATTTGTTAGTTAGCCAATGCTGAAAGCTGATAAAAAGATTAAAAATGTCTAATGCTGCTGCTACATCTAGTGGACAACAGTGCTATTATCATCTACACAAACTCATTCTTCAGACATTTTGAAAAGGATCCAAAGTTACTCAATTGTCACTTCAACAGATGATTCATGCTTCATGCTTACACACACACACACACACGTTTGGGATAGTTTATTTGTTATTTGGTCTATAACTATATACATTCACATATTTATTTGTAATCTAATGATATAAAAATATGTTAAAACCCTTAATTTCTTTTATCTACAACAGAATGAGTGTGTAGATTACACATTTTTTAAATTCAGGACCTAATGTGAGAGTTGTCATATTAATATTTGACTAAATGCTATTGCAAATGTTAAAATAGTGAATTAATAAAGTCATAGTATGAATTATAGTTAAGTAGTGTGACAATGACTATTTTGAACAGCAGAGGGCAATAAAACACCACTTATTGGCTTAATAGACCTTCATATTGATATCATTTTCACCCTTTTTAACTTTTATATAGGCATATTTTGTCCGATATGTCTGAAAATGTTCATGATTATTTAATGTAACGTGTTCTGACTTGTTCAGTGAAGAGATCCACGCTTTCAGGGACACTGAAACTGCAGTAATAGATGGCTTCAACACAGTATATGTTTAAGCCATCCTATTATAGCAATCCATATGAAGTAATTCAACTTTTTCTTATAATTATTGATCTAGAGAGTCCAAATAAACCATGTCCTACCACTCACTTTTACCTTGAATTACCACATTTAGCATTGATGTGAAATGAGTGAGTACAAATAAACTGATATACTTTCACAAAATATGAATGTGTTATAATAGTAATTGTTATTTAAGTCATTTTATGGTGTCTATATACATATAAATGCGAAAGCATATGTGACAAGACTTTTAATAATAAGATTGGCCAGCAGAGGGCAGTAGAAGCCTACTTATTGGCTCACTTTCATTTTGTTTCACCAGTAGTCTGCACTAAGCAAACCATTTTTTTGAATGTTAACTGCACAATGCATGTTTACACACACGCACACATACATGCATGCATACACACACACACACACACACACACACACACGTTTGGGATAGTTTACTTTTTTTTGGTTTATAAGCATTTTCATTCACATTTATTTGTAATCTAATGATATAAAACAATGTGTGTCGTTTGTGTAAAAATAACGTGTGAAACTTGTGTCATTTTAGTTTCATATTGTTCATTATTAGATTCATAGGTTGTTAAACCTTAGACGAACTTTCATATTGCGCTGCATTACTGTCAGAGGTCTTCACGGGTCCAAAAATTCATGTCCGACCCGGAAGAGACCCGTAAAGTGCTACACCGAACCGACCCGGACCCGTAGTTCATTTCTAAAGTTGGACCCGTCCCGGACCCGTACAAACCCGAGAAATGCCATAAATGTACTGCCCGGACCCAACCTGGACCCGTCTATTATTTGAAAACTGGACCCGAAACCGACAGGAGGACACAAACCCGACTGGACCAGATTGTCACATATTATTTCACACGAGTTGCGAAGAATAAAACTTTTTGTCTTACCCAATTTTAGTAGCCGTCATCTCACTTCCTTGTAACGACAAAAAGTTCTATCCATGTTATTTCTCTCGTTATTCCAAGCTTAATCCACTCATTATTTCAGCTTTAAAAGTCCACTTGATTTCACGGTGATGGATGACAAATGCAGCCTTGCACATGTACATTCTGACTGGCATAATAACTTAATAACTAAAAATAATAACTGTTTGCCCTTTTGAAGTAATAACGATTGCTTGTTGCTTGTTCAGCTTGATCATATCTGTGCTCTCTGTTCTTTATTGAGTCAGAATCTGACCACCAATGCTTTAAGATTAAACAAGACGGTTTAATATATTATTATAAACATTGGATGAAATGCGCGGTTTGGCGGAAGCTCTGCTCTGGTTGCCATAGAAACATGACACGCGGTTGAGAGCCCGTTCTCACAGCATGTGTTATATTAACGTTAACCGGTGCCATGTGAGTAGGCTAGTATTTCGCCGTTTTGTCATATACCGTCCTTTATGACGCTAAAGGATGAGAATGCGTTGTTATTACACACAATGTTAAACAGACCAGGGACCCGAAGTAATAGATTCGGACCTGACCCAGACCAGGCTGATCATTAAAAATATAGACCCGAACCCGTGGGTCGGGTCCCTGGCCGACGGAGGGGTCTCGGATGCACTGTGAAAACATCTACTGTTAATGTTGTTGACTATTACTGACGGTAAGGTTGCCTAACGCTCGCGCAGCCTCTCGAGCAGAAATCTACACAAATGATCGCAGAACACACTCATTTAACAGCATAGACTACTGCCTATAAAAATCTAAACAGAGTTTTTATAATTCTGACATATGTACCTCAATTATTTTTCCTGAACACCACCACGATTGAAAATGTGACATTGATTTCCTACAACAGTTCAATAAACAGTAAAAATTAAATCACTTACATTTTAGATGCAATATTGGCTGTTTTTGTTCTGTTTCAGCAGCGAAAATAGTTCCAAACAATAATCCCAGCAGAACCATGGCGCATGACACAGGAACACTCAACGTGTTTTCATTACTGAATGATTCAGCATTTTCAATGAATCGATTGAGTCATAGATTCAAAGACCCATTCATAAACATCGGTCTCGATCTTGAATGATCAGCCGTTTGAACGAATCGTTTGAATGAATGAATCAATGACTCAGTCATTAAGACGGTCGCCTCCTACCACCTACTGGCGATTTAGTGTTAAATGTTTAAAAGTAATATCATTCTTTCCAAGTTTCTTATGTAAATTAAAATAAATTTCATAACATTATTTTATGCAATTGTAAGTTTTCAGTGTATATGATTTAATTTGATCAGCCCTTCGGGTAACAGCCCATAGTGTTTTACTATTCGAAATAATTGAATTTATTGATCAAATTTAACAATTTAAAATGAAAGATGAAGCATATATTTAATAATATTGGGTGAGGGGATGCCCTTTAAAGGTGCAGATTAAAATGATGTGATTTAAATATCAAAGCTGATTGAACACTGATGAAAATATTGTTTCAGAATAAATCAACACACACACAATAAAAATAAAAAATCCGGTCAAGCAACTTTTTTACTCAGACAAATTAATGGAAGATTTAATTGTCCAAAGGACAAGCGTATTAAAAGGGTTAATGTCGAGGCCTCCCTAAAGCAATGTTATCAGGATACACATACACCAGTAGACAGTGGCCCACCTCACCTGGTGACCACGCCGTGGTCCACCAGAATTTATAGTTTACCCACCTCTTTTTTTACCACTACACCTCTGACCATAGTGTACATTAATTAACCATGTTCTAGCATGATTTATCATTATTTACCATGATTTACTATGTTCCAATATGATTTACTATGTTCCTATAGATTTACAATAGTGATGATTTTTGATTGACTATTAGTAAATAGAGTGACCAGAAGATGGCAGTAAAAGATAACTTATTTATTGTGAAAATCTGTTTTATGCGATGTGAGCATTTCACATATTTCTTTGCAATGTAATATAAAACTAATTAAAGAAAATGCTTAAAGCATTTGTTTGTTAGCCAATGCTGAAAGCTGAGAAAAAGATTAAAAATGTTTATTGCTGCTGCTTCATCGTGTGGACAACGGTAGGCTACTGTTAAAGCCTACTTTTACAATATGCCGTGTTTTTCATATTTAATCTACACACACTCATTCTACAGACATTTTGAACAATGACTATTTTGAACAGCAGAGGGCAGTAAAACACCACTTATTGGCATAATAGACCATCATATTGATATCATTTTCACCTTTTAACTGTTCTACAGGCATATTTTGTCCGATATGTCTGAAAATGTTCATGATTATTTAGTGTAACATGTTGTGACTTGATTATTGAAGTGATCAACACTTTCAGGGACACTGAGAGTATTGTAAAACATGGCTTCAACACAGTACATGTTGAAGCCATCCTATTATAGCCATCCAAATGAACTAGTTCAACTTTTTCTTATAATCATTGATCTATAGAGTACAGAGAATGGTACTGCACTGGTTTTAACATTATGATATGATCAGAGAAGGAAAACACCATTTACAGTCAATAATGGCAATTTACCATAGGGAATACATTGTTTTAAACATTTTTAACAGTTATAGCGCCACCTATGGTCCGATCTCCATGAAACTTTGCATGCTTGTTAATGATGTTATGACACATATGCTGATGCTTTTTGTGAAGTTCTGAGTTTTCCTTTAGGATTTATAGGCTTTTGGGTGCATTTTTCACTCGCCCTTTTGTAAATTACCCTGTTATAGCAAAACAAATGACAAGTCTTAATATGAATTATACTTCAGCAGTGTGACAAAATTACTTTTTGAAACAGCAGAGGGCAGTAAAACATCATTTATTGACTTTATAAGCCATTACAGTATGTTCATGTAATGTTCACATTTTCAGTTGTTATATGGGCATATGTTGTCCAATCTGTCTGAAAAATTTCATGATTGAAAATGTTCTCACTTGTTTTTAAGAAAATCTGAGCATTCATTGAATAGAAATAGGCTTTTGGGGACACTTGGTCAAGGTCACATATTGAAGTGACCCTATTATAGCCATCAAAATGTAGAAGTTCAACCTTTTCTAATAATTATTGCTCTAGAGAGTCCAGATAATTGTACTGCACTGGTTTTGAACGTTAAGATATGAAAATTAGATGATCTTAGATGGAACACACCATTTACAGTCAATAATGGCAATTTACCATAGGGAATACATTGTTTTTAACAATTTTAACAGTTATAGCGCCACCTATGGTCCGATCTCCAGGGAACTTTGCATGCTTATTAATGATGTTATGACACATATGCTCACCAATTTTTGTGAAGTTCTGAGTTTTTATTCATGATTTATAGGCTTGTAAGTGTATTTTGACACACCGCTTTTTCTTAATAACCATTTAACACCATGCGCAAAACAAAAAAGTTCAACATTTTTTTGATAATTATTGATCTAGAGAGTCCAAAGAATTATCTTAGACTGGTCTGGTTCCGATCGGGCAAAAAACCAGGGACTAGTTCGCAAAAGTAGGTTTTTAACATATTCATGAATATTTAACGAACAATTTGATTGACAGCAATGGTTCTATTGGCAAAGTTATTCATCATGAGGAGATCTATCAATTGATATACATATTGTGGGGGTGTGTGCAATACCACGTGATTACAGAGCCATAAAACTCGTTAGCGCCAACTAGTGGCCGATTTCTTTCAAAATTCTTACAGACCTCTAGGAACATGAGTCGAACATGCCCAACGAGTTTCGTTCCGATCAGCCTTCGTTAACCTTGTCTCAGAGGTGCTCAAACTTCATTGGCCAATGGCGGCCATGTTTTTTGAGATACGCCAATGTCCTCATACACATACATGGGGCCTTGGACCAAGACACTGCATACCAATTTTCAAGTCAATCGGACTAACGGTCAGGTGGTTATAGCCCTTTTTATGTTTTTTTCGTGTTATAGCGCCACCTAGTGTTCAATCATCGCTATTTTTTTACTGTGACCTCAAATTGAACTCCTACACATGTATACCGAGTTTGGTGGAGATATCTCATTTACTTTTCGAGTTATAGCCATTTTAGTAAAATAGGCTTTTCCTACAACGTTTATTTCGCGCCCCCTAGCGACCCTGAATAAAAATTTCAACTTTTTTTCGATAATTATTGATCTTCAGACTCCATAGAACATGTATGCACTGGTTTGGTTCCGATCGCGTAAAAAACCAGGGACTAGTTCGCAAAAGTAGGTTTTCAACAAAATTCAAAATGGCGGAAAAATTTGCATACCGGAAATGAAATCGGAGATATACGTTTTGTTCGTCAGGTGACCAGCTTTCCAATGATATAAGACACTTGAGTGTGCGACTTACGGTCTAGGAGTTATGAGCAGTTTCGCGCAATTGGTTGTTATAGCGCCACCTATGGGCCAATCGGGCTCATAATTTGATAACCTCTCCTCGATTTTTGTACTACCATCTGACAAAGTTTCAGAGCTCCAGCACTTACGGTTTGGTCTGCACGATGCGTTTTACGGCAGAATAATAATAATAATAATAATAATAATAATAATTAAAGCTGCAAGCAGCATTTAGCGGGGTTCAAGCAGTTTAGGCCTTTGAGGCCTTTAAGCACAAAAGCATCAAAAGACATTAAGTTTTAAGTTTCAATGATTTTACATTTTTAACAATTATAGCGCCACCTATGGTCCGATCTACATGAAACTTTCCATGCTTTTTGAATACGTTATGACACATGAACTCATCGATTTTTGTGAAGTTCTGACTTTTCCTTTAGGATTTATAGGCTTTTGGGTGCATTTTGTCATGCCCCCTTTAGTAAATGACCATGTGAAAGCAAAACAAATGACAAAGTTCAACTTTTTTGATAATTATTGATCTAGAGAGTCCAAAGAATTGTCCTAGACTAGTCTGGTTCCAATCGGGCAAAAAAACAGGGACTAGTTCGCAAAAATAGGTTTTTAACATATTCGTGAATATTTAACAAACAATTTGATTGACAGCAATGGTTCTAGAGGCAAAGTTGTTCATCATGAGGAGATCTATGAAATGAAATTGCATTTCGTGGGGATGTGCGCAACACCACGTGATTACAGAGCCACAAAACTTGTTAGTGCCAACTAGTGGCCAATTTCTTTCAAAATTGTTACAGACCTTTAGGGCCATGAGTTGAACATGCCCATCGAGTTTCGTTGCGATCGGCCTTTGTTAACCTTGTTTCATAGATGCTCAATTTTTTACAGTCAATACTGGCAATTTACCATTGGAAAGATATGGTTTTAAAGCTTTTTAACAGTTATAGCACCACCTATAGTCCGATCTCAATGAAACTTTGCATGCTTCTTTGGCATGTTATGACACATATGCTCATCAATGTTTGTGAAGTTCTGAGTTTTCATTTAGGATTTATAGGCTTTTGGGTGCACTTTTTCACGCCCCTTTTCTAAATAACCATTTAAGACCATGCACAAATTTGAAAAGTTCAACTTTTTTGATAATTATTGATCTAGAGAGTCCAAAGAATTATCCTAGACTGGTCTGCTTCCGATCGGGCGAAAAACCAGGGACTAGTTCGCAAAAGTAGGTTTTTGACATATTTGTGAATATTTGATGAACGATTTGATTGACAGCAATGGTTCTATAGGCAAAGTTGTTCATCATGAGGAGATCTATCAATTGATATGCATATTGGGGGGGTGAGTACAACACCACGTGATTACAGAGCCATAAAACTCGTTAGCGCCAACTAGTGGCCGATTCCTTTCAAAATTCTTACAGACCTCTAGGGCCATGAGTCGAACGTGCCCAACGAGTTTCGTTCCGATCGGCCTTCGTTAACCTTGTTTCATGGGTGCTCAAATTCATTGGTTGATGGCGGCCATGTTTTTTGAGATACGCCAATGTCCTCATACACAAACATGGGGCCTTGGACCAAGACACTGCATACCAATTTTCAAGTCAATCGGACTAACGGTCACATGGTTATATCCCTTTTTATGTTTTTTTCAATTTATAGCGCCACCTAGCGTTCAATCGTCGCGGTTTTTTTACTGTGACCTCAAATTGAACTCATACACATGTGTACCGAGTTTGGTGAAAATATCTCATTTACTTCTCGAGTTATAGCCATTTTAGTAAAGTAGGCTCCTCCCACAAAGTTTATTTTGCGCCCCCTAGCAACTGTAAATAAAAATTTCAACATTTTTTCAATAATTATTGATCTTCAGACTCCAGAGAACATTTCTGCACTGGTTTGGTTCCGATCGGTCGAAAAACCAGGGACTAGTTCGCAAAAGTATGTTTTTGACATATTTGTGAATATTTGATGAACGATTTGATTGACAGCAATGGTTCTAGAGGCAAAGTTGTTCATCATAAGGAGATCTATCAATTGATATGCATATTGGGGGGATGTGTACAACACCACGTGATTACAGAGCCATAAAACTCGTTAGCGCCAACTAGTGGCCGATTCCTTTCAAAATTCTTACAGACCTCTAGGGCCATGAGTCGAACATGCCCATCGAGTTTCGTTCCGATCGGCCTTCGTTAACCTTGTTTCATGGGTGCTTAAATTTCATTGGTCGATGGCGGCCATGTTTTTTGAGATACGCCAATGTCCTCATACATTTACATGGGGCCTTGGACCAAGACAGTGCATACCAATTTTCAAGTCAATCAGACTAACGGTCAGGTAGTTATACGTTTTTTTCATATTATAGCGCCACCTAGTGTTCAATTGTCACATTTTTTTTACTGTGACCTCAAATTGAACTCATACACATGTGTACCGAGTTTGGTGAAAATATCTCATTTACTTCTCGAGTTATAGCCATTTTAGTAAAGTAGGCTCCTCCCACAGCGTTTATTTTGCGCCTCCTAGCGACCGTAAATAGAAATTTCAACATTTTTTCAATAATTATTGATCTTCAGACTCCAGAGAACATTTCTGCACTGGTTTGGTTCCGATCGGGCGAAAAACCAGGGACTAGTTTGCAAAAGTAGTTTTTCAACAAAATTCAAAATGGCGGAAAAATTTCCATACCGGAAATGAAATCGGAGATATACGTTTTGTTCATCAGGTGACCAGCTTTCCAATGATATAAGACACTTGAGTGTACGACTTACGGTCTAGGAGTTATGACCAGTTTCGCGCAATTGGTTGTTATAGCGCCACCTATGGGCCAATCGGGCTCATAATTTGATAACCTCTCCTCGATTTTTGTACTACCATCTGACAAAGTTTCAGATCTGCAGCACTTACGGTTTTGTCTGCACGATGCGTTTTACGGCAGAAGAAAAATAATAATAATAATAATAAAAATCAGTACAATTACAATAGGGTTTCAGCACTTCGTGCTTGAACCCCTAATTAAAGCTGCAAGCAGCATTTAGCGGGGTTCAAGCAGTTTAGGCCTTTGAGGCCTTTAAGCACAAAAGCATCAAAAGACATTAAGTTTTAAGTTTCAATGATTTTACATTTTTAACAATTATAGCGCCACCTATGGTCCGATCTACATGAAACTTTCCATGCTTTTTGAATAAGTTATGACACATGTACCCATCGATTTTTGTGAAGTTCTGAGTTTTCCTTTAGGATTTATAGGCTTTTGGGTGCATTTTGTCATGCCCCCTTTAGTAAATGACCATGTGAAAGCAAAACAAATGACAAAGTTCAACTTTTTTTGATAATTATTGATCTAGAGAGTCCAACGAATTGTCCTAGACTAGTCTGGTTCCAATCGGGCAAAAAACCAGGGACTAGTTCGCAAAAATAGGTTTTTAACATATTCGTGAATATTTAACAAACAATTTGATTGACAGCAATGGTTCTAGAGGCAAAGTTGTTCATCATGAGGAGATCTATGAAATGAAATTGCATTTCGTGGGGATGTGCGCAACACCACGTGATTACAGAGCCACAAAACTCGTTAGCGCCAACTAGTGGCCAATTTCTTTCAAAATTGTTACAGACCTTTAGGGCCATTAGTTGAACATGCCCATCGAGTTGTTAACCTTGTTTCATAGATGCTCAATTTTTTACAGTCAATACTGGCAATTTACCATTGGAAACATATGGTTTTAAAGCTTTTTAACAGTTATAGTACCACCTATGGTCCGATCTCAATGAAACTTTGCATGCTTCTTTGGCATGTTATGACACATATGCTCATCAAAGTTTGTGAAGTTCTGAGTTTTCATTTAGGATTTATAGGCTTTTGGGTGCATTTTTTCACGCCCCTTTTCTAAATAACCATTTAAGACCATGCACAAATTTAAAAAGTTCAACTTTTTTTGATAATTATTCATCTAGAGAGTCCAAAGAATTATCCTAGACTAGTCTGCTTCCGATCGGGCGAAAAACCAGGGACTAGTTCGCAAAAGTAGGTTTTTGACATATTTGTGATTATTTGATGAACGATTTGATTGACAGCAATGGTTCTAGAGGCAAAGTTGTTCATCATGAGGAAATCTATCAATTGATATGCATATTGGGAGGGGTGAGTACAACACCACGTGATTACAGAGCCATAAAACTCGTTAGCGCCAACTAGTGGCCGATTCCTTTCAAAATTCTTACAGAACTCTAGGGCCATGAGTCGAACATGCCCAACGAGTTTCGTTCCGATCGGCCTTCGTTAACCTTGTTTCATGGTGCTCAAATTCATTGGTTGATGGCGGCCATGTTTTTTGAGATACGCCAATGTCCTCATACACAAACATGGGGCCTTGGACCAAGACACTGCATACCAATTTTCAAGTCAATCGGACTAATGGTCACATGGTTATAGCCCTTTTTATGTTTTTTTAATTTATAGCGCCACCTAGCGTTCAATCGTTGCGGTTTTTTTACTGTGACCTCAAATTGAACTCCTACACATGAGTACAGAGTTTGGTGAAGATATCTCATTTACTTCTTGAGTTATAGCCATTTTAGTAAAGTAGGCTCCTCCCACAACGTTTATTTTGCGCCCCCTAGCGACCGTAAATAGAAATTTCAACATTTTTTCAATAATTATTGATCTTCAGACTCCAGAGAACATTTCTGCACTGGTTTGGTTCCGATCGGGCAAAAAACCAGGGACTAGTTCGCAAAAGTAGGTTTTTAACATATTTGTGAATATTTGATGAACGATTTGATTGACAGCAATGGTTCTAGAGGCAAAGTTGTTCATCATGAGGAGATCTATCAATTGATATGCATATTGGGGGGTGTGTACAACACCACGTGATTACAGAGCCATAAAACTCATTAGCCCCAACTAGTGGCCGATTTCTTTCAAAATTCTTACAGACCTCTAGGGCCATGAGTCGAACATGCCCATCGAGTTTCGTTCCGATCGGCCTTCGTTAACCTTGTTTCATGGATGCTCAAACTTCATTGGTCGATGGCGGCCATGTTTTTTGAGATACGCCAATGTCCTCATACACTTACATGGGGCCTTGGACCAAGACAGTGCATACCAATTTTCAAGTCAATCGGAATAACGGTCAGGTAGTTATAAGTTTTTTTCATATTATAGCGCCACCTAGTGTTCAATTGTCGCTATTTTTTTACTGTGACCTCAAATTGAACTCATACACATGTGTACCGAGTTTGGTGAAAATATCTCATTTACTTCTCGAGTTATAGCCATTTTAGTAAAGTAGGCTCCTCCCACAGCGTTTATTTTGCGCCTCCTAGCGACCGTGAATAGAAATTTCAACATTTTTTCAATAATTATTGATCTTCAGACTCCAGAGAACATTTCTGCACTGGTTTGGTTCCGATCGGGCGAAAAACCAGGGACTAGTTCGCAAAAGTAGTTTTTCGACAAAATTCAAAATGGCGGAAAAATTTTAATACCGGAAATGAAATCGGAGATATACGTTTTGTTCGTCAGGTGACCAGCTTTCCAATGATATAAGACACTTGAGTGTACGACATACGATATAGGAGTTATGAGCAGTTTCGCGCAATTGGTTGTTATAGCGCCACCTATGGGCCAATCGGGCTCATAATTTGATAACCTCTCCTCGATTTTTGTACTACCATCTGACAAAGTTTCAGATCTGCAGCACTTACGGTTTGGTCTGCACGATGCGTTTTAGGGGAGAATAATAATAATAATAATAATAATTAAAGCTGCAAGCAGCATTTATCGGGGTTCAAGCAGTTAAGGCCTTTCAGTGGAAAAACATTATTCAATAAAATTTTTATTTAGTAAGACCATTTACAGTCAATTTACCATAAGAAATACATATTTTTTTATATTTGGCCAATGGCGGCCATGTTTTTTGAGATACGCCAATGTCCTCATACACATACATGGGCCCTTGGACCAAGACACTGCATACCAATTTTCAATCAATCGTACTAACGGTCAGGTGGTTATATGTTTTTTTTTCATTTTATAGCGCCACCTAGTGTTCAGTCATCGCAATTTTTTTTACTGTGACCTCAAATTTAACTCTTACATATGTGTACCGAGTTTGGTGAAGATATCTCATTTACTTCTTAAGATATAGCCATTTTAGTAAAATAGGCTCCTCCCACAACGTTTATTCTGTGCCCCTAGCAACCGGAAAGAGAAATTTCAACGTTTTTTGATAATTATTAATTTTCAGTCTCCAGAGAACATTTCTGCAGTGGTTTGGTTCCGATCAGGTAAAAAACCAGGGACCAGTTTGCAAAAGTAGTTTTTCAACAAAATTCAAAATGGCGGAAAATCCATCATACTGGAAATGAAATCGGAGATATACGTTTTTTCGTGAGGTGACCAGCTTTCTAATGATATAAGACACTTGAGTGTACGACTTAGGGTCTAGGAGTTATGAGCAGTGTCGCACAATTGGTTGTTATAGCGCCACCTATGGGCCAAATTGGGCTCATAATTTGATAACCTCTCGTCAATTTTTGTACTACCATCTGACAAAGTTTCAGAGCTCCAGCACTTACGGTTTGGTCTGCACGATGCGTTTTATGGCAAAATGATAAAAAGAGTAAAAATGTCTAATGCTGCTGCTCCATCTAGTGGACAACAGTGCTAATATCATCTACACAAACTCATTCTTCAGACATTTTGAAAAGGATCCAAAGTGACTCAATTGTCACTTCAATAGATGATTCATGCTTCATGCTTACACACACACACACACGTTTGGGACAGTTTATTTGTTATTTGGTCTATAAGCATATTCATTCACATATTTATTTCTAATCTAATGATATAAAACTATGTTAAAACCAGTGACAACAGTGGTATTACAGCCTTTATACACAACGTCATTTTATTAATGTCTTTTATCTACAACAGAATGAGAGTGTTTAAATTACACATTTGTTTTAATTCAGGACATAATGTGAGAGTTGTCATATTAATAATTGACTAAATGTGATTGCAAATGTTAAAATAGTGAATTAATAAACTCATAGTATGAATTATAGTTGAGTAGTGTGACAATGACTATTTTGAACAGCAGAGGGCAGTAAAACACCACTTATTGGCTTAATAGACCATCATTTTCACCTTTTTAGCTATTATATAGGCACATTTTGTCCAATCTGTCTGAAAAAAAAAATCATGATTATTTTTACTAATGTGCAACATGTTCTCACTTGCATTTAAAGATGATCTGAGCATTCATTGAAGAGATATAGGCTTTTGAGGACAATCGGTCATTGTCACATATTGAAGTGACCCTATTATAGCCATCAAAATGTAGAAGTTCAACCTTTTCTAATAATTATTGCTCTACAGAGTCTAGATAATTGTACTTCACTGGTTTTGAAAGTTAAAATATTTAAATTAGATGATCTTAGATGGAACACACCATTTACAGTCAATAATGGCAATTTACCATAGAGAATACATTGTTTTTAACTTTTTTAACAGTTATAGCGCCACCTATAGTCCGATCTCCATGAAACTTTGCATGCTTGTTAATGATGTTATGACACATATGCTCATCAATTTTTGTGAAGTTTTGAGTTTTCCTTTATGATTTATAGGCCTTAGGGTTCATTTTTTCACGCCCCCTTTTGTAAATTACCCTGTTATAACAAACAAAATGACAAAGTTCAACTTTTTTTTGATAATTATTGATCTAGAGAGTCCAAAGAATTATCCTAGACTGGTCTGGTTCCGATCGGGCAAAAAACCAGGGACTAGTTCGCAAAAGTAGGTTTTTAACATATTCGTGAATATTTAACGAACAATTTGATTGAGAGCAATGGTTCTATTGGCAAAGTTGTTCAGCATGAGGAGATCTATCAATTGATATACATATTGTGGGTGTGTGTGCAAACCACGTGATTACAGAGCCATAAAACTCTTTAGCGCCAACTAGTGGCCGATTCCTTTCAAAATTCTTACAGACCTCTAGGGCCATGAGTCGAACATGCCCAACGAGTTTCGTTCCGATCGGCCTTCGTTAACCTTGTTTCATGGGTGCTCAAACTTCATTGTTCGATGGCGGCCATGTTTTTTGAGATACGCCAATGTCCTCATACACATACATGGGGCCTTGGACCAAGACACTGCATACCAATTTTCAAGTCAATCGGACTAACGGTCAGGTGTTTAAATGTTTTTTTCGTTTTATAGCGCCACCTAGTGTTCAATCGTCGCGATTTTTTTACAGTGACCTCAAATTGAACTCTTACACATGTGTACCGAGTTTGGTGAAGATATCTCATTTACTTCTCGAGTTATAGCCAATTTAGTAAAATAGGCTCCTCACGCAACGTTTATTTTGCACCCCCTAGCGACCGGAAATAGAAATTTCAACATTTTTTTAATAATTATTGATCTTCAGACTCCAGAGAACATTTCTGCACTGGTTTGGTTCCGATCGGGCAAAAAACCAGGGACTAGTTCGCAAAAGTAGTTTTTCGACAAAATTCAAAATGGCGGAAAATCTATCCAGACGGAAATGAAATCGGAGATATACGTTTTTTTCGTCAGGTGACCAGCTTTCCAATGATATAAGACACTTGAGTCTACGACTTACGGTCTAGGAGCTATGAGCCGTTTCGCGCAATTGATTATTATAGCGCCACCTATGGGCCAATCGGGCTCATAATTTGATAACCTCTCCTCGATTTTTGTACTACCATCTGACAAAGTTTCAGAGCTCCAGCACTTACGGTTTGGTCTGCACGATGCGTTTTAGGGGAGAATAATAATAATAATAATAATAATTAAAGCTGCAAGCAGCATTTAGCGGGGTTCAAGCAGTTTAGGCCTTTGAGGCCTTTAAGCACAAAAGCATCAAAAGACATTAAGTTTTAAGTTTCAATGATTTTACATTTTTAACAATTATAGCGCCACCTATGGTCCGATCTACATGAAACTTTCCATGCTTTTTGAATAAGTTATGACACATGTACTCATCGATTTTTGTGAAGTTCTGACTTTTCCTTTAGGATTTATAGGCTTTTGGGTGCATTTTGTCATGCCCCCTTTAGTAAATGACCATGTGAAAGCAAAACAAATGACAAAGTTCAACTTTTTTTGATAATTATTGATCTAGAGAGTCCAAAGAATTGTCCTAGACTAGTCTGGTTCCAATCGGGCAAAAAACCAGGGACTAGTTCGCAAAAATAGGTTTTTAACATATTCGTGAATATTTAACAAACAATTTGATTGACAGCAATGGTTCTAGAGGCAAAGTTGTTCATCATGAGGAGATCTATGAAATGAAATTGCATTTCGTGGTGATGTGCGCAACACCACGTGATTACAGAGCCACAAAACTTGTTAGCGCCAACTAGTGGCCAATTTCTTTCAAAATTGTTACAGACCTTTAGGGCCATGAGTTGAACATGCCCATCGAGTTTCGTTGCGATCGGCCTTTGTTAACCTTGTTTCATAGATGCTCAATTTTTTTACAGTCAATACTGGCAATTTACCATTGGAAACATATGGTTTTAAAGCTTTTTAACAGTTATAGCACCACCTATAGTCCGATCTCAATGAAACTTTGCATGCTTCTTTGGCATGTTATGACACATATGCTCATCAATGTTTGTGAAGTTCTGAGTTTTCATTTAGGATTTATAGGCTTTTGGGTGCATTTTTTCACGCCCCTTTTCTAAATAACCATTTAAGACCATGCACAAATTTAAAAAGTTCAACTTTTTTTGATAATTATTGATCTAGAGAGTCCAAAGAATTATCCTAGACTGGTCTGCTTCCGATCGTGCGAAAAAACCAGGGACTAGTTCGCAAAAGTAGGTTTTTGACATATTTGTGAATATTTGATGAACGATTTGATTGACAGCAATGGTTCTAGAGGCAAAGTTGTTCATCATGAGGAGATCTATCAATTGATATGCATATTGGGGGGGGTGAGTACAACACCACGTGATTACAGAGCCATAAAACTCATTAGCGCCAACTAGTGGCCGATTCCTTTCAAAATTCTTACAGACCTCTAGGGCCATGAGTCGAACATGCCCAACGAGTTTCGTTCCGATCGGCCTTCGTTAACCTTGTTTCATGGGTGCTCAAATTCATTGGTTGATGGCGGCCATGTTTTTTGAGATACGCCAATGTCCTCATACACAAACATGGGGCCTTGGACCAAGACACTGCATACCAATTTTCAAGTCAATCGGACTAACGGTCACATGGTTATAGCCCTTTTTATGTTTTTTTCATTTTATAGCGCCACCTAGCGTTCAATCGTCGCGGTTTTTTTTAATGTGACCTCAAATTGAACTCCTACACATGAGTACCGGGTTTGGTGAAGATATCTCATTTACTTCTTGAGTTATAGCCATTTTAGTAAAGTAGGCTCCTCCCACAACGTTTATTTTGCGCCCCCAAGCGACCGTAAATAGAAATTTCAACATTTTTTCAATAATTATTGATCTTCAGACTCCAGAGAACATTTCTGCACTGGTTTGGTTCCGATCGGGCAAAAAACCAGGGACTAGTTCGCAAAAGTAGGTTTTTGACATATTTGTGAATATTTGATGAACGATTTGATTGACAGCAATGGTTCTAGAGGCAAAGTTGTTCATCATGAGGAGATCTATCAATTGATATGCATATTGGGGGGGTGAGTACAACACCACGTGATTACAGAGCCATAAAACTCGTTAGCGCCAACTAGTGGCCGATTCCTTTCAAAATTCTTACAGATCTCTAGGGCCATGAGTCGAACATGCCCAACGAGTTTCGTTCCGATCGGCCTTCGTTAACCTTGTTTCATGGGTGCTCAAATTCATTGGTTGATGGCGGCCATGTTTTTTGAGATACGCCAATATCCTCATACACAAACATGGGGCCTTGGACCAAGACACTGCATACCAATTTTCAAGTCAATCGGACTAACGGTCACATGGTTATAGCCCTTTTTATGTTTTTTTCATTTTATAGCGCCACCTAGCGTTCAATCGTCGCGTTTTTTTTAATGTGACCTCAAATTGAACTCCTACACATGAGTACCGAGTTTGGTGAAGATAACTCATTTACTTCTTGAGTTATAGCAATTTTAGTAAAGTAGGCTCCTCCCACAACGTTTATTTTGCGCCCTCTAGCGACCGTAAATAGAAATTTCAACATTTTTTCAATAATTATTGATTGTCAGACTCCAGAGAACATTTCTGCGCTGGTCTGGTTCCGATCGGGCGAAAAACCAGGGACTAGTTCGCAAAAGTAGGTTTTTGACATATTTGTGAATATTTGACGAACGATTCGATTGACAGCAATGGTTATTGAGGCAAAGTTGTTCAGCATGAGGAGATCTATCAATTGATATACATATTGTGGGGTTGTGTGCAACACCACGTGATTACAGAGCCATAAAACTCGTTAGCGCCAACTAGTGGCCGATTCCTTTCAAAATTCTTACAGACCTCTAGGGCCATGAGTCGAACATGCCCAACGAGTTTCGTTCCGATCGGCCTTCGTTAACCTTGTTTCATGGGTGCTCAAATTCATTGGTTGATGGCGGCCATGTTTTTTTAGATACGCCAATGTCCTCATACACATACATGGGGCCTTGGACCAAGACCCTGCACACCAATTTTAAAGTCAATCAGACTAACGGTCACATGGTTATAGCCCTTTTTATGTTTTTTTCATTTTATAGCGCCACCTAGCGTTCAATCGTCGCGGTTTTTTTACTGTGACCTCAAATTGAACTCTTACACATGAGTACCGAGTTTGGTGAAGATATCTCATTTACTTCTCGAGTTATAGCCGTTTTAGTAAAATAGATTCATCCCACAACGTTTATTTTGCTCCCCCTAGCGACCGTAAATAGAAATTTCAACATTTTTTCAATAATTATTGATCTTCAGACTCCAGAGAACATTTCTGCATTGGTTTGGTTCCGATCGGGCAAAAAACCAGGGACTAGTTCGCAAAAGTGGTTTTTCGACAAAATTCAAAATGGCGGAAAAATTTTAATACCGGAAATGAAATCGGAGATATACGTTTTGTTCGTCAGGTGACCAGCTTTCCAATGATATAAGACACTTGAGTGTACGACTTACGGTCTAGGAGTTATGACCAGTTTCGCGCAATTGGTTGTTATAGCGCCACCTATGGGCCAATCGGGCTCATAATTTGATAACCTCTCCTCGATTTTTGTACTACCATCTGACAAAGTTTCAGAGCTCTGGCCCTTACGGTTTGGTCTGCACGATGCGTTTTACGGCAGAAGAAAAATAATAATAATAATTAAAGCTGCAAGCAGCATTTATCGGGGTTCAAGCAGTTAAGGCCTTTAAGGCCTTAAGCACAAAAGCAACAAAAGGCATTCAATTTTATTAAACATACATTTACACTGGCTGCCAGTTACATTTAGGATTGATTTTAAAGTATTATTACTGGTATATAAATCATTTAATGGGTTAGGACCTCAATGTGTGGCAGATGTGCTCACTGAATATAAACCTAACAGATGATAAAAATAAATATAAGAAATGCTTTCACATACTCCGACAGCAGTATCAGTCATACAAGGCTCACTCAGCCATCTTGCTCATGGACACCTCAACACTTGTTAAGGAGGAACCAGGGATCGAACCACCAACCTTTCGGTTTGTAGACAACCAACATGAACCACTGAGCCACTGTCGCCCCTACCCTTTTTGGCTAAATTATCGTGATTATGTGATTATTGTTAAAATAGTGAATTAATAAATTTACTCACTGGCTAACATTATGATACGATCAGAGATGGAAAAGACCATTTACAGCCAATTCACCATTGGAAATGCATGATTTTAAAGCTTTTTAATGGTCTCTTGCTCATAGATACCTCAACAATTGGTCAGGTATATCCGGGGAACGAACCACCAACCTTTCGGTTTATAGACAACCTACATGAACCACTGAGCCACTGTCACCCCTACCCTTTTTGGCTAAATCATTGTGATTATGCGATTATTGTTAAAATAGTGAATTGATAAATTCATTCACTGGCTAACATTATGATACGATCAGAGATGGAAAACACCATTTACAGCCAATACAGGCAATTCACCATTGGAAATGCATGGTTTTAAAGCTTTTTAATAGTGTCTTGCTCATAGACACCTCAACACTTGGTCAGGTGGAACCGGGGATCGAACCACCAACCTTTCGGATTCATTCACCAACCTTCTCAAATTTCATTGGTTGATGGCAGCCATGTTTTTTGAGATAAGACAATATCCTTTTAGACATAAATGGAAACTTGCACCAAGACACTGCATACCAAATTTCAAGTCGATTGGACAAATGGTCAGATGGTTTTAGCCAATTATATGTTTATTTAATGTTATAGCGCCACCATGTGGTCAATCGATGCAGTCTTTTTACTGTGACCGCAAACTGTCCTCATACACATGTCTGTTGAGTTTGGTGAAGATATCTCATTTACTTCTTGAGTTATAGGCATTTTAGTAAAGTGGCCTATTTTTGGCCCATTCTAGCTCATAAGCACTCAACGACATTAATTTTATTTAGTAAGACCATTTACAGTCAAAATTGGCAATATACCATAGGGAATATCTGTTTTTTGAAGATTTTTAACATTTATAGCGCCACCTATTGTCCGATCTCCATAAAACTTGCCGTGACGGTTAATGATTTTATGGCACATATGCTCACCAATTTTCGTGAAGTTCTGAGTTTTTGTTTATGATTTATAAGCTTTTAAATTTATTTTGCCACGCCCATAATTTAAATGACACGTTTATGGCCAACCAGAGGCACAATTTCAACTTTTTTTTGATAATTATTGATCTCGAGAGTGCAGAGAATTGTCCTAGACTGGTCTGGTTCCGATCACTCAAAAAACCTGGGACTAGTTCGCAAAAGTAGGTTTTTGACATGTTCATGAATATTTAATGAACGATTTGATTGACAGCGATGGTTCTTGAGGCAAAGTTGTTCACCATGAGGAGATCTATCAAATGATATACATATTGTGGTGATGCGCGCAACACCACGTGATTACAGAGCCGTAAAACTCGTTAGCGCCAACTAGTGGCCGATTTTTTTCAAAATTCTTACAGACCTCTAGGGCCATGAGTCAAACATGCCCAACGAGTTTCGTTCCGATCGGCCTTCACTAACCTTGTTTCATGGGTGCTCAAACTTCATAGGCCGATGGCGGCCATGTTTTTTGAGATACGCCAATATCCTCAAACACATACATGGCCCCTTGGACCAAGACACTACATACCAATTTTCAAGTCAATCGGACTAACGGTCACATGGTTATAGCCTTTTGTATGTTTTTTTAATGTTATAGCGCCACCATGTGGCCAATCAATGCCGTTTTTTTACCGTGACCTTAAAATGTCCTCATACACAAGTGTTTCGAGTTTGGTGAAGATATCTCATTTACTTCTTGAGTTATAGCCATTTTTGTAAAAAAGGCTCCTCCCACAACTTTCAATTTGCGCCCCCTAGCAACCCTGAATACAAATTTCAACTTTTTTTTGATAATTATTGATCTTCAGACTCTAGAGAACATTTCTGCACTGGTTTGGTTCCGATCGGGCAAAAATCCAGGGACTAGTTCGCAAAAGTAGTTTTTCAACAAAATTTAAAATGGCGGAAAAATTTGCCTACCGCAAAAGAAATCGGAGATATAAATTTTGTTCGTCAGGTATTCAGCTTTCCAATGATATAAGACACTTGACTCTACGACTTACGGTCTAGGAGTTATGAGAAGTTTTGCACAATTGGTTGCTATAGCGCCACCTATGGGCCAATCGGGCTCATAATTTGATAACCTCTCCTCGATTTTTGTACTACCATCTGACAAAGTTTCAACGCTCCAGCACCTACGGTTTGGGCTGCACGATGCGTTTTACGGCAGAAAAATAATAATAAAAATCCTTACAATTACAATAGGGTTTCAGCACTTCGTGCTTGAACCCCTAATAATAAAAATCAGTACAATTACAATAGGGTTTCAGCACTTCGTGCTTGAACCCCTAATAATAATAATAATAAAAATCAGTACAAAAACAATAGGGTTTCAGCACTTCGTGCTTGAACCCCTAATTAAAGCTGCAAGCAGCATTTAGCGGGGTTCAAGCAGTTTAGGCCTTTGAGGCCTTTAAGCACAAAAGCATCAAAAGACATTAAGTTTTAAGTTTCAATGATTTTACATTTTTAACAATTATAGCGCCATCTATGGTCCGATCTACATGAAACTTCCCATGCTTTTTGAATAAGTTATGACACATGTACTCATCGATTTTTGTGAAGTTCTGACTTTTCCTTTAGGATTTATAGGCTTTTGGGTGCATTTTGTCATGCCCCCTTTAGTAAATGACCATGTGAAAGCAAAACAAATGACAAAGTTCAACTTTTTTGATAATTATTGATCTAGAGAGTCCAAAGAATTGTCCTAGACTAGTCTGGTTCCAATCGGGCAAAAAACCAGGGACTAGTTCGCAAAAATAGGTTTTTAACATAATCGTGAATATTTAACAAACAATTTGATTGACAGCATTGGTTCTAGAGGCAAAGTTGTTCATCATGAGGAGATCTATGAAATGAAATTGCATTTCGTGGGGATGTGCGCAACACCACGTGATTACAGAGCCACAAAACTCGTTAGCGCCAACTAGTGGCCAATTTCTTTCAAAATTGTTACAGACCTTTAGGGCCAGGAGTTGAACATGCCCATCGAGTTTCGTTGCGATCGGCCTTTGTTAACCTTGTTTCATAGATGCTCAATTTTTTTACAGTCAATACTGGCAATTTACCATTGGAAACATATGGTTTTAAAGCTTTTTAACAGTTATAGCACCACCTATAGTCCGATCTCAATGAAACTTTGCATGCTTCTTTGGCATGTTATGACACATATGCTCATCAATGTTTGTGAAGTTCTGAGTTTTCATTTAGGATTTATAGGCTTTTGGGTGCATTTTTTCACGCCCCTTTTCTAAATAACCATTTAAGACCATGCACAAATTTAAAAAGTTCAACTTTTTTTGATAATTATTGATCTCGAGAGTCCAAAGAATTATCCTAGACTGGTCTGCTTCCGATCGGGCGAAAAACCAGGGACTAGTTCGCAAAAGTAGGTTTTTGACATATTTGTGAATATTTGATGAACGATTTGATTGACAGCAATGGTTCCAGAGGCAAAGTTGTTCATCATGAGGAGATCTATCAATTGATATGCATATTGGGGGGGTGAGTACAACACCACGTGATTACAGAGCCATAAAACTCGTTAGCGCCAACTAGTGGCCGATTCCTTTCAAAATTCTTACAGACCTCTAGGGCCATGAGTCGAACATGCCCAACGAGTTTCGTTCCGATCGGCCTTCGTTAACCTTGTTTCATGGGTGCTCAAATTCTTGGTTGATGGCGGCCATGTTTTTTGAGATACGCCAATGTCCTCATACACAAACATGGGGCCTTGGACCAAGACACTGCATACCAATTTTCAAGTCAATCGGACTAACGGTCACATGGTTATAGCCCTTTTTATGTTTTTTTCATTTTATAGCGCCACCTAGCGTTCAATCGTCGCGGTTTTTTTACTGTGACCTCAAATTGAACTCCTACACATGAGTACCGAGATTGGTGAAGATATCTCATTTACTTCTTGAGTTATAGCCATTTTAGTAAAGTAGGCTCCTCCCACAAGGTTTATTTTGCGCCCCCTAGCGACCGTAAATAGAAATGTCAACATTTTTTCAATAATTATTGATCTTCAGACTCCAGAGAACATTTCTGCACTGGTTTGGTTCCGATCGGGCGAAAAACCAGGGACTAGTTCGCAAAAGTATGTTTTTGACATATTTGTGAATATTTGATGAACGATTTGATTGACAGCAATGGTTCTAGAGGCAAAGTTGTTCATCATGAGGAGATCTATCAATTGATATGCATATTGGGGGGGTGTGTACAAAACCACGTGATTACAGAGCCATAAAACTCATTAGCCCCAACTAGTGGCCGATTTCTTTCAAAATTCTTACAGACCTCTAGGGCCATGAGTCGAACATGCCCATCGAGTTTCGTTCCGATCGGCCTTCGTTAACCTTGTTTCATAGGTGCTCAAACTTCATTGGCCGATGGCGGCCATGTTTTTCGAGTTACACCAATGTCCTCATAGACATACATGGGGCCTTGGACCAAGACATTGCATACCAATTTTCAAGTCAATCGGACTAACGGTCAGGTAGTTATATGTTTTTTTCATATTATAGCGCCACCTAGTGTTCAATCGTCGCGATTTTTTTACTGTCACCTCAAATTGAACTCATACACATGTGTACCGAGTTTGGTGAAAATATCTCATTTACTTCTCGAGTTATAGCCATTTTAGTAAAGTAGGCTCCTCCCACAGCGTTTATTTTGCGCCTTCTAGCGACCGTAAATAGAAATTTCAACATTTTTTCAATAATTATTGATCTTCAGACTCCAGAGAACATTTCTGCACTGGTTTGGTTCCGATCGGGCAAAAAACCAGGGACTAGTTTGCAAAAGTGGTTTTTCAACAAAATTCAAAATGGCGGAAAAATTTTAATACCGGAAATGAAATCGGAGATATACGTTTTGTTCGTCAGGTGACCAGCTTTCCAATGATATAAGACACTTGAGTGTACGACTTACGGTCTAGGAGTTATGACCAGTTTCGCGCAATTGGTTGTTATAGCGCCACCTATGGGCCAATCGGGCTCATAATTTGATAACCTCTCCTCGATTTTTGTACTACCATCTGACAAAGTTTCAGATCTGCAGCACTTACGGTTTGGTCTGCACGACGCGTTTTAGGGGAGAATAATAATAATAATAATAATAATAATAATAATAATAATTAAAGCTGCAAGCAGCATTTAGCGGGGTTCAAGCAGTTTAGGCCTTTGAGGCCATTAAGCACAAAAGCATCAAAAGACATTAAGTTTTAAGTTTCAATGATTTTACATTTTTAACAATTATAGCGCCACCTATGGTCCGATCTACATGAAACTTTCCATGCTTTTTGAATACGTTATGACACATGTACTCATCGATTTTTGTGAAGTTCTGACTTTTCCTTTAGGATTTATAGGCTTTTGGGTGCATTTTGTCATGCCCCCTTTAGTAAATGACCATGTGAAAGCAAAACAAATGACAAAGTTCAACTTTTTTTGATAATTATTGATCTAGAGAGTCCAAAGAATTGTCCTAGACTAGTCTGGTTCCAATCGGGCAAAAAACCAGGGACTAGTTCGCAAAAATAGGTTTTTAACATATTCGTGAATATTTAACAAACAATTTGATTGACAGCAATGGTTCTAGAGGCAAAGTTGTTCATCATGAGGAGATCTATGAAATGAAATTGCATTTCGTGGGGATGTGCGCAACACCACGTGATTACAGAGCCACAAAACTCGTTAGCGCCAACTAGTGGCCAATTTCTTTCAAAATTGTTACAGACCTTTAGGGCCATGAGTTGAACATGCCCATCGAGTTTCGTTGCGATCAGCCTTTGTTAACCTTGTTTCATAGATGCTCAATTTTTTACAGTCAATACTGGCAATTTACCATTGGAAACATATGGTTTTAAAGCTTTTTAACAGTTATAGCACCACCTATAGTCCGATCTCAATGAAACTTTGCATGCTTCTTTGGCATGTTATGACACATATGCTCATCAATGTTTGTGAAGTTCTGAGTTTTCATTTAGGATTTATAGGCTTTTGGGTGCATTTTTTCACGCCACTTTTCTAAATAACCATTTAAGACCATGCACAAATTTAAAAAGTTCAACTTTTTTTGATAATTATTGATCTCGAGAGTCCAAAGAATTATCCTAGACTGGTGTGCTTCCGATCGGGCGAAAAACCAGGGACTAGTTCGCAAAAGTAGGTTTTTGACATATTTGTGAATATTTGATGAACGATTTGATTGACAGCAATGGTTCTAGAGGCAAAGTTGTTCATCATGAGGAGACCTATCAATTGATATGCATATTGGGGGGGTGAGTACAACACCACGTGATTACAGAGCCATAAAACTCGTTAGCGCCAACTAGTGGCCGATTCCTTTCAAAATTCTTAGAGACCTCTAGGGCCATGAGTCGAACGTGCCCAACGAGTTTCGTTCCGATCGGCCTTCGTTAACCTTGTTTCATGGGTGCTCAAATTCATTGGTTGATGGCGGCCATGTTTTTTGAGATACGCCAATGTCCTCATACACAAACATGGGGCCTTGGACCAAGACACTGCATACCAATTTTCAAGTCAATCGGACTAACGGTCACATGGTTATAGCCCTTTTTATGTTTTTTTCAATTTATAGCGCCACCTAGCGTTCAATCGTCGCGGTTTTTTTACTGTGACCTCAAATTGAACTCCTACAAATGAGTATCGAGTTTGGTGAAGATATCTCATTTACTTCTTGAGTTATAGCCATTTTAGTAAAGTAGGCTCCTCCCACAAAGTTTATTTTGCGCCCCCTAGCGACCGTAAATAGGAAATTCAACATTTTTTCAATAATTATTGATTTTCAGACTCCAGAGAACATTTCTGCACTAGTTTGGTTCCGATCGGGCGAAAAACCAGGGACTAGTTCGCAAAAGTAGGTTTTTAACATATTTGTGAATATTTAACGAACGATTTGATTGACAGCAATGGTTCTTGAGGCAAAGTTGTTCATCATGAGGAGATCTATCAATTGATATACATATTGTGGGTGTGTGGGCAAACCACGTGATTACAGATCCTTAAAACTCTTTAGCGCCAACTAGTGGCCGATTCCTTTCAAAATTCTTACAGACCTCTAGGGCCATGAGTCGAACATGCCCAACGAGTTTCGTCCCGATCGGCCTTCGTTAACCTTGTTTCATGGGTGCTCAAACTTCATTGGTCGATGGCGGCCATGTTTTTTGAGATACGCCAATGTCCTCATACACGTACATGGGGCCTTGGACCAAGACACGGCATACCAATTTTCAAGTCAATCGGACCAACGGTCAGGTGTTTAAATGTTTTTTTCCTTTTATAGCGCCACCTAGTGTTCAATCATCGCGATTTTTTTACAGTGACCTCAAATTGAACTCATACACATGTATACCGAGTTTGGTGAAGATATCTCATTTACTTCTCGAGTTATAGCCATTTTAGTAAAATAGGCTCCTGCCGCAACGTTTATTTTGCGCCCCCTAGCAACCGGAAATAGAAATTTCAACATTTTTTTGATAATTATTGATCTTCAGACTCCAGAGAACATTTCTGCACTGGTTTGGTTCAGATCGGGCGAAAAACCAGGGACTAGTTCGCAAAAGTAGTTTTTCAACAAAATTCAAAATGGCGGAAAATCTATCCTGGCGGAAATGAAATCGGAGATATACGTTTTTTTCGTCAGGTGACCAGCTTTCCAATGATATAAGACACTTGAGTCTACGACTTACGGTCTAGGAGCTATGAGCCGTTTCGCGCAATTGATTATTATAGCGCCACCTATGGGCCAATCGGGCTCATAATTTGATAACCTCTCCTCGATTTTTGTACTACCATCTGACAAAGTTTCAGAGCTCTGGCCCTTACGGTTTGGTCTGCACGATGCGTTTTACGGCAGAAGAAAAATAATAATAATAATAATTAAAGCTGCAAGCAGCATTTAGCGGGGTTCAAGCAGTTTAGGCCTTTGAGGCCTTTAAGCACAAAAGCATCAAAAGACATTAAGTTTTAAGTTTCAATCATGGCAATTTACCATAGGGTATACATTGTTTTTAACATTTTTAACAATTATAGCGCCACCTATAGTCCGATCTCCATGAAACTTTCCATGCTTTTTGAAAAAGTTATGACACATGTACTCATCGATTTTTGTGAAGTTCTGATTTTTACTTTAGGATTTATAGGCTTTTGGGTGCATTTTGTCATGCCCCCTTTAGTAAATGACTATGTGAAAGCAAAACAAATGACAAAGTTCAACTTTTTTTGATAATTATTGATCTAGAGAGTCCAAAGAATTGTCCTAGACTAGTCTGGTTCTAATCGGGCAAAAAACCAGGGACTAGTTCGCAAAAATAGGTTTTTAACATATTCGTGAATATTTAACGAACGATTTGATTGACAGCAATGGTTCTAATAGCAAAGTTGTTCATCATGAGGAGATCTATCAAATGATATGCATTTTATGGGGATGTGAGCAACACCACGTGATTACAGAGCCATAAAATTCGTTAGCGCCAACTAGTGGCCGATTTCTTTCAAAATTCTTACAGACCTCTAGGGCCATGAGTCGAACGTGCCCAACGAGTTTCGTTCCGATCGGCCTTCGTTAACCTTGTTTCATAGGTGCTCAAACTTCAATAGCCGATGGCGGCCATGTTTTTCGAGATACACCAATGTCCTCATACACATACATGGGGCCTTGGACCAAGACACTGCATACCAATTTTCAAGTCAATTGGACTAACGGTCAGGCAGATATATGTGTTTTTCATTTTATAGCGCCACCTAGTGTTCAATCGCCGAGATTTTTTTTTTTACTGTGACCTCATACAGATGTGTACTGAGTTTGGTGAAGATATCTCATTTACTTCTCGAGTTATAGCCATTTTAGTAAAATAGGCTCCTCCCACAACGTTTATTTTGCACCCCCTAATACACTCTGACAAAATATGAATTTGTTACAATAGTAATTGTTATATAAGTCATTTTATGGTGTGTATATACATATAAATGCGAAGGTATATGTGACAAGACTTTTAATAAGAAGAGTGGCCAGCAGAGGGAAGTAGAAGCCCACTTATTGGCTCACTTTCATTTTGTTTCACCAGTATTCTGCACTGAAGAAAACCATTTTTTTTTCATGTTAACTGAACAATGCATGCTTAAACACACACACACACATGCACACATGCATGCAAGCATACACACACACATACACATACACACACACACACACACACACACACACATACAAGCACACACATTTTTGGGATATGTTATTGTGTTATTATATGTTATTATATAAACATTTCACGTATGTCTTTTTAATTTAATAATATAAAACTAATTAAAGAAAATGTTTAAAGCATTTGTAAGTTAGCCAATGCTGAAAGCTGATAAAAAGATTAAAAATGTCTCATGCTGCTGCTACATCTAGTGGACAACAGTGCTATTATCATCTACACAAACTCATTCTTCAGACATTTTGAAAAGGATCCAAAGTTACTCAATTGTCACTTCAACAGATGATTCATGCTTCATGCTTACACACACACACACACACACACCCACACACACACACACACACACACACACACACACACACACACACACACACACACGTTTGGGATAGTTTATTTGTTATTTGGTCTATAACTATATACATTCACATATTTATTTGTAATCTAATGATATAAAATTATGTTAAAACCCTTAATTTCTTTTATCTACAACAGAATGAGTGTGTAGATTACACATTTTTTAAATTCAGGACCTAATGTGAGAGTTGTCATATTAATATTTGACTAAATGCTATTGCAAATGTTAAAATAGTGAATTAATAAAGTCATAGTATGAATTATAGTTAAGTAGTGTGACAATGACTATTTTGAACAGCAGAGGGCAATAAAACACCACTTATTGGCTTAATAGACCTTCATATTGATATCATTTTCACCCTTTTTAACTTTTATATAGGCATATTTTGTCCGATATGTCTGAAAATGTTCATGATTATTTAATGTAACATGTTCTGACTTGTTCAGTGAAGAGATCCACGCTTTCAGGGACACTGAAACTGCAGTAATAGATGGCTTCAACACAGTATATGTTTAAGCCATCCTATTATAGCAATCCATATGAAGTAATTCAACTTTTTCTTATAATTATTGATCTAGAGAGTCCAAATAAACCATGTCCTACCACTCACTTTTACCTTGAATTACCACATTTAGCATTGATGTGAAATGAGTGAGTACAAATAAACTGATATACTTTCACAAAATATGAATGTGTTATAATAGTAATTGTTATTTAAGTCATTTTATGGTGTCTATATACATATAAATGCGAAAGCATATGTGACAAGACTTTTAATAATAAGATTAGCCAGCAGAGGGCAGTAGAAGCCTACTTATTGGCTCACTTTCATTTTGTTTCACCAGTAGTCTGCACTAAGCAAACCATTTTTTTGAATGTTAACTGCACAATGCATGTTTACACACACGCACACATATATGCATGCATACACACACACACACACAGACACACACGTTTGGGATAGTTTATTTTTTTTGGTTTATAAGCATTTTCATTCACATTTATTTGTAATCTAATGATATAAAACAATGTGTGTCGTTTGTGTAAAAATAACGTGTGAAACTTGTGTCATTTTAGTTTCATATTGTTCATTATTAGATTCATAGGTTGTTAAACCTTAGACGAACTTTCATATTGCGCTGCATTACTGTCAGAGGTCTTCACGGGTCCAAAAATTCATGTCCGACCCGGAAGAGACCCATAAAGTGCTACACCGAACCGACCCGGACCCGTAGTTCATTTCAAAAGTTGGACCCGTCCCGGACCCGTACAAACCCGAGAAATGCCATAAATGTACTGCCCGGACCCGACCTGGACCCGTCTATTATTTGAAAACTGGACCCGAAACCGACAGGAGGACACAAACCCGACTGGACCAGATTGTCACATATTATTTCACACGAGTTGCGAAGAATAAAACTTTTTGTCTTACCCAATTTTAGTAGCCGTCATCTCACTTCCTTGTAACGACAAAAAGTTCTATCCATGTTATTTCTCTCGTTATTCCAAGCTTAATCCACTCATTATTTCAGCTTTAAAAGTCCACTTGATTTCACGGTGATGGATGACAAATGCAGCCTTGCACATGTACATTCTGACTGGCATAATAACTTAATAACTAAAAATAATAACTGTTTGCCCTTTTGAACTAATAACGATTGCTTGTTGCTTGTTCAGCTTGATCATATCTGTGCTCTCTGTTCTTCATTGAGTCAGAATCTGACCACCAATCCTTTAAGATTAAACAAGACGGTTTAATATATTATTATAAACATTGGATGAAATGCGCGGTTTGGCGGAAGCTCTGCTCTGGTTGCCATAGAAACATGACACGCGGTTGAGAGCCCGTTCTCACAGCATGTGTTATATTAACGTTAACCGGTGCCATGTGAGTAGTATTTCGCCGTTTTGTCATATACCGTCCTATATGACGCTAAAGGATGAGAATGCGTTGGTATTACACACAATGTTAAACAGACCCGGGACCCGAAGTAATAGATTCGGACCTGACCCAGACCCGGCTGATCATTAAAAATATAGACCCGAACCCGTGGGTCGGGTCCCTGGCCGACGGAGGGGTCTCGGATGCACTGTGAAAACATCTACTGTCAATTTTGTTGACTATTACTGACGGTAAGGTTGCCTAACGCTCGCGCAGCCTCTCGAGCAGAAATCTACACAAATGAGCTCAGAACACACTCATTTAACAGCATAGACTACTGCCTATAAAAATCTAAACAGAGTTTTTATAATTCTGACATATGTACCTCAATTATTTTTCCTGAACACCACCACGATTGAAAATGTGACATTGATTTCCTACAACAGTTCAATACAGTAAAAATTAAATCACTTACATTTTAGATGCAATATTGGCTGTTTTTGTTCTTTCAGCAGCGAAAATAGTTCCAAACAATAATCCCAGCAGAACCATGGCGCATGACACAGGAACACTCAACGTGTTTTCATTACTGAATGATTCAGCATTTTCAATGAATCGATTGAGTCATAGATTCAAAGACCCATTCATAAACATCGGTCTCGATCTTGAATGATCAGCCGTTTGAACGAATCGTTTGAATGAATGAATCAATGACTCAGTCATTAAAACGGTCGCCTCCTACCACCTACTGGCGATTTAGTGTTAAATGTTTAAAAGTAATATAATTCTTTCCAAGTTTCTTATGTAAATTAAAATAAATTTCATAACATTATTTTATGCAATTGTAAGTTTTCAGTATATATGATTTAATTTGACCAGCCCCTAGGGTAACAGCCCATAGTGTTTTACTATTCGAAATAATTGAATTTATTGATCAAATTTAACAATTTAAAATGAAAGATGAAGCATATATTTAATAATATTGGGTGAGGGGATGCCCTTTAAAGGTGCAGATTAAAATGATGTGATTTAAATATCAAAGCTGATTGAACACTGATGAAAATAGGCTATTGTTTTAGAATAAATCAACACACACACACAATAAAAATAAAAAATCCGGTCAAGCAACTTTTTTACTCAGACAAATGAATGGAAGATTTAATTGTCCGAAGGACAAGCATATTAAAAGGGTTAATGTCGAGGCCTCCCTAAAGCAATGTTATCAGGATACACATACACCGGTAGACAGTGGCCCACCTCACCTGGTGACCATATTGTTGTCACGGTTGGTAAATCCTATGTCTACTTCTTGTCTCGTGTTTCTGTTATTGTTGTGTGTGTGTGCTGATTAGGGGGGCGTGCCGCTCTATCAGCACTCATCAGCAATCACCACTCACCAGCTGCAGTCAATCATTCATGTGTATATATTCTCATCAACTTCTCATCTCCTTTGTCAGATCGTTGTTTGTGGTTCCCGATGTGTGTGTCTCCTGTCTCGCTCGGCCGTGTTCTTCCCTGGTTCTGGTTCTTGTTCTCTGTTTCTGTATTAGCCTACTGTTCATCGTTTGATTCACCACCACCATCACCTCTGCACGCTGCACCTGACCATCGGAACCCCTGCGTCGCTAACATTGTGCCTGTTAAGGACTGTTGCCTGTGACTTCTACTTATATTTAATAAAAGAGTTTAACTGCACTTGCTTCCTTCTGTTCTATCATGACAATCGTGGTCCACCAGAATTTATAGTTTACCCACCTCTTTTTTTTACCACTACACCTCTGACCATAGTGTACATTAATTAACCATGTTCTAGCATGATTTATCTTTATTTACCATAATTTACTATGTTCCAATATGATTTACCATGTTCCCAAAGATTTACAATAGTGATGATTTTTGATTGACTATTAGTAAGTTAGTGTTTGTTAGCCAATGCTGAAAGCTGAGAAAAAGATTAAAAATGTTTATTGCTGCTGCTTCATCGTGTGGACAACGGTGCTGTTAAACCCTAATTATACAATATGCCGTGTTTTTCATATTTAATCTACACACACTCATTCCACAGAACAATGACTATTTTGAACAGAAGAGGGCAGTAAAACACCACTTATTGGCATAATAGACCATCATATTGATGTCATTTTCAGCTTTTAACTGTTCTACAGGCATATTTTGTCCGATATGTCTGAAAATGTTCATGATTATTTAGTGTAACATGTTGTGACTTGATTATTGAAGTGATCAACACTTTCAGGGACACTGAGAGTAGTAATACATGGCTTCAACACAGTACATGTTGAAGCCATCCTATTATAGCCATCCGAATGAACTAGTTCAACTTTTTCTTATAATCATTGATCTAGAGAGTACAGAGAATGGTACTGCACTGGTTTTAACATTATGATATGATCAGAGAAGGAAAACACCATTTACAGTCAATAATGGCAATTTACCATAGAGAATACATTGTTTTTAACATTTTTAACAGTTATAGCGCCACCTATAGTCCGATCTCTATGAAACTTTGCATGCTTGTTAATGATGTTATGACACATATGCTCATCAATTTTTGTGAAGTTTTGAGTTTTCCTTTAGGATTTATAGGCCTTTGGGTGCATTTTTTCACGCCCCCTTTTGTAAATTACCCTGTTATAACAAACAAAATGACAAAGTTCAACTTTTTTTGATAATTATTGATCTAGAGAGTCCAGAGAATTGTCCTAGACTGGTCTGGTTCCGATCGAGCAAAAAACCAGGGACTAGTTCGCAAAAGTAGGTTTATATCATATTCGTGAATATTTAATGAACGATTTGATTGACAGCAATGGTTCTTTTGGCAAAGTTGTTCATCGTGAGGAGATCTATCAAATGATATGCATTTTGTGGGGATGTGAGCAACACCACGTGATTACAGAGCCATAAAACTCGTTAGCGCCAACTAGTGGCCGATTTCTTTCAAAATTCTTACAGACCTCTAGGGCCATGAGTCGAACGTGCCCAACGAGTTTCGTTCCGATCGGCTTTCGTTAACCTTGTTTCATAGGTGCTCAAACTTCAATAGCCGATGGCGGCCATGTTTTTCGAGATACACCAATGTCCTCATACACATACATGGGGCCTTGGACCAAGACACTGCATACCAATTTTCAAGTCAATCGGACTAACGGTCACATGGTTATAGCACTTTTTATGTTTTTTTCGTTTTATAGCGCCACCTAGAGTTCAATCGTCACGGTTTTTCTACTGTGACCTCAAATTGAACTCATACACATGTGTACCGAGTTTGGTGAAGATATCTCATTTACTTCTCGAGTTATAGCCATTTTAGTAAACTAGGCTCTTCCCACAAGGTTTATTTTGCGCCCCCTAGCAAACGGAAATAGAAATTTCAACATTTTTTTGATAATTATTGATCTTCAGACTCCAGAGAACATTTCTGCACTGGTTTGGTTCCGATCGGGCGAAAAACCAGGGACTAGTTCGCAAAAGTAGTTTTTCGACAAAATTCAAAATGGCGCGAAAATTTGCATACCGGAAATGAAAGCCAAGGTATAGGTCTTGTTCTCCAGGTATTCAGCTTTCCAATGATATAAGACACTTAAGGGTACGACTTACGGTCTAGGAGTTATTAGCAGTTTTGCGCTTTTGGTTGTTATAGCGCCACCTATGGGCCAATCGGGCTCATATTTTGATAACCTCTCCTCGATTTTTGTACTACCATCTGACAAAGTTTCAGAGCTCCAGCACTTACGGTTTGGGCTGCACGATGCGTTTTACGGCAGAATAATAATAATAATAATAAAAATCCTTACAATTACAATAGGGTTTCAGCACTTCGTGCTTGAACCCCTAATAAAAATCAGTACAATTACAATAGGGTTTCAGCACTTCGTGCTTGAACCCCTAATAATAAAAATCAGTACAAAAACAATAGGGTTTCAGCACTTCGTGCTTGAACCCCTAATAATAAAAATCAGTACAAAAACAATAGGGTTTCAGCACTTCGTGCTTGAACCCCTAATAATTAAAGCTGCAAGCAGCATTTATCGGTGTTCAGGTCTTTAAGGCATTTAAGCACAAAAGCATCAAAAGACATTAAGTTGCATGTAGCAGGCATGATTTATCATGATATACTACATTTCAGCTTGATATTACATAATTAACCATGTTCCAATATGATTTATCATAATTTACCATGTTAAAATATGATTTACTACAGTTTAGTTCACACACTCATTTTCAACTTCAGGATAAGTCATTTTTTACTAAATGTGGTTGTAAATGTTAAAAGATTGATTTGATAAAGTTATACTATGAATTATAGTTGAGTATTGTCTTTATTATACAAGTAATTTTTTTTTGCTCCAAATGGAAATCCGAGATATACATCTTGTCCGTCTTGAGCCAGTGATTACAGTGGTGTAAAAACATTGAAGCTAAGTCAAACGGCCTTGGAGTTATGAGCAATTTAGTACTTTTGGTTGCTGTAGCGCCACCTATGGGCCAATCGGGCTCATACTCTGATAGCTTCTCCACAATTTGAGGCCCTACCATCTGACAAAGTTTCAGAGCTCCAGCCCTTACGGTTTGGGCTGCACGATGCGTTTTAGGGGATTTTTTTTTTCTTTCTAGCAAATACAATAGGTTTTCAGGACTTCGTTCCTGAACACCTAATAATGAGAGACCTTTTTGACGATTGTAGCGCCACCTATGATCCGATCCTCACGAAACTTTGCATGCTTCCTAACCATGTTAGGACACATATGCTCGTCGATTTTTGTGAAGTTGTGACTTTTTTGGGGGGGGTTTAGGGGATTTTGACTGAATTTTGCCACAGACCACTATCTAAATGACCCTGTTACAGCCAACCAAATGCAAAATTTCAACTTTTTTTCGATAATTATTGATCTAGAGAGTCCAGAGAATAGGCCTAGACTGGTTTGGTCCCGATCGGGCAAAAATCCAGGGACTAGTTCGCAAAAGTGGGTTTTGGACAAAAACCGAAATAACAAATTTTTTTTTTGCTCCAAATGGAAATCCGAGATATACATCTTGTCCGTCTTGAGCCAGTGATTACAGTGGTGTAAAAACATTGAAGCTAAGTCAAACGGCCTTGGAGTTATGAGCAATTTAGTACTTTTGGTTGCTGTAGCGCCACCTATGGGCCAATCGGGCTCATACTCTGATAGCTTCTCCACAATTTGAGGCCCTACCATCTGACAAAGTTTCAGAGCTCCAGCCCTTACGGTTTGGGCTGCACGATGCGTTTTAGGGGATTTTTTTTTTCTTTCTAGCAAATACAATAGGTTTTCAGGACTTCGTTCCTGAACACCTAATAATGAGAGACCTTTTTGACGATTGTAGCGCCACCTATGATCCGATCCTCACGAAACTTTGCATGCTTCCTAACCATGTTAGGACACATATGCTCGTCGATTTTTGTGAAGTTGTGACTTTTTTGGGGGGGGTTTAGGGGATTTTGACTGAATTTTGCCACAGACCACTATCTAAATGACCCTGTTACAGCCAACCAAATGCAAAATTTCAACTTTTTTTCGATAATTATTGATCTAGAGAGTCCAGAGAATAGGCCTAGACTGGTTTGGTCCCGATCGGGCAAAAATCCAGGGACTAGTTCGCAAAAGTGGGTTTTGGACAAAAACCGAAATAACAAATTTTTTTTTTGCTCCAAATGGAAATCCGAGATATACATCTTGTCCGTCTTGAGCCAGTGATTACAGTGGTGTAAAAACATTGAAGCTAAGTCAAACGGCCTTGGAGTTATGAGCAATTTAGTACTTTTGGTTGCTGTAGCGCCACCTATGGGCCAATCGGGCTCATACTCTGATAGCTTCTCCACAATTTGAGGCCCTACCATCTGACAAAGTTTCAGAGCTCCAGCCCTTACGGTTTGGGCTGCACGATGCGTTTTAGGGGATTTTTTTTTTCTTTCTAGCAAATACAATAGGTTTTCAGGACTTCGTTCCTGAACACCTAATAATGAGAGACCTTTTTGACGATTGTAGCGCCACCTATGATCCGATCCTCACGAAACTTTGCATGCTTCCTAACCATGTTAGGACACATATGCTCGTCGATTTTTGTGAAGTTGTGACTTTTTTGGGGGGGGTTTAGGGGATTTTGACTGAATTTTGCCACAGACCACTATCTAAATGACCCTGTTACAGCCAACCAAATGCAAAATTTCAACTTTTTTTCGATAATTATTGATCTAGAGAGTCCAGAGAATAGGCCTAGACTGGTTTGGTCCCGATCGGGCAAAAATCCAGGGACTAGTTCGCAAAAGTGGGTTTTGGACAAAAACCGAAATAACAAATTTTTTTTTTGCTCCAAATGGAAATCCGAGATATACATCTTGTCCGTCTTGAGCCAGGGATTACAGTGGTGTAAAAACATTGAAGCTAAGTCAAACGGCCTTGGAGTTATGAGCAATTTAGTACTTTTGGTTGCTGTAGCGCCACCTATGGGCCAATCGGGCTCATACTCTGATAGCTTCTCCACAATTTGAGGCCCTACCATCTGACAAAGTTTCAGAGCTCCAGCCCTTACGGTTTGGGCTGCACGATGCGTTTTAGGGGATTTTTTTTTTCTTTCTAGCAAATACAATAGGTTTTCAGGACTTCGTTCCTGAACACCTAATAATGAGAGACCTTTTTGACGATTGTAGCGCCACCTATGATCCGATCCTCACGAAACTTTGCATGCTTCCTAACCATGTTAGGACACATATGCTCGTCGATTTTTGTGAAGTTGTGACTTTTTTGGGGGGGGTTTAGGGGATTTTGACTGAATTTTGCCACAGACCACTATCTAAATGACCCTGTTACAGCCAACCAAATGCAAAATTTCAACTTTTTTTCGATAATTATTGATCTAGAGAGTCCAGAGAATAGGCCTAGACTGGTTTGGTCCCGATCGGGCAAAAATCCAGGGACTAGTTCGCAAAAGTGGGTTTTGGACAAAAACCGAAATAACAAATTTTTTTTTTGCTCCAAATGGAAATCCGAGATATACATCTTGTCCGTCTTGAGCCAGGGATTACAGTGGTGTAAAAACATTGAAGCTAAGTCAAACGGCCTTGGAGTTATGAGCAATTTAGTACTTTTGGTTGCTGTAGCGCCACCTATGGGCCAATCGGGCTCATACTCTGATAGCTTCTCCACAATTTGAGGCCCTACCATCTGACAAAGTTTCAGAGCTCCAGCCCTTACGGTTTGGGCTGCACGATGCGTTTTAGGGGATTTTTTTTTTTCTTTCTAGCAAATACAATAGGTTTTCAGGACTTCGTTCCTGAACACCTAATAATGAGAGACCTTTTTGACGATTGTAGCGCCACCTATGATCCGATCCTCACGAAACTTTGCATGCTTCCTAACCATGTTAGGACACATATGCTCGTCGATTTTTGTGAAGTTGTGACTTTTTTTGGGGGGGGTTTAGGGGATTTTGACTGAATTTTGCCACAGACCACTATCTAAATGACCCTGTTACAGCCAACCAAATGCAAAATTTCAACTTTTTTTCGATAATTATTGATCTAGAGAGTCCAGAGAATAGGCCTAGACTGGTTTGGTCCCGATCGGGCAAAAATCCAGGGACTAGTTCGCAAAAGTGGGTTTTGGACAAAAACCGAAATAACAAATTTTTTTTTGCTCCAAATGGAAATCCGAGATATACATCTTGTCCGTCTTGAGCCAGGGATTACAGTGGTGTAAAAACATTGAAGCTAAGTCAAACGGCCTTGGAGTTATGAGCAATTTAGTACTTTTGGTTGCTGTAGCGCCACCTATGGGCCAATCGGGCTCATACTCTGATAGCTTCTCCACAATTTGAGGCCCTACCATCTGACAAAGTTTCAGAGCTCCAGCCCTTACGGTTTGGGCTGCACGATGCGTTTTAGGGGATTTTTTTTTTTCTTTCTAGCAAATACAATAGGTTTTCAGGACTTCGTTCCTGAACACCTAATAATGAGAGACCTTTTTGACGATTGTAGCGCCACCTATGATCCGATCCTCACGAAACTTTGCATGCTTCCTAACCATGTTAGGACACATATGCTCGTCGATTTTTGTGAAGTTGTGACTTTTTTGGGGGGGGGGTTTAGGGGATTTTGACTGAATTTTGCCACAGACCACTATCTAAATGACCCTGTTACAGCCAACCAAATGCAAAATTTCAACTTTTTTTCGATAATTATTGATCTAGAGAGTCCAGAGAATAGGCCTAGACTGGTTTGGTCCCGATCGGGCAAAAATCCAGGGACTAGTTCGCAAAAGTGGGTTTTGGACAAAAACCGAAATAACAAATTTTTTTTGCTCCAAATGGAAATCCGAGATATACATCTTGTCCGTCTTGAGCCAGGGATTACAGTGGTGTAAAAACATTGAAGCTAAGTCAAACGGCCTTGGAGTTATGAGCAATTTAGTACTTTTGGTTGCTGTAGCGCCACCTATGGGCCAATCGGGCTCATACTCTGATAGCTTCTCCACAATTTGAGGCCCTACCATCTGACAAAGTTTCAGAGCTCCAGCCCTTACGGTTTGGGCTGCACGATGCGTTTTAGGGGATTTTTTTTTTCTTTCTAGCAAATACAATAGGTTTTCAGGACTTCGTTCCTGAACACCTAATAATGAGAGACCTTTTTGACGATTGTAGCGCCACCTATGATCCGATCCTCACGAAACTTTGCATGCTTCCTAACCATGTTAGGACACATATGCTCGTCGATTTTTGTGAAGTTGTGACTTTTTTGGGGGGGGTTTAGGGGATTTTGACTGAATTTTGCCACAGACCACTATCTAAATGACCCTGTTACAGCCAACCAAATGCAAAATTTCAACTTTTTTTCGATAATTATTGATCTAGAGAGTCCAGAGAATAGGCCTAGACTGGTTTGGTCCCGATCGGGCAAAAATCCAGGGACTAGTTCGCAAAAGTGGGTTTTGGACAAAAACCGAAATAACAATTTTTTTTTTGCTCCAAATGGAAATCCGAGATATACATCTTGTCCGTCTTGAGCCAGGGATTACAGTGGTGTAAAAACATTGAAGCTAAGTCAAACGGCCTTGGAGTTATGAGCAATTTAGTCCTTTTGGTTGCTGTAGCGCCACCTATGGGCCAATCGGGCTCATACTCTGATAGCTTCTCCACAATTTGAGGCCCTACCATCTGACAAAGTTTCAGAGCTCCAGCCCTTACGGTTTGGGCTGCACGATGCGTTTTAGGGGATTTTTTTTTTCTTTCTAGCAAATACAATAGGTTTTCAGGACTTCGTTCCTGAACACCTAATAATGAGAGACCTTTTTGACGATTGTAGCGCCACCTATGATCCGATCCTCACGAAACTTTGCATGCTTCCTAACCATGTTAGGACACATATGCTCGTCGATTTTTGTGAAGTTGTGACTTTTTTGGGGGGGGTTTAGGGGATTTTGACTGAATTTTGCCACAGACCACTATCTAAATGACCCTGTTACAGCCAACCAAATGCAAAATTTCAACTTTTTTTCGATAATTATTGATCTAGAGAGTCCAGAGAATAGGCCTAGACTGGTTTGGTCCCGATCGGGCAAAAATCCAGGGACTAGTTCGCAAAAGTGGGTTTTGGACAAAAACCGAAATAACAAATTTTTCTTTTGCTCCAAATGGAAATCCGAGATATACATCTTGTCCGTCTTGAGCCAGGGATTACAGTGGTGTAAAAACATTGAAGCTAAGTCAAACGGCCTTGGAGTTATGAGCAATTTAGTACTTTTGGTTGCTGTAGCGCCACCTATGGGCCAATCGGGCTCATACTCTGATAGCTTCTCCACAATTTGAGGCCCTACCATCTGACAAAGTTTCAGAGCTCCAGCCCTTACGGTTTGGGCTGCACGATGCGTTTTAGGGGATTTTTTTTTCCTTTCTAGCAAATACAATAGGTTTTCAGGACTTCGTTCCTGAACACCTAATAATGAGAGACCTTTTTGACGATTGTAGCGCCACCTATGATCCGATCCTCACGAAACTTTGCATGCTTCCTAACCATGTTAGGACACATATGCTCGTCGATTTTTGTGAAGTTGTGACTTTTTTGGGGGGGGTTTAGGGGATTTTGACTGAATTTTGCCACAGACCACTATCTAAATGACCCTGTTACAGCCAACCAAATGCAAAATTTCAACTTTTTTTCGATAATTATTGATCTAGAGAGTCCAGAGAATAGGCCTAGACTGGTTTGGTCCCGATCGGGCAAAAATCCAGGGACTAGTTCGCAAAAGTGGGTTTTGGACAAAAACCGAAATAACAAATTTTTTTTTTTGCTCCAAATGGAAATCCGAGATATACATCTTGTCCGTCTTGAGCCAGGGATTACAGTGGTGTAAAAACATTGAAGCTAAGTCAAACGGCCTTGGAGTTATGAGCAATTTAGTACTTTTGGTTGCTGTAGCGCCACCTATGGGCCAATCGGGCTCATACTCTGATAGCTTCTCCACAATTTGAGGCCCTACCATCTGACAAAGTTTCAGAGCTCCAGCCCTTACGGTTTGGGCTGCACGATGCGTTTTAGGGGATTTTTTTTTTCTTTCTAGCAAATACAATAGGTTTTCAGGACTTCGTTCCTGAACACCTAATAATGAGAGACCTTTTTGACGATTGTAGCGCCACCTATGATCCGATCCTCACGAAACTTTGCATGCTTCCTAACCATGTTAGGACACATATGCTCGTCGATTTTTGTGAAGTTGTGACTTTTTTGGGGGGGGGTTTAGGGGATTTTGACTGAATTTTGCCACAGACCACTATCTAAATGACCCTGTTACAGCCAACCAAATGCAAAATTTCAACTTTTTTTCGATAATTATTGATCTAGAGAGTCCAGAGAATAGGCCTAGACTGGTTTGGTCCCGATCGGGCAAAAATCCAGGGACTAGTTCGCAAAAGTGGGTTTTGGACAAAAACCGAAATAACAAATTTTTTTTTGCTCCAAATGGAAATCCGAGATATACATCTTGTCCGTCTTGAGCCAGGGATTACAGTGGTGTAAAAACATTGAAGCTAAGTCAAACGGCCTTGGAGTTATGAGCAATTTAGTACTTTTGGTTGCTGTAGCGCCACCTATGGGCCAATCGGGCTCATACTCTGATAGCTTCTCCACAATTTGAGGCCCTACCATCTGACAAAGTTTCAGAGCTCCAGCCCTTACGGTTTGGGCTGCACGATGCGTTTTAGGGGATTTTTTTTTCCTTTCTAGCAAATACAATAGGTTTTCAGGACTTCGTTCCTGAACACCTAATAATGAGAGACCTTTTTGACGATTGTAGCGCCACCTATGATCCGATCCTCACGAAACTTTGCATGCTTCCTAACCATGTTAGGACACATATGCTCGTCGATTTTTGTGAAGTTGTGACTTTTTTGGGGGGGGGTTTAGGGGATTTTGACTGAATTTTGCCACAGACCACTATCTAAATGACCCTGTTACAGCCAACCAAATGCAAAATTTCAACTTTTTTTCGATAATTATTGATCTAGAGAGTCCAGAGAATAGGCTTAGACTGGTTTGGTCCCGATCGGGCAAAAATCCAGGGACTAGTTCGCAAAAGTGGGTTTTGGACAAAAACCGAAATAACAAATTTTTTTTTGCTCCAAATGGAAATCCGAGATATACATCTTGTCCGTCTTGAGCCAGGGATTACAGTGGTGTAAAAACATTGAAGCTAAGTCAAACGGCCTTGGAGTTATGAGCAATTTAGTACTTTTGGTTGCTGTAGCGCCACCTATGGGCCAATCGGGCTCATACTCTGATAGCTTCTCCACAATTTGAGGCCCTACCATCTGACAAAGTTTCAGAGCTCCAGCCCTTACGGTTTGGGCTGCACGATGCGTTTTAGGGGATTTTTTTTTTCTTTCTAGCAAATACAATAGGTTTTCAGGACTTCGTTCCTGAACACCTAATAATGAGAGACCTTTTTGACGATTGTAGCGCCACCTATGATCCGATCCTCACGAAACTTTGCATGCTTCCTAACCATGTTAGGACACATATGCTCGTCGATTTTTGTGAAGTTGTGACTTTTTTGGGGGGGGTTTAGGGGATTTTGACTGAATTTTGCCACAGACCACTATCTAAATGACCCTGTTACAGCCAACCAAATGCAAAATTTCAACTTTTTTTCGATAATTATTGATCTAGAGAGTCCAGAGAATAGGCCTAGACTGGTTTGGTCCCGATCGGGCAAAAATCCAGGGACTAGTTCGCAAAAGTGGGTTTTGGACAAAAACCGAAATAACAAATTTTTCTTTTGCTCCAAATGGAAATCCGAGATATACATCTTGTCCGTCTTGAGCCAGGGATTACAGTGGTGTAAAACATTGAAGCTAAGTCAAACGGCCTTGGAGTTATGAGCAATTTAGTACTTTTGGTTGCTGTAGCGCCACCTATGGGCCAATCGGGCTCATACTCTGATAGCTTCTCCACAATTTGAGGCCCTACCATCTGACAAAGTTTCAGAGCTCCAGCCCTTACGGTTTGGGCTGCACGATGCGTTTTAGGGGATTTTTTTTTCCTTTCTAGCAAATACAATAGGTTTTCAGGACTTCGTTCCTGAACACCTAATAATGAGAGACCTTTTTGACGATTGTAGCGCCACCTATGATCCGATCCTCACGAAACTTTGCATGCTTCCTAACCATGTTAGGACACATATGCTCGTCGATTTTTGTGAAGTTGTGACTTTTTTGGGGGGGGTTTAGGGGATTTTGACTGAATTTTGCCACAGACCACTATCTAAATGACCCTGTTACAGCCAACCAAATGCAAAATTTCAACTTTTTTTCGATAATTATTGATCTAGAGAGTCCAGAGAATAGGCCTAGACTGGTTTGGTCCCGATCGGGCAAAAATCCAGGGACTAGTTCGCAAAAGTGGGTTTTGGACAAAAACCGAAATAACAAATTTTTTTTTTGCTCCAAATGGAAATCCGAGATATACATCTTGTCCGTCTTGAGCCAGGGATTACAGTGGTGTAAAAACATTGAAGCTAAGTCAAACGGCCTTGGAGTTATGAGCAATTTAGTACTTTTGGTTGCTGTAGCGCCACCTATGGGCCAATCGGGCTCATACTCTGATAGCTTCTCCACAATTTGAGGCCCTACCATCTGACAAAGTTTCAGAGCTCCAGCCCTTACGGTTTGGGCTGCACGATGCGTTTTAGGGGATTTTTTTTTTTCTTTCTAGCAAATACAATAGGTTTTCAGGACTTCGTTCCTGAACACCTAATAATGAGAGACCTTTTTGACGATTGTAGCGCCACCTATGATCCGATCCTCACGAAACTTTGCATGCTTCCTAACCATGTTAGGACACATATGCTCGTCGATTTTTGTGAAGTTGTGACTTTTTTGGGGGGGGGTTTAGGGGATTTTGACTGAATTTTGCCACAGACCACTATCTAAATGACCCTGTTACAGCCAACCAAATGCAAAATTTCAACTTTTTTTCGATAATTATTGATCTAGAGAGTCCAGAGAATAGGCCTAGACTGGTTTGGTCCCGATCGGGCAAAAATCCAGGGACTAGTTCGCAAAAGTGGGTTTTGGACAAAAACCGAAATAACAAATTTTTTTTTGCTCCAAATGGAAATCCGAGATATACATCTTGTCCGTCTTGAGCCAGGGATTACAGTGGTGTAAAAACATTGAAGCTAAGTCAAACGGCCTTGGAGTTATGAGCAATTTAGTACTTTTGGTTGCTGTAGCGCCACCTATGGGCCAATCGGGCTCATACTCTGATAGCTTCTCCACAATTTGAGGCCCTACCATCTGACAAAGTTTCAGAGCTCCAGCCCTTACGGTTTGGGCTGCACGATGCGTTTTAGGGGATTTTTTTTTTTCTTTCTAGCAAATACAATAGGTTTTCAGGACTTCGTTCCTGAACACCTAATAATGAGAGACCTTTTTGACGATTGTAGCGCCACCTATGATCCGATCCTCACGAAACTTTGCATGCTTCCTAACCATGTTAGGACACATATGCTCGTCGATTTTTGTGAAGTTGTGACTTTTTTGGGGGGGGGTTTAGGGGATTTTGACTGAATTTTGCCACAGACCACTATCTAAATGACCCTGTTACAGCCAACCAAATGCAAAATTTCAACTTTTTTTCGATAATTATTGATCTAGAGAGTCCAGAGAATAGGCCTAGACTGGTTTGGTCCCGATCGGGCAAAAATCCAGGGACTAGTTCGCAAAAGTGGGTTTTGGACAAAAACCGAAATAACAAATTTTTTTTTGCTCCAAATGGAAATCCGAGATATACATCTTGTCCGTCTTGAGCCAGGGATTACAGTGGTGTAAAAACATTGAAGCTAAGTCAAACGGCCTTGGAGTTATGAGCAATTTAGTACTTTTGGTTGCTGTAGCGCCACCTATGGGCCAATCGGGCTCATACTCTGATAGCTTCTCCACAATTTGAGGCCCTACCATCTGACAAAGTTTCAGAGCTCCAGCCCTTACGGTTTGGGCTGCACGATGCGTTTTAGGGGATTTTTTTTTTTCTTTCTAGCAAATACAATAGGTTTTCAGGACTTCGTTCCTGAACACCTAATAATGAGAGACCTTTTTGACGATTGTAGCGCCACCTATGATCCGATCCTCACGAAACTTTGCATGCTTCCTAACCATGTTAGGACACATATGCTCGTCGATTTTTGTGAAGTTGTGACTTTTTTGGGGGGGGGTTTAGGGGATTTTGACTGAATTTTGCCACAGACCACTATCTAAATGACCCTGTTACAGCCAACCAAATGCAAAATTTCAACTTTTTTTTCGATAATTATTGATCTAGAGAGTCCAGAGAATAGGCCTAGACTGGTTTGGTCCCGATCGGGCAAAAATCCAGGGACTAGTTCGCAAAAGTGGGTTTTGGACAAAAACCGAAATAACAAATTTTTTTTTGCTCCAAATGGAAATCCGAGATATACATCTTGTCCGTCTTGAGCCAGGGATTACAGTGGTGTAAAAACATTGAAGCTAAGTCAAACGGCCTTGGAGTTATGAGCAATTTAGTACTTTTGGTTGCTGTAGCGCCACCTATGGGCCAATCGGGCTCATACTCTGATAGCTTCTCCACAATTTGAGGCCCTACCATCTGACAAAGTTTCAGAGCTCCAGCCCTTACGGTTTGGGCTGCACGATGCGTTTTAGGGGATTTTTTTTTCCTTTCTAGCAAATACAATAGGTTTTCAGGACTTCGTTCCTGAACACCTAATAATGAGAGACCTTTTTGACGATTGTAGCGCCACCTATGATCCGATCCTCACGAAACTTTGCATGCTTCCTAACCATGTTAGGACACATATGCTCGTCGATTTTTGTGAAGTTGTGACTTTTTTGGGGGGGGTTTAGGGGATTTTGACTGAATTTTGCCACAGACCACTATCTAAATGACCCTGTTACAGCCAACCAAATGCAAAATTTCAACTTTTTTTCGATAATTATTGATCTAGAGAGTCCAGAGAATAGGCCTAGACTGGTTTGGTCCCGATCGGGCAAAAATCCAGGGACTAGTTCGCAAAAGTGGGTTTTGGACAAAAACCGAAATAACAAATTTTTTTTTTGCTCCAAATGGAAATCCGAGATATACATCTTGTCCGTCTTGAGCCAGGGATTACAGTGGTGTAAAAACATTGAAGCTAAGTCAAACGGCCTTGGAGTTATGAGCAATTTAGTACTTTTGGTTGCTGTAGCGCCACCTATGGGCCAATCGGGCTCATACTCTGATAGCTTCTCCACAATTTGAGGCCCTACCATCTGACAAAGTTTCAGAGCTCCAGCCCTTACGGTTTGGGCTGCACGATGCGTTTTAGGGGATTTTTTTTTTTCTTTCTAGCAAATACAATAGGTTTTCAGGACTTCGTTCCTGAACACCTAATAATGAGAGACCTTTTTGACGATTGTAGCGCCACCTATGATCCGATCCTCACGAAACTTTGCATGCTTCCTAACCATGTTAGGACACATATGCTCGTCGATTTTTGTGAAGTTGTGACTTTTTTGGGGGGGGGTTTAGGGGATTTTGACTGAATTTTGCCACAGACCACTATCTAAATGACCCTGTTACAGCCAACCAAATGCAAAATTTCAACTTTTTTTCGATAATTATTGATCTAGAGAGTCCAGAGAATAGGCCTAGACTGGTTTGGTCCCGATCGGGCAAAAATCCAGGGACTAGTTCGCAAAAGTGGGTTTTGGACAAAAACCGAAATAACAAATTTTTTTTTGCTCCAAATGGAAATCCGAGATATACATCTTGTCCGTCTTGAGCCAGGGATTACAGTGGTGTAAAAACATTGAAGCTAAGTCAAACGGCCTTGGAGTTATGAGCAATTTAGTACTTTTGGTTGCTGTAGCGCCACCTATGGGCCAATCGGGCTCATACTCTGATAGCTTCTCCACAATTTGAGGCCCTACCATCTGACAAAGTTTCAGAGCTCCAGCCCTTACGGTTTGGGCTGCACGATGCGTTTTAGGGGATTTTTTTTTTTCTTTCTAGCAAATACAATAGGTTTTCAGGACTTCGTTCCTGAACACCTAATAATGAGAGACCTTTTTGACGATTGTAGCGCCACCTATGATCCGATCCTCACGAAACTTTGCATGCTTCCTAACCATGTTAGGACACATATGCTCGTCGATTTTTGTGAAGTTGTGACTTTTTTGGGGGGGGTTTAGGGGATTTTGACTGAATTTTGCCACAGACCACTATCTAAATGACCCTGTTACAGCCAACCAAATGCAAAATTTCAACTTTTTTTCGATAATTATTGATCTAGAGAGTCCAGAGAATAGACCTAGACTGGTTTGGTCCCGATCGGGCAAAAATCCAGGGACTAGTTCGCAAAAGTGGGTTTTGGACAAAAACCGAAATAACAAATTTTTTTTTGCTCCAAATGGAAATCCGAGATATACATCTTGTCCGTCTTGAGCCAGGGATTACAGTGGTGTAAAAACATTGAAGCTAAGTCAAACGGCCTTGGAGTTATGAGCAATTTAGTACTTTTGGTTGCTGTAGCGCCACCTATGGGCCAATCGGGCTCATACTCTGATAGCTTCTCCACAATTTGAGGCCCTACCATCTGACAAAGTTTCAGAGCTCCAGCCCTTACGGTTTGGGCTGCACGATGCGTTTTAGGGGATTTTTTTTTCCTTTCTAGCAAATACAATAGGTTTTCAGGACTTCGTTCCTGAACACCTAATAATGAGAGACCTTTTTGACGATTGTAGCGCCACCTATGATCCGATCCTCACGAAACTTTGCATGCTTCCTAACCATGTTAGGACACATATGCTCGTCGATTTTTGTGAAGTTGTGACTTTTTTGGGGGGGGTTTAGGGGATTTTGACTGAATTTTGCCACAGACCACTATCTAAATGACCCTGTTACAGCCAACCAAATGCAAAATTTCAACTTTTTTTCGATAATTATTGATCTAGAGAGTCCAGAGAATAGGCCTAGACTGGTTTGGTCCCGATCGGGCAAAAATCCAGGGACTAGTTCGCAAAAGTGGGTTTTGGACAAAAACCGAAATAACAAATTTTTTTTTTGCTCCAAATGGAAATCCGAGATATACATCTTGTCCGTCTTGAGCCAGGGATTACAGTGGTGTAAAAACATTGAAGCTAAGTCAAACGGCCTTGGAGTTATGAGCAATTTAGTACTTTTGGTTGCTGTAGCGCCACCTATGGGCCAATCGGGCTCATACTCTGATAGCTTCTCCACAATTTGAGGCCCTACCATCTGACAAAGTTTCAGAGCTCCAGCCCTTACGGTTTGGGCTGCACGATGCGTTTTAGGGGATTTTTTTTTTCTTTCTAGCAAATACAATAGGTTTTCAGGACTTCGTTCCTGAACACCTAATAATGAGAGACCTTTTTGACGATTGTAGCGCCACCTATGATCCGATCCTCACGAAACTTTGCATGCTTCCTAACCATGTTAGGACACATATGCTCGTCGATTTTTGTGAAGTTGTGACTTTTTTGGGGGGGGGTTTAGGGGATTTTGACTGAATTTTGCCACAGACCACTATCTAAATGACCCTGTTACAGCCAACCAAATGCAAAATTTCAACTTTTTTTCGATAATTATTGATCTAGAGAGTCCAGAGAATAGGCCTAGACTGGTTTGGTCCCGATCGGGCAAAAATCCAGGGACTAGTTCGCAAAAGTGGGTTTTGGACAAAAACCGAAATAACAAATTTTTTTTTTGCTCCAAATGGAAATCCGAGATATACATCTTGTCCGTCTTGAGCCAGTGATTACAGTGGTGTAAAAACATTGAAGCTAAGTCAAACGGCCTTGGAGTTATGAGCAATTTAGTACTTTTGGTTGCTGTAGCGCCACCTATGGGCCAATCGGGCTCATACTCTGATAGCTTCTCCACAATTTGAGGCCCTACCATCTGACAAAGTTTCAGAGCTCCAGCCCTTACGGTTTGGGCTGCACGATGCGTTTTAGGGGATTTTTTTTTTCTTTCTAGCAAATACAATAGGTTTTCAGGACTTCGTTCCTGAACACCTAATAATGAGAGACCTTTTTGACGATTGTAGCGCCACCTATGATCCGATCCTCACGAAACTTTGCATGCTTCCTAACCATGTTAGGACACATATGCTCGTCGATTTTTGTGAAGTTGTGACTTTTTTGGGGGGGGTTTAGGGGATTTTGACTGAATTTTGCCACAGACCACTATCTAAATGACCCTGTTACAGCCAACCAAATGCAAAATTTCAACTTTTTTTCGATAATTATTGATCTAGAGAGTCCAGAGAATAGGCCTAGACTGGTTTGGTCCCGATCGGGCAAAAATCCAGGGACTAGTTCGCAAAAGTGGGTTTTGGACAAAAACCGAAATAACAAATTTTTTTTTGCTCCAAATGGAAATCCGAGATATACATCTTGTCCGTCTTGAGCCAGGGATTACAGTGGTGTAAAAACATTGAAGCTAAGTCAAACGGCCTTGGAGTTATGAGCAATTTAGTACTTTTGGTTGCTGTAGCGCCACCTATGGGCCAATCGGGCTCATACTCTGATAGCTTCTCCACAATTTGAGGCCCTACCATCTGACAAAGTTTCAGAGCTCCAGCCCTTACGGTTTGGGCTGCACGATGCGTTTTAGGGGATTTTTTTTTTCTTTCTAGCAAATACAATAGGTTTTCAGGACTTCGTTCCTGAACACCTAATAATGAGAGACCTTTTTGACGATTGTAGCGCCACCTATGATCCGATCCTCACGAAACTTTGCATGCTTCCTAACCATGTTAGGACACATATGCTCGTCGATTTTTGTGAAGTTGTGACTTTTTTGGGGGGGGTTTAGGGGATTTTGACTGAATTTTGCCACAGACCACTATCTAAATGACCCTGTTACAGCCAACCAAATGCAAAATTTCAACTTTTTTTCGATAATTATTGATCTAGAGAGTCCAGAGAATAGGCCTAGACTGGTTTGGTCCCGATCGGGCAAAAATCCAGGGACTAGTTCGCAAAAGTGGGTTTTGGACAAAAACCGAAATAACAAATTTTTTTTTGCTCCAAATGGAAATCCGAGATATACATCTTGTCCGTCTTGAGCCAGGGATTACAGTGGTGTAAAAACATTGAAGCTAAGTCAAACGGCCTTGGAGTTATGAGCAATTTAGTACTTTTGGTTGCTGTAGCGCCACCTATGGGCCAATCGGGCTCATACTCTGATAGCTTCTCCACAATTTGAGGCCCTACCATCTGACAAAGTTTCAGAGCTCCAGCCCTTACGGTTTGGGCTGCACGATGCGTTTTAGGGGATTTTTTTTTTTCTTTCTAGCAAATACAATAGGTTTTCAGGACTTCGTTCCTGAACACCTAATAATGAGAGACCTTTTTGACGATTGTAGCGCCACCTATGATCCGATCCTCACGAAACTTTGCATGCTTCCTAACCATGTTAGGACACATATGCTCGTCGATTTTTGTGAAGTTGTGACTTTTTTGGGGGGGGGTTTAGGGGATTTTGACTGAATTTTGCCACAGACCACTATCTAAATGACCCTGTTACAGCCAACCAAATGCAAAATTTCAACTTTTTTTCGATAATTATTGATCTAGAGAGTCCAGAGAATAGGCCTAGACTGGTTTGGTCCCGATCGGGCAAAAATCCAGGGACTAGTTCGCAAAAGTGGGTTTTGGACAAAAACCGAAATAACAAATTTTTTTTTGCTCCAAATGGAAATCCGAGATATACATCTTGTCCGTCTTGAGCCAGGGATTACAGTGGTGTAAAAACATTGAAGCTAAGTCAAACGGCCTTGGAGTTATGAGCAATTTAGTACTTTTGGTTGCTGTAGCGCCACCTATGGGCCAATCGGGCTCATACTCTGATAGCTTCTCCACAATTTGAGGCCCTACCATCTGACAAAGTTTCAGAGCTCCAGCCCTTACGGTTTGGGCTGCACGATGCGTTTTAGGGGATTTTTTTTTTTCTTTCTAGCAAATACAATAGGTTTTCAGGACTTCGTTCCTGAACACCTAATAATGAGAGACCTTTTTGACGATTGTAGCGCCACCTATGATCCGATCCTCACGAAACTTTGCATGCTTCCTAACCATGTTAGGACACATATGCTCGTCGATTTTTGTGAAGTTGTGACTTTTTTGGGGGGGGGTTTAGGGGATTTTGACTGAATTTTGCCACAGACCACTATCTAAATGACCCTGTTACAGCCAACCAAATGCAAAATTTCAACTTTTTTTCGATAATTATTGATCTAGAGAGTCCAGAGAATAGGCCTAGACTGGTTTGGTCCCGATCGGGCAAAAATCCAGGGACTAGTTCGCAAAAGTGGGTTTTGGACAAAAACCGAAATAACAAATTTTTTTTGCTCCAAATGGAAATCCGAGATATACATCTTGTCCGTCTTGAGCCAGGGATTACAGTGGTGTAAAAACATTGAAGCTAAGTCAAACGGCCTTGGAGTTATGAGCAATTTAGTACTTTTGGTTGCTGTAGCGCCACCTATGGGCCAATCGGGCTCATACTCTGATAGCTTCTCCACAATTTGAGGCCCTACCATCTGACAAAGTTTCAGAGCTCCAGCCCTTACGGTTTGGGCTGCACGATGCGTTTTAGGGGATTTTTTTTTTTCTTTCTAGCAAATACAATAGGTTTTCAGGACTTCGTTCCTGAACACCTAATAATGAGAGACCTTTTTGACGATTGTAGCGCCACCTATGATCCGATCCTCACGAAACTTTGCATGCTTCCTAACCATGTTAGGACACATATGCTCGTCGATTTTTGTGAAGTTGTGACTTTTTTGGGGGGGGTTTAGGGGATTTTGACTGAATTTTGCCACAGACCACTATCTAAATGACCCTGTTACAGCCAACCAAATGCAAAATTTCAACTTTTTTTCGATAATTATTGATCTAGAGAGTCCAGAGAATAGACCTAGACTGGTTTGGTCCCGATCGGGCAAAAATCCAGGGACTAGTTCGCAAAAGTGGGTTTTGGACAAAAACCGAAATAACAAATTTTTTTTTGCTCCAAATGGAAATCCGAGATATACATCTTGTCCGTCTTGAGCCAGGGATTACAGTGGTGTAAAAACATTGAAGCTAAGTCAAACGGCCTTGGAGTTATGAGCAATTTAGTACTTTTGGTTGCTGTAGCGCCACCTATGGGCCAATCGGGCTCATACTCTGATAGCTTCTCCACAATTTGAGGCCCTACCATCTGACAAAGTTTCAGAGCTCCAGCCCTTACGGTTTGGGCTGCACGATGCGTTTTAGGGGATTTTTTTTTCCTTTCTAGCAAATACAATAGGTTTTCAGGACTTCGTTCCTGAACACCTAATAATGAGAGACCTTTTTGACGATTGTAGCGCCACCTATGATCCGATCCTCACGAAACTTTGCATGCTTCCTAACCATGTTAGGACACATATGCTCGTCGATTTTTGTGAAGTTGTGACTTTTTTGGGGGGGGTTTAGGGGATTTTGACTGAATTTTGCCACAGACCACTATCTAAATGACCCTGTTACAGCCAACCAAATGCAAAATTTCAACTTTTTTTCGATAATTATTGATCTAGAGAGTCCAGAGAATAGGCCTAGACTGGTTTGGTCCCGATCGGGCAAAAATCCAGGGACTAGTTCGCAAAAGTGGGTTTTGGACAAAAACCGAAATAACAAATTTTTTTTTTGCTCCAAATGGAAATCCGAGATATACATCTTGTCCGTCTTGAGCCAGGGATTACAGTGGTGTAAAAACATTGAAGCTAAGTCAAACGGCCTTGGAGTTATGAGCAATTTAGTACTTTTGGTTGCTGTAGCGCCACCTATGGGCCAATCGGGCTCATACTCTGATAGCTTCTCCACAATTTGAGGCCCTACCATCTGACAAAGTTTCAGAGCTCCAGCCCTTACGGTTTGGGCTGCACGATGCGTTTTAGGGGATTTTTTTTTTTCTTTCTAGCAAATACAATAGGTTTTCAGGACTTCGTTCCTGAACACCTAATAATGAGAGACCTTTTTGACGATTGTAGCGCCACCTATGATCCGATCCTCACGAAACTTTGCATGCTTCCTAACCATGTTAGGACACATATGCTCGTCGATTTTTGTGAAGTTGTGACTTTTTTGGGGGGGGGGGTTTAGGGGATTTTGACTGAATTTTGCCACAGACCACTATCTAAATGACCCTGTTACAGCCAACCAAATGCAAAATTTCAACTTTTTTTCGATAATTATTGATCTAGAGAGTCCAGAGAATAGGCCTAGACTGGTTTGGTCCCGATCGGGCAAAAATCCAGGGACTAGTTCGCAAAAGTGGGTTTTGGACAAAAACCGAAATAACAAATTTTTTTTTGCTCCAAATGGAAATCCGAGATATACATCTTGTCCGTCTTGAGCCAGGGATTACAGTGGTGTAAAAACATTGAAGCTAAGTCAAACGGCCTTGGAGTTATGAGCAATTTAGTACTTTTGGTTGCTGTAGCGCCACCTATGGGCCAATCGGGCTCATACTCTGATAGCTTCTCCACAATTTGAGGCCCTACCATCTGACAAAGTTTCAGAGCTCCAGCCCTTACGGTTTGGGCTGCACGATGCGTTTTAGGGGATTTTTTTTTTTCTTTCTAGCAAATACAATAGGTTTTCAGGACTTCGTTCCTGAACACCTAATAATGAGAGACCTTTTTGACGATTGTAGCGCCACCTATGATCCGATCCTCACGAAACTTTGCATGCTTCCTAACCATGTTAGGACACATATGCTCGTCGATTTTTGTGAAGTTGTGACTTTTTTGGGGGGGGTTTAGGGGATTTTGACTGAATTTTGCCACAGACCACTATCTAAATGACCCTGTTACAGCCAACCAAATGCAAAATTTCAACTTTTTTTCGATAATTATTGATCTAGAGAGTCCAGAGAATAGACCTAGACTGGTTTGGTCCCGATCGGGCAAAAATCCAGGGACTAGTTCGCAAAAGTGGGTTTTGGACAAAAACCGAAATAACAAATTTTTTTTTGCTCCAAATGGAAATCCGAGATATACATCTTGTCCGTCTTGAGCCAGGGATTACAGTGGTGTAAAAACATTGAAGCTAAGTCAAACGGCCTTGGAGTTATGAGCAATTTAGTACTTTTGGTTGCTGTAGCGCCACCTATGGGCCAATCGGGCTCATACTCTGATAGCTTCTCCACAATTTGAGGCCCTACCATCTGACAAAGTTTCAGAGCTCCAGCCCTTACGGTTTGGGCTGCACGATGCGTTTTAGGGGATTTTTTTTTCCTTTCTAGCAAATACAATAGGTTTTCAGGACTTCGTTCCTGAACACCTAATAATGAGAGACCTTTTTGACGATTGTAGCGCCACCTATGATCCGATCCTCACGAAACTTTGCATGCTTCCTAACCATGTTAGGACACATATGCTCGTCGATTTTTGTGAAGTTGTGACTTTTTTGGGGGGGGTTTAGGGGATTTTGACTGAATTTTGCCACAGACCACTATCTAAATGACCCTGTTACAGCCAACCAAATGCAAAATTTCAACTTTTTTTCGATAATTATTGATCTAGAGAGTCCAGAGAATAGGCCTAGACTGGTTTGGTCCCGATCGGGCAAAAATCCAGGGACTAGTTCGCAAAAGTGGGTTTTGGACAAAAACCGAAATAACAAATTTTTTTTTTGCTCCAAATGGAAATCCGAGATATACATCTTGTCCGTCTTGAGCCAGGGATTACAGTGGTGTAAAAACATTGAAGCTAAGTCAAACGGCCTTGGAGTTATGAGCAATTTAGTACTTTTGGTTGCTGTAGCGCCACCTATGGGCCAATCGGGCTCATACTCTGATAGCTTCTCCACAATTTGAGGCCCTACCATCTGACAAAGTTTCAGAGCTCCAGCCCTTACGGTTTGGGCTGCACGATGCGTTTTAGGGGATTTTTTTTTTCTTTCTAGCAAATACAATAGGTTTTCAGGACTTCGTTCCTGAACACCTAATAATGAGAGACCTTTTTGACGATTGTAGCGCCACCTATGATCCGATCCTCACGAAACTTTGCATGCTTCCTAACCATGTTAGGACACATATGCTCGTCGATTTTTGTGAAGTTGTGACTTTTTTGGGGGGGGGTTTAGGGGATTTTGACTGAATTTTGCCACAGACCACTATCTAAATGACCCTGTTACAGCCAACCAAATGCAAAATTTCAACTTTTTTTCGATAATTATTGATCTAGAGAGTCCAGAGAATAGGCCTAGACTGGTTTGGTCCCGATCGGGCAAAAATCCAGGGACTAGTTCGCAAAAGTGGGTTTTGGACAAAAACCGAAATAACAAATTTTTTTTTTGCTCCAAATGGAAATCCGAGATATACATCTTGTCCGTCTTGAGCCAGTGATTACAGTGGTGTAAAAACATTGAAGCTAAGTCAAACGGCCTTGGAGTTATGAGCAATTTAGTACTTTTGGTTGCTGTAGCGCCACCTATGGGCCAATCGGGCTCATACTCTGATAGCTTCTCCACAATTTGAGGCCCTACCATCTGACAAAGTTTCAGAGCTCCAGCCCTTACGGTTTGGGCTGCACGATGCGTTTTAGGGGATTTTTTTTTTCTTTCTAGCAAATACAATAGGTTTTCAGGACTTCGTTCCTGAACACCTAATAATGAGAGACCTTTTTGACGATTGTAGCGCCACCTATGATCCGATCCTCACGAAACTTTGCATGCTTCCTAACCATGTTAGGACACATATGCTCGTCGATTTTTGTGAAGTTGTGACTTTTTTGGGGGGGATTTAGGGGATTTTGACTGAATTTTGCCACAGACCACTATCTAAATGACCCTGTTACAGCCAACCAAATGCAAAATTTCAACTTTTTTTCGATAATTATTGATCTAGAGAGTCCAGAGAATAGGCCTAGACTGGTTTGGTCCCGATCGGGCAAAAATCCAGGGACTAGTTCGCAAAAGTGGGTTTTGGACAAAAACCGAAATAACAAATTTTTTTTTGCTCCAAATGGAAATCCGAGATATACATCTTGTCCGTCTTGAGCCAGGGATTACAGTGGTGTAAAAACATTGAAGCTAAGTCAAACGGCCTTGGAGTTATGAGCAATTTAGTACTTTTGGTTGCTGTAGCGCCACCTATGGGCCAATCGGGCTCATACTCTGATAGCTTCTCCACAATTTGAGGCCCTACCATCTGACAAAGTTTCAGAGCTCCAGCCCTTACGGTTTGGGCTGCACGATGCGTTTTAGGGGATTTTTTTTTTCTTTCTAGCAAATACAATAGGTTTTCAGGACTTCGTTCCTGAACACCTAATAATGAGAGACCTTTTTGACGATTGTAGCGCCACCTATGATCCGATCCTCACGAAACTTTGCATGCTTCCTAACCATGTTAGGACACATATGCTCGTCGATTTTTGTGAAGTTGTGACTTTTTTGGGGGGGGTTTAGGGGATTTTGACTGAATTTTGCCACAGACCACTATCTAAATGACCCTGTTACAGCCAACCAAATGCAAAATTTCAACTTTTTTTCGATAATTATTGATCTAGAGAGTCCAGAGAATAGGCCTAGACTGGTTTGGTCCCGATCGGGCAAAAATCCAGGGACTAGTTCGCAAAAGTGGGTTTTGGACAAAAACCGAAATAACAAATTTTTTTTTGCTCCAAATGGAAATCCGAGATATACATCTTGTCCGTCTTGAGCCAGGGATTACAGTGGTGTAAAAACATTGAAGCTAAGTCAAACGGCCTTGGAGTTATGAGCAATTTAGTACTTTTGGTTGCTGTAGCGCCACCTATGGGCCAATCGGGCTCATACTCTGATAGCTTCTCCACAATTTGAGGCCCTACCATCTGACAAAGTTTCAGAGCTCCAGCCCTTACGGTTTGGGCTGCACGATGCGTTTTAGGGGATTTTTTTTTTTCTTTCTAGCAAATACAATAGGTTTTCAGGACTTCGTTCCTGAACACCTAATAATGAGAGACCTTTTTGACGATTGTAGCGCCACCTATGATCCGATCCTCACGAAACTTTGCATGCTTCCTAACCATGTTAGGACACATATGCTCGTCGATTTTTGTGAAGTTGTGACTTTTTTGGGGGGGGGTTTAGGGGATTTTGACTGAATTTTGCCACAGACCACTATCTAAATGACCCTGTTACAGCCAACCAAATGCAAAATTTCAACTTTTTTTCGATAATTATTGATCTAGAGAGTCCAGAGAATAGGCCTAGACTGGTTTGGTCCCGATCGGGCAAAAATCCAGGGACTAGTTCGCAAAAGTGGGTTTTGGACAAAAACCGAAATAACAAATTTTTTTTTGCTCCAAATGGAAATCCGAGATATACATCTTGTCCGTCTTGAGCCAGGGATTACAGTGGTGTAAAAACATTGAAGCTAAGTCAAACGGCCTTGGAGTTATGAGCAATTTAGTACTTTTGGTTGCTGTAGCGCCACCTATGGGCCAATCGGGCTCATACTCTGATAGCTTCTCCACAATTTGAGGCCCTACCATCTGACAAAGTTTCAGAGCTCCAGCCCTTACGGTTTGGGCTGCACGATGCGTTTTAGGGGATTTTTTTTTTTCTTTCTAGCAAATACAATAGGTTTTCAGGACTTCGTTCCTGAACACCTAAAAATCAATACAATTACAATAGGGTTTCAGCACTTCGTGCTTGAACCCCTAATTAAAGCTGCAAGCAGCATTTATCGGGGTTCAAGCAGTTAAGGCCTTTAAGGCCTTTAAGCACAAAAGCAACAAAAGGCATTTAATTTTATTAAACATACATTTACACTGGCTGCCAGTTACATTTTGGATTGATTTTAAAGTATTATTACTGGTATATAAATCATTTAATGGGTTAGGACCTCAATGTGTGGCAGATGTGCTCACTGAATATAAACCTAACAGATGATAAAAATAAATATAAGAAATGCTTTCACATACTCCGACAGCAGTATCAGTCATACAAGGCTCACTCAGCCATCTTGCTCATGGACACCTCAACACTTGTTAAGGTGGAACCGGGGATCGAACCACCAACCTTTCGGTTTGTAGACAACCAACATGAACCACTGAGCCACTGTCGCCCCTACCCTTTTTGGCTAAATTATCGTGATTATGTGATTATTGTTAAAATAGTGAATTGATAAATTTACTCACTGGCTAACATTACGATACGATCAGAGATGGAAAAGACCATTTACAGCCAATTCACCATTGGAAATGCATGATTTTAAAGCTTTTTAATGGTCTCTTGCTCATAGATACCTCAACAATTGGTCAGGTAGAACCGGGGAACGAACCACCAACCTTTTGGTTTGTAGACAACCTACATGAACCACTGAGCCACTGTCACCCTTACCCTTTTTGGCTAAATCATTGTGATTATGTGATTATTGTTAAATTAGTGAATTGATAAATTCACTCACTGGCTAACATTATGATACGATCAGAGATGGAAAACACCATTTACAGCCAATACAGGCAATTCACCATTGGAAATGCATGGTTTTAAAGCTTTTTAATAGTGTCTTGCTCATAGACACCTCAACACTTGGTCAGGTGGAACCGGGGATCGAACCACCAACCTTTCGGATTCATTCATCAACCTTCTCAAATTTCATTGGTTGATGGCAGCCATGTTTTTTGAGATAAGACAATATCCTTTTAGACATACATGGAAACTTGCACCAAGACACTGCATACCAAATTTCAAGTCGATTGGAAAAATGGTCAGATGGTTTTAGCCAATTATATGTTTATTTAATGTTATAGCGCCACCATGTGGTCAATCGATGCAGTCTTTTTACTGTGACCGCAAACTGTCCTCATACACATGTCTGTTGAGTTTGGTGAAGATATCTCATTTACTTCTTGAGTTATAGGCATTTTAGTAAAGTGGCCTATTTTTGGCCCATTCTTGCTCATAAGCACTCAACGACATTAATTTTATTTAGTAAGACCATTTACAGTCAAAATTGGCAATATACCATAGGGAATATCTGTTTTTTGAAGATTTTTAACATTTATAGCGCCACCTATTGTCCGATCTCCATAAAACTTGCCGTGACGGTTAATGATGTTATGGCACATATGCTCACCAATTTTCGTGAAGTTCTGAGTTTTTGTTTATGATTTATAAGCTTTTGAATTTATTTTGCCACGCCCATAATTTAAATGACACGTTTATGGCCAACCAGAGGCACAATTTCAACTTTTTTTTGATAATTATTGATCTCGAGAGTGCAGAGAATTGTCCTAGACTGGTCTGGTTCCGATCACTCAAAAAACCTGGGACTAGTTCGCAAAAGTAGGTTTTTGACATGTTCATGAATATTTAATGAACGATTTGATTGACAGCAATGGTTCTTGAGGCAAAGTTGTTCATCATGAGGAGATCTATCAAATGATATACATATTGTGGTGATGCGCGCAACACCACGTGATTACAGAGCCGTAAAACTCGTTAGCGCCAACTAGTGGCCGATTTTTTTCAAAATTCTTACAGACCTCTAGGGCCATGAGTCAAACATGCCCAACGAGTTTCGTTCCGATCGGCCTTCGCTAACCTTGTTTCATGGGTGCTCAAACTTCATAGGCCGATGGCGGCCATGTTTGTTGAGATACGCCAATATCCTCAAACACATACATGGCCCCTTGGACCAAGACACTACATACCAATTTTCAAGTCAATCGGACTAACGGTCACATGGTTATAGCCTTTTGTATGTTTTTTTAATGTTATAGCGCCACCATGTGGCCAATCAATGCCGTTTTTTTACCGTGACCTTAAAATGTCCTCATACACAAGTGTTTCGAGTTTGGTGAAGATATCTCATTTACTTCTTGAGTTATAGCCATTTTTGTAAAAAAGGCTCCTCCCACAACTTTCAATTTGCGCCCCCTAGCAACCCTGAATACAAATTTCAACTTTTTTTGATAATTATTGATCTTCAGACTCCAGAGAACATTTCTGCACTGGTTTGGTTCCGATCGGGCAAAAATCCAGGGACTAGTTCGCAAAAGTAGTTTTTCAACAAAATTTAAAATGGCGGAAAAATTTGCCTACCGCAAAAGAAATCGGAGATATACGTTTTGTTCGTCAGGTATTCAGCTTTCCAATGATATAAGACACTTGACTCTACGACTTACGGTCTAGGAGTTATGAGAAGTTTTGCACAATTGGTTGCTATAGCGCCACCTATGGGCCAATCGGGCTCATAATTTGATAACCTCTCCTCGATTTTTGTACTACCATCTGACAAAGTTTCAACGCTCCAGCACCTACGGTTTGGGCTGCACGATGCGTTTTACGGCAGAAAAATAATAATAATTAAAGCTGCAAGCAGCATTTAGCGGGGTTCAAGCAGATTAGGCCTTTAAGGCCTTTAAGCACAAAAGCATCAAAAGACATTAAGTTTTAAGTTTCAATCATGGCAATTTACCATAGGGAATGCATTGTTTTTAACATTTTTAACAGTTATAGCGCCACCTATAGTCCGATCTCTATGAAACTTTGCAAGCTTGTTAATGAAGTTATGACACATATGCCCATCAATTTTTGTGAAGTTCGGAGTTTTCCTTTAGGATTTATAGGCTTTTGGGTGTATTTTTTCAAACCCTCTTTTGTAAATGACCCTGTTATAGCAAAAGAAATGACAAAGTTCAACTTTTTTTGATAATTATTGATCTAGAGAGTCCCAAGAATTATCCTAGACTGGTCTGGTTCCGATCGGGCGAAAAACCAGGGACTAGTTCGCAAAAGTAGGTTTTTAATATATTCGTGAATATTTAACGAACGATTTGATTGACAGCAATGGTTCTTGAGGCAAAGTTGTTCATCATGAGGAGATCTATCAATTGATATACATATTGTGGGTGTGTGTGCAAACCACGTGATTACAGAGCCATAAAACTCTTTAGCGCCAACTAGTGGCCGATTCCTTTCAAAATTCTTACAGACCTCTAGGGCCATGAGTCGAACATGCCCAACGAGTTTCGTTCCGATCGGCCTTCGTTAACCTTGTTTCATGGGTGCTCAAACTTCATTGGTCGATGGCGGCCATGTTTTTTGAGATACGCCAATGTCCTCATAAACATACATGGGGCCTTGGACCAAGACACTGCATACCAATTTTCAAGTCAATCGGACTAACGGTCAGGTGTTTAAATGTTTTTTTCGTTTTATAGCGCCACCTAGTGTTCAATCGTCGCGATTTTTTTACAGTGACCTCAAATTGAACTCACACACATGGGTACCGAGTTTGGTGAAGATATCTCATTTACTTCTCGAGTTATAGCCAATTTAGTAAAATAGGCTCCTCACGCAACGTTTATTTTGCGCCCCCTAGCGACCGAAAATAGAAATTTCAACATTTTTTTGATAATTATTGATCTTCAGACTCCAGAGAACATTTCTATACTGGTTTGGTTCCGATCGGGCAAAAAACCAGGGACTAGTTCGCAAAAGTAGTTTTTTGACAAAATTCAAAATGGCGGAAAATCTATCCTGGCGGAAATGAAATCGGAGATATACGTTTTGTTCGTCAGGTGACCAGCTTTCCAATGATATAAGACACTTGAGTGTACGACTTACGGTCTAGGAGTTATGAGCAGTTTCGCGCAATTGGTTGCTATAGCGCCACCTATGGGCCAATCGGGCTCATAATTTGATAACCTCTCCTCGATTTTTGTACTACCATCTGACAAAGTTTCATAGCTCCAGCACTTACGGTTTGGGCTGCACGATGCGTTTTAGGGGAGAATAATAATAATAAAAATCAGCACAATTACAATAGGGTTTCAGCACTTCGTGCTTGAACCCCTAAAAATCCTTACAATTACAATAGGGTTTCAGCACTTCGTGCTTGAACCCCTAATAATAATAATAATAAAAATCAGTACAATTACAATAGGGTTTCAGCACTTCGTGCTTGAACCCCTAATTAAAGCTGCAAGCAGCATTTAGCGGGGTTCAAGCAGTTAAGACCTTTAAGCACCAAAGCATCAAAAGACATTGTCCTATGTAGCAAGCATTTAACCACTGAGATCATAGATGAAATAGACCATGTTTCCACATTTCAGAGTGATTTTCCATAATATACCATGTTCCAGTATGATTTACCATGAATCTAGCATGATTTACCATGGTGTCCATTGATTTACCATGTTCTAACATGATTTATCATGATTTAACATGTTCCAATATGATTTTCTACAGTTTACCATTATTTATCATGCACTAGGATGGTGTATAATGCATGTTTACACACACACACACACACACACACACACACACACACACACACTTTTGGGATATGGTATTGTGTTATTATATAAACATTTCACATATTTCTTTGCAATTTAATAATATAAATAATATTAAAGAAAATGCTTAAAGTATTTGTTTGTTAGCCAATGTTGATAAAAAGTTGATAAAAAGATTAAAAATGTCTAATGCTGCTGCTCCATCTAGTGGACAACAGTGCTATTATCATCTACACACACTCATTCTACAGACATTTTGAACAGGATTCAATGTGACTCAATTGTCACTTCAATAGATGATTTTTGACAAAATGTGATTGTAAATGTTAAAATTGTGAATTCATAAAAGTCTTAATATGAGTTATACTTTAACAGTGTGACAAATTACTTTTTGAAACAGCAGAGGGCAGTAAAACAGCATTTATTGACTTCATAAGCCATTACAGTATGTTCATCTAATGTTAACCTTTTCAGTTGTTATATAGGCATATTTTGTCCAATCTGTCTGAAAAATTTCATGATTGAAAATGTTCTCACATGTTTTTAAGAAAATCTGAGCATTCATTGAATAGAAATAGGCTTTTGGGGACACTTGGTCAAGGTCATATATTGAAGTGACCCTATTATAGCCATCAAAATGTAGAAGTTCAACCTTTTCTAATAATTATTGCTCTAGAGAGTTCAGATAATTGTACTGCACTGGTTTTGAAAGTTGAGATATGAAAATTAGATGATCTTAGATGGAACACACCATTTACAGTCAATAATGGCAATTAACCATAGGGAATACATTGTTTTTTAACATTTTTAACAGCTTTAGCACCACCTATGGTCCAATCTCCATGAAACTTTGCATGCTTATTAATGATGTTATGACACATATGCTCACCAATTTTTGTGAAGTTCTGAGTTTTTATTCATGATTTATAGGCTTATAAGTGTATTTTGACACACCGCTTTTTCTTAATAACCATTTAACACCATGCGCAAAACAAAAAAGTTCAACATTTTTTTGATAATTATTGATCTAGAGAGTCCAAAGAATTATCTTAGACTGGTCTGGTTCCGATCGGGCAAAAAACCAGGGACTAGTATGTTTATGCAGATGATTTATTGTTATGTTTACAAAACCCTTATAATTCATTAAAAGAAACCTTTAAAATCATTAATACCTTCTCAAAATTTTCTGATTATACAATAAACTGGAATAAATCAACAATATTACCACTTTCTGAGGGTGCCTGGGATTCCACAACTCATGATTCATCTCTTTCACTCCACACTGGCAACATTACATACTTGGGTATCAACATTTCCTCCAGACTGTCGGAGTTGAATAATCTTAACTATATTCCACTTTTAAAAAAAATTGGAGATGATCTAAAACGCTGGACTAACCTAACACTATCACTTATCGGTCGCATTGCTACAATTAAAATGAAAATCTTACCACAAGTCAATTATCTATTCCCAATGCTTCCAACAACACCCTCCGAAAAATGGTTTAAATCACTTGATTCATTAACCTCTCATTTCTACTGGAAAAATAAAACACTTAAAATATCACTGGGAAAATTACAAAAAACAAAATCACAAGGCGGACTAGAAGCTCCTAACTTTCTATATTACTTTTTAGCAATTCAGTTACAATATTTATATAAATGGATTCATAAAACTAAATATAATAATTCATGGATAGAACTAGAACAAAACCATTGTAAAGGTACCCCAATTTCAGACCTTGTCTCTACCAAAATCAATTCAGAAAATGCCGTATTTTAATAACATTACAATTGCATCAACTCTGACAGCCTGGTGGCAAGTAAACAAAATTAACAAATCCCCACTAACATCATGTAGACACACCCCCATCTTGTTCAACCCTGATTTTCAATTATGCAATAAACCAATACATTTTCCATCTTGGCGACAAAAGGGAATCACTCATCTCCATCACTTATTTGAAAACAACCAATTCATATCGTTTAAAACATTAGTCCAGAGGTATGGTCTTGGGAGAGAACAGTTTTTACAATATCAACAAATTAAATCCATAATAAAATCCAAGATTAACATAATTAATAATCCACTCCATCCCTCTCAGTTAATGGAAGATATAATGAAAATCACTAACACCAGCAAACTAATATCAAAACTACATAACATTTTATTGAACAACGATACAACAATTATAATACCCAAGAACAAATGGGAAAAAGATTTAACCTTCTCCCCCAACACCGACCTCTGGAAGGAAATCTGTAACAACACATTTTCAATGACTAATAATCATAGACAGTAAAAAATATGGACATAGTATCCGTGACGTCACCCATAGGTTTCTGAAGAGCGGTTTTGAAGCTTAAAGTGGGTGGGGCCAGCCGTCGCCATCTTGGCAGTGCGTCACCTTTCGTCACTACCGGATAAATTAAAATGGGCAAAGAGGCGGGATGCGGGTGGAGCTGAGGTACTAATGCTTTATGCTACTGCCCTCGCGCTGAATTGAAAAAGTAAAGCCAATGGTTAAAGTTTATGTTTTTGCCCTTCGAAATAATATAATAGTTAAGACGTAACTAAAAGTTAGACTATTTACTTTACTTCTTTATCAACTTTATTAATCCCACAAGTGGCAACTAGTTAAGAGCATGTATACAAGTAATTTACATAACACAGATCAGTGATCACAAACATTTCTCACAACATACAAGCAGTCAACTAGTCGTGCATCGTGAAGCATTATTATATTCTGCTAGTTAAAAATGTATTAGTTACTTACAATATTGCTCTAAGCTTGTGCATGTGACAGTGATTCAAGGCAAGCACATACTGTATGTCAATCGCCATCTCACATCAAGTTCATAAGCTTTAATTCAGTCCATTTTACAATCTGACTTTGGCCGCCTCTCAGTTTCTCAGATGGTAAAAACAGTAAATGAACTAAAATCCGCGCTCATTCAAGGGTGTGCATCTATTGCATGGACGGAGATGAAGCACTGAAATCATCAGACATCCATTAGTACAGTCGAGTGAAACAGCTAGAAACACAGCGCTGGTCGTTCTCTCCATACTCAACATGACGGAATCCAACGGCGTGCACGGGCGAAGAAATAATACATGTATTAAATTGTATGAAATAATCCCGGAAAAAGCACAAACACAGCTGAGGGTGACGCTAACAGAGAGCAGACAAACTAGCAGTGAAAGCAGCAGCACCTGTTACTCAAGTGGCCACGCCCTTAATTATGCAGAACTTTAAGGCTTAAATATAATTAAAACAGATTAGTTGTAAAAAAATTCACCCCCCTCACAGTTGTCATGATGGGAAAAATGAGCTCTATAGACCAAAGCCACTTTTTGCTCCAGGCTGTAAACATGTTTTTTTCTGCTGTAAAGTTGGGCATTTTAACATGGGGGAGATACAGATTTGACTCGCTTCTGCAGCCTGCCTCATGCGGCCACTCGATGAATTGCAGTTTAATTCACTTCCGTGTTGGCTTTAAGAGAGAGACGGGGAGGTTGCCGCTTGCTAATAATACTAACCTCCAGCTTATACAGTTCAAGATTATTCACAGGATTCATATCACCGAAAAGAAGATGTTTTTAATGGGCCTGAGGGACACAGACGTTTGTTCACAGTGCACACTGGGGAGCACAGATGATTATTTTCATGCCTTATGGACCTGTCAATCAGTTCACTCATTCTGGATATCAGTGACCACAAAACTGTCCGTTATCATGGGTTGTGAAATCCCTCTTTCTCCATCACTTTGCTTACTGAATAACTGCATGGAAGTTGATAATCTCCCAATCAATTACAAAAAAACACTCCTAATTTCTCTAACTATCGCCAAGAAAGTAATTTTGCAAAATTGGAAGTCCAAAAACCATATACATATCAATCACTGGACTAACCTTCTAATAGAATACATCACATTTGAAAAAATAACATATACTAACAAAAATATTATTTCAAAATTTCTTGATATCTGGAGCCCATTCTTAACTCATCTTCATATAAATCAGTAGCCTGGGACCGGACCAACGCACTTCCCCATTCACATGTTTACAAACTAATAATAAAATATTATCTGTGTATTATTGTACAGCACTATAATAGATGTCCCTTATATATAGGTATGGATGTGTGGGTATATATGGATGTGTTTGTATGTATGTATGTATATATATATATATATATATATATATATATATATATATATATATATATATATATATATATATATAAGTGTGTATATATATACGTATGTGTATATACAGTATACGTATATCGTAGTATGATAAGTTATACTATATAGCTCATGTTAAAAATTAACTTTATTATTATTGATTTGCTTGATATTATTGATTCGCTTAAGTATTATTATTGTTTTTTATTTTTATTATGTAGTAGGCATCTTATTATTATTATTATTATTATTATTATTATGTAGTATGGTGGTAGGCATGGTGGTATTGATGATATTATAAAACCATTTATATTCCTTGTAAATATTAAGTACCTGGGTCGGGCAGCTGCTTTGGGTGCTGTTGGTGTGTGCGACTGGCACGTCCTGTCGACGTGGTCGGTAGTAGCATCCCCACACCCCCAATCCCTTTCCGCCATGCACATAAATAGAGTGGTCGGATATCTGAGCTGGATGTGGTGTAACTGGCTAGGGAGCTAGCCGGTGCACAGCAGGGTCTAAGCCGCAGATTACCAAAAGAAAGAACAAAAGAAAACAAACAACCGAACTGGACTTATGTACTGTCAGGTCGCGACCAGACTAGGGGAGCTTGGTCTGGTGGTGCCTGGCATGGTGCCTCATCTTACTCTACGGAGGAAGACTTAGCGAAACAAGAAGTCACAACTATTGAGGGTCGGTGTTGCTGACGGCCTATGTTGGGGGGGGGTGTCTGTTGGTCGTGCTCACTGGCAGCAGTAGAGTGGCTCCCAGGCCTAGAGAATAGAATAGTGTATAGGCTATTCACAATAATTTTATTTACTAATCTATATGTATTATTATAATTACTTATAATCTGTATTAACAATTGTAATATGTATTATTATAATTACTATTATCATTATCACAACTATACTACCACTCTTATAACATCTACTTTTATCATGAATGCTGTTGGTTGCCATTGTTACCACTACTATCGCTACTATTCTTATCTGTTATAATTATTATTATTAGTATGAATACTGCCTCTACTTCTACTACAATTCTATCACAACTACCAGGAATATCTCAATATTGCTTCAATCTAAATCTCTTAAATATCCCATTGCTTAAAACATAACAATATACTTGCATAAATGTTTTTGTCTTTGCTTTTCTTTTTTTTCTTCTTTTTTTCTTTTGCTTACTTTTGTCCTGTCTACCTTGTATCTATTCCATGTACGTCCTTCTCTCTTTTGTATGTATACATAATTCGCGGATCTCTTATTTTTGTAATGCTTTGTTAATTTGCAATAAAAAAAAAAACCTGTCACCTCTGACCTTACACAGCTGTCACAGCTCCTGGTGAAGATGGGATGTGTTGTTGCAGGAACTGATTAGCTATAGGCTACTCCTGACTGGTCAAAATCTCATGCTACAAAGAACAAATTTAATGTAATGTACAGAAGTAGCTGCACTGCTTAAATACAAAATTAAAGTTTTTGAATGAAAAGATATGTAAAGTCACACTGATGACATAATTTTTATGTGAAATGTGCATATTTACCCCAATTGTCATGGTATGGGGAAAATTATTATTTTTTTTAAACTTGAAACCAATTTCATTGGATTCCTTGACCCCAAATATGTACACTTTGACACTAAATTTGTCATTATAGGGATAACAAAAGGAAAGATATGGGCTCTAGAGTATTTCCGGCGCATTGGGCCATTTTTGAAAAAAACATGTTTCTTTCTGATACAAAGTGTAATCTCACTTATGTTTTAGGATAAATTTATTTGTAGGACCCTAAGGTACTTCCATACCAAAAGAGACCTTTGCATCATGACTTGAAGTCAAAGGCCTATTTTTTTGGGCTTAACCTCCCTACTATATTTTGTTTCTTTATTTGGGAGCTGTAGGTAGGTGTGTGCCATTTTTGTTCATGAGCTTTATGCCAAATGAGCTGAATGCCAAAATCATCAGTATTAAAACAATAAAAGATCTGAAATATTTCAGTTGATGTGCAATGAATCTAAAATATATGAAAGTTTAATTTTTATCATTACATTATGGAAAATAATGAACTTTATCACAATATGCTATTTTTTTGTAAAGGACCTATACTTTGTCTTGTTCCATGAGCTATTAAAAAAAATGTTAAGATAATTTGTTTGCTTGTGATGCTGTAGCAGGAATCAGATCAGTGCTCTTAAAAATAATATTGGATGTGAAAATGCTGGATATAAAAATGGCCTCTTAAAGACTGCTGTCTAAAGGAGAATGTTTCTTAGGCAATGACTCTTCAGTGTCTACTTATACAGGTGAAACTCGAAAAATTTAAATATCTGCAAAAGTTAATTTATTTCAGTAATTACTTAAATAACTTGAATGTTGAAACTACTGTGAAACGGTTTTCATAAGCTGTAGGCCATAATCATCAAAATATAACAAATAAAGGCTTGAAATATCTCACTTTGCATGTAATGAGTCTATATAATGGCTCGTTTCCACTGAGTGGTACGGTACAGTTCGGTTCGGTACGCAATTATTTGCGTTTCCACTGTCAAAAGTTGTGAATGGTACCAAAAAGCCGAACCGTACCGTACCAGTTTTTAGGTACCCTTCCGTTGGGGTACCTAGGGTACTAAAAGGTGGAGCTAGACTCACTGCAGAACGGTGATTGGTAGACAGAGTATCGTCACTCGCGCATGCTACAAGGGCATTAGAAGCATACAGTTGAAATATAATTGTACTGTTATTGTGTCACGAAATGTAGTTTTAAGAGTTTTTCAGGTGAGAAAGTAGTTTTTGAAAGTTCGAATCTGTGGTTTATTTATAGATTAATGATAATTTGACTGAGATCCATTCCACGCAATCACTGGACGCTTGCGCTCGTGTCCCCCGCCTGGAACAGCCTTACCTCGGCTAGTCGTTCTGATGTTTGCCGCTGACTCAGACGTCTCTGTAGTGGTTAAACATGAGATATAGTTTGTCTTGTATAAACATAACAGGTGATCTTTGGTCTCGTGAATCTATAATTTGTTCCCTGGCCAATAGTTTTGGCAGAAGGCAACGTAAAGTTTCATATCTTTGAGCGCTGAATTTGTGTATTTGACTGACTGAATTGTTTCTTTATGTTATTTAAACTTTATTATATATCTTTTTGTACCTTTCACTTATTATTCTGCCCTCACTGTTAGACTCAGACACAGCTATGCAGATAGATAAACTCCTCGACAATTGACAGTTGTGATGTCCTTTTATTGACATATCCTTCAATAATCGACAGAGTGAAACTACAAAAGGAAACAAATAAACAGCATGTATTTTAATGTATATTCAAATGTATTTGTGCAAAGTCGAGCAGACATGCATCAAAACTAAACTATCAAATATAATCTTGTTTAACAAAAATGTTCACAAATATTACTTTAAAGACTCATATTAAACATAAAATACTCACAAGCAATGCTTTCTGTAAGACAACAAAGAAGGATGAATGTAGATCACGTCAGAAGTGGATACTGCTGTCAGTCATACTTCAACATGTGCTGTATTTCTTCCATCTCAGCTTGCGACATATGACACAGTGGTGAATGATGGAGCTGATACAACGTTTTCCGCCTAACATCCATAATCCGGCTGATCTTACAGCGCCCTCTGTGAAATGGCGTCCCTGATGCTGTACTTGTTGGTGATAATGCCGTACCAGTAGTGTACTCACGTGGTGCTTTCCAGGGATGATGAAAGGATGTGCTTCATCATTTTGCATGTTGGCTTGAGAAAGACGACCCCCAACTCTAAGGCAGTCAGCGTCATCTTTGAAGGGCGACAAGTTTTGAGTGGATTTTGCTTTGGTATCTCTTTCTGGGCTTCGATACATGTGAAGACTTCAAGAAAAGTCTTGTGTTGAAGACAGCTCAGGATAATGCTTTTTGCTTTCCCATAGTCCTCTGGGGTGATACTTCTGCAAATATGCCAACCTTGACACTTGCTTCCATAAGCATTTCCCTTGTAGCATCTGGTGATATGAACGAGTCTTGCTATTGCGCTAAGCAGTGATGTCCAAGTTGAGAAGGACTCAAAGCGGCTAGGATCTAGGAAAGATTCTGTGAGACGAGTTACAAAGGCCTTCACCGTAGGGCGAATCTCAGGGTCAGAGTCTGGACTGAGTAACTCAAAACAGCACTTGGTCTCTTTTGCGTGCGCTCGTAGCAGGAAGTCTGGTCCTTTGAGCCACATGCTGGACATCAGAGTGTTTGCAGGGGTGGACCTGGAAGCTACATCGGCTGGGTTTAAATCTGTCTGCACGTAGTTCCATTGTTCTGGGCTGGATGATTTTCTAATCCTTTGAACTCGGTTACACACGTAGACATAGAATCTTCTGGATTCATTTTGTATGTACCCAAGTACTACCTTGCTGTCTGTGAAGAACCTTGTACAATGAAACGGCACATCGATCTCCTCTGAAATCAGGTCTGCAATCTCGATGGCAAGAACAGCTGCACATAGTTTCAGCCTCGGGATTGTTATCTCTTGTTGTGGGGCAAGTTTAGCTTTACCAAAAACAAATCCAAGTTCGCTCTTGCCTTCTGTATCTGTGACTTTTGCATAAGCTACAGCGGCAATAGCGTCGCAGAATATACAGAGCTCCCTTTTGGCTGCACCACAGAAGGATATGGATGTATACATTCTTGGTATTCGCACTTGTTCAAGATGCTTCAGGGATTCCTTCCATGTACTCCATTCTTCTCGCATTCGTTCTGGAAGTGGGTCGTCCCATTCACCTGCATCTGTAGAAAGCTCTATCAAAAGAGCCCTGCCTTTGATGCTGACTGGAGCTGCGAAACCTAGAGGGTCGTACAAGCTGTTAATGATTGATAGTACCCCTCTACGTGTGTAGGACTTCTCAGCAGTAGATGCTTGGAAGGTGAACTCATCTGATGCTATGTCCCAGCTTATTCCAAGGCTCCTTTGCATTGGTGGACTGTCTGCTCCTAGGTCGAGATCTTTCAGACCCTTTGCAAGATCCTCGTTGGAGAAATCCTTCATTACTGTGATGTCATTAGAAGCGATCTTATGCAGCCTTAAGTTAGATGAGGCCAAGGTTTCTTGAGCCCTTTGAATGAGAGAGATGGCCTCTGTACTTGATGGCAAGGAGACAAGCAAGTCATCGACATAAAAATGACGATCCACAAGATGTTTTGTCTTATTGTCTCTTTTCTCTTGACCTTCTGATGCCCTCTTGAGTCCATAGGTTGCTACTGCAGGCGATGGGTTGGTGCCGAAGACGTGTACTGTCATTCGGTACTCCACAATAGGTTGTTTTACATGTCGTTATTCTGGTGCCACAGAAAACGCAAAAAGTTCCGATGGTCCTCCCTGACCTCAAAGCAATGGAACATTTGCTTAATATCAGCTGTTACAGCTACCTTCTCTTCACAGAGCCGCATGAGCACTCCCAGCAGGCTGTTGTTAAGATTCGGACCGGTAAGAAGGACGTCATTGAGGGACACTCCTTCATATCGCGCGCTTGAATCAAAGACAACCCTTATTTCGTCCTGCTTGCGGGGGTGATACACTCCAAAGAAGGGAAGGTACCAGCTCTCTTCTTGTCCAGTTATGGGTGGCGCTATTTCCACATGGCCATTGTCAAAAAGGGTTTGCATGAATTCCTGGAAGTGACTTTTCATGTGAGGACGTTTGTTCAGCATATGATGAACTGAAGCTAGGCGTTGGACAGCTTGCTGCTTGTTGTTGGGAAGGCGTGGCCTAAGTGAACGAAAGGGCAGTGGGGCAACCCAACTATTTGTATTGTCCTGATAGACTTCCTTATTCATTATCTCCATGAAGGCTGTTTTTTCTTGAGAGTAGCCAAGTCTCTCATCCAAACTTGTTTGTTGGAACATGGTTTCTCTGATGGACGTGCTCTTAATATGGTTAGGGAGACTGACCTTATTGTGGCTTTGTGGGATGATGCGCTCCTTTACTTGGATGAAGTTCTTGCATGGAAGGAAGTGACTCGGGCGACCATTGTCCAAAATTTTTGTCTTGAAAATGCTTGCCTGTACAGGTTTGTGAGCTCCACCCAAACAAATGTTTCCAATAATCACCCATCCTAGAGCTAGCTTTGATCAAATGGTGCATTTGGAGGTCCATTGCGTTGGTCAAGAACTTTGAGTATCATTGTGCTCTGTGTTGCGAAATGGACTTGAATATGCCTTTAGGATTATTTGGTGTTTTACATAATCACGAGTACGTTCAGTGGAATCTACCTTCACGGACCCCGATGCAGATTCATCTTCTAGATCAGGGCTCCAGACTAACTTTTTGCCTTGGTTGCACTGGTGCGCCTAACTTTTTTATTTAGGTGCACCAGCACAAAATTTAGGTGCACTCAAATTTTTCCTCATCTCGCATCTCCTTTAACGCCACAATTTCAAGGTCACCTTTTTATCACACACCATACATTCATATATGTAAATGCTTTTAACAAGAATAAGATGTAGTTTTTTTTTTGTTTTTTTAAGCACAATTATACTTTATATAAAAATATAAATCTTAAAAAGAAATTAAAGTGTTGTTTTTACATTGTTCAAGTTAGGGCATTGGTATTGACACCAATTTCACAATTCTCAAGGAAAACAAATCTCAACTAATGCTGTAAACTGGGAGTCAGTAGTCCACTGTTTCATTACCCTTCTATAATATTGAAGGTAAAAATGACCTGATTTGTACACAAACACTTAAATTACCCTTTTATTTATTTTTATAATAATAATGTTATATGAAATATAAACATTTAAATGGTGGCTGCATAAAAACTTGCCAGATTTTTTCAAACAACATGGATTAAATATTGAAAAACATTAAAAATGATGTACTATGGTGCATATATTTGGCAAAATGCACCTCTAGAGTTAATTTTTATAGCTAGCTAACAAGTTTATGGTCACTGGATATGTTTTTTCGGAGGTAAATGTGACGTTAAATTACATTGTTTACAACCGTTTTACTGACGTCTTTCCACGGTTGAAACACTGATTGAGCAATTCCATGTGAAAGATACGGATTTCGATAAGTTGTACTCTATCTTTTCATGCTCGTTCATGTTTATTTCTCGCTGTAACTGGTATTATTAAGGCGGAAGAGATGATCATGTGCGCTCCGCGCTGCTGCTTCATTTCAGCTGAGCCAGAGCAATCTCACGCCACAGCGTCAATACACTATTTACGTTTTTGAATTTCGTAAGAAAACGGACCTAATTTGAAATCTGAAACTTTGTTTCATATCAATAGTAACAAAGCACAAAGATTATTGCGATGTATTGGATGGGATGCGCGTTGCGCGCGCTACAACCTTCCATTCATTCATCAACTGAAAACAGCATAGCCCAACGGGTTTGTAAAAGGAGAATTAGTTTTTGAATATGAGGATATTTTTACCTAGCCATAAAAAGTAGCCTACATTTTTAGAAGTTTCTTCGTCGTCTGTTTCTTCTGCTGCTGATTGCCGTAACTGATTCTCTGGTGTTCACGTTCAGGTCTCAATTTATTTCGTATCACACAGCACGGAACATTTTAGTCCTACAGGAATAGCTGAACCACAGCCAATCAGAGGCAAAGACCAGCCCAATCTCTATCTCTGATTCGTTTAGATCACGATATGATCCAAACTTGCGAGCAAAGAGAACAAAAGACTCGCTTGTGGAAATTAAGCGGATGCGATCATAAGAGAACGTTATGTGCACTGGTGCGACCTAGGAAAAATTTTGGTCGCACCCTTACAAATTTAGGTCGCATATGCGACCAAAATGGTCGCACTCTAGAGCCCTGTAGATCATTGGCCGCTTTCTCAAAGACATTTGCCTCAGCTTGTGCGGCTTCTGCATCACGCTGCTGTTGTAGTGCTTGTAGTGTGTCATCCAAGCGCACCTCTTCCACTTTAAGCTCTGCTTTCTTAAATTTCATTTCAATTTCCATTTTTGCGAATTCTGCTCTAGTACGAGCTGCTTCGGCTTTAGCTCGAGCATTGAGAGCGGCTATACTAGCAGCTGATTTAACTGAACCTTTAGAGCTCCTGGAGTGAAGCGATTTCATGGAGGAGACGGACGCTGAGCTTTTTCTCCCTTCTTCAGACATAGTTGATTATGTTGAGGCTGATGTAACATCCACTTGTTGTCGCGTAGATAGGTGCTTTTTCACTATTCTGCCCTCACTGTTAAGGCCTGTTCACACCAGGACGAATATCAGCGCGCGTTATTCGTCAGCGTTTTTCAACGCGTTTTTTGTGTTCACACCCAAGCATTTTTCGCTGACGATGACTTGAGTGAACATGCAAATTCATTCCCTGACATTAGATGGCGCTTAATGTAAAACAGATAATAGAATACTATACTAGGGTGATCATATTCATGTCTCAATGTTTTATTATGACAGATTAAAAAAAACGAATAAAATAATGATAGAAAAAATGTCTTCTGTTTTAGAAAAATAAATATATAAATAATAAATAACTAAAATAAATGCCCCCAAATGTAACAAAAAATAGCTCTCACAAACTTACAAAAACGAACGAACAAAATCTATTTATATCTTTAGTTTTCATCCTCTTTATCCTGTTTTTCTTCCTCATCCACCTTGTTTGCCTATCTATATTTTGCAGTAGAACTGATTTTTCCCAGCAGTTTTTTTTGAAAACCAGGACATTTTCATCACTTAAAAACAGCCAGGACAGGATGTGAAAACAGGACATGTTTAACGCAAAGTTGAGATGTTGCCCAGAGATAAAAACATATAGCACTAGTTGTCGGATGAACAGATGCACTAGAGACGAGAGTTGTCGTATTTCCCCGCGTTTAATAAAACCACTCAAACGTTACACTCGTCCTCATACATGGGGATCGAGCGAGGAAAAAAAAACAAACAAACATCTGGTCACAATAGAAAAATAAAAGAAAGAATACAAAGAGTCGGCAGAGCGGTTATCTCCTCTCCTCACTTGTCAAAATCTAACTGACACTACACACTATGCGCAGTTCTCATCTTAACTCAGATTTCTATAAAGCACAAAGTGACCGTTTTACACATGTCCCGGGAAAACAGGACTTATGATCACCCTACTATACTTTTTTTTACAGAAATACTAATTATCATATAGCTCTTTATGCTCCAAGACCAGCAGCTCAACTTGCCTTGTAGGCTATCTCTCCTTCGCCGTATGTGTGCTCGGCAAGACCGTTTTGTGTTTGAGCGCCCCCAAGTTGTGTTTTACTGTAACTTCAGAAGCACCAGACACGTGAGCAAACCCGCCAATCTCGTTGGTCGGATAGGTTTTGACACGGCGCGTCAAACCAAAAAAACGAACCCGAGGCGTTTTTTTAAAAATGACGCTTTTACGCGTGGCGTTTTTCGCGTCGGTGTGAACACTCACATTGGCGCCCATTGTTTAGTCACGAGGCGTTAAACGTCGACGAATATCGCGCGCGAAATTCGTCCCGGTGTGAACAGGCCTTTAGACTCAGACACAGCTATGCAGATAGATAAACTCCTCGACAATTGACAGTTGTGATGTCCTTTTATTGACATATCCTTCAATAATCGACAGAGTGAAACTACAAAAGGAAACAAATAAACAGCATGTATTTTAATGTATGTTCACATATATTTGTGCAAAGTCGAGCTGACATTCATCAAAACTAAACTATAAAATATAATCTTGTTTAACAAAAATGTTCACAAATATTACTTTGAAGACTCACATTAAACATAAAATACTCACAAGCAATGCTTTCTGTAAGACAACAAAGAAGGATGAATGTAGATCACGTCAGAAGTGGATACTGCTATCAGTCATACTTCAACATGTGCTGTATTTCTTATTCTCATGCTAATAATGGTTAAACACAACACTTGGAACAACTACAGCGCCTCCTGCAGGAGGGGAAGAAAACTACACCATCACACTTATACTTTTATAATGGCTATTATTGATAAAACTGAAATTCAACAAAAGAGATAGTTTTGTTATTTTTTTATTTTATTACAAGATCATCTGTTGTTTTTTAATGCAACATTGTACCAATGCGATATGCAATACATTACATATTGCCTGGAATACGTTTAATATTTTTAAATTTAAACGAAAAGAGGCAGGGTTGTGTTTTATATTTAGTTTTGTTATAAACATAACGTTACATACATGCAGTGAATATAATCAATAGGCTATGCGTTGCCTGAACCACATTTTTGTGCTTTATAATGTTAAAAATGTATTGAAATTAAATCGAAAAGAAGCAGAGTGGTGTTTTAATACATATTTTGTTTTATTGTTGCCTAAAAATGGACATACAGTGATAACCGGAGTCGCAGAGCCAGAGCGAGCTGAGTGCCGCGTTCAAGAACGCGCTTTTTCATTAGCAGACTGGTCTCGCATCCTCGGGATCTTTCTGAGTTGGACTCTGCGTTGGCTACTTGGTATTGAGAAACGCCTAATGCCAGCGCTTGTTTCTGGTGACAAACATGCCGAGAAGCAAGAACAAGATCTGCTGTCTGTCATCCATTGTTGTTTACTATATGTCGCTTTCTTCGCGCGAAAATGACGTCGATCGCTTCTTTCCAGCATACCACGCCTATCAAGTAAGGGTACTGTTAGCGATGGAAACGCAAGCCTGATCATGGTGTACTCGCCCCGACCTGTACTGAACTGTACCGTACCGTACCCCTCAGTGGAAACGAGACATACTATGTTAGTTTCACCTTTTAAGTTGAATTACTGAAATTAACTTTTGCACAATATTCTAATTTTTCGAGTTTCACCTGTATAGCGGGAAGACCTGCCTCAAGTTCACGCTCTTGAACACCATTTTGGCTTTTTACTTCTTTCTCTGAGAAAGAAGAATCGAACTTGACAGGGAACAAGTAATGTCATTTGTAAAGAGTTGTTTCTTTTCATATGTGCAGGATTTGCTGTCTGAGCTGTCTAATGTGGCTTATGTTGACATTCTTGATGGAGATGCGGAGGGCCATGTTCGCTTCAAGAGCCCTGAAGATGCACAGAAAGTCATCACAGCCCAATCAGAATTTCAGAAAAAATACAACTGGAATCTTGAACTACTCTCAGGTTAGAAGGATTATTTTCTTTAGATACATTTGAGGTTAAAACTATAATTTTTAAAGATGAGGTAAAAATAAATTCTCTATTGATGTTTAAAAAGGTGATCATGAGCAGAGGTACTGGCAGAAGATTTTGGTGGACCGACAAGCAAAGCTGAACAGTCCAAGAGAAAAAAAGCGTGGAACAGAAAAGGTAACAAACAGTAATACAGCCTTTTACAGTAAAAATAAAGGCACTCTAGATTGAGCTAAATAGATTTTAAGTGAAAATGAAATTACTGTCTTATTTCATCAGCATCACATAATATTTGTTGTATTTCATAGCTCATTTCTAAAGCTGAGAAAATCATCATTGCTCGGACCAAGGAAGCTAGCAAGCACATCCACTTTGATGACTAACAGTATGAGCAATACTTCCTTCAAGAACAAAAAAAAAAAGTTAAAAGCTATTTTAAATGACCTTGTCAATGAAAAATGTAAAATGTTGTAGGAAATGTTGTAAAATGTTTGTTATGCTTGGTGTTGATCAGACCTGTTATATTATTATAAGAATGTTCAGTAATGAATGAGTTTAGTTTTGGAATTTCCTTTCGGAATAAAGACGTCTGTCATATCCACCATTATTGTTTTTATATGCTTTAAAGACTTTTTTGTTTTGTTTGCATGAGACATTTTAAGTTTGGTTTGGAGTCTAGTGTAGAATGTATTTATGCATTATGTAGTGTGCCATTTTTTCTGAATAAAACAAACAGGATTACATACATTTTGATGGCCATTGATGACTCCAAAATCAATCAATATAATCAATATATATTTGTATATTGGCTTTTAAAAAAAAAAAAAATTAATAAAATGTATTTCTGAAAGCATTGGTGTTTTGAAAGAAAGTCAGGACTCAGGAAGCCAGGAGTCTGAACTCTGTTATGGTGGGCCGGGGTTGTCATTGATGCAGTTTCGATTCCCTTATCACAGTATGCAGAAGTAACCCAACACATAAAGGAACTTCTCATTTGTTCTGATTCAAAGTGCGAATTTGTCCTCCCCTCAGCTACATAGAGATTTAACGCACTAGTAAGTGGATAATCTGTCAACTAAAAGCAACCAAGATAACAGTGTGCAAGATGATCAGAACCAAAATTGCCAACCACTGACCTCCATAGATTCGTTTTGTCCCTGTCCCAGAAAGCCAAATTCTTAGGATAAACAAACAAACAAAATACTTTGACAACAAAAGCTCACTTCATTGTCAGTGAGGCAAGATCCAACAGCCATGTGCAATCCAACCACCTCAGCCCAATGTGCAAGCCACCTTCCATGTCTGAAAAATGCAAAAAGACAACAGTGAGAACAAAGTTGTACAGAATACTGAGTCCTGAGCAAGGACTGTCCCTAAAGTTAGTTTATTAAAAGTCACTCTGGATAATAATGTCTGCTAAATGACAAATAATAACTAAACCCTAGAAACAAAATTCTCCATGAGGAGAAGGCACCACTTCTTGTGTCATCAATGTCATGCTGAGAAAAAAAGCCATATTGATAGAACAGTAGGCTATGAATAACATTAACAACAATAACAACAATAATTTAATATAACGTATAAATAAGACTTACAGCAGTGAAGTCAACGGGTTCATTCAATACGATGTGTAGGCATAATGAAACATTCATTTTACAATATATTTTTGATATAACAGACTGGAGACAGACTGATAAAAGTCCAGTAACTTACCGTAATCATGGAGACCCCACAGGATGTCATATTGAGTTGATGGGAGATATGCTGAAATGGCAAAATGCATTTCGAAAAACAAAGAAATCAATCAAGACATTAAAGTGTTCCGAAAACAAGACAACAAAATACCCTTACTTTGTTTTTTCATTTTGATCCATCGGCCTGGTGCTACTGTCATAGCAAGTTTGAAGATGGCCGCCAATTGGCTCTATAAGGTGAGACACAACTACAGGTTAAATAATTTTTTAGGTAACAATTTTTACTTACAGATATCACCATAAAACTTAACCAGTTGATTACTCACATGAATGGGAGAAAATAAAGTATTGCAAGTATTTGCATATATTTTGAAGTGACTAATCTGACCATTGAAAAAAAAAAAAAAAACAAGGTTAAAAATTATTTTAGCATTTAGTTGATATATTCAATGAAAATACATTACCAGAGGGGATTATGAATATGGCTTGGTTTGATTTAGGCTATGTTTACACGGAAACAATTCTGAAGAGAAAACGCAAAAGTAGTGTTGCGTCATCACTTTTTATTCTGCGTTTAGACGAGCGTTTTGTGTGGGAAATCCGCCTGCAAACGGAGACGCAAAAGTGTGTGAAATTCAATGTAGTATGCACTTCAGACGGCTATGAGTGCATACTACAACAACACCAAGTCCACGCGCCTGCGTACAACCTTCACAGTCAAGCAGACTTGTGCGTTTTTACCGTTTACACCACGGGAACGCGGCGGTGGAGTGTTTTTAAGATTTCCACTCTGGAGGGTGGTTTCACTTTTTTGCGTTTTTGAGCCTCAAAAACGCAGTCGCCATGTAAATGGAAGGCACATCCGATAAAATATTTTTACGTTTTCACCTGCGAGCGTTCTCGTGTAAACAGGTTAGTTACTTTATTAATACCCGTAGGTAAACTGGTTTTGCAGTCTAAGGCCCTGTTTACACGAGAACGCTCGCGGGTGAAAATGTAAAAAAAATTATCGGATGTGCCTTTCGTTTACACCGCGACGGCGTTTTTGAGGCTTAAAAACGCAAAAAAGTGAAAGCACCCTCCAGAGTGGACATCTTAAAAACGCCCCACCGCCGCGTTCCCGTGTAAATGGTAAAAACGCAAAAGTCTGCTCGACAGTGAAGGTTGTACGCAGGCGCGTGGACTTGGTGTTGTTGTAGTATGCACTCCTAGCCGCCTGAAGTGCATACTACATTGAATTTCACACACTTTTGCGTCACCATTTGCACGCGGATTTCCCACACAAAACGCCCGTCTAAACGCAGAATAAAACGTGATGACGCAACGCCACTTTTGCGTTTTCTCTTCAGAATCGTTTCCGTGTAAACATAGCCTAAGAGGCAGGACATCCTTAGAACATTGTCGACCACAACATGACATACAACACACAAGACATTAAAACATGTATATATAGGCAATAAAAATGAATTAAAAAGATAGAACAGAGAACAGTAGGCCACATGACCAAAAGTGCTTACAGCTTAACAGAGTGATTATTACTGGTACAAAACTGTTTTTAAAACGAGTGGTTCTACAAATAGGGACTTTCAACCTCCGTCCCGAAGGGAGACTCTGGAATTCCCTATTCAGAGGATGTAGACTATCATTAGTGATAGCCATAGCTAACCTCTGTAATTGTTTTTCATACAGAGTCATAGGGTGCAGCTAGGATTCCCCAGTCAGCTTACTTGACCACTTTACTATTTGGTTTAGGTGATTTTTATGCTTGACTGAGACACAACCAAACCATGCCACCAAGTCAAATGATATAATGGTTTTAATAAAAGCCTTATAAAATAAGGTCATCATGGTCTTATCTATATTGAAATTATGTAAATTCCTCAAACAGTGTAGGTGCTGTTGCCCTTTTTTACAGACAGCCTCACAATTCTCCTGGAAATTTAATTTAGAGTCAATAATTGTCCCTAGGTATCTATAAGATTGTACTTGGTCCACTAGTTGACCATTTATAATTATTGGCTCATATCCTAGAGTTTTTCCAAAATCAATGTACATATCCTTTGTTTTGGATATGTTCAATTGAAGATGTGACTCCTCGCACCATCTGACAACGTCTTCAATTATTGGACCATGACCTCTTTCATTTTTATGGAGCAAACTCACTATGGCAGTGTCATCAGCATATTTTATAATGGTCCTATTTACATATATGCTCTGACACATATTTGTATATAAAATGAACAAAAGGGGTGAAAGTACACACCCCTGTGGTGAACCTGTAGAAGGGCAAAGCTGACCAGACAGATCTCCATTCACCTTCACTCTCTGTGTCCTGTTTGTTAAAAAAATTCAGAATCCAACCGACAAGAAAAAGAAAAATCAAATTGCTCAATAAGACGATTAGCTAAAATGTATGGTTAGATTGTATTAAAAGCAGACGAAAAATCGATAAAAACAATTTGTGCATTGGACCCACTACCCTCGAGATGTTAGAGGAGCAAATGAAGCAGATTGAGAGTGGCATCCTCTACACCCCTGCGTGGCCTGTAGGCAAATTGCATGGGATCCAATGCATGTTCAGTTATCCTTAAAATGTGTGGTTTTATCAAAGTTTCAAAACTTTTCATTAAGATTGAAGTGAGAGCGACTGGTCTAAATTCACTGATTGTTTTAGAATTACTATATTTTGGCAATGGGACCACTACCGCATCCTTCCAGATTTTTGGTACATGTTGCATCTGCAAGGATTTGTTAAAAATATATTGAAATACGTGACTCAGCTCTTTTGAACATGTTTTGATCACACGCCCACAAATGTGATCAGGTCCTTGACTCTTATTGATCTTTGTCAACATCCTCATATGTGATGTTTAAATGTTGATTATCATCCCCGAGTTTATGTTGGAGTGCTTGAACCTCCTGACTAAAATCAGACTTCTCAAAACATGTAAAAAAAAAAAAAAAAAAGAATTAAAGGCATTGGCAAGCTCCACATCTGATCCAAACCCCTCTGGAAAAACATGACTACTATTATTGTGCATCTGCATACCTGCTATCGTTTTTGTAGAGTTAAGTGATTCTAACTTAACTAATAACACGGAGAGAGGTTTCCAACAAGTGCTCTCATAGCATGACTTTATTAAAGTGCCTTTTTCCCAGCCCCCCGCAACGTCACATCCTCTCCTCTCAAACCCCTTAACACTACATCCCCCTTTCTAAGATCAGTTGTACTGATATAACACTCAAGATTAAACTAACACCTCTATACAGTACAGACTATATCCAAATGTTAACTGTCTTTTATGAACAATAAACATATGAACATTAACTGAATATCTTAACTAAGAAGGTGGGGTAGACTGCCCAATCTTTCTACTGAGTGTGGGGGTTTATTCTGCCCCGTAGAAATCACTCAGTCTCACCATGGCACCTGCTATATAACCACAAAGTCCTTCAGGTACCCTGGAGGACGTCTTTCTCTTGCAGGGTAGCGTGCTGGTGTTATGTGGACAAACAGAGGACCCAAAAGCGAGTGCAGCATAAATGTCTCTTTAATGAACAGAAAGGAAGTCCACAGGTAAGGACCGTGTCTCAATAATAAGCAGTTCAACAAAGGTAACCCTGCAGTGCAGGTATTAGGCGAAACTCTATTCCTTAGGCTGAACAGCGAGAGCGACAGGAGAAATCAGTCACCGCAGATCAACAGCCGAACCCCGAGTCCCCTCAGTGGTTGGTGACGAGCTGGCATCAGACAGGGCCTCTGAAAACAAGCACAGCTGAGTAGCGATATGCAGTAGAGGAACAGACTCACAGTTACTCAGTGATGAACTGGTCAGGACTGGACAAGACTCGCACAATAGGAAGCATACACAGACTAACACGTCTTGGCTCAAAGAATAATCTGGCAAAGAGGTAGGGAAAAGCCAGAGCAGAAGTAGCCGACCGAATTAGAGGAAAGAGAGACCAGGTGTGAGAGGGTAATAGGATAACGAGCAGTAAGCAGTAAGACTTCTCACCAAAACAACGTAGGCCTATTATTACTGAAGTAGCTAGATAGTCCATCATACAAACTAGACCACAGCATTACAAATATAATAATGTTTCGTTTTGAGTAATAAAGCATAGCCTATAGCCTAGCCTATCTTTCTGACAGGCAGAGGGTGAACCAAGACGCGCTTCCCATTTAAAAACAAGTTTCAAGTTACTTTTCACGTGACTGTCCGCTCAATATCCGCTCTTTGCCAGTTTCACATTTGTCTAAATATTACAATAGGCTTTTGTTATTTAATTTTCATTTATGTTGATTATGAACAGTGAACAGCATGAGTAAGAGCAACATCATAGGATGCGAAATATGACGGGAGACAAGTGGGTCAGACATGATTTTGACCACTTCATTAAGTTTTGTTTTGTAGAAAGACTTTATTTAAAGTGAATTTCGTTTTGTAGCAATTATGCACAAGCATGCATGGGAATAGGCTATATAGGCTAATAATAATACAGTAGAGTGGCAGTGGGTGGAATTATATTCTGAAATTCTATGTTATAAAAAAATCGTTCTAACGAGTTGTAACTTGTAGCCTAAATCCCGAAATAAAGGAGCTCGACCAAACAAATATGAAACTACTATATAAATATAAAACCGCCAGTAGATGGCGGCAAGACACTGTTCTGTTGACATTACTGGTTAATGTTCAGCCTATTCTTTCAAAAACACAAAGAGGCTTTAATATCCACACAACTACTCTTTTAATAATAATAATAATAATAATAATTCGTTACATTTATATAGCGCTTTTCTCGGCACTCAAAGCGCTTTACATAGGAGGGGGGAATCTCCTCAACCACCACCAGTGTGCAGCATCCACCTGGATGATGCGACGGCAGCCATATTGCGCCAGAACGCCCACCACACACCAGCTTACTGGTGGAGAGGAGACAGTGATGAGGCCAATTGCTATATACGGGGATGATTAGGAGGCCATGATGGACAGAGGCCACTGGGCAAATTTGGCCAGGATGCCGGGGTTACACCCCTACTCTTTCGAAAGACATCCTGGGATTTTTAATGACCACAGAGAGTCAGGACCTCGGTTTAATGTCTCATCCGAAGGACGGTGCTCTTTGACAGTATAGTATCCCCATTACTATACTGGGGCATTAGGACCCACACAGACCACAGGGTGAGCACCCCCTGCTGGCCTCACTAACACCTCTTCCAGCAGCAACCTGGCTTTCAGAAGGTCTCCCATCCAGGTACTAACCAGGCTCAGCTCCGCTTAGCTTCAGTGGGCAACCAGTCTTGGGCTACAGGGTGATATGGCTGCTTTTAAGACAATTGCAATTGTTCTGCTGTGGTGCTGTTTGGAACAATTTTTTTTTTATCGTGTGAAATGTCATTAACATATTGTTTATTTACAGGCATTCTGGTTTTCTAATGATTTTTTTTAAAGCTAAAGACTACTTATTACAGAAATATTAAAAGAAATATTTACAAATGTGTGTTTTACTTGGTATTTTTTTCTCAACTTTTTGTCTCAATTGGCAGTTAATTTTCATATATTTTCCAAATTATGTTACCCAGAAGTTAAACATTATGTGAATTTAAAGTGACTGCGTTATAAATTGAAATATTGCTACCTTAAATATATATGCCGTTGTTGGTTCCAATGACATGCTACATTTTAATGTTTTAATGACAGCAAGCATTTCTTGGCTATAAATTTTGCATTTCAGCAATGAAGGGGAATGTAAAGCATTAAATCAACCAATGATCAGCCAGTTCTCTGAAGTAGCTCAGAGGTGCATCTCATGAAGCTTCATCTATCAAGCATATAGAAAGAGCACAACTCTTATCACAACTCTTAATACATTCAAATAATGGAAGAACAACAAGGAAACAAACAGGGTGAACAGCCAGGAAGAAGAGGAAGGATGGTGGTGTAGCAAATGCAACATTTAATAAAATGTATTAAAGGGGCCGGAACGGCCAATTTAGCTCAAAGGGAAAGATTCATTGATTTGCAATGAATCTATGGAACCGAATCACTGAACCGAGCAAATGACTCGTTTAGAGTTCATTTGAACGTGCCGTAATTCCTCTTAGCATGGTAACTTTAGATCGAACAGTACAAGACATTAAATGTGCAAACACAACACCAAACAATTATCTTTTCATATATATGTAGGACTTTATTAGCTATTCTAAACACAAATCTAAAGCCTAAACAAAATCACACACACACACGCATTCATACTGTCGCGGAGAGGGAAAGAGAGTGAGTTGGGAAGAGTGAGAGAGAAAGTTTCAACTTTCTATATGCACGTAAGACATAACCTGAAAGGACCACCAAGCATTAATTTAAACCTTCGTTTCTTAGAGAGGTTATTCAATTTACATTAGAGCACCAGTTCAGTTAGAGGCGTCTGGAGTACTTGCGCTTGTCTTTGCGGGGCTCAGGGAATTCCTTTGTTGCGTTGCCTCAAAGGGGTTTTCCGGCCGGGTCCGTTGCGTGATTGTCTTTGAAGTGCAGGGATGGAAGTTCTGAGCTTGCCGGTCACGTGTGACTGGCGACCGAATCGAAAGTCTTTGCAGTTCGAAGCGCGTTGCAGGAAGATGTTTAAAAACGAAACTTTGCAGCAAACTTAACTTTGAACCGAGACTTTTACGAAAAAGAAAATAAAGGAAAGAGATGTAAGTAAAGCGAGTAAGATGGCTTGAATGAGCTGAATTAACCCGAATCTTGATGGGTTGTTGTCTGCTGGTCTAAGCGTGTAAACACGCTCTTTGTTGTCTTCAGAGATAAGCATGAACAGAACACTCTCTGGTTGTTTTAGAGAGAGGCACGAACTTAAAAGTTACAAACTGAACGAACGAAAATCAGAACATAACTGAACATGAACAAAAAAACAAACATGAGGTCTTGCTCCTTTGTTCGGATCTTTAACTTAAAACTCAGTCCAACCTCTTAAAAACTTCTGGCCAATGAAACCTTAGCTTCACTTCTGAGGTGGATCCAGTTCCTTCTTATCATAATTTATGGATGGTCTGTGAGCTGCCTGGTCTCCAGCATTTAGCAGAGAGACAAGAGAACACAGTTTAAGATTATATATTATAATCATAAAACAAAGCCTTTTAGGCAGATTTCAATCAAGCCATCTTTTGAATTAAGGGAATACGGTTCATTTGATATGAAACACGCTGCATTCACACTCTAGGGTTATAAACAATCACAATAACTAATAACAATTACATGATTAGTATGTGATATAAGCATAATAAACACATATATTGTAAAAAAAAAACAACTGTGTCAAACATAGAATTGAATGTTTGAGTAGAAGTTAATAGAAAATTGTTCTGAATTGAGTTTATGTGATTTTATGTGTGAGATCTCAGATCTCGGCCGTGAGGTCAACTCGTGTGTTAAGCTCGTGGGGGGAGAGAAAAGATGTTCTGCGGACCATCTTTGTCAGAGGATCAAAGGAGCCATATCTGCAGGGCCATAAAAGTCTTCTGAGGGGGGGTTTATTGTCCCCCAAAGCAAACAATTTGGCGCCATTCTGTCAATGGAATGTGAGCTCCAGAAACTGAAGACCTGGATCACATTTGAATTACTTCCATGAGAGATGAATTTGATTATTCTGTGTTTGATTCGCCTCAATTCTCTACAGTATGGATGCAGCTATAGCTCCACTCAGGCTGCAGGGCATCCGCATTCTGAATGATATAGACGATTGGTTGATTCTAGCTCAATCGGAGCAGCAGGCGGTTCGACATCGAGATGTCGTTCTTGCTCACATCAAGAGATTGGGGTTGAGACTCAACGCCAAGAAGAGTGTTCTTTCTCCATTACAGAGAACCACTTTTCTCGGTGTAGTGTGGGATTCGACGACGATGCAGGCACGTTTGTCACCTGCTCGTGTGGCTTCGATTCTCACTGCAGTAGATCAGATAAAGCTAGGCCAGTCATTCACTGTAAAACAGTTCCAGAGACTGTTAGGTCTCATGGCAGCTGCGTCCAACGTGATACCTTTTGGCCTTCTGCACATGAGACCGTTACAGTGGTGGCTCAGAACCAAGGGATTCTCCCCAAGGGGAAATCCGTTTCGCATGATCAGGAGTTCGCGACGGTGTCATCGCGCCCTGGTTATGTGGAAGGATCCTTGTTTTCTGTCCCAAGGCCCTGTGTTGGGACCTCCTTGTCGTCACATTATGCTAACGACAGATGCCTCTCTCACGGGTTGGGGGGCGATCATGAGTGGTCGCCCAGCTCGGGGTCTGTGAAAGGACCATCACCGTCTATGGCACATAAACTGTCTAGAGATGTTGGCAGTGTTTCAGGCTCTGAAACACTTCCTCCCAGACCTAAGGGGCTACCATGTCCTTGTCCGAACAGACAACACATCGGTGGTCTCTTATATCAACCATCAGGGGGGTCTGCGTTCTCGCACACTCTACAAACTGGCACGTCAGATCCTCCTATGGTCCCAGGGGAGAATTCTTTCTCTGAAAGCTGTTTATCTACCGGGGTATTTAAATCAGGGAGCAGACATCCTGTCGAGACAGGGGCCGAGGCCCGGGGAATGGAGTCTGCACCCCGATGTGGTGGAGCTCCTATGGAAACGTTTCGGTCGTGCCGAGGTAGACCTTTTTGCCTCTCGAGAAACATCACACTGCCCGCTGTGGTTCTCTCTCAGCCATCCAGCCCCGCTGGGGTTGGATGCGATGGTACATCCGTGGCCGAGGTCACGGTTGTACGCATTTCCCCCGATTGCTCTGCTCCCGGGAGTTCTGGAGAGGGTTCGCCGGGATGGGCTCAATCTCCTGCTGATTGCCCCGTTCTGGCCGGCTCGAGTGTGGTTTGCGGACCTGATTTCTCTCCTCGACAGCTCTCCCCTGGAGATACCGGTCAGGAGAGACCTACTCTCTCAGGCAAGCGGGTCAATCCTTCACCCCCGCCCAGAACTGTGGAGGCTGTGGGCTTGGCCTCTGAGGGGGCCCAACTCATAGATTCCGGTCTCTCGGCTGAGGTTGTTAAGACCATCCTCCATTCCAGAGCTCCCGCCACGAGGAGGTTATATGCTGCGAGGTGGAAACTTTTCACCTCTTGGTGTGGAGAGCGCCAGCAGGACCCAGTTAACTGCCCGGTCGGTACAGTTCTGGATTTCCTGCAGGAACGTCTCTCCACTGGGTTATCCCACTCCACACTGAAGGTGTATATGGCGGCCTTAGCTGCTTACCACGCCCCTTCGAGTGGAGGGTCCCTCGGGAGACACCCACTGATATCTCGCTTCCTTCGTGGCACCTTGAGGTTGAGCAGTTCGCACGAGGGTACCATCTTGGGATCTGGCCATAGTCTGGCCAAGGTCTCTCCTTAGCTCCTTTCGAGCCTATCGAGGAAGTTACAGAAAAGTTTTTGACACTCAAGACTATCCTTCTTCTCGCTATCTCATCTTTAAAGAGAATTGGAGATATTCAAGCACTGTCGGTGGCTCCCTCGTGCCTGGAATTTGCTCCTGGTATGGTAAAGGCTTTTCTCTGTCCAAGACCGGGGTATGTTCCCAAGGTACCAACCACTTCGGTTGGACCTTTAGTAATGCAGGCTTTCTGTCCTCCTCCTTTTCTGACGTCAGACCAGGAAAAACTTAATTTGCTGTGTCCCGTTGGGGCTTTAGATGCATATGTCCACAGATCAGCCCCGTGGAGGAAATCAGAACAGTTGTTTGTCTGTTTTGGGTCACCTAGGAAGGGGTGTCCGGCATCTAAGCAAAGGATGAGCAAGTGGGTGGTCGAGGCCATCTCTCTTGCTTACGTTTCGGTTGGTCGGCCTTCACCTTTGGCCGTAAGGGCCCATTCTACTAGGAGTATGGCTGCCTCTACAGCTCTTCTTTCAGGAGTTTCTCTTCACGACGTCTGTGATGCGGCAGGTTGGTCCTCACCGCACACTTTCGTCATGTTTTATTCCCTTGACCTTAGCTCCACTCCCGGGGCTCAGATTCTTTCGTCGATTTGTGTCTCCTTATGACACACGACGGGGATTTGGTCGTATGGGGATGTGGGTATTGCGTTCCCACTGCGATTACACGCAGCGGTAGTCCCTGAAGGGGAACGTCCCGGGTTACGTATGTAACCCTAGTTCCCCGAAGGGACGGACGCTGCGTGTCCTGCCATACTCCCGGCATCCCCTTGGGTCGCTTGCTTCAGTAACTTTAAGCTGGAGTCTGGTGTGCTCAGGGGATACTTATAGCTTCCTGGTCAATGACGTCATTCGCCGTACGCTCACTCCCTCCATTGACTGATTTCATTCATGCTTCAGACGCGCTACGCTGGGGGCGTTCCCACTGCGATTACACGCAGCGTCCGTCCCTTCGGGGAACTAGGGTTACATACGTAACCCGGGACGTTCTAAGGTTTACGGAAGTGCCCGTACAAAAACGGAAAAAGTGCTGGTAATTAATTACCAGCACTTTTTCCGTTTTTTTTAACGGAGATTTTTTTAACAGTGTACCTGATCTACTCACCTGTGTTCGCCATCACCTTGTTCCAGTGTCGTCAGTTTGAAACGACTCCTGCTCATCGTCTTCTACCTGTTCAGTCATCTGTAAAGACATTAAGAGTACAATTACTCATCCAGCTTTAAATACAAAATTTAACTGACTGCAGTTATTCTCACCATTGTCACTCTCCTACTCATGCTTCCTTTTCCATGCATTCCTTGCATTCCGCTATGCGTGTGTCGTCTCCTTCTGTATCTGTGACAGTTTATCATTGTTCCTTGTTTTGTTTTTGTATTTGTTATTGTTATTATCTTGCAAAAAAGCTATTGTGGACCTGCTTGCCCAAAACCCTCAGTTATTGGCAGATTTGAAGAAAATTACCATTGTTTGGCAAAAAAAACAAAAAAAAAAAAAACAAAAAACAAAAAACGGAAAGTTACATAAGCATAACCAAAATGTTATGTAATCTTTATGGTGTAACTCAAACAAGGAATTTATAATAATCAATAGTGTTAATTAGCAAATCCATGCTTGAGTATGCAGAGCATTCACAGGCTTTATGGAAAGCATTCCTTAATATGATATATGATACCAACATATCATAAGGTACACAAACAAATAAAAAAAGAGTTTTCAAGACGGTGCAGTTGTACCATAAAAACTAGTCATAACCTGTCTCTCTGTAGAGTGTGCTGCATGTTATGAACACTAGATTGTGCTGTTGGCCTTTTCAAATGGTCTACTAAACGATTAGCAGAAAAAAGATGGGAAATTGTGTCTATACATTTCACTTTTAATTTGAAGAAATACAGGATGAGTAGCTTTATTGCATCATATAGCTCCCAGCCAATTAGACGACTGGACTGGTTGGAGGTCGGGGGTGTGAGTGGAGGGGTTCAAATCACAGCAGCAACATGCTATAAGTTACATTTTAGTAATGAGGGTTGCATCTTTATGAATACATTCATGGGACTATACGACTGATGTATAAATCAGTGTATAATTGATTATGAGCATGTACATTTAAAAAGCAAATGCATAACTTAAAAGTAATCATTAAATAAATTAAAAACATTTTATAAATATTACTATAACTGTTCTTATGATGCAGTATAGGTCTTAAAGAGTCTTTATAAATATATTTATAAGTAAGAATAATACTTATAAATAAGTATAAATGGAGCTACAATTCATTATAAGTGTGATGGACTTCATGGAAAGTGTTACTAAACATTTGTAAAAAATTATTATTAAAAGATAAAAAAAGAACATTTACACCAACCAAACACATAAAGTACACAACAAATCATGATCAACCAAACACATTTCAAACACAATTGCATAGATTTTTGAATTGGCTACCAATTCAAGATTTGAATCAACTTTGATAAGACAGTCTTGCAGCAGATCGAAAAAAATAATAATAATTTCTCTCTTTTGAGCACCGTGGATGATTAAGTCTATATTTTGCTAAATAATCATTACATAGCTCACATTGTTTTACATGGGGTGAGATTTATGATTCTTCCTAAAGACAGCTTCCTTACTATCCTTTCTTTCATCTACAGAGGGCACCCTGAACTAGCCCCCCTAATCAGTTTGAGTCTTTTTTGTTTGTCCCTCTCAGAAATCCCCATCACCCCAACATACCACAGCATAAAAAAGAACAGATGATACCACGACTCATCAAAAGTCGATAACATGGCACAGACCAAAGTTACCATGGTAACCTTATACCTTCTTGAGCCTGAAAACCTTGCTCAAAGTAGGTTAGCAATTGAAACTGGCTTTGTGCAACATGCCTCAGGTGGACATAGACTCATAAGAGGGAGTGGAGATAGAATGGTGCAATGCCTGTGGCTGTTCTGTAAGCAAGCATCATTGTCTTGAAATTTATGCAAGCAGCAACTGGTAGACAGTGCTGAGAAATAGAGATGTGATGTGGGCTCTCTTGGGCTCACTGAAGATCATTCAGAATTATTTGTAGAGGTTTGATTGCACATGCTGTTGCACACACAAGGAGGGGTGTCTGTTTTATCTGTTTTTGTGTCCAACGTTTCTTTAGTATAATCATGGAGTAGCTATAAAATTCAATATAAATTCTCGGTATGCAGCTATATGCACGGATAAGTTCCACATTTGACGCAAGGATGCTCAACAGTTTCCGGTTGGGGAGATTAAAGCAGAGGAAAACCGAGGAAAACGGGATTATGGCTGATCGAGTCTTCAAAATTTACTGTCCTCCCGAAACGAAACGTCCATACGTTTAGATGCAATTTTATATATAGTTTTTTTTAATTTAATATAATTTGTAAAAGAAGCATAAACACAACGAGGGGTGTCTGAACGTTTCTTTAGTATAGGCTAACCATGGAGTATAAAGTTAGTTATTGAGCATCTTCAGACCTTCACCGGAAATATCGCCGTGCATAGAGCCCATTGCATTGGACTCTACGATCCGCCGATGTATGTATGTATGTATGTGTGTGTGTGTGTGTGTGTATATATATATATATATATATATATATATATGTAACCCCTCACACCCGGGTCCTACTCGCCCCGCTCCGAGCGGGCCTCGAACCCGGGTCTCCGGCATGAGAGTCAGGCGCGCTAACAAGGAGGCTAAAGACTGCAGCTTCTAGCGTCTGTCGCTATTGAGATCGGGGAGTGAGGTTTACTCGCACAGCAACTACTAGCTGGCCATATACTGTATATATATATATATATATACATATACACACACATATATATATATACATATACACACACACATATATATACACACACACACACACACACACACACACACACACACACACACACACATATATATATATATATATATATATATATATATATATATATAAAACGGTCAAATAAGTTATATTGATGTTATGATATCTTGAGATTTAAGACACAGGGGGAAATCACTCCATTGTCCACAATGCCCCGTGCATCTGCATCATTCTGAATGCCGTATTGTTCCATGGAAGAATCCCATTGAAATATTTTGTACTCTCTTACTCTTACTACCTCACATGAAAAATATGACCCAGCTGTTTTTTCATAAGAAAAATAAGACCCAGCTGGCGATTTAAAATGGGCACAGACTCTGTGTGGTCCGAAGGTTCTCTATGCTGATCCGCAGTTGAGTAGAACATTCGCCGTTCGTCTGCGGTTTAACATCTCTTGGCACAAAATCAGCCTGGGATAGTCGTAAGACTCTGGACAGCAACGCGTACATGCGTGGATTTCTTTTCAGTAGTAGCTACAAGAAGTTTTTGAGGGCTACGAGCCGTGAAACCATTCACCGCTCACTGTCTCTCAGTGAATGAGCGCGCACCGCTCTGTGCGTAGGACGCGCGCTCGGCTTGTTAGTCGTCTTGAGATAGATTAAAATAATACACAGTCTCAGTCATCCTCCTCCCGTCGTTACAGGAGATTTCGCATAGTAGTATACGGCCGAGAGGGTCATGAGGGTTTTAGAAGCAAATAAAGAGTCCCGGAACGAGACAATGGAGAACGACACCGGTTCTGCTAAGCGGCGGCAGCCGCGGCACTGCCTTAGAGCTAACGTGGATGCTATGTCGTTTGTGTTTTCTTTTCTGTCTTTCGCCTTTTGCTTTTTGCTGAGTTTTCAAAACAGGGAGATTAAGGACAGAGTCGTGAATCTGGAGATTGGAAGTGGCACGCGGCTCTTAAACCCGTTTCATGGGATCTCTATGGATCAGTTTAATTCAATGATACAGGAGCGATTGGACGAACTGCTATCACAGGTGTGTAGTGTATCCACAGCCGTAACTCAAAGTCGACAGAACATCTTTCTTTACTAACAAAAATAAAAATAGTCCACACTTCTCAGGCTAATGACACCTCTATGACTTTGACCAGTGCACCTGCATGTGATCACAACATTCATTTAGGGCTCATCGTTCATCACTTGTTTTATTATTTTTTTATCTGTTTTATCTGATTCTGACAGCGCTCCGAACACTTGGTTAGGATAAGGACTGCCCGTCAAGTCTCACCACCTGAATGCAACTGCCCACCAGGTACTGCCGATATATGCTTTTTGATTTTGGGTTTTATTGTTTAACGGCAAGTTTCAAGGCATTGAAAGTTGGGTAACACTTTAAAATAATGGTCTGTAGTTAACAAGTAGCTATGCAGGAAGTAATAGGTAGTACTGCATTAACACCGAACTTAATACTATTAACTAATATGGAAGCAATATTAACTAAGCATTAAGTAATAGGTAATTTAGTACAAAGGTAGTTCCTTGGTAGGTATTTGATTATTACTAAAGAAATATATCCTCATTGAGAACTACTTGTGAACTAAGAAATAATAACCAATTAATTATAATCACAAAAGTAACATGTCTAAAAAGTGAACAATTGTGGGGGTTTTATACTCTTAGCATGGTCATAACATTTCAGAAGCATGTGCCTCAAATGGGTTCTTTGTGGAAAAAAGTTTATGAATATTACATCCCCCCAAATACATTAGCTAGGTTGAGATTGTGACTACAATTCTTGCCAGGATGGACACATGTTCTCTGTTTATTTAAAACTTAAACATAAAATAATACTAATAATGACAGTTTTTAAAAATAAACTAATCCAATCATGAGAGTCAGCATCACTTCCTAATTATTTAAGGTTTATTTTTAAAAACTGTCATTATTAGTATTATTTTATGTTTAAGTTTTAAATAAACAGAGAACATGTGTCCATCCTGGCAAGAGTAGTAGTCACAATCTCAACCTAGCTAATGTAATTGGGGGGGATGTATAAACTTCATAAACTTGTTTCCACAAAGAACCCATTTGAGGCACATGCTTCTGAAATGTTATGACCATTTTAAGAGTATAAAACCCCCACAATTGTTCACTTTTTAGATATGTTACTTTTGTGATTAGCAATTAATTGGTTATTAATTCTTAGTTCACAAGTAGTTCTCAATGAGGATATATTTCTTTAGTAACAATCAAATACCTACCAAGGAACTACCTTTGTACTAAATTACCTATTACTTACTGCTTAGTTAATATTGCTTCCATATTAGTTAATAGTATTAACTTCGGTGTTAATGCAGTACTACCTATTACTTCCTGCATAACTACTTGTTAACTACGGACCATTATTTTAAAGTGTTACCGAAAGTTGTTCAGTAGTGACTAGGCTATCAGTTGCAATTTCACTAGTAGCTATTTACAAGTAGCCTACTTATTTAATTGATAGGTTCTTATCTTATTATTATTTTTTAGGTTCTTATCTTAGCCATCTGTTCAAATTGTCAGTTGCCTACTTTGATGAAATATTCCTTTGCTACTATTTACTTGTTCTACCCCAATAGTAGTGACTACCCCATTGTTGGTGGTACCAAATTTCAAATGTTTGTACTTCTGACCAGTTTGTATTACAGTTGTTACTGACGTCCAGTAGAGTTTTACTAGTGATAATAGTAAAATACTTATTTATTATTTATAGTAGGCTATTCCAGGTTCAATAGAACTACAAATGAGCATACATTAGTATCCATTAGAACTGCTCTAGTACATACAGTTGTTCATATAGTAACATTTTATTAATATTTTAATTAACTAAAAAGTAGCCATTATGATTAATTATTTTAAATGACAATTAAAAAAGATACAAATGGTACAAATAATAAATTGAAGGTTACACTTTATTTCGATAATCACTTTAGACGTTCTACTAATTATAAGTAACTTTTCAACTACATGTTAACTAACTCTCATTAAAGTATTAGTATATTATAGTAGACTGTCAGTAGACTGTTAGGTTATGGTTAGGTGTTAGGCTTTGGGTTAGGAGAATTAGTCGCCAAGTTACTTGTAGTCAGTTGAATGTCTGTTGGGGATCAACAAAATAAAGTGTTTGCAGATATTAAGCTGACAGTCTACTAATACTCTAATGACAGTTAGTTGACATGTTGTTGAAAATTTACTTATAGTAGAATGTATAAAGTGGACTATCAAAATAAAGTGTTACCAAACCAGTGTCTATGTAAAGAAACTCTCATCTCATTAATTTTAAAAGGAAAACTCTATGCATTTGCAATAAAGTCAGCTGCAATAATAACTGTCTAAAACTTGATGAGTCCTCAGCACTTTATGAAGATTTGATGAAAACTGCTATAAATACGTACTAGTATTTAATTTAATTAATAAAAGATAATGGTCACTGTTCAATTTCTTAGTAGTGATAAGGTGTGCCATTCTGAGATTTGTGTTATTGTTTATGAATGGGTTATACTTATGTCGGTATACAGCACTTTTTGCCACCGGAATGCAAAATACTGGATTGAAATTAGCTTGGTTGATAGATAAGAAGTGACAATAAATTAAACTTTAAAATTCTGGATTATTTTGAACAATCAGTGGGATTTAGCTTTTGTAATATGTAAACTAGTGCTCTAATTAATATTTTCTTAAATTAAAAAAGTACTTTTTGCAACACACTTTTATCTGATTGTAAGATCTGCATACAAAAAGTATAAAAAATATTTATAAAAAAACATGTGGTGTATAGATACAGTCTGTTGGTCTGGGAACGCCCCGTCACGTGATGTGAATTTAGCCCGTGGGGGAAAACATTGCATTGGCGCTTATTGACATACATAGGACAATCATGCCGTAGAGTTGCTGTTTCGTTTTCTGTACCGCCAAAAAACTAACAAATTATAAATTGAAGTTCTACATCCTTTCTTACATACATACAGAACTGGATAGGAGGACAAAGTGGCAAAATTAATCATATCTTGTTAGATTACTGTGTGAGTAGATCCCTGTGTGATATAGTAGTAGATGTTTAACCCGTATTAATTAGGCAGTGGGCCATATTTTTTTGACGTTACATCCCTTACGAAAAAGAACTATAGTAATCCTATGGCTATTAGTATTTTATAGTACTACTAGTGTATAATACTTCTGTGATGTTCTTTAATACCTATGTACTTCTAGGCTATGTCCCAAAATACTATAGTATTCCTATAGGATTAACGTTACTATATTACTTACTATATAACGTTACTATATTACTATTTTGTCCTAAAATACTACAAGATTCGTTTAGTTGTTTTTCATAAGGGATGTCTCATTCACATTAGCGTTATCAGCTGAAGGTTATCAGACTGCAGTCTGTGAGAATTCAGATAGCTGTCAGCAAAGTCCCTCTGCAAATTCGTAGCTACTACTGATCACCGTTTTACAAAAGGATTAATAGTTTGGAGTGAAGCATACGTACAGTTGTTGAGTGACATGGTTTTATGGACTTATAGTAACTAATACGCAAGTTGATTGAGTGCAGGCTTATGTTGCCGGTAGCTTCCGCGATGTCTTGCCTGGAGATTCAACCAGATATAATAGTCTGGAAACTACACCTCCGGCCATTTGGTTGGGTCATTCATTGACCCAGTTTTTAATTAAATAAGGGCTATCATAACCTATTACAGTTAATTTTGCAATGTAACATTGCCGGTCGGCAGGCATAAATGACTCGCAAAATGACATTGTTGTCATTCAAATATATAGGATGGCCGCGCTGCTTTCCCCCGCTGAAAAATCCAGCTAAAACCAGCCTAAGATGGTCAGGCTGGTTTTGGCTGGTCTCCCAGCCTGGCTGGTTTTAGAGGGGTTTTGGACACTTTTTAGCTGGTCAGGCTGGTCAGTGTTGGTCTTAGCTGGTCAGTGTTGGTCTCAGCTGGTCAGTGTTGGTCTTAGCTGGTCAGTGTTGGTCTCAGCTGGTCAGTGTTGGTCTTAGCTGGTCAGTGTTGGTCTCAGCTGGTCAGTGTTGGTCTTAGCTGGTCAGGCTGGTCTCAGCTGGTCAGTGTTGGTCTTAGCTGGTCAGGCTGGCTCACTCTATGTCTTTTCTATTTTTACTGCCACTGGTTGTTGTGACAAACAAAGTAAACAATTCCAAATACACTTTAAATAATCTTCAGGAGCACAGGCAACCATTCAAACAAATTGTTATTTTATTTAATATTGCAGCCCCTTAAAACAAACCACTGATATGGTAACAGTTATGTACAAAATAGTTAATTGAAATTATTAAAATGCTAAACACTGTCCTAAGAACTAAAACTAAACTGACGTAAGTGTAAAGGCACAGCAAAATCAGTGTGAATTATATAAACTCTGAGCAGAGTGTTAAATAAACACTGAAGCAGCATTTAAAGCACTGTTTACACGAGAACGCTCACGGGTGAAAACGTAAAAATATTTTATCGGATGTGCCTTTCGTTTACACGGCGACAGCATTTTTGAGGCTCAAAAACGCAAAAAAGTGAAACCACCCTCCAGAGTGGAAATCTTAGAAATGCTCCACCGCCGTGTTCCCGTGTAAACGGTAAAAACGTCTGCTTGACTGTGAAGGTTGTACGCAGGCGTGTGGACTTGGTGTTGTTGTAGTATGCACTCCTAGCCACCTGAAGTGCATACTACATTGAATTTCACACACTTTTGCGTCTCCATTTGCACGCGGATTTCCCACACAAAATGCTCATCTAAACGCAGAATAAAAAAAGATGACGCAACGCCACATTTGCGTTTTCTCTTCAGAATCGTTTCCGTGTAAACATAGCCTAAGTTAATGAGATAATTTTGTGATTGAGTGATGATTGAGTATTATTGAAGACACCTGATGGTAACAAGCAGAATCACTGAAGGAGAAAAAAACCCTGTAATTTTAAGTCACCATTATGGTGATCAGTGTTTGTCTTGACCCTTAAATCATTAACTTTAGATTTTGTTGTGCCGTTGTACAAGGTGATACAAAGAAAAAAGGTGATGGCATCATTTTACAAGTACTAATGTTTTTGAGAGAAATCTCTTCTGCTCATCAATGCTGTATTTATTTGATCAAAAATACAGAAAAAAACAGTATTATTGTGAAATATAATTACAATTTGAAAAATAATGGTTTTCTATTTTAATATACTTTAAAATGTAATTTAATTCTGTGATGCAAAGCTGAATTTTCAGCATCATTAATCCAGTCTTCAGTGTCGCATGATATATTATGAACATGAGTTACACTTTACTATTACTATATATTCACATAGAAAACAGCTGTTTAACATTATAACCATATTACTGTTTTTTTGTCAAATAAATGCTAGCTTGATGAGCAGAAGAGACTTCTTTCAAAAAAAAAAATTAAAAATAGTAATGGTTCCAACTTTTGTTTTGACCAGTACTGTATATTAATTTTATACAAAATAAATTTTAGTTAACAAGATTGATGTGGTTTTGCATTGATAAATCGTGCTTGAAAAAGACTCAAATTAGGCATACACTGTATTATATTGAGTATTAGTGAAGCAAAACAGAGTAGATGTAAAAGTCTTCCAGAAAATATTTTAGGAGTTGCTAACATGGCGTTATTTTCCTTTCTTTCTCACACAAAACATCAGTTACACCTTTTTAAATTCTTCATTGCAGGCGCACAAATCCTATTTCTACAAATTACCAAACTCACAGGGTCATATTTTTGTTGAGACCAGTACATTTTTGGCCAATCATGCTCATTTCTTTGTGTACACTTTTGTGAATGATCTATACTGTTTGGTTATTCTTATGTGGTCACACTTCATTCCATAGACTTCCATTCATTTACATGTGAATGTGGGAGATCGGAAATGCTATCTCTCGCAAAAAGTTTCGCATTTTACTGCATTCCAGTTTAAGTCTGGTGAACTCTGACCTGTGAATTTGCTCTACATAATAACATGCGACCAGTAGAAGATCAATACATGAAGGCGTGACCTAGGGCTGGGCGATATGGGCAAAAATATGATCACAATTTTTTGTATATAAGTCGATATCGATAATTATCATGATAAATGTCAAATTTTCATTTCTTTCAAGATTAAAGGCAGATTTTTGCTCCCGAGTGAAAGAAAACCTCCTAAATATAGAAACCTGGGCCCTTATCCCTAAAGAATTTTTGCGCAAAAAGTGGCTCCTAGCGGTGGCACCTAAAATTTTCAGTCTTGATATTTTCTTAGAATTTCCCCTAAAAGCGACACGAAAATCCCAGTTAATATAAAAGCTATTCCTCAAGATTCCTCGCGCTTAAAGGGGCTCCTAAGGCAAGATCTGCTAAGAGCAGGGAAGAGGACTTTTAGTGGCAGGAACAGGAACAGACACTGGATCCGGCTCAGGAACAGGAACAGACACTGGATCCGGCTCAAGAACAGGAACAGACACTGGATCCGGCTCAGGAACAGACACTGGATCCGGCTCAAGAACAGGAACAGACACTGGATCCGGCTCAGGAACAGGAACAGACACTGGATCCGGCTCAAGAACAGGAACAGACACTGGGTACGGCTCAGGCACAGGAACAGACACTGGATCCGGCTCAAGAACAGGAACAGACACTGGATCCGGCTCAGGAACAGACACTGGATCCGGCTCAAGAACAGGAACAGACACTGGATCCGGCTCAGGAACAGGAACAGACACTGGATCCGGCTCAAGAACAGGAACAGACACTGGGTACGGCTCAGGCACAGGAACAGACACTGGATCCGGGTCAAGAACAGGAACAGACACTGGGTACGGCTCAGGCACAGGAACAGACACTGGGTACGGCTCAGGCACAGGAACAGACACTGGGTACGGCTCAGGCACAGGAACAGACACTGGATCCGGCTCAAGAACAGGAACAGACACTGGGTACGGCTCAGGCACAGGAACAGACGCTGGCTCCTGCTCAGGCACATGAACGGACGCTGGCTCCAGCTCAGGAACGGACGATGGCTCTGGCACAGGAACAGACGCTGGCTCTGGCTCAAGCACAGGAACAGACGACACCGGCTCAGGCACAGGAACAGTCTCTGGATCGCCAGAAGTGACGTGAACAGTATCTGACTGGGCAGAAGTGACGTGAACCATCTATGGATCGGCAGAAGTGACGTGAACCATCTATGGATTGGCAGAAGTGACGTGAACAGTATCTGACATGGCAGAAGTGACGTGAACCATCTATGGATTGGCAGAAGTGACGTGAACAGTATCTGACTGGGCAGAAGTGACGTGAACCATCTATGGATCGGCAGAAGTGACGTGAACCGTCTCTGGATCGGCAGACGTGACCCGTCTCTGGATCGGCAGAAGGAATGTGAACAGTCTCTGGATCAGATCGGCAGACGTGACGTGGGGCTGACGTGGAGCCCACGCTCGGCAGGGCTGACGTAGTGCGCTGGCTCTGAACTGGTCAGGACCAGCGGCGAAGGTGTGAAGGCTGAACGGGACGTGAAGATCAGATGAGGACCTGGCGTGCCACGGGAGGACGCTCTCCAGTCCACACTGGAGAGAGATCGGGGAGCTCCCTCGGTTAAACCTCCTAAGCTCCCAGCCTGTAACAAATCTTTATCACCTCATCACCCAGAGAGCAGAGGGCAGCGAGAGGAACAAACCCCCAGGTGTACTGGAAAAGATTGCGGCTATCCAGGACCAAGACGATCTGTCGAGGGAACTTCCGGCTCATGCTGTGAAGATCCGTACTGCTGGATTCACAATTTGGTGAGTTCTTCTGTAACGTTCAGGCAAGGAAGAAATGTGAGAACAAAAAGCAAGCACTTTTAATGATAAAAATACAAAAAGATAATCCAGGGAAAACTCAGAGACAGCTAACAGCAAACATTACAACATTAAGAACTCACAAGGACTGAACTGAAACACAAGGCTTAAATACAGAGGAACGGGTGAGTGAAACAATACACAGCTGGGCAAATTACTAAGAACACAAGTGGTAAACATGAACATAAATGAGGAGCGGGAAAATACAATACAATTATAAATATAATACAGTACAAATATAATACAATTCAATATTTATATCCCACAATTCATGGTGCAGTTAATATTAGTAGGCTAACGTTACAGTAAATCCATGGTAAATAAGTGGCATTTGTAGACGGAAAAGCCTTCTTACTGTATAGTTGCGCACAGTGTTTCTCCTGTTCGTCAGCACTGTTTCATCTGCTTTTACATCACTGAGACATTTGTGTTCTTCGCTGAATTCACGCGCTTCATCTTGTGAGTGAGACGATCAGACTAAACGTGTCTGCTATAGTGAGTGACGCTGAGCCGAGCAGATAAATCGTCGGTGTGGTGCGCGCGGTTCAAATGAGTTTCGTTCTGCTTTTTTTGCGCATAAACATTATCGAACATTTATCGAACTCTTGATATCGTTTCATTGAGTAAAAATTATATTGCGATAATTATCGTTATCGTTTTATCTCCCAGCCCTAGTGTGACCTCTTGGCCTATTTAAAAGAAAGATATTTTTGTTGTAAAGTCATATCCTCAAATCCATTGTGTGACCGTGGCTTAAATGTGAGCATATGAATTTGTTACTTTGTGATTTGTAAAATAGTATTTGTGCACCTCCAATGAAGAATTGGAAAAGCTCTAGCTTCTGTTTGTGAGAAAGAAAAAAGTTTGAAACTTCTATAAAAAAATAAAAATAAATAAATAAAACTTTCTCTCTGTGACTTTAAATTTACTGATGTGTGACTTTACACCTACAGATTCCATTGCCACAAGTGCTCAGTTTAGCTATAATAATACCCTCACAGAACATGATAGTAATCAGCCATCCATGCAAAAGCAGAGGTCGGTGTGGTGTACAGGTACATCTGTCCAGGCCAACATCTGATGCCTTGATGCTTTCCGCTGGGGATCCCAGAAAACCTGCAATACAAACATGGTACAATTCAAAATCTATCCTAGATACATCTCATCTGGCATCACAAATTACCATTCCAAGTTCAATTTAAGTTATCCTCATTAATAGGGATGCACTATATTGAAAAACTTAAATACATATTTTGTTTTTCTGCTATATATATTGTGGTATAAAAACAATTTCATCAGAATATTTATGTAGGTCTATTTGAAAAGAATTAATCATTATAGAATAATTGGGGAGATTTTATAGAGAAGTGAATACACATTAGGGCTGGACCAAAATATTCATTTGGTTGGTTAATATTCGATTTGAAACATTTGAATATTTGTTGTTTTTTTTTTATTTGTTTTTTTGCACACCTGGCATCCCCCTCAAAACAGTTCTCATTAGCGCTTGAATATGTTTAAACTATATAATCTGGTGAAATATAATACTTATAACTTTGTTATAGCTACTTAATAAATATTTGCTTCTTCTTGGACTACTAAAAGTGTTCCTGCAGCGGGAGTATTCTCCGGCTAAAGCTGCGGTGCTATTTTCAACATTGTTTTGCTCATGGGTTAGGGTTATAACATGCAATTTGTCACAGAGCCAACAATGTTAAATAGGATTTACAAGGAACTAAGTGAAATGCAGAAAAAGAAATGTATATAATACATATATCTTATAATAGATATTGTGAAATAAATGCATATGAAAATATTATGATGATTAAACAATAATTCACCCTTTATTGTAGAGGTGTTTTTTTTTCTGGCTCTGATCAATCAATAAAGTGAGGCCACTGATTAACAGTAGGCTACAACTGCATTCTATTAGGCTAAATAAATAGCTTACTTCTAATCACCCATTAACAAATTACCAGCAAAACAACACTATCAAAAACTGTTATCTACACAAAGATGTGGATAAAACTCCAAACTTATATAAACAAGAGCTCCAGTCTGTAGAAATAGCCTTAACTTAACTTACCTCTTCTGAAAACAGTTGACATGCTAACGGACTTTTTCGAAGACACAAAACCATTTCTATAAAGTAAATATTCAACAGAAGCGTATCAGTTATACATAAGAAAGGTGTCAGGAACGTTTGTATGTATTATTTGTGTGATTTTGGTAACTAAACTTACCTGAAAGCAGTGAAAACAACAGCTAGAACCGCTAGTTTTAGGGTTGTCAGTTGATGTAGTTCCTCGTTTCCATGGCGCTCGCTCCAGTCTTTAAAGGCGACGCGCATGTTTACGCGCACGCGCATCAAACACTTCAAAGGCACGCAGCATAATAGACGACTGAGTACAGTTGAACTTGAGACACTCTTTGCGTTTTGTTTTTTCACACAAAAATAGATACTGAAAAGAAGGGAATTTCCACATTAAATGCCACATACTAAGATATTATCAAACAGCCTACCCATAAGTAATTTATATTTTCCACACTAGTGATCTCAATCTCAATTTCTGGAGGGCCACAGCTTTGCACAGTTTAGCTCCAACTAGCTCCAACTGATAGGCTACCTGTAAGGAAGTTTCTAGTAATCCTGATGACCTTGATTAGCTCAATGGATCTGGATCAGGTGTGTTTAGGGTTGGAGCAAAACTGTGCAGAGCTGTGGCCCTCCAGGAATTGAGTTTGAGATCACTAACTGTGCATTGCAAATATAATAAATAAAGACAAATGAAGAAAATAACAATTGGGCAACATGTTGGTTTATTCATGCATTTAAATTAATTAATTTTATTTAAATGATCACTGGTTAAAAATTATAATAAATCAGGAACAATATATTTAATATATGCATTAATAATAGGCAGTTTAAATATCAAAAATATCAAATTTTCATTTGCGTCTGGCTAATTAAGACGTTTATCCTGTTATCATAACAACTAAACAGTGTGTTTCCTAAAGTGATTGATACTAAAGTGCTTGAACACCTTAGGCTGTACCATCTAGCCAGCCTAACTATGATGCTAAAACCTTATCTGTATATGGACTATGGAATCTGATTAATTTGTAATTAAGTAAGATGTTCATCAGGCCAGGCTGGGAGGCCAGCTGAAACCAGCTGACCCAACTTGACCAGGCTGGGAGACCAGCTTTACCAGCTAAGTCATGCTGGGAGACCAGATGAAAACCTGCCAGGGTGGGAGACCAGATGAAAACCAGCTAAGTCAGGCTGGGAGACCAGCTTGACCAGCAAAGCCAGGGTGGGAGACCAACTAAAACCAGCTACTTCCAGCTTAAACCTGGATTTTTCAGCAGGCGCCGACCACGCCCCCCAACTATGACGAGTTGCCGACTGTATGTATAGTGAAGAACACAGACAGATGATTAATGTTGGTGTTAGAGGTCTGTGCTAAAAGACCTTATTAGACCACATATATCATATTAGACCACATATGTCACAAAAGTGGATGGTGTATATAAGCATGACTGACATTTGTAGATTATAGTTGGTGGAGTGAGAAAGGAATGTGACTTTGTTTTTTTTTGTTTTTTCTGTCCCACAAACTCTACGCGTATAATCTACATCTTATTTTTTTGTTTCAATTTTTTTTTTTATTCAAGTTGAAGTTTTGTTTAATTGTTCATGTTTGTGTTAAAATCTGATATCTAATTTTCGTCTTTAAATTGTAGGGTTTTAAAGGACTCAGTTAAGAGAAAGGCAATTTTTTTCTTTTGCAAAAGTCAAAAATCACATAGATTTTTTCTACAAGAAACACATTCATAGTTGGCAGATGTTCCCACTGCCTGCGTAATGTGACATTATAGTGACGTCTTTTCTATGTAATTTTTGGACGTCCAATTTTGGTCCACTAAAGGGGTTGTTTTGTAACGCCAGGTGACGTCTTTATTCGATGTCTTTTGCACGTCTAATATTGACGTCGGTGGGACCAAATGTGGTCATTTGTAGATGTCTGTTCAACATCAAATTTAGTATCTTCTATAACTTCTATAACTGTAGTCCCATGTTTCAAAAAGTTAGAGGACATTTTTAAAGGATGTTATCTGTTCCATGTATTTATATTTATGCATTTGGCAGATGCTTTTATCCACAGTGACTTACATCACACATTTACATTACTGCTTTCCCTGGGAATCAAACCCATGATCTAAGCATTGCACTAAGTGGCCATTTCACAAGCGCCAACACTCTACTGTTTGAGCTACAGCATTACAACTTTGCATGTGTCAATTACCACCTTCTGCTTGAGACAATCAAATGCAGTTTTTGGAAAACTATCTTAAATAATTATAAATAATCTGTATTCGTATTTATTAATCTTGTTGATAACAACAATGTTGATATTTGTAAATAAAAAATAAATAAATTGCATATTAATCATGTAAATATCCTGCACCTGTAATGGGCGTCCAAATGAGGTCCAAAAAATGACCCAGTTCAACGGTCAAATATTGAACGTCAACATGACGTCCAAATTGAGTCATGGTTGGACGTCCAAATAGTGGACCTAGTTTGGACGTCGAATAGATGTCCAAAATTGGTCATGGACCGACAGACCAAATATAGACATGATCTGCACGTCTATCCGACGTCCAGTGTTTAGTGGGTTATCTTTTGGAAAAAGCAGTGGGGGGGATGATATGATATTTAGTCATGGTTCAAATCGATCTGCAGAGGTAGCTATATGCATGAATAAATGTCCAGGCAAGATTATTACTCACACGGCTGATGTTAATTGCCATTGGCTTGCAGTTTTCCTATACTTAGACGAAATATCTTTCATTTTAATTATGTGTATGGGTATAATGTCAAACCCAGAATAAAGATTTGCTGGAGACAATAACAAATGTTACGAGTGACCTAAAAACTAGTTACCCAAAGATTTTATTTTAATTGGTGGTGATTTCAACATAACACCAGATGAATATGGATCCTTCTAAAATTGATATTTCTCATGTTAACAGTATAATTCAAAATTTCTGCTTATCCAATGTATTAACTGATATTTGGAGAAAATTAAACCCCTCTGCCAGACACTAATCGTGGTTCAAACCGAACACTACTAATACAGATTACAAACTGTTTACTAAAGCACTGGCTGGCTTCTATTAAAAACAGGAATATCTCAAATTATTAGTGTTACTCAATAAGGATTCTCAAAGAATAGGTCAATTCATAATAATATCAGGATAGTTTTTGATTTGATTGAATATGATTTCATTTATTTTTGGATTTCTATAAGACCTTTGAAATGGTGGAGCATTCTTTTATTCAGGGGGGGGGGGGGGGGGGTGTAATCTAGGCCTAATTATTAAATGATAAAGGGCCAGTTGTTCAAAGGTAAGCTGGTCGGATTTTGGTTATCGGATTGGATCAAATCTTGAAAATGCGTTGCTCAAAAGGGAGAGAAGGAATCTGAAATCAGATTAGATCAGGGAATCCAATCCTAGTTTTAATCTGGATCAAACCTTCAGTTTGTGTTGTTCAAAAATTGTCAGAGGGATCTGGATAACTTTGATCCAAAAAAACAGAATTATCCTGATCCCAACAGGGGTAGGATTTCAAGGTGGATTTCAAGAAGAAAATGTAGGGTTACACTTTATTTCGATAGTCACTTTAGACGTTCTACCAATTATAAGTAACTTTTCAACTACGTGTCAACTAACTCTCATTAGAGTATTATATTATTGTAGACTGTCAGTAGACTGTTAGGTGTTAGGCTTTGGGTTAGGAGAATAAGTTTACTTGTAGTTGCCAAGTTACTTATAGTCAGTTGAATATCTGTTGGGGGACCAACAAAATAAAATGTTAGCAGATATTAAGCTGACAGTCTACTAATAGTCTAATGACAGTTAGTTGACATGTAGTTGAAAAGTTACTTATAGTTAGTAGAATGTCTAAAGTGAACTATCAAAATAAAGTGTTACCAAATGTAGTAAAACTTTAAAATTGGTCAAATAATACATTTGTATCATTTAGTGCATATACTTTTATTTATATTTTGCACTTGACTTGTTTAACCGTTGAAACAGTGAAAAAGTAGACATAGGCTAACAATTAAGCTATTCGGTATGGTAAAGTAAAAATAAAATAAAAATGATCTTGTCCCCATGTGTGTTTTGTCTCAAAATAAGAAACACTTACAGTGACCCCATGTTGGCTCTTCTACCTGTTCTTTACAGAGCTGGTAGCCCACATTGTTATATGTTGTCCCATTTAGAGCATTGGTAATCTGGATTTGGTAATCCAGATTGAAAACTGTGAACCGAAATGAAAACTGTGTATATGGATCAGGGTGATCCAGTCCAATAAACGGCATATAAGTAAGGCGGATTACTTGATCCTGGATAGGAAAAAATGGGATTTCCTAATGCGGATTATTTTGATCCAGATAAAATGTTTTGAACAACTGCCCCCCCAAAAATCTGAAGACTACATTGCTTCACTATGGACCAATGTCAGGGTTTTTCGTGGCTCAAAATAAGGAAGGTGGAAAAATCGTAACACTATGGGGACGTCCGGGTCATGTCCCCCCGGGAGAAAATTTTGTACATTTTAAAGATAAATCCATTAATCTGGTGCACTTTGAGTAACTCAAATCTGTTGTTAAAAATAAATAATAATCCAACCACCAACCACCCATATTCTTTGATTTAGATATCTGCATCTGATCATCACATTACAATTATTCAATTAAGCATGATAATATGGCAACATATCACACTGAAGTAGGCTGAGTTAAAATTAACATTTATTTAAATGAAAAGTTCTTCTTCTGGCAAATTACATTTCCTTTGTAGCCTAAACAGAGGCTTTCATTTTTGTTTCATTTTTGAAAACACTCTTATCAGAATAATTTTCCCACTAATTTTGTTAAATAAGATCTAAATTTCATTTCAAATTCTTTCATTTTATTAATACATTCAATTAAAATAATAAGATATAGGTTGTTATTGAATAATTTACAATGAAAAATGATAACTGTATTAAATGAGATTATGAGATTGTTTTAAATATTTTTTACAAATAAGGATTGTTGAAAAGAATGATACTTTGAAACTAAACCGCCAGTAGGAGGCGGCAGATGGCCTCTCAATGAGCAAGTCATTGAGTCATTCATTTAAATGATTTGTTCAAACGGCTGATTTATTCAGAATGAGGCAGTTTAATAATGGGTAATTGAATCTTTGACTCGAGAGATAGTTCAGAACGCTAAATCATTCAGCAATGAATCATGGGTAAGTGAGATGCGCTGTTGTTTGGAATTATTTTCACTCCTGAAACAGAACAAAAAGTCATTTAATTATTGCTCTTTTCGTGCAATGGAATAATGGAAAAAAAACCCAAAAAACTGGCTGGTCATGGTTGCACCACCCCAAGTATGGCCCTAGGATCATTTACACATTCAAAGGTCTGTTTGTCTATCATTGTCAATTTAGCATTGCAGTAGCTTGTTTCCAGGAGTCAAGCATGAGTTCAGGGCCACTGGCAGTAAGAGGCCCACGCAGCACTGGCCACACTGGCCTTTTCATCCATAATCTGTCCTTTCTTTTTTTACGTGAATACCTAGTCATTGGAAATTCCTCTGTGTACTTCATTTGAATTCTGTATTATGTTTCTGGCCTGTAAGCAGCTGCCAAGGATTGGAGGGGAAAGCAGATTTCAGGGAAGAGAAAATGAAAAAAAAGAGAGAAGCAAAAAGTGCTAACAATGATAAAACAATAAAGGCATTTGGAGAACCAACTCTCAGCGAAGCATGCATTAGTTTGCAATGAAAACGTCTCGGTTACACGTATGTAACCCTCGTTCCCTGAGTAGGGAACAGAGACGTTACGTCAGATAACGGAGAATGGGGGTTTCGCATAGAAAGCCAATCCTCTTCGAGTATTAAAAAACAAGACAATGGCAGGAAAATGCCATGGGTCTGTGGAATTTGCATAGTGTATCTCCGCCACCTTGTGAGTATAAAAGGATGAAGCGGACGTAACCGCAGTATGTCTTCGCTGAGGAACCAAGACTGAACTCAGGCTTCTACCCAGCGGTACAGCGGAAGTGGCAGGCAGACGTAACGTCTCCATTCCCTACTCAGGGAACGAGGGTTGCATACGTAACCGAGTTGTTCCCTTTCTGAGTTACGTCGGATGACGGAGAATGGGGGTCCCCCATGTAATCACGCCCCCTTCACAGCTGTCTTCCAGTGCCCTGCGAAAGTCTGATCCCCTGTCGTGAACTTAGCATGGACGAGGAGTCCTACCTAGCACAGGAATACCAAGGTACACTGGGAGCATATCCCAGAGGAAATATGCCACAGTACGCCTACCCGTAGGGAGTACTTAAAGGGTCATGAAACCCCAAACCAAATTTTCTGAGATTATAACAGAGGTATGTGTGTTGAACACTATTTAAGACAATGTTAGCATCTGTTAGATTTAATAATAAGGTTAAAATGGTTAAATTTGAGTTTTTTTTCGTCTTCCGGGTTTAAAATCTTCTTTGCAGCGGGTGACGTGGCAGTGCCCTGCACAGTGCGTTGACGACTCATCGGTGTTATCCTATGAGAAGACACGACCTCTTAATTATTCATGACCCCACGTGGATCTACGTAGATATCGCGTAGTAACGTTAGATGAGAGAGGCAATCATGGGACGCAAACTATTTGTTTTCATGGTGCAAAGTCCAAGTGCGTTGAATATGTTCCCCGCGATGCTGCCAGGGCTAGACTCTTAGGATGGTTGGTTTGCCATAAAACAAGGACACGTCTAAACCTGATCTAAACTATAGTGTGTGCCGCGAACATTTTCGCGAGAGAGCTGCGACGAGAGGAGAATGATGGGCTTTGCCTTGTTGACAACTAATCCAAGTTGCGTCTTGCGAGTGATGCGGTATCCTGAGGACTTTCTATCCCTTCAGAGGTGTGTGTGTGTATGTGTGTGTAAAATGAGAAGTCATTTATTATGAGGGTTCAGAGTGCGCGTATACTATGCACGGAATGATTTTTTTTAAGCGGAAAACTAATAATTTTTTTCTGAAATGTATTTATAGTGTCTATATAAACCACTATATATTTTACAATGACATTATAATTATACATGTAGCCTACATTAATATGTTTAAATTAGAATTACGATTACTGTAGGCTAATATTTGTAGCAGGACATTCAGTTACTTTTGAAAGGACAATAATAAAGTGTCATTGTACTTCATAAGACTTTAACGTTGCCAGCTATATAAAAATCTAGCATTTCCTCACGTTTTACAATTGCTTTTAGTGACAGTCGAAATGCATGGGACATTGACAGTGATGGTCATACAACACCCACTCCCTCCCTTCTTCTCACAGCTAGCCACGCCCATTTCAGTTGCATTTTTCAAAAAGATTTTGAGCTAGACTTGAGCTGAAAGAGGGGGGTTTCATGACCCTTTAAGAATACACATATGGCCTAAGGGGACTTCATATTAGAGGTCTTCACAGTGCACCCGAAACCCGTCGGCCTGGGACCCGTACGGGTTCGGGTCTGTATTTTAAATGATCAGCTGGGTCCGGGTCGGGTCCGAATCTATTACTTCGGGTCCCGGGTCTGTTTAACATTGTGTGTAATGCCAACGCATTCTCATCCTTTAGCATCATATAGGACGGTATATGACAAAACGGCGAAATACTACTCAAATGGCACCCGTTATTGTTAATATAACACCCGCTGAGAACGGGCTGGTAGTATCCGTGCGATCAGAGTGCAATCTCAAGCGCGTGTCATGTTTCTATGGGAACCAGAGCAGAGTTTCCGCTAAACCGCATTTTACATTTTCTCCAATGTTTATAATAATATAAATGAACTGTCTTGTTTAATGAAGAGAGTTTAATGAATGAAGAGCAGAGAGCACAGATATGATCAAGCTGAACAAGCAACAAGCAATCGTTATTCAAAAGGGCAAACAGTTATAATGCGAGTTAACTCGAGACAGAATGTACATGTGCAAGGCTGCATTTGTCATCCATCACCGTGACAGCAAGTGGACTTTTAAAGCTGAAATAATAAGTGGATTAAGCTTGGAATAACGAGAGAAATAACATGGATAGAACTTTCTTGTCGGTGGATTGTAATGCATCAGTCAGTCAGGTAACGTTACAAGGAAGTGAGACGACAGCTACTAAAATTAGGTAAGACAAAAAGTTTTATTTTTCGCCACGCGTGTGAAATAATATGTGACAATCGGGTCCAGTCGGGTTTGTGTCTTCCTGCCGGGTTCGGGTCCAGTTTTCAAATAATAGACGGGTCCAGGTCAGGTCCAGGCAGTACATTTATGATATTTCTCGGGTCTGCACGGGTCCGGGTCCAACTTTTGAAATGAACTACGGGTCCGGGTCGGTTCGTTGTAGCACATTACGGGTCTCTTCCGGGTCGGGCATGAATTTTTGGATCCGTGAAGACCTCTACTTCATATGGAGGAACACTGGAGTCACCAACCCGTAGGGTGGCAAGAATCTTAACTCCAGGGGTGGCAAGGTGGCTTGCCGAGGGAAGACACATGCTCAGAGAGGCTTACAGTGGAGAATACACATGTGGAGGTTACTAGCAGGAACCATGCACACGGAGGCACCTGGCCGACGCCCAGGCAACAAATACTGTTGCCAGCATCAACAGTGCTGGAGGACTCAGGGCTTCAACAGAAGACTCAGCTGAGGAAGAATCGCACTTAGCGAGCAAGCGAAGACACCTGAGCGGGTCCAGTACTGGCCGGTTGAGTGAGTAAAAGAGAGGAGTGAGTAAAAGAGGCTCCACTCGGAGATTATAGAATCTCGCGAATGTGTTAGGTGTCGCCCAGCCTGCAGCTCTGCAGATGTCTGCTAGCGAGGCGCCATGCGCTAGAGCCCAAGAGGAAGCCACACTCCGGGTGGAGTGGGCCGTCACACCAAGGGGGCACGGTCGACCTTGCTGCTGGTAAGCCAAAACAATGGTGTCCACTATCCAGTGAGACAGCCTCTGCTTTGAGAGAGCCCTTCACTTCTGGCTCCCACCATAACAGACAAAGAGCTGGTCTGAGGTCATGAAACACCGCGTTCTGTCTACGTAAGCCTGGAGGGCACGTACTGTACAGAGCAGTGCCAAGGTTGAGTCTGCCTACTCCAGGGGCAGCGCTTGAAGGTTTACCACCTGATCCCAGATTGGAGTGGTAGGAACCTTGGGCACATATCCAGGCCGGGGTCTCAGGATCACGTGAGAGTAGGCCAGCCCAAACTCCAGGCACGCTTCGTCAACAGAGAATGCGTGCAGGTACCCTACCCTCTTGATGGAGGCCAGTGCAACCAGGAGCGCTGTCTTCATTGACAGGAATTTAATCTCAACTGATTGCAGAGGCTCGATTTCAGCCACATAGACCTTCAGGGTGGAGGGAGACAGCCTTCGCTCCAACCCTTCTTGCAGGACGATGCTGATCGAGCATCTCCGGGGGTCTTCTCGGCGAGAAGAGCACCAGTTGACGAAGAGGTTCCACCTCAACGCATAGACGTGTCTAGTAGGGATGGGAATTGATAAGAATTTAACGATTCCGATTCCATTATCGATATTGCTTATCGATCCGATTCCTTATCGATTCTCTTATCGATTCTCTTTGGGTGAAGGAATAAGTACAAATTTGTTTGTTTGTTTGAACTCGCTTTAATATCTGATCAGAAGCACAGAGTACTAGTATACACAAATTATGTGTAGCAACCTCAGTCAGAACAAACCTTAAAGTAGGTGAGCTACTTCTCAAAGTAAAATTCAGGGAACCATAGCCTACAGTGTTTCTCAACCAGTATGTCAAGGCATTCTAGTGTGTGCTTTGAAAGATTTTCAAGAAGAGTGCCTTAGGATTAGGAAATTGTTCATTTTCACATTCTTTGGTCCAGACAAAAAAATAAATAAAACTGGCATTTATGTGCCATAAAAACTAAAAACACAGACTGAAAACAGTCAAGGATGAGCTTGTGCCTTTTGGAAAACTAACAGTGCTCATTTGGATTCAACCTGAAACAAAATTCAACTGACATAAAAAATACAAAGAAGTCTTCTGTATAGACCACAACTATCAACTTTACTAAAATAAATTAACAATTAACAATTTAAAAATTGGCAAATTAACAATTTTTGTGCAGAAAAATGATCATGTTTGCCCTCTCAGGAAGGATACGAGATCTTTCTGGACTAAGGGTGTCTCCAGCAGTGGAGAACACCCTTTCAGAAGGGGTGGAGGACGCTTGGACACAGAGATACTTCTCAGCTAGAGCTGACAACATTGGCAAAGTGTCGCTCTTCTTCCACCACCAGAAACTGGCACTGTCTTTGGTTGGAATGGGAGGAAGGCTTCTATAAAGCTGGATTTCTTGATCCACTCTTTGGGCTGTGGAGACAGGGGGCTGCTGCTGCGTGGAAAGCAGCTTGCTGTCCTCTTCTTCGAAAAGTTCCTCTAGGGCTGTCCTCTTTTTCTGCTTTACAGGTGGCGTCTGAAATAATCACATAACCACAAGCTTCAGTTTTAAATGAAATAGTGTAATAATCCCTGCCATCTATCAACATTCATCACAATTAGCTACAATAAACGTACGTAGTCCTCCTCTTTTTCTCCATTCTCTTCTTCTGCCTGCCCCTTTGTCTCTCTTGGCTCTGACAGCTTGAGAAGAAATGTACAGTGTAAGAACCACAGAGCAAGAAGAAAAGGTCTCACAACATCTATATGTTAAAGGCATTGTCAAATTCAAATACCTTCTCAACTGCCTCTGTGTTTGCTGCCAGTGCCACTGCTGATGCCCTGACCCTCTCCCAGATTTCATCCCTGTCCATTTTAGATTTAAATCTGGGATCTAACACAGTGGCTTCCTCCAGGAATGCCTGGATATCATCATTCTTAAGTTTAAAATGGAAGACAAACCACACAAATTTACAAGAAAATGTGAATGACAATAAATAACCATTAGTGTATATGATTAATTGTCATATAGTAATTAATTAATCATTACATGTCAGTGACTGTACCTGGTAACGTTTGGAAAGATCACTCCAGATGTTCTCCTTGACGCTCCTGACGAATGCAGAGTCATCTGCCTGCACTGTGTAATGTTCGCGCAGTTTCTGAAGTATGGGCAATATCTGGCCACAGGTTGGACTTTTTTCGCTGGAGACAGCAAGTGTGGATGTGTAATGCATCCTCATCAGCAGCACAAACTCCTCTGCTTTCCTCAGGTCCTCATTGCCCATTCTGGCCAGTCTGCAACATAAACAAAATAAAAAAATATATTTGCCAAACAAAACCCTCTTAATGGCTATAGTCAACCAATTTTTATATAAGTAATTTTAATTTTTTTTTCAAACATTACTTATCCTTCTCCATGGGCTTTCTAAGCCGTTGGTCTATAGCTGCAGCTTGAATAGCAGCAAACTGTTCACAAAATCTCTCCATCATCAAAAACAGAGAGTTCCATCTCGTCTTCACATCTAAAAGGAGCATGTGCTGGGGAAGCTCTGTAGACACACGCACACACACACGCACACACACACACACACACACACGATTATGAGATTACATTGAACAATGTAATATTATTACTATTACTTAATTTTTAACAATTTGTATATTGTTAGCTTGCAATTAAAGTACAGTATTTAAACAGTAGGCATATTACTACTTACTGAGGAGTTGTTGCTTTTCCTTTAGGACTACTTTAGCCATGTGGGATCTCTTCATCCATACGATCACAGAACGAATCCTTGCTGCCCAGTTGGAAACTGTATTGCAGTTGTACAGTTTTTGAGCTCCTAGGTTAAGCGTGTGCGCAAAACATGGAAACTTGATGATATTTAGCGTTTTCACAGCTACATCCATATTTGCGGCGTTATCCACAGTGGCTGCCACCACCTTCTCTTTCACTCCAAACTCCTCCAGGATCCCCTCAATCTCCTCGGCCACAGCTATCCCTGTTTGAGCTTTGTACACTGCTCTTGTTTGGAGGACTTTATCTTTACTCTGACCTTCCCTGACATAGTGCAATGTTACAGTGAGGTAGTGGTCTTGACTGAAACTAGTCCAACCATCTGCTGTGATGGCTGCATGTTTGACATGTTTCAGCTCTGCGATCAGATTGCTCTTTTCAACCCCATACCAAGCAGGAATCAGATGATTTGTTAAACTGTCTCTGTTTGGGGCATTGTATTTTGGGTTGAGAGTCTTTATCATCTCGCTACAGAAAAGATATGGTAGGACTAGGAATTAATAAAACATAACTTTTACTGAAATAAAAACATGCAAATTTTGGTCATGCATTTGTTATTTTCATTTGAAAAGACATGCTGGACAAAATACAGCAAATTAACCTACCGAAATGCAGAGGCATCCACAGTGGCAAAGGGGTGCAAACCCTTTACCACAAACTTTACCACTGCTCGGTGACATTCGTTAATCCTCGCCTCTGTCATTTTATTCTTCCCTGCCTCAGTAAACGGAGTTGCTAGACGTGCACGAGAGATACTTGCAGCTGAGCCAGCCAGACTCAGGCAGTCATCAACATCACCTGACGATGGGAATAATCCGTATAGTAAAAGTACACAATGAAATGGCGCTTACATTAATTAAGTAGACGGGGGCTGTCCTGCCTGGAGAGTTTAAGGTTACCTTCGGCATTAATAACAGATAGCGTTTCGATTGCTCCGCTGCTGCAGCTGCTTGACTCACTTGTTGTGTCGCTGAGTAGTGTATCAAAAACGCGACAGTCCTGCAAATGAATTCCATGCTGTGTGGCCAAATGTTTCTGCATGTTTGAGGTATTTCCCCCCTTTGAAGAAATTGAAATTTTACAAGTGTTGCAAATGACAGTATTGTCGTCCTTTCGCATAAAATGTAGCCAAACTTTAGAGCGCTTCTGCCTTGATGCCATTTTTCCGCGTTCTGAATCAGAACAACGCAGCGTTTGTGTGACGTCATGACGCGTTTACAACGAGCGGAACCGATAAGCGGAATCGTTAAGCAGGCATACTAACGGTTCCAAGGAATTGATTCACTGGGCACCGGTTCTGAAGAAGAACCGGTTTTCGATTCCCATCCCTAGTGTCTAGTGGACAACGCTCAAGCGGAAGTGATGGTAGCTGCCACCAGAGGTGGCAGGGTACTCAAACTTGCCTCATCCTATCCAGGAGCCACACATGTAGCCTTCACAGATCAGGACGAGGGTGCCACAGGGTAGGGCTGTAGTCAAGACCGACTTTGTCGAGTCCAAGACAAGTCCAAGACCAGGACTAGCCGAGTCCAAGTCAAGACAGAGTCCAAAGAGGTTTGAGTCCAAGTCAAGACCGAGTCCAAAAAGGTTCGAGTCTGAGTCAAGACAAGGAAGTCCAGGCCAGGAAAAAAGTCTTCAGGGCCTGAATTACGTTTTTGAAAAACAAAATTATTAAATTTATCTTGCCCAAATGTTTGTGCTCATTGCATTTTTACAATGGGGTAATGTTGTTAAGAATTTACACAACACAAGGCTTGATTTAAATTGTTCAATTAAATTGAAAAAAGTTGCACAAATAAATACAATCCAATAAAGATACAAATAAAGACAAATAAAGAGAAACCTTTTTTTGAATAGGTCTAACACTAGTATTCATAGACAGAAACTGAATAAAGTAATCAAATGGAAAATAACTCTGGATTATATTTTAGTCCTAAATAAATTAAACACATAGGCTATCAATCTGATTCCTTCAACTTAAAGCTCTGTTTTGTTGTTATGACGACAAAATTAATGAACAACACATATGGTTGCTGTCACTTAAAGAGCCAGTGCACGGATCCTGTGTTCATTATACCGGCGTGCGTTTTATGCTTATTAAAGACAAATCCGACTATGTTAAGAGTATACTCACAAAGACCGAAATTAACACATTTTTGAGTGTTAAAGCAATATAGCTAATCCATGAAAAATAACTTTTGTTACTGGGCAGCTGTTCTTGAGGCGGATTTTCGATGAATTTGCGCAGTCATCCCAGAGAGCGCGCGCGAGGACTGACAGTTTAACATTGCTTGAATGTTAAACCGGTAAGACTTAAAAAGATGTGCAAATGGTAAGCTTTATTTACGATGCACTGCTGGCCCGATTGTGCAAGTGAATATTCCGTCATATCCCGACTCCTGAACGCGAGTGTGTATTATCGCAGCAGCGCTTGATGCTTGCCAGTGCACGGATCCTGTGTTCATTATACCGGCGTGCGTTTTATGCTTATTAAAGACAAATCCGACTATGTTAAGAGTATACTCACAAAGACCGAAATTAACACAGTTTTGAGTGTTAAAGCAATATAGCTAATCCATGAAAAATAACTTTTGTTACTGGGCAGCTGTTCTTGAGGCGGATTTTCGATGAATTTGCGCAGTCATCCCAGAGAGCGCGCGCGAGGACTGACAGTTTAACATTGCTTGAATGTTAAACCGGTAAGACTTAAAAAGATGTGCAAATGGTAAGCTTTATTTACGATGCACTGCTGGCCCGATTGTGCAAGTGAATATTCCGTCATATCCCGACTCCTGAACGCGAGTGTGTATTATCGCAGCAGCGCTTGATGCTTGCCTTCCACAACACATTTTGAGAGAAGAGAAGACGTGGCACTGCCGAACACTCACGATGTTTGCGAAATTGTGTCTGGCAGATAGTTATTAAAAGAATGATTTGGTTTTATGATATGTGTGGATTACGATTGTGGGAATATCCCACATTATAACCTGCGGGAATCATTAGCATTTTGCACAACATCCAGGATTTTTAAGTAACGTTAGCTAGTAACTATAGTAGGCTAACAGAGAAGACGCGCTCCGTTGTAGTGAGCACTTGGTCGGTTATTTTGGCATTTTCTAAGTTAACGTTACCCTGATAGGCTTGCCTAATAAATGAACACACATTCAAAAATGTTGGACTCGGGCGAGACCAAAAGCCATATTTGGCAAGACCAGTGACCGAGACAAGTCCAAGTCCGAATACCAGCGAGTCCGAGACAAGTCCGAGACCATAGAAAAACGGTCTCGAGTCCGGACTCGAGTCCAAGACCGGATTCGAGTACTACAGCCCTACCACAGGGTGCCCCGTCTCTGAGAGAGGAGGTCCTTCCTCAGAGGAATTGACCAAGGAGGTACTGTCGCGAAGAGTATCAGTTTGGAGAGCCAGGTCTTGGTGGGCCAATATGGGGCGACCAACAAGACCTGTTCCTCGTCCTCCTTGATCTTGCATATAGTCCGTGCGAGAAGGCTCACTGGGGGAAACGCATACTTGCGTAGACCCAGCGGCCAGCTGTGCGCCGAGGCGTCTGTTCCGAGCATGCCCTCGGTCAGAGAGTAATACAGGACGCAATGGGATGAGTCGTGAGAAGCGAACAGATCTATCTGTGCCTCCCCGAACTGGTCCCATATCAACTGGACCGACTGGGGATTCGCCATTCGCCAGAGACTGGACGGAACTGTGACAGCTCATCGGCTGCCAGGTTCCACTCTCCTGGAATGTAAATAGCACAAAGGAACTTAGGTGCTTCTGACTCCATAATAGGAGGTGACGTGCGAGTTGCGACTCTTCAGCAACTCGAGGCGATTGATATGCATAAGGCGCTGGGGTCCTATCCAGGAACCCGCGGCTGCATGTCCATTGCACATGGCTCCCCAACCCGTGGCAGAGGGATCTGTGGAGACAACAACATGCCTGGAAACTCGCTGCAGAGGAACTCCGCCTGTAAAAAGCTGAGGTTCGTCCACGGAAAGAAGATCTGATGTCAGGTCGGAGTTACTGGAACTCTGAGCGTACCGTGATGCCATGCCCACCTAGGGACTGGATCGCGAAGCCACAGCTGAAGCGGTCTCATATGAAGCAATCCGCCGTGGATGCCATATGCCCCAGGAGCCTCTGAAAAAGTTTCAGTGGGACCGCACTCTTGCCCTCAAACTGTCGAAGACAAGTCAACAGTGAGTGTGGGCGCTCGCTCTTGAGCTGCGCAGACATGGCGACCGAGTCTATCTCCATAGTGAAAAAAAGAGATCCTCTGCACGGGGCAAAGTTTGCTCTTCTCCCAGTTGAACTGAAGGCCCAGACGGGTTAGGTGCCGGAGCACAAGGTCTCTGTGTTCGCAGACCTGATCTCGAGAGTGTGCTAGGATTAGCCAGTCGTCGAGATAATTCAGGACGCGAACCCCGTGTTCAGTGAAGAGTACGGTTCAAAACGCGAAGATCTAGGATCGGTCATAACCCACCGGTCTTCTTGGGGACAATGAAGTAGGGCCTGTAAAACCCTGACCTCATCTCGGCTGGAGGGACAGTCTCGATTGCACCCTTTGCCAGCAGTGTAGCAACCTCCGCTCTCATGATCGGGGCATTGCCACCGACCACCGTAAAGCGAACTCCCCAGAGATGGGGAGGAGACTGTGCGAACTGAATCGCATAGCCGAGCCCGAACGTTCGGGCGACCCAACGGGACAGATTGGGGAGCTTTAGCTTTAGCTAAGGGGAATCATCCGAGCCACAGACGTCCCCCCGGAGGGGCAGTGGGGCAGAGAGACCGGCAGACGCGGAGGTGTTACCCCCGCGAATGCACAATTGAACTCCGCTCCACGACAGAGGAGACAAGGGAAGGACCAGCGTTCCACGGGGGTCTGCTCTGCCGGGGGTTTGGTGATAGAGGGGGATGGGAGTGGCGTGGTCCAGAGACGACACACACTCCCATCCACACCCTCAGAGACAGAGGAGAATGAGAGTAGTGAGACAAGGGGGCGTTGCGCACTTTCATCTTGCTCTGTGTGCTCAGAGATGGAATGCAGCTCTTTGAAGAAAAGATTCTCCCCCAGCCCTCCACCGGGGGAAGGAATGGGCCTGCGACCACTCCCTGAAGAATTGCAAGCCATATCTGAGCTGCCCGTATGTCTGAGAAATGTCTGACCATGCATGTGGACATCACCTGACTCAGGGAGCATGCGGTCACCTTCGTTGCTCGTAGAGCAAAGTCGGTGATGGCAGGCAGCTCAAGGATGAGCCCTGAATCAGCCCTACCCTCGTGCATGTAACTGCACACCCCAAAGGATGGCAATAACACACAGTGAGGTGGCAGCATGCCCCGCAGCTCTATAGGTCCCGCCACCGGAGTAGACAAGAACCTACGGCATTGGAGGGGTGCTTAGGGTTGTCACGCCAGGAGGAGGCGCTGTGGGGACACATAAATGAACTCCAGTGTACCCTAGACTGCGGCCTCCACGAGGGCAGAGAAGGTGGAAGAGGCCACTGAGCAGTCGCGAAAGTCAAAGGAGACTTCCACGATCTCATGGCCTCTTCAAGCGCATCCGGGTAGAAAGGATTTGGGTTCGCCACCCCCAAAAACCAATCAGCCTAAAGTGCTCGGGACATGGCAGACTTTTCCACACAAACCCTAACACTCGTGGCAGCCCGAGAACCATAGCTGTGAACTCTGAATCTAACTCGCTATGCTAGCACATCCGAGGACAGCAGCACAGACAAGCCAACTCCAGAGAACTCCAGCTCACCTTGTGATGCGACGATAAACATGATTTCATCAACTGGGGGACCGAATGAGAACGCGGGCCCTTTTATTTAATTCGGCAGCCGCGAACTCACTCGGGACCACGTGGGTTGCAACGTGAAAGACGGGGTGTGGACCGAGGAATTTTCGTTGGTTTAGTTCCAGACCTGATGTCTTAAATCACTATACATTGCGATGGTCACGTTCCCACTGAGAGAACGTGACACACCCACAAGCGCTGTCTGAGCACGATCAAAGCCCAAACACGTCAAACAGTGCTCGCGCCCATCAGCTGAATCTATCAGAATACCGCACTCAGAAATACATGGACAGATCGTCTTTAAAAAGATGCGTCTTTAAAAAGATGTGCCGCGTGCACACTCTTTTAGTGAGAGGAGAAAACTCCGCAGATGTTGAAGCGACCAGGGAGAGACACACAGGAATTTTTAAGGTATAGAACTAGTGAAACTGAACATAAGTATAAAACATATGAAAATAAATTAACTAGCATATTGAGAGCAAGCAGGAGAGAATATTATACTGATTTATTGATCAAGAAGGAATATGATATTAAAGCAACTTGGAAAGTGTTGAACACCGTTATTGGTCGTGATCCTAGCAGCTCATGTTATCCGGATTATTTTGTGGAAAATTGCACAATTATATGAGACAAAACAATGATCGCGGATAGATTTAATTATTTTTTTGTCAATGTTGGTTCATATCTGAGTGACTTTCGACAGCTTGTGTTAGTCCAGTCTGATTTTGGATTACTGAACCTCAACTACAAGTATTTAAGTTTCCATCTGCTAGTTGAATTTAATATTTTTAGCGTTCCAGCAAAAAAGCAACAACAACAAAAAACGTCTCAGGTTACGTATGTAACCTATGTTCCCTGAGAACAGGGAACGAGACACTGCGTCAAGAGCTATGGGGAAACGCCTCAGCGTGACTGATGACTGAAACACAGTAGAACCACGACAATCCTATTGGCCGACGTCAGCCATGACGTCATGCTCTAGCGCAACCAGGAAGTACAAGAGGAGCGCCTAGACAACATGTCATCCACTTCTTCGTCTGAAGGGACTGAAAAAGCAGACCAGCGGCATGGCGTAGAGAGGCAGTGTCTCGTTCCCTGTTCTCAGGGAACATAGGTTACATACGTAACCTGAGACGTTCCCTTTCGAAGGGAACTTCGAACTGCGTCAAGTGCTATGGGGAACGAGATACCCACGCTGCCATGCTGAGGGGATGCTTCAACCACTTTGGCTACAAGAAAAGACACATTAACTCAAGTTAAAGTCCCTTACTACTTAGACGTCAGGCTAACTGTAGCACTACTCCCTACGGCCACTGCCCGAGCACCATGCTAAGCGAGGAAACTCTGTGAATCACACAGAGAGCTTACCAGCTCCAGGGCATGGGAACCACAGCTCAACCTACAGAGGGGGTCCCTTTAAAGGAGTATAGCCCGGAGCCTACCGGCCTTAGCCTGATACTTTCGGGGGGACAAAGTCAACCCTCACACTAGGGAGGCTATCCTGCTCAACGCTGAAGCCACAGTCTTAACTCAGCTACAGTCTCTAGCCATGGGAAGCGGAGGCCTCAGTAGAATGACTCTAATGAACAGAGGAGGCCTACCACACTTACACCACTGTGGTCTAGAGCTCTTCCTCATAGGGTGAATAAATCTATGATACGGAACTCGGGTAGTAAGGGGCACAACCTTCTCTGATAATGAGAGGGCCCCTCACCACCACCTACAAAGCTTTTTCTTGGAGGCCTCAGCAGGAATACTTCTTGACTCAGAGGAGACCTGCACATGCCAGCTAAATTCATTACCAGACTAATTGGACTGCTCTAAAAACATAGACACAGAGCGAAGGGCCTAGAGCACCTCTTCGTAGGGGCCACTTCAGAGAGAGGGGCCACTTCAAGCTCCAATTGCGACGTCTATTTGAATGGGGACCTCAGCAGGATGACTCTCGAAGAAGAGAAGGCCTGACCCATATTAGGAGAGCTAACTCGACTATAATCGGAGCTCAGGGAGCGAAGGACCTAAGTACCTCCTCAGATAGAGAGGGGCCCTTTCTCAAGGTCCACCTGAAATGCAGTTTGCGTGGAAGCCTCAAAGGATGACTCTGAAAGAAGAGGAGACCTGACACACGCTAACCATAATTCATACGAGAGACTAATTGTCAATGGGCTAGAACCTAACACACCTCTTCAGAGAGAGAGAGAGAGAGAGAGAGAGAGAGAGAGAGGCCTCAGCAGGATGACTCTCGAAGGAGAGAAGGCCTAACACATGCTATAGAACAGATCAACACTGCCACCTGTATATGGAGGCCTGTACATAAACACCTCCTCATAAGAGAGGAGCTCCTTTTCACCAACTGCTGCATGCATGGTGACAAAAGGCAATGACAGATATACATGTTCTATCAGAGCTAGCTTGACAATCACCGGCACTCAGGGAGTGAATGGCCTAAAGCACCTCATCAAGATAGATAGGGGCCACCTCAACCCCAACCTGGAATGCTGTATGCATGGAAGCCTCAGCAGGATAACTCTCGAAAGAGAGGAGGCCTGACACATGCTGCAAACAGGATGAAAACATAGGAGCTAGCCTAATAATAATACACGCTCAGGGAGCGAAGGGCCTAAAGCACCTCCTTAGAAAGAGAGGGGCCACTTCTACCCAAAAAGCCATTTGCATGGAAGCCTCAGCAAGATGACTCTCGAAGGAGAGGAGGCCCAACTCATGCAGTAGAACAGCAGACAAAAACAGGAATAATATTCTGTCAAGCTCTTGAGAGCGGAGGCCTCAACAATAACTCTTTAAAGTGTGAGGAAGCCTACCACACCTCTGAGCCCACAGGGAGGAAACCTGCAACCTGTGGTTACCATACTAGCCATTTCCACCTCTGCTCATCCTATCCAGGAGGGAATCGGAGGCCAATAACTCAAAAATTAATTTTATTAGGAACTGCCTAACTACGTTCGTCCAACCTGGAGGGCTTTTTCCCACCACTACTACATAGGATGCTCGAATGGCTGAAGTTAACTGGTCACATAACAAAAAGGCTTTAGGCCGACCATCAGAATAGATTTCTTTTTTCATCATGGGTCAGGCACTGTGGGCCAGATGTTATGGACAAGGGAGAAGGAGGAAAAGGAAGGTGTGCACAGGGAAGGAGGCGTTATCTGCCTCTGCCCGTGCCCGGACGCGTGCGTCTGGCCTGGGCTACTTCCCTGATCCCCTGCCTGTTCCTCCTGGACTCGCGCCGCCTCGCTGACCTACTCCTACCAGGGGGAGGGGCACAAGTGGCGACTGAGTCCCGCTGGCCCTGTCTCTGATCCTCAGAACGAGACGGGCCAGGGCCCCCAGGCCGTCTGGGTGTGGGCCTGGACCTGCGCGGTATGCAAGATCTATAGGCCGCTGAGCGCGCCTTCGCTTCCCTGAACTTCCCAAGCACCGCCTCAACGGAGGTCCCGAAAAGTTCAGAGGGCGAAACCGGGGCATCGAGGAGAAAAATCTTTTCTTTCTCACCGATGCCTGCCAGGTTCACCCACAGATGTCTCTCTGTGGCCACCATGGCCGCCAACGATCGACCGATTGCAGCGGCTGTCTGCTTGGTGGCCCGGAGAGCCAGATCTGTGGTGCGGCGCAACTCAGCCACCGCGTCCGGGGATAGGCCCTGCCCCTGGTCCAGGTCCCTCAGCAGGTCAGCCTGGTACGCCTGCAACACAGCCATCGTGTGTAGGGATGTCCCGATCCGATACTCAGGATCGGTATCGGCTCCGATCCAGCCATTTTTGCGGGATCGGGTATCGATCATGACGAGGCCGATCCAAATCCGATATTGTGCGTATACTATTATGTTATTGTTAAGCTCCACAGAAGGCACAAAAACATTCTAAAGTACCATAACGTTTTCGTGCACTCTATTATAAGTGTTCTGAAGACATTATGTGTGAGAGAAATTAATATTTAAGTCATTAAATTCAAGATCACGTAAACTTTTCCCTCTCGCGGCTGTCAGTCATTCTCCATTCAGCACTCAAACAGCGCGTCGCGTGACTCGCGTTCGGTTACAGTCAATGATGAAACTATCTTCAGGATGATTCAATGTTAATACTATTATACTTTATCTGTAGATAAAGGTCTATGTTTTCGCATAAAACAACATTATCTTGCTGGACTTTATTGCTGTAACTTAATCGTGTTACTTTCTAACAGGTGTCGAACGCTGTCGGTTAGATCACAACACTAGAGTCAAAGCACTATTGTTCTTCACGCGCACAGTAACTGAAATTTAAAACTGTTTAAAGAAAAGGCTCATTAAACTATTGTATTGATAGATACTGTTTAATACACTGTCCATCAATATGTATTTCATTTGTGCTTTGAACTTTTCAAAGTGGACTCGACGCGCAGCGCATACCATAGGGTGCATACTCGGATGCGTGCTAACTCCACGTGGTTTCAAGCGCATCATTCTGCGCTCAGAATGCGCATAAGCGCTTTGTGCCGCACTGTGTTGGAGTCATTCATATCATAATGCAGTGACGCAATTAAAGCGTATTAACATTAATAATTATTAATGTTGCTGCCTCATTAAATAGCTTAAAACATGTCTCATTTTTTTAGTAACCTTGGCTATATCTAAAATAATTATCTTTTTCATTTTTGTTATATTATTTTTCATGAATGTATTTTACAACAATACAAAGAGCAATATGTATTGTTCACTTATCTAGTTTATAATAGCATTTTTGTCATATGATCATATATTTTGGGGATTTGTTGTTTATCTATCATTTACCATTTACCATATCTTTATAATGAAGCTGTCTGTATTAAGTAGATTGTGTTTAACACACAGAAGAGTGATAATCAGTTTAACACACAGTTATAGAATTTCTACTTGCTTTAAAAAAAAACTGTACTGGTATTTACAATGTAGAATACTGCTGTTTAAATTGTTTTAACTTTAAACCTGTTGGTAGCTAGCTAGCTTTAAGTACTGAAGTACCTGCATTTTCTATTTCTATAATCAACTGTTGTTGTGAACTATATACTGGAGGTACATTTTAAGGGGCTAATTGAGAAAATTGCTATGTTTTTTATTAGTTTAAAAATAAAATAAAAATATCGGATTAATATCGGTATCGGCAAAATCCAAAGCTGCGGCATCGGTATCGGTATCGGAAGTGAAAAATTGGTATCGGGACATCCCTAATCGTGTGCAGTGCCAGCCTGACCCGCCGCCGCGTATGCCCTGCCATTTAGACGAGATGTAGTCTGAAGTGGTCTAGATGGCAGGGTTGGAGCACTCAGTGTCGATTTCTCCCCCTGCGAGAGATAGCTCGCAAATGTTTCTTCAACAGGAGGGATCGACACATAACCGTGTTCCCGCATTCCCTCCACATTCGAGTAATTTGAATGCTGAAAATGGTGAATGCGAGCCGAATACGGTTTCTTCCATGCCTTCTCAACCTCTGAATGGAGGTCAGGAAAGAAAGGAAGGCTTAACGGAGCTGATGGGGTGTGGCCGGAGAGAAAACGCTCGTCAAGTCTCCCGCGAGCGGCTTCATTCCTAACGCGCTGCCATGGTAACCCAAGCCTAGCGGTCGCGTTCTCCATCACCTCCACCAGCTCTGCATACGCGGGGCAGGGGGGCTGAGCAGGTTCATCCATACCCACATCTTCACCTGCTTCAGCCCCACCCTGCTCGTCTGGGCTCAAAGTCAACCGAGCACTGGCGAGTCCGAGTCAACGAGTCCGTGAGATTCACTCCTCTCTCAAACTCGTCGGCGAGCTCTCTCTGAGATCCCCATGATCTGAGTCTCCTCTCGGCCTGAACCGCGAGGTACAGAAAGTTGTCCTTCTTCCCTCGAAAAGAAGGACAAACGAGAACGGAGCGTCCTCCTAGAAAGACGCTCACAGTCCGCGCACTCTGCTCCCTCGAGAGCAGAGCGCGCATGCTCTTCACCCAAACAAAGCACGCAAAGGTCGTGAGCGTCACCAGGTGTGAGAAATCTCTCACACGGGTCAGCACACTTCCTAAAGCGATTGTTAGCCATAGTCATTTCTACTCACAGTTTGCCATAAAACAGTCCCTGAAGACAAAAAAAGTGGATGACATGTTGTCTAGGCGCTCCTCTTGTACTTCCTGGTCGCGCTAGAGCATGACGTCATGGCTGACGTCGGCCAATAGGATTGTCATGGTTCTACTGTGTTTCAGTCATCAGTCACGCTGAGGCGTTTCCCCATAGCGCTTGACGCAGTTCGAAGTTCCCTTCGAAAGGGAACAAAGAAAATAACAGCAACAAAAAGCAAACCATCCAGCAAAAACCAACAACAACAACAAAAAAAACAAGACAAATGACAAAATGACAAAGACAAAACAATAATTGAAAGTGTTTACATTTGTGAATGTAAAATTTCAACAGAAGCAACACGTTATTAGTTACAAAAGACACCTTTTTATCCTTGATTAATAGTCCAAACTTGACAAATTCCCACAACAGTATCAGCCCTCAGGTATTCTTTGTTGCAACAAGCACAACATATCATTACATTTTTTTTTTTACCAAAATGCACATGTTCAACCGTTTCTATCTCTACCTTGCATATTTGACATAAATTTGATCAATATTAAATATGCAAAATCCACAATATTAAATAGTTTTCTTAAAATAATTTGTCGGCTATATATGATTCAGAATTTTAAAGTGCACCTCTTTACATTTATGATTAACATGGAATGAAAGAAAATTAGTCCTAATTTTACACAGTTCTTCCTTCTTATAATGACGAAAAATATAATTTCTCAATACCGGTCCTGGGAAACATTGATGTACCGAATAGTCTCTTAAGAATTAGTTTGAACAATTTCTGTCAACAAAGCTTACATTTTCTATAATAAGTCCTTGTAGTTTAGGTATTATCACTGAATATTTCAAAAGTTCACTTACTAATTTAAGCATTGATAATGGAATATTCTTAATAAGTTTTTCATACATTTTAGAAGAGCAGCTTAAAAATCATACAATGTGATTTTCTCGATTTTTGTTTTAGATTTCATCACTGACAGTTGAAGAGTCCCTATAATACAAATCACAGACTTCTACATGCTTTGTAAGTGGGAAAACCTGCAAAATCGGCAGAGTATCAAATACTTGTTCTCCCTACTATATTACTGTAATTGTCTAAATGTGTTTATTTTTGTCCTATATTACATTTTTTTTGCTTTATATTTATTTTAAAAAAATAACATTTAAAATTTAAATAATAGAGGTGGGCTGTGTGATTATCACATGCTATGTAAAGGAACGCAGATGCCCAATAACTCTTTAAAGTCAACTGTCTGCATTTGACAGCTGCTGGAACATATGTGTGAAATGCTTTGTGTGCAAGTTGGGGGTTGAACCCCACCCCCGCTACTGTGTACTTTGCTCTCTTGAGTTGTGTGGTCATGTAGAAACAATTCAGCGTTGCACTGAAACATTAGACTAAAAATAGGCTACTAGAACATTTTGGCAAAATATATTTATTATAATATGCATGTAAATAAAATTCCTTACTAATACCCTCCAATCATTTTTTTTGTTTGTTTGTGTAACTTGATGTGCCAAAATCTAGAAATCTAGCAACTGGACTTAAGTTAGACAGAGGGTGGGCAAGTAGAAGAATAGGACAGCTATTATAAAACAACAACAACAACAACAACAACAACAACAACAAAAAAAAAAAAAAAATCAACAGAGGACTCTGAGGTAACCATTCTGATGATTTGTTCATCTCTTGGCCTCTTCCTATAGGATAAATAACTGTAACTGGAAATGGAGTTGAGGCATATGCACTGGTAACTCTATCCACATTAGATGTGTCCCATCCCCAGTTTAGTGACAGAGTTGCCCCCCAGTTTTGAATGCCACAGGCCGAAGGAAATGTAACCTGACTTAACTACGTGGTAGAAATGCAAGGATTTCATAATCTTATTAGGGGCCAAGCACCAAAGGTGCGGAGGTGCCTATTGTATCTCTTCCCATTCCTATTATTATTATTTTTATTATTATTCATTTTTCTAACTGCAGGTCTACGGCAGCCCATAGAACCATTTGCGTGAAAGTTGTTATGGTTTGACATTCTTATTGAGGACTGTCCCAACATTAAATACACTAACTTTGGTGTCTCTAACTCATTGCCTCTAGCACCACCACCTGTCCAAAATTCCACTCATATTATGCTAATAACTTTTGAACCGTAAGGCCTATCAACAAAATTTTCCCTCTGATTCCTGAGCTCATGACGATTTGATTGCATCATATGACGTCATTTTCCGTCATAAAAATATGTCCACCATTTTTAATTGTCCAAAAACCATACTTTTGCAAGCTCGTCCTAGACGGTTTGTCCAATTTTCGACAAAATTACACCAGATCATCTCCAGGCACTGCCAAAAAAAATTTAAGGAATTGAAGTTGATTCGTGAAAGGATAAACACACAAACTAATTTTACGTAGCGCTTGCGAAAACAGACGTAAGGCTGTATCTCCACAACGCTTAATCGTATTCAGACCAAACTTGGCACAAGTCATCACGAGTCAAGTCAATATTTATAGAGCGCTTTTCACAATATAGATTGCATCAAAGCAGCTTGACAGTATCAATCAAAACATAATAACAATGTTTGTTACTTAGTGGAAAAACATCCACATTTAGTAGAGCTGATCAAGGGTATTACTGATTGATTAATAAATTTGAATATTCCCAACTGAGCAAGCGTGAGTTATGAATATAACTGTGGATCTGTGAGACCGAAGGATGACCGTCACTACGGTCTAATAGGATGATAACCTTCGTTCCGCCTTCTCTCGAGACCTTATGTAAACAAAGTCATGCCCATGACCCCGGAAGCGGAACGTCCCGCACTATAAAAGGCGAGTTAACTTCCGGCTCGTTCTCTAACCTTGAACGCCCCCTAGTGTTCCGAGCGACAAGGATAGTGACGGTCATCCTTCGGTCTCACAGATCCACAGTTATATTCATAACTCACGATCTGTTTCGACCTCACTCTGACCGTCACTACGGTCTAATAGGATGACTCATGTCAACAGGGTCGCGAGGAACTACAGACTCTGAACTATTCAAACCTCGCTGGGCTACAGACATCAAAACTGCACTGCTGACAGGTGCTGTGCTAGTTACGTCAACTCTGTAAAATTTTGCAAATGTACATGGTGTAGACCATGATGCTGCCGCACAAATCTCCCCCACTGAGACTCCTTTTAGTGCAGCCCAAGAAGTAGCTACACCTCTGGTTGAGTGGGCCCGTATTCCCCTAGGAACTGGTAACCCACTGCCTGTATAAGCCTGGGAAATAACCTCAACCAACCAATGTGACAAACGTTGCTTAGAAAGTGGACACCCTAGTCTGGCCTTCCCATAGCAAACAAAAAGCTGAGAATGAGACTTCCTCAACGTCTGAGTCAAATTAACATAAGTGCGCAATGCTCTTACTGGACAAAGGGTGAGCAAATTCTGCTGATCTGCCTGTGAAGGGGGTTGAAATTGTACTACCTCCAGGACTTGATTCCTGAACTGAGAATTAAGTACTTTTGGTAAAAATGCAGGGTTGGGCCAAAGCGTCACCCCTGTGCCATCTGGCCTCCAACGTAAACAATCCTCACTAATAGATAGTGCACACAATTCTCCTACCCTTTTAGCAGAGCATATAGCCAGGAGAAAAGCTGTCTTGAGAGACCAAGCTTTAAAATCTGCCTCTGCCATAGGCTCGTACGGAGGCTTAGTGAGAGAGTCTAGTACCAAAGGCAAATCCCAATTGGGTACCCGTAAAGTGCGATTTGGACACAAACGACCATCTCCCTTCAGGAACTGGCTCACCAAAGGATGTCGGCCCAACGGTCGGCCATCCACTCCCCGATGAGATGCTGAAATAGATGCAGCATAAACCCTGATTGTGCTGGCCGCTTTTCCCTGATCCAGTTGAGCCTGCAGGAATCTAAGGACAAGTGGGACGGAGCAGGTTATTGGATCAACATTCAAGCCTAAACACCACTAAGCAAAAATTCTCCACTTTATAGAGTAATTAGCCCGAGTAGATGGAGCTCTGGCGTTATTCAGTGTCTCACATACCGTTTCATCTAGCTGCTGAGGGATGGACTCTGCAGAGGCCATACCCACAGATGAAGTGCCATCGGGTTTGGATGCCAAATCTGCCCGTCTATTTGGGATAGGAGATCTGCTCGTGATGGAAGTTGCCATGGAGGACGCTGGACCAGCTGAACTAGGTCCGGGAACCATGGCCTTCCAGGCTAGCGTGGAGCAACTAGTAGAACTGTGCAATGACCCTCCCTGATCCTCTGGAGGACCAGAGAAATCAGAGGAAAGGGGGGGAAAGCGTATAACAAGCTTCTCGGCCAGTCTTGTGACAGAGCATCCAGGCCCCAACTGCCCTCCTGTACCGTGAGGGAGTACCATCCCAGGCAATGGGTCGTCTCCTTGGAAGCAAAGAGATCTACCTGAGCTGTCCCGTATCGGGTCCAAATTTGGGCTACTACCTCTGTGTGCAACCTCCACTCCCCTGGGAGAGGCCCTGTTCTGGACAAAATGTCGGCTGCTCTGTTTGTCACCCCTGGGATGTGGATTGCTCTCAGTGAGGACAGCCGTGGCCATGTCCATGTCAGCAGGTTCGTTGCTACCTGGAGACAGCGTAATGATTTCGTCCCTCCTTGGTGATTTATGTGGTAAACCGCCGAGGTACTGTCTGTTCTCACTAGCACATGCTTGTAGCGAAGAAATGGTAACAGACCCTTGAGAGCGAGATGGACAGCTCGCAGTTCGAGCACATTTATGTGTTCTGATGACCAAGGGGGATCCCATTTGCCCCTTACTGATTTGCCTTCCCAAACAGCTCCCCAGCCTGTCAGTGATGCATCTGTTGTTATCACTGATCTTCGGTGAGGAAGATTGCCCAGTGAAGAGCCCCTGCTGAGAAAGTCCTTGTCCCTCCAAGGAAGTAAGGCCTGCATGCAGGCCTTTGTCACCAACAGTCTTGTTCTTCTGTCCTTTTTTGGATGAAGACGAAAAGAATTGAACCATCTCTGTATCGGCCGTGTCCTCAGTAGGCCTAAAGGAATCACCACTGATGCCGCTGCCATCAGTCCTACCAGCTTCTGCACCCTGTGGGCTGTCACAAGCTTCCCCTTCTGGAAGTGACCCAACGCCTTCTCCAGGCTGTCTATTCTCTGGGGAGTGAGACATGCTTCCATTGTCTTGGAGTTGAAATATAGCCCCAGGAATTTCACCTGCTGTTGAGGCTGGAGGCTGCTCTTCTTCCAGTTCACTGTGAACCCCAAGGACTGAATGTGAGCTAGTACCTCCTCTGTGTTCCTGATCACCTGCTCTCGAGAGGGAGCACAAATTAACCAATCGTCCAGATATGGCAGGATTCTGATACCACGCAGCTCTCGGTGCCAAAGACAGGCCGAACGGCAGAACCTGGAACTGAAAGGCCTGGCCTTGAAAAGCAAAGCGGAGAAAAGGCCTGTGCTCTGGACAAATTGGAACATGGAAATATGCGTCTTTCAAATCCAGGGACGTGAACCACTCTCCTGCACGTATGGCTTGCATTACCATCTTTGTATGAATCATTTTGAATGGAAGAATTTTTAAGTACCGATTGAGGTGCCTGAGATCCAGAATGGGACGATGACCACCCTCTTTTTTTGGGATTATGAAATAGGTTGAATAAAACCCAGTTTGCTGTGCGTTGAAGGGTACCTTTATGATTGCTCCTTTTTGCAAAAGAGCTTGCACCTCTTCCCTCAATACGGGCTCCAATAGTGGGTCCTTGACAACAGTCATTCTGACCCTGGAAAACGGTGGGGGGCGCCGTCGAAACTGTAGCCGATACCCGTGAGTTATTGTTGACAAAACCCACTGGTCTGATATCACTTTCTCCCAACTGGCCCGTGAAAGTTGAGAGGCACAGTCGACGGCCAGCCCCTGACCCCTATGCAGGTCCACCACCATGTCCCGTGACCTTTCGTGAACCTCTCTGTTGGGCTCCCCCACGGGACTGAAATCTCCTCTGGGGATAAGTGGCAGAATTTTGTCTTTGGAGACGAAAGCTCTGCCCTTGAACACTAGCCAGACTGCCATTCCCATATCTAGACCAGGCAGGTTGTTGTGGTCTTTGTGTCTCTCGAGCTCTTGGTCTGAAGACTGGAGCTGGCTTATGACAAGCCCGCTGAACAGCTTCTCTGGTTGCAATGGAGCGCTCCGCCTTATCCAGCACCTCCTGAGAATTTGAATTAAAAACATGACCGGGAATTACTGGCAAGTTCATCAGTTCGCTTCGTATGGTCTCTGGCAGAGAGGTTTGCGCCAGCCATATCTGTCTACGACATAAAACAGCCGAGGACATAGCGTCCCCCACATCACGGGTCAACTGTGAGTGGGCAGCCAGAGCAGAATCAATAAGGTTCTTAGAATCCTGGTCCTCCGCACTTACCGTTTTCCGTAAGGCTGCTAAGAGGATAGCCAAAGCATTGCCTGTACGAGCTGCACGTGCAGAGGCATTAAAGGATCTTGAGATCAGACGGTCAGTTTTTGCACACTCCTTCTTGGGACAGCGAGGGTTAGCAGATGCATAAGCTGGTCCCAGAGTTGTCCATGATGCTATTTCTTGTTCGACTGGTGGCATGTCCCCCAGTCCAGCTTCTTTTGGGTAACTGGCATTGGCCAACCGTCTGCAGCCTGCATTGAATTGAGGCTTCTGAGATGGTTTCTTCCATGTTGTTCTCAACATTGAGGTATAGTCATCTGCCACTGGAATACAAGATGGGGAATTAGTCTGAGGTATGCCTTCCCAGACACCCCCGACAGGAGCTGGGTCCGGCACAGAAGGCTGTAAACAAAGAATTTTTGCCGCACTAAACACCCTAGCCACAAGAGTATTTGCTGGAAAATCATCCCTCCCTGTTGATTCGCCATCCACTTCGGCAGAATCTGAGTGGGGTTCCTCTCCTCGGCTCCCTTCTTCTGCTTGCTGTGCATCATCAACCAGCGAGTGGGGAGCACGGAGAGATAATATATCAGCATCTTCTATGTCAGTATCAGGATTCCCGTGCCGTGCAGCTGGAGGAACACCTTCCTGACTAGGAGGTAGTGATGGTGAAAATGTGTGACGGGCTTCAACTCTGTCCATCCTCTGTGCTAAACTTTGAATAGCAGCCAGGATCTGTAGATGAGTGTCTGAGTTCCCATCCTCCGCTGGTGGAGCAGGAGTTGGGGGTCTAGCCACTTCCACTACCTTCTCCAGGCTTGATCGGTGTGGCTCATGGCCATCCCGTGAGTGCTTGCGGGAATGCTTACGACTATGCCTGTCCAATGAGCGTTCCCTTTCCCTACCACGCTCAGGTACAGAACTGCGTACTCTATTAGCGCGGTGAAGTCGTTCCCCTCTGGGCAGGTCACAAGCCGCACTGCAGGGATTATCCACATCCTCTCTTAAATGAGCCATCCCCAGACATGTAGGGCATTCCCTATGCCCATCACGAGGGTCCATTGATGACTGGCAATATCGGCAGCAATGAGAGGCCATGCCACAACACAATCCCACTGACTGCGCACAGTAGTGAAGGATATATCAAGCACACTCAAAGCTAAAAAGACCCGCAATAGTACGCGAACGTATCTGGCAGGTCTTTATCAAACCCCAACAGCTGCGAACAGTGATATAGGGCTCCAAGGCAACAATGTCTCATCAAACTTTTCGTAATGAAGTTTATTCACTAATTTATTGATGGATACTCTGAAAAACAACAGAAATAACCCATAATATTGAATCCTAGTATGTTTTAGAAATTAGTTTCATAATATATGAATATTCTAATGTATAATATACATTATAATTCTCAATTCAAGCACAAATGTATAGCATGAATTAAGTGCTTGCATTGAAATACTGACTGGCTAGTATGTAGAACTAGCATCAATATCAACACAGGATATACAAATATAAAACACCACAATTCACAGGGGCACAAGGCACCTGCACCACTTTGGGTGATGAATTGAATATCAACTCGGTCCTACCTGTACCGGGTCTCTAGGCGAGAAAGGTAAAGAGAACGAGCCGGAAGTTAACTCGCCTTTTATAGTGCGGGACGTTCCGCTTCCGGGGTCATGGGCATGACTTTGTTTACATAAGGTCTCGAGAGAAGGCGGAACGAAGGTTATCATCCTATTAGACCGTAGTGACGGTCAGAGTGAGGTCGAAACAGATCCAAAAGCAACAGTGGCAAGAAACCCATCAAGTGACTTAATGGTGTCCTAAAACTCCATCAGGTGAACCAATGGAGAAAAAAAAAACCCCTACTGTTCTGCTCTGGCGTTTATGAACTAGAGGCTGTATTTACAGTTAGGTAAAAATGTACATGAATGTCAAGTCAAGTCAAGTCACATTTATTTATATAGCGCTTTTCACAATACAGATTGTATCAAAGCAGCTTCACAGTGATAACATGAAAGTAGTACAACACAGATCGATAATATTGTTAAATATTAAATAATCCTAAATAATCCCGACTAAGCAAGCCAAGCAAGCCAAAAGCAAGGCGACAGTGGCAAGGAACCAAAACTCCATCAGATTGGATGGAGAAAAAACCTTGGGAGAACCCAGGCTCAGTCGGGGGCCAGTTCTCCTCTGGCTTACATTCATATTGTTTATATATAACTATTAAATATAAATATTATTTATGTCTAAAACAGCCCCATAACATATCGCAGGCGTTGAGTCGTCTCTTCACAGGCGTTGGTCTTCTCATCACAGGCGGTGGGGCATCCGAAACCCCCGTGAGATGCTGGATACAAGGCTGGACCTGACGAACGCCATTTTTCTCGGGACAAGCGTCCCGAGATAACAGCAGAAAGGCAGATGGGAAATAATTAGCATAGCTGATGTTCATAATTAGCATAGCTGATGTTCATAATAATTTCCATTGTACGGGTGTCGGTGTTAGAAAACCACTATCTCACGAACTCTCCGCAACCCAAACTCTCCGCAATGCAACTCAGCCATACGGACCGACCCGTTTGTCTAAAAGGCTATCGAGCCCCACTGGTGCGTTAAGCAATTTCAGTGGCAAACGGTTCGGTATGGCATAAAAGAGGACTGACAGGTGAGCATTATGTGAATGCTTGACTGAAGAGATGCGTCTTTAGTCTAGTTTTAAACTGTGTCAGCGAGTCAGAGCCCCGGACCGTATCGGGAAGGCTATTCCAGAGTTTTGGAGCTAGATGCGAGAACGCCCTCCCTCCTTTACTGGACTTAGATATCCTAGGAATGACCAGAAGCCTTGAATTTAGTGATCTTAAGGAACGCGGTGGATTGTAGGGCGAGAGAAGGTCTGTTAAGTACATAGGAGCTAAACCATTTAGGGCTTTATAGGTCAGTAGTAGTACTTTGTAGTTGATACGGAACTTAATAGGTAACCAGTGCAGAGATGATAAAATCGGTGTTATATGAACATATTTTCTTGACCTAGTAAGAACTCTAGCAGCTGCATTTTGGACTAACTGTAGCTTGTTTATTGAGGATGCAGGACAACCGGCTAATAAAGCATTACAGTAATCTAGTCTCGAGGTCATGAATGCATGAACTAACTTTTCTGCATCAGAGAGAGATAGCATGTTACGTAGCTTAGCAATGTTTCTAAGGTGGAAAAAGGCTGTCCTTGTAACATATGAAACATGATTTTCAAAAGATAAGTTGGGGTCTAGTATAACACCCAGGTCTTTTACTGTAGTGGATAAAGTAACAGGACATCCGTCTATATTAAGGTTTTGTTGTAAGAGATTTTGTGAGTGTTTTTTTGGACCAATAAGTAATACCTCCGTTTTATCTGAATTTAATAGCAGGAAGTTACGCGTCATCCAGCATTTTACATCTTTGAGACACTCTGTCAATTTCGAGGAGTTAGTGTTTTCGTCTGGTCGTGATGAAATATATAATTGAGTGTCGTCAGCATAACAGTGGAAATTAATTCCATGTTTTCTTATAATATTACCAAGTGGCAGCATATATATTGAGAATAGCAGAGGGCCTAAAACTGATCCTTGCGGTACTCCATAGTCTACTGACGTTATCTTTGATTTTTCCCCGTTTAAACAGACAAAATGATAACGGTCCGATAAATACGATCTGAACCAGCTTAATGCCTGTCCTTGAACACCAGTGTAGTTTTGTAGTCGATCCAAGAGTATTTTATGATCTATAGTGTCGAACGCAGCGCTGAGATCAAGTAGGACTAGTATTGAGATACAGCCTTGGTCAGAAGCTAAAAGTAAATCATTTGTAATTTTAACTAGCGCAGTTTCAGTGCTATGATGCGGTCTGAATCCTGACTGGAATTTTTCATAGGTATCATTTTCTTGCAAAAAAGAGCATAGTTGAGCGGACACAACTTTTTCTAATATTTTGGACATAAATGGAAGATTTGAAATGGGTCTGTAATTCGCTAACTTTTTTGGGTCTAATTGTGGTTTCTTAATGAGAGGTTTTATTACTGCCTGCTTGAATATTTTTGGAACATGACCTAGAGATAGAGACGAGTTTATAATATTGAGGAGAGGCTCTTCTACTGCAGGTAATAGTTCTTTTAGTAGTTTAGTGGGTATTGGATCCAATAAACATGTTGTGGGTTTAGATGCAGTGATAAGTTTATTTAGCTCCTCCTGTCCTATCATTGTAAAGCGGTGTAGTTGTTCTAGAGGGGCCATAAGTGCGGCTGAATCATAAGACACCATAGAGGATTGTACATTTATAATTGTGTTTCGGATGCTTTCTATTTTCTCGTTGAAGTAATTCATAAAGTCATTACTGCTTAACTGTAACGGTATATTTTGCTCTGGTGATGTCTGTTTGTTTGTTAGTCTAGCCACGGTGTTAAATAAAAACCTTGGGTTATTTTGGTTATTTTCGATTAGTTTGCGGAGATGTTCAGCCCTGGCTGTTTTTAGAGCCTTTTTATAACATGACATACTGTCTTTCCACGCGATTCTAAAGACCTCTAAGTTAGTTTGTTTCCATTTGCGCTCTAACTTACGGGTTTCTCTCTTGATAGCGTGCGTATCACTGTTGTACCAGGGTGCTTTAGTTTTCTCTCTAACCTTTTTTAATCTAATTGGTGCAACAATATCTAATGTACTAGAGAGAATGGTGCTCAAACTGCTAGTCATTTCCTCTAATTCATCTGTTTGTTTGGATTCACTTAGCAATTTAGATAGATCAGGTAAGGTATTTGAGAATCTATCTATAGTGGTTGGAAGGATTGTTCTGCCTGGTCTATAACGTGGTGCAACATGACATATTTCAGCAGTGCGTATTATGCAAGTCACCATGTAATGATCAGTGATGTCATCGCTTTGCGGTATAATATCTATATCAGTTGGATCGGTTCCGTACGATATAATTAAATCTAGTGTATGATTTAGACGATGAGTGGGGCCACTGATGTTTTGTTTGACCCCAAAGGAGTTTAATAAGTCTGTAAACGCAGCACCTAAAGCATCATTTGTATTATCTACGTGAATGTTAAAATCTCCAACAATTACTGCTTTATCGACATTCACCAATAGATCTGAGAGAAAGTCTGCAAACTCTTTTAGGAAATCTGCATATGGCCCTGGAGGTCCATATACAGTAGCCAAGGCTAGAGATAATATGGATTTCCTTCTTACATCTAAGAGCGTAACATTTAGCACAAGTACTTCAAATGAATTAAACCTGTGACCTGTTTTCTGAATAACATTAAAAATATCTTTATAAATTGTTGCAACACCGCCGCCACGACCGATCAGACGGGGCTCATGTTTATAACAGTATCCTGGTGGAGTAGATTCATTTAGACCGAAATATTCATTTGGTTTAAGCCAGGTTTCAGTAAGGCACAGAACATCGAAATTATTATCTGTGACCATTTCATTTACAATAACCGCCTTAGGTGTGAGCGATCTAATGTTTAGAAGACCTAACTTTAGAGATTGTTTTTGTTCACTGATATTTAGATTTTCTGGTTTAATTAGAATAAGATTTTTGCTAGATCCTGCACTACATTTATTGTTTGGTTTCACTAAACGAGGAATAGACACGGTTTCTATATAATGTTCCACACTGTGCAAATTAGTTAAGTTTGGGCAACAAAGGGTGTGTTTTGGACTTTGACTTAGTCATCTGGTCTGTAACATCTTGGAGATGTTGTCCGACAGAACAGCCGCTCCGATTCTGCTGGGGTGGAGACCATCTGAACTATACAACCTGGGTCTCTCCCAAAACAGATTCCAATTATTTACAAAGAGCAGTTTCTGGTCATTACACAGTGACGTTAACCATTCATTTAATGCAAATAATCTACTAAACCTTTCCTGTCCTTGTCGGTACGTGGGGAGCGGTCCAGACACGATGATCGTTGCTTCAGGAGCTGTGCTGCGTATCAGGGACATGTAGTCCTTCTTCAGTACCTCAGTCTGCCGCAGCCTGATACCGTTCGCTCCCGCGTGCAGCACAACAGCTCCGACGCGCTTATCGTTCAGGATCTCGGGAACCTGTGCAACGACATCAAGAACACGAGCACCAGGAAAGCAGTGAGTCCACACCTTACCTTTATCCGAGGTAGCGTGGACATGACGGATCATGGACGTGCCGATGATCACGGCGTCGTCGCGTTCCGGCTCGCGAAGAGGGGAGAAGCGGTTCCGAGTGGAGATCTCGAAGACCGGGAGGGGCGGAGAGGCAGCTCTGGTCCTGGCTCGAGTCTTCCGCTGTGTGATCCATGGTCCATGGTGTTGTGTCGGTGCCGGGGTGAATGAGGCCAGAGATGGTCGCGTCCTTCTGGGCAGATGAACACACGGAGTCGAGGAAGTCGGGTTCAAAGAGTTAATATTACTAACCACTGATTTGTGAGCGTCGGCGCGTGATGCTTCAAGCGTTGAGCGCCGATCCAACAGCTCGGCTTTCTTCACCAGCAGACCACGGATCTGTTTCTCGACGTATTCCAGCTCCTGCTTCACCGAGAAGAGCTCGAATGTGTCTTCACCTGCACTCAAAGGTAAGGTTAGACACGCATCTGATTCGTTCGCCATTATAACGGATGAACAGTAAATTAGTAGTGATACTACAAATATCACTACTAATTTAGGACAAAATGCCGGATATAACCAGTATCCTTAGTGAAACGGGTGTGTAAGGAGACGGCCGATAGGCGAGAGGCCACGCGTGAAATGCTAGCGGGCTAAAGGCTAGTAGCCGAGATTCGGAAGTTTGGATATAAGTAGCGATGTCAGAGCAATCGAATTGTTTTTTATGAGGAATAGTATCGAGGATAAGTTCACATGATATAAAAATCGAAGGTGCTTGTTTATAAATGAGTGGAAAAGAAGCAAATCAAGGATTGATGAAGAAATTCTCCGGAGCTACAAACACAAATACCGGTCGCACGCGCATGCGCAAAAGATGAACAACCTCAACAACCTTTAGAATGTCTCTAAACAGACTTTAAACGCGAACCTGGGATAAACGCTGATGACATTCACATGCGCATAAGGAATTGATTCTATAGTTTTGTGCATTTGAATAAATGTGCTGTTGAGGAAAATTTTAATCTCACATGTTTTACATATAACTATTGGATCTTATATTTTTCTATTTTATATTATCTGTTCACCTCCTATATGTAATAATGGAGGAACGTCTTTTTAGCTATCCGTGAAGAAGGTAATTTGTTTTTCCTTTATCAAGAGTGGAGTTAGGCACCAGAAATCAGGCCGGGTCTGTGGTCATCTTAGACTGGGGAGGATAGAGGGGGTTAGCAGTAAATCTGACCCGGCTAATGAGTCCTATGGCTTATGGAATTTTACAGGGAAGGCTGGGCCTGAAGTAAAATGACCTTGAGAGATATAAGAATGAACTACGGCCTGTGTTCGAGGCGTCATTTCACTTCGCAGTAATCTGTGTTGGTGACCGAGCCTTATAGTTCTTGCAAGAATAATAAACTTTTTTTCGTTTTATTAATTTGACTCTGAGTGTCTCTTACGCTGTGATGTCTGTTTATTGATTTTTTGCCTCAACAGTGCACAGGTTTGTAAATCCCTACAAAACCACGCCTGAACAAACTTGTCTATAAATTTGATACAGAATTTTGTTTTATTTTATCACTTTGTGGTAGGTATGCAAAACGAAATTCACAACGCTTTATCTTTAGAGTTGGAAAGGGATCCTTCACAGGGAGAGGCTAATTGGCACTTAAGCACTGCATTGTCATCGGGTCCAGGCTAAGCTCCTCGTCAAATCTGGATACGGCCTGGATCCCGGCAGGCTGCGGGAAAACCTTGGGATAAACCAGCGGTTCCCAAACTTTTTTTTCTTGCGCACCCCTTCTATGTCCCAACCGGGTTGGCGTACCCCCCCCCCCCCCCCCCCAAAAAAAAAAAAAACGCAACAAAGCTTTGTTTATCACCATATAAAGAATATATATTCAATATAATGCAACAAAGCTATGCACAAGCTTCCACTTTTAACTCTCTTACACGTAAGATTAAAATATTGGAAATGACCCCCCCAGCGTGAGTTTTTCGAAGCGACCGTTTTTTAGAACTTGCCACTTTAATGTTTCCATGGTGACGCATCATTGCTTGTCACGGGACACAGCATAAACTCAACACAGCACTGAACGAATCTGCTTTTGTCATTTGTCCTTTTTTAAAAAAAATATCCACAAACTTGGCCTATTAGCTAGCTAGAGCATGAAACACTGATATTCTGATTGTCAAATATGTGTAAGTGGAAGTGTGTTGTTGTTTAAACGCCTTCACAACGAGTTTACAATTTACAACAAGTCAGTTTCTCCACTTCTCACGAAATAAATGAAAGTAAGAGGCTGGTGTCACAGTCTGCCTCTGCACCGTCCTGTCTGCGTCTACTACACTACACTTCCCAGGATCCTCTTGTCTCCTCATTTGAACTCACTCCCTCATCAGCCACCTGTTCCTCGTCTTGTTCATCTGTTTCACCTGTCTTCACATCGTTATGTTTGATTCTTGCCTGTATTTAGTTCAGTTCAGTTCAGTTAGTCTTTGTCGGTCAATGTTGAATGTTACCTGGTGTTACCCTGTCTTCCTGCCTGTACTTTGAATTAAAATATTATCTTCGTGTGAATCTGGACTCCTCCTGTTCCTTCTGCCTGCTCCACACTAGTGATAACCCGCGGGTCGGGTTGGGTCGGGTAAAGAAATTGTCACTTTATTTGTGGGGCGGGTCATTATTATTTTAATTTTTTTATCCATCCCTCTTGGCACCACGATCGAGTTTACTCGACAAGATGCGTCACTGAATGCGATTTTATCAAATTGGGTGTCAAATTTCGTTCGACATCCCCTCCACTGCATGGCAGACATGTCATACTTCATCCCTGACTTAAAAAAACATCATGTTTCTCTACAAAATGTTCGGGTTACAGCACATTGAATCGCGGAGTTAGTGTGAGAGTGAGTCATTTTATCAGACCCTCTCCGCGATCGCGGCGACAGTATTGTGGTGGAGATTTTGTCTATTATCACTGGGTATGTTAGACGAGGTCGGAATATTCATAGGGGCAACGTGAAGGCAGGTTGGGGAGTCACAAGCGCGGCCAGATCTGCCTCGCGCGCATACTTGTTACACGCGAGGCAGATCTGGCCGCGCTCGCGCTGCTCGTATCATCACTTATGATCTGTGCTTTGCCATAACGAGTGATCTTTGAACTACACAGGTTGTCTACTTGTGTTTGTGTGTCATATGAATAATATCTGGCTGCCCCATATAGAGAGCCTAAGTCCCGCCCCCCCGCTTCCGGCTCATGGGACCTTATTTCGGAAAAAATATGAATGGTAGTCAATGGCGAGAGACAACTTATCTTTTTATTCCGTCTGAACTGTGCCCTCAATTACACATATGATGTTTGTCAATTTAAAAGATAATTCTGAAAGTCAAAAACGTCGCAGTTTGTCATACAACAGAAGAGTAACATTTAGTTTTATGTGAAAATCGCTCTGTGAACTACATCTCCCGGGAAGCGAAACGAGATCCGCTGCTCGTGTGTGTGCAGTCTGGTACAAAACACTCAGGTAGGACGGCGTAAGGTTACGATTATAACGTAAGATTGTAGAAAAAATGACAGACAGCCTCAGTAAAGTTAGCTTCATTCATTGAGAGAAAATGTGCGCCTTTGGGGTTTGTAGTCTTTGTAATTACGTATTTTTACAGTCTTATACCTCAACGGTTTTACATCAAACTGCGACTTTCTTTACTTTAAAATGTATCTTTTAAATTGACAAACATCATATGTGTAATTCAGGGCACAATTCAAACGAGATCAAAATATTTGTTGTCTCTCGCCATTGACTACCATTCAATATTTTTCCGAGATAAGGTCCCATGGTGGCCGACCGGAAGGGGAGGGACTTAGGCTCTCTATATGGAATCAGAGTGCCTACTATGTAGAAAATGGAAAATCTCCACAGCAAAAGGCCAACCACTAGCCTACATGCATACGGTTTGTTCTACCATTATTAGTAATGATTGTTTATTACTTACTATATACCTGATCATTCAGTATTGTGCAGTATAGCATAGGTGATGGACATTTTGGGGAGAAAGAAATGCTGCATTTTATCATTTAAACATGACTTTTCATGAAAATTCTATAATCCAAGATTGCTACCATATGACGTGATAATATAGCCTACAAATTAGATGGGGAAATTGAATCCCTACTTTGGGTCATCCTTTATATTTCTCTAATTTACATAAAGTATCTTGTTTCACTTTTAAGATATAGTCTTTTGAAATTAAGATGTCAAAATCGAAAGTTTTAGGGGAAAAACCCTCTGGCGCCTATTTCCAGCCTATATTAAATATTTGGGAATATCTATTTTCATATTTTATAAGGTTATTTGATAAGGTTACAATACGATTTTTTTTTTGAATTTCAAGAAATACAATTACAGTCAGGGGTGTTACAATGCGATTACTGTAGCAACATAGCGATTACTGTAGCGATTACTGTTGCGTGAGGTGAGGTTCCCAAACCTTTGGTGTCACGTGACACGTCATGAAAGCGACGCGCCAAGCAGCTCCCGCCGCCAGCCGGGATAACAACAACAACGGAGAAATATTGGCTATGTGAAGATGGAAGACGAGGTGCGGGAGAAATTGAAGTCAGGAATAAGGTCAGGCTGCTAAATCTAATGTTTGGAAGCGGTTCTCAGAAGTAGTTGCAGCAGGAGTATCGGATACCTGAAGTACAACTCGTGTGAAAAATCTATACAAACAGTAGCGCCACAAAACGGGCACTTCCAGCATGTCAAGACATATTTGTGGGGGGTCTAAGAAATAAAAAAATGGTTTAGCCTATTAGATGAATACAAATGCTGCTTTGTAAATGTTGAAAATGTTTATTAATATGACCCGATTTATGGTTAATATTCATATTTCGTCTGTTCTGTTGTTGCCAGTTTACAGGGCGATGCAAGCACCTTTAGGCTGAAATAAAGGCTGTTTTCATTTGCATTACAATGCCTAGTAGCTATGTCTACTTAACGATCGTGGGTGCGGTGCGGGGCGGGTTGTAAAAATAGAGACAGTGTTGCGGTGCGGGCTGGGGCGGGCCAAATAATTTCATAAAAGCGGGACCCCGCGGGTTGGAAAAAAAGCCGACCCGCGCATCACTACCCCACACCCGTGACACCTACACAATGTGTATCTCAGTGGTTCTCAACCTTTTTTGGGCCAGCACCCCCCTATCCATTCTCCAGGTCCCTGACCGCCCCCCACCCCAACTAATGCCATGTTATGAGCGAGTCAAGCGAGTGAGAGTTAACAGATGAAATAAGTACAAAATTGTAATTTAATAATACAATTAAACTCCACAGTTAATTAATACAATTGAACTCCTTTTAATTGTTGTTTGTTCTGTTTAAGTCTGTTAAATCACTGTTAAATCTGTGGTGGGTGGTCCTCAGGCCTTCTAGGGGGGTTCGGGGGCATGGCCCCCAATAAGAAAATGTTGTGCATTTTAATGTTTAATTCATCAATCTGGTGCACTTTGACAGTTCAAAATTAAAAGTTCCACCCATATTCATAGTGCAAATTAAACAAAGTAAAATTCAAATCTCTTTTAGTTGTGTCTGTGTCTACATTACACAACTACATAATATTAATCCCATGACTAGCCATATATTGTAAAACAAATGCACTAAAAAATAAAGGACGATTATTAAAGCGGTAATGTTTGCACATAGGTTTTATTACTCATTTAGGAGAGTATTGCAAGAAGCTACTTACATTAACCTAATTATTTATTTTGAAAAATAAAATGTGTTAGAAATAAAAATAAAATTATGTAAGAATAGGCCTAAAATACTTTGGTATCAGCTGGTTTTCATCAATGATATATATACAATTACAATTCATTTGTTTTTATTAACAATGAATTAATACATTACCAAAATGTGATAACAGAATATATTTAAATTATCAATTAAATTGTCATTTTCTCCTTACGGTTTTGCGAGTTATAGGCTAAACCAGTAAGGTTGACAAGTAGGCTACATTACTTAAAAATTACTATAAAATAAAACATTTTGGCATTAGGCATTGGGATTGATAATGCCTACAAATGTTTTAAAAAAGTTTTACCTTATAAAAAGATTATATTAATATAATTAATTATATTAAAATATCATATTAATGTTTTTTATTAATCCAGCAATGAATAGGCTATGTATAACAAGGAACGTCACTGACAAGAAAATAACATAACAGACCCCATCCATGGTTAAACCTGCTTATTACATGGCTATACCTACCAAATAAATCAATAATTTAAAAAAATATATATATTTTTTTATTTTTACTTTAAAAATGAGTTTATTGATTTTAAAACGATTGCATAGCTTCCGCTGTCTCTACTTAGAATCCATGGCAACGCTCGGTTTTCCATGCCAACTGTGTGTTATACTTAGCGCGGTCTGTAAGAAATAAAACAGACCGCATTCTACATTAGAATTCCACCAAGCAATCAATGTAATGAAAACAAATAATTACCGAGCTAACAGAGCTACGTAAACAGAACGAACATGAGACCCGACTGCAGACGTCAATAATGCAGCGTAATGGAATAATCTCTAGATCAAACTCCGCTTCCCGAAAGTTATAAACTGCCTTCTAAACCCAGTTAAGGGAAAAAAAATCTATTCAACAAAAACAGTGATGCAGTTAAGTGTTTTTTCGCTCAGCCGAGCCCTCTGTTGCTGGTGTGGAGCAGCCTGTGTCACGTCTTCCTGAACGTCACTCACACACTGCGTATTTTTGACATTATTGGTAGGCTACTGCTTTCAATCGTAAATCGTAATGCAATAGAAGTGAACACCAAACACCATAAAAGCTTAGTGCCTACCTACAACACTGACGGTGGACTTGCGATCAGGAGTAGAGTGGATGAATGTTTTTTTTTTTTTTTTTTTTTGAGGCTGCTGACAAATTTTTTCTACCCACGCACACACACAGACAATATGACCTCGCTCTGCGCATATGTTTTACAACATAATTTAACATATAAATAGTCCTAACACTTTTTAAATAGCCCACTTAACATGATTATTACAAATGAATTGCCAAATGCTTAAAATGAATAAAAGTAAATGAACAAAAACTTGCATTATATTTAAACTCATGAACGCCCCCCTATAACACATGAACGCCCCCCTTTCAAAAATCTTGCTTCTAACGCCCCCCCCTGTTCTCTGAACGACCCCTGGGGGGGCGGTACCGCCCCCGTTGAGAACCACTAGTGTATCTGAAATGATAAAAACTTATTATAATGAAAAAGACTATTATTGCCGCTTCCATAGACATCAGGAAAATCAGTCAGGAAATCAGGAAAATCACAAGTTAGTACTTATGTGTATTTAAATGTCTGAAATTTAAAATAAACATTATGTGGTTGAAAACACTCAATAGTTGTGATATGACAGCACTGGCTCAGTGCTGGCCCAACACACGAAAGCTCGTTTGAATTTAGAAGTTGATAACCTATATATATATATATATATATATATATATATATATATATATATATATATCCATGCAGTAGAGCAGTGTGTAGAAGAAGACAGCAGCTATTTTCTACGTTCTATCAAAAACTGATAAATTGTAGCTTTTTAATTAAAAAATATAACCGATTACAAAGGAAATGTTTACAGTTCATGTTTTTATTTTTTATTTTATTGTATGGAAAAATACCACTGAAAAAAACAGACCGCCAATACATTTTTCCTCTCGCGCACCCCCTGGTGGCAGCTCACGTACCCCTGGGGGTGCGCGTGGAACGGAGTTATATATGAAGTGTGTATCTTCTTCACTTGCTAATAATGATCTGTTAAATAATCACACTGAAAGATGATTGGATAGAATAAGGGCTGAAGGATTCCTATTGGCTGGCTAGTTCTTCGGTGCTGTGCGCCCTATGAGGCAACTATCAGTTCAAGTATGTAAGGCCAGCGGTAAGTCGTGTGAGAGCTCTGTAATTCTGTCTGTGAAATGTGTGATATATCATGAGGAACAGTAAATATATTCAAAACCAGGAAAAGTTTTTTTATTTTGGTGAAGAGTGTGAAAAATGTGTGTTTTATTATAGCGCCAGCACGAGGTGTCGTATACTGAATTATACATCAACTCTGTTCACAATGTTTTCTCAGGTACATGCTACTTTGTTTTGATTTTGTGAGAATACATTAATTTGAACTGTGCTTTATATTGTTTTATTTGTTTAACCTATATCTCGCAACGATCAGTTCAAGTATGTAAGGCCAGCGCGCCAGCACGAGGTGTGTCGGATGCTGAATTATACATCAACTTACTCTGGTCACGATGTTTTCTCAGTGAATAAACTGATGACAGACGATTTCTTGGAGTACGAGCTTTATTGAACCATAACACAATGGAGAAGCGGAAAAAAGCCCAGTTACACGCTTACCACAGTTTGGGAATCCCTGGGATAAACAAAGACACTCAAATTATCATAGATGCCATTCTTCTTATGATGTAACGAATACATCAGGATTTAAGGGAAGTGTTCTCAGTTCCGGCTGACCTAATCTATGCAGCCTAACATTGAATTATAGAAGTCTATGTGTTACTAAGTATTATGTACTTATAATACTTATAATAGGCTACTAAGTAGTCTAAGTATTATGTGTATGCTAGGGCAAAGAGATTTGTCTTTAATCGAGCTTTGAACTGACCGAGTGTGTCTGCTTCCCAGACAATGGTGGGAAGACTATTTCACAGTTTTGGTGCTAAATAGGAAAAGGATCTACCACCAGCAGTCGATTTTGATATTCTAGGTATTATTAACTAGCTGGAATTTTGAGGTCGCAATTAGGGCTGGGCGATATATCGCACGATATTGTTATGCGCATCTGATCAGTAAAGTCGGTTCCTTGATTAGTAGTAAATCACCTTCACCTGCTTTCAGATGGAGCGGCATTTACTACAAAGAGCCGTAGTTCACTGACAAGCTGAGCCAAACTGCGTTAAAATTAACGATTTTATGCGATATGGCTCAGCTTGTCAGTTATCTACGGCTCTTCGTCATGACAAAATCTCCCGTGTTAAATTAACACACCTGGGAGTGTATACGAGTACACACTCAAGAATGTTATAGTTAATGAGATAATTAAGTGATTAATTGAGTGATGATTGAGCATTATTGAAGACACCTAAAGCAGAATCACTGAAGGAGAAAATCTAAAATTGTAAGATACCGTTATGGAGATGAGTGTTTGCTTTAGTTGGGCTCTTGAACCTTATATTATTGACTTTAAATTTTAATTGGCTCTTGCATCTGAGTTATACCTGCCAGATGAATAATAAAAATATATAATGGTGTTGGTCATATTATGATGATTATTATGATTATGATATTATGATTTTCATCATTTGAAATTTATGTGTGTAATTTATTCTGTTGGTTACAGAACTGAGATTCTGCATAAATATCCAGAATGATAAATATAATATAATGGTTTTCTTCAGTTGTTTAAAAAAAACAAACAAAAAAAACTTTCTTATAGGCACACACAGACCTCAAAATTCAGTCAAAGTTTCTCAACAATGGTGACGAGCAGAATATTATAAATTACATTTCAGATCATTTGATACAATTGATACAATTCAGATCATAATTTATTCATTCCGCAATGATGGGGGCCATTAATGACTTGTGATTGGTGGGAACAAGGATTATTATTTTCACCACGGTTGAGATACACATGGTGATTTTATGTCTGTGTTTCTAAATAAAGATGAAAGTGATTTGATCAGAATAATTTTATTAAATATTTTAGCTTAAAAGAAAAATACAGATATGCTGTAGAATCACTAAACTGTTGCTAACAAGTTAAACCAATTCCACTGATAAGTTTCATTTTACAGATCACAGCATGATTATGTCAAAACATAATCAAAACTATCAGATCACACTTGTCTTTGTTCATTTGACTGTTATAAATCAATAATAGCAGACAAACAAAATTTTAAGTGAAAGTATAAGTGTCAAGAGCCCAACTAAAGCAAACACTGATCTCCATAATGGTGGCTTACAATTTGTGATTTTCTCCTTCAGTGATTCTGCTTGTTATCATCAGGTGTCTTCAATAATGCTCAATCATTACTAAATTAATCACTTAATTATCTCATTAACTTTAAAGAGTAACTAAAAACTTAACCAACTTTTTTTAGTTAATGATCTGTAAGAATGGATCTTTATTAATACCAGTCATTGACTTGAGTAACTTTTTTGACATTTGTTTATAATGTGTTCTATTTCTACAATATATGGTGTAAAAGCGTCTTAGTGCTGCCCTCTTCAGGTTGAACGGTGGCTACTCCAGTTGAATTTTCGTATTGGATTTTAGCGGTTCTTCGTGATGTATGCAGCTTTCAGCTCACAACGCGAGCTATGCCATTGGCAATATAAAAACCATTTTGTGTCGTCAAAACCACTGTAGGGAGTCAGGAATTGGAATTGTGAGTATTAAAAACGATCAGGATAAAGTGTTTTAGCATCTATTTCGTCCCCTCTATCTCCGCTGGGGTCTGCCCACTTTTTCAGCATTTTCAAATATTGCCAGTGGGTGGAGTCAGGCTCTGACGAAGGGTTTAGTTACCCTTTAACACTCTTGAGTGTTAATTTAACACTCATATCTGCATCATATCTTCCATCTGAAAGCAGTTGAAGGTGATTTACTACTAATCAAGGAACCGGCATTGCTGATTAGATGCGCATAACAATATCGTACGATATATTGCCCAGCCCTGGTCGCAATAGACATGAAGGACTATAATGCGTTAAGAGCTCAAATACTGTGAAGCTAAACCATTTAGTGCTTTGTAAGTATCAACAATGTTGACAGAACCGGGCTAATATGGTCATACTTCCTGGTTAGAATGGTAAGAACTCGTTCTGCTGCGTTTTGTACTAGCTGTAGTTTGTTTTTTAAGTGTGCAGGGCAACCACCCAGTCGAGCATTACAATAATCTAGTCTTGATGTCAAGAACGCATGAACTAATTTTTCCGCGTTTGTCAATGAGAGCATATGACGTAATTTAGAAATATTTTTAGGATGGAAAAATGCGGTTTTACAGATACAGATACTAGACATGAGACTTTCAAATGAAAGATTGGCGTCAAAGAGCACACCCAGGTTCCTTACCGACGACGAAGACATAACATACCATCAAGTGTTAGACAGTATTCTAGGTTTATTATGTGTGGATGTTTTTTGTCCAATAATCAGAATTTCTGTTTTTTCAGAATTTAGTAGTAGGAAATTACTAGTCATCCAAATTTTCTATATCAGCTATGCATTCCGTTAGTTTTGTGAATTGGTAAGTAGCCACATACATTATATCAGATAATGTAAATATAGAATGTCACAGCTCAATATGTTTTCTCTGCCTTTTCTGTTTTAATGATATTCAGAACAAAACAACTAAATGTTCCTTAATTTTAATTAACACTAACTTTAATACTAACACTAACTAACTATTCTCATCTCAATTATAAAATATAGCTGCGAGCAGCGATTGTGGGCCCAAGCCGGTGGCACCGCAACCCCGGTGCCTTTAGGTACCGCCGGCTTTGGCCCGCAATCGCTGCTCGCAGCTATATTTATATATATATATATATATATATATATATATATATATATATATATATATATATATATATATATATATATATATATATGTTTAGCCAGTGGCACCGCCACCTTGGTGCTTTTAGGGTTATTCTACATGACGTGCAAAAACGTAACCCCCGCTTTGACTGTCAAAAAGAAGTGTGCTGAAGAGCTTGCAGCAGTGAAGGCTCTGCAAAAGTGCGGATCGAGGGCACATTTTAACCACAAAGTATGCATGAGCAACCTTCTGAAAGGTCAGGTGTACATCAAGGTCTACATCTGTACTGTGTTTACATTATAGTATTTAGGGATGCGCCGATTCGATACTCAGGATTGTTATCAGCTCCGATACTGCCATCTTTGCCGGATCGGGTATATTTACACCACTTTAATCAAACTACTCTTCTTTAAAACATTACGATGTGATTTGTTTCACATGTATTTTGTTACTCTTATTGAGCTATTTTGTCCACATACAGGACTCACTGCCAATCGTACGTGCTCACATCATTCTCTTTCTGTGAAAGCTGTACTGCATTCACCAGTTTTCACTCTACAGCTGTTGACCAGAGCACTGAAATTATTTCTCACTTAAACTACAATCAAATGGATTTTCCCACACATTTTGCATTAGTCCTCTGCATGGCATTTTATTATTTTCTGCGCAGCTTCAGAAGTGCGCGCACACAGCTTAGAACACATGACACGCACACACACTCAGTCACGAGAGAGGCGCGATCGAACTCTGTGTGTGTTTGTGTGTGAACAATGGAAACTCAATTTTGTTCATACAGGAAAATATTCAGACTAATATCTTGTGGGAGCAACAGAATACATATAACTGCATTATGTAATCAGGATACAAAAATCTAGTAACTGTAATTTGTTACAGTGACTTACATCAAAAAAAGTAGTAATCAGATTGTAGTTACTTTTTGAAAAAGTATATAGTACTTAAAGCCACTTCATATAAAGTGGGACCCTTTTTTATGAAATAATTTGTAACTGTATCGGAATACATTTTTAAAGTAACCCTCCCAAGCCTGGTCTTGTGTGGACGTCCGTTACTTTCACTTTTTAAGTTAGTGCTTTTTAAGGCCCCAATCCTACTCTATTACTGTGTGGATATTGATCCAATAGTTCTACCTAATTTTGAACACAAGAGGGCAGTATAGCACTATGAATGATTTTTTACTCTTTTGACTAAAACATTCTGGCTGTTTTTAAAATTAGACATAATTCTTAAATTTAAAAAGGAATAAAATGGCTGTAGTTCCAATATTGGTATAGTCTTATAGAAAAATAAATGGTGAATAATAATTTTTTTAGAAGATATGAGACGTTTCCTGATTCTCTTTTTGACATAATCCCTCGCCATAGCAAAACTGTTTGACATAATAAATATCCGTTCATCTTTAATGTATTTTCATAATTTTTAAGAAGTTTGGTGGGAATAATTAAAAAACACTTAAGAGGGGGTAATAAAAATGTAAAGGCTGGTTTTGCAAAACATTCACATACAGACCAAAATAACCGACTTCCTGTTGGGCTGGCTTAAAGTTGTTTGGGCTAATGAGATCTATATGTGTACTGAGTTTAATATTATTACATGCAAGTGTGTTTGATTTATGGACCAAATTTTCAGACCAAGTTTATGGACCAAGTTAATTTAATTAATAAACTAATTATATAAAACTATTGTCAATGCAGTACAATTAAACTGGTTATAAGCCATTACTTATAAAAAATAAAAAACTTATTTAAAAAATACCAGGCTTAAGGCATTTATTTTCTTTTATGCAGGCTACACACACAGCAGTGAAATAGTTAATCCCCTCCCCCTGCACACACACACAGACATGCACACACACAGACAGGCAAACACACAGACAGAGACAGAGATGTAGGCTCAAACAGAGCATGACCAGATTCAAACAAACATATCTGACTTTCTGTGGGTCCAAGCTAATGAGTGTCAATTAGAAAGTTGTCCGGCTCGAGGAGTACAATATACATACTGATTTTTGTAACTGTAGATAAAACTAACAACCCCACTTTTGTCAAAAGGTGGCGCTACTGAGCCCTCACCACGCCCATTTCTGAAACTTTGCACATGTCTACTGGCTAATAAATGTGATGTGTCTGATGAGTTTCATGCAATTTGAAGCATGCTAAGGGTCTCAAAAGCATCCTAAAAGAATGGTAAAGTTTGATGCATCGCCAACGGCAACAGTTTCAAAGATATCAAGAATCCATTCACAGGTCTTCATCTGCTGTATGTTTACATTATACAGATGAAGTTTGAAGCAAATCGGGTTAAAATAAGAGGGTGATTTTAAAGCATTTTGAAAGTGACACACTTCCTGCTGCCAGTTGGTGGTGCTATAACTTTGACACACAATAGTCACATCCATGTGATCGTCCTCTTACAGCGAACACACTCCTGAAGTTTCATCAAGATCGGTTGATGTATGCTGAAGTTATGACACACTTCCTGTTTCACGTTTCTCGCCATGATTTCATTTCCTCGCCACGGCCAAACCGTTCGAGATATCAAAAATCCCCTCGCAAACTTTCATCCTCAATGTCTTGACTTCACGCTGACTGAGTTTCGTAGAATTTGGATAAGAGCTCTAGGAGGAGTATTAAAAATTCCATTGCAAGTGTTTTACAAAGAACCTTAAATAACCGACTTCCTGTTGGGCTGGGGTAAAAAGTAAAAGTGCGACGTATATATGAAATGATGAGATCAACATGTGTACCGAGTTTCATATTAGTACATACAAGCGTGTTTGATTTATGGACCAAGTGTTCGGACCCCTTTCCAGGTGGCGCTGTCGAGCCCCCCTGCCACGCCCGGGTACCATCTTCAGCCCGGCCCTAATGGCCGCGGGTTCTGACCCGTGTGCAAAGAGTTTTTGAGCATGTTAAGGGCCCCAAAAGTGCCCAAATAGTCGTATAAATAATAATAATAAGAAGAAATATAGCTGCGAGCAGCGATTGCGGGCCCAAGCCGGTGGCACCGCAACCCCGGTGCCTTTAGGTAACTAAAGGCACCGGGATAGCGGTACCGCCGGCTTTGGCCCACAATCGCTGCTCGCAGCTATATTTATATATATATATATATATATATATATATATAAAGCCGGTGGCACCGCCCCCTTGGTGCTTTTAGGGTTGTTCTACTTGACATGCAAAAACATAACCCCCACTTTGACTGTCAAAAAGAAGTGTGCTGAAGAGCTTGCATCAGTGAAGGCTCTGCAAAAGTGCACATTGAGGGCACATTTTAACCACAAAGTATGCGTGAGCAACCTTCTGAAAGGTCAGGTGTACATCCAGGTCTACATCTGTACTGTGTTTACATTATAGTATTTAGGAATGCGCCGATCCGATACTCAGGATCGGTATCAGCTCCGATACTGCCATCTTTGCCGGATCGGGTATATTTACACCACTTTAATCAAACCACTCTTCTTTAAAACATTATGATGTGATTTTTTTCACATGTATTTTATTACTCTTATTGAGCTATTTTGTCCACACACAGGACTCACTGCCAATCGTACGTGCTCACATCATTCATTCTCTTTCTGTGAAAGCTGTATACTGCACTCACCAGTTTTCACTCTACAGCTATTGACCAGAGCACTGAAATTATTTCTCACTTAAACTACAATCAAATGGATTTTCTCACACATTTTGCGTTAGTCCTCCGCATGGCATTTTATTATTTTCTGCGCAGCTTCAGAAGTGCATGCACACAGCCTAGAACACATGACACGTACACACAGTCACGAGAGAGGCGCGATCGAATGTGTGTTTGTGTGCGAACAATGGAAACTCCTTTTTGTTCATACAGGAAAATATTCAGACTAATATCTTGTGGGAGCAACAGAATACATGCAATGGCATTATGTAATCAGGATACAAAAATCTAGTGAGTTACATCAAAAAAAGTAGTAATCAGATTGTAGTTACTTTTTGAAAAAGTATATAGTACTTAAAGCCATTTAATATAAAGTGGGACCCTTTTTTATGAAATAATTTGTAACTGTATCGGAATACATTTTTAAAGTAACCCTCCCAAGCCTGGTCTTGTGTGCACGTCCGTTAATTTCACTTTTTAAGTTAGCGATTTTTAAGGCCCCAATCCTACTGTATTACCTATTATACTGTATTGCCAACTGTATTAATGTGTGGATATTGATCCAAAAGTTCTACCTAATTTTGAACACAAGAGGGCAGTATAGCACTATGAATGATTTTTTTCTTTTTTGACTAAACCATTCTGTCTGTTTTTAAACTTAAACATAATTCTTAAATTAAAAAAGGAATAAAATGGCTATAGTTCCAATATTGGTATAGTCTTATACAGTGTTGGGGTAGTTACTCAAAAAAGTAATTAGTTACTAGTTACTTCTGTAAATTGTAATGAGATTACTTTACTAGTTACTGCGTTGGAAAAATAACTTCACTACTTATTACTTTACTTTCCTGTTTCTTAATTTACCGTGTAAATTAGCCTTGTGGCCTATAGGCAGAGTGACTAGAACCTATGCAGGAGCGGATAACCGCGTACGCACAGCAGAAGTGGAAGTGAAAGGGCGTACTTATATCCGTCCTGTTGCCCGTTTAGTTAAGCTGCCATCATGGGAAGATGAGGAAGAAAATAGTAACAGACATTGAGACTTTCCTAACTAATTACAAATTTAGAAACTAAATTTGGGGGCGGCTATGTAGGAAAGTCTTCCCCTTTAACTGCACTTTTATGTTTCAACGCTAGAGGGCACATGTCTTTCACTTTACTAATAATGTCCCCTTTAAGATCATGCACTTCATACACCGCACGCGCTGGGTCACGATGAACATGTAATCTTCAAAGTTGTGTGCGTTCGTGGTAGAAAAGTAAGTTTATTTCTTATTTCATGTAGAAACGTGCACTATAATAATGTTGTTTATATTATTATTAGGGTGTAATAATCTTACAAGTTGTTTGTGCACCAGATAATGTTATTCTATACTCTGTCAGAAATGCTAATCGATGTCAGAAAGCTAACGTGCTAGTTCCTCAGACAATGTTATAATGTGTTGTCATATTAACATTTAAAATGTTAATCTGTTGCCATTTTACAGTTATTTGACATGCTACACTATTATAACTGTGGAAATTGCTTGTAAATTGTTGATTGTTGATCTTATGTTCATTATGATCACATATGTAGCAATTTAACAATGACTGTAATATTATTTTGTCTAATTTGTACTATTATCCTTTGTTTCAGACCACACACACACACACACACACACCCACATGTACACATCCGTGTATCTGTTCTTTATATGCCCAGCATATTAAAGTTTTGGATGTAACTCTCCGAGCCCTTACTCTCTTACCGGAGTCACCAGTCTTTAAGGCCTATCTGAACAATCCAGAGTTCCATCTCTACACATACTTTGTGGTTAAAATGTGCCCTCGATCCGCACTTTTGCAGAGCCTTCACTGCTGCAAGCTCTTCAGCACACTTCTTTTTGACAGTCAAAGCGGGGGTTACGTTTTTGCACGTCATGTAGAATAACCCTAAAAGCACCAAGGTGGCGGTGCCACCGGCTAAATATATATATATATATATATATATATATATATATCTGCGAGCAGCGATTGCGGGCCAAAGCCGGCGGTACCGCCATCCCGGTGCCTTTAGTTACCTAAAGGCACCGGGGTTGCGGTGCCACCGGCTTGGGCCCGCAATCGCTGCTCGCAGCTATATATATATATATATTTAGGGCCCAAGCCCTGAAAGGGCGAAGGCCCTATTGTTTTCCTTAGGATTATTATTATTAGGGCCCAAGCCCTGAAAGGGCGAAGGCCCTATTGTTTTCCTTAGGATTATTATTATTTATTTTTTTAGGGCCCAAGCCCTGAAAGGGCGAAGGCCCTATTGTTTTCCTTAGGATTATTTATTTATTTATTTATTTATTTTTTTTTTCTAACGACTATCCGGGCACTTTTGGGGCCCTTAACATGCTCAAAAACTCTTGAAACTTTGCACACAGGTCAGAACCCGCGGCCATCAGAGCCGGGCAGAAGCTGGTACCCGGGCGTGGCAGGGCGGCTCATCAGCGCCCCCTGGAACAGGGTCTGAACACTTTGTCCATAAATCAAACACGCTTGCATGTAATAATATGAAACTCGGTACACATGTCAATCTCATCGTTTCATATATTCATCGCACTTTTACTTTTTACCCCAGCCCAACAGGAAGTCAGATATTTACGGTTGTTTTTAAAACGCTTGCAATGGAATTTAATGTACTCCTCCTAGAGCATTCATCCGCATGGAACGAAACTCGGTCAGCCTGAAGTCAAGACATAGACGATCAAAAATTGCGAGGGGATTTTTGATATCTCGAACGGTTTGGCTGTGGCGAGGAAACAAAATTATGGTGAGAAACGTGAAACAGGAAGTGTGTCCTAACTTCAGCATACATTAACCGATCTTGATGAAACTTCAGGAGTGTGTTCGCCGTAAGAGGACGATCACATGGATGTGACTATTGTGTGTCAAAGTTATAGCGCCACCAACTGGCAGCAGGAAGTGTGTCACTTTCAAAATGCTTTGAAATCACCCTCTTATTTTAACCCGATTTGCTTCAAACTTCATCTGTATAATGTAAACATACGGCAGATGTAGACCTGTGAATGGATTCTTAATATCTTTGAAACTGTTGCCATGGTGACGCATCAAACTTTACCATTCTTTTAGGATGCTTTTGAGACCCTTAGCATGCTTCAAATTGCATGAAACTCCTCAGACACATCACATTTATTAGCCAGTAGACATGTGCAAAGTTTCAGAAACGGGCGTGGTGAGGGCTCAGTAGCGCCACCTTTTGACAAAAGTTGGGTTGTTAGTTTTATCTACAGTTACAAAAATCAGTATGTATATTGTACTCCTCGAGCCGGACAACTTTCTAATTGACACTCTTTAACTAGGACCCACAGAAAGTAAGATATGTTTGTTTGAATCTGGTCATGCTCCCTTTGAGCCTACATCTCTGTCTCTCTCTGTGTGTGTGTTAGTAGGGGGAGGGGCTTAACTTAACCATTTCAGTGCTGTGTGTTTTTTTTTTCTGCTATGTAATTTCTTAATACATTTCTTAAGCCTGGTATGTTTTAAATAAGTTTTTATTTTAATTTTTATAAGTGAATGCATAATATAACCAGTTAAATTGTAGTGCATTGACAATAGTTTTATATAATTAGTTTATTAATTAAATTAACTTGGTCCATAAACTTGGTCCAGCTGCGAGACTGACAGGTCTGACTGTCTGACACTGGCCAATCGGAATCAAGAGCGGAGAAGCGGCCGCTCCCATAGGCAGTATAGTATCTCCCCGCCCTGTGGAGGCATTCCTCTGGTCTCGTGAAGTTTCTCGCCGGTCTCGTCTCTGAGACCCCTACACCTGGTATTAAAATGCGATCTGTATCCAGATAAGTTATCCGGATAATAAAAAAGAAATATCAATGCAAGGTATTACGTTGTGATCGGATTGTGATCGATTTGCCTGACCATCTGGAGGTAGTCTGGCTCGCATTGTGTTCGGATCTTTACGTGTAAACGCAATCTGGTTGTTGATATCACACATGTATATTTTACTCCTCCCAAAAATGCTAAAAAATAAACGAGTGAGAGCGTTTACAGGCTGTCATAGTCAGACATGACAGCGCTACTGCGACACGCATATCACCGCCGCAGATGAGCAGCAGCTGAGCGTCAAACCAACGTGCAAACATCGCAAATAAAAGTGAAAGTAAGTCAGAGACGCTTAATCATCTACACAATCATCTTCAAGTAAAGAAAGAAATGATCTCTTGACTCTTACAAGGGCTGTTGCCACTCTCTCTTATTGATGTCTATTGATGAAATTAGCTGATGATCAATAAAATGCATGCTAATATCTGTAATAAACAACCGACAAAATTACTGTATGATGGTGTAAATAAAGAATCAGTCCAGCATCGCCATGTCAGTGTGTATTGATTCATCATTGTCTCTTCATAGTTTGCAAGAGACATTTAATAAACTGAGCGTATTTGATAAACTGAGCGTAGCCTATTCATCTGACTGTCAATATAACCTCATTCTTTTTAATGATCAGAAGAACGCGTATCGACTACCGTTACAGTACAATATGTCCTAACTACACACGACGCCGCGACACGCGATAAAAGGTATCTTTTCCATGTTAATCAGAGTTTTTGTCCTAACCAGACGCGACGGCGACATGCGAAGTTTCTAATTTAGAAACGGTTCCTATTTCTGCGACGTCGCGGCTGACAGAATGAAGAAATTACACTGAGTACACATTATTTATTTTTAGTTAAAAATAGGTCACTGTGCCACAAGCCATAACGGATAATTTACCTCAGATGTTGAAAGCATTATAGTGTTCAAAATGAATTATGCAAACATACGACTGTACTTCATAACAACGACAATAACTGGCAGATGCCACCAAATGTGTTAAAATAAATGAATTATTTGCTGGACTTAAGTGAAAAGGAAAGCCATTTAATGACCATAGCACATAGTTGACATGAAAAAAGGAGTATTTTGCATATAAATATGCACATATAGCCTATACATATTTTTTCGATTTGTATCCCTGAAAGTGCCTGGCAGAAGCCTATATCTGTCTGTCTGTGTCATAAATGTGAAAATAATATTATCTACTGTCTGTGTCATAAATGTGAACATAAACTAGGCCTATATTTCATGAGGTGAAACATCACTGCCAGGAGCTAAAGAATAGGGGAGCGCGGGGATAAATGTAGGCACGCGGGGTTAAATGTAACACGGACATTTTACATAGTTTGTCAGTATCTAGCCGGCTGTCTTTCCGCTCTTTTTCTCTTGCTGCCAGAAGACGGTCTCCCGCGAATTTGCGGAACGTTTTGATTATATTTCGTGAAGATAATGGACAAAGAGTGTTTTGACATCATGAAAGTAAATTTTTTCATCGTAGATTTTTTTCTGTTTCCGGGTTGGATGTATACGCGTCCAAATCTAACTTTATATTGCCTTAATCACTGTCTTGTTGGCTCAAACACAGCACCGTTTTGAAACATGTCAGTAATTCCTAGCGACTGTTAGCTAGGTTTAAAATATGTAATACACAGCGGGGTTAGTTGACACAGTGTTCCAACTGCTGCCACAATGATAATCAAATGAAAACGGAGCCACACAACTTTTCAGGTTTGAGTATACATTTAACTTTGGTGGACTTTCACAAACAATGATGTAATTTAAAATGTTTAAAATTTAGTGCACTATGAATGATAGCTTATTTCTTTATTAAAAATATGGCCTGTTTTTAATGTAATAAACCATTTAAATTTTTATTCTAAGCTCATTTGTATTATTATTAATGTTAATTATTATTAATAATAATAATTGTACATGCAGCTGCCACACAAATCTAATTTAATTGCAATTACAATATTTATATGTTTATTTTATTTTATTTATTATTATTTATTGCAAAACCGTGCAGCCCTTTTCTACGTCTCTAGCTATGATATTGATCCATAACAAAAGGATGATTGGATGAGGAATTAAAAATGTCATTATTCACCATTTATTTTCTATAAGACCAGTGTTGGGGGTAACAAGTTACAAACGAGTTTGGGTAAGTAAAGTAACGCATTACCCTGAAAATATTGGTAACTACACTACTTTACTATACTAAAGGAACGCGCTGTCCTGCGTTACCCAAGCCGTGTTTGCCTGTGTGGAGAGTTCCGTCTAGTGGTGCGTGCGCGCCGTTGCCATAGAGACCGATTTGAGTGAGAGAGAGGGAAGTGGAGAGAGACGGGTTTCAAAAAATGGCAATATTCACATTACTTTCAGTTTATTGCTCGAAAGCACAAAAATATTTGAGTGAAATGTAGGCTATAGTAAATCCTAAGATTATTATTTGTGACATTAGAACAAAATATGTGGATATAAAAACATGTAAATAGGCTAGGCTAAAGAACTAAATGAACGATCTCTATTTTCTAATTTCACTAAACATTTCATTAAGTTTCGTGGACATTTTATAAAACATGGATCTTAGGCTCATTTTGTAAACATAAATAACTGATTTAGATGCGCAAACTGGGTGCCGTTGCGGAGATGTAGGCTCCATGTTCGGTGCAGGTTCGGCTTCTTGTCGTTCATCCTCGGATGCGGCATCGCGTGGGCTGTTTGCGCTCGTTCGGACGCGTCAAGTAAAAACAAGGCTCGAAAGTCTTGGAAAACGAAATGAACAGGATTGTTGCAGGGTTCATTGTAGAAGACATGCTTCCCCCGTCGACCATTAATTCCCCAGGTTTAGAAAAATACATTTTATATTAGGATTAAGAATTTTATGGGATAAAGTGACCTTTATTTTATTATTTTTCATTGACATCTTTTTTTTTTTTTATTATTATTATTACCATGAGTCGAATAAAAAGCTGGTTTTGTTCTCAGGAGAAGAGTTTTATTCTCCCAGCCTGTTATGAAACTTCTGTGATAAACACCATTTTAAAATTTTGAATTTTGAACCACATTTTGTTTGTGAATTTTACAGTGCGGCATATTTATTTGTGCAGACAGGGATATTGTTCTTTCATGTCATTTTGTATACATTTTTACAATAAAGTGATGATAGGGCAAAAACTGATATGATGTTTGTCCATGTAGGCTACACGGTAAATTAAGAAACAGGAAAGTAAAGTAATAAGTAGTGAAGTTATTTTTCCAACGCAGTAACTAGTAAAGTAATCTCATTACAATTTACAGAAGTAACTAGTAACTAATTATTTTTTTTGAGTAACTACCCCAACACTGTATAAGACTATACCAATATTGGAACTATAGACATTTTATTCCTTTTTTTAATTTAAGAATTATGTTTAAGTTTAAAAACAGACAGAATGGTTTAGTCAAAAAAGAAAAAAATCATTCATAGTGCTATACTGCCCTCTTGTGTTCAAAATTAGGTAGAACTATTGGATCAATATCATTAGGTAGAACTATTGGATCAATATCCACACATTAATACAGTTGGCAATACAGTATAATAGGTAATACAGTAGGATTGGGGCCTTAAAAATCGCTAACTTAAAAAGTGAAATTAACGGACGTGCACACAAGACCAGGCTTGGGAGGGTTACTTTAAAAATGTATTCCGATACAGTTACAAATTATTTCATAAAAAAAGGGTCCCACTTTATATTAAATGGCTTTAAGTACTATATACTTTTTCAAAAAGTAACTACAATCTGATTACTACTTTTTTTGATGTAACTCACTAGATTTTTGTATCCTGATTACATAATGCCGTTGCATGTATTCTGTTGCTCCCACAAGACATTAGTCTGAATATTTTCCTGTATGAACAAAAAGGAGTTTCCATTGTTTGCACACAAACACACATTCGATCGCGCCTCTCTCGTGACTGTGTGTGCGTGTCATGTGTTCTAGGCTGTGTGCATGTACTTCTGAAGCTGCGCAGAAAATAAAATGCCATGCGGAGGACTAACGCAAAATGTGTGAGAAAATCCATTTGATTGTAGTTTAAGTGAGAAATAATTTCAGTGCTCTGGTCAATAGCTGTAGAGTTAAAACTGGTGAGTGCAGTATACAGCTTTCACAGAAAGAGAATGATGTGAGCACGTACGATTGGCAGTGAGTCCTGTGTGTGCACAAAATAGCTCAATAAGAGTAATAAAATACATGTGAAAAAAATCACATCATAATGTTTTAAAGAAGAGTGGTTTGATTAAAGTGGTGTAAATATACCCGATCCGGCAAAGATGGCAGTATCGGAGCTGATACCGATCCTGAGTATCGGATCGGCGCATTCCTAAATACCATAATATAAACACAGTACAGATGTAGACCTGGATGTACACCTGACCTTTCAGAAGGTTGCTCACGCATACTTTGTGGTTAAAATGTGCCCTCAATGTGCACTTTTGCAGAGCCTTCACTGATGCAAGCTCTTCAGCACACTTCTTTTTGACAGTCAAAGCGGGGGTTATGTTTTTGCATGTCAAGTAGAATAACCCTAAAAGCACCAAGGTGGCGGTGCCACCGGCTTTATATATATATATATATATATATATATATATAAATATAGCTGCGAGCAGCGATTGCGGGCCAAAGCCGGCGGTACCGCCATCCCGGTGCCTTTAGGCACCGGGGTTGCGGTGCCACCGGCTTGGGCCCGCAATCGCTGCTCGCAGCTATATTTATATATATATATTTTATTTTTATTTTTTTTTCTAACGACTATTCGGGGCACTTTCGGGGCCCTTAACATGCTCAAAAACTCTTGAAACTTTGCACACGGGTCAGAACCCGCGGCCATCAGAGCCGGGCTGAAGCTGGTACACGGGCGCGGCAGGGCGGCTCGTCAGCGCCCCCTGGAACAGGGTCTGAACACTTTGTCCATAAATCAAACACGCTTGCATGTAATAATATGAAACTCGGTACACATGTCGATCTCATTGTTTCATATATACATCGCGGTTTTACTTTTTACCCCAGCCCAACAGGAAGTCAGATATTTACGGTTGTTTTTAAAATGGATGCAATGGAATTTAATGTACTCCTCCTAGAGCATTCATCCGCATGGAACGAAACTCGGTCAGCCTGAAGTGAAGACATAGAGGATCAAAAATTGCGAGGGGATTTTTGATATCTCGAACGGTTTGGCTGTGGCGAGGAAACAAAATTATGGTGAGAAACGTGAAACAGGAAGTGTGTCATAACTTCAGCATACATCAACCGATCTTGATGAAACTTCAGAAGTGTGTTCGCTGTAAGAGGACGATCACATGGATGTGACTATTGTGTGTCAAAGTTATAGCGCCACCAACTGGCAGCAGGAAGTGTGTCACTTTCAAAATGCTTTGAAATCACCCTCTTATTTTAACCCGATTTGCTTCAATCTTCATCTGTATAATGTAAATACACGGCAGATGTAGACCTGTGAATGGATTCTTGATATCTTTGAAACTGTTTCCGTGGCGACGCATTAAACTTTACCATTCTTTTAGGATGCTTTTGAGACCCTTAGCATGCTTCAAATTGCATGAAACTCGACAGACACATCACATTTATTAGCCAGTAGACACATGCAAAGTTTCAGAAACGGGCGTGGTGAGGGCTCAGTAGCGCCACCTTTTGACAAAAGTGGGGTTGTTAGTTTTATCTACAGTTACAAAAATCGGTATGTATATTGTACTCTTCGAGCCGGACAACTTTCTAATTGACACTCATTAGCTAGGACCCACAGAAAGTCAGATATGTTTGTTTAAATCTGGTCATGCTCTCTTTGAGCCTACATCTCTGTCTTTGTCTGTGTGTTTGCCTGTCTGTGTGTGTGCATGTCTGTGTGTTTGTGCAGGGGGAGGGGGCTTAACCATTTCACTGCTGTGTGTCTCGCCTGCAGAAAAAGAAAATACATTTCTTAAGCCTGGTATGTTTTAAATAAGTTTTTTTTATAAGTAAAGGCTGTAGTTCGGTTCTCGGCGGGTGATGGAAGAAGACAAAGGGGTCGGCGGATACAGGAGCTCGTGTGCTTTATTAAACAATAATACTCGTTTCACAGCGCCTCAGCGCACTTCACAATCACTCAGTCTCAACAGAACAAACTCTTTCCAGCACATTCACAGCTTCTTTCGTCGTATCACTCTTTCCAGCTGACACAGATCACTCCAGTCCAGCACACAAGCTCCCAGTCTCTCTCTCAATGAAGCGTCCGCCGGGCCCGCTTACATACTCTCCCAACGCCAATCACTGCAATCACAGACAGGTGTTTATCATTTGCACTTGACCCGCTTACTTCCCGCTCCACTCCTCCTCAGCTCTCCCGCTGCAGACCGCGCTGAACCACGCCCCCCATGCCACATACCCCCACCGCCCGACTCAGGCCTGGGAGCCGTCCGGCCTGCAGCCTCCCTCCCCCCCCCCCCCTCCGGGAGAGGAAGTCAGCCACAGCCATCTGTGCACCCGGCCTGTGGATCACCTTGAACTTGAAAGGTTGTAGCGCCAGATACCAACGGGTGATCCGCGCGTTGACATCTTTCATGCGGTGGAGCCACTGCAAGGGAGCGTGGTCAGTACAGAGGGTGAACTCCCGACCCAGGAGATAATAGCGGAGGGTGAGAACGGCCCACTTGATAGCTAACGCCTCTTTCTCAATGGTGCTGTACATAGTCTCATAGTCATTCCGCTTGCAGCTGTTGAATGTCAGCGATCTGGGACGGCGAGAGGTGGTCTCCACAAGCGGCCAGAGAGCGGGATTGTACTTTTACATTCGCCTCTGGCCCGAGATCCTCCTCCCCACTCACCACCGTCGCCAGCATCGCTGACTCCACCTCATTCCACTTTTTAAGGAGATTGAGGTGGTATACTTGATGTGCTCCCCCCCTATCCGAACGAACGATTTCATAGTTAAGATCATTAACTCGCCGTGTAACCACAAACGGTCCTTGCCACTTGGCGAGTAATTTCGAGCTGGATGTGGGAAGTAATACGAGCACTTTATCTCCCGGTGCAAATTTCCGTAGTTTAGCCCCCCTATTGTACAGCCGACTTTGTTTATCCTGTGCCTGTAACAAATTCTCCATGGAGAGCCGCCCCAAAGTGTGGAGTTTTGTTCGCAGGTCCAGGACATATTGAATTTCATTTTTACTATTAGAAGGTCCGTCCTCCCAAGCCTCCCTAAGCACATCCAATACCCCACGGGGCTGGCGTCCATAGAGAAGCTCGAAGGGGGAAAACCCCGTGGAGGCTTGCGGGACCTCCCGTACAGCGAACAAAAGGGGTTCTAACCACTTATCCCAATTTTTGGCGTCTTCCCGCACGAACTTACGAATCATGGATTTTAACGTGCGATTAAATCGTTCCACCAAGCCGTCTGTTTGTGGGTGGTAGACGCTGGTGCGAATCGATTTAATGCCCAATAACTCGTACAGTTCGCGTATAGTACGTGACATAAACGCCGTGCCCTGATCGGTGAGAATCTCCTTCGGGATTCCCACCCGGGAGATTAATTGAAACAGCGCACTCGCAACACTTTTAGCCGAGATATTGCGAAGTGGCACCGCCTCCGGGTATCGCGTTGCATAATCCACCAGGACTAATGCAAAGCGATGCCCCCGTGCTGACCGCTCTAATGGCCCGATGAGGTCCATCCCAATTCGCTCGAAGGGAACCTCGACTAACGGCAGGGGGCACAATGGTGCTTTACTATGGGCCGGTGGGTTCACTAACTGACATTCACGACAAGACGCGCACCACCTGCGCACGTTCTCATGAATGCCCGGCCAAAAGAATCGGGCCATTAGACGGTTTAACGTGGCTGCCTGCCCGAGGTGTCCAGCCATCGGATTACAGTGAGCCGCCTGGAATAGCAATTCCCGACGGCTCTTAGGAACTAACAACTGGGTTGTATCTTGTTTTGTCTGGGTGTCCTGGGTCACCCGATACAACCGGTCTTTAATCATGGCAAAATAAGGGTACGTGAGCGGCTGCTCTGGCTGTATCGGCTGTCCGTCAATGACCTGGACCCGTTCAAACGCGTTTTTTAGCGTGTCATCCCGGGACTGTTCCAGAGGAAAATCATCACGGAGCGAAAAGATGGGTATTTCGGTCCCGCTCCGTTCCTCTGGACCAGCCGCCAACGGTCCCGGTACAGCCTCACCAGCCCGAACAGTCGCCCCCCCCCCGGTGCCGTTGTTTCTGCCCAGGAGCACCCGCACACAAGCAAGCCAATAGTGATTGAAACCCCGGCCAATTAGTTCCCAAAATCAGCGGGTGCCGGAGGTGCGGATTAACTGCCACCTCCACACTATGTTTTTGTCCCCTAAATTGGATTATAACTGGCACAACGGGATAACCCATCACCTCGCCGTGCACACACCGCACCATAACCTCGCGGCTCTTATCCAATGCCGTCGGCTGAATCAAACTTTGGTGGATGGAGGTCTGGTTACAACCTGAATCCACCAAAGCTTGATACGTATCCCCCTTAATACTCACTGGTATTTGATACAGCCCAGTCTGATCGGGGGCGGCCTGTGGCGCATAGGGGACCCGAATGAAGGTGTCCACTTCCATCACTGGACACCTATCAATAAAGTGCCCCGGGTCCCCACAACGCCAACAGGCCGGCCCGGGCCTCCCCGCCACTCCGGCGGCGGGAAGCGGGTCAAGGGATTGGCGAGGGGAGAGCGCGGGGCCAGAGAACGGGGAAGCGCTCCCGGTCGGGGATCCTCCTCGAGCTGGAGCCCGGGTCGCTGGAGTCGCCTCAGTGCTCGGTCCGGGTCTCCAGCGGGGTGCCGGTCGCGGGGGTATTCCGCCTCGGGACCTGGGAGCGGGGACAGGGCGAGAGAGAGAGGGAGGGGGAAGAGAGAGAAAAGATGGTTGGGGTTCGCCAACCCCCGGGCACGCCACCAGCTGATCCTCCGCCAATGTGATGGCCCGGTCCAGCGTCGTCGGTCGGTGGCACTGGACCCACTGCGCAGTTTTCTTTGGCAGCTTCGCGATGAACTGCTCCAGTACCACCAGCTCGACGACTCCGTCGATGGTGCGTCCGTCGGCCACCAGCCATTTGCGGCAGGCGTCCCGGAGCTGCTGTGCGAAGGCGAAGGGTCGGCCGACCTCCCCCAGCTCTGGGGACCGGAACCGCTGACGGCTTTGCTCCGGAGACCGACCGACCCGCTGCAGGATGGCACGCTTGAGGTCCTGGTAGACCAGGAGGCTGCTGACCGGCAGTTGTTGGGCAGCGAGCTGCGCCTCCCCGGACAGCAATGGGATGAGGCGCAGCGGCCAGTCAGCTTCCGGCCATTTCCCAGCCGCGGCCGACCTCTCAAAGAACCTCTCCGTCGAATCGTCGCTCTTGCTGCTCCCCCATCTTCAGCAGGGCTGCTTGGTGTTGTTGATGCAAGCCCGCGAGCCCCTGGATGATCTCCGCAAACGGCGTTGACATCGGATTTCTGGCGGCGGCAGCGGCTTCTTCCATCCCGGGTTTCAGCACCAGTGTAGTTCGGTTCTCGGCGGGTGATGGAAGAAGACAAAGGGGTCGGCGGATACAGGAGCTCGTGTGCTTTATTAAACAATAATACTCGTTTCACAGCGCCTCAGCGCACTTCACAATCACTCAGTCTCAACAGAACAAACTCTTTCCAGCACATTCACAGCTTCTTTCGTCGTATCACTCTTTCCAGCTGACACAGATCACTCCAGTCCAGCACACAAGCTCCCAGTCTCTCTCTCAATGAAGCGTCCGCCGGGCCCGCTTACATACTCTCCCAACGCCAATCACTGCAATCACAGACAGGTGTTTATCATTTGCACTTGACCCGCTTACTTCCCGCTCCACTCCTCCTCCGCTCTCCCGCTGCAGACCGCGCTGAACCACGCCCCCCATGCCACAAAGGCATATAACCAGTTTAATTGTAGTGCATTGACAATAGTTTTATATAATTAGTTTATTAATTAAATTAACTTGGTCCATAAACTTGATCTGAAAATTTGGTCCATAAATCAAACACACTTGCATGTTATAATATGAAACTTGGTACACATATAGATCTCATCGGTTCATATATACTTCACACTCTTACTTTTTACCCCAGCCCAACAGGAAGTCGGCTATTTAGGGTTGTTTAAATCGATGATTTTGTGTGTGTGGGGTGGGGTGGGGTGGGGTGGGGGGGGGGTGTTGTGGGGGGGTAGGTATGATTACTATTAAAGAGTTCGCATATTCACTTTTCTTGAAAATATTTAGCTATTAGATCTATTTAATTGCTTCAGTTGGTTTTGAAGATTCAAAATCTCTTAATTTAATGTTGTTTTTAGTATTTCTTATTGTTTTTATTAATAATTATAATCACTAGTATTATGCATGTGTTTTATCAATTATAATCATTGAATTTTGTGATTATAATGTTTTGAAGATGTAGGAGAGAGAGAGACTTTAGGAGACTTTGTGTTAAAGTTAGACTGTATGAGAGAACGTATGTTGGAGTGAGACTGAAAGTTTATGCAGTGTATAGTTTCCATCAGGATTGGAAATGCATTCCAGGTTGATGCAAAACAGATGTTCTTGTGGTACTGTATGTATTACTATGGTGATGCAGTTTTTTCCTTGGTCAGTGGTATAAGACTGAGCCCCTTTGTTCGAAAAAGTAGGAAGAGATGATAACGATGCAGAATGAAGACCTCTTTGTCTCCTTCCTCCTATGTCTTATAAATATTATAAATAAATTCGAGAGATCTCTTGGCAAAATCACTGGTGTCTCTTTTCATGGGGAAAGCAAAAGAAGTTTTTTAGATCTACAATTTGGCGTCACGAACAGGATCGCATGTCCAGGCATTCATCTCAATCATTACAGGTAAGACTTTTTGCTTTATAAAAGTTCTAAGTCTGCCTGATGATTAGAGACAGTGACTGAAACTGCTGAAAAGAACTGTGTGATTTCAGGTACCAGTTGTTTTGCCAATGAGTATAAGACATAGTAAAATATAAATATCAAAATTAATAAAATTAAGTCATTCTAATTGGATTTGGCTTATTTAAGTTCTCTGAAAAGTAAACCTCAAATAATATTTGAAATGCTGGGATAGAGATGGATCTTTTTTAGAAAAAAGGCCATCTAGTCAGAAATTTGGAATTAGCCGTAAAACGGTTAAGCTAGTAAAATTTGCTTGATCAGAACTGCGACGTGGTTGGATAGTGGTGGGACTGTTTAAAGAAGACAGAGTAATCCCTAAAACATCCAGCACACCGAAGATTCGTTCTCAGCAGGAGACGATGAAAGTTTGATACGAGCGATACTTGATTGACCAAAGCGGTTAAATGTGGCGGGACTGTTAAAGAAGGCAGAGTAATCCCTAAAACATTATAACACGCTAGAGTTATACAAGTATAAAAGGCGCCCTTGTAACTAGCTAGGATCGTGGGCATTCTGAACCTGACCGTAAAGCTGTTCAAATATTTGAGGAGACTGATCCGAGTTAACTTTAAAGGAAAAATAAATACCAACGAAATTAGTCTGAGATAAAATCCAAATTATTTAGAAAGAGGGGAAAAAAAAGAAACAGTTTTGAGTTTAAAAGTAAACTAAAATACTGAAAAGTATTAGAGTTAACTTTTCTTTACATTTTTCTTTTGTTCTGTGAGTGAGGGACAGAGAAAGAGAGCGAAGCAGCCCCTCCCTTCAGAATTGCCCTGTCCCTTTACACACACACATCCGAGAGGGAGAGAGGCAGGGAGTCCCACACACATATACACACACACACACACACACACACACAGCTTGCAGCGCTGAGCGCACACACATACACATACAGCTGCAGCTCTGAGCACACACACAGACGCATCACATAGGCTGCAGTTTCTGAACATAGACGCACATACATACATAGCCCCTCCCGTATAACTCACACACACACACATATAGGCACACATACATCCCTGCTGTTCTGAGTGGAGACTTTGAACACTTTGAAAATGGCAGCAAGTGTATGCACCAGCAGTTCGATATCTGAATGGTATCTTGAAAAGAAGAACAAGAAACTAACAAAACTTTTGAAAAAAGGACTAGACATTAATGCATCTATGAATGATCAGTTAAGCTGGTTCGAGTCCCAAAAAGACCAGATAAAATCAAAAGCATTTCCAATTTTAGCAGCTAATTGGATTGTGAAACAAGGTGGAATTTGTTGTGATTTAAATGGAGGCCCAGTTCCGCTTTTCGAAGTCATGCGGCCTCAAGTTGAAGCATACCACAAGTTAAACAAAATCATGTCCATCACATGTCCAGAGAAGGAAAACACAACCAGTGATGATTTATTTGATCCAGATTGGACAAATATAATAACTGAAGCTGAAAGGAAATATTCACAAGCACCAGTGAAATCCGCAACAACAGTAACGCCTCCACCTTACAAACCAATTTATCCACCTTTGCCTGAACAATACACAAGTTCATCTAAACCTCTGACGCAGCCTCAAGCTTCAAGATCAAACGGAGGTCCAGTTGACAAAATGTTTATTGCATCTGCACAAGCAGCTCCAATAATAACGAGGTCTAAATCAGCCCAGCCAAGCAGAGACATGATGAGATCTACACCGGCTCATAATTATGGATCTGACTGGAGTGACGAGACAAAGGATGACGACATGATCACAATCGACAAAACCAGTCCTGAATTTTCTTCGTCTGCAATTAAAAGAGAGTCACAACCTGAGATGATGACCGAAGAAAGACCGTTCACTCCTGGAGAACGACAAGCCATTCTCACAGCCTTGCCTCCTCTGAAGAGACAAGATCCAAACACAGAGTTTTGGCGAGAATTAGACTCTCTGGTTGAAGCACATCAAATGACACTAAGAGACATTCACACCATTGTGAAAGCTAAAATCCCAAGAGATCGATGGGAACGCTTGCCAGCAGTGATAACAACAGCCCAATGGGTAGACGTTGGGGTTGATGGCCAGGGAAGACACCTGGGTCTTTGGCAAACATTAGACGAATTTCGAAAAGAAATCCAAGAAATCTTGGGAAGTGGTAAAATTCCATTCACATCAGTGACATTGATTAAGCAAAAGGATGATGAATCCCCAGATGAATATGCTCTGCGTAAGTGGAACGCTTATGAGAGATGGGCTCTCTGTGCTAAGAAACAACCTGACAGAGACGATGTACAATTCACTGACACGCTTTTGAATGGATTTAGCTCTAAATACCAACAAACTTTATCACTTGGAGTCAATCCAGGTGAGACATTTGACCAAATTATGCAATGGGCTGGACGTCTAGAGATGGCGATGAGATCAAACCTGGAAGAAGGAAACAAGCCAAACCAAAGAGGAGTGGCGACAGTTCAATACAACATGAACATAGAGAGGTGGTTGAACATTTGCAGCAACTGTGGAAAGCATGGACACTTAAGAAAAGACTGCTGGGCTAAAGGTGGTGGAGCAGAAGGTCAAGGTCCATCTTTTAAACAAGTCATTGTGAAGAACCATGATGAAACTTCTCAAGGGAGGACGTGGACTGAAGCACAAGTTCGTCAGCTCATTGAGGGAATTATGTGTAACTGATTACTGGAACAGCAATGGTTCTACTTTCTGATGTTATGCCACCTGCAGAAACAGGAGGACTCTCTACTTTGTTTCAAGAGAAATTATGATGCATTTCACAATGCTGGACAAAGCAATCAAGGACAATAATATGAAGTGTGAGAATCTCAACAGCAATGGGATGAAAACACACCACAATTGACATTCCATACATTCCTGAGTTAGGCAGTTTTGTTATGGTCTAAGATTGAGTACTGTTTATCAATCAACTTTTTGATGAAAAGTGATTATTAATTGTTTTTCTGTTTCATTTTCAGGAATCAAGTTCATTGACATTAATTAGAGATGGTTGTAAGTTATTCTTGATATGAGACATGGATAAAACTGAAATGGGAAATACAGAGTGAAATAGGAGATTTTTCATATACTACACTACATACAAAACACAACCTCACAAACAATGAACACCCGCTTACTGATTTACAACCCCAAGGGATAGGACCCTTTAACATCAACGTTTATTTTTGTTTGTTATTTTCAAGCACGGAACTGGAGGACTTAATTAGTTAACGAGTTAATTAATTAATGAGTCCAGGCACGGGCAGAAGACTTTTTTAGTTTTTTTCTTTTCTTAGATGATTGGGGTTCATTTTAAATGCTTACACATAGATGTTAAATGACACATAGCATACGGGGACATAACATGGGTTGGGTTTTTGTTTGTTATTTGTTTTCTTTCCTTTTCTTTTTCCATTCTTTTGTTTTCTATGTCTATGTCTTGGTCTACTTTTCTCCTCATCACTATCACTTCAATAGGTTGGCCACCTGGGGATGATGGTGTGGAACAGACTGTCGTAGTTCCAGAGTTTTCATATTATAATAATATATTATGTACACAAATTGAAGCATTTGAACTGATATATAATATCACTTCAAATACTTCAATTCGTTTTTTTATATTATATTAGGCCTCTTTTGTATTATATTATGAGCCTGAATAAAGAATCTAACAAAGGTATTGTTTAGGTTATATTAGGCCTATATTTTATTATATTTTAAGGCTAAATAAAGTACCTCACAAGGGTTGTTTAGGGCTCATTGCCAATAAAAGTTTGAAACCCCTTGCGAAAATATTGGAAATTCATAAGCAACAAACAACCATTTAACTTTGATGGTTTAATGCTTCCTGTACACAATTCATTGACTGTACAAAAACACTTTATGGTTTTCCCAAACCATCTCAGTGTAACAGCTTACTTTTCTTTCTTACTATATTCTTTTATTGTAAAGAATTGAACTGTCCTGCAAAAGATTTTGTAAATTATTTTTCATCGTATTTATTGGTAAAGACTGTACAGTTAACAGCACTGGAAAAAATATCAGATAACCTAAAATGTACTTCATTTAGTGCCTTCTTAATTAACTGCTTGTTTTTCACAAATATGATTTAATACCAATACGTTACATTAAGGGTCAAATAAAATATAAATGGCATATTCAAGTTAAAAGTTACAACTGAATGTTGAAAACATTGTGTGTCTACATATGATGTACATGTCAGGTATAAAGAATATTTTTGCTCAGGTCGTGAAAAAATAGAAAAAAATTAGAGGGAACATTGAACTGTGTTCACGATCAAAGGCCCTGTCCCAAATGGCACACTTCATATGAATTTTCAGTGTTGTGTACTTATGTAATGTGTACGTTAAATCCATGAATGTCTGTAGGGTGTCTCATTTTTCATTTTAGGTTTCAGAAGGTTGCTCACGCATACATTTTGGTTGATAAGTGTCCTCGATGCGCACTTTTGCAGAGCCCACACTGTTGCAAGCTGTACGGCACACGTCTTTTCGACAGTCAAAGCAGTGTTACGTTTGTGCACAATAACCCTAAAGGCACCAGGTTGGCGGTGCCACCGGCTATATTTATATATATATATATATAAATATATATGTATAAATATATATATATATATATATAAATATATATATTTATATATATATAAATATAGCTGCGAGCAGCGATGAATGGCCAAAGGCGGTAGTACCACCACCCCGGAGCCTTTAGGTGCCACCGGCTTGGGCCCGCAATCGCTGCTCGCAGCTATATTTATTATTATTTTTCTTACGACTATTCAGGCACTTTTGGGGCCCTTAACAGGCTCGAAAACTCTTGAAACTTTGCACACGTGTCAGAACCTGCGGCCATCAGAGCCGGGCTGAAGATGGTACCCGGGCGTGGCAGGGGGGCTCGACAGCGCCCCCTTGAATGGGGTCCGAAAACTTGGTCCATAAATCAAACACGCTTGCATGTAATAATATGAAACTCGGTACACATGTTGATCTCATCGTTTCATATATACTTCGCACTTTTACTTTTTACCCCAGCCCAACAGGAAGTCGGCTATTTAGGGTTGTTTGTAAAACACTTATTAGCAAGGACCAACAGAAAGTCAGATATGTTTGCTTAAGTGAACATGCTCTCTCTGAGCCTCTCTGCCTCTGTCTGTCTGGGTGTTTGTGGGTTTGTAGGGGGAGGGGGCTTAACCATTTCATTGCTGTGTATCTGGCCTGCATAAAGAAAATAAATGCTTTAAGCCTGGTATTTTTTAAATAAGTTTTTTATTTTAATTTTTTATAAGTAAAGGCATAATTGTAACCAGTTTAATTGTACTGCATTGACAATAGTTTTATATAATTAGTTTATTAATTAAATTAACTTGGTCCATAAACTTGGTCTGAAAATTTGGTCCATAAATCAAACACACTTGCATGTAATAATATTACACTCTGAACACATATAGATCTCATTAGCCCAAACAACTTTAAGCCAGCCCAACAGGAAGTCGGTTGTTTCGGTCTGTATGTGAATGTTTTGCAAAACCAGCCTTTACATTTTTATTCCCCCCTCTTAAGTGTTTTTTAATTATTCCCACCAAACTTCTTAAAAATTATGAAAATACATTAAAGATACTAAATTGTGAACGGATATCGAATATGTCAAACAGTTTTGCTATGGCGAGGGATTATGTCAAAAAAAGAATAAGGAAACGTCTCATATCTTCTAAAAATTGTATTATTCACCATTTATTTTTCTATAAGACTATACCAATATTGTAACTGTAGCCATTTTATTCCTTTTTAAATTTAAGAATTATGTTTAAGTTTAAAAACAGAAAGAATGGTTTAGTCAAAAGAGAAAAAATAGTGCTATACTGCCCTCTTGTGTTCAAAATTAGGTAGAACTATTGGATCAATATCCACACATTAGGTAATACAGTAGGATTGGGGCCTTAAAAATCGCTAACTTAAAAGTGAAAGTAACGGACGGCCACACAAGACCAGGCTTGGGAGGGTTACTTTAAAAATGTATTCCGATACAGTTACAAATTATTTCATAAAAAAGGGTCCCACTTTATATTAAGTGGCTTTAAGTACTATATACTTACATTGAAATTAATAATTTGATACAATGGACTTATTGTGTATATACATGTTTATACATTGTACTTATATTTTAAAAATACCAGCATGTAATTACAGCTATAATTACTTTATGGAATTACATTTGTAATTACACAGTTGACCCTCCCCTCACACCTTACCCTACCCTTAAACCGACCCATACCTCCACACCTTTCCGTAACCTTACCTGTATCACACCTCAATAGCAGCAAAAGTGTTTTACAATACAACAGGAACACAATAATTCATTGTACTTATTGTTCGATAGCTATCCCTCCTTTTTCAAAAAGTAACTATAATCTGATTACTACTTTTATGATGTAACTCACTGTAACAAACTACAGTTACTGGATTTTTGTATCCTGATTACATAATGCCGCTACATGTATTCTGTTGCTCCCACAAGACATTAGTCTGAATATTTTCCTGTATGAACAAAATGGAGTTTCCACTGTTCACACACAAACACACAGAGTTCGATCGCGCCTCTCTCGTGACTGAGTGTGTGTGCGTTTCGTGTTCTAAGCTGCGTGCGTGCACTGCTGAAGCTGCGCAGAAAATAATAAAATGCCATGCAGAGGACTAACGCAAAATGTGTGGAAAAATCCATTTGAATGTAGTTAAAGTGAGAAATATTTTCAGTGCTTTGGTCAACAGCTGTAGAGTGAAAACTGGTGAATGCAGTATACAGCTTTCACAGAAAGAGAATGATGTGAGCACGTACGATTGGCAGTGAGTCATGTGTGCGGACAAAATAGCTCAATAAGAGTAACAAAATACATGTGCAAAAAATCACATCATAATGTTTTAAAGAAGAGTGGTTTGATTAAAGTGGTGGAAATACCCGATCCGGCAAAGATGGCAGTATCGGAGCTGAAACCGATCCTGAGTATCGGATCGGCGCATCCCTAAATACTATAATGTAAACACAGTACAGATGTAGACCTGGATGTACACCTGACCTTTCAGAAGGTTGCTCATGCATACTTTGTGGTTGAAATGTGCCCTCGATGCACACTTTTGCAGAGCCGTCACTGATGCAAGCTCTTCAGCACACTTCTTTTTGACAGTCAAAGCGGAGGTTACGTTTTTGCACATCATGTAGAATAACCCTAAAAGCACTAAGGTGGCGGTGCCACCGGCTTTATATATATATATATATATATATATATATATAGCTGCGAGCAGCGATGAAGGGCCAAAGCCGGCGGTACTGCCATCCCGGTGCCTTTAGGTAACTTAGAATTTATTATTTTTTTCTTACGTATTATTATTATTCTGCTACCTTTTGGGCACTATTGGGGCCCTTAACGGATGAAAGCTTGTGTGGGGATTTTTGATATCTCGAACGGTTTGGCCGTGGCGAGGAAACGAAATTATGGCGAGAAACGTGAAACAGGAAGTGTGTTATAACTTCAGCATACATTAACTGATCTTGATGAAACTTCAGCAGTGTGTTCGCTGTAAGAGGACGATCACATGGATGTGACTATTGTGAGTCACAGTTATAGCGCCACCAACTGGTAGCAGGAAGTGTGTCACTTTCAAAATGCTTTGAAATCACCCTTTTATTTTTTACCCGATTTGCTTCAAACTTCATCTGTATAATGCAAACATACGGCAGACGTAGACCTGTGAATGGATTCATGATATCTTTTAAACTGTTGCCGTGGCCACGCATCAAACTTTACCATTCTTTTAGGATGCTTTTGAGACCCTTAGCATGCTTCAAATTGCATGAAACTCATCAGACACATCACATTTATTAGCCAGTAGACATGTGCAAAGTTTCAGAAACGGGCGTGGTGAGGGCTCAGTAGCACCACCTTTTGACAAAAGTGGGGTTGTTAGTTTTATCTACAGTTACAAAAATCAGTATGTATATTGTACTCTTCGAGCCGGACAACTTTCTAATTGACACTCATTAGCTAGGACCCATAGAAAGTCAGATAAGTTTGTTTGAATGTGGTCATGCTCACTCTGAGCCTACATCTCTGTCTCTGTGTCTGTCTTTGCCTGTCTGTGTGTGTGTGTTAGTGTGTGTGTTTGTAGGGGGAGGGGGCTTATCCATTTCACTGCTGTGTGTCTGGCCTGCAGAAAAAGAAAATACATTTCTTAAACTTGGTATGTTGTAAATAAGTTTTTTTATTGGAGTCACTGGAACTCGGAGGGAGCCACGATGCCATGCCCACCTCGGTACTCGATCACATTCGAAAATGCGTTTGGCTGTGAGCCTTTTGAACGGCATTCGATGGAGAGTGCGGTTCAAAATGCGCAGATCCAGGATCGGTCGTAACCCACCGGTCTTCTTGGGGACAGTGAAGTAGGGGCTGAAAAACCCGGACCTCACCTCGGCTGGAGGGACCGTCTCGATTGCACCCTTCGCCAGCAGGGTCACAATCTCCGCTCTCTTAACCGGGGCATTGCCACCGACCATAGTAGAGCGAACTCCCCTGAAATGGGGAGGAGACCGTGCGAACTGAATCACATAGCCGAATCTGATCGTTCTGATGACCCAGCGGGACAGGCCGGGGAGCTCTAGCCAAGCTCCCAGGAACTGAACCAGCGGGGTCATGCGAACCACAGACGTCCCCCCGGAGGGGCAGCGAGGCGGAGCGACCGGCATGCGTACGGGAGATACCACGTGCGGGTGCATAGTCGACCTCCGCTCCCCGATAGAAGAGACCAGGGAAGGACCAGCGTTCCACGGGGGTCTGTACTGCCGGGGTCTGGCGATAGAGGGGGAGGGGAGTGGCGTAGTTAAGGGACGACACACGCTCCCTTCCGCACCCTCAGAGACAGAGAGGAATGAGAGGGTCGGCGCACTGGGACGTCGAGCGCACTCATTCCTGTCTGTGTGCTCAGTGATGATGACGAGTCTTTCTTAACCAACTCAGGGTGCTGCCCACCCGTGGGTGAGCAGCGGAGAGCTGAAAACGATATTCTCCCCCGGCCCTCCACCGGGGGAAGGAGGGGGCCTGCTACCACCTCCAGTGAAACACTCGACTTCATCACTGAGGAGCCCGTCTCAGGGACGCCGCTTCGCCTGGCGTTAGCGGGGTGCGCGGCCTGATCGTAATGGTAGCAACGGGGCTAGTACGGGCAGGGGCGCCTCCTTGCGACCACCTCCACGGCACGGCCCGGTGCTGCTGGGGCCGGACAGGAGGGGGCGGGAGTCGCAGGAGGGCGCATTCGGCGGCAAGCAGACTGAAGCATCTTGAGCCTGCGGCTAGTTGCAGCAGAAACCGCAGGGTCAGAAAAAAGCTACAGTCCGCTTCTGGGCGGCCGAGAACTGTTGGGCAGCGTTCTCGACCGCGCCGCCGAAGAGGCCAGCCTGGGATATGGGGAAGTTGAGGAAACTGGTTCACTCAGCCTTGCGCACATCAACCAGGTTAAGCCAGAAATGTCTGACCACGCATGTGGACATCACCTGACTCAGGGAGCATGCGGTCACCTTCGTCGCTCGTAGAACAAAGTCGGTGACGGCAGGCAGCTCAAGGATGAGCCCTACCCTTGTGCATGTCACTGCACACCCCAAAGGATGGCAATAACACACAGTGAGGTGGCAGCCTGCCCCGCAGCTCTATAGGTCTCGCCACTGGGGTAGACAAGAACCTACGGCATTGGGGGGGGGGGGGGGGGGGTGATCTGGGTTTCCACACCAGGTGGAGGCGCTGGGGGGACACCTAAGTGTTGCCACAGAACACTCCACAGGGGGGAACCCCAGTGCACCCTAGACTGCGGCCTCTGCGAGGGCAGAGAAGGCGGAAGAGGTCGCTGAGCCTCTTCATGCACATCCGGATAGAAAGGATTTGGGTTCGCCACCCCCAAAAAACCAATCATCAGCCTAAAGTGCTCGGGACATGGCAGAATTTTCCACATACCTAACACTCATGGCAGCCCGGGAAGCATAGCTGTGAACTCTGAACTTAACTCGCTATGCTAGCACATCCGAGGACAGCAGCAAGCACTCCAGAGAACTACAGCTCACCTTGTGATGCGGCAATAAACATAACTTCATCAACTGGGGGACCTAATGAGAAAGCGGGCCCTATTATTTAATTGTTTTTTTTTTTTTGCAGTCGCGACCTCACTCGGGACCACGTGGGTTGCAACGTGAAAGACCATTGCGATGGTCACGCTCCCACTGAGAGAACGTGACACACCCACAAGCGCTGTCTGAGCGTGATCAAAACCCAAACACGTCAAACAGCGCTCGCGCCCATCAGCTGATTCATCAGAATATCGCACTCAGGAATACACTGGCAGTTCGTCTTTAAAAAGACGCGTCTTTAAAAAGACGTGCCGCGTGCACACTCTTTCAGTGAGAGGAAAAAACTCCACGGATGTTGAAGCGACCAGGGAGAGACACACACACTGGCAGACCACTGCTCAGATCGCAGGCAATGTGATACTCGCTGAATACTTTGTTGTAAACCAGTTCAAATTAGGGCTGTCAATATTCCTCTATAATACTATTTGAATTCCATTCCATGTTTATGTAATATTCAAATAATATTTGAATATTAAATGCTCAAATTCATTCTATTATTAATATTTACAACATTACACATTCTTATGGATCGCCAATGCCACTATAGCCTGTGGTTGTTGTTACACGTTCTGCCCACTAGAGGGACATCTAAAATACAATAAACATTTAGATAGCTTTCTTATTAACAATAAAAAAGCGGAACAAACGCATGTCCATCGATATTAACTACCAGCTAAACAGCGTGCTAACCTCGAAAATACAGCTGTATTCTAATAATAATTTACCTCTCCTTATTAGATAGGCTCCTTGCATGCTGACTAATAACTTTTTTAAAGCTGGTTCTCCGACATTGACAGCGCTGTGTTGGACTGATTTGTGCAGCGGTGTTCCAAAGGGCAGCATGATCAAGACTTTTTGCGTCAACATACATGCCACTTTCAAGTCAAGTGGCATGTTATCTATATGCATTTTGAGCCAATTCGTGAGATCAGTCTGCAAAGAAAGAGCGCACGCGGGACTGTCTTTCGCGCGGCACTCGCAAGGTCTTGTTCTCCCTCTCTGCCATGCACGCGCCGCAGTATGTTCTTTCTCTCTCTAGATTCCGGGAGATTTTAACTAATTTGCGGGCATCAGGGAGACGCTATCAGTAGGTGGGAGACTCCCGGATCTTCCCGGATGTCTGCATGGGAAACCCTGATGATAGCCTAACAGCTTGGATAACGTGCACAATTGTGTTACGATTCAAAAACTTTATTGTTCATTAGACAAAACAAAAGCATTTCATTTTCAAATGCGTGTAAGCCGTGAGAAAGATTGCATATATAGATATATATATATATTTTTAAATATAAAAGCAATATTCGAATAGTATCTTCAGCATTCAAATAGTATTGTTTTTTTAAATATTCGAATTATATTCAAATTTCGGAATTCATTCCAACAGCCCTAGTTCACATCAAGCGCTCTTTGATGATGTGATGATTATGTAACTGCAGATCATCTGTCCATCATCGTATAAAGCCCGCCCTGGCAATTTGATTGACCATTTTTTTACTGATCATAATTTCTCCTCAATTGATCGAGTCCAGACCGAACTTCCCGACCAAAAAATGTTGTAGGCAGGGTTTGGGCTATCCAGGCTACCTATTTCCCCTAGACTAAAGAGGGCTAGTATGTAACATGAGTCATAAATTAACTCAAGATTATATGTGCATTAGTTACGCATTACTTAATGCATATTAGGGCACTGATATTGGAAAATGCTACAGCATTTTTTTATTCTCTCAAAAATCTCACCATTTCCTATAAATATTAGTGAATGTTAATACTAATTTTTTCATTAATCAACAACAGCTTTCCCCTATTGAACAAGTCTACAAATTTATTACACCATTTGTTTGGATATTTATACTATTATGTTTGGACATGATACATAAATATTTTAAGAAAACATTCAATGACTTACAGTAATTACATAATCACTCAAAGTGTAACTGTGGGTAAGGTCATGTCAGTACAGTGTAATGGCATTTAAACTGACGGCAGTGTGACTTGGAGGACACTTTTATAAATCCATTCATCAATCATCCTTTGAAAGGCAGGAGGGTTGCTGGGAGATACCACAGATGCCAACCAAGCATCAGCACTGAATACAGAAGGACATTCTGGGAAGTTTTAGCCTCTGTTTATGACCTACGTTGTGGATATGATCTTTGACCACAGAGATCTGGTACTGGATCAGCAAAGTAGCTGAAAAGCAAAAATAGAAAAGGTGTCCTTAAGCAGCTCCTACACAGTTTGATTTGATATAGGCATTCTAAACATACATGATTTATGAAATGTTAATTTCTACAGCCCATTTTAACTAAATATGGTATCTTGTCATTCAAACAAATACATGTACAATTTTCATGTACAATAAGCTGCTTTTTTGGAACAATCTCAAATTGCACTTGTGGAGTCAACTCTTGTGCGAGTTGTCATTATAAGCAAAAACATAAATAATTAGTATGCATTAAATAAGAAAAGAATGCATTTTCACTAGTCTCAGACTTTTGAAGCCCACTGTGTATAATGAGGAATTACTGAAACCCTACCTACTTTGTGTCTACTTTGTGAGTCTGACACTTTGTGCCCTTGAGTGAGACATTTAATCCCTGTTCGCCTAGCCAGAATGTACCGGCAGTACATTCCAGCAGTACCAGCTGTACACCAGTTTGATAATATGCTTCTACTAAATGACAAGATTTTAAAGCGGAACTTGCAATATGCTCTCCATTAAAGTAAAAGGTTATATATCCTTAAATATGTAATTAAATATATATATGTTGTTTTAAAAATTTCAACAGCGAGGGGTTCCTCCCTACCTAATCCGGATATTAGGTTTTTGGTACACACATCAAACAATGCAGGTTAGATGGGGTAGTGTGATATCAAGACCTTTTTCTGTGAGTAATGGGGTGAGGCAGGGTGGGATCCTGTCAACCATGGTTTTTAATCTTTACATGGATGATGTCTCCCGAACGTTGAAAAACAGTAAGACCGGCTGCATGATAGGGGAAAGACTATTAAACCATTTACTTTATGCTGATGACCTGGTCATTATGTCACCATGTTCTGCAGGCCTCCACTTGTCAGGAAGGGATCTGGCAGTTGTGGAAAAAGTGAAGTACCTTGGTCACATTGTAAGGAGTGACCTCTCTGATGATGATGACATCCAGAGGCAGTACTGTAAATTGTATGCACAGGCAAATATGCTGGCACGGAAATTTGGAATGTGTACAGAATTTGTAAAAATGGCATTGTTTAAAGCCTACTGCACACAACTCTATACTCCTCACCTGTGGTGTTGCTATACAAAAGCTGTTTTTCACAAGTTACAAGTATAGCATATAACAATGCTCTAAGGATTCTTTTGAAAGTTCCTCGCTGGACCAGTGCAAGCCAGTTGTGTGTGCAAAATTATGTGACCACCAGTGGTGGATTTAGCAACTTGGGGGCCCAAGGTGAAGGTATGTATGGGCCCCCCCCTCCAACCCCCCCTCCAACCCCCCCTCCGATTTTTAAAAGAGAATGAAAAAAAATTACCAAATGAATGGTGGATAGGCAGGTAAAGCTAATCTACGGGTAAGTAAAGGTTGGAGAGGAGAATATAAACCTTCCCCTTTAAACCCTGCATACTGCTTTACTCCGAAATGAAGATGGAAAGTAGAGAACACACAAAGTGTAGCACTACACAAACTAGTCACGATGGAACCCAACAGAGAATAAGGTTTCAGATAAAAAAATGTCTTTGCCAAAATGCCAGGAAAACCAGCACTGTTTATTCTTTTTTTAAGATCAAATCAATATCAATATAACCAGCAAGACAACAGACAAGTAGTTATATATTTATTAACATATATCGATCATAAACAGTTACAGTACATATTTAGCAAAATTTCACAAACAGCCATATACTTAGCAAATATTGTGTGTGTGTGTAAGAGAGAGAGAGAGAGAGCGAGGGGGGGGGGGGGGGGGAGACAGAGAGAGAGAGAGAGAGGCTTAAAACATATTTATTTTTTCATTTAGCATGTCATTCCAATATATCCTCAAGAGAACAAACTCCAAAAATATTAATAAATAGATTAAAACATAATACAATCAATACTCATTGCAATCCTAACATTACATCTTTAAACTCAACATTTCATCCTCCCCAAACCTCACACAAAACCCTCCCTACTGTCCATATTGCAGAAAACTCCATAATATTATTGACTAATTTGAAATAAGCAAACTCAATTTTAATTCGAGCAGCCACCAACCCCTTCAGAACTCTCTCTGCATCGACTGAACCAGTTCCCAAAATCCTGTTTTTACGCGTCTTCCAAATTGCCATCTTAGCTGTTCCCACAAGGTAATTTAACAAAACCACTTTTCTTCTATCACTGGCTCTGTACTTTGGACCACTAATAAAAACTTGATAGGAAAAAACTTCACCCATGCTTTCAAAACAAACCTCTAAAAAATTAAAAAGACCTCTTAACCTTTCACACTGGATAAACAAGTGATTAACCGTTTCCTCCGTTCTGCAAAAAGGACATTCCTTCCCTACTTCTGGATTCAAGTGCGCCACGTGTCTGTTCGTAGCTATTATACCATACATCAGTCTCCACTGTAAATCTGCTGTACGTTTCTCAATAGGAGGTTTGTACAGAGATCTCCAGCATCCTCTGAAGCCTGGCCCAAACACTTCTGTCCACCTCCATGTCTTAACACTTCTCAAAAGAGCTTGATGAGACATTTTGACACACACCATTTATAGTGCCTTTTTGCTAATGTCCTGAAATAATCCCAGCTCTGGAGTCTTAAAGGACACCAAAGAAACTTCATCATCTGGCCTTTCCTGTGCAGCAGATACCCGTATTGCTGGAAATCTGTAGCTCCATCCCTGCGAAGGCACTCGTAATGCTTCTCTACAGGCTCCAGGCAGCGCTGAGCGCACTTCATCCAGCATCCGATCCAAGAGACGTAGAGAACGTATTCCTGTCGTGTGTTGGATTGACACTGCTGTCCTCCACCCATTGTCATCCCTTAGATGTTCAATATTCGTGCATCACGCTCTGATCAGACAGTTCCTCACACTGCTCGATGACAAAATGATCGTTTGTATCAAAGAGTTATGAAATAGGGGTTCTCCCAAAATCCAGTCCTGTGGTTGTAAAATCACTCTGCTCACAGAAAATGTCCTGTTCCACACTTTCAGCATGGACTGGTAGAAAGCAGTCAAATGATTAAAATCCAGTTCATTAACTTTCAGTAAAAACAGCTGCTTGTCATATCCCAGATTCAATGATCTTCTCAACAGAGCGCATGCCACATCTGTCCACCCCACGTCCTCCTCATATAGCAGTCTCTGCATTGCCTGTAGTCGAAAGGTATCAATCCTGCTCCTTATATTAATCAGTCCTTGTCCCCCCTCTTGAGTTGGAAGGTACAGAGTTGACGCAGGAATCCAGTGCTGTCCTGACCAGAAGAACTCCACCAGCTTTCTCTGGATACTTCTCGCCCGGTGGCTCTAAAACGTTGAATCTGTGCCATAACATGGAGGCGGCCAGGTTATTTGTAACCAAAACTCTACCCCTGTAGGACAGCTCTGGTAATAGCCATTTCCATTTAGACAACTTAGCAGACACCTTCTCCAGTAACCCCTCCCAGTTCTTTTCCCTATAGTTTTCGACTCCTAAAAACACTCCGAGAATTTTTATACCTTCTCTTCCCCAATGCAAACCCCCGGGAAGTGGAGTTGGCCCACCATTTTCCCATTGCCCCATAATAATACCATTACTTTTCCCCCAATTAACTTTGGCTGAAGACGCTTTTTCGTAAACATGTAAACTCTCACATAATATTCACACATCTTCTTTCTCAGTAACAAAAATAGTTACATCATCAGCATAAGCGGACACAGAACATCTCGACTCCCTTGGATCACCTGGAACCATAAAACCCTTTAATCCATTTCTTAATTTGCATAACAGGGGTTCGATTGCCAGACTATAGAGTTGCACTGAGAGAGGACACCCTTGTCGAATTCCCCTCTTCAAGTCAAGTCAAGTCAAGTCACATTTATTTATATAGCGCTTTTCACAATACAGATTGTATCAAAGCAGCTTCACAGTGATAACATGAAAGTAGTACAACACAGATCGATAATATTGTTAAATATTAAATAATCCTAAATAATCCTAAATAATCCCGACTAAGCAAGCCAAAAGCAAGGCGACAGTGGCAAGGAACCAAAACTCCATCAGATTGGATGGAGAAAAAAAAAACCTTGGGAGAACCCAGGCTCAGTCGGGGGCCAGTTCTCCTCTGGCTTACATTCATATTGTTTAAATATAAATATTAAATATAAATATTATTTATGTCTAAAACAGCCCCATAACATATCGCAGGCGTTGAGTCGTCTCTTCACAGGCGTTGGTCTTCTCATCACAGGCGGTGGGGCATCCGAAACCCCCGTGAGATGCTGGATACAAGGCTGGACCTGACGAACGCCATTTTTCTCGGGAAAAGCGTCCCGAGATAACAGCAGAAAGGCAGATGGGAAATAATTAGCATAGCTGATGTTCATAATTAGCATAGCTGATGTTCATAATAATTTCCATTGTACGGGTGTCGGTGTTAGAAAACCACTATCTCACGAACTCTCCGCAATGCAACTCAGCCATACGGACCGACCCGTTTGTCTAAAAGGCTATCGAGCCCCACTGGTGCGTTAAGCAATTTCAGTGGCAAACGGTTCGGTATGGCATAAAAGAGGACTGACAGGTGAGCATTATGTGAATGCTTGACTGAAGAGATGCGTCTTTAGTCTAGTTTTAAACTGTGTCAGCGAGTCAGAGCCCCGGACCGTATCGGGAAGGCTATTCCAGAGTTTTGGAGCTAGATGCGAGAACGCCCTCCCTCCTTTACTGGACTTAGATATCCTAGGAATGACCAGAAGCCTTGAATTTAGTGATCTTAAGGAACGCGGTGGATTGTAGAGCGAGAGAAGGTCTGTTAAGTACATAGGAGCTAAACCATTTAGGGCTTTATAGGTCAGTAATAGTACTTTGTAGTTGATACGGAACTTAATAGGTAACCAGTGCAGAGATGATAAAATCGGTGTTATATGATCATATTTTCTTGACCTAGTAAGAACTCTAGCAGCTGCATTTTGGACTAACTGTAGCTTGTTTATTGAGGATGCAGGACAACCGGCTAATAAAGCATTACAGTAATCTAGTCTCGAGGTCATGAATGCATGAACTAACTTTTCTGCATCAGAGAGAGATAGCATGTTACGTAGCTTAGCAATGTTTCTAAGGTGGAAAAAGGCTGTCCTTGTAACATATGAAACATGATTTTCGAAAGATAAGTTGGGGTCTAGTATAACACCCAGGTCTTTTACTGTAGTGGATAAAGTAACAGGACATCCGTCTATATTAAGGTTTTGTTGTAAGAGATTTTGTGAGTGGTTTTTTGGACCAATAAGTAATACCTCCGTTTTATCTGAATTTAATAGCAGGAAGTTACGCGTCATCCAGCATTTTACATCTTTGAGACACTCTGTCAATTTAGAGGAGTTAGTGTTTTCGTCTGGTCGTGATGAAATATATAATTGAGTGTCGTCAGCATAACAGTGGAAATTAATTCCATGTTTTCTTATAATATTACCAAGTGGCAGCATATATATTGAGAATAGCAGAGGGCCTAAAACTGATCCTTGCGGTACTCCATAGTCTACTGACGTTATCTTTGATTTTTCCCCGTTTAAACAGACAAAATGATAACGGTCCGATAAATACGATCTGAACCAGCTTAATGCCTGTCCTTGAACACCAGTGTAGTTTTGTAGTCGATCCAAGAGTATTTTATGATCTATAGTGTCGAACGCAGCGCTGAGATCAAGTAGGACTAGTATTGAGATACAGCCTTGGTCAGAAGCTAAAAGTAAATCATTTGTAATTTTAACTAGCGCAGTTTCAGTGCTATGATGCGGTCTGAATCCTGACTGGAATTTTTCATAGATATCATTTTCTTGCAAAAAAGAGCATAGTTGAGCGGACACAACTTTTTCTAATATTTTGGACATAAATGGAAGATTTGAAATGGGTCTGTAATTCGCTAACTTTTTTGGGTCTAATTGTGGTTTCTTAATGAGAGGTTTTATTACTGCCTGCTTGAATATTTTTGGAACATGACCTAGAGATAGAGACGAGTTAATAATATTGAGGAGAGGCTCTTCTACTGCAGGTAATAGTTCTTTTAGTAGTTTAGTGGGTATTGGATCCAATAAACATGTTGTGGGTTTAGATGCAGTGATAAGTTTATTTAGCTCCTCCTGTCCTATCGTTGTAAAGCGGTGTAGTTGTTCTAGAGGGGCCATAAGTGCGGCTGAATCATAAGACACCATAGAGGATTGTACATTTATAATTGTGTTTCGGATGCTTTCTATTTTCTCGTTGAAGTAATTCATAAAGTCATTACTGCTTAACTGTAACGGTATATTTTGCTCTGGTGATGTCTGTTTGTTTGTTAGTCTAGCCACGGTGTTAAATAAAAACCTTGGGTTATTTTGGTTATTTTCGATTAGTTTGCGGAGATGTTCAGCCCTGGCTGTTTTTAGAGCCTTTTTATAACGTGACATACTGTCTTTCCACGCGATTCTAAAGACCTCTAAGTTAGTTTGTTTCCATTTACGCTCTAACTTACGGGTTTCTCTCTTGATAGCGTGCGTATCACTGTTGTACCAGGGTGCTTTAGTTTTCTCTCTAACCTTTTTTAATCTAATTGGTGCAACAATATCTAATGTACTAGAGAGAATGGTGCTCAAACTGCTAGTCATTTCCTCTAATTCATCTGTTTGTTTGGGTTCACTTAGCAATTTAGATAGATCAGGTAAGGTATTTGAGAATCTATCTATAGTGGTTGGAAGGATTGTTCTGCCTGGTCTATAACGTGGTGCAACATGACATATTTCAGCAGTGCGTATTATGCAAGTCACCATGTAATGATCAGTGATGTCATCGCTTTGCGGTATAATATCTATGTCAGTTGGATCGGTTCCGTACGATATAATTAAATCTAGTGTATGATTTAGACGATGAGTGGGGCCACTGACGTTTTGTTTGACCCCAAAGGAGTTTAATAAGTCTGTAAACGCAGCACCTAAAGCATCATTTGTATTATCTACGTGAATGTTAAAATCTCCAACAATTACTGCTTTATCGACATTCACCAATAGATCTGAGAGAAAGTCTGCAAACTCTATTAGGAAATCTGCATATGGCCCTGGAGGTCTATATACAGTAGCCAAGGCTAGAGATAATATGGATTTCCTTCTTACATCTAAGAGCGTAACATTTAGCACAAGTACTTCAAATGAATTAAACCTGTGACCCGTTTTCTGAATAACATTAAAAATATCTTTATAAATTGTTGCAACACCGCCGCCACGACCGATCAGACGGGGCTCATGTTTATAACAGTATCCTGGTGGAGTAGATTCATTTAGACCGAAATATTCATTTGGTTTAAGCCAGGTTTCAGTAAGGCACAGAACATCGAAATTATTATCTGTGACCATTTCATTTACAATAACCGCCTTAGGTGTGAGCGATCTAATGTTTAGAAGACCTAACTTTAGAGATTGTTTTTGTTCACTGATATTTAGATTTTCTGGTTTAATTAGAATAAGATTTTTGCTAGATCCTGCACTACATTTATTGTTTGGTTTCACTAAACGAGGAATAGACACGGTTTCTATATAATGTTCCACACTGTGCAAATTAGTTAAGTTTGGGCAACAAAGGGTGTGTTTTGGACTTTGACTTAGTCATCTGGTCTGTAACATCTTGGAGATGTTGTCCGACAGAACAGCCGCTCCGATTCTGCTGGGGTGGAGACCATCTGAACTATACAACCTGGGTCTCTCCCAAAACAGATTCCAATTATTTACAAAGAGCAGTTTCTGGTCATTACACAGTGACGTTAACCATTCATTTAATGCAAATAATCTACTAAACCTTTCCTGTCCTTGTCGGTACGTGGGGAGCGGTCCAGACACGATGATCGTTGCTTCAGGAGCTGTGCTGCGTACCGAGTCGATCAGGGACATGTAGTCCTTCTTCAGTACCTCAGTCTGCCGCAGCCTGATATCGTTCACTCCCGCGTGCAGCACAACAGCTCCGACGCGCTTATCGTTCAGGATCTCGGGAACCTGTGCAACGACATCAAGAACACGAGCACCAGGAAAGCAGTGAGTCCACACCTTACCTTTATCCGAGGTAGCGCGGACATGACGGACCATGGACGTGCCGATGATCACGGCGTCGTCGCGTTCCGGCTCGCGAAGAGGGGAGAAGCGGTTCCGAGTGGAGATCTCGAAGACCGGGAGGGGCGGAGAGGCAGCTCTGGTCCTGGCTCGAGTCTTCCGCTGTGTGATCCATGGTCCATGGTGTTGTGTCGGTGCCGGGGTGAATGAAGCCAGAGATGGTCACGTCCTTCTGGGCAGATGAACACACGGAGTCGAGGAAGTCGGGTTCAAAGAGTTAATATTACTAACCACTGATTTGTGAGCGTCGGCGCGTGATGCTTCAAGCGTTGAGCGCCGATCCAACAGCTCGGCTTTCTTCACCAGCAGACCACGGATCTGTTTCTCGACGTATTCCAGCTCCTGCTTCACCGAGAAGAGCTCGAATGTGTCTTCACCTGCACTCAAAGGTAAGGTTAGACACGCATCTGATTCGTTCGCCATTATAACGGATGAACAGTAAATTAGTAGTGATACTACAAATATCACTACTAATTTAGGACAAAATGCCGGATATAACCAGTATCCTTAGTGAAACGGGTGTGTAAGGAGACGGCCGATAGGCGAGAGGCCACGCGTGAAATGCTAGCGGGCTAAAGGCTAGTAGCCGAGATTCGGAAGTTTGGATATAAGTAGCGATGTCAGAGCAATCGAATTGTTTTTTATGAGGAATAGTATCGAGGATAAGTTCACATGATATAAAAATCGAAGGTGCTTGTTTATAAATGAGTGGAAAAGAAGCAAATCAAGGATTGATGAAGAAATTCTCCGGAGCTACAAACACAAATACCGGTCGCACGCGCATGCTCTTCACCGGCAATGGATAGGTCAAACCATTCCCCACCTTAAGCATTATTGAAGCTCCTTTATACAACAATTGAATCCATGAAATAAAACTTTTCCCAAATCCAAATGATTCTAAAACTTTAAAAATGTACTCATGACCCACCCGATCAAAAGCCTTCTCCTGATCAATGGACAAAAATCCAATGTTACAATTTTCATAAATAGACACATCAATAACATCTCTTATTAAAAACAGATTGTCCATGATTGTACGACCCGGAACACAGTAAGTTTGCTCTCCTTTGACCACAATGTGTAAATATTTTTTTTAACCTATTGGCTAAAACCTTTGCCAGTATTTTATAGTCCGAGCACATCAAGGAAACAGGCCGCTAATTTTTTAAAAAACCCAAATCTCCACTTTTTGGTAACAGAGAGATAACAGCCCTCTGACAACTAGTTGGTAACACTCGCAACAAACTTTTCAAAACATTCGCAACAAACTTCATAAAAATCTTCACCTAAAATGGTCCAAAAAGATTTATAAAATTCAGCAGGCAACCCATCTATTCCTGGTGCACGCCCAGTGGAGAGTTGTTGAACTGCATCTGAAAGTTCATCAAGGCTGATCATCGTGTCGAGCTCTTTCGTGTCCTCAGGTTGCAACTTTGGAAGTCCTTGTAATAATTGTGCCATGCTCTCAGAGTCACAGTCAGTATGTCCATACAAATCCGCATAAAACTCCATTGCCATTTTCCTCATTTCTGTCGGATTTGATGTTAAAGCTCAATTTTCCTTACGCAGGTGAAGTATGCGCTTTTGTTGTGCAACTTTCCGCTCCAGATTAAAAAAATAAGAAGTGGGAGAGTCAATGTCCTTGATAGAAGAAATTCTTGCTCGAAATAAATCACCCTTCGCTCTTTCCTCTAAGATAGATCTTAATTCAATTTTCTTGTTCGTTAAGTCGTTGGATACACCCAAAGCATTTCCATGGTTCATCATATTTTCCATACCAATAATTTCTTTCTCCAACTGCTCAATTTTCTTTTTAACACACACAGTAGTATTATAGGAACAATTTTGACAAAAAACCTTTATCTGTGTTTTCCCCACCTCCCACCATTTTGTTTTATTCTCAAAATTACCTTTATTCAACTTCCACAATTTCCCAAAATCACAAAACTTTTCACAAAAAAAATCTATCCTGCAATAATTTAGTATTGAAATGCCAGTAAAACCTTGGGCATGCTAAAGTAATAATGTTAAAATCCATGGTTACAATATGGTGGTCTGAAAAACCATTAGGGAAAATGTTGGCATTAGAAACTCTATTCACACTTGATTTACTTACATAAATTCTATCTAATCTTGCTCCAGTTACATTAGAATCTAGTACTTTAACCCATGTATACTGTCTAATTCCCTTGTTCATATTCCTCCACACATCCACCAACTCAAACTCTTTTATAATATTCTGAAGAGCATTACTGGACAATGGATGAGACTCCTCTCTGTTCCTGTCCATAAGAAAATTTGTGGTGCAATTCCAATCTCCACCCATTATTATACAAGAATCATTATCACAATTTCTTAAAGCACTCTGCAACTTCCTAAACACTTCCACACGATCTGAGCCATAGTTAGGAGCATAAACATTTATAAAAATAAATTTTAAGTCATTTATTTCTCCAGCAACCATTAAAACTCTACCCTTCTCTTTTTTTATTTCCGTTTTTTTATTTCTTTAGTTGATGAAATTTTCAAATTCAAATTTTTTGAAAAAAGAATAGCTACTCCAGCACTCAAATTTGAGCCGTGACTGAAGACGCTCTCCCCCTCCCACCATCTACACCACTCCACTTCATTATTACAGTCTGTATGTGTTTCTTGCAAAAAAGAAACATTTACATTCTTGATATTGATTAATTCTGCCACCATTGCTCTCTTGCTCCTGTCTCTCCCTCCATTAATATTTAAAGAAGCGACCCTTATCTCCATAGAAAAAATAAAGAGATAAGAAATAGAGACAGAAAGAAACAAAGAGTGTAGTAAAATCATCCTAAGTGAAGTGTGATCCATGGATTCAATTATTTGAATTTACGTTTTATGGGGGTTTTATCCCTTCGCAATTTTGCAAGAAACTTCTTTAAACGAAATCTCTTTCTCTGACTGAGTTCATCTTCTCCAACCTTCCTCTGCCAGTAACGAACAGAAGTCTCAAACCTCTTCAGATCAGAAAAATAATTCCGTACATCTAGAAATTTTCCAAAGGTTTCATCCAGGAAATTGTTTATTTCTTCTAATGAATAAACCTGCTCACTGCTCACTTGTGAAACGTCTGATACATCTGAGTAATCAGACATCCCACCACCATCATCATCATCGCCGTCATCAACCATTTCCTCATCAACCATTTCTGATTGCAACTTCTTAATCAAAGATACTATCTTTCCTTTTTCCAAGGCATCACCTTTCACACCGTTTGCGTCATCATTCGTCTGGCTTATATTCTCTGACCTCTCCACAGTACCCTGCCCAGAGCCCTGTACCTCCACACTACTTCTCTCAACAGCCACATCGGTTTCAACATTAACTCTCTTCATTTTTTTCTGTTTTGTCTTGCTACCAGAGGTTTCTTCTATGTCTTTTTCACTATTAAGGGATGGATCTTCTATAATCGTTCCTGCTTTCAAATTTGAATCCACATTCTGATCTTCATTATTCACCACTGCAACTTCGTTTGGTACATTACTATTTTGCACTTCATTTTTCTTCCTCTCATCTGAATTATTACTAGGACCTGCCTCATTCTCAGATTCAACTCTATGAGGACAAGACAGCCTGACATGTCCAATGCTCCCGCATTCAAAACACCGCATCTCTCCCGTGCTCGCGTACATCATGTACGACTTGCCCTCAAAAACACAGCGAAAAGAGATGTTCAGTGTCGGTTCATTTAAAAACATGTAGGCTACACCTGTCGCCTAAACGACAACACATGCTTTAAAGCGGCATTTTTACAACCAAGTGGAACCGTTCTAATTCCACTGGCAAGTTTTCCAAATCGAGAAAGCTCTCGCTCAATGTCAGCATCAGGAATAAAAGTCGGAACGTTTGAAACCGTCACCTTCGTCGTGATTGAAACTAAAGGTTGAACAGAAACAAAAGTGCCACTTACCGATAACCCGCTCTCAATAAAACTATGGACCAGATTTTCTTCTTTTAAAAATATCACTACAGCCTTGTTCATCCGAGACGCCGAAATGATATTCTCATGGCCCACGCGCTCTGCCACGTCCAGTAACACTTCTTCTACCGGCACACCTGCCTGGGTCACACACCTAATCCCATGCCGGAGCGACAGGCCTGACGCCTGCACACTCGCTTGAGTGTGAGACGTCATCCTTCCCTCCGACACGAGACAACTCTCGCAGAAAACAAACTCAGTTTTTTTTTTAGTTTTTTTTATTACTTTTTTCTTTTTTTACTTTTCAATTAAAATAATCGAATACAAGAAAAAGCAAGAAACAGTGAAAAATTCCTCTCACCTAGATCACCCTCCCATGCACTCCCTACCCAATTCCCAGCATGCACCAGAGAGAGAGAGAGAGAGAGAGAGAGAGAGAAGAGAGAGAGAGAGAGAGTGTGTGTGTGTGTGTGTGTGTGTAAGAGAGAGAGAGAGAGAGACCGAGAGAGCGCGCGCGTGTGTGTGTGTGTGTGTGTGTGTGTGTGTAAGTAAGAGAGAGAGAGAGCGAGGGGGGGGGGAGAGAGAGACCGAGAGAGCGCGTGTGTGTGTCTGGGGACGTCGTCGTCGTTGTACCTGTCTGCATCAGTAGTAACGTTAGCCATAAAAAAGTTTGTCAACTTTGGCAGTGTTGCCAAATACTTATCGGCATCTTTTCTTTTAATTGATCCGCTTTGGTAGCTTCTTTTCATTTTTGCGTTTCGACTCTCTCTGTTTGTGTAACTTTACCTCTCAGTCCTCCTGTCACTCACTCAGTGGTCCTCAGTGTGTTTATCTTTCGCGTCGTGCACGTCGAGCACCGTTAAGGACTAGTCCATTTCATCATTGTGAAAATAGGGGGGTGTATGTGTAGGGACAGATAACCACTAACTGGACATTTTAACCACTACTTAAATGTTTCAATGCATTTATTAAGAATATTAATAAAAATATACCATGCCTTTGAAGCGTTCATGATGATAAAGGGCTTTTTTTTTTTTTTGAGGTTGGTTGGGGGCCCCCCTATATGACCGCTTGGTAGGGGGCCCCAAGCAGCCGCCTACCTATGCCTCTATGTTAAGACCGCCACTGGTGACCACACTAAATGCTGTAATAAGAAATGCTGTTTACAAATTTATGATGAGACTTATGGACTCGCAAAATGAAATTATAACTGTTTTCATATGGCCTGACCAGAGCAGTACTAGGTACAGTTCGCAGCTTTGGAGGCACTGGAGAAATTGTTTATATGGATTATAGTAATCTTTTGTTTTTACTTGTCTGTCTGTCTTTTTGTATGTTTCTATGGTCCTTGTTTTTTGAGTCTGAAATAAAATAAAATAATAAAAATGTACATGGAGAAAAAAATGGTCTTACAGTCTGGTGGCAGAATTGGTAGAATAGCTCTTGCAAAGCTAAGCTTAAACCAGATTATTTTTTCAGATGTCTCAGATAATAGGTTGTTGTTCTTCTTCTTTTTATTTGGGCCTTGAAAAGGCGAAGGCACTATTGTTTTCCTTAGGATTATTTATCAATTATTATTATTTTTCTTACGACTATTCGGGCACTTTTGTGGCCCTTAACCTGCTTGAAAACTCTTGAAACTTTGCACACAGGTCAGAACCTGTAGCCATCAGGGCCAGACTGAAGCTGGTACCTGGGCGTGGCAGAGGGCTTGACAGCGCCCCCTGTAAAGGGGGTTCGAAAACTGGGTCCATAAATCAAACACGCTTGCATGTAATATAATGAAACTCGGTACACATAGATCTCATCAGGGAGAACAAATTCTCGAAAGGTTTCATGGAAACTTTCCCAACAGGAAGTCGGCCATTATGGGTTGTTTGGTAAACGCATGCTTTGTAATTTGATGTATTCCTCCTAGAAAATTAATTCAATCACCACCAAACTCGGTGTGCATGAAGTCAAGACAATGAGGATTCTAAATTGCAGATGAATTTTTGATATCTCAAACGTTTTGGCTGTGGTTAGGAAATTAATTTTATGACTAAAAAAAGTCACATAAAATGTGTTATAACTGTTTTGTAACAGACAGTTACAAAACCTGCCGTGTATATTGTTCTCTTCAAGCCAAACAACTTTCTAATTTACAGCTATTAACAAATATATTGATCTGAAATATAACACATTCATTTTAAATTCATTTAGGTTCAATTACCAAACATACTTCTTAATTTAATTTAAAGCAAACAATACATTTAAAGGATATGGGTAATGGGTTATATTAATATTTTTGAAAAAAAAAAATGTATATACAGTGAGTACAGAAAGTATTCAGACCCTTCTCTTTGTTATTTTGCAGCCATTTACTCCTTTTTATCTAATACAGCCATGATCTTTTTGGGAAAGATGCAACAAGTTTTTCATATCTGGATTTGGGTATCCTCTGCCATTCCTCCTTGCAGATCCTTTCCAGTTCTGTCAGGTTGGATGGTAGATATTGGTGGACACTGACAGCCATTTTCAGGTCTCTCCAGAGATGCTCAATTGGGTCAGGGCTCTGGCTGGGCCATTCAAGAACAGCCACAGAGTTTTTGTGAAGCCACTCCTTCGTTATTTTAGCGGTTTGTTTAGGGTCATTGTCTTGTTGGAAGGTAAACCTTCGGCCCAGTCTGAGGTCCAGAGCACTCTGGAAAAGGTTTTTCGTCCAGGATATCCCTGTACTTGGACACATTCATCTTTCCCTCGATTGCAACCAGTCTTTCTGTCCCTGCAGCTGAAAAACACCCTCACAGCATGATGCTGCCACCACCATGCTTCACTGTTGACACTGTATTGGACAGGTGATGAGCAGTGCCTGGTTTTCTCCACACACACCGCTTAGAATTAAGGCCAAAATGTTCTATCTTGGTCTCATCAGACCAGAGGATCTTATTTATCACCGTCTTGGAGTCCTTCAGTTGTTTTTTTTAGCAAACTTTCACTGAGGAGAGGCTTCCGTCGGGCCACTCTGGCATAAAGCCCCGACTGGTGGATTGCTGCAGTGATGGTTGACTTACTACAACTTTCTCCCATCTCCCGACTGCATCTCAGGAGCTCAGCCACAGTGATCTTTGGGTTCTTCTTTACCTCTCTCACCAAGGCTCTTCTCCCCCGATAGCTCAGTTTGGCTGCACGGCCAGCTCTAGGAAGGGTTCTGGTCGTCCCAAACGTCTTCCATTTAAGGATTATGGAGGCTACTGTGCTCTTAGGAACCTTAAGTGCAGCAGATTTTTTTGTAACCTTGGCCGATCTGTGCCTTGCCACAATTCTGTCTCTGAGGGGGCTTTTAAACTGGGCTCGTTTGCTGCGGTCCGAGCCCGAGCGCATTTGTTCCCGGCGCCTCCCGCAGCTTTGGTCAGGTTTCACACTCAACTTGATTCTATCGAACCCTGATGCGTTTGCTTGCATCTTACGTCATCACAAATTTGCACTGTGCATGATAGAAAGCAGAATGTGGGTAAATATTGTGGGTTTTTTTAATTAATTTGCTGCTATTATGAGCAGTTGAGTGAACAATACAGGTTTACTATGCGTGTGTCACATAAGATGGACTTCTGTGCTTGCAAATGGACTCTTTTGAGGAGACAGTAGATTTCCAAATGTGTTGCTCTGATTCCACGCACAATGCACAAATTCACTGCAGGCTCACACTCTCTCGTATCCAAGGTAAATCATCAACACTATCATCTCTTACAAGTTTTTATTTAACTGAATACATTACAATAAGCTAAAACGCATGCGCAGTTTACTTTACTTCCTGAACAAGTGCGCACCCGAGTCTTGTGTTGCTTGCACATTCACGTGAACCGCGGCACGGTTCGGGAGCAACCGAACTCAGACCACCTCTTCCAGGCAGTCTCGGGATCGGTACCCCAGTCCGCACCCGGGTCCCATGACAGCGTTCACATTAACGATTTTTCTCGCGAACCGTGCCCCGTTCCGAACTAAACTGCTAGTGTGAAAGCCCTCTCAGCTCTTCCGGCAGTTCCTTTAACCTCATGATTCTCATTTGCTCTGACATGCACTGTGAGCTGTAAGGTCTTGTATATACAGGTGTGTGGCTTTCCTAATCAAGTCCAGCACTGAAAGTTTAGTGTAAGCAGAGATATCGTCTTTTAAAAATCAGGAAGTATATTGCCTACAAAAATGACTCGATTGGGACTACAGCTGGGTTTTAGACGTCACTAATCCACACATTTGCATAAATCTCTCTCTCCGGAATATGCAAAAAAAGGGCATACGCATATTTCTGTGGCACGTCGAGTGTGTTATGTTCACCCAGCTGTCAGGTCTTCTGTGTTTGAGCTTCCCACGGACGCTGCACTCAACAATGGATACAATTTAGGTGTAACGATGAGGAGGCAAGGAGGAATCCAAATGCAGCAAACAGTTTTAATAATAATAATAATAATAATAATAATAAACGAACAAAAGGGTAATCCACGGAAAACAAAGAAACTAAGAAACAGGAACTCAGAACAAAACTCAGAAACAAGAACTCAGAACTAGAATCAGAAACAAAGCTACAGTTAAACAACGACCGACAAACAACAACTGAAGCACAGGGGTTTTTATACACAGACAAACAAGCTAAACGAGGGAACAAGGGGGCGTGGTAAATCAGAAACACCTGGGATAATTAATAGACAGGGGACAACTGTTAACAAGACACAAAACCCACATTATAACATAGCCCCCCCCCCCCCCCCCCCCCCCCCCCCGTGGGCGGCTCCTGACGCCCATAAAAACAACAAAAATATCAGGGGGGCGGTGAAGTAGAGTTGGTCTTGGGGGAGGGATGGAGGGCCAGGCATTTACCGTTCTTTCCGGATCTACACACTGAGGTGTTGAGATCCTGGAACAGACCGGTATCTGCGAGAATATATACGCAGCAAACATCTCTGTACTCGAATGTTATTGGAGCAAAGAATAACGGGTACGGGACGGTGCCGAGGATGGAGGAAGTGTTGGCGAAACACCTTTCTCCTGATATGGCATTGTCCTTTAAAGTGCCGGCGCTGCCCACCAAGCCGCTTCGGAACACTTCGGCGCTGGTGGGCAAAGCTTATTCGGCGGCGGGACAGGCAGCCTCATACCTTCATACTATGGCCATTCTTCAGGCTTATCAGACAGATCTTTTAAAGGATATTAATGAGGGGGAGGTTATAAGCCCAGATATTGTCAGAGAGTTACGTCAAGCAGCTGATATTTCTCTCCGTGCCACCAAGGAGACGGCCAGATCAGTCGGCCGCTCTATGGCAGCCTTGGTGGCCACGGAGAGACATCTTTGGCTTAATCTTTCTAACATGAAAGAAAAAGAAAAATCTTTCCTTCTGGATGCGCCGCTGTCTGCTGCTGGCCTCTTCGGTGACTCGGTAAATACGGTCATCGAGAGGTTTCAGGAAGAAAAGAAGCAGGCAGCGGCGCTCCAGAAGTGTATTCCCCTCCGGGTGCATATCTCCGGGGCTGCTGGGCGGGAGCAGCCTCGCCCGCCGTCCACCTCCTCGCGCAGGGCGCAACAGAAAAAGAGTGTCGCGTCTTGCGCTCCTCCCCAGCAGAACTGGGCTGAGACGCGGCGCTCTCAGGCGAGGTTTTCCCGGGACAAAACCGATCTGAAGACGGTTATTGTCGCCAGGAAGGCCTCGTCGAAGAAGCCCTGACGCCAAGGGTGCTGTCAGGGTGCTGAGGGCGGTCCCCACCGTGAAAGAGAGGTGTTCACCGCTGAATACGGTGCCCGCTCTCTCGCGGTGCTCTCAGCGGACCGGTCTACTAACCCAGCCTGCGGGTGGGGGCGTGGTCGGTCTTGGCGAGTGCTTTCCCGAGGGACGCTCGCCGACACAGAGGAGCGATTTAAAAAACTAAAAAATAAAACAACATCCAGAGGCCAGTCTCGAGAGACTGGTACCCTTAGTACAATTTTTGGCGGAATGGAAAAGTCTTCCAACAGGAGGTGAAAACGTTGTTACTGAAGGGGGCGATAGAACAAGTTATTCCTCCCGACAGAGAGTCAGGTTATTACAGCCGATATTTCATCGTTCCGAAGAAGGATGGGGGGTTACGTCCAATTTTAGATCTGTGTCTGTTAAATCGTTCTGTGGGAAAACTCAAGTTCAAAATACTCACGCTCAAGCAGATCGTGCCACAAATCAGATCCGAGGACTGGTTTGTCACGATAGATCTAAAGGACACATACTTTCACATTTCCATCCTTCCACAACATCAGAAGTTCCTGAGGTTCGCTTTCGGGGGCGAAGCGTACCAATATCGGGTTCTTCCGTTCGGCCTAGCTTTGTCTCCTCGAACCTTCACGAAATGCATGGACGCGGCGCTGGCTCCGCTGCGGCTCCAGGGCATTCGCATTCTGAATTATATCGACGATTGGTTGATTCTGGCTCAATCGGAGCATCAGGCGATTCGGCATCGAGATGTCGTCCTCGCCCATATAAGAAAGTTGGGATTGAGACTCAACGCCAAGAAAAGTGTGCTTTCTCCGGTACAGAGGACCACTTTTCTGGGCGTCGTTTGGGATTCAACGACGATGCAGTCTGTCTCCTGCCCGTATAGCGGCGATTCTCGCGGCTGTCGGGCAAGCGAAGCTAGGCCAGTCACTCACGGTCAAGGGTTTTCAGAGAATTCTGGGTCTATTAGCGACAGCGTCCAACGTTATTCCCCGTGGCCTGCTGCATATGAGACCGCTACAGTGGTGGCTCAGAACCAAAGGGTTCTCCCCGAGGGCAAACCAGTTCCACACGATCAGGGTCACGCGACGTTGCCTCCGTGCCCTGGCTGTGTGGAAAGAGGCTTGGTTCCTATCCCTGGGACCGGTGCTGGGAGCACCGTGTCGCCATGTGATTATAACTACGGATGCCTCCCTCACAGGCTGGGGGGCGATCATGAGTTGACGCTCAGTCCGGGGTCTGTGGCAGGACCATCTTCGTCATCTGCATATAAACTGCTTGGAGATGTTGGTGGTGTTTCGAGCTCTGAAACACTTCATGTCAGACCTGAGGGGCCGCCATGTGCTCGTCCGGTCAGACAACACATCGGTGGTCTCTTATATCAACCATCAGGGGGGCCTGCGCTCTCGCCCCCTGTACAAACTGGCTCACCAGATCCTTTTGGGGTCCCAGGGGAAACTTCTTTCTTTAAGAGCAATGTATATTCCAGGTTATATGAATCAGGGAGCGGACATCCTGTCGAGGCAGGGGCCGAGGCCCGGGGAGTGGAGACTCCACCCTGAGGTGGTGGAGCTCCTATGGGTACATTTCGGTCGTGCCGAGGTAGACCTTTTTGCTTCCAGCGAGAATTCGCATTGCCCGTTGTGGTTCGCTCTATATCTACCAGTTCCGTTGGGGGTGGATGCGATGGTACAGGAGTGGCCGAGGTCACCCCTGTATGTGTTTCCCCCGATTGCTCTGCTCCCAGGAGTTCTGGAGAGGGTTCGCCGGGACGGAGTCAGGCTGCTGCTGATATCTCCGTACTGGCCGGCCCGAGTATGGTTTTCGGACCTCATTTCTCTCCTGGACGGGTCTCCGTTGGAGATTCCGGTCAGGGGGGACCTTCTCTCACAGGTGTGCGGGTCGATACTTCACCCCCGCCCAGATCTCTGGAGACTGTGGGCTTGGCCTCTGAGGGGGCCCAGCTCATAGAGTCAGGTCTCTCGACCGAGGTCGTAGAGACCATCTTCCAGTCCAGAGCTCCGTCCACGAGGAAGTTATATGCCTTGAGGTGGAAGATGTTCACCTCTTGGTGTGGAGAGCACCAGTTGGACCCAGTTAACTGTCTGGTTTCGGCGGTGCTGGAATTCCTTCAGGAGCGTTTCTCCACAGGGTTATCCCACTCCACACTGAAGCTGTACGTGGCGGCGCTGTCAGCGTACCATGTCCCCTTGAGTGGAGCTTCTCTCAGGAGACACCCACTGGTAATCCGTTTCCTGCATGGTTTTTTGAGGCTGAGGCCAGCAGTGCGTACGAGGGTACCGACTTGGGACCTTGCGGTCGTTCTGGAGCTCTGCCAAGCTCCATTTGAGCCCATTGAAGATGTCTCCGAAAAATTTGTCATGCTAAAGACCATTTTTCTCCTAGCCATCTCTTCCCTGAAGAGGATAGGAGATATTCAGGCTCTGTCGGTCTCTCCCTCGTGTCTTGAGTTTGCTCCGGGTATGGCGAAGGCTTTTCTCCTCCCAAAACCAACCGGGGTACATTCCTAAGGTCCCGACGAACGTCGTCAGGCCTATCATCCTGCAGGCATTCTGTCCTCCTCCGTTCCGGACTCCAGACCAGGAGAGGTTAAATCTGCTCTGCCCTGTGAGGGCCCTGGATGCCTACGTCCACAGAGCTGCTGTGGAGAAAATCTGAACAGCTGTTTGTCTGTTTTGGACCTCCTAAGAGAGGTGGTCCGGCATCGAAGCAGAGGCTAAGCAAGTGGGTGATCGAGGCCATCTCGCTTGCTTACGAGTCGGCGGGTCAGCCTTCCCCTTTGGCTGTCCGTGCTCATTCTACTCGGGGTATGGCTGCCTCTAAGGCACTAGTGTCAGGAGTTCCTATTGGTGACATTTGTGATGCAGCGGGATGGTCTTCCCCGCACACATTTGTAAAGTTCTACCATCTTGACTTTAGCTCCACTCCAGGAGCCCAGGTGCTTTCGTCAGAATGTGGTTTGTGATCTCACACTATGGACACCTGCTTGCATGGCGGCGTTGGTATTAGCGTTCCCATTGCGATTACACGCAGCTCGAGTTCCCTGAACGGGAACGTCTCTGGTTACGTATGTAACCTTAGTTCCCTGAAGGGAACGAGACGCTGCGTGTCCACGCCATACTCCCAGCATGCCCGTGAGCACTTGCTTCAGTCTTTTCAGAAGCTGTCGCGCTTGTGTGTTTGGTGTGCTTTATAGTTTCCTGGTCGATACGTCACCCCGCCTATGACGTTCCGTCTCGCCATTGGACTGATTTCATTCATGCTTCATACGCACACACGCAAAGGCGTTCCCATTGCGATTACACGCAGGGTCTCGTTCGCTTCAGGGAACTAAGGTTACATACGTAACCAGAGACGTTTTTGACAAAACCTACCTCCGTTCAAGTGGCAATAAAAAAAGAACAAATGAAGATAAAATAAAATGGTTTTTTTTTTGCCTAAAAGCAGAGGCTCAGATCTTTATTTCGATATATAGCATCTTCATATATTCATGGAAGAAAATATTCACCGGGGCATTAAAGTTTATCGAAAATCATCAAAAACCCTTGTGGTGGCTGGCAACTTTTTTTTTTTTTTTTTTAAATGCTGGCGGGGAAAGAGTTAATGTATATTTACTTTGTTCAAGTAATAAAGTATTCTTATGAGTGTATAATATGCCATTGAAAATACATACGGGTAAGGGGTGCTAATGTCGGTCGCCATGTTGCCCCTCCATCTTGAATGTACATTAGCCAAAGAGGGACATACCTGTTAATTCAAGCTTTGCCTTTCACATTTACATTTGAGTTAACACTCATGGATGAGGTCGAACTGGAAGCCATGTTAAATCTTGGACTACATTGGCCACCGTAGGAGTTAAAACGAAATCGGAATTGAGAGGAACAGAAACTAATATCAAGCACAAAATTTTAACAAAAAGTGTCAGTGTTTGATATGTATATAGTTTTCAACTTAACCATATAGCTTTGATTTTAAAATAAAATAGATAAAATCTTGTTAAAATCTATTTTATGGATGCTATACAGTCGAGCCATAGAGTGCCAAAGTTAAGACATCACCAAAACATGCAGTGAAATTTTAGCACTCCCGGTTCCCTCGCTCTAAAGTCTATGAGATTTCTGAATGGGTTTTTGCTAAATCGCAGAATTTATTGTGTCTGCTTGTTTTTTAAAAACTTTATATATGCTTCAAAATGTATAAATTTTGGATTAACTTGTAAAGATTATCTTGATAGACAAAACGTGTAAGGGTCACAACTCTTCACAACACAGATCTTATTTTTAGCAATTTTCCAAAAGTCTATGGGGAAAATGCATAGCTTTTCGATTGAGGGAACCCATGCGCTGCTAGCTTCCGAATTGTCCTACAAAGTGACGTCATCACTTCGGCACTCTATTTTCATTTTAAGTTTTTTTTTTCTGTTATGAGGAAAACAATCCAGCAGTACGAATCACTACAATATAGTTTCTGTCACTCTCTCTGTCTTTTCATTTCTCCCCAGTGGCCTCTCCAACCTCTTCAGCTTTTTAATTGTAAGAGGTAATCAACTGCTAACTCATTAGATGTCTGAATGTTGGACAAAAGGCCTCTGGATGGCTCACTGTCATGCATTGTTGGGTTTATGCGTTTGGTATCATAGCAACTGTATGAATGTGCAAATGGCTGGGTAGTCTTTGAAGCTGGCCTCACATACAATGAAAGGCCAGAATGCAGAGTTATTTTTGTGAATGGATTGATGTAACTAACTGAGGGCTCCTTGTCATTTTGTGAAAGCTTGTATTTTTCATTTTACAATGGGATGGTGATTTTTTGATAGCTTCCCATTGCAGCTGAATTTCACAGGATGGCAACACCACAAGTATCAAACCACAGTTTGGGGTATTATTTTTGTAAAGTGTGTTTTGCTTTTCAAGTTTCAAGTTCAACCCAGACACGAGAGACTGAAATTATGTTTCTCTACATCTCTAGGTCCTGGAAATAATTCAACATTTAAGTCAAGTCAAGTCAAGTCACATTTATTTATATAGCACTTTTCACAATACAGATTGTATCAAAGCAGCTTCACAGTGATAACATGAAAGTAGTACAACACAGATCGATAATATTGTTAAATATTAAATATTAAATAACCCCGACTAAGCAAGCCAAAAACAAGCCAAAAGCAAGGCGACAGTGGCAAGGAACCAAAACTCCATCAGATTGGATGGAGAAAAAAACCCTTGGGAGAACCCAGGCTCAGTCGGGGCCAGTTCTCCTCTAGCTTACATTCATATTGTTTATATATAAGTATTAAATATAAGTATTGTTTATGTATAAAACGGCGCCATAACATATCGCAGGCGGTGAGTCGTCTCTTCACAGGCGTTGGTCTTTTCATCACAGGCGGTGGGGCATCCGAAACCCCCGTGAGAGGCTGGATACAAGACTGGACCTGACGAACGCCATTTTTCTCGTGACAAGCGTCCCGAGATAACAGCAGAAAGGCAGATGGGAAATAATTAGCATAGCTGTTCATAATAATTTCCATTGTACGGGTGTCAGTGTTAGAAAACCACTATCTCACGAACTCTCCGCAACTCAAACTCTACGCAACGCAACCCAACCATACGGGCCGACCCGTTTGTCTAAAAGGCTGTCGAGCCCCACTGGTGCGTTAAGCAGTTTCAGTGGCAAACGGTTCCGTATGGCATAACAGAGGACTAAAAGGTAAGCATTATGTGAATGCTTGACTAAACAGATGCGTCTTTAATCTAGTTTTAAACTGTGTCAGCAAGTCAGAGCCTCGGACCGTATCGGGAAGGCTATTCCAGAGTTTTGGAGCTAAATGCGAGAACGCCTCCTTTACTGGACTTGGATATCCTAGGAATGACCAGAAGCCTTGAATTTAGTGATCTTAAGGAACGCGGTGGATTGTAGGGCGAGAGAAGGTCCGTTAAGTACATAGGAGCTAAACCATTTAGGGCTTCATAGGTCAGTAGTAGTACTTTGTAGTTGATACGAAACTTAATAGGTAACCAGTGCAGAGATGATAAAATCGGTGTTATATGATCATATTTTCTTGACCTAGTAAGAACTCTAGCAGCTGCATTTTGTACTAGCTGTAGCTTGTTTATTGAGGATGCAGGACAACCGGTTAATAAAGCATTACAGTAATCTAGTCTCGAGGTCATGAATGCATGAACTAACTTTTCTGCATCAGAGAGAGATAACATGTTACGTAGCTTAGCAATATTTCTAAGGTGGAAAAAGGCTGTCCTTGTAACATATGAAACATGATTTTCGAAAGACAAGTTGTGGTCTAGTATAACACCCAGGTCTTTTACTGTAGTGGATAAAGTAACCGGACACCCCCGTCTATATTAAAGTTGTATTGTAAGAGGTTTTGTGAGTGGCTTTTTGGACCAATAAGTAATACCTCCGTTTTATCTGAATTTAATAGCAGGAAGTTACGTGTCATCCAGCATTTTATATCTTTGAGACACTCTGTCAATTTCGATGAGTTAGTGTTTTCGTCTGGTCGTGATGAAATATATAATTGAGTGTCGTCAGCATAACAGTGGAATTTAATTCCATGTTTTCTTATAATATTGCCAAGTGGCAGCATATATATTGAGAATAGCAGAGGGCCTAAAACCGATCCTTGCGGTACTTCATAGTCTACTGACGTTATCTTTGATTTTTCCCTGTTTAAACAGACAAAATGATAACGGTCCGATAAGTACAATCTGAACCAGCTTAATGCCTGTCCTTGAACACCAGTGTAGTTTTGTAGTCGATCCAAGAGTATTTTATGATCTATAGTGTCGAACGCAGCGCTGAGATCAAGTAGGACTAGTATTGAGATACAGCCTTGGTCGGAAGCTAAAAGTAAATCATTTGTAATTTTAACTAGCGCAGTTTCAGTGCTATGATGCGGTCTGAATCCTGACTGGAATTTTTCATAGATATCATTTTCTTGCAAAAAAGAGCATAGTTGAGCAGACACAACTTGTTCTAGTATTTTGGACATAAATGGAAGATTTGAAATGGGTCTGTAATTCGCTAACTTATTTGGGTCTAATTGCGGTTTCTTAATGAGAGGTTTTATTACTGCCAGCTTGAATATTTTTGGAACATGACCTAAAGATAGAGGCGAGTTAATAATATTGAGGAGAGACTCTTCCACTACAGGTAATAGTTCTTTTAGTAGTTTAGTGGGTATTGGATCTAATAAATATGTTGTTGGTTTAGATGCAATGATAAGTTTATTTAGCTCCTCCTGTCCTATCATTGTAAAGCGGTGTAGTTGTTCTAGAGGGGCCATAATTGCAGCTGAATCATAAGACACCATAGAGGATTGTACATTTATAATTGTGTTTCGGATGCTCTCTATTTTCTCGTTGAAGTAATTCATAAAATCATTACTGCTAAACTGTAACGGTATATTTTGCTCTGGTGATGTCTGTTTGTTTGTTAGTCTAGCCACGGTGTTAAATAAAAACCTTGGGTTATTTTGGTTATTTTCGATTAGTTTGCGGAGATGCTCAGCCCTGGCTGTTTTTAGAGTCTTCTTATAACGTGACATACTGTCTTTCCACGCGATTCTAAAGACCTCTAAGTTAGTTTGTTTCCATTTACGCTCTAACTTACGGGTTTCTCTCTTGATAGCGTGCGTATCACTGTTGTAGCAGTGTGCTTTAGTTTCCTCTCTAACCTTTTTTAATCTAATTGGTGCAACAATATCTAATGTACTAGTGAAAATGGTGCTTAAACTGCTAGTCATTTCCTCTAAATTATCTGTTTGTTTGGGTTCACTTAGCAATTTAGATAGATCAGGTAAGGTATTTGAGAATCTATCTATAGTGGTTGGAAGGATTGTTCTGCCTGGTCTATAACGTGGCGCAACATGACATATTTCAGCAGTGCGTATTATGCAAGTCACCATGTAATGATCAGTAACGTCATCGCTTTGCGGTATAATATCTATATCAGTTGGATCGGTTCCATACGATATAATTAAATCTAGTGTATGATTTAGACGATGAGTGGGACCACTGACGTTTTGTTTGACCCCAAAGGAGTTTAATAAGTCTGTAAACGCAGCACCTAAAGCATCATTTGTATTATCTACGTGAATGTTAAAATCTCCAACAATTATTGCTTTATCGACATTCACCAATAGATCTGAGAGAAAGTCTGCAAACTCTTTTAGGAATTCAGCATATGGCCCTGGAGGTCTATATACAGTAGCCAAGGCTAGAGATAATATGGATTTCCTTCTTACATCTAAGAGCGTAACATTTAGCACAAGTACTTTAAATGAATTAAACCTGTGACCTGTTTTCTGAATAACATTAAAAATATCTTTATAGATTGTTGCAACACCGCCGCCACGACCGATCAGACGGGGCTCATGTTTATAACAGTATCCTGGCGGAGTAGATTCATTTAGAGCGAAATATTCATTTGGTTTAAGCCAGGTTTCAGTAAGGCACAGAACAAAGAAATTATTATCTCTGACCATTTAATTTACAATAACCGCCTTAGGTGTGAGCGATCTTTGACTTTGACTTACTAGTCATCTGGTCTGTAACGTCTTGGAGATGTTGTCCGACAGAACAGCCGCTCCGATTCTGCTGGGGTGGAGACCATCTGCACGGTACAACCTGGGTCTCTCCCAAACAGATTCTAATTATTTACAAAGAGCAGTTTCTGTTCATTACATAGTGACATTAACCATTCATTTAATGCAAATAGTCTACTGAACCTTTTCTGTCCTTGTCGGTACGTGGGGAGCGGTCCAGACACGATGATCGTTGCTTCAGGCGCTGTGCTGCATACCGTATCGATCAGGCTCCTGTAGTCCTTCTTCAGTACCTCAGTCTGCCGCAGCCTGATGTCTTTCGCTCCCGCGTGCAGCACAACAGCTCCGACGCGCTTGTCCCCGTTCAGGATCTCGGGAACCTGTGCAGCGACATCAAGAACACGAGCACCAGGAAAGCAGTGAGTGCACACCTTACCTTTACCCGAGGTAGCACGGACATGACGGACCATGGACGTGCCGATGATCACGGCGTCGTCGCGTTCCGGCTCGCGAAGAGGGGAGAAGCGGTTCCGAGTGGAGATCTCGAAGACCTGGAGGGGCGGAGAGGCAGCTCTGGTCCTGTCTCGTGTCTTCCGCTGTGTGATCCATGGTCCATGGTGTTGTGTCGGTGCCGGAGTGAATGAAGCCCGAGATGATCGCGTCCTCCTGGGCAGAGGAACACGCGGAGTAGAGGAAGTCGGGGTCAAAGAGTTAATGTTACTATCCACTGATTTGTGAGCGTCGGCGCGTGATGCTTCAAGCGTTGAGCGCCGATCCAACAGCTCGGCTTTCTTCACCAGCAGACCACGGATCTGTGTCTCGACGTATTCCAGCTCCTGCTTCACCGAGAAGAGCTCGAATGTGTCTTCACCTGCACTCAAAGGTAAAGTTAGACACGCATCTGATACGTTCGCCATTATAACAGATGAACAATAAATTAGTAGTGATACTACAAATATCACTACTAATTTAGGACAGAAATGCCGGATATAACCCGTATCCTTTCAGTGAAACGGGTGTAAAAGGAGACGGCCGATAGGCGAGAGGCCACGCGTGAAATGCTAGTGGGCTAAAGGCTAGTAGCAGAGATTCAGAAGTTTGGATATAAGTAGCGATATCAAAGCAATCCAATTGTTTTTTTATGAGGAATAGTATCGAGGATAAGTTCACATGATATAAAAATCGAAAGTGCTTGTTTATAAATGAGTGGAAAAGAAGAAAATCAAGGATTGATGAAGAAATTCTCCGGAGCTACAAACACAAATACCGGTTTAACATCACCATCATGACACAATATATAGACAATAAGCATTATAGGGAATCCCGGCTTAAGGTTTATAGCTCAATTTGAATTCAGGGGAAGAATATTCCAAATTAATGATCTGGATCAGTAATTTATAGAATATTCCTTAAACCGAGTTTCCCACATACATTACATTAAATCACCCAAAGAGGGGGTTTACAACACACACGTCTGCTTCAGATATATATGACAAAATTAAACATAACGAATTATGATTAATTTGAAGCATATATCTTTTGCGGATCGAGGGCTGTTGATCTTTAAAACAACAAGGATTACACAGTTTTCTCAGTCAGTCGTGCGGATCTGTAAAACTATCAATCACTTGACCTGTTTAGCTTAATTTTCTGACAATGTTTTGTGCACTCAACAAAATCAGATTGTAGCGTTAGGATCTAATATTAAAGAGGCTTTGTTATGTGATTAATACACACAATGGCAAATAATGTATAAATTAAGTTTAATAAAAGCACACGACTAAGTACACTACAAAATCACACGATAAATGTATATACACAAAAATGAAAATGAAACATAAGAAAGGAAACAATGGAAAAGGGAAATACAAGGAAAATTACAATTACTAGCACAACTTTAAGCCTTTCGAGAAAACCACAGGAAAACACTCTTGTCTAAAATTTGATGGAACAAATTGCATTCAGACCTGTGTATGCTGGAAGCGTGAGGTCGTCCGGGAGGCGGGAGACGGATTTCTTTGTTCTCTCACGTGGGTGTGTTTTGCGGGAGTTCAAAGCGTCAGTTCTATCGTGCTGGATGTTGTCTTCTTGTTGGAGAAGACGCACTTACGAACTTTAACTGGCTATTTGCAAAAGTAAACGTGAAGTAAAAGTAACAAAATACTGATAATAATAATAATAATAATAACTTGGATTTATATAGCACCTTTCATGGTACCCAAGGTCGCTTAACAAAAGTATGAAGTGTGTGTGTGCAAGGGGAGGAGTCAGGGGTCAAAAGACTTCGTGTAAAGAAACGTCTAAAGGTGCTTTTTGAACATGGGCAGAGATGGGGCAGAGCGGACGTTGAATGGTAGACTGTTCCAAAGTATAGGAGCAATTGCAGAGAAAGCCCTGTCCCCGACAGTCCGCAACCTGGTGCGGGGGGTGACCAGCAGGTCCTTGTCAGAGGACCGCAGGGAACGTAACTGAGTATAGGGATGGAGGAGGTCACTGAGGTATTTTGGTGAGAGTCCATGGAGAGATTTGTAAGTGAGCAGAAGGATCTTGTAGGTGATGCGTGACTTGACTGGCAACCAATGAAGCTGTTTGATGGCAGGAGTGATATGCTGCCAGGGCTTAGTATGGGTTAGAACCCTGGCAGCAGAGTTCTGTACATACTGCTGTCTGCTAAGGGCCTTGGTAGGTAGTCCAGACAGGACACCATTGCAGTAATCCAGACGGGAGGTGATAAAGGCATGAATGAGTGTCTCAGTTACTGAATCTGTGAGTGAAGGCCGGAGTCGTGAGATGTTTCTAAGGTGGAAGAAGGCCACCTTAGTGATGTTGTTAATATGGGATCTGAGAGATAGTGTGGCGTCCAGAATGACGCCCAGGTTGCGTACTTCAGGAGATGGGGAAATGCAGCAGCCATCCACTACCAGAGCCAGGTTACCAACTTTCCTGAGTAGTTGTGCAGGGGCCAGCACCATGAGTTCTGACTTCTTACTGTTCAGTTTGAGTAGGTTTGTGGTCATCCAAGTTTTGAGTTCCTGCAAGCAATTGACAAGTTGTGTGGGTGGAAGCTGAGAGGAGGGGTTTGTGCTGATATAAAGTTGAATGTCGTCGGCGTAGCAATGGTAATTGAGTCCATATTTACGGATAATTTGACCTATGGGTAGTGTGTAAATGGTGAACAACAGCGGTCCAAGCACAGAACCCTGGGGTACACCCAGTGGTTAAATTGGCTTTTAGAGGGAGGGGGAGCCCTTATTTATGGAGAATGGTCATCATTCATAATCGCTCCGTAAAATGCCTTAATGTGTTTTTACACCAAAGAGGCTCTTTCTTCACTTGGTGCAATTTATTTAAACAGAGAGAAATATTTTACAAATCAGGCAATGGATTTTCACCCGGAAATGTTTGAAAGTGAACGTTTGAAAATATTTTTTGGTTTTGTTGATTTAAAAGAATCAGGGCTAATTTCTTTATCAGTTTGTTGTTTAATCACACTGACACGCAGGGCTGTATAGGGGTTTTCTAAATAAATTTGTCCAAAATTATCTTACTAGGGGGGTTTGGGGGTATGCCCCCTCAAGAAAATTTTGGTTTTCCTAATCTCGACATGTCCATTTTAAGGTGTTTTGAAGGCCTCAAAAAAGAAATGGACAACAATAGCTTTAAAAGCATATGGTCAGTAGCATGAAGTAGGCCTATTTGATCAGATAACAGATTCTTTAACATGATAATCAGTTTAAATGTCTCAATGAGTGATCCACGCACTATAAAATGGAATGCAGAATGTTTATGCATTTGTTGACAATACGCAATCACATATTCGAAATAGGAATGTCCTTAAATTGTCAAGTCACCTTTATTTATCTAGCGCTTAATACATAAGCAGCTTCACAGTGATAACATGAACATAATACAACACAGATCAATAATAGTGTTGAATATTAAATGTCCCCAACTAAGCAAGCCAAAAGCCAAGGCAACAAGGCAAATAAGAAATGATTCAAGGATTATATACATTTCAAACAAACGCAAATGCATTCATTCTGTGCCCAGAGGCAATTAGTATGAGCATCAAAGATCAGTTTCAGCTACTTTTTCTTTCCTAAATTAATCAATATTTTTGGACTAGCTAATGGTTCAATTGATCACTTATTAAGACAGTCACTTGTCGCTGCCTTCTGGCTTAATAATGCAAGTTGCGCAAACATAACACGAACAAGCGGAGTGATACAAACAGTGAAAAGTCAAACACATTTGGGGTAACTTTATATTACAATAATAATAATGGCAATATATTTAATGAGGTGCTTGTGTTGTTAAATCCCCTACTAAAATAAGCTTAGTAGGGGAGAGCGGGGCATTTGGTTTTGGCTCAATTAATTAAAAAAAATTAGGTTAGATAATTTTTTACACAAGCAACATACACATCTCTGCAACAAATGACCACTTAAAGTTTTTTTCTATAGGACCGACCATTTTCGTACAGTTGGACTGAAAGTGAAATAAGTCCAAATGTTACAACTTACCCCATATGCGGGGTTATTTGTAACAGACAGAGGGGTTAGTTGTAACACTTGTGTGTAACAAACATAATTCAGTACTATTTTATTTATATTGTTTGATATTTTTTGTGCATCTGTGTAGGTAGATATCCATAAATCCATCCCTCATCCATTCATCCTTCTATAGGCTCTATGCACAGCTCCACTACTTCCTGAACTTCAGCCAGCTTCTTGTTTCCTGTCTGGCATTATTGGACACATTGATTAATTCAGGTGTGTTTGATTATTGTTGCCGTGACTACTGAGGTCAATCACACCTGAATTAATCAAATTGTCCAATAATGGTATACAGGAAACAAGGAGCTGGCTGAAGTTCAGGAAGTAGTACAGCTGTGCATAGAGCCCATTGTGGATCAATATCATGGATAGAGACATAGAAAAGAGCTGCACAGTTCTGCAATAAATAATAATAAATAAAATCATAAAATATTGAAATTGCAATTGAATTAGATTTGTGTGTGGCAGCTGCATGTTAACAGTTGCTAGGAATTGCTGACATGTTTCAGAACGGTGCTGTGTTTGAGCCAACAAAACAGTGATTAAGGCAATATTAAAAATCATTTAGATTTAGTTAAAATAGTTAAACTCAGACAATTGCTTGTGATTTAACTGCTTATAAATTTTGACCAATAAGTGGCACTGTCACCAAATTGATGTAGTGTGGCCAGTGTGAGGTGACAATCAAACACAAAGGCTGCGTTAGAAATCAAATACTATCTTGAGTAGGTATTTTTTTTAAAATATGTAATTACTTCACAACCGCTAAAAAGTCAGTTCAACCAGAAAGACTCGGGAGAATAAATACTGTAACAATAAATACATTTATTGATAGCCCAGCAAGCAATTAAGTTCTTTGGCGTAGGCCCCGTCCATACCTCGCAATCTGAGGGTCCGGACATTTCCTGCCTGAAGACGAAGGCGGGGGCGCAGCCAACCCCCTGGGTAACACAGTCTCATCCCATATAACGTAAAAAGTCATATAACATAAAAGTCATATAACTCACGTTTTGGGACGTCTTTTGACCATACGTCAATATCCGCCTTTTTAGGGCCCCCTTAAACGTCGGTAGATGGTGATCCCGGGCCGTCATACAACTGACGCTTTACCTTTAACGTCAGTTAGGTGACGGGTTAGGTTTAGGGTTAGGTTTAGGTCTGGGGTAGGATCCCATAACGTCATCTACCGACGTTTAAGGGGGCCCTAAAAAGGCGAATATTGACGTATTGTAAGGTCCACCCATTGGCCCAACGACGGAATCCAATGGCTGGGCGAAGGGATAATGCGTGTATGTCTTTTCAGCGCTCCAGCGAAGTTCACTTAATTTATTAGAATTTAGTTTCAATATTACTTTAGCTCTATGCTTAATCTGACTCCAATTTTTACTGATGATCAAGTTTAGATTGTGTTTCTTGTTAGAAAATAACCATAACTATTGATTATGATTTAATTTAGATCTTTGATTATTCTGTGTTTCTTACACTTTCAATTATTCGTTCATTATGGACCCGATGCCGCACAGAGATCAGGTCGGCCATATCGTGTTTCTCACGGACACAAACCTTGTCAGTTCTGAATTTAGTCAGAGGGTGCAGGGTTAGCTAATACTTCTTAAGTCGGTTGCCTACTGCTCACTCGTACAAAAGAATGTAGTTTATTTTAGCCATTTCCATACTACTTGCTAAATCAGTGATAGACAGAAATCAAAAGGTCTCCAGAAGGACGTGCCTACTGCTCCATTCACATCTGTGCCTTTAGTTTGACCTATCCTGCAAGATTTGCGGTAGCACCAGCCTCCTATAATTTACTAAAATAATGACGTCAGAATATTTCAGAGTAAATCAAGATGTAACATTTATTTGTCAGGAAAAATGTATCATGCCAATTACCCAAGCAATTAACAGCCAATTCAGAAATAATAAATACATGACATCAATTACTCAAAGATGATTCTAAAAGTAAGCAATGCATTCCTGACAGAGACACACAGTAGTGTGTGAGTGCTTTCCACTAGGAAAACACTGACACAGCACTGTATGGGGGTCTTCCTGGTTACAGGTTCCCCCTGACTGCTCTGTTACCTAGCCTTAAATACCCAGAACAGAACAAAAGGGTTGTACTATCAATAATTTTCAGAGTTTGTTTTGGGTCATTTCCTGCACCCCAGGGGGTAACACCTGGTCTCGGGGGGAGAGGGAAGATATCTTGAAAAGACATCACCCATGGAGAAGAACAGGATTCTCCTAAGTTCTCAATCTTTCTCCTATTTTCAATGACTGCAATGAAATTAAGACCATTTTACCAATCGCACTGAGACACTTAAAATGATACCAAACATGAAAAGAAAAAACATTAGATTCACAAGATACATCATATGTGATATATAGACATTTTCAGTGAACTTTTAGTGACTTTAGGTCAGGGGGAGAGGAAGGGAGTAGGGAGAGGGGGATGCAGAGTTAAGGGACAAGAAACATTTGGACAGGACAATTTCCTGTGGTCTTTCTTTGCGACCTTTTGTCCAGGGTGCATTTTGTTGCTTTATGCTGAGTTTTTTCTCAGCTTTTGTCTTCAGCAGGAAAACCAGTTCTTACAGTATGGTCAAAAGACGTCCCAAAGCGTCAGTTATATGACGCCTTGGGATGCCCTGGGAGGTATAGGAAGGGACCATACTGGTGGTGGTGGGGAGGATAGAAGGGAAGGAACCATCTTGGAGGTGGTAGGATGGGAGGGAAGGAACCATCTTGGAGGTGGTAGGGAGGATGGAGGTCAATGAAAGCGTCAGCATCTGCGAACTCAAACGTGTAAGTACTGGTCTTTTATACAGCAAGTATTAGACATGATTGGATTGATGAGAAGGTAATTAGTGACACAACGATTGAGTCTTCCTGGCAGAACTTAACGCTAAAGCTTCCATTTCTAGCATGATTGTGTGTAATATGAATGCAATTGGGACGTACCATATTCGCTATGTCGCCCTTTTCACGTGACCCACCAGTGTCAGTTGCGTCCCCACCATTCACAAACCCTCTCCTCTGGCCTCATGAGATGGTAAGAGTCCATCGTATGCAAACTACACCACACAAACGTATGCTACATTTTGCCCACCCTTTGAGTGCTTGTGTCTGTCAGGGTTTGGGTTGATGAAAGCAGTGAGGACTCAAATGCAAAGTGATGGGCTTTTATTATGCATAAATTAAAACAAAAACTACCCCATGGGCAGTGTTGTGCATGAACACGCATATTTTCGCTGAACGCTGAACTGAACAAATCACTTTTCATACAATGAACGGGAACGAGAGCGGCGCTCACTCTGTCAGGAACGAACGAGCAGCACGCGCAGTTCACGTTCACGCTCAATTGAAAAGTCAGGTTTTACCTCCAACCCCCGTTTTGAGTTGCCGAATCCCGACAGTATTGTGGTGGAGACTTTGTCTTTTATTATCACTGGGTTTGTTAGACGAGGTCGAAGTATTCATAGTACGTGAACATAACGTGAAGATAGGTTTGGGGAGTCGCAAATTAGTGATCATACTTGGCCGCGCTCACGCTGCTCGTATCATCATCACTTATCTGCGCTTTGCCATAATGAGTGATCTTTTGAACTGAACAGGTCTTATCTACTTGTGTTTGTGTCATATGAATAAAAATGCCCCATACATGGAATCAGAGTGCCTACTTTATGTAGTAAATGGAAAATCTCTACAGAAAGAGGCAAACCACTACAAGCATACAGTTTGTTCTACAATTTAATAGTAATGATTTACACAGTTTACAACTTACTATATACCTGAGCATTCAGTATTGTGCAATATAGCAAGCATACAGAGGGTGATGGACATTTTGGGGGGAAGAAGTGCTACATTTTATCATTTAAACGTGACTTTTCATGAAAATTCAGGAAATTGAATCCCTAGATAAACTTTGGGTCATCTTTAATATTTCTCTAATTTACAGAAAGTATCTATCTTGTTTCACTTTTAAGATATAGTCTTTTGAAATTAAGATGTCAAAATCGAACATTTTAGGAAAAAAACTCTGGCGCCTAAAGGGTTAAGCAATGGGTTTTACGACAGACACTGTTTAAGGCAAAAACCTTATGGATGCGCTCTGCAGATCTGCAGCCGTTGAGCAAGGTCGAGAAGCCATCGTTCATCAAATTAGTGACAGGTTTGCAGCCATCCAGGCATGTGCCTTCAAGAAAGCATGTACAGAAACTACTGAACAATGCATTCCAAGAGAATATTTCTGACTTAAAGAATGAACTCTCTGAAGTTGATGCCGTATGTACAACAGCAGAATGCTGGACTGCAGTGAATAAAGCATTTTTAGGCATTGCTGTTCATTGGCTCAACAAAAATAATATCTCTCAGAGAAGCTCTGCAGTGCTTGCATGTCGTCGTGTTTGAGGAGCACACACACATGATGTTCTCGCCAAAGCATTGTCAGAGGTGCATAAAGAGTTCAGAATCCAAAACAAGATTGTGTGCACTGTGACAGACAATGCTTCTAATTTTGTGAAAGCATTCAACTGTTTCAGAGAAGATCCAGAAGATCCAGATGTTGATGCTGATAAAGATCCAGATGATCCAGATGTTGACAGTGATGATGCAGCAACTGAAAATGAAAATGAACCAGGATCTACCTCGCCTCCTGCTGTAGATGAAGAAGATGATATGGAACCTGAGCCTCTCTCAGCATTGGAAGACCCCCGTCTTCCCCCTCACAGAAGGTGCATGGCTCACACCTTAAATCTTGTTGCCAAAGACACAGAGAAGGTAACAGATAAAAAGTACAAAACACTGTTGAGTGCTGTTTTTGCTAAGGCATCTGCTTTGTGGAACTGGATTAAAAGAAGCCCCAAAGCTTCATATTTTATTGAGGGAAAGCTTGGGATTGGTTTTGTGTTCCCAAATGATACACGGTGGAACTCTTTGAATCTTGCTATGAAGCGACTGTCTCACATAGCAACATTAATTCCCCAGGCAGACACAAATGAAGCTGCTGATACTGTCACTGTTCTTGCATATGACAACCTTATCCTGCATGCTTTTTGTGATGAGTTTGGCTTAAGGCGGTTCTCTGCAAAGGAAATCAGCTTCACACATAAGTTTGTGGATGTAATGAGGCCCCTAGCATCTGCACTGAACATCCTGCAGGGAGAGAAAAACGTCTTCCTCGGGTATTTGGCTCTGACCGTTGTACAACTACAAAATGATATGAATGGCCTGCTGGAGGAGAGTGAGCTTTCCCGGCGAAACTCAATTGCGGTGGCTTTTGAGGGGCAGTGCTTATTATTTAGAGCGAAGTCATATTTGGCTAAGTTATTTAGGAGGTAATTGCCATTTTTCAATGAATGTCTGGTGAATATCAAAAACAAAACTAACTTTACCCCGCTTTGAAGCTGCGCGGAGTGTACACAACACATACAACACAATATAACTATATTGTGCATGCTACAGAAAACATAGCAGCAAACGTTATTAATAATACTTACAGATTGTGATTCGGAGGAGGACGAATCTGATCCTTATACACTGGATTCTGAGCCCTCCTTTAGGAACAACCGGCTTGCGAATCCACATTTGAATTCTTTTATGTTTTTGAATGATTCGGCATTAAAATGATGAGAACACAAGGTTCGGGCTATACTGTTGTGGTATCGTTGTAAATATGAACTCTAACCACTGATTCTTCACATGCTCGTCCCTGAGCAATGAAAACAAGTGGCTGAACTTTGTTTGCAATGTAGAACAAAGCGTCTTCTCAACATGATGCTATTCAGCTGAAGTTTTTGAATGTGTTCTAGACTTCAAGTTTACACTTCCGTCTCTGCATGCAGTTGTTGGGAGTGGCCAATGAGCTAATGTTTCGTATCTACGTCACTAGGAAACAGCTAATGACTCGTTTCAAAAACAATTCCTTTCATAGACTCAGAGTCGACTCTCACTTTTGAAAGACAATAACTTTATATAAGGTGCACTTTCAGATATAAATCTTTGCAGGATGTTTTCATTCCCTTAGAGCTATATTCCACACTACATGAACAGTCATTTTCAAAAATCCATGATAGGTGCTCTTTAAGAAACTGCCAAGTTGACCTGGGGGACAATATACAACTATGAAATGGATTTTAAATAATGTAAATAATGTGTTTAAATAATGTATTTATATAATGTAAATCATGTAAATGCAACATTCAGTAGGCTATATATTGGCAGATAGTCTGTTTCCTTTTCCCCTTTTTTCTTTCTTTTTCTTGTTGTTTTTTTCCTTTCAATGTTCTTGATCATGCTTGGAGAAACGAGTGTGGATGTGTGTGTGTGTGCGTCTATGTGTGTTGCCCTTCCTCCAATCCCATGTCCCCCTCTCTTATCTACTTCTGAATGACTATGGTTAAAGGTTTATTAGTTATCCACTTAAATATTAGGAGTCTACCTCATAAAATTGATCTTCTTAGAGCATGGCTCACTTATAACAAACCTGCTGTTATTACTCTGTATGAAACTTGGTTAAATAATAATGTACTGTCATGATATAACAGAGGAAGCAAGTGCAGTTAAACTCTATTTATTGAAGTAGTAGTAATCACAAGCAACAGTCTTTAACTGGCACAATAGTTAGCGACGCAGGGGCTCTGATGGTCAGGTGCAGCGTGCAGTGGTGATGGTGGTGAATCCAACGACGAACAGTAATCCAAACAGAGAACAAGAACCAGGACGGAACACGACCGAGCGAGACAGGAGACACACACAACACCGGAACCACAAACAATGATCTGACAAAGGAGATGAGAAGTTGATGAGAATATATACACATGAATGATTAACTGCAGCTAGTGAGTGGTGATTGATGATGAGTGCTGATAGAGCGGCACACCCCCCTAATCAGCACACACACACAACAATAACAGAAACACGAGACAAGAAGTAGACATAGGATTTACCAACCGTGACAGTACCCCCTTCCCTAGGAACGCCTCCTGGCGTTCCCAGACTCCCTTACCTGCCGATTGTAATCATCGATAAGGGAGTGATCCAGGATGTCTCTAGCCGGTACCCAACTTCTCTCCTCCGGACCGTAACCTTCCCAGTCCACCAGGTACTGGAATCCGCGCCCCCTCCGTCTCGAGTCCAGCACACGATTGACCGAATAAGAGGGTTCCCCATCTACGAGACGCGGCGGTGGGGGAACCAGGACTGGCGGATTAATGCGTGCATAAAAGAGGGGTTTAATTTTGGAAACATTAAAGACGGGATGAATCCTCTTGTACACTGGAGGAAGATTCAGGCGGACTGTCACCGGACTAATGATTTTGGTGACAGCAAACAGGCCAATGAATTTAGGTGCAAGTTTATTCGAAACGGAACGGAGCGGAATGTCCTTAGTAGAAAGCCACACTTTAGAACCGACGACGTATACGGGAGGTCTCCGCCGGTGGCGATTGGCTTTGACCTTGGTGCGCGCCCCCACTTGGAGTAGAGTCTCACGGCTCTAGTCCAAGTGCGGCGACACCGCTGGACGAAGGCGTGGGCGGAGGGGACCGCGACTTCGGATTCCAGACTAGGAAAGATAGGTGGCTGGTAACCTAGACTACACTCAAATGGTGATAGGCCCGTGGATGACACTGGCAACGTGTTGTGGGCGTACTCCACCATAGACAATTGCTGACTCCAGGAGGAAGGATTCTTAGACACTAAACATTGCAACGTTCTTTCCAAATCCTGGTTGGCTCGCTCAGTTTGACCATTGCTCTGGGGATGCACCCAGAGGACAGACTGACCCTCTTGGCCTTCGATTCGACTTCCCATGTGAGTGTAGAGATAAATAGGTTTTCTGGTAAAATGCACTCGGGAGTAGACGGGCGATCGGAACGGTCAAAAATGCGTGATAAAGAATCGGGTTTGATGTTTTTAGAACCCGGGCGGTACGAGAGAGTAAAGTCAAAACGTCTGAAAAAAAGAGCCCACCGAGCCTGCCTGGAATTAAGTCTTTTAGCAGTGCGAATGTATTCCAAATTTTTGTGATCGGTCCAGACGATAAAAGGTACCCCTGACCCTTCTAACCAGTGGCGCCACTCCTCCAATGCTAACTTGACCGCCAACAATTCTCTGTTGCCAATGTCATAATTGCTCTCGGCAGGGGATAAACGATGTGAAAAAAATGCGCAAGGGTGCATCTTGTCGTCTGAAGGAGAGCGCTGGGATAACACTGCACCTACCCCCACCTCTGACGCATCGACCTCCACCACGAACTGACGTGATGGATCAGGGGTTATCAGGATGGGGGCTGAAACGAAGCAACCCTTCAGTTTGGCAAACGCAGCTTCCGCTGCGTCTGACCACCTGAACGTCGTTCTGGGGGAGGTCAAGGCAGTCAGAGGCGCGGCTAGTTGGCTGAAGTTGCGAATAAAACGCCGGTAAAAATTGGCGAACCCCAGAAACCTCAGTAGGGCCTTACGGGAGTCTGGACTTGGCCAATTCACCACAGCCTTAACTTTGTCAGGATCCATGCGCATTCCCTCAACCGAGATGATGTGACCTAGAAAAGGAACAGACTGTGCATGAAAAACGCATTTCTCCGCCTTGACAAAAAGCCCATTCTCTAACAACCTCTGAAGCACTTGTCGAACGTGTTGCACGTGTTCCTGGAGAGACGAAGAAAAAAATCAATATATCATCCAGGTAGACATATATGAATTGGTCGACCATGTCTCGCAACACGTCATTGACAAGTGCTTGGAAGACCGCTGGGCTATTGGACAAACCGAAAGGCATAACCAAATATTCAAAGTGCCCTCTAGGGGTGTTAAAAGCTGTCTTCCATTCATCCCCCTCCCTGATGCGGACCAAATGATAAGCATTCCTTAAATCCAATTTCGTGAAGATAGATGCTCCTTGCAACCTCTCGAAAGCTGAAGACATCAACAGCAAAGGATAAGTATTCTTCACCGTGATGTTGTTCAGCCCCCGGTAATCAATACAAGGTCGCAAAGATCTATCTTTCTTCTTCACAAAAAAGAACCCCGCCCCTGCTGGAGAAGAGGAAGGGCGGATGAATCTTGTTGCCAGAGAATCAGAAATGTATTTCTCCATGACCTCCCTCTCTGGAACAGAGAGTGAATATAACTTGCCTTTAGGCGGAGACGTACCTGGCAATAAATCTATGCCACAGTCATAGGGACGATGCGGAGGAAGAGAAACAGCCCGAGACTTACTGAACACCTCCTTCTAACTGAATACTCCGTGGGCACGTTTGATAAATCCACTGTCTCCTCCTGTAACACATGGACCGAAACAGACGGACAGGCAGACACAAGACAGGACTCATGACAAAAACTGCTCCAAGATGTGACGGATTTGAGTTGCCAGTCTATTTTGGGGTTGTGACGGGTGAGTCATGGGTGACCAAGAACAATGGGTGCTAACGGAGTGTCCATAATGTAAAAAAAAAATAGTCTCAGAATGATTGCCGGAAGTGATGAGGGTGATGTCTTCGGTGGTCTGTGAAATCGTGGGGAGACTTTGGCCATTAAGAGCATGAACATTGATCTGGTGAGAGAGGGGTTTTAGGGGAATCTGAAGTCTTAGTGCAAATGAATGGTCCATGAAATTACCTTCCAATCGTGAATGTGAGTTGACCATCTGAGCCTTACCGGGAGGAAGGTAGATGTCGATGAGGTCTTCTCGGCAGAGATCCCACCCGACAGTAGCCTCATATTTACTGCCGGGCTGGACCTTTTAACGGACAGTTGAAGGCAAAATGTCCCGCTCCACCACAGTATAAACAAAGGCCCAGGGATCTCCGCCTCTCCCTCTCCTTATGTTGATGATGCCTGGAATTTCTTTCATACTGAGGTATTAAAAGTTATAGATAAACATGCTCCATGGGCATCAGTCAAAGTGAAGGGTAGGCAACTACCATGGATTGCTAGTGACTTAATACATCTATTTAAGCAAAGGGACAAGGCCTGGGAAAGATATCATGTAACAAAAGATCTGGCAGATTGGATTCAACATAAGCGATTAAGAAATCAATGTATGTACTGTTAAAACAAGAAATGCCAAATCTGATTATTATAAAAATTCACTATCACATGATTTTACAAATCCTAAACACTTTTGGAAAAAGCTTAATTGTCTGTTGAATAAATCTAATAAGAATTCTATTGCAAAACTTAGAATAAATAATACTATTATAAGTGATCCAATTTCTGTAGCTGACGCCTTTAATCAGCACTTTTCTTCTGTTTGTAACTTACGTCCACCTGATTTCAGTTACTCCAACCCTGTAAATAGTAATGTAGTAAACAGTTCTTTTTCATTTACTACTATTCTTCCCACAGAGGTACAGCAGGCAATCTCTGAAATTAAATCTGGAAGTGGTGTTGGTATAGATGGTCTGGAGATAAAATTTATTAAAATTACCTCTCATGTTCTAGCATATCCATTATGTGATTTATTTAATTTATCTATATCTACTTGCAAAGTTCCAGTTATGTGGAAGTGTGCTAGAGTAACACCTTTATACAAAAGTGGTGATCCTCTTGATCCTAACAAATATAGGCCAATCTCAATTATTAGTAATGTAGTAAAAATATTTGAAAAAATTATATTCAAGAGACTGTTTAAATATATTAATGAGTTTTCTATTTTATCTCCAAAACAATCAGGTTTTAGGCCCAATTACTCTACTACTGTGACGATCACCAGTTGGAGTGCCCCAGATAATCACCAGAGGGCACTCCACATCAGAGCTGATCACTCCCACCAGAACTCCGTTTCCCATAATGCCTCATCCCTGGACTGATTACACCAGACACCATACACATGCACTGTTCTGATTGCACACACACCTGCACCTCATTTACACACACATAAAAGCCACTTCCACACACTACTTCTCTGCAAAGTATTGCATTGCCACGGCTTGTAATCTCTGAGTGTATTATCCTGTTTCTTGTTTCTCTGGTTTTGATCCTGGTTTGTTTCCTGACTTCTGCCTGTTTGCTGCCTGCCCTGATCTTCTGCCTGTTACCTGACGACTCTCTGTGCTCACTCTCTGATATCCCTGTTTTGCTGTTTCCTGACCCCTGCCTGTTTGACGATTCTAAAAAAAAGCTGCACATGGATCTTATCTTGTCTACCGCCTCGTAACAACTACCACTGCTCTTACAAAATTTCTTAACGATGTTACATCTTCTTTGGATAAAAATATGTCCACTGGAGCAATATTTATAGATCTGACCAAAGCGTTTGATCTGGTTGATCATTATATTCTCCTTGATAAATTATATAACATTGGTGTCTCTGAGCAGTCCATTTTATGGTTTAATTCATATCTTCACTACAGACATCAGTGTGTAAATTTCAATGGTGCTCTCACCCAATTCATGATAATGGAAATGGGTGTTACTCAAGGTTCTTAGGCCCTCTTTTATTTTCTATTTTCATCAATGACCTCCCACAAATGTGCTCTGATCAAATTCTCTTGTATGCTGATGATAAAGTTATTTATTCTTCAAAACGTGATACTAATTCAATTCAATCATCACTGCAACTTGACTTTAATACTATTCAAAAGTGGTTTTCGAATAATGGACTTATATTGAATACAAGTAAGTCTTATAGTACGTTATTTTCAACTAGATTTGCCCGACCTAACCATGGTAATAGTTTAACAATTAAATTCTCAGATGGTACACTTATGGAGAATGTTGAGGAATTGAAATACTTGGGCCTCTGGCTTGACTCTAGCCTCTCCTTTAGGTCTCATAGTGACTCTACAGTGAAAAGAGTAAACTATAATTTAAGACTATTATATCGTTCAATTAATTGCTTTACTCAATCGATTAGATTAAGAATTGTAACTCAGCTTTTGTTTCCTATTATTGATGATGCTGACTTTGTCTATATGAGCACAACGGAATCACACCTTAAACCCTTAAATATTGTTTATAACAGTCTCTGTCGATTTGTGTTGAGATGTCCGTTTCAAACCCATCATTGTCATATGTACCAACAACTGAATCTTTTATCACCAAAGGCTAGACGTCAGCTAGCCTACACTGGCTTCAGTTTGTTTATAAATGTATATTTTTTTAATTATCCTTTTTATTTGAAGCAACATTTAGTTCTATGTAGGTCAACTTATGGCCTGAGACACCTTGATCATCTCTTTTTCTCTGTCCCAAATATATCCAAAGAAATTGGAAGACGTGCCTTCAAATTCAAAGCCCCCTTTGATTGGAACAGCTTACCTTGTTCTTTAAGGTCTATCTCTTCCTTTCCACTCTTTAAGTCAGCCCTTTTAACTTATTTGCAATCCTATGACCAATGTATATATTTTCCTGGGTATATGAGCTGTATTTTATTTTACTTTTTTTATTCATTTTTGTTTGTTTGTTTGTTTTCTTCCACAAATGCACCTTTTTTTCTCTCTCTCTCTCTCTCTCTCTCTCTCTCTCTCTCTCTCTCTCTCTCTCTCTCTCTCTCTCTCTCTCTCATTAATGTCCTTAGTGAGAAATTATGTATGTGCATGAGAGCATATTTGCCTGTATGTGTACATGTGTATGTAGGTATGTATGTATGCATGCATTCATGCATGTCTTTGTGCATATGTGTATATAGGTATTTATTTTTGTATCTGTATGTATAGGCAATATGTGTTTGGTTTTTGTGGTCTCATCAAGTATGGTTTTCTCCTGTTATATCTTAATGTCATAATATATTGTTTATGTGATATGCTTTGGACAGAGGTGGGACAGGTTGGGGTGGTTGGTTGTGTGGAAGAGCTTTATTATGTGTGTATGTGTAAATATGTGGTGTTATCTTGAGGACCCCCTCGAAAATGAGATGTTCCATCTCAAGGGGTTATCCAATAAAATGATGATGATTTTAATAGGACTAGTGATGGTAATAGAATGTGATTCAAATGAGCTGTTGTCAAATAGAGGTGGTAAAGGATCAAATTTCCAGTCATTTGAAATGAGCAGACCAGTACCACCACCCCTTCTGGTCAGACGGGAGGTGTGTGAAAAAGTGAAGTTAGTGGAGACAGCAGCAGGTGTGACAGTGTCCTCTGGGCTGATCTAGGTCTCAGTCAGGGTCAGTAGACTGAGATCTGAATGACTTGAAAAAGATGTAATGAAATCAGCTTTGTTAACAGTGGACTGGCAGTTCCAGAGACCAATAGATTAAGTGAATAAAGTATTAGAAGACAGGAAGGATACGGAGATTGCTAGGATTGCACCACCTCCGATGTGTGACATTTGATTTACGTGTATTAGTAACAGTAGGGATTTGAAAATACAGAGTGTAAAGGAGCTCACAAACAGAAAGATGTGACGAAAAGTTGTAGAAGAGAAAGGAAAACAACAATAAATAAACAAGAGGAATTTAATAATTAAGTGCCTTGTCGGTGTCCTTGCTTGGCGGAGTCGCACATATAGAGTCGCTGGTCTTTACACTCTTTGGTCTTCACACGATGAGGACTTCACACGAGGGCAGCCGCGACCGCTGCCACAGTGCACTAACCAGTTAAAAGCACATCTAATACCCCGTTAATGAATACAGCAGGCCACGCCCAACTATTCAGCCAGTGAAACTCAGTCAGGACACAAACAACACACACGTTTTTACCAGGGCAAACACAGTAACGAAGAGCCGCGCTAAAATCAAATGAGAAAGTAAACACTCACAGACTGATGTTCTCTCCTGTTGTTCTAATGCGTCTTCTAACAACTATTAGCAAATGCCTGCAATAAGTACTTTAACTGGCTTTGGCCATGCCCAACTATTCAGCCAGCGAAACTCAGTCAGGACACAAACAAACACATGCACGTTTTTACCAGGGTAAACACAGTAACGAAGAGCCACGCTAAAATCAAATGAGAAAGTAAACACTCACAGTTTCCATTATTATGTTTATAAGCAACTAAAAAAGCACAAATGTCAGAGCAAAACATCTCAAGGACCCCAAAAACTCCTTAGACCCCCGAGGGGTAATAAACAAATTACAGCTGGTCCAGCTGGTTACAGCTTCTGGTTGTGACAGACAGTTTGACTTCTGTGCTTACAGGTGTTGCTGTAGCACACAGATGGTTCTTGAGTTTGGAGCTTGTGGTGTGATGGGTAACCAGGATGGTGTTTTCTGGTACCTCTGGGTGTTTGTCAGTGGTTGACAGTGAGAGGCCACTTTGTTCTGTGTTGTTGTAGAACAGGTGGACGTCTCAGGAAGGTGTGCAAGGTGATCACTGGTCTTCTGTGTTCAGCTTGTCTTTGAAGAACACTCGCAGTCGACTCAGTAGTTGCTCCATGTCTTCTGAGGGGAGACTGTCGTGTTCTTGGACACACTCAGTGTGATGTGGAGGTGGGTTTTGTTGTCGCTTACCCACATAGAATGCTTTTGGATGCACTCGTTGATTCCAGTTGTTTCCTTCCGGTTGGCCCCATGACTTTTCCACGTGGTTGGAGTGGTAGCTGTCATCGGCCTGGGAGTCACGTTCTCTGTGCTCCTGATGAAGGACTGGGGAATGGTCATGCCACTGGGTGTCTTCCAGTGCAAGGTTTGTGTCTTGGCTGATGGAGTTTAATTTCACACACAACAAAGCTTAAAATATTGCCTTTACTTTCTCCACCAATTAATATGTAGAGAATCCCGGCTCAAGGTTTATAGCTCAATTTGAATTCAGGGGAAGAATATTCCAAATTAATGTTGTGGATCAGTAATTTATAGAATATTACTTAAACCGAGTTTCTCACATACATTAAATTAAATCACCCAACGAGGGGTATTTACAACACACCCGTCTGCTTCAGATATATCAGCCTGTTCTCACGTAAATGCGTCTCTATAACACGCATCGTGTATTATCGTGTAATTTATACGCGAAAATGAGTTTTTACGTGCATATGAGACGCAGTTTTTCGCGTGCAATTGATACGCAGTTCATTTGCGTATAATACACACGCACCCCACACCACTAATTCTAGCCAAACGTATAATACACACGCACCCTACCCCACACCTAAACTTAACCTAACCAACCAATGCGTATTATATGCACGTAAAAACTCACTTTAGCGTATATATTACACGACAATACAAATGCGTGCTATAAAGACGCATTTAGTGTGATCGGGTTGGATATATATAACGAAATTAAACATAACGAATTATGATCAATTTGGAGCATATATCTTTCACAGAACGAGGGCTGTTGATCTTTAAAACAACACGGATTACACAGTTTCTCAGTCAGCGCGCCAGCGTGCGGATCTGTAAAACTATCAATCACTTGATCTGTTTAGCTTAATTTTCTGACAATGTTTTGTGCACTCAACAAAATCAGAATGTAGCGTTAGGATCTAATATTAAAGAGGCTTTGTTATGTGATTAATACACACAATGGCAAATAATGTATAAATGAAGTTTAATAAAAGCACACGACTAAGTTACACTACAAAATCACACGCTATATGTATATACACAAAATGAAAATGAAACTCAAGAAAGAAAACAATGGAAAAGAGAAATACAAGGAAAATTACAGTTACTAGCACAACTTTAAGCCTTTTGAGACAACCACAGGAAAACACTCTTGTCTAAAATTTGATGGAACAAATGCATTCAGACCTGTGTATGCTGGAAGCGTGCGGTCGTCCCGGAGGCGGGAGACGGATTTCTTTGTTCTCTCACGTGGGTGTGTTTCGCGGGAGTTCAAAGCGTCAGTTCTATGTCAGTGCTGGATGTTGTCTTCTTGTTGGAGAAGATGCACTTACGAACTTTAACTGGCTATTCGCAAAAGTAAACGTGAAGTAAAAGTAACGAAATACTGATAACTTTAAAAAGCTTCAGGAGATGTTGGAAGACGACGAGAGGGTCCAAGAACGTCAGAAGTTCAGGTAAGATGAGTATAAGCATGAGAAGAATAATACAAGAATCAGCGTAGAAAAACAGAATAAGCGTAGAAAAACGTAGAATAATAGATGTAATCTGTGGCGCGAGTTTTTCAAGGGTGTCTTGGGACCAACCCTAAAACTCCGATGGCCAACTGAACGTCGTACGAAATCCGAGAAGGCTTACGCCCACTGGATTAACATACGTCGTTAATCACGTTGTTAACTTTGGTCTTTAAGACAAAGGGAAAGTTCTGCTAACTTTGAAAACAAACTTATACATGATGATATACATTTCACAATATCGATATACAGTTTAAAAGACAGATCATACCAGGAGGATTCACACTTCGTACGAGACTTCACACTTCGTACAGCATAGACAGAGTTGTTAAGTTATGTCTCAATGCATTGTATTACAGATATTTAGACTCTTTTGGCACTCATAATAACATTTCATACTAAGTTTGTTAGTGCAAAAGAGAGGATCCAAGTGCAAAGGCAGGTTCTTGCAATAGTCTTTAATAAAGAAACACAGGCAGTCTGTCGATCAAAGACACAGCACTGGAAAAACTGAGGACAGCAAACATAGAAGACTTCTGTCTTGGAAATAACTCGAGGATCAGATAATTCACCAAGCAGCAACTCCGTCCTTGCAAGTGTCCACAAAGTCACAGGGAGATGATGACTGAAGAAGATCACCCGCTGCCGCAGGAATACAGGGCAGACAGAGAGTACACAAGGCGAGCGCAACTCCTCCGGACTAGACAAGACAATACAAGGTAAATCTTCACAAGACAGAAACTCACACTGGCATTACTCACGAGCACATGAAATAATCCGACAAAGAGCCAGGAGAACCAACGCTAGAAGTAGAGAGAAAGTAATGAGAGTAGAGTGAGAACAGGTGTAACAGAGAAGCAGCGCGAACGCTGATTGCAAAAGAGGAACAGGTGGGAAAAGACAGGCAAGGTCAAAGCGAGAGAGGAAAAGGACAAACCCAGCTCATGACAGTACCCCTCCCTCAACGAGCGCCTCCAGGCGCTCCCGAGGGAGGAGACTGACGAGACCGGTAGAAATCGTCGATGAGCGAGCGGTCCAGGATATCCCGGGCCGGGATCCACCGCCTCTCCTCAGGACCATACCCCTCCCAATCCACCAAAAACTGGTGGCCCCGCCCCCGAGGACGAACGTCAAGCAACCTCCGTACCCTGTAAATAGAGGACCCCTCGTCAAGGGCAGAGGGGGAAACTGTAGGACGGGTGGGGGTACGAATAACGGGTTTGATACAAGAAACATGAAACACGGGATGAACCCGACGCAACTGACGCGACAATCTGAGCTTAACAGCTGCCGGACTGAGAACCTTAATAATAGAAAAAGGCCCGATGAAACGGGGCATGAGTTTGCGGGAGCTAACCTTAAGTGGTAAATTCTGGGTGGAAAGCCACACCCTTTGACCGCGAACGTATCTGGGAGCCTTAACCCGCCGGCGATTAGCGGACCGCCGAGTACGAGTTCTGGTACGACACAGAGCTGATACAGACACAGACACTCGGTCTCCTGGGAAGAAAACAACGGAGGCTGGTAACCGAGGCAAGCATGAAATGGGGATAGTCCCGTGGCGGACGATGGTAGTGAATTGTGAGCGTATTCAGCCCAGGAAAGTTGGTCGCACCAGGTAGCAGGACTCTGAGAAGTCAGACAACGCAACATGCGACCAAGAATCTGGCTGGTACGCTCCGCCTGCCCGTTGGTCTGGGGGTGGAACCCTGACGACAGGCTGGAAGATGCCCCAATCAGTCGACAGAATTCCCCCCAAAACTGGGAGGCAAATTGAGGACCCCTATCCGAAACGACGTCTAAAGGAAGCCCGTGGATCTTAAAAACGTGATCGACCATAACCTGCGCAGTCTCTCTAGCCGACGGTAATTTGGGAAGTGGTATAAAGTGAGCCGCCTTAGAAAACCGATCTACCACTGTCAAAATTACTGTGTTCCCTGCAGATGACGGAAGACCGGTCACAAAGTCCAGAGCGATGTGCGACCACGGACGAGAAGGAATAGGAAGCGGTCTAAGGAAACCCGCGGGCGGAGAATTATTCGACTTGGACTGAGCGCAGACAGGACATGAAGCAACAAAACGACGTATGTCGCGCTCTCTAGTGGGCCACCAAAATCTTTGGCGAATGCTAATGCCAGCGTTCCTCTAATACCAGGATGGACGGCTAATTTGGAGGAATGACCCCACCGGAGAACAGCTGAGCGGGCGGCTTCGGGGACAAACAACGATCCCACAGGAGCACGAGGCGGTCTTGTGACGTGCGAAAGTGCTCTTCTCACAACCCGCTCGACTCCCCAGACAACAGACCCGACCACGCAATGGTGTGGTAGGATACCCTCCTTGGAGGGAGCCCCCTCAGACGAGCCGAACTGACGTGAGAGAGCGTCAGGCTTGCTATTCTTTGAGCCGGGTCTGTAGGAGATGGAAAACTCGAACCGACCAAAGAATAGCGCCCAGCGAGCTTGTCGAGCGTTCAACCTCTTGGCGGAGCGAATGTATTCTAGATTGCGGTGATCGGTCCAAACAATGAAGGGAACACTGGCCCCCTCCAACCAGTGGCGCCACTCCCCCAGAGCTAAACGGATCGCCAAAAGTTCCCGATTACGGACATCATAATTACGTTCCGTGGGGGTGAGGCGATGCGAAAAAAAAGCACATGGATGAATCTTGTCATCCCGCGCGGAACGTTGAGAAAGTATAGCTCCCACCCCTACGTCCGAAGCATCGACCTCAACAATGAACTGTCGTGTGGGATCCGGAGTAATTAAAATTGGGGCGGAGGTGAATACCCTCTTGAGATGATCAAACGCTTTCTGAGCCACCTCGGACCAGGTAAAATGAGACCTGGTCGAGGTGAGTGCAGTAAGCGGGGCGGCAACCTGGCTAAAATTTCGGATAAACCGACGGTAGAAATTAGCGAACCCTAAAAATCGCTGAAGCGCGATGCGAGAGTCCGGAATGGGCCATTCAATGACTGCACGAACCTTGTCGGGGTCCATGCTGATCCCCTCAGCCGAAACAACCGATCCAAGGAAAGTTACTGATCGTGAGTGGAACATACACTTCTCAGCCTTAACAAAAAGGCGATTCTCAAGCAAACGTTGCAGTACGCGACGCACATGTTGAAGGTGCACCTGGAGAGAGGGTGATAAAATTAAAATATCGTCCAGATAAACGAACACGAATACGTTAATCATGTCCCGCAGGACATCATTAACCAAGGCTTGGAACACGGCGGGGGCGTTGACCAGCCCGAAAGGTAAAACGCGGTATTCAAAGTGCCCAACTGGTGTATTAAACGCAATTTTCCACTCGTCTCCCTCCCTTATACGCACGAGATGGTACGCGTTGCGCAGGTCTAACTTCGTGAAGATCTTTGCCCCCTGCAAGATCTCGAAGGCTGACGACATAAGAGGCAACGGATACCGATTCTTGACCGTTATGTCGTTCAGCCCCCGATAATCAATGCAGGGGCGCAAAGAGCCATCCTTCTTCTTGACGAAGAAGAACCCCGCCCCGGCGGGAGAGGACGACGGGACAATGATCCCAGCGGCAAGAGACTCAGTGAGATATTTCTCCAGAGCCTCACGTTCCGGCGCAGACAGGGAATATAGCCTTCCGCGAGGTGGCATGGTGCCCGGAAGGAGATCGATACTGCAGTCGTATGGTCGATGAGGAGGCAGAGAAGTGGCCCGGGAACGACTGAAAACCGCTCGCAGATCGAGGTACTCCTTAGGCACTCCAGTCAAATCACCAGGCTCATCCTGAAACACAGAGACAGAAGAGACGGCAGGAACTGCAGATACCAAACAATTGACATGACAGGCAAGACTCCAAGAAAGAATAGTGTCCTTCTCCCAGTTAATCTGCGGGTTATGTCGAGTTAGCCAAGGATGGCCTAACACAATGGGGGTAAAAGGGGACTGAAAAACAAAAAACGAAATTGTCTCTTGATGATTCCCAGAAATCGTGAGACTCACCGGGATAGTGACACGGAGAACAGTGGAAAGCACCCGACCGTCCAGGGCAAAGACAGTTGTAGTGTCCTCTAAGTCCACTAGAGGGATGTCATGCTCCCGAGCCCACTTCTCATCGATGAAACTCCCCTCCGCTCCAGAGTCGACGAGCGCTGTGCAAGGAACAGAAGAACCGGCCCATCGAAGAACAGCAGAGAAGGTAGTCCGAGTCCTGGGTGGTGAGGAGAGAACAGTTGCGCTCGCCAGTACTCCCCGATCTACTGGCGAGCTTTGGCTTTTAACGGACACGAAGAGGCAAAGTGGCCAGCCGCACCACAATACAGACAGAGACGATTCTGAATACGTCGCTGTCATTCAGTAAGAGAAAGGCGGATGCCACCCAGCTGCATGGGTTCGGGCTCTGGTCTGGGAACAGGTGAATCAAAGGCTGAATGCGGGGCTTCAAGCACTCTGGATGAGGAACCTCGGACGCGTCGCCGTTGCTCAAAGCACTTATCCAGGCGAATAGCCAGCTCCACCAACTGATCAAGATGAGCGGGCGGTTCACGAGCATAAATCTCCTCCTTAAGCTCAATGTTAAGTCCCTCCAGAAAACGAGCGACTAACGCCGGCTCGTTCCACCCACAAGTAGTGGCCAGAGTCCGGAACTCGATGGCAAAATCAGCAACAGATCTCTTCCCCTGCTGCAGCACAGCCAGAAGGCGCGAGGCCTCGCGTCCGTACACAGAGCGATCGAAAATCTTGATCATCTCCTCCTTGAATGAATCGTAGCGATCACAGCAGGAATCCTGTGCCTCCCAAGCGGCCGTTCCCCAATCGCGTGCCCGCCCAGTCAGCAGAGAAACCACATAGGCAATCTGGGCGCGATCCTCCGCATAGGTCTGAGGCTGAAGGGAAAAAACCACCTCACATTGGGTTAAGAAAGCTCTGCATTCAGTGGGCTCACCCGCATAGCAAGGAGGATTATTTATTCTTGGTTCGGAGGAATGACGATTCTGCGATGACGACTCATGACGGAGGTGAAGTAGACGGGCAGATAAATCAGAAACCTGAGCCGCTAAATTCTCTACCGTATGTCTGGAGGCAGACAACTCCTCCTCATGTCTACCGAGCATGGCCCCCTGCAACTTGACCGCCCTCGCTGGATCCATCCTTGGTCGGATTATTCTGTTAGTGCAAAAGAGAGGATCCAAGTGCAAAGGCAGGTTCTTGCAATAGTCTTTAATAAAGAAACACAGGCAGTCTGTCGATCAAAGACACAGCACTGGAAAAACTGAGGACAGCAAACATAGAAGACTTCTGTCTTGGAAATAACTCGAGGATCAGATAATTCACCAAGCAGCAACTCCGTCCTTGCAAGTGTCCACAAAGTCACAGGGAGATGATGACTGAAGAAGATCACCCGCTGCCGCAGGAATACAGGGCAGACAGAGAGTACACAAGGCGAGCGCAACTCCTCCGGACTAGACAAGACAATACAAGGTAAATCTTCACAAGACAGAAACTCACACTGGCATTACTCACGAGCACATGAAATAATCCGACAAAGAGCCAGGAGAACCAACGCTAGAAGTAGAGAGAAAGTAATGAGAGTAGAGTGAGAACAGGTGTAACAGAGAAGCAGCGCGAACGCTGATTGCAAAAGAGGAACAGGTGGGAAAAGACAGGCAAGGTCAAAGCGAGAGAGGAAAAGGACAAACCCAGCTCATGACAAAGTTAGTGGATTAAAGTTCTTCTACATGTATTTCAACCATACTAGATACTTTTTGTAACGTTTTACAAGTTCTTCCCGAGCTGTTCATGTTTTGTGTGTGCTGGAATGTTTAGCGCGCGGACGCGTTGATGTGTGTGTGTATGTGTCACGCTGGCCACATGTATATTGTGATAGAACAAAAGGAGGTCTGGCTTGTCTCCAGAATCCCCTTCCCCCTGAAAGTGTCACAGGATCAAAAGAGGAGATGGCTAGCTCTGATCGCAACACCAGATTAACCGCGTTGGTGCTGGTTGGCGATGGCTTGCGATGCCTCTGTCTTTATCGTTCATCACACTAAAAAGTCAATTTAACAAGGCAATAAAGTCAAATTTTAATTAAAACACATGTGTTGTAGGAATGTGTTAAAAGCTTCTTTGCTGACCACTCTCTGAGTGATCGCATGCAAACTGGTTCATGATTGTCCGATCAGAATCTCTACAAATGTAAGCCAGAGGAGAACTGGCCCCCGACTGAGCCTGGGTTCTCCCAAGGTTTTTTCTCCATCCAATCTGATGGAGTTTTGGTTCCTTGCCACTGTCGCCTTGCTTTTGGCTTGCTTAGTTGGGGTTATTTAATATTTAACAATATTATCGGTCTGTGTTGTTGTAGAAAAGGCCCCAAAGTTATTTTAGTCTTGTTATTATTTAGTGTAGTTGACCATATTAGGGTTTATGTTTCACATTTACTTCCGTTGATTCAGCGCTTGTAACGGTGGCTGAGGCGCGCGCTGGGTTGTATACTATCTGACATCACATACTTAGTATGCAGTACGGTAGAGATAGTCGGTTGGTCAGTCGGTTGTGTGAGCTGCACTTTCCCTCAGAGTGTGCGTAAATGAAAAAAGTAAGTAAAACTGTGCTATTATATTATGGTAACACTTTATTTTACGACCTGCAAACAACCGGGTAAGTACACAATAATTACGGTGTACGTTTCTGTAATTATAGTGTAAGTATAAGGGAACAATATGTTAAGTTTGGGGTAATAAAGGGGTAACAAGCAGATATACAACCTGCAAATTACTTCGTAAGTACACTGAAATTACGATGAACGTTTCTGTAAATATAGTGTACTTCCGTGTAGGTATAAGGGAACAATATGTAAGTTTGGGGTAAATAGGGGGTTACAAGCACCACTTTAATTTACAGCCCACAGAGTTACACTTACCCTGTAACTACACAGAACAAGGGGGTAACAAAGCACCACTTTAATTTACAGCCCGCAATGGTTACACTTACCCTGTAAATACACAGAACAAGGGGGTAACAAACGCTACTTACTATGTAGCAATAGGAAACAACACTATTTGCTCTGTAAATACAGAGAATGGTACTGTTATCAATTCCACAGTATATTTGCCCTGACATTTAAGTGTCATTGCAATTCAATGGGATAAGGTAAGTACTAATTACCACAAGGTATAGTCTAAATTAAAATCATAACAGAAAATAATTATTTTGATTTAACATTAAGTAATCTAGTAAGAAAAGACAATAAATTTGATTTTTATCATATATATATATATATATATATATATATATATATATATATATGAGGAGTTCTTTTCCAAAACGCTATAAATCCATTTCAATAGTTTTCAGGAAAACTACATATTTTACCTAGACCCACACATTTTGTGAATATTCAAATTATCCTGTTGAAATGTTTTATTGGTTCAGTCTGAACATTTTGAACAATGATTATTAAATCAAACAACAATATTGTTAATGATAAATTAAAAGTTAATTTTTTTTTTCAAAACGCTATAAATCCATCCATTTTTTGTCTCATTCTTAGTAAATTCATTTTTAGTAAAGTGTCAAACCTCAAACAAATAGTACAAATTTCAACATATGCATGAAAAAACTAATTATTAAAAAATGATCAATAATGATAACGATATATTCAAAAAAAGGATGGGCACCCCTCCTGCACATGCACACACACAGGCGTGAGCAAAGCGGTGACGCTTATATATAGGTAAAAAAACAAAAAAACAACCATAAAATAAACATAGGCTATACGTTTCACATTTGTGTTTAATAATATTACGTTACTTATTTTTATTATTTCATCTATGTAGAGTAGGCTATGAAAAGGGAACCGCATGAGATGAGTAAGATAGGATCAAAATTCAAAAGCTGCCCAATATCGAAAAATATTAGGAGGGTCAGACACGATTTTGACCACTTATTCAGTTTTGTTTTGTAGAAAGCTTGTAAATTTCGTTTGATATAAATTGTATATTCATTTTAATAAATGTTTCATCAACAAATTGACTGGATTAAAACATTAGAACCAATATCAGACAATATAATCAGGACACAGAGGCGGGCAGGTGAACCGGAGTAACACAGTCTCATCCCAATTCGTCATATAACTGACGTTTTGGGACCTCTTTTGACCATTCGTCAATATACGACTTTTTAGGGCCCCCTTAAACGTCGGTAGATGACGATCCCGGGTCGTCATACAACTGACGCTTTACCTTTAACGTCAGTTAGGTGACGAGTTGGGTTTAGGGTTAGGTTTAGGTATGGGGTAGAGTTAGGATCCCATAACGTCATCTACCGACGTTTAAGTGGGCCCTAAAAAGTCGTATATTGACAAATGGTCAAAAGAGGTCCCAAAACGTCAGTTATATGACGAATTGGGATGAGAACCGAAACACCGCGATGCTTGCCTCACAGAGAACTAAGCTACAGACTGCTTTAAATGTCTTCTTTTAAACAAAACAATTAAAAACGAAAATAAATTGGCAACTCTCTGCGTATGTAGGCTAATTCGAAGTATGCGTTTCTATAGGCCTATGCGCGTTCACTGCGAAGATGGCAAGATAAGCATCATCAACTTTATCTTTGTTGCTGACACTGACAGAAAACACTAGTTTATTAATAAATAATTCAAATGTTTCATGCATAATCATTACTTTTGCCGGTTCTTTGTGGCAAGCTTTATGCATGCGTTGAGATGCGGAATAGGCAATTAAATACGCTCATGGTTTCTCTCCCATTTAATTAAATCAATATGTGATTACTGATTAGACAAATGGCTTAAATGATCTACTTCTAGTCGACTAGAAAACTAGGACTCATTTTGAGGAATGAATGAACATAAACAAACCTCTGCTCAGAGTGCCGCCGTGCTGGATTGCATAGAACGCTCATCGAATTCGAGGATTTATCGCGTTTTGGCTAAAAACAGGGCTGGGGCTTATCGCGTTTTGGAAAGAAACTGTATATTGCAGTACATTTTAAATAAGGAAATATAGCAATTTGGCATGAAACGTTGATGGAGCAGCGAAAGGGTTCTGTCCACAGCAGAATGACACAACAAACTCATTTTTTTTAAAATGGCGTTTATCGCGTTTTGAAAAAGAACTCTTCATATATAGGCCTATGTTTAATTTTCAACCCACAGATGTCCAAATTACCCTGTAACATTGCACAAGAACATATTTAGCCAGAAATGTGATACATTTTATTAACAACAGACCTACATTTTTGGTCTGGAATATATTAAAAGAATAGATACCTGTTATTTTTTAACTAATTAAATAATTTGCTTGTATATCTGCTTGTTACCCCCTTATTACCCCAAACTTAACATATTGTTCCCTTATACCTACATGGAAGTACACTATAATTACAGAAACATACATCGTAATTTCAGTGTACTTACAAAGTTATTTGCAGGTTGTATATCTGCTTGTTACCCCTTTATTACCCCAAACTTAACATATTGTTCCCTTATACTTACACGGAAGTACACTATAATTACAGAAACGTACACCGTAATTTCTCTGTACTTACCCGGTTGTTTGCGGGTCGTAAAATAAAGTGTTACCAAATGATCAATAGAGACTGAGGAGCTCAGAGAGAAAATGTTGCATAAAAGAAACGGGTGTCAGGGGTTGTGACAGCAGATGAAAGTGCTGGAGGTGGAAATGATCTAGGAGTAATCATAGAGGTCAAAGGTCACTGCTCTCAGATGTCAGGACACTGGAGCCTTGTTCACTATGCTTTGAAATAGGAGGCAGCCTACTTTAGCATATGAGAGTTCTGAGGCCACATTCTCAGGCTTCAGCTCAGGCACAGTTGTCATGTCAGGTGCTTCCTTGGCCATATTATTTTTATTAGTGGATATCTGTCTGCATGTGGATTCTTACAGTAATACTCACACAGTAATTGAAACCATAGCTCTGAACAGACCCTGTATTTTCAAATTAAGTGCTAAATACAGTTAATTACATTATTTTTTGCTACCTGTTTACACTTGAAAAGGCCGCTCCATTCATTGTTTATTTATTTATTTATTTATTTATTTTTAGCTGCCGTAGCCTCAGGAGAAGTTTTGTGCTTAGCATGGATTTTACTGCTGGAAGCAGTTATCTGTAAAATGTGCAGTACATAGATAATAGTTGGGGTTATAATGTTCAGTAACAGTGTTTAATATAAATTGTAATCACTAAGTTTATCAGCCTTAGGAAAGACAAACAAATGGGTTTTGGAAATGGAGTGGACATAACAGTTGTCTCTTTTGACAGTGACAACACTGTCTTCTATAATGCAGCTCAGCCAGGCCTCGTCTCCTTTTTCCACATATTCCGTGGGTGGGTTAAATGCATTATGACTTCACAATGCCCGTAAAAAAAGCTTTGTCTTTCAAAAAAAGCTTTGTCGTTCACAAAGTTGTTCTTGTAGTTCTTGGAAAGTGAATTCTGTTGAATAAAATATCTTCCTTTAGAGTGGACTTTGAGCTTTGTAAACTTGCAGATTTTTTTTTTGTTCAAAAAGCAACATTACACCCTAACTAAAGTTGAAAAAGTGGAACGCATAATAGGACCCCTTCTTTAAAGATTTGAATTACAGAAATGTGATAGTGTTATTTGTGTGCCAGACTAGAGTCTTTAATCTAGATATAAACTGATAGAATGGGTCTGCCTCCCAAAAAACGCTAGGAAAACCTTTCCAGTTTGAAGGTGCAGACACCGCTCATTGTCACAGAGCCCCAGGAACAAAAAAATCCTGGGGATGAAGATGAAGGAGAATCGCCGGTGGCTTCCATGGAAGACGCTAACGCTAGACTAATGTTGGTAACTGGCTGTGTGATTTTGTGATCTGAGCATTTAAGGCCAAAGCGTCCACTTCGTTGTCTGTTCATCCTTCTGTTTGCTGCTCCGTTGTATTTAGGGCTCGACTGTGACAGAATTGTGTGAAATATTATTTTCAGAAGTTTACATGTGCAGGCTTATCCCAGCAAACAAATTTAGGTTCTGGGAACATTCTGGGAATGTTAGTTTTTGGTTCCCAGAACGTTCCTAGAAGTTTCCTTTAAGGTTAAGGGGCGTTCCCGGAACATTCTACTTACGTTATAAAAATGGAACCTAAAAATATGGAACATTCCTATAATGTTCTTGTTTGGTTCCCAAAAAATAACCCCATGGGACCATTCGGGAACGTTAGGGGAACATTCTGTGTTTGCTGGGATGTATGTTGTATCTATACACTGATTTCATGCAGCCTACATTTTGAAATGGCTCCGGTGGGAAGAAAATCGGAAGTGTCACCTTTAATCTTACTTCCTGCTCAGCTACCGTTCGGACGCTCTTTCTTACTGCTCCGCGCTTTGCTCTATCGCTTTTATATTTTTTATATATTTTATCTCCTTTTCACCTAATTTTAACTTCAGCAAATCAGCACAGTGCTCAAACGCTTGGATTACTTAAAAGTGCTTCACATTTTTATTCAACCAGCCTCTCACTGCTTACATTCTGGGGAAGAGAAAACACAACTCCCTACATTCTTAAGGATAAGAAAATGCCTCTTCGGGAATCTACTTGCTGCTCGAACTGCCACAGACTTTTACAAAGGATTGCAGTTCTTGAAACAAAGTTAAATGCGGGAATGAGAAACCAGACGGAACACACAACAGATCTTCGTCATGGACGCCCTCAGCACACAACCGGTGAGTCCCATGAATCTAGTGCTCCTCAACAGGCCATACTGACTGTAGAGAAACAAGCCGATCGACTTACAAATCGATGGCACAAACGGAGCGAGACCTAAAGGCACTTGAGACATCAGATCACGAGTACCACATAATTTAGCAGTAGCATCATCTACCCCAAATACGGATCTGACAAGGATTGCAAATACTGGTCTCCTACCACCGCCTATACATCTTGAGAACAGATTTGAAGTATTAATGAATGAGGAATCCCTGAATGTGACAAATGTGATTGAACACAGACTAAGTCAGCCTGCAGCTAACACTGATGGTAACCGGCGCTCAAGGTCGAGCAGACAGCGGCACTCAGCTCAGAGCACAGCGGGGCCCAGGACTCTGATAGTGGGCGACTCCATAATCAGAAACATCAGTAGCAGGGATACAACTACATGCTGCCTTCCACAAGCAACAACTTCTGATGTAAACAGGGAACTTCAGAACATTCTGGTGAAATATAAAACTGCAAATCGACTCATCATTCATGTGGGGAAAAATGATATTCATAAAGAGCAGTCGGAAATCCTTAAGAAGGATTTCAATGAACTTTTTGAAACACTTAAAAGACTGAAAGTTGAAACATTCATCAGGGGACCACTCCCAGCAAGAGGAACAAACAGGTTTTCATGGCTGCTTGGGCTCAACACATGGCTGCAAAAAACCTGCAACATAAAAGGAGTCAACTTCATTGACAACTTCAATCTTTTCTGGAGTCAGAGGCAACTGTTTCAACGGGATGGCCATCACCCAAACAAACTTGGTTCAAGAGTGCTAAAGGACAATATCTACTTCTCCCTCCATCATCCTTCTGCAGTGTGTGCCAATCCATTCAACCTGAATGGCACACACACACCTGGACACAGTATAAATGACCACAGGACTTCACTTCAGCACCTCAATGGACATATTGCTGAGACATCACACAAGGACATTGATAACACCACTCAGCCACAACAACCTCTGCTCACGGATACAATCTCAGCAGAGCCCTGCCCACAGACAGACTGTGACATATCAGAACTGCTCCAAGATTCAGCACCCAAGGACGACTTTCTGGAAAACAGCGAGGGAAACCAGGACAGCATTTTACAGCCTCTGATAACACCAGAGCAACAGGCCCTCTCTCCTGACACGTTATCCATCTTTCCAGCATCTCCACTTCTGTGCTTCTCAGAGAAAATGGAACAACTGGTGTCTGCTGGAACCAAACTGTCCCACTCTTTTGCTGCAAGCCCCCAGATACCAACCAAAAAACGGCAGGCCCCACAACCACCAAAGCCTGCGGGCCCAGCTCCCCCTCCCCCTCCTCCTCGGAGAGCTCTTCGGCCTCTGCCACAGCGCCAAGGCCCACACCCTCCCCCATCGGCTCGAGGTGTACCAAAAACAACTGATACCAGCTCTAATTGAAATGAGGGGGGCACCCGCTATGAAAACAATAACTTTATCAAATGTTTACAGATTAAGCGGGAACCCAGTGTGCCTGAATCTTGCTCTATTGCTGTTCAATTACATGATAGAAAAACTAAGGTCTTCAACAGCCGCACAGCAAACCTATCTAATCTGGTGCCTATTCCACGCCAAACCAAGACTGCCGTGGGGACAAAAAGTAAGACTATTAAGTTAGCACTTCTAAACATCCGCTCACTTAAAAATAAATCACTTCTAGTCAACGACTTAATAACCACATACAACCTGGATTTCATGTTTCTAACTGAAACTTGGCTAGAAGACAGCTGTAGTGCAACGGTCCTAAACGAAACATCCCCTCCTAACTTTACTTATATGAGTGTCTGCAGAGCGGGTAGGAGAGGCGGGGGTTTAGCTGCTCTTTTTAAAGATGTCTATCAATGTAAGCAAATATCATTTGGTAATCACCCCTCTTTCGAATATCTGGGTATTGTTTTAAAAGGCGCTCCACGCATTTTACTTATCATTATTTACAGGCCTCCAAAATACTCTCCAGCCTTTGCTGAGGATTTTATAGAACTGTTATCAACAACTGCCTCTGAGTTTGACTGTTTTGCCATTGCTGGAGATTTTAACATTCACATAAGCCCCTTTTCCACCAACGCATTTTGAGAGCCGGTTCGGAGCCGGTGCCTGCGCGCGAACCAGTTCCTTGTGTTTCGACAGCCAAAGAACCGGTTCGCGGCCGCGAGAACTGGTTCCAAAGCGGCACCAACTCTTTGCTGGACTAGAACCGTTCTTTTAGCACGTCATGTTTACGTCGGGGGCTGGGGCGGCTTCAGATGTGTTCTAAACATATTTTCTGACCATCGCAAAGCCATGAGAAACTGCAGAAACACGCAAGCGTTTTTATTTATTTATTTTTTAAAACATAAGCAAAGACGAAAACAGTCGCGATTGAACAAATAAATGGAAAGAAAAAAGACACAAGACAGGGGTACATAACTTATCAGAAAAGATTACATATCAAACGAAAAGATTAAAAGACTTACATATTTCAATTGTTTTTAAAGTTTTCTTGGTACACGAGTTACAGATAATCCCAAAGCAATGTAGCCTACTTGCAAGCGACGTAAACAGTGACGTAACGACGTCGTTCCCTGGGCGCTCTAGTCAGTGGAAAAGCAAACAGGTTCTGAACGGGTTCGCAAGTTGAACCAGCTCCGAACCAACTTTGAACCAGCACCAGTTCCGAACCAGTTCTTTTTTCGGTGGAAAAGGGGTAATAGATAACACAGAAAACAATATGGCAAAAGAAATCAAAACTGTTTTAATAACTTTTGATCTTACACAGCATGTTCATGGTCCCACACACAATCGTGGACACACTCTAGATTTACTTATCAGTACGGGTTTAAACATCTCATCGATTGTCATTAAGGATGTAGCACTGTCTGATCATTTCTGTATTTTCTTTGATATTCTAATCTCTCCTGCCATTGAAGCTAGAGCTGTGTCTGTCAAGAAGAGATGCTTTAATGAAAACACTGGTATGCTATTTATGAATGCTATATCGTTAAAACCAAGCATATCTGCCGATTCTGTTGATTTTCTCCTTGATTCTTTCAACTCAAAAGTTAAGAGTGTAATTGATGATATTGCTCCTGTAAAAGTCAGGAAGAATTGTGGTAGACAAAAAGCACCTTGGAGAAACTCAACAGCAGTGCAAAATATGAAAAGACAATGCAGAAGAGCAGAACGCATGTGGAGGAAGACAAAACTTGTAGTCCATTATAACATCTACAAAGACAGCATCCATGCTTTCAATAGGGAACTAGGCAAAGCTAGACGGACTTTCTTCTCAAATATTATAAACAGCAATATAAACAACACACGCACTCTTTTTGCTACTGTAGAGAGACTGACAAACCCCCCAAGCCAGATTCCCATAGATATGCTCTCAGAAAGGAAGTGCAGTGAGTTTGCCTCTTTCTTCTCTGAGAAAATCAATAATATCAGAAAGGTGATCAGCACATCCCTGAGCTGCCCTGGGATCAGGCAGATCAGACCACAACCTGAGAAAGTAGTCACTACGTCTGATTTCGAAGAAATTGATGGCACAATTTTGGTAGAAACCGTACATCACCTTAAAACATCAACCTGCGGCCTTGACACACTTCCCACATCTTTTTTCAAAAGTGTGTTAAACTGTTTAGAAGCAGATCTCCTAGAAGTGGTAAATGCCTCACTTCGCTCAGGGAGTTTTCCGAACTCCCTGAAAACTGCAGTTGTCAAGCCCCTCCTGAAAAAGAGCAATTTGGATAAGACCATCTTAAGCAATTATAGACCGATCTCAAATCTCCCGTTCATTGGCAAGATCATTGAAAAGGTTGTCTTCAATCAGCTGAACAAATTCTTAAGCTCAAATGGATACTTTGACATTTTTCAATCTGGTTTCCGATCGCATCACAGCACAGAGACAGCGCTCATAAAGATAATAAACGATATTCGCTTAAATACTGATAAAGGCAAATTATCCGTACTGGTACTGCTCGACCTCAGTGCTGCATTTGACACTGTAGATCATGACATACTTCTTGACAGGTTGGAAAACTGGGTGGGGCTTTCTGGGATAGTCTTAAAATGGTTCAGGTCATACTTAGAAGGGAGAGGTTATTACGTGAGTATAGGAGAACATAAGTCTGAGTGGACATCCATGAACTGCGGAGTCCCTCAGGGCTCGATTCTTGCGCCACTCCTATTCAACCTGTATATGCTCCCAATGAGCCAAATAATGAGAAAGAACCAAATCGCCTACCACAGCTATGCAGACGACACACAGCTCTACTTAGCCCTATCGCCTAACGACTACAGCCCCATTGACTGCCTGTGCCAATGCATTGATGAAGTAAACAGTTGGATGTGTCAAAACTTTCTGCAGTTAAACAAAGACAAAACTGAAGTCATTGCGTTTGGAAACAAAGATGAAGTTCTCAAGGTGAATGCATACCTTGACGCTAGGGGGCTAACAACTAAAAATCAAGTCAGGAATCTTGGTGTGTCTCTAGAGTCAGACCTTAGTTTCAATAGTCATATTAAAGCAATAACAAAATCAGCATACTATCATCTGAAAAATATTTCAAGAATTAGATGCTTTATTTCCAGTCAAGACTTAGAGAAACTTGTGCATGCTTTCATCACCAGCAGGGTGGATTACTGTAATGGCCTCCTCACTGGCCTTCCTAAAAAGACCATAAGACAGTTGCAGCTCATACAGAACGCTGCTGCCAGGATTCTGAGCAGGACCAGAAAATATGAACACATCACACTAGTCCTCAGGTCTCTACACTGGCTCCCAGTTAAATTTAGGATTGATTTTAAAGTATTATTACTGGTATATAAATCATTCAATGGGTTAGGACCTCAATATATTGCAGATATGCTCACTGAATATAAACCTAACAGATCACTCAGATCACTAGGATCACGTCAGCTAGAAATACCAAGGGTTCACTCTAAGCATGGAGAGTCTGCTTTTAGCTATTATGCCAGCCGCAGCTGGAACCAGCTTCCAGAAGAGATCAGGTGTGCTCCTACAGCAGTCACATTCAAATCCAGACTCAAAACACATCTGTTTAGCTATGCATTTACTGAATGAGCACTGTGCCACTGTTCGTCCGACTGTTTTTACTGTACTTCATTTTATTTTTGATTCTAAATTGTTTTAATTATTTACTGTATTTTATTTTTATGATTTTTCTTTTATTCTAAACTGTTTTAATTATTCTGATTTCTTTTGAATATTTTAAATTTCTTCCATGTAAAGCACTTTGAATTGCCACTGTGTATGAAATGTGCTATATAAATAAACTTGCCTTGCCTTGCCTTAATCATAGGAGAGTCGTGAATGCGATGACGTATTGTTTTGTTTAATGTAGAAATTTGTTATTCTAAAAATGTACTGTAAGGGTTTACAGTTAAAGACCCAGAACCAGACATGAAGAATGAAGACCCGAATTCAGAATTATACAAAATTTAAGAAGAGTTCTACTGAATATAGTTTGCAGTTTCATCAGTAGAAGTAAGCTTCAAGACTCTCACAGGAGTTCGTAGGCCGCCTCGCTCAAAGTTACAAAGATCACAGCAGTTATACCATTTCCAAGGTCTAAGCTACGTCATTGCTTACACATTGAATTATTCTGATTGGCTAAGAAATAAATAAACACAGTAATGTTCCACACATTGTTGAGCTGAGCTGCAGACCATGACCCTTCTGGTGCTGGGGGTGGTGCCCATCTGCAGTGAGTTAGTTAGTCACCAGGTGGAAGGATCTGGTGATTAGGTGTCTTGGAGTCACTCACATGCTGCGTCCCAAATCGCATACGATCCGTCCTAAATATTATTCGAAAATAGAATTAGTGCATCCCAAACCGTAGTATATTAAAATGAGTGTTTCAAAGATACCCGGATGGTCTTCTTTTTCCGGTCAGAATCCGAAGTGTAGATCGATACACACTCTAACGGCTGATATTGCCCACAACCCATTGCGTGTTGGACGAGGATTCGGTTAGAACAAACACGAGTAAAAAGTGTTAAAAAAACTACAGACACAGAGGACGCGCGAGTCCCGCGGTTATGTTGAGAGGTTTAGATAAAGAGCTTTGAGTGATTAATTATCACTATCTAACCTAACGAAAATTAATTTATTCAATGTTCTCCACATTATATTGCATCTGCAGCAGCACTGTGAACTTTTGTAAAGATACGTTTAGCCATAACTTTTTAAATGCATCATTATATTCAAATTGCAAAACATGAGGAAATATCCACATGAAAGACCCATGACTGGCAGATTAACGTGCTCTGATACGGTAGGAAATCAAATGAGATTGAATGGAGGACTTTAACTGTGACAAGATAATTGACAGGGCAGTTTATGGTGACAGGATGCACGCAGCACGCGACAGCGCCGTCTGTCAAAGATGACGTGATCGTATGTCCCAAAGCTTGCCTACTCTTTTGCTACACACTCAAAAGTATGTACTTTTTCTTCACATCTCTGGGACATAAAGCATAAAAGAAGCTGTACTTCTGCAAAAAGTTCCGCATGCTCAAGCTCACAGAAAAGAAGGATGCAGTGCGGAAGCTGGGAGCCTGCTGGAAATGCCTGGAGGTTCATGACGAGGGGAATCACTGCAAAACTTTGTTTCTGTGCAGAAATCCCGATTGTAGAGGGCAGGGAGTTACAGACCATCATTACTATCTGTACCCCAGAACAGAGGCATCCAGAGATAGTTCTGTTCAGATGAGAAGGAAAGACAGCACAGTGGGAGGTGAGAGCTGGGGGAATTACACCGAAGCCCAGGAAGAATTCTTCAAAAAAACTCTCAGACACCTATAGGCTACAAGCAACAGACAACAGAAAATGATCCCTCTCTACCAGATAATTTTAATAACTTTTTCTCTCGGTTCGAGATTACAGATGATAAATTAGCACAAAGGCAGATTCTGCCTTCCATCAACCAGGCATTCCAGCTGACATCAGACAGCGTGAAGAGGGTTTTCTCTAAAATCAACCCTAGAAAGGCGGCTGGTCCAGATCACATCCCAGGTTGTGTGTTGAAGAATTTTGCCAAACAGCTGAAGGATGTCTTTACAGACATATTTAACATCTCCCTCAGCCAAGCCAGAGTGCCCATCTGTTTCAAAAGTGCAACTATAATACCTCTGCCAAAGACGTCAAATCCTGCCACCATGAATGATTATCGTCCTGACCCCAATAGTCATGAAATACTTCAAGCGGCTTGTTATGAACCACATCAAATCATGTCTCCCAACCAGTTTGGACCCATTGCAGTTTGCATATAGAGCAAACCGATCAACAGAGGATGCTCTATCTATCCTGCTCCATCTCAGTCTGACACATCTGGAAAACAGGAACACTTATGCAAGAATATTATTTATTGATTTTAGCTCTGCTTTTAATACAATTGTGCCACAACAACTGATTGAAAAGTTGATACTGCTGGGAGTGGATCATGGCATGTGTAGATGGATTTTGGACTTTTTGACGGTGAGGCGGCAGACGGTCAGAATAGGTAAAAGGATATCTAAGACAACCACAGTGAGCATGGGTACACCACAAGGTTGTGTACTTAGCCCTTTATTGTTTACTTTGTTGACATATGACTGTTCTGCAAGTTTTACCACCAATCATATTTTAAAGTTCGCTGATGACACCACAGTTGTTGGCCTCATCACTGACAATTATGAATCGGCTTACAGAGAGGAAGTGGAACAGCTGACAGTATGGTGTAAAACACACAAACCTTGTCCTTAACACCAAAAAAACTAAGGAGATGGTTGTCGACTTCAGGAGGACTAGTCGTCGGCACCGTGGATATAGTAAACAGTGTCAAGTTCCTGGGGGTCCATCTGACAAATGAGCTGACCTCCAGTGACAACACAACAGCTATAATCAAGAGGGCCCAACAGCGACTTCATTCTCTTCAAAGACTGAAGAAGGTAGATCTCCCTATTCCAGCCTTGACCACATTCTATAGAGGCACCATTGAGAGCATTCTCACACACTGTATCTCTTGCTGGTTTGGGAACAGTACGGCAGAGGAGAGATATAAGCTTAACAGGATTGTGAGAACTGCTGAAAAAATCTTTGGTGTGTCACTGCCACATATTCAGGACATTTACAGAGAGCATTGTGTGTACAGAGCAAATTGCATCATTAAGGACTTTACTCATTTCTCACATGCCACGTTCATACTCCTTCAGTCTGGTAAAAGATACAGAAGTATCAGGGCAAGAACTAGTAGGCTATTAAACAGTTTCTTTCCCACAGCTATCAGACTTCTTAACCAGAGAACATGATTTAAACTATATATTTATTTACTATTATTATTATTATTATTATTATTATTATTATTATTATTATTCTATTTACTTTAGAAAATCTTTTTATCTTTCCAATGTATTCTAGTATTCTTATAATTATATTTAAATTGTGCACTGAAATACTAAATAGTGTATGTGTTTCGTAAAACACAATTTCGTTTTTATGTACGCCATGAAAATGACAAATAAAGGAATCTGAATCTGAATCTCAACAATGCCGGGACACATTCTGTAATATAGCAGTGAGAACATCGCATATTGCAAAGAGTCTTTCAAGTCTTTTGGCAGAGAGCGGCCTAGCGAAGTGGCCTGTCATTATGATGCTGTTAGAGGGAACCACAAATGCTGGGCAGAAAATTGGGACTCTTATAGATCTAGCTTCTGATACAAATTATATCACCCATGAGGCAGCAGGTCGGCTCAGTCTTAGAAGTGAAGACATCACTCTTGTAGTCCATGGTGTAGGAGGCATGAAAGTCTTTGTTAAGACGTAGCGGTACGTCCTGAAAATTTGGGTCAACACTTCAAAAGGCACTCTTAGATCCCATCAGCTGGTTTGCTATGGCCTAGACAACATTGCAGACATTCAAAGACATGTGTCGGCTAAAAAACTGCAAGAGTTCTTCCCAGACATTCCACTGAGCAACCTGGTAAGACCAAGGGAGATTCATCTCATGTCACAAGTAAGTCACAAGGAAGGCCAGCTGGCTCCAAAGAAAATCCACACAGTGGGGGGTCTTGTGCTTGGGGACGGACCAATGGGAAAGACAGTTGTTGGGACCCATCCTGAGTTGTTTGAGGCAGTAACTGTATCAGCTCATTCATCAAGAACGCATTTTGCAAAGTCTATGAGAACCGCTGCGGTAAAGTATGAAGAACACACCTGTGTGATTCCCATTCATTGTCAACAAAGTCAGCACCCTCAAGGATTCAGTTGTGTAACTGCTACATCTAGCTTCTTTGAGTGGTGGAAATGGGATAGTATCGGTGCTGGCTGCATCCCGAAATGTGGGGGTTATCGCTGTGGAAACTGCCAGCCAGGTGGCAAAGAAATGACCCTCGCCGAAGAAAGGGAGCAGTAGGTAGTAAAGAATGGGCTCACATATTTAGCTGCTGATGAGCACAGTGAGAGGCCTCACTGGCACGTCAAGTACCCCCTGGGTAGGTGATCCAGCCACATTACCAAGCAACAGGAGTGCAGTTGACGCAACTTTCTTTAGGACTGAGAGGCAGTCAACCAGGGAATCAGAGTGGAAGGCTGCATATGCTGCTCAAGTTCACGAGATGGTTGAGCGCCGAGCTGCAATGAAGTTATCTAAAGACGTTCTTCAGTCATGGATGGGCCCAGTGTGGTATATTAGCCACCTCATCGCACCCAACCCACACTCCGTCACAACTCCGGTGAGACAAGTCTGGAACAGTAGTCAGAAGTGCAGAGGGGTGAGTCTAAATGATCTCCTGTTAAAGGGCCCCGACGTCCTTAATTCTATCCGTGCTGTGCTTCTCAGATTCCGGAGTGGAGGTTTTGCGGCTTTGGGAGATGTAAGAAAGATGTACAATTCAGTGTGGCTCGAAGATCGGGAGGTGCATTTGCATAGGTTTCTGTGGCGTGACTCTGAGGAGGAGGAGCTGGGCGAGTATGCAGTCACAAGGGTAAACATTGGTGACAAGCCTGCAGGTTGTATTGCTCAACTCGCCATGAGAGAGACAGCGACAACGTCCGACGGTTGGTGGTTCTACTGCCAGTGGAGGAACAGGCAGGGAGTCCAGGAGGGAATCTCTGACTACTAGTTCACTGTGTGCGACCTTTCCAGCGGTTTCCGTGGGAAGATTGAGTGGGAGGTGTTGAGCTGAGAAATAAACTGCATATGAGAGAATTCTTGAATAAATAATATATATTTTTTCCACACATTTTGTTGTGAAGATGATGCGTTCACTCAGAATCCTTCCATTTAATCGCTACATCTTCTAAGAGCGCAATATCAGCCAGCCATTGTGCGTCATTACGAATTGTGATGGGGCATTTTATTTACATCCATTTAATTCTGCATTTGACAAGCTACGGATTTCGGTTATAATCTACTTGGAAATGGGAAATAGTTCAGCGCAAATGTAATTTCTTGCAGCTTTCTGAATGGTTGAGACACGTCATACGTTATTTTATAAAAAATAAAAAAATATGCATGAACACGACGATTCCGTAGCTGATGAAGACGTTTTTACTATGAAAACAACTTTCCCCAGTGGACAAATAATATATATATTTATCGATCTATCTATATATCTCCCTAATTATCTATCCGTCTGATTGACTATAATTGCTAGCCTATATCTGCTCCGTTAGATGGACATATTGGCGAGAATATCAGTTCCCTTTCGTAGTCACTCCGAGTTACGTCAAGGAGTGACGGAGAATGGGGGTTTCGCATAGAAAGCCAATCCTCTTCGAGTATTTAACAACGAGCCAATGGCGTGAAAATGCCATGGGTCTGCGGAATTTGCATAGCGTACTCCGCCCACCCATGTGGGTATAAAAGGAGGAAGCAAACGCACCGCAGTATGTTTTCGCTTCGGAGCCAAGAGCATTCTTCTCTCCACAAGCCATATCACTAAGCCTCTTCGAGACGAGCGTCCTCTTCAGTGTTGGTGTGACGGCGGTACCCAGCGAGATTCTGCATTGCCTGCGATCTGTGCAGTGGTCTGCCAGACTTTGCGCTTCTCCCTGGTCGCCTCGGCGCTGAAAGAGTGAATTTCCTCTCCTTTGAAAGAGCTGCACGCGGCACGTCTTTTTAAAGATGGTTCGCCCGTGTTCTTCTGGGTGCGGTCGATATCTGTCCTCCTCTGATGGGCACGATCGCTGCTTTGTATGTCTGGGTCTTCGTCATGCTAAAGCAGCGTTCGTGGATGAGTCATGTGCCCATTGTGGTAACATGACCATCTCAACACTTAGATCAAGACTCAATGATCTTACTGTGAGAGTCCCCGTCCCCGCTACCCGTTCAGCTTCCTCTACCCGGGGAAGCTCTTCGGCTCGCGGCCAGGGTGATCTGACGGTGACGGTGTGGAACAAACCCCCGACGCTAGCTCCTCGGGTCCCACCCACCGCAACAGTGTTGCAGCCAGCGAGCGCCGAAACGGTGCAGACGTCTGCCTGTTCGCAGGTACCGTCTGTTTCGTTCGGCGCTCCAGAGGAGGATGCGATGTCGATCGCGGCATCACAAGGCGAGCTGGATTCTTCGGGGTCTGAAGATGTGGCGGCGCTGCCTCCCTCGGGAGTGCCAGCGCCGCCCGTCTCGGATCCCGAGATGACGGCTATGCTGTCTCGGGCCGCCGTGAGTATCGGGTTGGATTGGAATCCTCCGGCCCACCCCGATCACTCACGGATGGACGAATGGTTTTTGGGCAAAGCCGCCGCTGCAAAGCCACAGCCGACCCCAATACCATTCTTCCCCGAGCTGCATGCGGAACTGACGAAGACGTGGCAGGCTCCTTTGTCTTCCCGCGTTCGTCCGTCAGCTTCCCCCGCCTTTCCTCCCCTCGACGGCGCAGCTGCCCGTGGGTATGCTGGGGTGCCTCCGGTGGAGCGCTCTGTTGCGATGCAACTGTGTCCGCAGAGCGCCTCCTCCCGGGGGCCACCCAAGCATCCCTCCAAAGCCTGTAGGTTCTCGTCGTCTATGGCGGCGCGATCCTATAGCGCGGCGGGGCGGGCGGCCGCCGCTCTGCATGCGATGAGCACTTTGCAGGTTTTCCAAGCCAAACTGCTCAGAGATATGCACGAGGGCGGGACTGATCAAGGGTCGTTCAATGAACTGCGAGCGGCCACCGACCTCGCTCTCCGGGCGACTAAAGTGGCGGCTCGTTCCCTTGGTCAGGTGATGGCCACTAGTGTGGTCCAGGAGCGTCATCTTTGGCTCAACCTGGCGGAAGTGCGGGACGCTGAGCGGACCCGTCTGCTCGACGCCCCCCTTTCCCAGGCTGGCCTTTTCGGCGGTGCGGTCGAGGACTTTGCCCAGCAGTTCTCGACTGCCCAGAAGCAGACAGAGGCGATTAAACATATCCTGCCCCGACGGCCAGCTGCTGCCTCCACCCAGCCGTCGCCGCAGCCGCCTCAGCCTGCTCGCCGCCGAAGACGTTCCACTGCGGCTCCCCTCCCTCCGGAGCGACCCCAGCAGCAGCCTCCACCTGGGTCGCGCCGTAGAGGCGGTCGCAGAGGAACGTCACAGCCCCCTCAGGCCCCGCCCCCCGCTAAACGCCGGGCTAAGCGGCGTTCCTGAGACGGGCTGCTCAGTGATGGTTTCGAGTTTTTCCCAGGAGGAGGTAGCAGGCCCCCTCCTTCCCCCGGTGGAGGGCCGGGGGAGAATCTTTTGTTCTCCGCTCCCCGCTGCTCACCCACGGGTGGGCAGCACCCTAAGTTGGTTAAAGAAAGACTTGACACTATCACTGAGCACACAGACCGGGATGAGCGCGCACGATGCTCCAGAGTGTCGCCCCGCTCATTCCTCTCTGTCTCTGAGGGCGCGGAGAGGAGCGTGCGTCGTCCCCGGACCGCACCGCTCCTCTCCCCCTCTGTCGTCAGACCCCCGGCAGAACAGACCCCCGTGGAACGCTGGTCCTTCCCTGGTCTCTTCTGTCGGGGAGCGGAGCTCGACTACGCACCCGCATGTGGTATCTCCCGTGCGCATGCCAGTCACTCCGCCCCGCTGCCCCTCCGGGGGGACGTCTGTGGCTCGTATGACCCCGCTGGTTCGGTTCCTCGGAGCTTGGCTCGAGCTCCCCGGTCTGTCCCGCTGGGTCATCAGAACGATCAGATTCGGCTACGCGATTCAGTTCGCACGATCTCCTCCCCGTTTCAGGGGAGTTCGCTCCACTATAATCGGTGGCAATGCCCCGGTTTTGAGAGCGGAGATTGCGACCCTGCTGGCGAAGGGTGCAATCGAGACGGTCCCTCCAGCCGAGGTGAAGTCCGGTTTTTACAGCCCCTACTTCATTGTCCCCAAGAAGACCGGTGGGTTACGACCGATCCTCGACCTGCGCGTTTTGAACCGCACTCTGCATCGAATGCCGTTCAAAATGCTCACGGCCAAACGCATTTTCGAATGTGTTCGACATCAGGATTGGTTTGCAGCGATCGACCTGAAGGATGCGTACTTTCATGTCTCCATATTGCCTCGACACAGACCGTTTCTTCGGTTCGCTTTCGAAGGCCAGGCATATCAGTACACGGTTCTCCCGTTCGGGTTAGCTCTGTCCCCTCGCGTCTTCACGAAGATCGCCGAGGCAGCCCTTGTTCCCCTTCGCGAACACGGGGTTCGCATCCTGAACTATCTCGACGATTGGCTAATTTTGGCTCACTCTCGAGAACAGGTTTGCGAACACAGAGATCTAGTGCTTCAGCACTTAGCCCGTCTGGGCCTTCGGGTCAACCGGGAGAAGAGCAAACTTTGCCCCGTGCAGAGGATCTCTTTTCTTGGCATGGAGATAGACTCGGTCGCCATGTCCGCGCAGCTTACGAGCGAGCGCGCACACTCACTGCTGACTTGTCTTCGACAGTTCGACGGCAAGAGTGCGGTTCCACTGAAACTCTTTCAGAGGCTCCTGGGGCATATGGCATCCGCAGCCGCGGCTACGCCACTCGGATTGCTTCATATGAGACCGCTTCAGCTCTGGCTTCGCGATCGAGTCCCGAGGTGGGCATGGCATCGTGGCTCGCTCCGGGTTCCAGTAACTCCAGCGTGCCGCCGAACCTTCTTCCCGTGGTTGAACCTCAGCTTTCTTCGGGCAGGTGTCCCTCTCCAGCGAGTTTCCAGGCATCTCGTTGTCTCCACGGATGCATCTACCACGGGTTGGGGTGCCATGTGCAATGGGCATGCAGCCGCGGGTTCCTGGACAGGTCCCCAGCGCCTCATGCACATCAATTGCCTCGAGCTGCTGGCAGTACGCCTGGCCCTGCACCGCTTTCGAGCACTGCTCAGGGGTCAACACGTGCTTGTCCGCTCAGACAATACCGCTACAGTAGCGTACATCAACCACCAGGGGGGTCTACGCTCACGTCGGATGTCGCAGCTCGCTCGCCACCTCCTATTATGGAGTCAGAAGCACCTGAGGTCCCTTCGTGCTCTGTACATTCCTGGAGCCCGGAACCTGGCAGCCGACGAGCTGTCACGGATCCGCCCTGTCTCCGGCGAATGGCGACTCCATCCCCAGACGGTCCAGCTGATCTGGGACCAGTTCGGGGAAGCTCAGATAGATCTGTTTGCCTCCCGGGACTCTTCCCACTGCGTCCAGTTTTATTCCCTGTCCGAGGGCACGCTCGGGACAGATGCGCTGGCGCACAGCTGGCCGCGGGGCCCACGCAAGTATGCGTTTCCCCCAGTGAGCCTCCTTGCACGGGTGTTGTGCAAGATCAAGGAGGACGAGGAGCAGGTCCTGCTGGTAGCCCCTTATTGGCCCACCAAGACGTGGTTCTCCGAACTCATGCTCCTCGCGACAGCACCTCCTTGGACTATTCCTCTGAGACAAGACCTGCTCACTCAGAGACGGGGCACTCTGTGGCACCCTCGTCCCGATCTATGGAGGCTACATGTGTGGCTCCTGGACGGCACGAGGCAGGTTTGAGTTCGCTACCACCTGCGGTGGCAGCAACCATCACTTCCGCCAGAGCGTCGTCTACTAGACACCTGTATGCGTTGAAGTGGAACCTCTTCGTCAACTGGTGCTCTTCTCGTCGAGAAGACCCCAGGAGATGCTCGATCGGTGTTGTGCTTTCCTTCCTGCAGGACGGGTTGGAGCGTAGGCTGTCGCCCTCCACCCTCAAAGTTTACGTTGCGGCTATTTCCGCCTCTCATGATGCAGTTGAAGGTAAGTCCGTTGGGAAGCACGACCTGGTCATCAGGTTCCTGAGGGGAGCGAGGAGGCTAAATCCGTCTCGTCCTCCCCTCGTGCCCTCTTGGGACCTCTCGGTAGTGTTAAATGCTCTGCAGAGGCCTCCCTTTGAGCCTTTGCAATCGGTTGAGTTTAAGTTCCTGTCTTTGAAGACAGCTCTCCTGGTTGCATTGGCCTCCATCAAGAGGGTAGGGGACCTGCACGCATTCTCCGTTGACGAAGCGTGCCTAGAGTTCGGGCCGGCTTACTCTCACGTTGTTCTGAGACCCCGGCCCGGTTACGTGCCCAAGGTTCCCACAACTCCCTTCCGGGATCAGGTGGTGACCTTGCAAGCGCTGCCCCTGGAGGAGGCAGACCCAGCCTTGGCACTGCTCTGTCCGGTGCGTGCACTCCGCACCTACGTTGACAGAACGCGGTGTTTCAGGACCTCAGATCAGCTCTTTGTTTGTTATGGGGGGAGCCAGAAGGGAAGGGCTCTCTCAAAACAGCGGCTGTCTCACTGGTTAGTGGACGCCATTGTTTTGTCTTACCAGCAGCAAGGTCGACCGTGCCCCCTTGGTGTGACTGCCCACTCCACTCGGAGTGTGGCTTCCTCTTGGGCTTTAGCGCATGGCGCCTCGCTAACAGACATCTGCAGAGCTGCAGGCTGGGCGACACCTAACACCTTCGCAAGATTTTATAATTTGCGAATCGAGCCAGTTTCCTCTCACGTACTCGCCTCCGCTAGTGCTGGAACCGCTTGAGTGTCTTCGCTTGCTCGCCACTCCACTCCTCAGATTGGATAAGTGCGATATTTCCTCAGTTGTCCTTCTTTGAAGCCCTGAGTCCTCCAGCACTTATGATGCGGGCACCACTGCGCTTGCTCTGGTGCCGGCTAAGTGCCTCCATGTGCACGGTTCCCCTTTGGTAACTGTCTCATGTGTATTATCCACTGTAAGCCTCTCTGAGCATGTGTCTTCCCTTGGCAAGCCATCTGCCACCCCTGGAGCTAGTTGCCACCTGCGGTTGGCGCTCCAGTATTCTCCATATGCAGCCCCAGTGGCCATATGTGTTTTGTAAGTCCTCCCTTCGGTAGGCATCTGGTAGCATGTCCCTCCCGGGATATGTTTCCCAGTGTACCTTGGTAATTCTGTGTCAAAGTGGGACCTTTGTGTAATTTTGTGTTAGAGGTCTAGACTTTCGCAGAGCACTGGAAGACAGCTGGAAGATGGCGTGATGGCATAGACCCCCATTCTCCGTCACTCCTTGACGTAACTCGGAGTGACTACGAAAGGGAACGTCTCGGTTACAGATGTAACCCTCGTTCCCTGAGTAGGGAACGGAGACGTTACGTCTCCTTGCCACTTCTGCTGTACCGCTGGGTGACGCCTGAGATCAGTCTTGGCTCCTCAGCGAAGACATACTGCGGTGCGTTTGCTTCCTCCTTTTATACCCACATGGGTGGGCGGAGTACGCTATGCAAATTCCGCAGACCCATGGCATTTTCACGCCATTGGCTCGTTGTTAAATACTCGAAGAGGATTGGCTTTCTATGCGAAACCCCCATTCTCCGTCACTCCTTGACGTAACGTCTCCGTTCCCTACTCAGGGAACGAGGGTTACATCTGTAACCGAGACGTTTTGTACATTATTTCGTCCTGTTTACCATCTTATTTGTGAGGATGAATTGCATATACCAATATTATAGCAGAAAATATTTCACTTTATTTTTGGAAATATGTGTTAATTTGCATTTCTGTATACAGATCGATCAAACGGGTGATCGGCTGTTAATTGTTTATTGTTAAATGCTTGCTTTGTGAAGTCTTCGTGTTATTTATGAGAGGCAGTATTGCCATTTATTTTACACAATTTTATATATTTTCTACGGTTTCACACACATTCACGTGTTTTTTCCAACTGCCGACGGTGTCGCCATTTCTCATTTCACCCGTTTTTGTGCGTACGCCTGGGTTAGAGCTTGCGTGAAGGACCGCACATTTTACCGTCAAGTTTGTTTTTTATAAATACCAACTATTGCGTAGAGAGCGGCGTACGCCTTCTTTTGTGCGTACGCAACGTTTATAAATGAGGCCCCAGGTCGGAAGGATCTGGGGCCGGTTGCACCAACTGTGCGTAAGTTACAACTTAGCCTAGTTTTGACGTAAATGGGCACTAAGTTACAACTTACACACTATCTAAACATTTTTCCGTTGCACCATTAAACATAGTTTAAACGTAACTCACCGTTCCAACTAAATATTTACGGCAGCCTCCGATTAGGAGTAACGGTTGGAATAAAATATCAGATGGATGTATTGCATCAATAAGCTCTTCTTTTACCTGACAGACTTCAATTCTTTACACATATATGACAGTGCTGACATTTACACTCGCTTACATTTTAAGAGGGAGAACATTGTGTGAAAAGATTACTTTGTTAGCAGCTCTTTAACACGAACCCGTCCTAAACAGCTCCACTGTGTGCATCGGTACATGTTGTGCATGTCAAATATCCGTCATAATCAATAAACATAATTGGTAACATTTTTATTTTGATGGTCCCCCTATAGATTGTCTATTGATAGTCTGCTGACTATAAGTTACTTTACAAGTAAATATCTACTTACTGTAATCAGCAATGTATCGGTAGACTTTCAGTTAACGTTCAGTTGTCTATAAAGAAGTTAGCATGTATTCATTAACCAATGTATCGGTAGACTTTCAGTTAACATTCAGTTGTCTATAAAGAAGTTAGCATGTAGCCAGTGGTACTGTTATTTTCTTAATCTTAAACCAAATGTTCGTTGGTACTTACTACCTATTGACTGTCTGCTGAAAATCTATTGACTTTAACCTGTCATGCTGGCCTGTAAGAGTCATTCAACAGCATTTCTTAGATTTTCACTTCATTTTGATGGGCCAAATGTGGCAACAGATGAATATATGACTTTACCTCAAAGTTAAATGACAGCCTACTGAAAGGTAACTTATATGCAACAAACAGTTTGCAGAACACTTCTGAAAATCCTTGCAAAAGCAAAAGGTAAAGGGTAAGCAAGGAGATATATACTTAAAGTACATTTGAAATTACCTTGTGTTGCTACTTATAGACAACTGAAAGTTAACTGAAAGTCTACCGATACATTGGTTAATGGCTACAAGCTAACTTCTTTAGACAACTGAATGTTAACTAAAAGTCTACTGATACATTGGTTAATGGCTACAAGCTAACTTCTTTAGACAACTGAATGTTAACTGAAAGTCTACTGATACATTGGTTAATGGCTACATGCTAACTTCTTTATAGACAACTGAATGTTAACTGAAGGTCTACTGATACATTGGTTAACATGCTACCTTCTTTATAGACAACTGAATGCTAACGGAAAGTCTACCGATACATTGGTTAACGGCTATATGCTGACTTCTTTATAGACAACTGAATGTTAACTGAAAGTCTAGTGATACATTGGATAATGGCTATATGCTAACTTCTTTATAGACAACTGAATGTTAACTGAAAGTCTACTGATACATTGCTGATTACAGTAAGTATATATTTACTTGTAAAGTAACTTATAGTCAGCAGACTATCAATAGACAATCTATAGGGGGACCATCAAAATAAAGTGTTACCACATAATTTCTTGTTTTTTGTATCAATATTTATCCATTGAGGCTTATTAATTTCATTTCAAATACAGTTTCTGACTGTTATTTATATAAAAAAAAACACTTGTTATTCATGATCAAGTATCGTATTAAATGGAAACTTATTTTTACCATTAGTAACATGAGGCAAAGGAAGTTAGAATGAAGGATAAACTGAATTTTTTTAAATTTTATTTTGCATTCCAAGGATAAACAAATTCTCAGCATTTCCACACAACTTCTGCTCACGCATTTAAAGGCTGCTATTGGTTCATCGAGGCTAAATGTCATAACATGCGACTACGCATTACTTTACAGAGAGTTTATGACTTACTAGCTACGTTTGTTACGGTGAAATGCCATATATGGTTTGTATCCTTGAGTGACGTCGTTGGCCCGGTGCGCGGGCAGTTGTTAATGGAGTTTGGCATAATAAAGACGCACATTGAATCAGCTCTTGATTATTCATTGTACAGTACACAAACATGGTGTCAGAAGTGAACTCCACATCCTGAACATGGCTTTGAACAGCATTCCTGCCCCGGAGGGCATGCGGATGTCAGGGGACATATAAAAAAATTGGGACAATTTCAGAGCGGAGTTCGAGGACTATGAGCTTGCTACCGGCTTAGTGAAAAGCCCAAAGAGGTGAGAGCAGCAGCGCTGCGGCGATTAATGGGTAACGAATGTCGACATATCTACAGTCATAATATTGTGTTGAGCGAGGAACAAACGAAGGATCCGAAAGTCATACTTGATGCATTGGGGGAGTATTTCAAGCCTGCGAAAAATGTGATCTACGAAAGATATATGTTCGGTTGTTGCAGGCAGGAGCTGGACGAGCCTATAGACAACTTTCTCACAAGGCTGCGGGAACGAGCACCGACCTGTGAGTGTAGGGAGCTCAAAGATGAAATGATTCGCGATAGACTTGTCCTGGGCATCGCCAATGAGAACACGAGGCGGCGCTTGTTGCGTGAACGTCAGCTGACTTTGTCACAGTCTGTCGAAATATGCCGACTGGCAGAAGCGACGGAGCAACGAGTTAAAGATATCGACAACACAGTCAGTGATGCTGTGAATTTTGCACAAGCACAAAGGCTGAAACACAGGGATGGTGAAATGAATAATGAGCAAACGCTCAGAACTGTGAATTGCAAGTATTGTGGGGGTGGTCACAAGAAAGGCAGAGATCAGTGCCCCTCATATGGAAAGACTTGCCGATCATGTGGTGTATTGAATCATTTCGCAAAGGTGTGTAGAGCGCGTCAGATTACTGGCAGGTCCGCCAGAGTGAATGCAATGACGGATGATGATCAGGACGAACAAGGGCCCTACGGCGAGGGTCGACTTTTCACTGCTGAGGAATGCATTGACACTGTAAAGTGCCCAGGTCCAAGATGGTTTGTTAACCTCACGCTTAATAAAAGAAAGCAGGCCTGTCAGCTTGACACGGGAGCAACTTATAATGTTATGAGCCGTATAACCAAAGATAAACTTGACCCAGAAAGCCCTTTGCAGCCAAGCATGACAAGACTGAAATTGTACTCTGGGGCCACAATGCTATCTTTAGGCCGATTTCATACAGAATGCACAATAAAGAGCACCAAACACAAGCTAGTCTTTGAAGTGGTCGAAGCCGATCAGGAGCCATTACTTTCGGGTGACACATGTGAGCGGCTAGGGCTCATGAAATTTACCATCCCAGAAGAGCTTCACAGACTGATTGCATACCCCGACACGCCTTTCACAAAGCAACAGTTAATTGACAATTTCAAGGACGTGTTTAATGATCCAGTCGATTCAGTCCCAGGAGAGGTCCGTTTTGTGCTCGACAGCAGCGTGTCGCCTGTGCAGTGCGCGCCACGGAACGTGCCAGTGGCCTTAAAAGCCAGAGTAAAAGAACAGCTGGATAAATACATGAGAGACGGACACATTACAAGTGTCACGGAACCTACACCATGGATCAGCAACATGGTAATTATAGCCAAGCCAGACAAAGTGAGAATATGTATAGACCCAAAACACCTCAATCAAGCACTGCAAAGATCGCACTATCACAAGCCAACACTGGAGGACGTTCTGTATAAATTACCCAAAGCAAGTCTGTTCACGCTGGTAGACGTTCGCGATGCCTTTCTGCACTGCTAACTGGATGATAAAAGCAGCTTGATGACAACGTTCTGGACACCATGGGGGCGGATGAGATGGTGTAAACTGCCCTTCGGCGTCTCCATAGCACCAGAAATCTATCAACGTAAGCAACACAAGCTGTTGATGGAACTCAGAGGCATAGAGCCCATAGCGGATGACATACTGGTTGTTGGCTGCGGTGACTCGGACGCAGAGGCCGAGTTAGATCACGACAGAAATCTCGCCGCTCTAATGGAGAGATGCAGGGCTGTGAAACTCCGCCTGAGTGAAAAAAAAGTGCAGTTCAAACTCAAAGCGGTGTATTTTCATGGGCACATATTGTCAGCGGAAGGGCTACGAATTGACCCAGAAAAGACAAAAGCAGTCCTGGCAATGCAGACACTGCAGGACGTAAAAGCAGTTCAGCGCTTCATTGGATTTGTGACATACCTGGCCAAGTTTCTCCCACGGCTCTCAGAGGTATGCGAGCCACTTCGCAGGCTTCTGGATAAAGACGTAGCGTGGCACTGGCTCCCTAAACATGACGAGGCAGTTCAAGAAATAAAACGCATGATTACGAACACGCCCGTTTTGAGGTATTACGACATAAACAAGCCAGTGACAATACAAAGCGACGCCAGTAAGAACGGTTTGGGCTGTTGTCTGCTGCAACAAGGACAGCCTGTGGCTTTCGCCTCTCGGGCGCTTACGAGAACTGAACAAAATTACGCCCAAATTGAGAAGGAATGCTTGAGTATTGTGTTCACATGTCAGAGGTTTCATCACTATCTGTACGGCAGGGAGACAATTACTGCTGAAACCGACCATAAACCCCTCGTGACAATTTTTAAGAAGCCGCTTCTTAATGCTCCCAAACGCCTCCAAATCATGTTATTACAGCTTCAAAGCTACAACCTGGATGTTGTGTACAAACCTGGTCCAGAGATGTACATAAGTGATACGCTGAGCAGGGCAGCGCTCGACAAGCAGGTGTCCAGTGAGCCCGGACCACAACAACACGTGAGCACCATGGACAGCGCTGAGGCTGTGCTCTCATTCATAGACCAAGCCCTGCATCTCAACGTGACAGACATCAGTCTCCGTCAAATTGTAACCGAGACCAAAGCTGACGACGCATTGCAGGAGCTGGCAAAGACCGTGCTAGCTGGCTGGCCCAAACGCAAAGAAAACGCGTCGCTCTTAGTGCGCGAGTATTGGCCATTTAGAGATGAAGTGAACATTCAAAATGGTGTGATTTACAGAGGTCAGTGTGCCATTATACCTAAGTCATTGAGAGCAGCAATGCTCAATCGCATTCACGCCACTCATATTGGAGGAGAAGCCTGTTACAGACATGCGAGGGAAACGCTTTTCTGGCCCAACATGAGAGGAGAGATAAATTATTATGTGGCTAACTGACCTGCGTGTAACGAGTACGCGCACAACCAGCAAAAAGAAACTATGATGTCCCATGAAATTCCTGTGCGCCCCTGGCAAATAGTGAGTATGGACCTGTATGCGTATGGTGGCAGAGAATTTCTGATCATAGTGGACCACTACTCAGATTACTGGGAAATTGATCAGTTGCCAGATCTGACAGCAGACACAGTCATTACGCGCTGCAAAGTGCAGTTTGCGCGTTACGGCCAGCCAGATCAAGTGATCACTGACAACGGGCCGCAATTCGTTTGTGAACAGTTTAGAAAATTTGCTGCCCAGTGGGGATTCAGGCACGTCACATCCTCTCCCCAGCACCCAAGATTTAACGGAAAGGCAGAATCGTCAGTGAAGATCGTGAAATCGCTCTGTAAGAGGTCAAAGCTCGACGGTACAGATCCATGGCTAGCAATTCTGCACTGGCGAAACACGCCCACAGAAGGATTGGACAGCAGTCCTGCTCAACGACTGATGTCACGCAGACTCAGGTCGGGGCTTCCCATGACAAACAGTTTACTCTTCCCCAAGGTGGTCGAGGGAGTTTCAGAGAAACTGAGGTGGAAACGGCGCATGGCAAAATTCCATTACGATGCGAGAGCCAAAGGCCTCCCAGAGCTTAATGTCGGTGAACACATCAGAATGAAACCATTGCCTGGAGACCACACAGGACGGTGGCGGAGAGGCCAGTGTCTGGGAAAGGTGAATCCGCGGTCTTATGTGGTGGATGTGGATGGCACATTATACAGGCGCAACCGTGTGGATTTGCGACGGGCTGAGCGCTCCGCCCAGTTTAATCACCAAGAAGCAGGGATCAGTCTGGGCTCGGCAGCCAGCAACGATGAAACAGCAATCAGAGAGGGCGACACATCGGACAGCCCGGAATATGTGCCAGAGCAAGTCCAAGAACAAAAGCTGTCAGTGAGTAATAGGCCTGCCCAGCGCGAAACTCTGATAATTACGCACAGCGGCCGTCAGTCATGTCCACCACAGAGACTTGATTTGTGAGGACTTGAATTGTGATTTTCCCTTAGTGGTGAAGACAGACTAACGCACCAGTAATGCAGTTCAGTTTTGGTAATGCACAGTATAAGCTGATCTAGTAACCACTCATGTTCGAGTTGTTGGTTAATGTATGGGGTTCTTAGTGAAGTGTGGCAACGTTCTAAAGAAAGGGAGATGTTACGGTGAAATGCCATATATGGTTTGTATCCTTGAGTGACGTCGTTGGCCCGGTGCGCGGGCAGTTGTTAATGGAGTTTGGCATAATAAAGACGCACATTGAATCAGCTCTTGATTATTCATTGTACAGTACACGAACAACGTTCAACCTTACGAACAAATGGTGCAACGGAATAAAGTAGGCTACAGAGTTAGTTACAAACTAGCTAGTAGTTACTAACCTCTAGTGTGGACTTTACATTACAATTTAAGGAAGAACTTACGAACGGCTGGTGCAACCCTACCCTGGTGATTAAGGCCTCGAATACACTTCATGGTTCAAGTGACCCAAATCCGATTTTTTCCTCTCATGTGGCACAGATCGGATATGACCGGTGAACGTGTAAGCAGGAAAAAAACGCATGGATTCCGATTTTCTCAGATCGGATTCAGGCCTCATTCATATGTGGTAATAAATCGGATATGAATCAGATACGTGCATTTGCGTGTGCCATGAAAGCAGACAAATCGGATATTCCCAAGTAAATGCAAGTCATGCGTCATTAAAAACTGCGCGATTATAGGCGCCAGCCGCGCGATGGAAGAAAGGATACACACAGTGGATCAATGCGGAGGTTTCATGTCTTTTTAGTGTTTGTGGTGAAGAGTGCAGGCAAAAATGCAGGGTTGTTACTGAAATAAATCCGTTTTTGAAGACATTTCACGAGATGAGGTATCGTTTTAGTGCTCATGGCCAGAGCCTCGCCTCTTTTTTTCTCCGCCGTATGAGACCAATAGAGCTCCGGACGTCACGTGACCTACTCTGTTTAAACCGCCATATTGGCAGGCAAGACGGTCAGGGACCGGGACGTAAATGAATGACGGCAGCTTTAGTTTCAAGGCAAAAGAGTCCACAGCACACTTTAATTCAAAAATACATAATCTATGTATAATCTATGTAGATCTATAATGCTCCCGGGTACTTTTCATGTGTATTGATAAAGGAACTGATAGTTTTCCTGAATGTAGGTTATAGGAGGAAGAAGAGTCTGCCTCCACAGAACATATATTTTTATTTATTTTATTTTTCGTGCATTTATGAGGGGAAAAAATGTAACGGACATGATGACAGTTCTCCATTATAGACCGAAAGTGACTTTAAAACTTTCACAGACTTCAGAAAGCACCTTTCTTTAAAGTAGCCTAATTGTATCTTATACAATTCCTATCTTATTTTAATTAATGTTTAATCAACCAATTGCCTTGATTAAATAAATAAGACGTAAATGTACAAGACGATAGAAAAGAAACAGATGCCGGCACGTGAACTGGACTCTCATAAATAAACCGAAATTCACTGTTGTTAGGCTATTTGCCTCACAATCCTTATGAATGTATAGAAAGCGTGATGTCTACTTTTAAAACAGAACATTTAAAAACGAAAAACATGATCTCTTCATGCTTATGTAATAATCCATATGAAATGTGCATTTCTCTCTGGTGCGTTACTGTCGCGAGTCAGCATCATCAACTTCATATCTTGAAGACGACACACTGACACAGAAAAACCTTGTTTAATAATAAACAATTCAAATGTCTCCTTGCTATATTTGACATATTCATAATCATTACCTTTGCCGGTTCTTTGCAGCTTTTAGATACTTTGGAGCGCCACCCTTGTTACGTGAACGCACCATGCATCAGCACCAAAAACGTGATTTTTTTAGTATTATTATTTTTTTTAAATCTAAAATAAAAAAATCATGATACGAACCGAATTTTGGTATATTGTTACAGCCTTAGTAGGATGAGAAAGCAGGAGTTTAGTCGTTTGTTAGTTGTAAAAAAATAATAAAATAAAATAAAAAAAGGCTACCTGAGCTTCTTTGCCAAGCGCAAACCAGTACAGAAGTAATCAATAAATTATCGGGGAGGGTCATGCTTTTTTCACAATCGTTTTGGAGGGTCATAGAAAAATTAATTACTGGTGAAGGGAGTCTCTTCAAGTCTTTTTTGACTTTCCCAAATTTTTTCCCAGACATGAAAAAAGCCTAATGATGTGTCATTAGTTGTCCATTGAAATAATCAATAAAATAAAAAAAGGAAAAACCGTTTATGGAAAGTGTGTGAAACATTGTGTTTTATGGGATAATGATAATAGGCTAGCCTATCTTTACTGACACTATTGTACAATTATTCTTTTATATCTTTATGGTGGTATTAAATGGGTTAACAGTTTAAACATTCCCCGAAGTCATTTTGCAATTTTATGGTTTTAAATTTTAAATAAACTTTAAATCATTCAACTGCAGCCGCTCTGGCGCTCCCCTGATTTGCCTGCCAAAATGGCGGCGTTTAGATTGCGCGACGTCAGCTGCAGGAGCTCTATGTTTATATGTTGACCAATGTTGATAACTTATTATATTGTGGAAAGAAAAAAAATTATTCGCATCTGCATCCATTGAATTTCATGCTGTTTTGCTTAATTTCCCGGCTCAGAACCATCAGAACGTCTGCATTTGGTAGTTTCAGCAGTGTATAGTGTGAAATCGGATATGGGTCACTTTTAAAAGATGATGTAAGCAGGTCGTCAAAAAAAATCGGATATAGTCAGAAAATCGGATTTGGGCATCAAGACCTGCAGTGTAAATGCAGCCTAGGTGTTTTGGAGTCACTCACAGAGAGTTCAGCAGGCTGGAATGATGTGCTGAGGAGCTGGGAAAATGAGATTGCAGGACTAAAGCTTGTTTGAACAAGGAAGGAGTCAGTTAGCATTGTGCAGTGTGGTGTATTTTAACATTAAAGTGAATCATCTAATTATATTTGCGGTAAAATGTGTGTATAAAATCATGTGCTAAAATCATGTGCTTTAAAATTGTTTAAAAAATTATGTTTGAATTGTAACATGAAGTGTTATACTGTACATTTAACATTATGAGGGTTTAAAAGGATAGTTAAAAGAAATGTATTGTAAAGTTTTAAAGTGGTTAAAGAGCTGCTATAGTTAAGGTTAAAATCATTTTAGCAGTGCTTTAAAAGTGTCTTTATTTGAAAAGTGTCATCAAGAATGATGCTTTATTATGGTTACTTGGGTTTATTCAGTGTTTTTTTTTTATTTACTTGTGTTTGTGTTTAAGGTTTTTACCAGCTTTTGGCCATGACAACTTTCAAATAAAAGAAAAGAAAAGAAAGAACTGATTCCTGGTCATTGAGTAAAATCCAGTCCAAACCTTCATAAGAAAGCATACCCTTTCAAGTGGGGGAAAACTACAGGGATACACTTCACTAGAGTGAGGGAACTTGACACACATATACAGATAGACGGAAGCATATCTCCATTGATTATGCATCTGACACTCAGAGGCACATCAAGACCTTCCAGGTCACAGATTTGGGTTGCTGGGCACCAGCATGTCCAGAACAACAACTCAGACAATCTCCAATAATGGCAGTGGTTCCTTAACCTGCAACCAAGAAGACTAACACTAAACTTTAGTCTAACTGGGATAAGACTTTAACAAAGAAATGGTGCCTTAAACTATTGGCTTCAATGACCTCTATATGTTTCAACACTCAAACACAAACCGAATCCCTATTTCCCTATTATTTTCACTGTTATGGCATTCACATAAGACACTAGCAAATAAGAGCTCCCATCAAGGCTGAAGAGCTGCTTATTATCAGTTAAGTATACCAAAACATAACTATATACATATCCTATATTGGATATTAACATCTAGTAGTTTAAATCGCGGCAGCAGCTTCAGGTTGGTAATCCAAGACATTGTTGTCTATCCAGAGTCTCGCTTTCGATTTCAAAATAGAGGCTGTGTGAAATCAGCGTATAACCCTTGTGTGGAAAACTCTGACATACATACATATATTGGGAAGTTTAAATTGGGAACCATTCAGTTCAAAAATGCGTACCGAAAACCGAACCGTTACACCCCTAATATATATAGAGTTTCACATGACATTGCATGTCAGCCAATTACAGCAGTGGGCGGTTACACTGAATCCAACAGCAGACACTCCCCTTCAAACAGAGCGTTCAAATCAAAGGCTAAAATCAGAAAAAAATGCATTTTATTTATAAATTATGACTAATTTTGACTATTGGGTTTGTCCTTGAGTAGTGATTTTATATGAAATGTGGGGGGAAAACGCTCAGTAAGATGTGTTTATAGAAAGCATGGCTCTTTATTCATAGGAAACAGAAAGTGACTTTAGAGGAAATGGAGTGTAATCAGTATACAGCTGTTTTTTTATTTTATTTTATTTAACCTTTGTTTTACCAGGTAAGCCGATTGAGAACAAGTTCTCATTTGCAACGGCGACCTGGCCAAGATAAGGTGAAAAAGTGCCAGACAACAACAAGTACACACACACACAAAAAAAAAAAAAAAAAAAAAAAAAAAAAGCCCATGAAACACAATAAGACAATACAAATAAAAAATAGACAATAAAATAGACAATAAAAATAATTAAAATCATCTCTGACACTAGTGCAGCTGAAAGAGGTCCATTGTACAAAGCAGACAAAGGTGAAAAGGTTAGAAGCAATTAACAAGTACATATATCAGTCAGGTGTTCTGAGAGAAGTTTTTTAAAGGCAACAGGTGAAATAAGTGCTTCAAGTTTTAGGGTTTTTTGCAATTTGTTCCAGTCCCTAGCTGCTGCAAACTGGAAGGATTGTTGGCCAAATGATGTGCGGACTTTCGGGATGACTAAGGCGATATACCTACTAGATCGAAGACTACGAGCTGGTAGAGCAATTGAAACTAAACAACTTAAGTACAACGGGACTTTGCCAAGCAGAGACTTATAAATAAGTTGGTACCAATGAGTTAAACGCCGCGTAGTCAGTGACGGCCAGCCAACTAGTGCATAGAGCTTGCAGTGGTGGGTGTTGTAAGGGGCATTTGTGACAAAGCGTATAACGCTGTGATAGACCACATCCAGTTTTTTCAGCAAGGACTCTGATGCAGTTCTGTAGATAACATCGCCAAAGTCAAACATCGGAATTATAGTCATTTTTGCCAAAGCAAGTTTGGCACCATAAGTAAAAGAAGCCCTGTTGCGGAAAAGAAAACCAATTCTAGATTTAATTTTAGAACTTAGTTTGTTAATGTGCGGCTGGAAGGAGAGAGAACTGTCTAACAAAACACCTAGGTATTTACGTATATGTATCCACAAACTCTAACTCAGACCCATCCAGCGTAGTGATGTTAGGTAGACAAGCAGGTGCTTTCAAAGAGCGATTAAAAAGCATACACTTAGTTTTATCAGAGTTCAACAGCAACTGAAGGTTTTGGAGGGCATATTGAATAGTATTAAAACTCTCCTGTAGGTTTTTGAGTACAGTATCTAACGAAGGGCCTGATGTATACAAGATGGTGTCATCTGCATAAAGATGGATTTGTGAATCACCAGCAGCAAGGGCCACATCATTGATGTAAAGAGAGAATAGAGTCGGCCCGAGAATCGAGCCCTGTGGCACCCCCATTGAGACAGGCATGGGTCCCGACAGCAGACCCTCCGATTTAACACGCTGTTCCCTGTCGGAGAGATAATTAGAAAACCAGGAGAGGCAGTCATGTGAAAAACCCAGGCAGTTGAGTCGGCTAATGAGAACACGGTGGTTAACCGAGTCAAAGGCCTTGGATAGGTCGATGTAAACGGCTGCACAGTAATGCTTTTTATCAATGGCGGCTATGATGTCGTTCAAAACCTTTAAAGTAGCCGTAGTGCAGCCATGACCAGCCCGAAAACCAGACTGCATAGCAGAAAGCAAGTGGTGGGATTCCAGATGACAGACAATTTGGTTGTTGACCAGTTTCTCAAAAACTTTGGAAAGACAAGGTAGAATGGAAATTGGTCTGTAGCAGTTAGGATCGAGGGTGTCACCCCCTTTGAACAGGGGAATGACTGCAGCGGTTTTCCAGTCTCTAGGAATTTCAGAAGATAAAAGAGAAAGATTGAAAATACTAGAGATGGGAGCAGCAATAATATCAGCAGACAATTTTAGAAAAAAAGGATCCAAATTATCCAGCCCAGCAGATTTATAGGGGTCTAGCTTTTGCAATTCTGCCAATACATCGGCTGTCTGAATAGGGGTAAAAGAAAATGGTGTGGAGAATTGTGCGGAAGGAGTCGGGCACAAAGGTGTTGTGACTGTAGGGCAGTTAACATGAGGACGAGAATTTAAGTGAAAAGCGTGGCCTGCTTCAGCAAAGTGCTTATTAAAATTCTCTAAAATCTTAACCTTATCCGTGGTGACAGTATTTAGTTTTAGACAGTCTAGTTTTAAGGCTGTAGGAAGTTGGGAGGAGATAACTTTATTCTCCAGAATTTTAACCGTGTCCCAAAACTTTTTGGAGTTTGTGTGGCAGGCAGAGAACTTCTGTTTAAAAAAGTGAGCTTTAGTTTCCCTAATAACCTGAGTATATTTGTTTCTAACTTCTTTAAAAAGTTGCATATCTCGCGGCTTTTTTGAGGCTAGTGCGGTACGCCACAACTTATTTTTGTATTGATTTAGTGAGGTCAGTTCTGAGGTAAACCACGGACTGAATCTATTTTTCGTTCGAAACTTTTTAAAAGGGGCATGCCTATTTAGAACAGAAAGAAATTAACTTTTAAAATACAGCCAAGCATCCTCCACTGACGGGATAAGATTAATATTTAACCAGGAAATAGCATTCAGGTCATGTAAAAAAGCCTGTTCGCTGAAATGTTTTAAACAGCGTTTAACAGAAATAAGGGGTGGTCGTTTGACCCCGGTCCCATTACGGATGCAGGCAATAAGGCAATGATCACTGAGGTCCTGATTATAAACAGCAGACGTATATTTACAGGGCAAGTTAGTCAAAGCAACGTCTATAAGAGTTCCCTTCGTCGCTGATTTAAAATTGAACCTAGTAGGTTCATTAATAATCTGAGTAAGGTTAAGTGCATCAAGCTTTGAGAGTAAATTAACTGGAGGATTGAACATATCCCAGTTTAAATCACCAAGCAATAAAAACTCAGAAGATAGGTGTGGGGCAATGAGTTCACATATAGAGTCAAGAGCATTACCCGGGGCTGAAGTGGGTCTATAGCAGACAGCCACAGTAATAGCATTATTTCGAGACAGCTGGAGTTTTAAAAGTAAAAGCTCAAACTGTTTAGGTATGGATCTGGACAGGATGACTGAACTCTGTATCTTATCTCTACAGTAGATTGCTACTCCTCCACCTTTAGTAACTCGATCTTGCCGAAAAACATTATAATTGGGGATTGTTATTTCAGCAGTATTGACAGACTTCCTAAGCCAGGATTCAGATACAGCTAATATATCAGGGTTAGCTGAGTGTGCAAGAGTTGTAAGTAAGTCTAACTTTGGGAGTAGACTTCTAATGTTGATATGCATGAACCCAAGGCTTTTACGATCACAGAAGTCAGTGAAAGAGATTGCCTGGCGCTCGAAAGAAGTACTAGAGTTTTCCGGGCCAGGATTAAGCTCTACGTCTCCAGATGAACAGAGGAGAAGAAAAATAAGGGTGTGACACATAGCTTTAAAAACTGGGCGTTTAGAGCGACGGGTAGCATTGTATAGAGAGATAGGCATCAGATCATAATACACTAATTGCAGTGCCGTGTAAGAAACTAGAGATAAAACAGTATAAGTGTTCAACTGAGGTAAACCTAAGCGTGTAGTGATAAAAAAAGAGATTGCATCTCTGTACAGATAATAAATGCCAGAAGTGCCTGGCTCCGTAGTCAGTAAAATAGTGGAATTAACATGGTTAACACAGAGGAAATTGAGTAATCTACATGAAAACAGTGCGGTAAAGGAAAACAAAAATAGCAAAAAACACGACATAACTAGGTGTAGAACAGGACAGGGAAGACACAAATAATAACTAAGACTAAGCAAGAACAGTGATCCGTGTTGGAGCCAAGCTTAGCATACAGAAAACAGTAGCTAACGTCACCTTGATGTGTGTTGTTATTGTCCTCCGTCCGACCGATGGTGTGCTACCACGACTTTATCAACAAGCCAGGGTGGGCTGGCAACAAAATCCACCCGCCGTACACAAAACCAAAAGTCCAGAAAAAGTCCGGTAAACACGTATCCCAATGAAAGAGTCCGGTGACCGTGATGTATGTTACTACTGCCTCCGTCCGACCGATGGTACACAACCTAACAGCAAGCCAGGGTGTTATTATGTTGATATAGTCCTCCGTCCAACCGACGGTATGTTACCACGGCGTTATCAACAGACCAGAGTGGAGTGGCAATGAAGATCATCCGCTGTATAATGAAACCAAAAGTCCAGAGAAAGTCCAATGCACGCGCAGAGCGAGGCTGACAGACGCCACGCCAAAACCAGCCAACGCCAGCAGGGAGAGAAGCCACGAGCCGAAACCTGAACAACACCGCCAGCCGCCCACCGGACCCACACCAGGTAGTAGCTGGCAGGCAATGCCTGTGATGATCAGATAGCTCGCGGCCGGTATCCAGTAGAAGGATAATAATCCAGTAGAGTAGTCAAAGGTCCAAGTATGTTATGAAGCCCAATGATACAGTAGAAAAGTCCAAGGCCGCTTGGCTACGTGGTGATGTGCTGCGCGAGATAGCAGACAAATCCAGGAACTGGGGAGACGAGGTTAGGACTGGAGAAGCACTATCCAACTTTGCTCGAAGCAATGAATGAAAAAAAACGCTCGCTATTGCCGATTTGCTAGCGGGAAGAATGATTGACTTGCAATTGCTCAGCCAGTAGTTTAAAAATAAAAATAAAGAAAGTAACATAAAAATAAAATAAAATAAAAACTAAAGACTAAATACAAGACTGATACAAGGACAGAGACAAATCACGTCTGCACAGATTGCGCCATCTTGGATTCCTGTCACTGGTTGGAGGGAGCAGATGTTACAACCAAAGAGAAGATAACATTTGTTCCCTTTCGTAGTCACTCTGAGTTACGTCAAGGAGTGACGGAGAATGGGGGTTTCGCATAGAAAGCCAATCCTCTTCGAGTATTTAACAACGAGCCAATGGCATGAAAATGCCATGGGTCTGCGGAATTTGCATAGCGTACTCCGCCCCACCGCGTGGGTATAAAAGGAGGAAGTGAACGCAACCGCAGTATGTTTTCGCTTCGGAGCCAAGAGCATTCTTCACTCCACAAGCCATTTATCACTGTTCAAGCCTCTTCGAGACGAGCGTCCTCTCCAACGTTGCTGTGACGGCGGTACCCAGCGAGATTCTGCATTGCCTGCGATCTGTGCAGTGGTCTGCCAGACTTTGCGCTTCTCCCTGGTCGCCTCAGCGCTGAAAGAGTGAATTTCCTCCTCTCCTCTGAAAGAGCTACACGTGGCACGTCTTTTTAAAGATGGTTCGCCCGTGTTCTTCTGGGTGCGGTCGATTACTGTCGTCCTCTGATGGGCACGATCGCTGCTTTGTATGTCTGGGTCTTCGTCATTCTAAAACAGCTTTCGTGGATGAGTCATGTTCCTTTTGTGGGAACATGACCATCTCAACACTCAGATCAAGACTCAATGATCTTACTGTGAGAGTCCCCGCCTCTGCTACCCGTTCAGCTTCCTCTACCCGGGGAAGCTCTTCGGTTCGCGGCCAGGGTGATCTGACGGTGACAGTGTGGAACAAACCCCAGACGCTAGTTCCTCGGGCCACACCCACCGCAACAGTGTTGCAGCCAGCGAGCGCTGAAACGATTCAGACGTCTGCCTCTTCGCAGGTACCGTCTGTTTCGTTTGGCGCTCCAGAGGAGGATGCGATGTCGATCGCGGCATCACAAGGCGGGCTCGATTCCTCGGGAAGTGAGGATGCGGCTGCGTTGCCTCCCTCGGGAGCGCCAGCGTTGCCCGTGTCTGATCCCGAGATGACGGCCATGGTCTCTCGGGCTGCCGTGAGTATCGGATTGGAGTGGAACCCTCCGGCCCACCCCGATCACTCACGGATGGATGAATGGTTTTTGGGGAAAGCCGCCGCCGCAAGGCCACAGCCGACCCCAATACCATTCTTTCCCGAGTTGCATGCGGTTGCAAGACGTGGCAGGCCCCCTTGACCTCCCGTGTCCGCTCGTCAGCTTCCCCCGCCTTTCCTCCCCTCGATGGGGCGGCTGCCCGTGGGTATGCTGGGGTTCCTCTGGTGGAGCGCTCTGTTGCGATGCAACTGTGTCCAGAGAAGGCCTCTTCTCGGGGGCCCCCCAAGCATCCCTCCAAAGCCTGTAGGTTCTCGTCGTCGATGGCGGCGCGAGCCTATAGCGCAACGGGACATGCGGCCGCAGCTCTGCATGCCATGAGCACTTTGCAGGTTTTCCAAGCCAAACTGCTCAGGGATGTGCACGAGGGCGGGACTGCCCAGGGGTCGTTCAATGAACTTCGAGCGGCCACCGACCTCGCTCTCCGGGCGACTAAGGTGGCCGCTCGTTCCCTTGGTCAGGTGATGGCCACTAGCGTGGTCCAGGAGCGTCACCTATGGCTCAACCTAGCGGAAGTGCGGGACGCTGAGCGGACTCGTCTGCTCGACGCCCCCCTTTCCCAGGCTGGCCTTTTCAGCGGTGCGGTCGAGGACTTTGCCCAGCAGTTCTCGACCGCCCAGAAGCAGACGGAGGCGATTAAACACATCCTGCCCCGACGGCCAGCTGCTGCCTCCACCCAGCCGTCGGTTCAGCCGCCTCAATCTGCTCGCCACTGAGGACGCCCCTCTGCGGCCCCCCTCCCTCCGGCGCGACTACGGCAGCAGCCTTCACCCGGGCCGCGCCGTAGAGGCGGCCGCAGAGGAGCGTCACAGCCCCCTCAGGCTCCGCGCCCCGCTAAACGCTAGGCAAAGTGGCGTTCCTGAGACGGGCTGCTCGAGTTTTTCTCAGGAGGAGGTAGCAGGCCCCCTCCTTCCCCCGGTGGAGGGCCGGGGGAGAATCTTTTGTTCTCAGCTCCCCATGGGTGAGCAGCACCCTGAGTTGGTTAAAGAAAGACTTGACACTATCACTGAGCACACAGACCGGAATGAGTGTGCACGATGCCCCAGGGTGTCGCCCCGCTCATTCCTCTCTGTCTCTGAGGGTGCGGAGAGGAGCGTATGTCGTCCCCGGACCACACCGCTCCTCTCCCCCTCTATCGCCAGACCCCAGGCAGAACAGACCCCCGTGGAACGCTGGTCCTTCCCTGGTCTCTTCTGTCGGGGAGCGGAGCTCGACGACGCACCCGCACGTGGTACCTCCCGTGCGCATGCCAGTCGCTTCACCTCGCTGCCCCTCCGGGGGGACGTCTGTAGTTCGCATGACCCCGCTGGTTCAGTTCCTGGAAGCTTGGCTAGAGCTCCCCGGCCTGTCCCGCTGGGTCATCAGAACGATCAGATTCGGCTATGCGATTCAGTTCACACAGTCTTCTCCCCGTTTCAGGGGAGTTCGCTCTACTATAGTCGGTGGCAATGCCCCGATTATGAGAGCGGAGATTGCGACCCTGCTGGCGAAGGGTGCAATTGAGACGGTCCCTCCAGCCAAGGTGAGGTCCGGGTTTTACAGCCCCTACTTCATTGTCCCCAAGAAGACCGGTGGGTTACGGCCGATCCTGGATCTGCGCATTTTGAACCGCACTCTCCATCGAATGCCGTTCAAAATGCTCACAGCCAAACGCATTTTCGAATGCGTTCGGCCTCAGGATTGGTTTGCAGCGATCGACCTGAAGGACGCGTACTTTCATGTCTCCATTTTGCCTCGACACAGACCGTTTCTTTGGTTTGCTTTCGAAGGCCAGGCATATCAGTACACGGTTCTCCCATTCGGGTTAGCTCTGTCCCCTCGCGTCTTCATGAAGATCGTCGAGGCAGCCCTTGTTCCCCTTCGCGAACACGGGGTTCGCATCCTGAACTATCTCGACGATTGGCTGATTCTGGCACACTCTCGAGAACAGGTTTGCAAACACAGAGACCTGGTGTCACATGATGCAGTTGAAGGTAAGTCCGTTGGGAAGCACGACCTGGTCATCAGGTTCCTGAGGGGAGCGAGGAGGCTAAATCCGCCTCGTCCTCCCCTCGTGCCCTCTTGGGACCTCTCAGTAGTTCTAAGTGCTCTGCAGAGGCCTCCCTTTGAGCCTTTGCAATCGGTAGAGTTAAAGTTTCTGTCCATGAAGACAGCACTCCTGGTTGCATTGGCCTCCATCAAGAGGGTAGGGGACCTGCACGCATTCTCCGTTGATGAAGCGTGCCTGGAGTTCGGGCCGGCTTACTCTCACGTCATCTTGAGACCCCGGCCTCGAGTGCAGCACGCGGTAGCAGTTTTCGGCGGCGTCTGTGGCTGAGATCCCTCGGCACTTTGGCACTGAAGAGCAGTTTCTTTTTTGTCTTCTTTTCTGTTTCATTTTCTGAAAGAGCTCCACGGTGTATTCGCATCCTTTTCAGGATGTCGAATCACCCGTGCGTTTCTGGATGCGGTCGATTTCTCCCTCAGGCTGATGGCCACAAGCACTGCTTCACGTGTCTGGGCTTAGGACACGCTGAGGCAGCGCTTGTGGATGAGTCATGCTCTCATTGCGGGAATATGACTCTCGCGATGCTACGTTTGAGACTGAGATCCCTGAGACATGGGGGAGTCCCTTCAGAGAATCTCCGATCTAGTTCGTCTGCTGGTTAAGTTCAGCAGATGGCTACTTCAGTGATTCATGTTGGTGAGCGTATGAGGATTACTGTGAGAAACGCGACAGGTGAAAGATCCTGTCGGGCGCCTCACACCTCTAGCAGCACGTTGCCATCGGTGCTCCCGGTGGAGCGGCCGGAGTCCCCTCGGGCGGTTCCGGTTGTCTCTTTCGGTGCGCCACTTGAGGATCAGATGTCGATCGCGGCATCGGAGGAAGAGCAGTCTTCTGGCGAAGACTCTGCGGCGCTGCCCCCTTCGGGTGTGGTGATGTCGGTGGAGCCTGACCCGGAAATGGCTGCTATGCTCGAACGGGCGGCCGCGAATGTCGGGCTTGCGTGGAACATTCCACCGGGTCCTGAACCTTCGCGGCTGGACAATTGGCTTTGCGGAGCGGGTCGTGCGGAAAGGACCTTCTTTCTTAGAGACGGGGCACTCTATGGCACCCGCATCCAGACCTCTGGAAACTCTATGTCTGGTCCCTGGCGGGACGTGGAGGTTCTAGTTGATCTACCACGGGCAGTGGTAAACACCATCACTTCTGCTAGAGCTACCTCTACGAGGCGCCTCTATGCTTTGAAGTGGAACCTGTTCGTCGAGTGGTGTTCCTCCCGCTGGAAGGACCCCCGAACTTGCCCGATCAGAGTCGTGCTTTCTTTCCTACAAGATGGGTTGGAGCGTAGGCTGTCCCCTTCCACCCTCAAAGTGTATGTTGCAGCAATAGCTGCGCATTACGGTGTAGTAGAAGGTAAGTCCATGGGGAAGCACCACTTGGTCATCAGATTCCTTAAGGGTGCTAGGAAGTTAAATCCGCCTTGTGTTTTGCACTCTGTACCCTCTTGGGACCTAGCTCTGGTACTGAGAGCTCTCCAAAGTCCTCCCTTTGACCCTTTGCTGACAGTAGTCAGCAGGATATTCTTAATGGAATATCCTGTCCATTAAGACAGCGCTCCTGTTTGCATTGGCCTCTTTCAAGAGGGTTGGGGATCTGCAGGCTTTTTCGGTCGACGAATCGTACCTAGAGTTCGGGCCAGGCCTTTCTTGTGTTGTATTGAGACACCTCCCCGGATATGTGCCCAAGGTTCCTACCACTCCCTTCGAGGACCAGGTAGTGAACCTGCAAGCGCATCCCCAGGAGGAGGCAGACCCAGCCCTAGCTTTTCTCTGTCTAGTCCGCGCCCTGCGGGTTTACATTGACAGAACGCAAAGCTTCAGGACCTCAGACCAGCTCTTTGTCTGTTACAGAGGCCAGCAGAAGGGGAAGGCTGTCTCCAAGCAGAGGTTAGCTCACTGGTTGGTGGATGCTATCACCCGAGCGTATGAAGCTACGGATGAGCCTTGTCCTCCCAGGTTGCAGGCTCACTCCACGAGAGGTGTTGCCGCCTCCTGGGCTTTGGCTCAAGGCGCCTCGCTGTCAGACATCTGTAGAGCTGCGGGCTGGGCGACACCGAACACGTTCGCTAGATTCTATAGCCTACGTGTGGAATCTGTTTCCTCCCAAGTACTCACTACGGCAAGTGGTGCGAGGGAATAGGCCGTGTCGGCTTGCTACGCCACTCCGTGCCTCAGCCAGATACGTGCGTCTTTCTGCTTCGTTGGCACCCTACGTTGATTAGCCTCGGGAGTTCCTCTATCACCCCTCCGGTGCCAGGCGTGGCGGACCGCCAGGCGCTAGGTCTACTACCTCTAGGAAGTTGTTGTGTAGACTGGGTGTTATGTCCAGTGGTCTTTTCGGTGACCCATTATGCCACGTGCAGTCCAGCCGTGTCTTCCCCTTGACAGACTCGTTCTGTCGTCCCTGTTGAGTACGCTCCCATTCCTTTGGATTGGGACTACCTCAGGGACTGCCATATGTTTCACTATCCCCCGGGCTAGTACATATGTGTATTCCAGGCCTTCTTCAGGCGGCTGGCTTCCACAGCGTTCCCTTCCCTTTCTTCGGGTTGGGCACGTTTTTCCCAGTGTTATCCAATGTCCACTGATTGGGTCTTGCGGAGTAAGCAGTGTAGCAGCAGTGTGACTTCCTAGCTAGCTACCTTTATTTCTGAAACTGCGTGGATAGCGTCGCTGGGCGCTGGAAGGGGCCACCATGGTGTTTTATTAGGGATCCCAATTCATCAGGGAACTCCCCGACGACACGTTGGAGTTCACAACCTTCGCGGAGGGTTGGACTCTGTTCAGCTCCTCAGCGAGAAGCGTCTATGCAAAGTTTACTTCCGCTTTTATATCCGCGCTTGTAGGTGGCTTGCGGAATGCAAAGATTGCATGCCAATGGTAATTGGCTCATTGTTAATTCTATCATAGGTAATCCCTAGCGTGATCCCAATTCATCAGGGAACTCCCCAACGACACGTCTCGGTTCCCTGTACTCAGGGAACAAGGGTTATATACTTAACCGAGATGTTTGTTCAATGGCAAAAAAAAAAATAAAATCGTTTTTTTGAAGTTTCATAACTTTAAATATTTTAGGCTATTTAACTTTAACAACATTTTTTACATTATCTTCACTATATGAACAATAAAATAACTCAACCCTGTCTCTGTTTGATAAATGTAAATAAAAATCAATGTTTCATATTTTTAAAATGAAAACAAAAAGATCGTGTTCATTTATTTAATGCAGTGAAGAGAATCGCGTTGCCTGCACCACATTGCCATTAGGCTAATGTTGTTTTTTTTATTTTTTTTAGAGCTCCTATCATAACATTTGACATGTTCCTATTTTTGTTTTGGGAGTTCCCAAAATCAGTTAAACGTGCATGCAAGGATAAAAAACACTTTATTTGTCTAATATGCATTTATTTCTACCTGATTTGCTCAACGACTCCCAAATGATTCGTTCGATGATTCATTTTCCCAAACACCTCCTTTGAGTGACGCGAATCTGCGGCGATTGGTCAAATGACCCAGTCAGTTGTTATTGGTAAACCGTAGGCAAAGATTGCAACGGAACGCCCATCACCATTAATGGATTATAGCTTGTCAAGTGCTGAAAATTGTATACAGTGTATGAACAAACGTGTCAGAAAAAAGTGCACTTTCCACACGGTCCCTTACTCGCGTCTCAGTCAAGAGCAAGCTTTCCAGGCGAAACTCACATTGCGGCGGCTTTTGAGGGGCAGTGCTTATTATATAGAGCGAAGTCATATTTGGCTAAGTCGTTTAGGAGGTAATTGCCATTGTTCAGTGAGTGTCTGGGGAATATCAAAAACAAAACTAACTTTACCCCACTTAGAAGCTGCGCGGAGTTCACACAGCACAAACAACAAAATATAACTATATTGTGCATGCTACAGAAAACATAACAGCAAACATTATTAATAATAGGGGGGGTTGACTGCGATTTCACTTTTTTCATTTTAAATAGTGTGTAATGTTAGTTTTTTCCATGTACTGTTGGTTTGTGTCTTTGTCATAGTCTGCATGTCCCGTGTTTAATGTGCGTCTGGAAGCCGCTCCTTAAGGTGGGGGTTCTGTCATGATTCTGCCTTCTTGTCTTTGATTTTCCCTAGTCGTGAGGCAGGATCATGACAGAATCATGTTTTGTGTGCAAGCGCATGGCCTGTTTGGGCCATGTGCTTGTGTTGTCTCGTTACAGTCTAGCCTTGTCAATCTTATTTCCCTTGTTTCGTCTGTTTTGCCCCCTCGTGGGTTTTGTTTTCCTGTTTTGTACCAATAAACCCTGAGTTCATTGTACACCGTCTGCGTTTGGGTTCATCTCCGTGCACAGCCATAACAGAAGATCATTGGAACTAACAGTAATTACTCAAGTGTTACTAAAGACACTTTCTAAAAGTGTACTTAAGTTCACCAAAAATCTCAAACGTTTGCACAAATCATGACTAGATTATATAGTAACACTTGAGTAATTACTAGTTAGTTCCAATGATCTTCACTTTATAAAACGGATCCAAATAATTAGTAAGTAATAGCTCAAAGATGAAAGTGTTACTAGATACTTCTGTGGGAATTATTAATTATTTGTATCTGTATTATCTGTATTATAGTTTTATGTATTTTTGATGTTTTTTCGTTGTTGTTTTATAAATTCTCTATGACAATTGTTAAAGAATGTGCAATCAAAACATCCCGTCTTTTTTTTTTTTTAGGTTGTATAATCGTTGGGCAGGACAAGATTTTGGTCAGGATTTCTTTGGTTGATTACAGCCCTAATTGCTGCGCAGGGTGAAGTCAGTAAATTCATATCAACGATTTGAGACAAATAATTTAAATTTAAAATAAAACTATGTAAATGGTGCTCTGTGGCACGGCAGGACTTTGAACAAGGTCCGAGAGCAGCTATTTCAATGCGTTCAACACAGTGAGTGACTGCTTAGGGAAATAAAGCATACAACGGCGGTAGATGACTTATTAAATTATTTATACTGATAGTACGATCGTCTGATCTATAGCCTACCCTGGACAGCTGCAGACAAAAAGTGGAGCTCTTTACAGCAAACACTCTCGTTCTCGCTTGGCAATGGCATTTACCCTTGCCGCAGACACCATGTATTTTGCCCCACTCTCGCTTCTTCAACTCTCTGATAATATTAATTTTCATGTAACTCTTGAGTATGCCTGTCATTTTCCGCGTTTATTCTCTTGATTTAAGCCTACTGTGCGCTCAGGTTCAAACTGAAAAGGCTGAACGGCAGTCGTGTTCATCTCGCTACTGTCAAAACTGGGCTAGCTACAACCATTCCACGTCACTACACCCAGAATGCATTGAGGCGTAAATAATTATGGCGGCCTATTTTCAACTTTTTTTATTAAAATCAAAAAAATTTGGAGTGTTTTTGTATCACCTTTTTATAGCTGACGCCCACGTTAATCTTATAAGGCCAACATGCCTCACTAGTCGGGGTACCCTTTAACAGCAACCAGCAAGGCCTGATAAGAGAGGAAATCGTCTCATCCAATCCTGCTGAAAAAAGATGGCTGACTCAAAGACTCTAGATCAACTTAAAGCAAGTAGGACATATGCAGAGCGGCAATTCTCGCGACTGGCTAACAATGTAGTTCGGATGCATGCCATCATGCCTGAAGAGGGGCAAAAGGACAGTCTATAAAAACTCATAATTGAGGCTAACATGGTAATGGAAGCAAATGATGACGTAGAGGCCCAGTACCTTGCAGAGGCAAAGCTGGATACGGATTCCGAAGAAGTTCCCTGGTTGAATGAGCAACAAAAGGCCGATATTGAGAAAACTAAAAGTGAGTGTGAGATAAGACTGAAGGAGCTTATCCAGAAGACACTGTGGGTCTTAGAGTGACACTCACTATGGGTCTTATTCTTAACTTTGGAGAAGAGGAACTGACCATGGCAGTGAAGGTTGCAAAGGAGAAAGTGGAGAGTGTGGCATCCTTTGGACCTGGTGGAAATAAAGAGGGTTTTGACTTCATGTTTGATTACTTGGGAAAAACTGGTTAAGAGGGCAAAAGAGCTGCACACACAGTGGAAGTGTTGGGTTCCTCCTGCTGAACGGAAAGATTTTCAATTGCGAGTCAGAAATCTTTGAGCAGATCATTCCCGGGTTAATGTCAAGAAAAGCAGAGTTCATTCAAGCAAGAGCTAAAGAAGATGCAGAGAGAGATTTGAGTGCAGCTCCTATCAGCTACCCAACAGCAGCCGTTAGACTGAGACAGAGAAACGCTTCGACTATCTTCTGGCCTTTCTCAAGTCAAGAGAGTATCTACGAACAGCTGGATCAATTGAGGGATGAAGAGCCACTGAGGAAAGAAAATCGACCGGAGCAAAGGCAAGCTAGAACCAGAGCCTCAAGTAGCAATCTCTCAGGATGTGTCATCTCTGGGGACATCAAGCATAAAAAGAAGCTGTACTTCTGCAAAAAGTTCTGTATGCTCAATCTCACAGAAAAGAAGGATGCAGTGCGGAAGCTGGGAGCCTGCTGGAAATGCCTGGAGGTTCATGACGAGAGGAATCACTGCAAAACTTTGTTTCTGTGCAGAAATCCCGATTGTAGAGGGCAGGGAGTTACAGACCATCATTACTATCTGTATCCCAGAGCAGAGGCATCCAGAGATAGTTCTGTTCAGATGAGATGGAAAGACAGCACAGTGGGAGGTGAGAGCTGGAGGAATTACACCGAAGCCCAGGAAGAATTCTTCAAAAAAAAAAAAAAACTCTCAGACAGCTATAGGCTATAAGCCTACTGTCCAAACAACAGAAAATGATCCCTCTCTACCAGATAATCTTAATAACTTTTTCTCTCGGTTCGAGATTACAGATGATAAATTAGCACAAAGGCAGATTCTGCCTTCCATCAAAGACAGTTTAATGTCTTGGGCTGAACTCTGATCCCTGCCTGCTTGACCTCTTTTCTCTGCTTTTCCGATCTTGTCTGGAACAGCTTAAAGGGGTCATGAACTGGATTTTTAAAATTATTTTATAAGCTCCTGTAATGTTAGTATGATTTTACATTAAAAATTTAATTGTCATTAAAATAAAAGGCTTTTTTCCTAGCATGATTTTAGCCTCTGTTTTGAACGCTCTGTTTGAAGGGGTGCGTCTGCTGTGAGATTTCAGTGTAAACACCCACTGCAGTGATTGGCTGAAATGTTTGCATATGAAATAGCTACTGTAGTATAATATGTGGAACACTCTCGATAACTTTTATCTTTTAAAAGTAACTTTAAAACTCGATAAGTTTTTACTATTACTGCTATTGAGATTAACAAATCGTTAAAAGCGTTGATTATAGTTATATTTAGATCTATTACCAACACATTCAAGGTTGCAGTGATCAGCATTGAGCACACTATAGTCCACACTACATTAACAGTCAATTTATGCAGAGTGGTGTTTTATAAAATATTTTGTTTTATTGTTGACGAAAAGAGGAAGATTTGTAGCATATTTCGTTTTATTGTTGCCTAAAATACATATAAAGAGATACTTTTCAGAAGAACCGGACTTGCGACCTCTTATCCTCGGAAGTTTGTTCTCCGGAGTCGAACTTGGCAAGTCCGAACTACCAAGGACGCAAGTCTGAAGTTTGCGTACTTGATATTGAAAAACGGCTTATGTATACACACAAGTGCTAAACGAGGTGACAACAAACAGCTGAACACAATGAACACTCACAGACAGGTGACAGACAGGTTCATGGGAAATGTAGTAAACCTAGTGTGACACCATGAAGGAAGTGGACCTCTAGTGGACACCAGGGAACATTTATTTATATTTACATTTATTCATTTGGCAGACACTTTTATCCAAAGTGACTTACAAATGAGAACAATAGAAGCAGTAAAACAGGACAACAATACATAAGTGCTATAACCCCTCTCAGTTTAATTTAGTGCATTTTTTTAGTAAAGAAGAGTAGAGAAAGTGTTAGTACTACTGAATCAATTGCTGCCAAAAAAGATACGTCTTCAGCTTTTTCTTGAAAGTGGCTACTGACTCAGAATCTCTGGTTGAGTTAGGCAGATCATTCCACCAGCAGGGAACAGTCATGGTAAAAGTCTGAGATAGAGATTTTGTGCCTCTTTGAGATGGTACGACAAGACGACATTCGCTAGCAAAGCGCAAGTTTCTGGATGGCACACAAGTCTGAAGTAGTGAGTTTAGGTAAGAGGGAGCAGTGCCAGTGGTTGTTCTGTAGGCAAATGTCAGTGCCTTGAATTTGATGCGAGCGGCAACTGGCAGGTAGTGTAATTTTGAAGGGAAGTGACGTGTGCTCTCTTTGGCTCATTAAAGACTACTCTGGCTGCACATGTGCAAGGCAAATCTGCAGGACCAGGCAGTTCTAGAAATGAGGTCTGTGAATTTCAACTGATCATCAATTACAACCCCAAGGTTCCTAGCTGACCTTGATGGAGTTATGGATGATGAGCCAAGATGAATGGAGAAGTTGTGATGAAGTGTTGGGTTGGCCGGGATCACAAGTAGCTCTATCTTCACAAGGAATGTCTCAAGATATGTCTGTCAGGCAGGCTGAGATGCTAACAGCTACCTGAGAGGTAAGACTTGAACCATTGGAGTGCAGTTCCCGAGATGCCCTTCAACTTTAGGATTGACAGCAGGATCTGGTGGATTACTGTGTCTCAGCACTTCAATTACTGAGAGCAGGGCAGTCTCAGTTGAGTGTCCAGTTTTGAAACCAAACTGATTTTTGTCCAAGAAGTAGATCTGGTTGAAAACAACTCGCTCAAGTGTTTTCGCAACAAATGGAAGAAGAGATACCGGTCTATAACTTGTTAGATGTGCTGGATTTAGATTGGGTTTCTTAAGCAGGGGGGTTACTCGAACCTGCTTAAAAGCTGTGAGAAAGGTACCAGTGTAAAGAGAGGTGTTTATGATGTGTGTGAGTGTGTTTACAACTGAGGAAAAAATGGCTTGAAGTAGGAAAGAATGGCTTGAAGTGGGGATAGGATCAAGCGGACAGGTAGTAGGGGTAGAATGTGTGCATTTGTTGGTAAAATGTGTGTGTCAGATTGTGGATTAGTAAATTGGCTGCTGATTCTTTCACCTGCTAAACGAGGTGAAAAGAAATAGCTGAACACAATGCACACCTGCATAGCCTCTGCAAACATCCACCGCCGACTCTTGCAGACTAAAAAGAAAGTTTTGCTCATATACAAGAAGAGAGCTGGCTCCCTGTACCAGCGGTACTGAGAGGAGGATTATAGAGAACAAACAAAGACTGAAATATCTTGCGATATCTTGCGAATGATATCTTGCGAATTTACGTTTGATCGCGCGATATAACAAGATGTAGTTTCTATAAACAGAACCACAAAACCAGTTGGTGGAAATTGGGGGTTAGCATAAGATATTATGCAGTACTAGAGAACCTCTCATAAGAGAAAGTCTCGGTTACTGATGTAACCCTCGTTCCCTGAGTAGGGAACGGAGACGTTACGTCAAGGAGTGACGGAGAATGGGGGTTTCGCATAGAAAGCCAATCCTCTTCGAGTATTTAACAACGAGCCAATGGCATGAAAATGCCTTGGGGCTGCGGAATTTGCATAGCAGGGCTCCAGACTGCGACCAAATGGGCGCATTTTGCGACCAAAATTTGTCAGTGTGCGACTGAATTTTACGTCCAGTCGCACATGTGCGACCAGTAAATTTGCCACACGTTAAACGCATGGTAAGCGTGGAAGGGGCGCGTCAATGAATCCGTGACAGAATAGCGCGCATAAACATCTGTGGGAAGGAGACGGAGAAAAAAAATATCACAACCTGCTATGTGCGTCTGAGCAATAAGCGATCTATCGACTCGTTACCTAGCAGCGAATGCAAACAAAACGAAAGTGGAACTAAAATACGCAACTCATATAGGCTATGTGTCACGGACCATTGGCGTATTTATTAGGTTGAACCAATAATAGATAGAGAAGCGCATAGCCGTTTTTATGGAGCGCCCCGAACCAGTGACAGTAATAAAGCCTTGAACTTGCCAGTCGCGGGCCGATCTCGATCACGCGACACTGTTAGTAGGAGATCCAGTGAAGAAATCCACTGAATTCGCGTCAGAATTAATAACATCATCACTACGAGATCCAGTGAGAAACACTCCGATTCGGCGCAGATTTCTGTTATAAACCATATCAGACCAAACAGTGCTGACGTGGAAACCAGGAGAAACACTCATAGAAGGCTTTCAGTCCACAAATCAGCAACATTCACCATGGATTTAGGCTAATGTCTTATTTAAACACTTATTTAAAAAAAAATACCATTGTAAACAGTAGGATGTTTATTGGCTTTCACTCCGAGTCCTTAATATACATGTTTTCACTATTTTTTTTAAATTAATATTAAGACATTATAAATGATAATAACTAAAGTTAACTTCATCTAAATCCTAAATTAAGCATAGTGATTTATTGTCAGCCCCAGTGCAACCCTTTTTTTTATTTATTTATTTATTTTTTTGTAGAACTCGGTGTAAGTTCTCATTTGAGGCGGTGCTGCCCTGGAGTCTGGAGCCCTGTGAACTTAAAATAAAACAGCATATCATAATGTTAAGTCTATTTATTATCAAAGAATTTGTCAGTATTGCAGTTATTTTGGGGAAAAATTGATTAATTGCATTGCAAGCTGATTTAAGGTGTGCCCCTAAAGTTTCTGCTTGCGCTCCTAAAATTTTCAGTCAGGGGCAACAGCGCTCCTAGTAAAAAAAGTTAGTCTGGAGCCCTGCATAGCGTACTCCGTCCCACCGTGTGGGTATAAAGGAGGAAGTGAACGGAACCGCAGTATGTCTTCGCTGAAGAGCCAAGACTGAACTCAGGCGTCACCCAGCGGTACAGCAGAAGTGGCAGGGAGACGTAACGTCTCCGTTCCCTACTCAGGGAACGAGGGTTACATCAGTAACCGAGACGTTCCCTTTCGTAGTCACTCCGAGTTACGTCAAGGAGTGACGGAGAATGGGGGTCTATGCCATCACGCCATTTTACAGCCATCTTCCAGTGCTCTGCGAAAGTCTAGACCTCTGACTCACTGAATACCCAAGAGGTCTTACTTTGACACAGAATTACCAAGGTACACTGAGAAACATATCCCAGGAGGGACATGCTACCAGATGCCTACCGAAGGGAGGACTTACGGAACACATATGGCCACTAAGGCTACATATGGAGATCACTGGAGCGCCAACCGCAGGTGGCAGACTTAGCTCCAGGGGTGGCAGATGGCTTGCCGAGGGAAGACACATGCTCAGAGAGGCTTACAGTGGAGAAATACACGAGACAGTTACCATAGGGGAACCGTGCACACGGAGGCACCTAGCCGGCACCAGAGCAAGCTCAGTGGTGCCCGCATCATGAGTGCTGGAGGACTCAGGGCTTCAAAGAAGGCTCAACTGAGGAAATATCGCACTTATCCAGTCCGAGGAGTGGAATGGCGAGCAAGCGAAGACACTTAAGCGGGTCCAGTACTAGCGGAAGAGAGTACGTGAGAGGACACCGGCTTTGACTTAGTCATCTGGTCTGTAACGTCTTGGAGATGTTGTCCGACAGAACAGCCGCTCCGATTCTGCTGGGGTGGAGACCATCTGCACGGTACAACCTTGGTCTCTCCCAAAACAGATTCCAATTATTTACAAAGAGCAGTTTCTGTTCATTACACAGCGACATTAACCATTCATTTAATGCAAATAGTCTACTGAACCTTTCCTGTCCTTGTCGGTACGTGGGCAGTGGTCCCGACACGATGATTGTTGCTTTAGGCGCTGTGCTGCGTACCGTTTCGTTCAGGCTCATGTAGTCCTTCTTCAGAACCTCCGTCTGCCGCAGCCTAATGCCGTTCACTCCCGCGTGCAGCACAACAGCTCCGACGCGCTCGTCACCGTTCAGGATCTCGGGAACCTGTGCAGCGACCTCAAGAACACGAGCACCAGGAAAGCAGTGAGTCCGCACCTTACCTTTACCCGGGGTAGCGCGGACATGACGGACCATGGACGTGCCGATGATCACGGCGTCGTCGCGTTCCGGCTCGCGAAGAGGGGAGAAGCGGTTCCGAGTGGAGATCTCGAAGACTGGGGCGGAGAGGCAGCTCTGGTCCTGTCTCGTGTCTTCCGCTGTGTGATCCATGGTGTTGTGTCGGTGCCGGAGTGAATGAAGCCTGAGATGATCGCGTCCTCCTGGGCAGAGGAACACGCGGAGTAGAGGAAGTCAGAGTCAAAGAGTTAATGTTACTAACCACTGATTTGTGAGCGTCGGCGCGTGATGCTTCAAGCGTTGAGCGCCGATCCAACAGCTCGGCTTTCTTCTCCAGCAGACCACGGATCTGTTTCTCGACGTATTCCAGCTCCTGCTTCACCGAGAAGAGCTCGAATGTGTCTTCACCTGCACTCAGAGGTAACGTTAGACACGCATCTGATACGTTCGCCATTATAACAGATGAACAGTAAATTAGTAGTGATACTACAAATATCACTACTAATTTAGGACAAAATGCCGGATATAACCAGTATCCTTTCAGTGAAACGGGTGTAAAAGGAGACGGCCGATAGGCGAGAGGCCACGCGTGAAATGCTAGCGGGCTAAAGGCTAGTAGCCGAGATTCGGAAGTAGTATCGAGGATAAGTTCACATGATATAAAAATCGAAAGTGCTTGTTTATAAATGAGTGGAAAAGAAGAAAATCAAGGATTGATGAAGAAATTCTCCGGAGCTACAAACACAAATATCGGTCGCACGCGCATGCGCATCCTCACCCCTAGCTTCAGTGAGTGACCGGCTCAATTCGCAGATTATAAAATCTTGCGAAGGTGTTAGGTGTCGCCCAGCCTGCAGCTCTGCAAATGTCTGTTAGCGAGGCGCCATGCGCTAAAGCCCAAGAGGAAGCCATACTCCTAGTGGAGTGGGCCGTCACACCAAGGGGGCACGGTCGACCTTGCTGCTGGTAAGACAAAGCAATGGCGTCCACTATCCAGTGAGACAGCCGCTGCTTTGAGAGAGCCCTTCCCTTCTGGCTTCCCCCACGGTCGTAACCCACTGGTCTTCTTGGGGACAGTGAAGTAGGGGCTGAAAAACCCGGACCTCACCTCGGCTGGAGGGACCGTCTCGATTGCACCCTTCGCCAGCAGGGTCGCAATCTCCGCTCTCATAACCGGGGCATTGCCACCAACCATAGTAGAGCGAACTCCCCTGAAACACGGAGGAGACCGTGCGAACTGAATTGCATAGCCGAATCTGATCGTTCTGATGACCCAGCGGGACAGGCCGGGGAGCTCTAGCCAAGCTTCCAGGAACTGAACCAGCGGGGTCATGCGAACCACAGACGTCCCCCCGGAGGGGCAGCGAGGCGGAGCGACCGGCATGCGTATAGGAGATACCACGTGTGGGTGCATAGTCGAGCTACGCTCCCCGATAAGAGACCAGGGAAGGACCAGCGTTCCACGGGGGTCTGTTCTGCCGGGGTCTGGCGATAGAGGGGGAGGGGAGTGGCGTAGTCGAGGGATGACACACGCTCCCTTCCGCACCCTCAGAGACAGAGAGGAATGAGAGGGTCGGCGCACTGGGACGTCGAGCACATCACTGTGTGCTCAGTGATGGTGACGAGTCTTTCTTAACCAACTCAGTGTGCTGCCCACCCTTGGGTGAGCAGCGGAGAGCTGAAAACAAGAGATTTTCCCACGGCCCTCCACCGGGGGAAGGAGGGGGCCTGCTACCACCTCCAGTGAAACACTCGACTTCATCACTGAGCAGCCCGTCTCAGGGACGCCGCTTCGCCTGGCGTTAGCGGGGCGCGCGGCCTGACCGTAATGGTAGCAACGCAGCGGGGCTGCGGGGCTAGTACGGGCAGGGGCGCCTCCTTGCGACCACCTCCACGGCACGGCCCAGTGCTGCTGGGGCCGGACAGGAGGGGGTGGGAGTCGCAGGAGGGCGCATTCGGCGGCAAGCGGACTGAAGCATCTTGAGCCGGCGGCTAGTTGCAGCAGAAACCGCAGGGTCAGAAAAAAGCTACAGTCCGCTTCTGGGCGGCCGAGAACTGTTGGGCAGCGTTCTCGACCGCGCCGCCGAAGAGGCCAGCCTGGGATATGGGGAAGTTGAGGAAACTGGTTCTCTCAGCCTTGCGCACATCAACCAGGTTAAGCCAGAAATGTCTGACCACGCATGTGGACATCACCTGACTCAGGGAGCATGCGGTCACCTTCGTCGCTCGTAGAACAAAGTCGGTGACGGCAGGCAGCTCAAGGATGAGCCCTGAATCAGCCCTACCCTTGTGCATGTCACTGCACACCCCAGAGGATGGCAATAACACACAGTGAGGTGGCAGCCTGCCCCGCAGCTCTATAGGTCTCACCACCAGGGTAGACAAGAACCTACGGCATTGGGGGGGGGGGGGGGGGGGGGGTTGATCTGGGTTGCTACACCAGGTGGAGGCGCTGTGGGGACACCTAAGTGTTGCCACAGAACACCCCACAGGGGGGACCCCAGTGCACCCTAGACGGCGGCCTCTGCGAGGACAGAGAAGGCAGAAGAGGTCGCTGAGCCTCTTCATGCACATCCGGGTAGAAAGGATTTGGGTTCGCCACCCCCAAAAACCAATCATCAGCCTAAAGTGCTCGGGACATGGCAGAATTTTCCACATACCTAACACTCGTGGCAGCCCGGGAAGCATAGTTGTGAACTCTGAACTTAACTCGCTATGCCAGCACATCCGAGGACAGCAGCACGCACTCCAGAGAACTACAGCTCACCTTGTGATGCGGCAATAAACATGATTTCATCAACTGGGGGACCGAATGAGAAAGCGGGCCCTATTATTTAAAAAATAATATATATTTTTTTGGCAGCCGCGAACTCACTCGGGACCACATGGGTTGCAACATGAAAGACGGGGTCTATACATTGCGACCCACGAGCGCTGTCTGAGCGTGATCAAAGCCCAAACCCGTCAAACAGCGCTCGCGCCCATCAGCTGATTCATCAGAATATCGCACTCAGGAATACACGGGCAGATCGTCTTTAAAAAGACGCGTCTTTAAAAAGACGTGCCGCGTGCACACTCTTTCAGTGAGAGGAAAAAACTCTGCGGATGTTGAAGCGACCAGGGAGAGACACACACATTGGCAGACCACTGCTCAGATCGCAGGCAATGTGAAACTCGCTGGATACCGCCGTCACACCAACACCAGAGAGTTTGCTCGTCTCGAAGAGGTGAGTCACAGTAGTAAACTCAGATTGTGGCTTGTGGAGTGAAGAAGTTCTCTTGGCTCCGAAGCGAAAACATACTGCGGTTGCGTTCACTTCCTCCTTTTATACCCACACGGTGGGACGGAGTACGCTATGCAAATTCCGCAGCCCCAAGGCATTTTCATGCCATTGGCTCGTTGTTAAATACTCGAAGAGGATTGGCTTTCTATGCGAAACCCCCATTCTCCGTCACTCCTTGACGTAACTCGGAGTGACTACGAAAGGGAACTACATTTTAACTTATAGAGCACCACATAATCAACTGAATTTAGATTTCAGAAATGAGTTTTATTTGATATTGATACTACTAAGAATATACAGTAGGTATAACAACCAAAGTGCCACTTACCGCCGCGGCAAGTGCCGCAGTAAATCTACAGCGGCAAAAATAAACCAGCCGTATTTCAAAGTCGGTGGCGAAATGACCACCAGGTGGTGCAAAGGGATATTTAGAGAAAGCAAAACGTAATTATGTAAAAGTAGCCTACATTTTAAATAGAAAATAGCTTTAACTAGAATATAAACTTTTATAGCAGAACATATTATTAATCAAAAGTTGAGGTCTCGCAGTCAGCGAAAATAAATTGGGTGCTTTCAATGACGCTATTGATGAATGCAAAGCCACATATCTTAATGCACAATAGTCAAGGGTTTCTTTGGGGACTTTTTTAACCCCTTAATTAAAGTTAATTCATGCAAATAAAAAAAAGAAAAAGATGCAGAGGGAATTTCCTGTAAAAAAATAATTGGATATTATATGCAATGCTTGGATATTTTAAATAAAACTACTTTTTATAAAAATGCCCTATTTTGAAAAATAAACTTTGTAGGCACGCACATTTTTTGTGAGTGTGATGTATGAGATTGTATATAGTTTTACAACTAACGAACAAATTGCATAATTTATTGATTTGATTTTGAAAGCAGTTTTGAAATAAGAATTTGTACGTAAATGTGATGTAAACATGTACAAACCTGAATGATTGGAGCACACTAAACACTTTTTATACTCATATGTCCGGGGAAGTGGCTGGCATGAAAATTCCACTCACCAATTCTTTTTGGCCTTTTCTGAATTTGTCAGAGGTGTTTGGAGCTCCCAAGAGCAACCCCAGGCCTAGTGTAAATAATTTAACACAACATCTTGTTCCGTACATCAGGCAACAGAGGTTAAAATAGTAACCTAGTTGTTTTTAATTTACAGTGAATACTATCCAGTGTTATTTTTGATTATTTAATTTCTGTAGTATTTCTGATTTTGAGTAAAATTTTTCGACCTACTAATGATTTAATTTGTAATTCCTTGTTATCTTCCTGCTGTTAACCAGAGGGAATCCAACAACCAATATAATTCTTCCAATACAGAGATGCTACTCCCTAATCTTCTCCTCTCTCAAACATACCTTGTAATTACTTTTTATGTTACTTATTAATGTTATAGACAATAATATATATGGATATAAAGGGGAAAATTTTATTATTTTGAGGTAGTTTTTTCTTCAATAAATCATTTTAAAAGCAATATCATTTTGGCTGACTACTGGTTTGCTTACCAAAGATATGCAGTATATACATCTTCAGTAATTGTGTCTGGCCCAACCAAACGTCACTGGGCGGGGTTAAGGCGGGCTATTTGTACTTAAATAGACAAATAGCCCGCCTTTGTAAATAGACACTCCATATAAATACGACTTTCACAGAACCACTATTTGTTGTTGCATGCCGTTGTTGTTGAATCACAGCTTATTCTTCCATGCTTTTGCAGCTGTCTGATGTCCCAGCAGTTAATTGTTGCCTGTGTTGCATAGCATGTTCAGGGCAGAGATATAAAGAAGGGGTGTGTTTTTTGTTGTTGTTTTTTTTAAGTGTTAATTTAAAATATCAACAGTGTTTTTCAGAAATCACTTACTGCATCTTTTTAATTAGATAATTGGAACATTAATTGGATAAAGCCTTAATTATGTGCAATTGTGCATGCAGTGCATTGTATGATTAAAATTTCTCATTCAATGTTGATTGTATACTATTAACATGTAAACAATGTTTTCTTACCTGGTCTAGGTCCAGCGGGCAAAAGGGGAAGAAGAGGACGCAATGGAGATCCCGGTGAGTTTTTTGTTTTGTTTTTATTTTTTTAGCTCTGTTTGTAAGGTTGTCTCACTCAGTGGCCAAACATTTAAAATGTTAAATTCTAAAAATTAACTGTGGGCCTTAGTCTGTGGGATGGTTAGTAACTGTTCCCCTTAACGACAAAAAAGTCTTTAATCCAAACTATGCACATCCAGAGTACTAGTGGTATTCTGAGTGGAACATGTGGGTTTTACAAGGACTACTTTCTATACTATCATCCATAAAAAGTTAATGGGCTCTATGCACAGCTGCACTACTTCCTGAACTTCAGCCAGTTCCTTGTTTCCTGTCTGCCATTATTGGACAATTTGATTAATTCAGGTGTGCTTGACCTCAGTAGTCACGGCAACAATAATCAGACACACCTGAATTAATCAATGTGTCCAATGATGCCAGACAGGAAACAAGAAGCTGGTTGAAGTTCAGGAAGTAGTGGAGCTGTGCATAGAGCACATTGCATATAAAATACATTCCATTAGATTCCTATTTAATTTTCTCATTAAAATTCTTTACTAAAAATCTGTGTTTGAATCTCTAAGTGTGTGACACATTAGATGTCCAGTGGTCATTGACCAGGGCCAGTGTAAATTGAAAATTGGGCAATCCTTCTATAATGCAGGAACAATAGCCTCATGGTTTCACACAGCACAAGTTTATCTGGACACTTGCCAAAACTCGTTATGAAATCAATGACATTGTTACATTGTACAACAATGCTCTGTATTACTTGTTTTTGCATTGTTTTATCATGTTATTTGGTGAAAACATTTGTGAGAGTGCAGAAATTGCATTGCAATGATGAGATCATTTCATTCACACGATCAACAGACTGTCATATGCTCAATGCTGATCACTGCAACCTTGAATGTGTTGGTATAGATCTAAATATAACTATAATCAACACTTTTAACGATTTGTTAATCTCAATAGCAGTAATAGTAAAAACTTATCGAGTTTTAAAGTTACTTTTAAAAGATAAAAGTTATCGAGAGTGTTCCACATATTATGCTACAGTAGCTATTTCATATGCAAACATTTCAGCCAATCACTGCAGTGGGTGTTTACACTGAAATCTCACAGCAGACGCACCCCGCACCCCTTTTAATGACGATTAATGTTTTAATGTAAAATCATACTAACATTACAGGAGCTTATAAAATAAATTTAAAAATCCAGTTCATGACCCCTTTAAGCTGCACGGTTCCAGACAAGATCGGAAAAGCAGAGAAAAGAGGTCAGGCAGGCGGGGATCAGAGTTCAGCCCAATCAAATGCGAATTGTGAAGTGAGAATCAATGTCAGACAAGCAGGATGGTCATAGTAGGGAGGTTATACTCTCGCCGGAAATACTCTAGAGCCCATATCTTTCCTTTTGTTATCTCTATAATGACAAATTTAGTGTCAAAGTGTACATTTTTGGGGTCAAGAAATCCAATGAAATTGTTTTTTTTTTTAAAATTCAAGTTTAAAAAAAAATTCCCCATATCATGACAATTGGGGGTAAATATGCACATTTCACATAAAAAATTATGTCATCAGTGTGACTTTACTTATCTTTTCATTCAAAAACTTTAATTTTGTATTTAAGCAGTGCAGTTACTTCTGTACATTACATTTATCCTAAGTAGCATGGGATTTCGACCAGTCAGGAGTAGCCTATAGCAAATCAGTTCCTGCAACAACACATCCCATCTTCACCAGGAGCTGTGACAGCTGTTTAAGGTCAGAGGTGACAGGTTAACACTTTAAGGTTGGTATGACTTTCTTGTTAAATAGAAAAATGTTTTTAATGTTAGATTACTAATAACTAGCCAAATTGACTATGGAAAAAAAACTTACAGGGAAAACCTCTTCTGGAGAATACTGAAGGCAAAAATTATCCTTATAATTTGTATTAATTAAATGCACTTGCTGAAGTTAGCAGACCAAGACGAGGCAGCTTGTGCGCCTATTGGCTGCTCTGCGGTAGAGGCCTGCGCTGGACTGTTTTCTCATCCCGCCCGCGCCCGCTGAATTTCTGACCATTACCGCCCGCATCCTGCAACGTATGTGCTCCACTCCCACCCGCTCCCGCAATATGTATGTCCACTCCCGTCTGCACCCGCAAAACTCTGAGAATTTATTCCCGCACAATAATAGAGATGCATTAATTTTGTGTCTTCTCCCATCCCACAGGAAAAAAACACGTATTTGTATTGCTATTATTAAAGAGAGTCATGGGGTTATTTTTTTCGTTACCCTGGCCGGCATGTACAGTATTCTGACACACTTGATCCGGAAGATGATTCATAGTCCAAATGTCAGACTTGCCTTGCTTAGGTTTTGTGCTGTAAATACCTCGTTTGAGGATCTTTTCTACAACATTTATTGACATCTTCATCATGTTGCTAGGCTACCTCCCGATCCCGCAGGTTTTTTGTAGCCGCCCATTCCCGCCCGCAGCAAAGTTCAAACAGCCCGCTCCCGAGAGATTTGCGTTGGGTCCCTTGGGACCCGGTGGGACTCAATCCCAATGCAGCCCTCAACTCTGCGGCAACTGCTGCATCGAGGGACTGCTTGTGACGTAAGCACCAATGAGGGCGCCGGTGCCCTCAGACGTCACGTCCCGTGCGAATGGGCATGGCTTATGCCTATATAAGAATAAAGAAATTTGAAGTCCGCACACTGAAATACTGCTACAAAAAAATGTTTTAATTAAAAGAGCAACGTTTCGACCATCAGGCACAATCTACATGCAGTATGAGATCAACTTTAAATAGATTCAGATAATTGCCATCAATTAGGCACACACATCACAAGTGGATCACAGATGATCACCTTAATTAGGCACACACAAAAAGTCACATGACAAATGCAAGTAACGTGACAAATACAAGTCATGTGACAATTACAATACATTTACAATACATTTACAATACATAGTACTTTGTCACCCTTAGGATTGAATGAGGATTTTGATATTAAGCCTTTTTTATAATTTTTTTCTCCTATTTAGTTTATTTTTATTATCATCTTTTTTTTTAGTTTATTATTATTATTTCTATTTTATTTTTATTGTATAATTTTTATTTATTTATTTTTTTTAAATGTATTGTAATTGTCTAAGTAAGGGTCTTTCATACTTCACGTATTAGAACGCGATTGGATAGATGAGAAGGTAATAATGACGTGACAATTGAGTCTTCCTGGCAGAACTTACGCTACGCTTTCATTTCTACCAGAAAGACTCGGGAGATAAGATACTGTACACTAAAGCATTTTATTAACAGCCCAGCAAGCCATATATGCAATAAAGTTCTTTGGCGTAGGCCCCGTCCGTAACTCGCGATCCGAGGGTATGGATTCTGCATCCTGCCTGAAGATGAAGGCAGGGGCGCAGCCGACCCCCAAAAATGAGTGGAAGAATAATTCCACTGGACGAAGCCCACCCCCAAATAGGGTTGGGAACCGAGAACCGGTTCTTTTCCAGAACCGGTAGTGTTCTTGAAAAAATACCGGAACCGTGCAAAATTCCTAAGTTTCGGTTCCTAAAACGGTTCTGAAGTCCTTGGAGTAGATTATCCTTTAGCGTCTCACCTCCAGGCGCAGACAGAGAGAGAGAGAGAGAGAGTAGCGCTGCATGATTAATCTTTAAAAGATTTCGATTCAAACACCTGCGCCGTCTTATTCCTAAATGACAAAAACTTCACCACTGAAGTTGCGATTTGCTCTCACACGCGCTGCATTTAATGTAAACACACGCGCGCGTGTGCACGCGCGTTGAGTCACGTACATTCAAATCAGTTTGCGCTGAGAGAGAGAGAGCAGTTGTCGATATGAAACTGTTTTATAATCACACAGCATCAATATTTATGTTACACATATTCAAATGATTAACGTTACCGAAGTAGTGAGATTATAGTTTGAGTAAACATTGACGGTAGTCAAAACAGATGCAGTCCGTAACTTTTTTGTTTTCAAAATTTACAACGTATACAATGAGCATCATGAATACCTTTTTTTTCAAAACGTGTTTTTGTCTTATCTTGAATCACGACGTAAAACCTGTAATAATGGTGCGTTCTATTATTCATCCGTCTCGGAGATCCGAATCGGACGACAGACGTTGCCTAGCAACACGCCCCCTTTCCTCGGATTTCTCCTCTCGGACGTCGGACCACCGTGAGGACACCGAGCAAGATGGTGCGTTCTATTATACCCAACGAACCGTCTCGGACCTCGGATTTGACGTCACGTCCACACTTCAAGCGTTCTATTATGTTTTGCGTGTCCGAGTCGGAGAGAGTTGTTGTCATGGTAGCACTGGCCGAGTACCAGGCACTTACATTTAAAAAAAAAATATTATGACTACACCTTATCAAAACGCAGCCATTTGAACTTGAAAATGTTCACTTTATTTAATGTTTTTCATGTTAATCTTCTGTTAACAACGCTAGCAACGTTAGTAATTGCACTCACAACAACCGATTCCCATACCCACAGGGGACGCAGTAACACGAGTGATTATAACCATCATTTCAAATACAAAAGCGGTTCAAAAACAATGAAAACAATTCATTCGTACAAGTCACAGGGCGCAGCCATCTTGAATTCCGAAACGGAATTCTTGCTCGGTGTCCTCACGGTGGTCCGACGTCCGAGAGGAGAAATCCGAGGAAAGGGGGCGTGTTGCTAGGCAACGTCTGTCGTCCGATTTGGATCTCCGAGACGGATGAATAATAGAACGCACCAAGAATTCCGTTTCGGAATTCAAGATGGCTGCGCCCTGTGACTTGTACGAATGAATTGTTTTCATTGTTTTTGAACCGCTTTGGTATTTGAAATGACGGTTATAATCACTCGTGTTACTGCGTCCCCTGTGGGTATGGGAATCGGTTGTTGTGAGTGCAATTACTAACGTTGCTAGCGTTGTTAACAGAAGATTAACATGAAAAACATTAAATAAAGTGAACATTTTCAAGTTCAAATGGCTGCGTTTTGATAAAGTGTAGTCATAATATTTTTTTTTTAAATGTAAGTGCCTGGTACTCGGCCAGTGCTACCATGACAACAACTCTCTCCGACTCGGACACGCAAAACATAATAGAACGCTTGAAGTGTGGACGTGACGTCAAATCCGAGGTCCGAGACGGTTCGTTGGGTATAATACGCCTTATTCACGGCAGCGCCATCTTTGATTTTTAATGAGAATGAAAGCGAGGCTGTGAGGGATAGACTTGCATCTCTTCAATGGGCTGTACTGTTATTTAATGTGTTTTTGGATTGTTCTGCTCATGAAACACTGGAAAAATATCTTTCCAAGAAATGTCAGTTGACAAGAAACTCCCGACAATGTAAGCCGTGGAAAATTATAAGTAATCTAGTCGCTTTATTCAGCTTTTTACAGCGGATGCCATTGGAAACATGGCAAGTCTATCCCTCACAGCCTCACTTTCATAACTGTCATGGCGCTGCTCTGAATAAGGTCTATAGAACGCACCATAAGCCTTAATACTCGGACTTGTTTAGACTGGATGGCGGAGCGCAGCGGCTGCGGAGTTGCCCAATACCTGCGTGACTCGTCATGGACATAAACAGAGAGAAGTAGCTCCGGTACTATGTTCTTCCGCAAGACACATGCACTGCAGTTCTGTGTATTAACTGCTATTTAGGGCCAATTTATCCAGTAATAATGCACTAATTAAAGTGTTTATGAATCAATAATTCAATCCGTATTTAAAAATAATCTGTTCTACACATATATGTGTGTTAAAGCATATTCTACCCCTTCTGAGAGGGTAACTTATCACTGTTGGAGATACAATAAAGGAGAGGTCCTAAATTATTCTAGAGAATGCAGAATTTTTTTATTTCCTTTTTAATTATTATTATTATTTTTTTTGCAAAGATTGATTAATAATATGTTGAATTTGTTTACATTACCAGTCTGTTAAACTCATTTGTCAAGTACTATAAGAAATAAACACAAAAGGTATTGTGGATTTTTCTCTTACTAATATTTTTAATTCTAAAGTCGAGCATGCTTAACTTAATATGAAGATACTTTTCTGCTGCTGAATTACATGAGACATTTACGCATTTGCTCACGCTTAAAATTAATCTATCATTTATTTAATATATACAAGGCCGCGCTTAGCCACATAAAACGAGGCCACACTGAACCACATAGAAAGGACCACGCTGAGCCACATAGACGAGGCCACGCTGAACCACATAGACAAGGCCACGCTGAGCCACATAGACAAGGCCACGCTGAGCCACATAGACGAGGCCACGCTGAGCCACATAGACGAGGCCACGCTGAGCCACATAGACAAGGCCACGCTAAGCCACATAGACGAGGCCAGGCTGAGCCACATAGACGAGGCCACGCTGAGCCACATAGACAAGGCCACGCTGACCCACATAGAGGAGGCCACGCTGAGCCACATAGACGAGGCCACGCTGAGCCACATAGACAAGGCCACGCTGAGCCACATAGACAAGGCCACGCTGAGCCACATAGAGGAGGCCACGCTGAGCCACATAGAGGAGGCCACGCTGAGCCACATAAAACAAGGCCACGCTGAGCCACATAGACGAGGCCACGCTGAGCCACATAGACGAGGCCACGCTGAGCTACATAAAACAAGGCCACACTGAGCCACATAGACGAGGCCACGCTGAGCCACATAGACGAGGCCACGCTGAGCCACATAAAACAAGGCCACGCTGAGCCACATAGACAAGGCCACGCTGAGCCATATAGACGAGGCCACGCTGAGCCACATAGACAAGGCCACGCTGAGCCACATAGACGAAGCCACGCTGAGCCACATAGACAAGGCCACGCTGAGCCACATAGACAAGGCCACGCTGAGCCACATAGACAAACATAGACAAGGCCACGCTGAGCCACATAGAGGAGGCCACGCTGAGCCACATAAAACAAGGCCACGCTGAGCCACATAGACGAGGCCACGCTGAGCCACGTAGACGAGGCCACGCTGAGCCACAAAACGAGGCCAGGCTGAGCAAACGAGGCCGCGCTGAGCCCCACGGAGATGAGGCCGCACTGAGCCCCGATGAGACAAGGCCACACTGAACACCGCAGAGACAAGGCCGCGCTGAGCCCCACAGAGATGAGGCCGCGCTGAGCCACATAGACGAGGCCACGCTGAGCCACACAGAGACGAGGCCGCGCTGAGCCACACAGAGACGAGGCCGCACTGAGCCACATAGACGAGGCCGCGCTGAGCCACACAGAGACGAGGCCGCGCTGAGCCACACAGAGACGAGGCCGCGCTGAGCCACACAGAGACGAGGCCGCGCTGAGCCCCACGGAGATGAGGCCGCACTGAGCCCTGATGAGACAAGGCCGCGCTGAACCCCACATAGACGAGGCCGCGCTGAGCCACATAGACGAGGCCACGCTGAGCCACACAGAGACGAGGCCGCGCTGAGCCACATAGACGAGGCCGCGCTGAGCCACACAGAGACGAGGCCGCGCTGAGCCACATAGACGAAGCCGCGCTGAGCCACACAGAGACGAGGCCGCGCTGAGCCCCACAGAGACGAGGCCGCGCTGAGCCCCACAGAGACGAGGCAGCGCTGAGCCACACAGAGACGAGGCCGCGCTGAGCCACACAGAGACGAGGCCGCGCTGAGCCACACAGAGACGAGGCCGCGGTGAGCCACACAGAGACGAGGCCGCGCTGAGCTACACAGAGACGAGTCCGCGCTGAGCCACACAGAGACGAGTCCGCGCTGAGCCACACAGAGACGAGTCCGCGCTGAGCCACACAGAGACGAGGCCGCGCTGAGCCACACAGAGACGAGGCCGCGCTGAGCTACACAGAGACGAGGCCACGCTGAGCCGCATAAAAACAAGGCCACGCTAAGCCACATAGACAAGGCCACGCAGAGCCACACATAGACAAGGTCATGGTAATCCACGCATAGACGAGGTTCGCTGAGCCGCTAGGCTGCTAAAGCTGCGCATATCTAAACATGCCTAGAAAAGCCACTAGGCTGCACAAAGCCAGCCCCCTAAGGACCATATAGCCAGTGATGGCGCGAGGCAGATTTTTCAAGCTGAGACTATCACCAGATAGCAAGCATACACCACCACCAGTAATTGCATAGGAATTTACCTGAATCGTTACTGCAATGCTTGCTGAGCTTCGAGAATGATCTTTAGATATGGTCTTATAACTCCAATGCGGAGGAAGACCATCTGCCCAGGATCTTAATAACTGAAGTGGAATGCCACGATCAGCTGCTGTAGTGGCTGCCCAGATCCTGAAGGATGGCCAGTGTACTGGGAGGGAGATAGACTGCAGCTATTGAGGACAGACCTGACGAATCCTGGACCAGGTTAAAGAGTATCGCTAAGTTAGTTATGATAATAGTAATTTGATCATAGATGAGAAGGAACAGAATTTAATCCCAATTTTTAAAATGATAAAGTGATGCAAAGCCTTTATAGGCTCTATGCACAACTGCACTACTTCCTGAACTTCAGCCAGCTCCTTGTTTCCTGTCTATCATTATTGGACGATTTGATTAATTCAGGTGTGCTTGACCTCAGTAGTCACGGCCACAATAATCAAACACACCTGAATTAATCAATGTGTCCAATAATGACAGACAGGAAACAAGAAGCTGGCTGAAGTTCAGGAAGTAGTGGAGCTGTGCATAGAGCCTATACATGGGGAAAATCGGGAGTATTTAGCACCTGGAATGAGCCATGAACGCTGTAAGAGACAGCTATAATCTGATAACAATAAGAAAGAGACCACTGCAGACAGAGGTAATCAAAAGGGGTTGAGTGGATTTTGCTTTCTGACTTGGAGTGTAATGCTGCTGTTTTAAGCATAACCAACATCTGCAAGGTTAAACACTCAAAGTTCAAGAAAAGTGGAAGAAGAATACGAAAGTGCTGGGAGAAGCTAGTGACATTCCTCCTGGGTTAGTGCATCACAGCCTAAATATAATTGATCCTGCCAGCGGGACATGATATATAGAATATCGAGACAGAATAACCTAACCAGTGACTACAGATAACTACGCATGAGCTACATAATCCATCAACGACCATCTGGAATGTTGAATATGTTGACGCTTCCTGAAGCTCCATCTTATGCGCTTCCGGTTGAACAAGTGAAAAGGTTAAAATTGTTGGTGATAGGTAATCAAAGCTGCACCGAGCTGTAGAAACTCCGATCCCTATGCCGGTAGCAGCAGCCCTACCACATCAAAATGTGGAGGCAAAACGATATGCTTACTCACCCTCGAAATAACCATTACTACTCAATTATCTTTGAGGCATTCTGAGCAAAACCCAGCATACCCATGCATATCCTGCAAAAGAAAGGGGGTACAATTATATATATTTTTTTTAACACCTTAAGCAAACAAAGAGAAGTTACGGGGAGCAGACTTGAAAATTAGGATTAAAATACTTGCGGGAATTTGAATGCCTGCGAGCAAACTATAAATAGATGTAATATTTAATTTCAATTTCATAATTGTACACAGGAAAGAACAGCGAGCCACAATCAGGATGTGAAAGAGGAATCTAGGCGATAATTGATCTGTTGAGTCTTGAGCGTGGAATCTTTTTCTCAGGTGTACAGCAAATGTCTGCCATGGCTCCCAAGTTGCTCTTTGCAGAAATAACCCCATGGCTGGAAGACTCTTGCCACGACAGTTGAATATCTTAAATAATGGTGCATGCATAGACATGAAAATCACGCAGTTGACTAGGACAATGTCACTCGAGTCTTCTTCACTGATTAGTGTGATATGTATACTAATATGACTGTTGAGTTAACAGTTTTTGGCCAAGTATATGTAACTTTGAACAGCGCCACACAACTCCTTGATCCTTTTAGTCAGCATTTCTCTGTACATCAATGTGACAGAAATACCCCTCACATAAATGATTCCTATATAACACACATCAGTATATTAAGTAGCCACCAGAAAGTTGAGTATTACATCAACATATTTCCAATGTTATTTATCTAATTTAAAGTATAACGTGACTTATGAATTTAAAGTAGCCTAATAGTTGTTTGTGGACTAGTAATATGTAAATTACTGCCATCCTAGTCCACTGCAGTATGCATAGGGGCGATTCTAGGATTTTCCTTTTAGGGGGGCTTAGCCCCCAATGAGGGTATGATTAAAAAAAATAATAAAAAAACAAGGTAAAAGTTTAATTTAGGGTCTAATGCTTACTTTCATTACCTTGCAATTGCAGGGTTTTATAATCACTGTAGTCCTGAATTTGAGTTGTGGTAGTTGGGGGTTCGGGGTTTCTCTGAGAAAATTTTGAATTCTCTGAACTACTATGTCCATTTTAAGATGTTTTGAGGGCATTTCTTTTTCTTTTTCTTTTTTTTTTTTTTATAAAACCATGTCAGTGGGCAGCTGATTATTTTTCTCTCCTCATCAGCATCACACTCTTTTTTTCTTTGTTTTTCTCTTGCCATGTCTCTTCCGTTCCTAAACTTTAGCTTTGACTGATAATAGGCTTTTCATTTTTGTAAAAAAAAAAAAAAAAAAAAAAAAGCACACTTGGCATAAAGCGCTCTCTGATTCTGATGCCTATACAGGGCTGTGGACAGGGCTTTATAATAAAAGAGGTCCTACATTTGAGGTGGAGGTTTTAGGGTTTAAATTTTTAATCTCTGATATGTGCATTTTAAGATGTTTGAAGACCAAAAAAAAAAAAAAAAACTTTAAAACTATGTCAGTCGATTTGTTAATACCTGCTCTCTCCTCATCTCGCTTGTCTCCTCATTGTCTCCCCCCTTTCTCTCCCCCTCCTAAAGCTGAGCTATTTTTATTTACTAAGGACTACAATTTGTGTTATATATTTTCAATATGTACACATTCATTATTAATCATGTATCTACATGATGAAAACGGCTTTGTTAACATTTCTTGTCTCACAATGACAGTAAACGAATTATTAGGCTACATTAGGCTGACGTTACATAATTTCCATTCAAAATGGCGAAATTAGATAAAACTATATTAGTTTTCCTGATTATTTTTTTGTCATTCGTTTAATATTGGTCAACATGACCTCAAAAAACTCAAATATATAATGTTATAAGTTTAGCTACTTATATCTCGCACTTGCCTGTGCACTGAAGTCGAGTCGTGCTGCTAAAATTCACGCTCAGCTTCTGTGAATGTACTGTAAAGCCCGCCTATGGGATCCCATACCCGCCTACTTTGATTTGATTGGTCATCTCAAATATTCTGCCATTGACGAGCAGTGAAAGACCAATGGGCTCAGATGAACACATAAACAATTTCCTCTCTTTGTGCTCTCTGCTCGGTGCCACTGCGGATTTAAGATGAAGAACGCGTTGAATCTGATTAAAACAAAACTGAAGCGAACACGAATTTCTGTAGCATATTCATCACAAATTTTTAGGGGGGCTAGGCATAAATTCAGGGGGGCTGAAGCCCCCCTAAAAAGGGCCTAGTGACGCCCCATATATATATATATGAAGAGTTCAGATGCAAAAGCCTCTAAATGCCATTTGAAATTTTCTTCTAAAATGACCATTTTTATCAAGCTTGTATATTTAAATTCAGTAATTTCACTTAAATGACAATTAATAGGTAATCTTCATTGCCATTTAAGTGAAATTACTTAACTAAAATATACAAGCTTGATAAAAATGATCATTTTAGAAGAAAATTTCAAATGGCACTTAGAGGCTTTTGCATCTGAACTCTTCATATACACACACGCAACCGAACTCTGGTGACGAGTAAAGCAAACTATAAGCGCAACCCGTGATATTGCATAAAGCTCTTAAGCACTCTTTATTTGATTTATAATAAACACAGTTGTTAGTGGTTATCAGAGCGTGGTATTGACAAAGCTGATATAATTAAATAACCACATAACTGTGGAATATCGCTAACGCGAAGCTTTGCTTACACTTGCTACGAGCATTGAGGCGAGCTGTCCGGCCCCTCTGCAGTCCGCAGATCAGCCGTAATAATCAGATCGCGCCACGTCATCGTAGACGCCAATTTCAACTCAGCCGTGTAGGAAGCGACGGAGAAATACTTACCTGAATGAAGTTTAATCTTGTAGAGGAGACACATTAACAGTGGCTGCTGGAAGCGCCTACCAAAAATTGAAAAACGACTTGAAAGACTTGGAAGTAAAGTTTGAACTTGAACCAGATCGTCTCGTGATTTGCGTAGTTGTTATTTCATCGGCGGATCGGTGATCTGCGGGATAAATGGCACCAGTCTAAGGAGCAGAACTTCTCATGGAGGCCTTGGCTGATCAATACTCTCCGAAGACCGCTGTGCCTACGGAGAGATGCGATACTGAACGCGGGAACCTCGACGTACAGCAGGAGGGCGGGACATAGTCGGATGTTGTAAACAATCTGCGTATCTTGAACATGTTGGCTGGCGACTGAACGAGAGCAAGTGAAGCGTCAGCATCTGCAAACTCAGACAAGTGTAAGTAAGGGTCTTTTATACTTCACGTATTAGAACGCGATTGGATAGATGAGAAGGTAATAATTATGTGACAATTGAGTCTTCCTGGCAGAACTTACGCTACGCTCTCATTTATTGCATGCAGAAGCCAGACAGACTCACAGAGGCGATTGGCGTCTCACAACTCGCACTTTATTCCCAAATCGAACTCGTGTACTTGTTACTTAATAAACAAAATAAGCAAAAAATTAGCATCAAACAGGAATAACCCGCATGTTCACATAGACAGTAAAAGGGGTGTTCAATACAATACTGCCAATAGTTCAACAAGAAGCGCACAGATCTTAAAGGGGCCACACCTTATTTGGACCACACTACCCCCCCCCCCCCCCCCCCCAACCCCCAACCCACCCCCACAACCCCCCCCCACAACACATGGAGGCGTCTGTCAAAACTGCTTTCAGTTTCGAGATTACTTTCAGTTGAAAGTAATCTCGAAACTGAAAGTTTTGAGCACTACTTTCAGTTTCGAGATTACTTTCAGTTTCGAGATCCCAGGTTTACACCTTTCTGATACCAGTCGACCGCCTCACAGGGCTCCAGAGCTGTGATACAGTTACCTTGAGACATAAACGACCGGATGCCCGTGCTCGACACAGGACCTACGTCTTCAGCCAGTGCTGTAAAGCTGAAGCAGAAATTATTAAAGGGATAGTTCACTTTGAAATTAATTTTTGATATGTTTTAGCTTACCTCAAGTGCATCCAAGATGTAGGCGTTTTTATTTCCGCAGTAGTTTCAATTTTTTATATTTTTAGGTCATATAATGGAGGTCTATGGGGTCCACCTCAAAGAGCATGCACAGAGAAGTCCAATTTACACATGATTCAATGACTTTTAAATGACACGAAACGAGCGGTTTGTGTGAGAAAACGAACAGTATTTATATTGTTTTTACCTCTTGTTACCACAGCCACAAAGCGCCTGCGCCCTCAGATCACTTGGACATGGCTGTGGTTACAAGAGGTGAAACGATATAAATACTGTTCGTTTTCTCACACAAACCACTCGTTTTTTTGTCTTAGGCCATAAAGGTGTACTTACATTTACGAGTCATTTAATCATGTTTAATTTGGACTTCTCTGTCCTTGCTCTTTGAGTTGGACCCCATAGACCTCCATTATATGACTGATAGACTCAAACGGTTTGACCTAAAAATATCCAAATTGAAACTACTGTGGAAACAAGGACACCTATATCTTGGATGCCCTTGAGGTAAGTCAAAACATATCAAAAATTAATTTCAAAGTGAACTATCCCTTTAAGTTGTGAATGGACTGTGTGTTTGGCATGCTTTTTTGATAAAAAAATTGCATACTTCACCTCCAATTGTCATGGTAAGGACAACATTATTGTTTTCTAGTCTTGGAACCTACTTTATTGGACTCCTTGACCACAAAAATGTACATATTGATACCAAATTTGTCATTATAGCTGTAACAGAAGCAAAGATATGGGCCTCTCAAGTATGATTGGTGGCCATTTTTTAAAAAATGTGTGTATAAGAAACAAATGTGATCTCACTTATGTCTTTGGATAAATTTATTTCTATAGCCATAAGGTACTTCCATACCAAAGGGGACCTTTGGATCATGACTTGAAGTCAAAAGTCGCTTAACCTCTCTACTACAGGCTAGGAGCAAACAGAACAGGGACATCCCAACTCACAAGACCTAGATCAAGATATGATAAATGAAGACCCAAAGTCAAGAGCGCAATCAGGAGCGTTTAGGGCCCTGGGGCCTCATTTATAAAACTTGCGTAGGATTTGCGTCAGAAGTGGCGTACGGATAAAACATAGGACGTGCGTACTAGAGGCTGACATTTTTTCGGGAATCCCACGGGTCCCGGGATTCCCGTGGGATTCCCGCGGGATGGGAGTCATCTTTGCTATTAATCACGGGATTTGGACGGTACAGGATAAATGGTTAACGGGAGCAGACGGGAGCGGGAATCAACCAATGGCAAAGACGACAAAAAAAGAAAAAAGTAAATGCACCATTTTGTAGTTTCCTTTTAATACACCTAAAATGTAGCGCAATTAAAAAATAACTACACGACCCAGCCGTTCCAGAAGCCATCAGTGCTTTTTGTCACGGCTTACCGCCGGAATTCAAAGAGCAGTGATGGAGGGAGCTAATAGCCGCGAAGAAGTCGATGAGGCAAAAAAAGAAAAAAAAAAAAGAAAAAGATTTACAGCACAAAATCAGAAGTAATGACATGTCTATTAAGTTCACAGAACTGGTTCGAAAGTCTGAAATATTAAGTTTATGAGAGTAGAATGTGACTGTGATGGCACGATGTACGCGTACATATAACTAAAATTGACTCATTATGCAAGAGCATAATTGATGAAAATCGTTTAAAATGTAATTTAAAAAAAAACTATAAATGTAAACTGTAAATGTATTGTTTACTCAACAATAAATGAGTAAAATGCAGCTTTATGTGCTGTTTGGGTTTATTAAATTGTAGACATGGTGTGATGTACTGTTTTTCTTTTATTTACTGTCTTCCATTTTCTGGAGAAAATCTAGAACCTGGGGCTCAGTAGCTGGTTTAAAACAGGATGGATTGCAGATGATGCAGAATTGCAGATTAAATCAAATTCTATGTATTAACTAAACACTAATTGAAGAAAAAATATATATGGGAGCGGTACAGGAGTGGGAGTCAGTTTAAACAGGAGCGGGATGGGAGTGGGAGTCAATTTACCAGGAGCGGGATGGGATGGGATTATTTTTTAAACTTTGGTCTGGGAGTGGGATGGGACAAGATTTCTTTCTATGGGAGTGGGACGGGACAGGAGTGAAAATCCACTCCCGTGTCACCCTCTAGTGCGTACGCACAGAAATATTCGGATTTATAAAACCGTGCGCACGCACATCCTACGCATTTTTCCCTTTATAAATCACAATCAAGTCTAAATGTAGCGCAGCTTTTGCGGCTTAATGTCACGCCCATAGTTGCCCATAAATAGTCAGTGAAAAACCCAAAAGTTAATATTCATGAATTGCGAAATCATGTTATAGACAAGTTTTCGCGCCAAATGATGGGCGCCGCCATAACTCTACTCAAATGCATTTTTTTTCCGCCGGAAGTGGCTTGCAAAGCGTCTGCCGGTGTAAACACAGCGACGGTTCCACTACTTTGTGTGGAGATGGCGTTACTATCCCCCACCCGAATTCAGTGCAGAAGACTTACATGACGACGTGGCCCAGCATAACGTACAGCAAGTTTTTCTCCTACTTCGTGCAATCCATGGCAATAGATGGAAAAGCTATTAGACAAGCTGAAAGCCTCCAAGGCATATCAATATCTGCACGGCAACAAAGTCGGTTGTGTCAAAGCTAGATCAAACAGACATAGCGTGCAAATAACTATCAGTTTATGTCCGTGGTAATAGCAAATGTATCTGAGTGATATTTTAATGTTTCTTTTAACATAATAAAACAATTGTGGCCAAATAAGTGTTTGCAGTTTATAGCTTAATCAGGTATGACATTTACAAGATTATAGGAAATAATAGAAGCCTGTTGTTGCCGATGGAATACGTATTTGTATTTGGAAAACCGACTGTAACCTATAATAACATGACTTACTGCTGAGCTCTTAATAAATACATGATCTATTTTGCAATTATCCTTATGACTGCATTGTTTTACCTGCTGTGTACCCTTTTACCTCTTAACAACAAAACGATTGAAGCCTCTAACGTTACTTATTGCAATAAATAAAGGCAATCAATTTTCGGCAGGACACCGGCACCGTGTCGGATCTCCGGCGTGCGGAAAAAAAATATTTTCGCGATTCATTTTTGTCCAGCTTTAACGTGTTAAAATATTTAATGCAAACACAGCATCTGTTCTTTCTGTCATCCTTTAGCTAGGATTATGATCATGGTCTTATTCACGCAAATAAACCACTCATGCGCGACAAGACAAAAGAGAACGCGCTGTCAGTGAATGTCCTCCTGACGTTGGTATCCAAACCATATCAAAGGCTACTTAGAGTGCAAAGTGTGTGTGCCATGATGATAATAATTAGGGGCGCGATCGAACTGTGTGTGTGTGTGAGTGAGAGAGAGAGACACGATACTGTGTGTGTGTGTGTTTGTGTGTAAACAATGGAGCGCATGGACATTCACATTGCCTCTTCGTAGCTGGTTTGCGGTCGTAGCACTCTCTATCTAACCACTCGTTCAGGTGCTTTCTCGAGTGTTTGCAACCGACTACCGCACACATCATTCCCGAACACAACCTTTCTTCATGTTGTAATTGTTATCTTCTTTGTCACTGCGATATCAGCGGTATGTCGGCACGACTGAGCTAGCTAGCAAAACAAACCCAGCCCGCCAGAACGGAAGTAGGTTGCATAAATGGGAGGAGTTTAGGATGTAGAGCGGAAACGGCTCACGAACTTGTCTATACACAGAGAGGAAAAAAAAAAAAAAAAACTTAACTTCACTCAATGTGAAGTAGAAGTTATCGTTGGCGAGGTGGAAAAGAGGAGAAAAATGTTGTTTGGAGGGCACATTGTGCATTACTAATGCCAAAAAGGCACTTGAGTGGCAAAAGGTTGCAGACGCCGTGCTGTAGCCTCACAACCTCGGACAGTGACCGAAATAAAAAAGAAATGGTCGAACATCAAAGTCGAGGCAAAAAAGCGTCTCATTAATTCAATTAGAGAGGTGGCCAAGGAGTTGGGCGAAATCAAGACTGTCCTAACTGAAATAAACTGCATAATGAGGGAATTCTTGAATAAATAATATATTTTTTCCACACCTTTTGTTGTGAAGATGATGCTTTCACTCCGAATCCTTCCATTTAATCGCTACATCTTAAGAGCGCAATATCAGCCATTGTGCGTCATTACGCATTGTGATGGGGCATTTTATTTACAGGGTTTCTGTAGGTTTCACTAAGTCAAATTTAAGACCTTTTTAAGACATTTTAAGACCATAAACATTGAAATTTAAGACCTACACGACGCATTACCAAAAATTTTAATAAAAAAAAATATTTGCAAAAAATTATTTTATATGTGTGTAGCTGAAATTTGTACTTTGCATTTTATACTGTAAAAACACAATTATAGTTGATTTTGATCATACCTAGAGATGAATTGGCATGAACATTTCATTTCATGATAATTATGAAATCAATTTGCCAAATGTATTTCGAAACCCATCAAATAAATAAAATTAGCATTAATATGCACTTTTTGTTTACATAAACATTAAAATACCATTAAAATGATGGCCAGATTTTTAAGGAGTGTCTTGCAACAGTGTCTTCACAAAAAAATGTTTTATAAACAGATAAACCTCACTTATTTCAGCCTGTAAATGGTCTTTTATAAAAAGATTGAGTCAAAAAATGATAAATTACTGACATTCACATCCCCTTATCTTTTATTATTGATAGTAAAATTCAGCCGATTTTCCTGTTGCGTCTGTCGTTGCTAAGCAACCATGCACTGCTCTCCATAACGACGAAGACGTTTTAGTAGCCAATGGATTTCCACCACCGAGAAACGCTTGCTGTAATGTTAGGTCTGCTACAAGATTTATTCACGGAGAAGAGAAAAAAAACACCGGTAGTGTTTGGGTGCACCGTTATCCTTCATGTTGACTGAGCTTTCAGTGTTGTTGCAGAATTGGTTGATTCTTCGGTTCGTTTGCGGCATTCTGAATCTGAAATGGTGAGATTTTTTCAATCTCGCTGTGGATGCGACGCGCCCATATTTGAATGTACTTGAGCGCGCAAAACTGGTGTATGAACGGCACTTGGCGAGCTACCTCGTATCAAGCCACGAGCTAACGCTAGCACGCGAGCGGCATGTTTGAACCGGAATACCACGATTCCGTAGCTGAGTAACACGTTTTTACAATGAAAACAACTTTCCCCAGTGGACAAATAATAATAATATATATTTATCGATCTATCTATATATCTCCCTAATTTTCTATCTATCTGACTGACTAATTGCTAGCCTATATCTGCTCCGTTAGACGGATATATTGGCGAGAATATCAGTTTTGTACATTATTTCATATATTAGCAGAAAATATTTCACTTTCTTTTTGGAAATATGTGTTAATTTGCATTTCTGTTACAGATCGATCAAACGGGTGTTCGTGTAGGCTGTTTATTGTTAATTGTAGGCTTGCTTTGTGAAGTCTTCGTGTTATTTATGAGAGGCAGTATTGCCATTTATTTTACACAACCGTCTACAGTTTCACACGTTCACATGTTTTTTTTTCCAACTGCCGACGGTGTCGCCATTTCTCATTTCACCCGTTTTTTCACCCGTTTGAAACTGTAGTCAAGGACCGCATATTTTACCGTCAAGTTTGTTTTTTATAAATACCAACTATTGCGTAGAGGGTGGCGTACTACGCCTTTGTGCGTACGCAACGTTTATAAATGAGGCCCCTGGACAGCAAATGACCGGCCTCCAAACTTTTTACATTTAAATTTGGGAATAACCAGATAGGTGTGTTCAAATGAGCCCAAAGTTCAGGGTGGTTGATAGACCATTACTAAATCGGCGAGGTAGACTGGGGCCAGACCATTGATGGCCTTGAACACGAACAGTAGGATGTTATACTCCACCCTAAACCGTATCGGGAGCCAGTGGAGCGAACGGAGGATGGGGGTGATGTGCGAGCGTTTGGAGGTGTTGGTGAGGAGACGTGCTGCCGCGTTTTGAACCAGTTGAAGCTGATTAAGAGATGATTGATTAAGTCCAGTGTAGAGGTTATTACAGTAGTCTATCCTCGAGCTGAAAAAGGCATGAATGACTTTTTCAAAGTCAGCTCGGGACAAGAATGGTTTAACCTTACTGAGAAGCCTAAGCTGGAGATTGGGCGCATGCATACCCAGCGACTGGCAGCAGTGGGAAGCACATCTGTTTGTTTGTCAGAGTTTTCTGTTTTTTTAAGGTTTTTAAAGTTTGTTAGTAGTTTGTTTCAGTTTTTTGTTTTGCTTTTGACCAAATATTTACCACAGCTTGTCAAAGCGTGTAAAAAACTTAGCGGCATGGATCCGACCTTGTTCATTCTTTCGGCGTCCATATGGCACCTGGGTTCACTCTGGCCGATTCAATACTCCAAAGACTATCTGCTAAAATTTGAAAAATTTGTGATCAGCGGACCACTAGTGGACTTGATCATACCTGATCTGGAGGAATTGGCCAGTCTCGGGAAAGGCGATCACTTTTAAACTCTGGAACGGAGGCCAAGGAGGCAAGGAAGAAGAAGCGGGGTGCGAGAGCGTATGAGACAGCAACATCCGTCTTGCATTCCCCTGCCTTCAATTATCCTGTCCAACGCTCGTTCTCTCCGAAATAAAACTGACGAACTTCAGGCTCACGTTCGCCATCAACACGTATGTTATAGTTATAGTGAGAGAGTGACTTTGCACCAAGGACGTGGAGCTGCTTTCTTTGTCCATGCGCCCTGCATATTTGCCACGTGAATTTCCGCAGATTTTCATTACTGTTGTTTATGTTCATCCAAAGGCGAATAAGGAAGATGCCTTAGAGCTCATATCTCAGTCTGTGCATAAACTTCAGTCTTTATCTCCTGATGCTCCTAACCTGGTTTTAGGAGATTTTAATAACTGTTCATTGGATAAATCACTCAGGAGTTTTTATCAGTACGTTTCCTGCCCTACCAGGAAAGACAGGATTTTGGACAAGTGTTATGGGCCCATCAAAAATGCATACAAATCAATTTAATTCCCCCCTCTCGGCTCAGCTGATCATAACTGTGTGTACATGGTTCCATCCTACCGGACATGTCTTCAGAGGGGGGAGGTGACAACTAGTAACATCAAAGTGTGGTCTGTTACGGCCAGCTCGTTTCGACCGTACTTAAAGAGATACAAGTACAACATTAAAGAGCAACATGCAGGTTGATTTTATTTCTGAATTAATACTTTAAATTGTCTGCAGAGGTCTTTTAAAAACACTTATGTAAAAATTACTAATGAAATCTCATTTGATGTAGAGATTTTGATGAAAATGCGCTTAGGCTCTGGAATACGCCTCTCCCGCAAGCAACGCGTCATATGACGTAGCCCGAGGGAAAACAAATGAGCTCGCGGCCGCTTTCTCATTGCTGGGTGTTGATGTAGTTAAAGCAGTAGTGAGAGACATAGTTTTAGATCGAGTTTTAGAGATGCCATAATGGTAAATTATTGTGTTTGTGGTTGTTGCACGAATTCCAGCCTGTCAGGACATCATATCCATCATTTTCCTTCTAGGAAAAACAAGGCTTTTTGGTCTTGGGTGCGTTATGTGCAGGTAAATAGAGCAGACTTCACTGCCGTGTCTGTTAACACACACACACTCGGTCGTTTGTGGCGCACATTTCACTCGCTTTAAATGGTATCACAAACTGCATTTGAAAAGCATTATTTATTTGTTGTTATGGCATGATCAATGTGGATAGTGCTAACCAGCTTGGATGGACTGCATCACTGTCAGCGTAGAATATGAGAAGACAAAATGTTGCTGGCTTAAATTAAGACAATCTAAATAGATGTTTAATCAAGAACAAAGTCAAATGTATGTTTGCTAAAGCAGATTTATTGCAAAACACCAAGGTATAGCCATACAGTAGATGAACCAGCGTTAGCCGCGGTGCTAACTTACATGAACTCACTTGCCCTATTCGCCACTGGTTTTCTTGACACCACAACTCTAACGTTACTTCTCTCCTCTGCCCATTGTTCGTCTCCCGATCTCCCCCTGACTTCTATCTCGCCTAGAAGGCTCATAATTATTTGCCTGTGGGTCATCATAGGCATATTCGTCAACATCACAGAACGCGGTTTCGTCGTTCGCATCCATTGTAACCTGAGCCTGAACTTGAACAGACTCCCTCGCCAATCGTCACTTCCGGTTAGTGCGTCATAGACGCGGGAGTTATTTTATCACAATTTTTCTCAAAATATCGTTAATGGCTAAATATATATTACTCCAGTTCAGAAAATCTTGTTGTTTTATCGTCAACATACACTATGCTATATAGGGGTGTCCAACCTGCATGTTGCTCTTTAAAGCTGCAAGCAGCGATGGGCGGGCCCTCGCACCTGTAGCGCGTCGGGGTGTGAGGCGGCCGCGTTGCATATTTTGCAGCTTAGCCGGTGCGGCTGTGAATTTGCTACGCTGCTTCGTCAAAGGTCACTTCCTGTTGCCAGCAGGTGGCGCTATGACTTTGGGTGAATGTCGGCATGTAGATTTGTTCAGGGCAGGACTCTTGTCAAATGTGTACAATTTGGTGCAGATCTGGGCATTTACAGCCAAGTTACTACAACTTCCTGTTTCATGGCGAATCATCGACGCCACGGACACGCCCATCGACAAAACCGCTCAGATAGCACAACTTTACATCGTCAATGCCTTTAGAAGGCACAGCAGAAATTTGAAGTCGATCCGACTAAATTCCTAGGAGGAGTTAGTTAAAGTACGTAATGAGTAAATCATCCAAAAATGGCGGTAAAATTAGAAATGGCCGACTTCCTGTTGAGTTTAGGGCATCACTCGAAGAGACTTTTTTGTGCGTCTGGACATGGTAGATGTACCACAGAAATTTCGTACATGTCGGTCAAACATGCGGCGGGGGCTGCTTCGTGAAAGGTCACTTCCTGTTGCCAGCAGGTGGCGCTATGACTGTGGGTGAATGTCGGCATGTAGATTTGTTCAGGGCGGGACTCTTGTCAAATATGTAAAATTTCGTGCAGATCTGGGCATTTACAGCCAAGTTACTACAACTTCCTTTTTCATGGCGAATCATCGACGCCACGGACACGCCCATCGACGAAAATGCGCAGATAGCACAACTTTACATTGTCAATGCCTTTAGAAGGCACAGCAGAAATTTGAAGTCAATCCGACTAAATCCCTAGGATGAGATAGTTAAAGTACGGAGTGTGTAAATCGTCCAAAAATGGGCGCCAAATTCAAAATGGCCGACTTCCTGTCGAGTTTAGGGTATGGGTTCTTGAGGCTTTTTTGTGCTTCTTGATATGATACATGTTCCCACCAAATTTCGCGCTTCTAGGTTGAACGTGGAAAAGGGGCTAATTTTTTTCCAATTTTCTAGGTGGCGCTAACGAGCCATTTTGCCACGCCCATCCGCGAAAACCACAAAATACGAAATTTTTCACCAGACCTGACATGCATGCCAAATTTGGTGAGTTTTTGAGCATGTTGCGGCCTCGAAAATGGCGCTTACTTTGCAGAAAAAAGAAAAAAGAAAAAAAAATTAAAGCTGCAAGCAGCGATGGGCAGGCCCTCGCACCTGTACCGTGTCGGGGTGTGAGGCGGCCACGTTGCATATTCTGCAGCTCATCCGGTGCGGCTGTGAATTTGCTACGCTGCTTCATTAAAGGTCACTTCCTGTTGCCAGCAGGTGGCGCTATGACTGTGGGTGAATGTCAGCATGTAGATTTGTTCAGGGCGGGACTCTTGTCAAATGTGTAAAATTTCGTGCAGATCTGGGCATTTACAGCCAAGTTACTACAACTTCCTGTTTCATGGCGAATCATCGACGCCACAGACACGCCCATCGACGAAAACGCGCAGATAGCACAACTTTACATCGTCAATGCCTTTAGAAGGCACAGCAGAAATTTGAAGTCGATCCGACTAAATCCCTAGGAGGAGTTTGTTAAAGTACGGAGTGTGTAAATCGTCCCGAACTGGCCTCCAATTTCAAAATGGCGGACTTCCTGTTGAGTTTAGGGCATTGCTCCAAGAGACTTTTCTGTGTGTCTGGACACGGTAGATGTACCACAGAGATTTCGTACATGTTGGTCAAACGTGCGGCCGGGGCTGCTTTGTTAAAGGTCACTTCCTGTTGCCAGCAGGTGGCACTATGACTGTGGGTGAATGTCGGCACAGTTTCAAGAGGGTCCTCACACTGTTAGTGCTCGGGCCCTAAATATAACAAAGTCTAGGGTTTCAAATCAAAAGGGGAAAATCATAATCTGGTTGGGGAGTAAAAGAAGGTTGGTATGTGCTGTAAATCAAAAGGTTCAAATGACTTCGCCAAAGGCTGTCAGTCCAATGGACGAAGTGAAAAGGAGATGTTTGATCCAAGGTTTTATCCTTTTCACAATTAGAGATAATTAGGTAGCAGGTGTGTGTGATCTCCCACGCTCTCTGAGCAACTACGCCACCTGCAGAAGCAGAATGTAGGGTCGTAACAGGTCTGAAGAGGCTGGGAGGTGTTCATTGAATCCTCTAGAGACATTCACAAGCTCACTGATAAGGCAACGCTACTTTTGCGTCATTGAAGGGTAACGCCCCCTTTTGGGGGAAAACACCTCTATACTTTCTATGGGAAAACAAATGGATTCCCATGAGAAAAGAACTTGCACTAGAACAGCAAAGTTTCTTGATAGCAAACATGGCACAAACTTAAAGAAGTTAACGTTACTGAATACGGGGTTACAGAGGTGTCCCTTTGAAATGGTCGAAAACTGGATTAATGACCCCACGCAGTGGCCAAATATGGAGTATTCAGACATCTAACGTTAACGTTATCTCGTGGAATCACCAAGTAAGTAGCCTTTTTTATTTATGTATTTTTTGTCATTTACACACTCACAGTATGACAAACTTCTAGACGATGTGGCCATGTCACTTTGATCATATTTAACTTGATTTAAGCCACTGACAGTTTTGTTGTCGACTAGCTAGTTAGAAAGACTAAGCTGTTAGCAGCTAACATTACGTTTTTAGACTATGTCAATAGCTTAAATCAAGTTAAATATGATCCATTCATTGTCTAGTTTGTCATACTATGAGTGTTAATGAAAAAAAAGGCTAACTTACGTGCTTACTTGGTGATTCCACAAGATAGTGGTAACGTTAGATGTCTGAATAGTCCATATTCGGCCACTGCGTGGGGTCATTAATTCAGTTTTCGACCATTTCAAAGGGACACCTCTGTAACCCCGTATTCAGTAACGTTAGCTTCTTTAAGTTTGTGCCATTTTTGCTATCAATAAACTTTGCAGATCTAGTGCGAGTTCTGTTCTCATGGGAATCCGTTTGTTTTCCCATAGAAAGTATAGATGTGTTTTCCCCCAAAAGGGGGCGTTACCGTTCGATGACGCAAAAGTGGCGTTGGTCTATGTGGTCAGTTCATGGATAACTTACTGTGAGGACATTGTTGTTCCTGTAAAGACTGTCAGAACCTTCCCAAACAGTAAACCGTGGGTAAGCAGGCACCTTAGAGGGCTATTAAATGAAAATAAACAGGTTTTTAAACAGGGAGATCATCGTGAGCTAATGCCTGTACATAAGGAGATTAAACGAGAAATTAGGAGAGCTAAATTATCTTTGAAAAGAAAATTAGAAGACATGCTTAGCAATAATAATATGGGTTCAACATGGGACAGTATTAGGTCTATAGTCGGTTTGACTGACAATGTAAAGAAAAGGGTCTTATTATTAGATGGGTTCACTTCTGATCTGGTCCTGGCTCAAGAGCTAAACAAATTTTACTCTAGATTTGATGTGCAGTTTTTCAATAATGAAATAATGACGCATGACGCAATGAAATACAGCACTTGAATCAAAACAAGTTTCTTTTCTTTTTGATGAATAATCCATTGTTAAAACTTTTAAACACTGCAAAAAAAGAACAAGTGCTGGTCCAGATAATATCACTAGTCGATTACTCTCCGACTGTGCTGATCAATTGGGCCCGATTTTTAATTATATTTTTAATTTATCTTTGTTTCAGCAGAAGGTGCCTAATCTGTGGAAACAGTCTATTATAGTCCCTGTTGGCAAATCTAAACATCCCAAATCATTAAACGATTTTAGGCCCATAGCGTTGACCTCATTAGTTATGAAGTCACTGGAAAAACTGATCAAAGCAGAACTGTTGAAAACTACTGAACACTTGATTGACCCCCTGCAGTTTGCGTAAAGGCCTAAGAAAGGGGTTCAGGATGCCACCATAACTTTTTTAAATTATATCTACAAGCACCTTGATACTCCAAGTAATCATGTCAGATAGATGTTTGTCGATTTCTCATCTGCCTTCAATGCTATTCAGCCTCAACTAATCCAGAGACTAAGGGATAACTTTGGTCAGGAGGGTAGTATTGTTGGTTGGATTTTGGACTTTCTTATAGGCAGAACACAAAGAATCAGAGTAAATGGCCAACTTTCGGATCTATCTGTAACATCTGGCTCACCACAAGGGTGCGTTCTTTCTCCTTTGTTGTACACATTGTACACAAACGATTGTCGTAGCATTTTTGAAAACAGTCATATATTGAAATTTGCGGTTGACACAGTTATAGTAAGCCTTTTAAATAGTACTGAAACTTCACATGGTCCGGTGATTTATTATTTTTTAAAATGGTGTCAGGAATCTTTTTTATCATTAAATGTTTTAAAGACAAAGGACATGTGCATTGATTTTAGACGTGTTCAGCCTTCCACTGACATCACAATGATTGATGGTCAGACAGTCGAATTGGTACAGTCTTATAAATATTTAGGCACTTTTCTCGACAAAAAAATTGACATTTAAGAAAAATACTGACTCAATTTACAAGAAAAGCCAGCAGCGTCTTTTTTGTCTTAGAAAATTATCTAAATTCCAGGTTGACTCTACTTTGATGACTTTGTTTTATCGTTCTTTTATTGAGTCTACTTATTCTCCTTCGTTTGTTGGTTTCAATCCTAGAGTATTATAATAAGCTAATACAGATTTTTTTCGTTATCAAGGTTTATAGTTGTAACAAAAATCAGGAATCTCACACTCCTTAACTTCTGCATTTTATAATAATTTCCTTTTCCTCAGTCGAGCGATTACTCTCATCTAACCACTGAAAAGACGTAGGAAAGGGCATGCTGTTTTGTGAGACATTTTCATTTTTATAGGCCTTAAGTCATTAATTCTTAATTGTCGCGTTCCACCATCAGTGTGCAATGAAGAAATAAACTGCACGTGTCTTGCGGAAGAACACTGTAGCCGGAGCTACTTCTCTCCATTAATGTCTATGGTGAGTCACGCCTGCACTGGTCAACTCCGCATCCGAGTCGACCCCGGGATAAAATAGTCCGAATATAAACACTTATTATAGGCATACCGTAGTGATTCAGGATAGTATATATATATATATATATATATATATATATATTTTTTTTTTTTTACAAAAGGTACATTTTCCCGTTATAATATATAATTTCCCTTTAAAAAATGCTTTCTACCATATGAATATTTGTACAGTCAGCCAGCTGAAAAGGAATAACTGAATAACTTTTCAGTTACTATGAGGAAAGGTGTACTTTGACAAGTCAACGATGAATATTTTATGATAATTTTTACTTTTCACACCGTTTTAAAAGTAAAAATAGTCGTCTACAGTATACAGTAGCTTCTCATAACTTAGAATTGTATTATAATTGTATTTCATACGACTTTAATCGGCATTCTGTCATCAATTCGCGCTACGGTAGCATTTTTCGACAAGGAAGCAAAAATCGACAGAACACCGGGGACAGTGTGTCTGTTAAAGAGCAACATGCAGGTTGGACACCCCTATATAGCATAGTGTATGTTGACGATAAAACAACAAGATTTTCTGAACTGGAGTAATATATATTTAGCCATTAACGATATTTTGAGAAAAATTGTGATAAAATAACCCCCGCGTCTATGACGCACTAACCGGAAGTGACGATTGGCGAGGGAGTCTGTTCAAGTTCAGGCTCAGGTTACAATGGATGCGAACGACGAAACCGCGTTCTCCGATGTTGACGAATATGCCTATGATGACCCACAGGCAAATAATTATGAGCCTTCTAGGCGAGATAGAAGTCAGGGGGAGATCGGGAGACGAACAATGGGCAGAGGAGAGAAGTAACGTTAGAGTTGTGGTGTCGAGAAAACCAGTGGCGAATAGGGCAAGTGAGTTCATGTAAGTTAGCACCGCGGCTAACGCTGGTTCATCTACTGTATGGCTATACCTTGGTGTTTTGCAATAAATCTGCTTTAGCAAACATACATTTGACTTTGTTCTTGATTAAACATCTATTTAGATTGTCTTAATTTAAGCCAGCAACATTTTGTCTTCTCATATTCTATGCTGACAGTGATGCAGTCCATCCAAGCTGGTTAGCACTATCCACATTGATCATGCCATAACAACAAATAAATAATGCTTTTCAAATGCAGTTTGTGATACCATTTAAAGCGAGTGAAATGTGCGCCACAAATGACCACACATATCACAAATGATATGTGTGGTAACAGACGCGGCAGTGAAGTCTGCTCTATTCACCTGCACATAACGCACCCAAGACCAAAAAGCCTTGTTTTTCCTAGAAGGAAAATGATGGATATGATGTCCTGACGGGCTGGAATTCGTACAACAACCACAAACACAATAATTTACCATTATGGCATCTCTAAAACTCGATCTAAAACTATATGTCTCTCACTACTGCTCTAACTACATCAACACCCAGCAATGAGAAAGCGGCCGCGAGCTCATTTGTTTTCCCTCGGGCTACGTCATATGACGCGTTGCTTGCGGGAGAGGCGTATTCCAGAGCCTAGCGCATTTTCATCAAAATCTCTACATCAAATGAGATTTCATTAGTAATTTTTACATAAGTGTTTTTAAAAGACCTCTGCAGACAATTTAAAGTATTAATTCAGAAATAAAATCAACCTGCATGTTGCTCTTTAAGAGTGGGCGCTCGTGAGCGGGAGACACACATAACCTGATTTATACGAGGTTGAACTGGCCGTGTGACAAAGCAGGCATAAGATGGACACGAACTCGAGTTCGCAGGCGAATTTAATAACGCGGGGCGTTGTTAACTAATTGGTCCATATATAAGAAGATCCGGATTATGTCGTTTTTTGAAAAGATTAAAGGCTTTTAAATTCGCCTTATAGTGCGGAAAATACGGAAAATTTTACCGAGGCGAGTCAAACTCCTTTTTATTCAACTGTCCGACGTGCTTTCTCTTTAAATGTTCGTGCATCAACGAGGTGCTGCCGTGATAGTAAGGACTGCTTTGCATGATACAGGTAATCTTTTTATTCACCGTATCCAGGCTAAAATGCTCTCAAACTTTAGATTTTTTGGTATGTGCAGCTGCTGCTTTGGACACTGCCATTCCTGTATGTTATCGATCAGCAGAGAAGCGAATGTGCTCGGTCGAAAAAAAAAAAAAAAACATGTCTAGCGACAATTCGACAATGAAATTCATTGTCGACTATTTCTATTATCGATTTTTGTCGACAACGTCGACGAATCGTTGCAGCCCTATTCTCAAACAATGGTCGCAGTCTCAAACCCTGCTTCTTAAACTGCTCACTCTCCATGATAATACAAGCAAATACTGAGACAAAACAACACCAAATAGGACGAACTGATTTCACACAACACAGAGCGCTTGCTGAATAGCAAAATGCTAACTTTGCTTGTGCCGGCATGCTTTTATACACCTCTGTGTATGCCGTCACACGCTACGTCATCACGCAACGCCAATAGGATTGGATTAGGTTTCATTCATAAATTCAGACACGCTATGCTGAAGGGCGTCCCCCCCCCCACACACACCCCCCACCCTCACCCTCACCCCCACCCCCACCATACAATGCTGTGTATGCAAATTATCTCACCTCTAACACATTTGACCAAATTTTGACTCCACTTTTTCTTTTCTGCTTTCTCCTCAGGACCTCCTGTAAGTACCATGGCAACAAGCTGAATGAAGTGTGCATGACTAATCCAACATTATAGCAGGTAGTGTGTCTTATGTGCCAGTCAGACTGAACATTTTTCATCAGGAACTAAGGTCTCTGCTGACCAGTCTGATGAACCCATATCTGTATTTAAACCACGCATGAATTTAAAGATGTTGTTGTGCAATAGATATAGAGGAAGACAGTCACCTACTGACTACACAGGGCTCCAGACTAACTTTTTGCCTTGGTTGCACTGGTGCGCCTAACTTTTTTATTTAGGTGCACCAGCACAAAATTTAGGTGCACTCAAAATTTTTTCGTCTCGCATCACATTTAATGCCACAATTTCAAGGTCACCTTTTTATCACACTCCGTATATTCATATATATTATGTAAATGCTTTTAAAAAAAGAATAAGATGTAGTTTTTTTGAAGCACAATTATATTGTATATAAAAGTATAAATCTTTAAAAAAAATTAAAAATTTAAAGTGCTGTTTTTACATTGTTCAAGTAAGGGCAGGGTATTGACACCAATTTCACAATTCGATGCAATATTGATTATTTTGGATATCAGGTACAATACATGGCAAATTTTCTCAAGGAAAACAAATCTCAACTAATGCTGTAAACTGGGAGTCAGTTGTAGCCCATATGCTTCATTAGCCTACTATAATATTGAAGGTAAAAATTACCTGATTTGTACACAAACACTTAAATTACACTTTTATTTATTTTTATAATAATAATGTAATATGAAATATAAACATTTAAATGGTGGCTACATAAAAGCTTGTCAGATTTTTTTTTCAAACAACATGCATTAAATATTGAAAAACGTTAAAAATTATACTGAATATGTAATATGGTGCATATATTTGGCAAAATGCTGATCTAGAGTTAATTTTTCTAGCTGGCTAACGAGTTTATGGTCACTGGATTTTATTTTTTCTCTGAGGTAAATGTGACGTTACATTACATTGTTTACACGCCTTTTACTGACACGGTTGAAATGAATCACTGATTGAGCGATTCTATATGAAAGATACGGATTTCGCTAAGTTGTAGCCTACTCTATCTTTTAACACACTTTCAGATGCTCGTTCATGTTTATTTCACACTGTAAATGGTTTTATTAAGGCGGAAGAGAAGCTCATGTGCGCTCCGCGCTGCTGCTTCACTTGAGCTGAGTCAGAGCGATCTCATCTCACGCCACAGCGTCAATAGACTACACTATTTATGTTCTTGAATTTCATAAGAAAACGGACCTAATTTAAAATCTGAGACTTTGTTTCATATCAATAGTAACAAAGCACAAAGACTATTGCGATGTATTGGATGGGATCAAGGGCGAAATTGTCAATCACACATTGGGGGGGGACAGCTGTGGGACTTTTTGTGTTGGCGCATTCACAAATTTTTTTTTAACAAAATAAAAAACAATAAAAAAAATTCAAAACGCTATAAATCCATCAATTTTTTGTATCATTTTTAGTAGAGTCATATTTTTAGTAGCCTAAAGTGTCAACTCAAACAAATAGTAGGCTACCAATTTCAACATATATGCATGAAAAAATAATTATTAAAAAATTATCAATAATGATAACGATATATTCAAAAAAGGGATGGGCACCCCTCCAGCACATGCACACTACATAGCATGTGAGCAAAGCGGTGACGCTTAAATATAGGCTAAGTAAAAAAAAAAATAAAAAAAAACATAAAATAAACATAGGCTATTCGTTTCATATATGTGTTTAATAATATTACATTACTTATTTTTATTATTTCATCTATGTTGAGTAGGCTATGAAAAGGGAACCGCATGAGATGAGTAAGATAGGATCAAAATTCAAAAGCTGCCCTTGGAAACTATTTGGAGTGGGTCAGACATGTTTTTGACCACTTATTAACTTTTGTTTTGTAGAAAGCTTGTACATTTCGTTTGATATAGATTGTATATTTATTTTAATAAATGGTATACTTTTAAACAAAACAATTAAAAACGAAAGTAAATTGGCAACTCTCTGCGTATGTAGGCTAATTCGAAGTATGCGTTTCTATATGCCTATGCGCGTTCACTGCGAAGATGGCAAGATAAGTAGCCTAAGCATCATCAACTTTATCTTTGCTGCTGACACTGACAGAAAACGTCTCGGTTACAGATGTAACCCTCGTTCCCTGAGTAGGGAACGGAGACGTTACGTCAAGGAGTGACGGAGAATGGGGGTTTCGCACAGAAAGCCAATCCTCTTCGAGTATTTAACAACGAGCCAATGGCGTGAAAATGCCATGGGTCTGCGGAATTTGCATAGCGTACTCCGCCCACCCATGTGGGTATAAAAGGAGGAAGCAGACGCAACCGCAGTATGTCTTCGCTGAGGAGCCAAGACTGATCTCAGGCGTCACCCAGCGGTACAGCAGAAGTGGCAAGGAGACGTAACGTCTCCGTTCCCTACTCAGGGAACGAGGGTTACATCTGTAACCGAGACGTTCCCTTTCGTAGTCACTCCGAGTTACGTCAAGGAGTGACGGAGAATGGGGGTCTATGCCATCACGCCATCTTCCAGCTGTCTTCCAGTGCTCTGCGAAAGTCTAGACCTCTAACACAATATTACAAAAAGGTCCCACTTTGACACAGAATTACCAAGGTACACTGGGAAACATATCCCGGGAGGGACATGCTACCAGATGCCTACCGAAGGGAGGACTTACAAAACACATATGGCCACTGGGGCTGCATATGGAGAATACTGGAGCGCCAACCGCAGGTGGCAACTAGCTCCAGGGGTGGCAGATGGCTTGCCAAGGGAAGACACATGCTCAGAGAGGCTTACAGTGGATAATACACGTGAGGCAGTTACCAAAGGGGAACCGTGCACACGGAGGCACCTAGCCGGCACCAGAGCGAGCGCAGTGGTGCCCGCATCATAAGTGCTGGAGGACTCAGGGCTTCAAAGAAGGACAACTGAGGAAATATCGCACTTATCCAATCTGAGGAGTGGAGTGGCGAGCAAGCGAAGACACTTAAGCGGTTCCAGCACTAGCGGAGGCGAGTACGTGAGAGGAAACCGGCTCAATTCGCAAACTATAAAATCTTGCGAAGGTGTTAGGTGTCGCCCAGCCTGCAGCTCTGCAGATGTCTGTTAGCGAGGCGCCATGCGCTAAAGCCCAAGAGGAAGCCACACTCCGAGTGGAGTGGGCTGTCACACCAAGGGGGCACGGACGACCTTGCTGCTGGTAAGACAAAACAATGGCGTCCACTAACCAGTGAGACAGCCGCTGTTTTGAGAGAGCTCTTCCCTTCTGGCTCCCCCCATGACAGACAAAGAGCTGATCTGAGGTCCTGAAACACCGCGTTCTGTCAACGTAGGTGCGGAGTGCACGCACCGGACAGAGCAGTGCCAAGGCTGGGTCTGCCTCCTCCAGGGGCAGCGCTTGCAAGGTCACCACCTGATCCCGGAAGGAAGTAGTGGGGACCTTGGGCACATAACCGCGCCGGGGTCTCAGAACAACGTGAGAGTAAGCCGGCCCGAACTCTAGGCACGCTTCGTCAACGGAGAATGCGTGCAGGTCCCCTACCCTCTTGATGGAGGCCAATGCAACCAGGAGAGCTGTCTTCATAGACAGGAACTTAAACTCAACCGATTGCAAAGGCTCAAAGGGAGGCCTCTGCAGAGCACTTAACACTACCGAGAGGTCCCAAGAGGGCACGAGGGGAGGACGAGACAGATTTAGCCTCCTCGCTCCCCTCAGGAACCTGATGACCAGGTCGTGCTTTCCAACGGACTTACCTTCAACTGCATCATGAGAGGCGGAAACAGCCGCGACGTAAACTTTGAGGGTGGAGGGCGACAGCCTACGCTCCAACCCATCCTGCAGGAAGGAAAGCACAACACTGATCGAGCATCTCCTGGGGTCCTCTCTGCGAGAAGAGCACCAGTTGACGAAGAGGTTCCACTTCAACGCATACAGGTGTCTCGTAGACGACGCTCTAGCGGAAGTGATGGTTGCTGCCACCGCAGGTGGTAGCGAACTCAAACCTGCCTCGTGCCGTCCAGGAGCCACACATGTAGCCTCCATAGATCGGGACGAGGGTGCCACAGAGTGCCCCGTCTCTGAGTGAGCAGATCTTGTCTCAGAGGAATAGGCCAAGGAGGTGCTGTCGCGAGGAGCATGAGTTCGGAGAACCACGTCTTGGTGGGCCAATAAGGGGCTACCAGCAGGACCTGCTCCTCGTCCTCCTCGATCTTGCACAACACCCGTGCAAGGAGGCTCACTGGGGGAAACGCATACTTGCGTGGGCCCCGCGGCCAGCTGTGCACCAGCGCATCTGTACCGAGCGTGCCCTCGGACAGGGAATAAAACTGGACGCAGTGGGAAGAGTCCCGGGAGGCGAACAGATCTATCTGAGCTTCCCCGAACTGGTCCCAGATCAGCTGGACCGTCTGGGGATGGAGTCGCCATTCGCCGGAAACAGGGCGGATCCGCGACAGCTCGTCGGCTGCCAGGTTCCGGGCTCCAGGAATGTACACAGCACGAAGGGACCTCAGGTGCTTCTGACTCCATAGTAGGAGGTGGCGAGCGAGCTGCGACATCCGACGTGAGCGTAGACCCCCCTGGTGGTTGATGTACGCTACTGTAGCGGTATTGTCTGAGCGGACAAGTACGTGTTGACCCCTGAGCAGTGCTCGAAAGCGGTGCAGGGCCAGGCGTACTGCCAGCAGCTCGAGGCAATTGATGTGCATGAGGCGCTGGGGTCCTGTCCAGGAACCCGCGGCTGCATGCCCATTGCACATGGCACCCCAACCCGTGGTAGATGCATCCGTGGAGACAACGAGATGCCTGGAAACTCGCTGGAGAGGGACACCTGCCCGAAGAAAGCTGAGGTTCAACCACGGAAAGAAGGTTCGGCGGCACGCTGGAGTTACTGGAACCCGGAGTGAGCCACGATGCCATGCCCACCTCGGGACTCGATCGCGAAGCCAGAGCTGAAGCGGTCTCATATGAAGCAATCCGAGTGGCGTAGCCGCGGCTGCGGATGCCATATGCCCCAGGAGCCTCTGAAAGAGTTTCAGTGGAACCGCACTCTTGCCGTCGAACTGTCGAAGACAAGTCAGCAGTGAGTGTGCGCGCTCGCTCGTAGGCTGCGCGGACATGGCGACCGAGTCTATCTCCACGCCGAGAAAAGAGATCCTCTGCACGGGGCAAAGTTTGCTCTTCTCCCGGTTGACCCGAAGGCCCAGACGGGCTAAGTGCTGAAGCACTAGATCTCTGTGTACGCAAACCTGTTCTCGAGAGTGAGCCAAAATTAGCCAATCGTCGAGATAGTTCAGGATGCGAACCCCGTGTTCGCGAAGGGGAACAAGGGCTGCCTCGGCGATCTTCGTGAAGACGCGAGGGGACAGAGCTAACCCGAATGGGAGAACCGTGTACTGATATGCCTGGCCTTCGAAAGCGAACCGAAGAAACGGTCTGTGTCGAGGCAATATGGAGACATGAAAGTACGCATCCTTCAGGTCGATCGCTGCAAACCAATCCTGATGTCGAACACATTCGAAAATGCGTTTGGCCGTGAGCACAAAACGTGCAGGTCCAGGATCGGTCGTAACCCACCGGTCTTCTTGGGGACAATGAAGTAGGGGCCGTAAAAGCCGGACTTCACCACGGCTGGAGGGACCGTCTCGATTGCACCCTTCGCCAGCAGGGTCGCAATCTCCGCTCTCAAAACCGGGGCATTGCCATCGATTATAGTGGAGCGAACTCCCCTGAAACGGGGAGGAGATCGTGCGAACTGAATCGCGTAGCCGAATCTGATCGTTCTGATGACCCAGCGGGACAGACCGGGGAGCTCGAGCCAAGCTCCGAGGAACCGAACCAGCGGGGTCATACGAGCCACAGACGTCCCCCCGGAGGGGCAGCGGGGCGGAGTGACTGGCATGCGCACGGGAGATACCACATGCGGGTGCGTAGTCGAGCTCCGCTCCCCGACAGAAGAGACCAGGGAAGGACCAGCGTTCCACGGGGGTCTGTTCTGCCGGGGGTCTGGCGACAGAGGGGGAGAGGAGCGGTGCGGTCCGGGGACGACGCACGCTCCCCTCCGCGCCCTCAGAGACAGAGGGGAATGAGCGGGGCGACACTGTGGAGCGTCGTGCGCGCTCATTCCGGTCTGTGTGCTCAGTGATAGTATAAAGTCTTTCTTTAACGCACTCAACCCGTCTTATTATTATATTTTTTTTTTTTTTTTGAGCAGCGGGGAGCGGAGAACAAAAGATTCTCCCCCGGCCCTCTACGGGGGGAAGGAGGGGCCCTGCTACCTCCTCCTGGGAAAGACTCGATGCCATCACTGAGCAGCCCATAGGGGGCTGTGACGCTCCTCTGCAACCGCCTCTACGGCGCGACCTGGGTGAAGGCTGCTGCTGGGGTCGCTCCGGAGGGAAGGGCGCAGAGGCTCGTCCTCGGCGGCGAACAGACTGAGGCGGCTACACCGGCGGCTGGGTGAAGGCAGCAGCTGGCCGTCGGGGCAGCCTCAGCCTGTTTCTGGGCGGTAGAGAACTGCTGGGCAAAGTCCTCAACCGCACCGCCGAAAAGCTTTTTTTTTTTTTTTTTTAGCAATGTTTTTTTCTTTTAGATGACGCTCCTGGACCACACTAGTGGCCATCACCTGATCCAAGGGAATCAGTCCCGCCCTCGTGCATACCTCTGAGCAGTCTGGCTTGGCAGACCTAAAAAACGCCCATCATATGCATAGCGGCGGCCGCCCGCCGCGCTATAGGATCGCGCCGTCATAGACGACGAAAACCTACAGGCTCTGGGGGGATGCTCGGGGGGCCCCCGAGAGGAGGCGCTCCGCGGACACAGTTGCATCGCGACAGAGCGCTCCACCGGAGGCACCCCAGCATACCCACGGGCAGCTGCGCCGTCGAGGGGAGGAAAGGCGGGGGAAGCTGACGAGCGCGTCCTCGTCAGTTCCGCATGCAGCTCGGGGACGAATGGCATTGGGGACGGCTGCGGCCTCGCGGCGGCGGCTTTGCCCAAAAACAATTCATCCATCCGTGAGTGATCGGGGTGGGCCGGAAGATTCCAGTGCAACCCGATACTCACGGCGACCCGAGAGAGCATAGCCGTCATCTCGGGATCCGACACGGGCAACAGGCGCTCCCGAAGGAGGTCGTGCATCCGCATCTTCACTTCCCGAGGAATCAAGCCCGCCATGTGATGCCGCGATCGATAACGCGTCTTCCTCTGGAGCGCCAAACGATCCAGACGGTACCCGCGAACAGGCAGACGTCTGAACCGTTTCGGCGCTCGCTGGCTACAACACTGATGCGGTGGGTGGGACCCGAGGAGCTAGCGTCGGGGGTTTGTTCCACACCGTCACCGACAGATCACCCTGGCCGCGAGCCGAAGAGCTTCCCCGGGTAGAGGAAGCTGAACGGGTAGCGGAGGCGGGGACTCTCACAGTAAGATCATTGAGTCTCGATCTAAGTGTTGAGATGGTCATATTACCACAAAAGGCACATGACTCAACCACGAAAGCTGCTTTAGCATGACGAGGCCCAGACATACAAAGCAGCGATCGTGCCCATCAGAGAAAGACGGATATCGACCGCACCCAGAAGAACACGGGCGAACCGTCTTTAAAAAGACGTGCCGCGTGTAGCTCTTTCAGAGGAGAGGAGGAAATTCACTCTTTCAGCGCCGAGGCGACCAGGGAGAAGCGCAAAGTCTGGCAGACCACTGCACAGATCGCAGGCAATGCAGAATCTCGCTGGGTACCGCCGTCACACCAACACTGAAGAGGACGCTCGTCTCGAAGAGGCTTTTAGTGATATGGCTTGTGGAGAGAAGAATGCTCTTGGCTCCGAAGCGAAAACATACTGCGGTTGCGTCTGCTTCCTCCTTTTATACCCACATGGGTGGGCGGAGTACGCTATGCAAATTCCGCAGACCCATGGCATTTTCACGCCATTGGCTCGTTGTTAAATACTCGAAGAGGATTGGCTTTCTGTGCGAAACCCCCATTCTCCGTCACTCCTTGACGTAACTCGGAGTGACTACGAAAGGGAACACTAGTTTATTAATAAACAATTCATAAGTTTCATGCATAATCATTACTTTTGCCGGTTCTTTGTGGCAAGCTATGCATGCGAGATGCGGAATAGGCAATTAAATACGCACATGGTTTCTCTCCAATTTAATTAAATAAATATATGTGATTACTGATTAGACAAATGGCTTAAATTATCTACTTCTAGTCGACTAGAAAACTAGGACTCATTTTGAGGAATGAATGAACATAAACAAACCTCTGTTCAGAGTGCCGCCGTGCTGGATTGCGTGAACGCTCATCGAATTCGAGGATTTATCGCGTTTTGGCTAAAAACAGGGCTGGCGCTTATCGCGTTTTGGAAAGAAACTGTATCTTGCGGTACATTTTAAACAAGGAAATATAGCGATTTGGCATGAAACGTTGATGGAGCAGCGAAAGGGTTCTGTCCACAGAAAATTTTCATTTTTTCCCAATTTTCGGGGCCGGGATTTTATATTTTCGGAGCTGGAGAGAAAGACGTATTTGCAATCACATCGACATTGCCCACATACAGTATGATCAAATATTGGGGGGGGGGGGGGACAAATTTTCGTTCTTTGGATATTGGGGGGGACGTGTCCCCCTGTCCCCGCATATAATTACGCCTATGGATGGGATGCGCGTTGCGCGCTACAATCTTCCGTTCATTCATCAACTGAACACAGCATAGCCCAACGGGTTCGTAAAATGAGAATTAGTTTTTGAATATGAGAATATATACCTAGCCATAAAAAATAGCCAACATTTTTAAAACTTTCTTCGTAGTCTGTTTCTTCTGCTGCTGGTTGCCGTTACTGATTCTCTGGTGTTCACGTTCAGGTCGCAATTTATTTCGTATCACACAGTTTGGGGAGAGTCAGCGGATGCGATCATGACCTAGGAAAACTTTTGGTCGCACCTTTTCAAATTTTGGTCGCATTTGCGACCAAATTGGTCGCAGTCTAGAGCCCTGCTACAGGAAGTGTCATGTTTAACACTGCTAGCATCATATTAAAATAAGCTAGCAAAACATGCTAGCAACATTCTTGAAATGTTAAACCATAATCAGCTACCAAAACATGCTAGCAACATTCTTGAAACGTTAAACCATAGCCATGTTAAATTTAATACCCAATCTGCCCCAAACATCATGTTTGTTAGGAGCCCTGCCCTGAAGACATGTACATGCCAATATTCATGTTTTATTCATAGCGCGACCAGTTGTAGCAGGAACTGTCACATATAAATGACTTTGACATAATCCTACTATAGTTACCCATCTAAATGCATATTGCCCACCGTTCACTGTTTTCCTAAGGCCTCTGTCAGTGGCCCATTAATCTCTGCTTACAGCTTTAATTAGGGGCCATGCCCTGAAGGGGATAGCCCCTATTGTATCTGTTAGTTTTCTTTTTATTATTCCGTAAATGGAAGTCTAAGGCAGCCCTATGAACCATACATAGGAAAATGATGAAATTTGGCACACTTGTGGTGATGGTTGTAAGGTTTGCCAGGCAAATCAACCGTCCGTCCCCCCCCATGGGGGTTTCTAAACCACACACACACACACTCATCCAGATACTCCAGTGAGTATCAAGTTACAAGACTTTGGAATGTGCACAACCTTTTGAGCAAAGAGGTTGGCATTCCTTTTCGTGTTTTGAAGATATTTAACGGAATATATTCAATGTGTTTCTATGTATGTGTGTTTCCCATGTCACAGTGAAATAACTTTGTTTGGTTGCAGCATAAACAGAAATTAGAAATAACTTCTTTATGCATTGTAAACATAAGTGTATATTCTGTTAAGGTAACATAGCGTTCCTTAATGTCTCCAAAATTGCTCATGGAACGGGCTATCCGAATATGCACAGAAATGTAAAGTAAAGTGTATTTTTAATGTTTTATCGCCAATGAAGATCAAACTGTTTTACTTTAAGCCTCCTGTAACACCGCCCCTCCCAAGAGGAGTGCGTGCTCTGTGAAAACAAAGAGCAATAAACCAAGAGCTCCCGCCATAAACTCCTACACATGCCCATTGGTCCAGCCACAGGATGAGGTGGAGTGTCTTCTAGGAGTATAAATGTTGAACTCCGCCCTGTGGAGGCCTCTTCCAGAAAACACATCATGTCAATCAACATGTAAACTTGTGATCTCCTCATGGAGACCCGATCCAATCTGGATCTTTTCTTTGTTAGTCAAAAAAATTCCATCTTTTCCTCAAGCGGACTGCCAAGTTCAACTCCCAGGAAAGGAAGCAGACTTTGTCGAACTACTTCATTGGGTAACGTCACCTCAAAGACTCTAGCCTCTCAAACACTCGCGCCTCGCACGTGACTCCCCACGGAACCAAAGAGCAGTGCACGCGCGCATCTAAGCCATGCGGGCCTCACGCTCACGGAGGACAAAGGATCAGCCGCTTGAAACGCGGCTAGACCACGCAGGACGTCCAAGGAACGCAGCAACACACGAGGGCCCTTTTCCACATGCAAGTAAATTAGGGTTACCCCTGTTTCAGAGCATTGAGAATGTTTTCGTGTGTCTCAGAAAGTTGGACTGTCTTAGGTGAATATAACCCTCTCTCTCTCTCTCCATGCTCTCTCACTCTCTCACTCTCTCTCTCTCTCCAACTCACTTAGCTAAACATGTTCTCATTGTCTAAACGCCCCGCGTTCGTCTTAGTTTGTGTTTTAATGTTTGTAAATACATGTATCATTGTAACATAGTAAATGCTTAAGTAGTTACCTTATTAAAGACAATTAATGCACTGACTGATTTATGGTCTGCTCATAATATAAGTCCCTGAAGTGCCGATCAAAAGCTACATGCTTTACATAACTGAAGATACCTGAAAAGGTATGTTTTATAGGTAGGAAGGCTAATTCTACTGGCCACAGAATTCGCCTTCTAAAAAAACCTATAAATTAATTGAGCTATTTGATTTTGCCTGTCTTGTAAAACGTGGTCCTGGCAATTAATAACAATTAACTTGTGGTTAATTGCCGAGACACACATGTATGCATATAGGTAAAATTGAAATAAGCCTTCCTAAATGGGAGATTTATTTAGATGTAAGACCGGTCTGATCCAAATATGTATGAATAATTATTAATTATCAATTATTAATTATGATATGCAAATTCCCCCTTCGATCAGACCGCCCTAGTTTCCTTACATTAATGGTGGAGAATGCGGGCACATTTCAAACTTGTTTATGAGCAATCAATTTCAGTCAGATGTGTATATTGTTATTTAATATTGTTTATGTAATATTTAATAGTACACGCGCGCATCGGAGTGAACGCTTGCGAACTCCCGATCTGACTGATCTGGGCACAAAGCCTCAGTCAAAGAACATTTAACATGCTGCTAAATGGTCAACATTTCAGTCACTGTTAACTGTTAAAAGTAAACTGCAGTTTCCATAGTATTAAATTTGTTCTGGCACAGATGGAAGAGAATCCTCTGCGCATAAACGACATTTTTAATAATTTTAACTCCACTGTCCGAACGAAATTCTTCGAACCGTGTGAAGACAGGATACGGTAAAACGATGCTCTTTTACTGTTCCTAAAAGGCCTTATATTATAATCGTTAGAGTAACGATAAGCTCCTGGTTGAAAAAACATTGACTTAGCTACTCAATGTATAAAACCGACAAGCATATTATCATAGGTGCTATGTGGTATATGCCTGTTGGAGCAGGAAACAGACGAGTAATTCCTGTTTTCCTTCGCACAAAGCAGCGACGAAAACCTGCGAACGTGTTTTAAATAAATATAGCACCAAAAAATCCAAAACTGAGAACATTCTAATCATTAACGTTAGTTGTGATAGATGTTATTTGGAATCTTGGAACAGACGAATAGTTCCTGTTCTCTTCTGCACAAGCAGCGACGAGTCCTGCGAAAAGTGCCTGTAAATCTAGAAAAATCCAAAACTGAAAACATTCTAATCATTAATACTAGTTATGATAAATGTTATTTGGAGTTCTGAAACAGACGAGCAATTCCTGTTTCTCTTTTGCACAGCGCAGCGAAAAAGAAAAATCCTGCCAGATGTGCTTGTAAAATATAGTACCGGAAAGAAATCCGTCGAGATTTAAAATTCCGTAATATTTGTGATTAGCGGGGAGAAGATAACAATCCAATCAGGGCTCCAGACTAACTTTTTGCCTTGGTTGCACTGGTGCGCCTAACTTTTTTATTTAGGTGCACCAACACAAAATTTAGGTGCACTCAAATTTTTTTCGTCTCGCATCACGTTTAACGCCACAATTTCAAGGTCACCTTTTTATCACGCTCCGTATATTCATATATATTATGTAAATGCTTTTAAAAAAGAATAAGATGTAGGTTTTTTGAAGCACAATTATATTGTATATAGAAATATAAATCTTTAAAAAAAATTAAAATTTAAAGTGCTGTTTTTACATTGTTCAAGTAAGGGCAGGGTATTGACACCAATTTCACAATTCGATTCAATATTGATTATTTTGGATATCAGGTACAATACATGGCAAATTTTCTCAAGGAAAACAAATCTCAACTAATGCTGTAAACTGGGAGTCAGTTGTAGCCCATATGCTTCATTAGCCTACTAATATTGAATGTAAAAATTACCTGATTTGTACACAAACACTTAAATTACACTTTTATTTATTTTTATAATAATAATGTAATATGAAATATAAACATTTAAATGGTGGCAACATAAAAGCTTGTCAGATTTTTTTTCAAACAACATGCATTAAATATTGAAAAACGTTAAAAATTATACTGAATATGTAATATGGTGCATATATTTGGCAAAATGCTGATCTAGAGTTAATTTTTCTAGCTGGCTAACGAGTTTATGGTCACTGGATTTTATTTTTTCTCTGAGGTAAATGTGACGTTACATTACATTGTTTACACGCCTTTTACTGACGTCTTTCCACGGTTGAAATGAATCACTGATTGAGCGATTCTATATGAAAGATACGGATTTCGCTAAGTTGTACTCTATCTTTTAACACACTTTCAGATGCTCGTTCATGTTTATTTCACGCTGTAAATGGTTTTATTAAGGCGGAAGAGAAGCTCATATGCGCTCCTCGCTGCTGCTTCACTTGAGCTAAGTCAGAGCGATCTCACGCCACAGCGTCAATACACTATTTATGTTCTTGAATTTCGTAAGAAAACTGACCTAATTTAAAATCTGAGACTTTGTTTCATATCAATAGTAACAAAGCACAAAGATTATTGCGATGTATTGGATGGGATGCGGGTTGCGCGCTACAATCTTCCGTTCATTCATCAACTGAACACAGCATAGCCCGACTGGTTCGTGAATTAGTTTTTGAATATGAGAATATATACCTAGCCATAAAAAGTAGCCAACATTTTTAAAACTTTCTTCGTCGTTTGTTTCTTCTGCTGCTGGTTGCCGTTACTGATTCTCTGGTGTTCACGTTCAGGTCGCAATTTATTTCGTATCACACAGCAACGGAGCATTTTACTATACGTGCAAGGAGAAAAACATTTTCGTTTGGGGAGAGTCAGCGGATGCGATCATGCGAGAACGTTAGGTGCACGGGTGCGACCTAGGAAAATTTTTGGTCGCACCTTTTCAAATTTTGGTCGCATTTGCGACCAAATTGGTCGCACTCTAGAGCCCTGCCAATCCCTCTTAATCTATCACCGGGGCAGCGGGCTGGCTGTAATACTACTACCAAACACTAGGGTGCGCCCTTGAGTGCTCTGCAGTATCAAGTTACCGCCATTGCCCTGGCTTTACCCCGCATGAGCGCAGTAACGCCCTCGTGTGGACACTGACAGCTAGGTCATTCTTTCCCCAAAATTCTCTGTTAGGAAAAATCCTACTTTCTTACTGAATTTTGAACTAGTTTCTCTAACTTTCAATGCATGTGCAATTTACAGCCTCGTTGTAGTAACATGATTTTCCGTACCTTGACTGTGTGCACTTGTTTTGAATTTGGTTCAAACCCCCATTTGAATTTAAATTCAGAATTAAGTCTTAACAGCTTCTGATTACCACTTAGGAGGAAAGCGCCCCCTTTTGGCCGGCCTCTTTCTAAGTCACCATCACCTAACATCACTGTTCTGAATGGCTCTCTCTCCCAGTTGGTTTTGTTTGGTTACTATCACTGATCCCTCACTGTAATCGTGATTGTCATCCAATATAACACCAACCTTTAATTTCCTAATCTTATTCAAATTTGGGTTGAAACAAACAAATTTCAAAGTTAAATTGAATTAAGTCTCTCATTTCCCACTGGGTATTGCTTCATGACTTTATTTCTATATTACCATTTCAAATTATTCTTAATAATTTTGATTTGGTTTTATTACTACTGTATCCTTACTAATCTAAAGGTTACTTAACCCCTATGCAGGTGCTCAATTTGAAGTGTGTTTAAATCAGTTTGAATGCAGTTCAAATCAAGCTCTCTGTCAGCCAGTTTGACCACTAGGAGGAAGTGGCCCACACCTTTAGTGGCTAAAACCCGCCACTACAGCTTGCTTCCTCCTGTGCTCTTCAGTGCTGCACTTAATGCTATCTCTTCCCTGAATGGAGGTTACTGTAGGTTATTCTGATAATTAACATTGTCATAATTTCCTTTTTGTTTATACCATAATTCTAGTAAAGCCGTTGCCTTTGATTTTTCTTCAAAAATAGACACTCAATTTGATTTAGATAAAGGAGCTTTAATTCACATTGAAGTACACGTGTTCTTCATCCTGTTTTGTGTTTGCAAGTAGAAATCTCTCTCGTGCTGTGGTGATTTTGAGTCGCCTCTACCTGGGGTCCAGCGAGCTGGTTCGTCCGATCTGCGTCACCGGCTCTGACCAAGCATGTGTCTCGGACTCTCCTGCATCTTTCCGTTGGTGCGGCCCGCAACACCGCCGGTTGTTCAAAGTCGAGTTGCTTGAGAGGGCACACCTCGGCACTAGTGTACCGAGAGTCCCGGGACACTGCTGTCATGTGTTTGTGGCGACAGAAGGACCAACTACGATGCTGTCTCTGACCAGAATGACTCATTTCACACCAGGCAAACTAGAAAAGGTATTAAAACCCATCCACTTACTATTTGCCACAGAATCTAGAGATTCCCCTGGTAATTTTAAGTGGTTGGCTTCCTCCTCCTCTCCGAGCCACAAACCGGCTCCAAACAGGCTTAGGCCTCCTCTTCCCCTTTCTAACACTTCTTGGGTACTATTACCATGTATTGGGCATTTCTCGCGGACCTCCTTCCCTGATCTTTGAACATGGTTAGTTTGCAACATGTCCTTCCAGATGTTTTGTTTTTCCTTATTTGTATGGTGTCCTTTAAATCTGTTAAAAATAAAATATTTGTTTCCCTCTATCTCCTCTGGAAAGACATTAATTTTATGTTTTTTGAAAGGTAGCCTATCTTCTCTTGTTTTTTTTTTCTCAGCCATTTTGTCAGCCTGTATAGGTGTTTTATATCCATATAGACTTGTCTTGATTTCTAATCCACAACAGATGACGATTATTAGGTTAAACGTTCAGAATACGACTCCATATAAGGTTATATTTCAGGACTTCGCGAATGGATAGCGACGCTTAAGTAGCACGTAGAACGCCGCGCGTTCATGGTGAGTGCTTTTTTGGGAAACGCACGTGGAATTGCTGCGATCTTTCGTAACCTTGCACGTAGAGAGCGCTCTTAAGAGCTAAGATACATCGTTATCGGGAAACCCGGCCCTGGTGTTGGTGTGACGGCGATATCCAGCGAGTTTCACATTGCCTGCGATCTGAGCAGTGGTCTGCCAGTGTGTGTGTCTCTCCCTGGTCGCTTCAACATCTGGGGAGTTTCCTCCTCTCACTGAAAGAGTGTGCACGCGGCACGTCTTTTTAAAGACGATCTGCCCGTGTATTCTTGAGTGCGATATTCTGATGAGTCAGCTGATGGGCGCGAGCGCTGTTTGATGTGTTACTTGCGCTTTGCGCTTTGACACTTGCGTTTCAGATCGTTAAAATAGGGCCCCCTATTTTAACGATCTGAAACGCAAGTGTCAAAGCCAGGCTGATCTCATGAAGTAGCGTGTGTATGACACGCCAATTCGTATTTGCATTTTTGGCGTGTTATGAAGACGCATAATCGCTTTTCAGCGTGTTTATGAACGCCGTTGACTTAACGTTATATAAATATAGGACTTACCTCAACCCCGTCCCTAAACTTAACCGTCACTGGGGTTAATAGCATTTATGACTGTTCCCTTACCATCCTATTGAAAAAAAAGATATGACTTACCTCAACCCTATCCCTAAACTTAACCGTCACTGGGGTTAATGGCATTTATGACTGGACATTTGACGCGCGTGTTCTGACACGCGGGATGACGCGGACGTTAATGGCGTAGACATACACGCATACACGCGGATACACGCGAATAGCTCAAAATGCGTAGAAATAATACGCCACTTGACTCGAAAGTGGCGTGTATGTTTACGCAAAAGTCATGATGTCATGTTGTCAAAGCGCATAGCGCAAGTAACTTTGTGGGCGGGTCCCGGCGCTATTGCTATTTTCCCGGCGGGATAAATGCCTCTTGCGCCTGGCGCAAATCTAAAAGAGGTTGGTCTGAAGTAGCTTCATTATTCATAGGTGTGGTTTGGGCGTAACGTGAAATAAACCAATCCGAGCGCCATCCAACATACCCTTAGAACAGGAGCGCATGTTGCATGACGGATTGTTATTATAACGGCGGGTTTACCAGGCGCGCGCCAGGGGCGTTCACAGGAGATGAGACTGACGTTCTTGTCAGGACAGTGAAAGACAGAAGTGACTTTATATGGGGATGGGAGAAACTCTCGCACATCAGCGTCAGTTAAACATTATAGCCTATAGGTATGTTTCTTGCCACTATTGGGCAAACAGGTCTGATCCTTTAGTACTACAATTAGCCTTAAAAAATGGGTAATTCGGTTTTTTCATCTTCATGTAAACCACAATGATTTCCCTCATGTGTTAATATTTTTCCTTGTTATAATGTATGATTTGCAAAAATAAAAACTACTGCATCTATGTTGATGAGAGAATCAGTGTATGCGTGTTGGGTACCCGCTACATTATGGGCAAGCATGCGCGCTTAAAATAGCATTATGAACAACGCGCAACGCGCCACTGACTTTAGACCAGTTTTTTTCTGGTCAGTGGCGCAATTGTGTTCTGGAAGTGTAAAATAGCACCAGAGAATATTTGCGCCGACACACGCCTCCTTTTTGCGCCGATCTGCCCAGGGAGCGCAAGTTCATTTCGTAGTTTACCGACGTGCGTCTGTGGAGAGGAAAATCCCGCTTTGCGCGCGTGCAAAATATGAATGAGACATGCGTTTGTGTATAAAGTCATTTGCGCCGGGTGCAAGATAGGGCCCTAAAGGCATAATCTCATTCACTCTGAATTTAGCTTGTGTGGAATCCTTTGCATCTTTATATTCTGTAGACGTATGTTATTTGTGGAATTCCTGTACAGCATGTGTAACATGTTTAATCCTTTCTTTTTTTTACATTTCAGTTTATGGACACACTTTACATTTTTGTTTTCTCTTTTATAATTCCCTTTAGGGTCCACCTGGCCCAAGAGGTGACAAGGTAAGAACCCTTTGAACACTTTTTACATCAACAATCACATTTCTCATATTAGCTTCACAAAAAATAATAATAATATCACATAATATGATTTTCTATGGTTTCAAAGGTGACAGTTCGAATGTCAGGGAAGGTTTTTTTTTCTCTTTTATTATTATTATTATTATTTTTTTTTTTAATAAACATGGATTAGCAATATTATTAATAATTTTCGGCAGAATGTTCCAAGTCAAGGCCAATATTGAAGAAGAAATGAAGAACAAATGGGTGTAAATTTGCAGGTGCTTTTGAATTTGATCTGGTAGTTTAACTCACCCGTGCATACTGTTAGAAAACTTGGTTACACTTTACTTGAAGGGGTGTGGATATGACTGTCATGACACCTTAATAATCATAACTGACAATATGAAGGAGGTTTCATGCATGTTTATAACATCTGTCATTAAGTGTCATTTGCTCAGTTATGACATTTTTAATGCAAATATGACATTGTTTGAGATGTCTTTGTCCAGATCATCCAGGTGGATGCTGCACATTGGTGGTGGTTGAGGAGACCCCCCCCCCCCACTATTTAAAGCGATTCGAGTGCCGAGAAAAGTGCTATATACTGTAAATGTAATGAATGAAGCATTACATTCATTATGCTTCATTCATTACATTTACAGTATATAGCTGTTACATTAATTACATTCATTACATTATTATACTGTAAATGTAATGAATGTAATGAAGCACTATTTCTACTTCTCTAATTCCAGTTATAAGCAGTCTGATCAAATACCAAATGATTTCTTCACTTTGTTCATAATTAGATTTCAGAAAATTAAAAATGGATTCCATTGGAGCTTTGCAGTCAATCACTGCACACGGAGGGACCCTGACCTCAAGGCTCATTTTGTAATATCTAATCCACATTGCGTTTCATTAAAGCTTTCCTGGCAGCCCCCAAGCTCAAGTTTTATCAAGTAGGTAGGCAGCATCTTCAGGGGCTGTGTGATTTGATTTTGGAACCGAGTTGAGTATTCATGCCTCAACATAAACCTCATTCTTTTTATCCGCAAAAAACGTCTCTGGTTACGTATGTAACCTTAGTTCCCTGAAGGGAACGAGACGCTGCGTGTAATCGCAATGAGAACGCCTTTGCGTGTGTGCGTATGAAGCACGAATGAAATCAGTCCAATGGCGAGACGGAACGTCATAGGCGGGGTGACGTATCGACCAGGAAACTATAAAGCACACCAAACACACAAGCGCGACAGCTTCTGAAAAGACTGAAGCAAGTGCTCACGGGCATGCTGGGAGTATGGCGTGGACACGCAGCGTCTTGTTCCCTTTAGGGAACTAAGGTTACATACGTAACCAGAGACGTTCTCATTCAGGGAACTCGAGCTGCGTGTGGGAACGCTAATACCAACGCCACCATGCGAGCAGGTGTCCGTAGTGTGAGATCACAAACCACATTCTGACAAAAGCACCTGGGCTCCTGGAGTGGAGCTAAAGTTAAGATGGTAGAACTTCACAAATGTGTGCGGGGAAGACCATCCCGCTGCATCACAAATGTCACCAATAGGAACTCCTGACACTGGTGCCTTAGAGGCAGCCATACCCCGAGTAGAATGGGCACGGACAGCCAAAGGGGAAGGCTGACCCGCCGACTCGTAAGCAAGCGAGATGGCCTCGACCACCCACTTGCTTAGCCTCTGCTTCGATGCCGGACCACCTCTCTTAGGAGGTCCAAAACAGACAAACAGCTGTTCAGATTTTCTCCACAGGGCAGCTCTGTGGACGTAGGCATCCAGGGCCCTCACAGGGCAGAGCAGATTTAACCTCTCCTGGTCTGGAGTCCGGAATGGAGGAGGACAGAATGCCTGCAGGATGATAGGCCTGACGACGTTTGTCTGGACCTCAGGAACGTACCCCGGTTTAGGGAGGAGAAAAGCCTTCGCCATACCCGGAGCAAACTCAAGACACGACGGAGAGGCCGACAGAGCCTGAATATCTCCTATCCTCTTCAGGGAAGAGATGGCTAGGAGAAAAATGGTCTTTAGCGTGACGAATTTTTCGGAGACATCTTCAATGGGCTCAAATGGAGCTTGGCAGAGCCCCTCCAGAACGACCGCAAGGTCCCGAGTCGGTACCCTCGTGCGCACTGCTGGCCTTAGCCTCAAAATACCACGCAAGAAACGGATTACCAGTGAGTGTCTCCCGAGAGAAGCTCCACTCAAAGGGACATGGTACGCTGACAGCGCTGCCACATACACCTTCAGCGTGGAGTGGGATAACCTTGTGGAGAAACGCTCCTGAAGGAATTCCAGCACCGCCGAAACCGGACAGTTAACTGGGTCCAACTGGTGCTCTCCACACCAAGATGTGAACATCTTCCACCTCAAGGCATATAACTTCCTTATGGACGGAGCTCTGGACTGGAGGATGGTCTCTACGACCTCGGTCGAGAGACCTGTGTTAGAGGTTAACAGTCAAAGGACCCAGAACCAGACATGAAGAATGAAGACCCGGAGTCAGAATTAAAAAAAATTAAAGAAAATTTTACTTAACATAGTTTGCCATTTCATCAGCAGAAGTCAGCTTCAAGACTCACTCAGGAGTTCGTAGGCCGCCCCTTACAGTTACAAAGATCACAGCAGTTATACCATTTTCAAGGTCTAAGATACGTCATTGCTTATACGTTGAATGATTCTCATTGGCTAAGAAATAGATAAACACAGTAATTTTCCTAACATATACAGATAGACAAAGCATATCTCCATCGATGATGCATCTGACATTCAGAGGCACGTCATGACCTTCCAGGTCACAGATTGTCCAGAACAACAACTCAAGTCAATCTCAAATAATGACAGTGGTTCCTTAACCTGCAACTGGAGTAAGACTTTAACAAAGAAATGGTGCCTTAAACTATTTGCTTCAATGACCCCTTTATGTTTTAACACTCATACATAAACCAAAATCCCTTTCCCTATTATTTTCACTGTTACCGCATTCACATAGGACACTAGCAAATAAGAGCTCCTATCAAGGCTGAAGAGAGTCTGAGCGGCTTATTATCAGTTAAAGGGGACATATCATGCAAAATCCACTTTTTTAGCCCTTAAATGCATTTTGTTGTATATTTGGAGTGTTTATAAGTACAGAAAAGATGAAATTATTCTCTTCAGATGCTTTGTTTATATCTTTATATTCTGTTTTGGTCATATTTTTCAACCTGTTCAGATTTTTCTGTTTTCTATGACGTTTTTTGAACAATAACGTCACAGGATTTGCAGCGGAACTGCCAAATTAGGACATTGACTACCGGTCCAACACTTCGAGCAATCCGCCATTATTATTTCTCGCTCCAATTTTGTAGTCCGAGCTCAATGATGCAGAAGTTACGAGAGGGCAAGTCAAAATGTTCGGTTGTTGGATGTAGCTGCTAGTGACCTGAAGCACTTGAAGGATTCCCACTTCAACAACCTCCGCCAGTAACGTTATAACTTACAGAAGGGTTTGCCGATTGACTTTGTTTGAATGAGGGGTAACGTTAACGTTAAATTCCTTCTATCTTTGGAGAAAACGAACAGAGCATTTCGATAAGCTGTAAATATCGTTAATAAAAATAAAGTACTTTAACACGTGGTGGTCAAGGTTTAGCAGTACCTTTGTCTTTCTTTGTTTTTGTTTTGAAGTAACGTTACACGTCTGCAGTATTGTTCTTGAGTTTCATGGTCATTTAGCTGCTTTTCTGATGCTTTTCTAAACGTATCATATTATCAATACAGATTGTTTGTGGTAAGATTAGACCGTCAGTGTGCTTGTTTTAACAAGAGAAATAGTCGACTTTCACTAATAACACAAAACAGTTAACTCACATACCAATACATCCATATGAAGACGTTGTTCTGCAGGTTCGTCGTTGTCTTCTCTTTATCAACTCGCTCGAATATGTAAGGCTTGATGGACAAGTCTTCTGTTGTTGACGTTTTATTAACGTGTGAATAAAAATGTTCTTTGAAGGTATCGTATATAATCGTATATCTCTAATCAAACTACAATAATGGCCGAACGCAGGGATGTTGAACCGAACGTGAACTCAGCGACCTGGAGAGCGGGCGGGGTATGACGCATCTCCTTTTTATTTAAAGGGGCAGCTTTGAAACGGGTTGCTCAAAGACGCACATCAGAAAAGGGGTAGAAAAGGGGCTTGTGGAGCTATAATAATGAGGAATTCAGACCCAAGTATTGCAGTTATGTTTTATATAGACCAAAACGGTATGATTTATATGTAAAAATGAATGATTTAAAAGCATGATATGTACCCTTTAAGTGTACCAAAACATAATGGTAAAACATTCACTCGTTTGGGAGAAAAACAGATAACATTTGCTCCTCAGAAAGCAAATATAATAAAAGAGTATATTTTAATAAAACTATTAAAGTTCAATATAGCAATGCTCAATATAGCTTGACCATCGGTACAGAGAAGTATCATATGTGTTGGACATGTGTTCACAACGCCTTTAGGATCCATAAACCTTTCTCCTGAGACCAGAGAAAGAGAAAAATGGCCTTGTGTACCTAAAAGAAGCTGGTTACTTACATCAGCATGCATTTAAGAATATGATTTCACAAGCAAAAGCAAAATAAAATATATATATAAATATAGCTGCGAGCAGCGATTGCGGGCCCAAGCCGGTGGCACCGCAACCCCGGTGCCACCATAGGTAAAAATTAGGTAAAAATTAGTTACCTAAAGGCACCGGGATGGCGGTACCGCCGGCTTTGGCCCGCAATCGCTGCTCGCAGCTATATTTATATATATATATATATATATATATATATAAAGCCGGTGGCACCGCCACCTTGGTGCTTTTAGGGTTATTCTACTTGACATGCAAAAACATAACCCCCGCTTTGACTGTCAAAAAGAAGTGTGCTGAAGAGCTTGCATCAGTGAAGGCTCTGCAAAAGTGCACATTGAGGGCACATTTTAACCACAAAGTATGCGTGAGCAACCTTCTGAAAGGTCAGGTGTACATCCAGGTCTACATCTGTACTGTGTTTACATTATAGTATTTAGGAATGCGCCGATCCGATACTCAGGATCGGTATCAGCTCCGATACTGCCATCTTTGCCGGATCGGGTATATTTACACCACTTTAATCAAACCACTCTTCTTTAAAACATTATGATGTGATTTTTTTCACATGTATTTTATTACTCTTATTGAGCTATTTTGTCCACACACAGGACTCACTGCCAATCGTACGTGCTCACATCATTCTCTTTCTGTGAAAGCTGTATACTGCACTCACCAGTTTTCACTCTACAGCTATTGACCAGAGCACTGAAATTATTTCTCACTTACACTACAATCAAATGGATTTTCTCACACATTTTGCGTTAGTCCTCCGCATGGCATTTTATTATTTTCTGCGCAGCTTCAGAAGTGCATGCACACAGCCTAGAACACATGACACGCACACACAGTCACGAGAGAGGCGCGATCGAATGTGTGTTTGTGTGCGAACAATGGAAACTCCTTTTTGTTCATACAGGAAAATATTCAGACTAATGTCTTGTGGGAGCAACAGAATACATGCAACGGCATTATGTAATCAGGATACAAAAATCTAGTGAGTTACATTAAAAAAGTAGTAATCAGATTGTAGTTACTTTTTGAAAAAGTATATAGTACTTAAAGCCATTTAATATAAAGTGGGACCCTTTTTTATGAAATAATTTGTAACTGTATCGGAATACATTTTTAAAGTAACCCTCCCAAGCCTGGTCTTGTGTGGACGTCCGTTACTTTCACTTTTTAAGTTAGCGATTTTTAAGGCCCCAATCCTACTGTATTACCTATTATACTGTATTGCCAACTGTATTAATGTGTGGATATTGATCCAATAGTTCTACCTAATTTTGAACACAAGAGGGCAGTATAGCACTATGAATGATATTTTTCTTTTTTGACTAAACCATTCTGTCTGTTTTTAAACTTAAACATAATTCTTAAATTAAAAAAAAGGAATAAAATGGCTATAGTTCCAATATTGGTATAGTCTTATACAGTGTTGGGGTAGTTACTCAAAAAAGTAATTAGTTACTAGTTACTTCTGTAAATTGTAATGAGATTACTTTACTAGTTACTGCGTTGGAAAAATAACTTCACTACTCATTACTTTACTTTCCTGTTTCTTAATTTACCGTGTAGCCTACATGGACAAACATCATATCAGTTTTTGCCCTATCATCACTTTATTGTAAAAATGTATACAAAATGACATGAAAGAACAATATCCCTGTCTGCACAAATAAATATGCCGCACTGTAAAATTCACAAACAAAATGGGGTTCAAAATTCAAAATTTTAAAATGGTGTTTATCACAGAAGTTTCAAAACAGGCTGGGAGAATAAAACTCTTCTCCTGAGAACAAAACCAGCTTTTTAGTCGACTCATGGTAATAATAATAATTTTAAAAAAATAAAAGATGAACCCTGCAACAATCCTGTTCATTTCGTTTTCCAAGACTTTCGAGCCTTGTTTTTACTTGACGCGTCCGAACGAGCGGAAAGGTGCGCGCGGCAAACACCGCACGCGATGCCGCATCCGAGGATGAACGACAAGAAGCCGAACCTGCACCGAACATGGAGCCTACATCGCCGCAACGGCACCCAGTTTGCGCATCTAAATCAGTTATTTATGTTTAGAAAATGAGCCTAAGATCCATGTTTTATAAAATGTCCACGAAACTTAATGAAATGTTTAGTGAAATTAGAAAATAGAGATCGTTCATTTAGTTCTTTAGCCTAGCCTATATACATGTTTTTATATCGACATATTTTGTTCTAATGTCACAAATAATAATCTTAGGATTTACTATAGCCTACATTTCACTCAAATATTTTTGTGCTTTCGAGCAATAAACTGAAAGTAATGTGAATATTGCCATTTGTTGAAACCCGTCTCTCTCTCTCCACTTCCCTCTCTCTCACACTCAAATCGGTCTCTATGGCAACGGCGCGCACGCACCACTAGACGGAACTCTCCACACAGGCAAACACGGCTTGGGTAACGCAGGAAAGCGCGTTCCTTTATTATAGTAAAGTAGTGTAGTTACCAATATTTTCAGTGTAATGCGTTACTTTACTTACCCAAACTCGTTTGTAACTCGTTACCCCCAACACTGGTCTTATAGAAAATAAATGGTGAATAATAACATTTTTAATTCCTCATCCAATCATCCTTTTGTTATGGATCAATATCATAGCTAGAGACGTAGAAAAGGGCTGCACGGTTTTGCAATAAATAATAATAAATAAAATAAAATAAACATATAAATATTGTAATTGCAATTAAATTAGATTTGTGTGGCAGCTGCATGTACAATTATTATTATTAATAATAATAACATTAATAAATATAGCTGCAAGCAGCCATTACCGGGGCCAAGCGCAAGAAGCGGCAACATATGCCAAAATGGCAAGGAGTGGCAGAACAACTGCAGCAAGGAGCAATTAAGGGCATTTTGAGAAAACTTTGGGCAAATGGCTAAAAAAAATCACATAAACATTGACTTATAAGATGATTTAATGGCTTATCACTTTCGAACAATAGGTGGCGCAGTTACGAAATAGATGTGATGTGGTGAGAGTGAGGTGACAATGACACATGCAAAGTTTGGTGTCAAAATCTGAAGGCATTGCAGAGATAAAGCCTAAATAGTCATTTTGGCTGCATGCCTCAACTTTGATGCTGTGGTATACAAAAACGGTTTTGTCTATCGTCACGCAATCCATAACTTTTAGTCGGCACGGTCTGGAGATGATATGATTCAATTTTCGTGATAATCGGACACACGGTCTAGGAGGAGTTCGAAAAAGAAGGTTTTTCAAAGAAATAAAGATGGCGGACAGGAAGTTTGGCTGATTATGGAAAACCTGATATCTATGTTTTCGGCATAACCCAAGGAATCTATTAAGATCAGTTTCATTGCAATTGGCAAATTTATTCAAAAGATATTAGCATTTTCAGAAATTAATTATAACATTTGACCAACAGGTGGCGCTGTCTCAAAATCTTTTTAGTACCTTCGGGGCATGCTGCTTATGGCACAAACTGAGTTTCGTAATATTACACCAATGCATTTGTTTAATATAGCATTTAAATCACAAAACTGTATTGAAGTCAATGGGAATTTCACGTTTTGTTCTATTATAGCGCCACCAAGAGGCTCAGTCTTACAATTATTTTTTATGTGTCCTCAGAGTGACCCCATACATATGTGTGTCAATTTTGGTGAAAATATCTCAATTCGCTTCCGAGTTATAAACATTTATTTGAAGAAACACGTAAAAAATGACCGACACATGTCTTTGTTTGAATTTTACTACCCCTTACTATCAATATTTTTGCATTTGGGCATTAGCGTAAAGTTAACAAGCTATGATTGCGTGTTTATGGTGGTGGTTTCGTCTCGATCGGAACAGCGGTTTCGAAGATATCGCCAAGTGTTTTTTTCGCGCTAAATCGCTACGCTACACCAACCGTAAGACGAAACCCAACATATTTGGTATCGTTGGACTCGGCAACGATTCAGGACATCAAAAAGATGACTCCCTTGAAAATAAGTGTACCACACCCAAAGTTATAAGCGTTTGAAAAAAAAAGTTCACCACTAGGTGGCGCTGTTTCGAAACTTCTCAGGCTCCTTTAGGGCATCGTACTGATGAACCATACCGAGTTTCGTAACAATTCGTTCATGCGTTCAAAAAATACAGCATTTTAGCACATAATTCAAAATGGCCGACAGTCAAAATGGCCGATCTGGATAAATTTGATATCAGTCGACTCGGCATGACGCCCTGAATCTAACGAGACCAAGTTTATGATTTTTGGACAAACCGTTCAGAAGTTACGAGCAAAAATAGCCATTTTTCATATCTCCGGACCACTAGGTGGCGCTGCGCCGATACGCTGCATGTAGCCTCAGGTCATGCTTGTGACGACACATACCAAGTTTGGTCTGAATACGATGAAGCGTTGCGGAGATACAGCCTTACGTCTGTTTTCGCAAGCGCTACGTAAAATTAGTTTGTGCGTTTATCGAAAACGGCTAATCGAATCAACTTGAATTCCATAACTTTTTGTTAGGACTGCCTGGAGATGATCCGGTGCGATTTTGGTGAAAATCGGACAAACGGCCTAGGACGAGTTCGCAAAAGTAGTTTTTTTGGACAATTCAAAATGGCGGCCATCTTTTATGACGCAAAATGACGTCATAGGGTGCGATCAAATCGGCATGAGCTCAGGAACAAGAGGAAAAAAGAATTTCGTTGATAGGTCTTACGGTTCAAACGTTATTAGCATAATAAAAGTGAAACTTTGGACAGTTGGTGGCGCTAGAGGGAATGAGTTAGAGACACCAAAATTGGTGTATTTAATGGTGGGACTGTCCTCTATCAGAATGTCAAACCAAAACAACTTTCCCGCAAAGCGGTCTATGGGCTGCCATAGACGCCCAGTCGGAAGAAGAATAATAATAATAATAAGAACCGGAACAGATACAATAGGTGCCTTTGCACCTTCGGTGCTTGGCCCCTAATAATACAAATGAGCTTAGAATAAAAATTTAAATGGTTTATTACATTAAAAACAGGCCATATTTTTAATAAATAAATAAGCTATCATTCATAGTGCACTAAATTTTAAACATTTTAAATTACAACATTGTTTGTGAAAGTCCAACAAAGTTAAATGTATACTCAAACCTGAAAAGTTGTGTGGCTCCATTTTCATTTGATTATCATTGTGGCAGCAGTTGAAACACTGTGTTACAACTAACCCCGCTGTGTATTACATATTTTAAACCTAGCTAACAGTCGCTAGGAATTACTGACATGTTTCAAAACGGTGCTGTGTTTGAGCCAACAAGACAGTGATTAAGGCAATATAAAGTTAGATTTGGACGCGTATACATCCAACCCGGAAACAGAAAAAAATCTACGATGAAAAAATTTACTTTCATGATGTCAAAACACTCTTTGTCCATTATCTTCACGAAATATAATCAAAACGTTCCGCAAATTCGCGGGAGACCGTCTTCTGGCAGCAAGAGAAAAAGAGCGGAAAGACAGCCGGCTAGATACTGACAAACTTTGTAAAATGTCCGTGTTACATTTAACCCCGCGTTAGGCCTACCTTCATCCCCGCGCTCCCCTATTCTGTAGCTCCTGGCAGTGATGTTTCACCTCATGAAATATAGTTTATGTTCACATTTATGACACAGACAGTAGATAATATTATGTTCACATTTATGACACAGACAGTAGATAGGCTTCTGCCAGGCACTTTCAGGGATACAAATCGAAAAAATATGTATAGTCTATATGTGCATATTTATATGAAAAATACTCCTTTTTTCACGTCAACTATGTGCTATGGTCATTAAATGGCTTTCCTTTTCACTTAAGTCCAGCAAATAATTCATTTATTTTAACACATTTGGTGGCATCTGCCAGTTATTGTCGTTGTTATGAAGTACAGTCGTATGTTTGCATAATTCATTTTGAACACTATAATGCTTTCAAAATCTGAGGTAAATTATCCGTTATGGCTTGTGGCACAGTGACCTATTTTTAACTAAAAATAAATAATGTGTACTCATAACCAGTGTAATTTCTTCATTCTGTCAGCCGCGACGTCGCAGAAATAGGAACCGTTTCTAAATTAGAAACTTCGCATGTCGCCGTCGCGTATGGTTAGGACAAAAACTCTGATTTATTAACATGGAAAATATACCTTTTATCGCGTGTCGCGGCGTCGTGTGTAGTTAGGACACGGTGTAAGCGGCCGCTTCTCAAGTCTAGAATCTGAACTTGATTCCGATTGGCCAGTGTCAGACAGTCAGACCTGTCAGTCTCGCAGCTCGCGTCAGCTTCATGCGGCTTCATGAGAGAGACGCATAAGTCCGGAATTGGACAATTTAACAATATACTTACGATAGAATATATTTTCAATTAATAATGATTTAAAAACAAAATACATAACGCGCCGGGCCGCCGGCCCAACCAGAGCGCGGCCCACCAGGAATCTCCCGGTAGTCCCGATGGCCAGTACATGCCTTAGTATCTTTAATATATTTTCATAATTTTGAAGAAGTTTGGTGTGGGAATAATTAAAAATTACTTAAGAGGGGGGAAATAAAAATGTAAAGGCTGGTTTTGCAAAACATTCACATACAGACTGAAACAACCGACTTCCTGTTTTGCTGGCTTAAAGTTGCTTGGGCTAATGAGATCTATAAGTGTACCGAGTTTAATATTATTATATGCAAGTGTGTTTGATTTATGGACCCAATTTTCAGACCAAGTTAATGGACCAAGTTAATTTAATTAATGAATTATATAAAACTATTGTCAATGCACTACAATTAAACTGGCTATGTGCCTTTACTTATAAAAAAATAAAATAAAAACTTATTTAAAAAATCCCAGGCTTAAGAAATGTATTTTATTTATGCTGGCCAGACACACAGCAGTTAAATGGTTAATTAAGCCCCCTCTCCCTGCTAACACACACACACACACACACACACAGACACACACAGACAGGCAAAGGCTCAGACATATGCTCAGAGGGAGTATGACTACATTCAAACTAAAATATCTGACTTTCTGTGGGTCCTAGCTATTGAGTGTGAATTAGAAAGTTGTCCGGCTCGAAGAGTACAATATACATACCAATTTTTGTAACTGTAGATAAAACTAACAACCCCACTTTTGTCAAAAGGTGGCGCTACTGAGCCCTCACCACGCCCGTTTCTGAAACTTTGCATGTGTCTACTGGCTAATAAATGTGATGTGTCTGTCGAGTTTCATGCAATTTGAAGCATGCTAAGGGTCTCAAAAGCATCCTAAAAGAATGGTAAAGTTTAATGCGCCGCCACGGAAACAGTTTCAAAGATATCAAGAATCCATTCACAGGTCTACATCTGCCGTGTATTTACATTATACAGATGAAGATTGAAGCAAATCGGGTTAAAATAAGAGGGTGATTTCAAAGCATTTTGAAAGTGACACACTTCCTGCTGCCAGTTGGTGGCGCTATAACTTTGACACACAATAGTCACATCCATGTGATCGTCCTCTTGCAGCGAACACACTCCTGAAGTTTCATCAAGATCGGTTGATGTATGCTGAAGTTATGACACACTTCCTGTTTCACGTTTCTCACCATAATTTTGTTTCCTCGCCACAGCCAAACCGTTCAAGATATCAAAAATCCCCTCGCAATTTTTGATCCTCTATGTCTTGACTTCAGGCTGACCGAGTTTCGTTCCATGCGGATGAATGCTCTAGGAGGAGTACATTAAATTCCATTGCATCCGTTTTAAAAACAACCGTAAATATCTGACTTCCTGTTGGGCTGGGGTAAAAAGTAAAAGCGCGATGTATATATGAAACAATGAGATCGACATGTGTACCGAGTTTCATATTATTACATGCAAGCGTGTTTGATTTATGGACAAAGTGTTCAGACCCTGTTCCAGGGGGCGCTGACGAGCCGCCCTGCCGCGCCCGTGTACCAGCTTCAGCCCGGCTCTGATGGCCGCGGGTTCTGACCCGTGTGTAAAGTTTCAAGAGTTTTTGAGCATGTTAAGGGCCCCGAAAGTGCCCGAATAGTCGTTAGAAAAAATAATAATAAATATAGCTGCGAGCAGCGATTGCGGGCCCAAGCCGGTGGCACCGCAACCCCGGTGCCTTTAGTTACCTAAAGGCACCGGGATGGCGGTACCGCCGGCTTTGGCCCGCAATCGCTGCTCGCAGCTATATTTATATATATATATATATATATATATATATATATATAAAGCCGGTGGCACCGCACCCTTGGTGCTTTTAGGGTTATTCTACATGACGTGCAAAAACGTAACCCCCGCTTTGACTGTCAAAAAGAAGTGTGCTGAAGAGCTTGCAGCAGTGAAGGCTCTGCAAAAGTGCGGATCGAGGGCACATTTTAACCACAAAGTATGCATGAGCAACCTTCTGAAAGGTCAGGTGTACATCAAGGTCTACATCTGTACTGTGTTTACATTATAGTATGTAGGGATGCGCCGATCCGATACTCAGGATCGTTATCAGCTCCGATACTGCCATCTTTGCCGGATCGGGTATATTTACACCACTTTAATCAAACCACTCTTCTTTAAAACATTACGATGTGATTTTTTCCACATGTATTTTGTTACTCTTATTGAGCTATTTTGTCCGCATAAAAGATTCACTGCCAATCGTACGTGCTCACATCATTCTCTTTCTGTGAAAGCTGTATACTGCATTCACCAGTTTTCACTCTACAGCTATTGACCAGAGCACTGAAATTATTTCTCACTTAAACTACAATCAAATGGATTTTCCCACACATTTTGCATTAGTCCTCTGCATGGCATTTTATTATTTTCTGAGCAGCTTCAGAAGTGCATGCACACAGCCTAGAACACATGACACGCACACACAGTCACGAGAGAGGCGCGATCGAACTCTGTGTGTGTTTGTGTGTGAACAATGGAAACTCCATTTTGTTCATACAGGAAAATATTCAGACTAATGTCTTGTGGGAGCAACAGAATACATGTAACAGCATTATGTAATCAGGAAACAAAAATCCAGTAACTGTATATTATTACAGTGAGTTACATCAAAAAAAGTAATCAGATTGTAGTTACTTTTTGAAAAAGTATAAAGTACTTAAAGGCATTTAATATAAAGTGGGACCCTTTTTTATGAAATAATTTGTAACTGTATCGGAATACATTTTTTAAAGTAACCCTCCCAAGCCTGGTCTTGTGTGGACGTCGTGAAATTAGAAAATAGAGATCGTTCATTTAGTTCTTTAGCCTATATACATGTTTTTATATCCACATATTTTGTTCTAATGTCACAAATAATAATCTTAGGGTTTACTATAGCCTACATTTCACTCAAATATTTTTGTACTTTCGAGCAATAAACTGAAAGTAATGTGAATATTGCCATTCAGGGCTGGACTGGGACAAAAAATCAGCCCTGGACACTTCATCCAGACCGGCCCACTATGCAAACACACACACACGTGCATTAATCTATACGTGCATTAATCTGCATGTAAAATTACTGATTAGATTTTATTTACTATCAAAACCAAGAAAAAACTATTAAAATAATAAACAAAGGGAATGGAAATGATTTTATAAGGCTTTATTGTAAATAACTGGTCTGAATTTATGTGCCACTTAATATTTTAATAGAATATTCTTAGGCTATACTACATATATTTCATGAAGTGCAACATCACGGTGAGGACCTACAGAAATATATATTCTGTAGCTCCTGGCAGTGATGTTTCACCTCATGAAATATAGTTTATATAATATAGCATAAGAATATTCTGTTACAATATTATGTTCACATTTATGACACAGACAGTAGATAATATTATGTTCACATTTATGACACAGACAGTATAGGCTTCTGCCAGGCACTTTCAGGGAGACAAATTGAAAAAATATGTATTTATGTGCATATTTATATGCAAAATACTCCTTTTTTCACATCAACTATGTGCTATGGTCATTAAATGGCTATCCTTTTCACTTAAGTCCAGCAAATAATTCATTTATTTTAACACATTTGGTGGCATCTGCCTCAAGTTATTGTCGTTGTTATGAAATACAGTCGTATGTTTGCATAGAATTCATTTTGAACACTATAATATTACATGCTTTCAAAATCTGAGGTAAATTATCCGTTATGGCTTTTGGCACAGTGACCTATTTTTAACTAAAAATAAATAATGTGTACTCATAACCAGTGTAATTTCTTCATTCTGTCAGCCGCGACATCGCAGAAATAGGAACCGTTTCTAAATTAGAAAAAACTTCGCATGTCGCCGTCGCGTCTGGTTAGGACAAAAACTCTGATTTACATGGAAAAGATACCTTTTATCGCGTGTCGCGGCGTCGTGTGTAGTTAGGACATATTGTACTGTAACGGTAGTCGATACGCGTTCTTCTGATCATTAAAAAGAATGAGGTTATACTGACAGATGAATAGGCTACGCTCAGTTTATCAAATACGCTCAGTTTATTAAATGTCTCTTGCAAACTATGAAGAGACAATGATGAATCAATACACACTGACATGGCGATGCTGGACTGATTCTTTATTTACACCATCATACAGTAATTTTGTCGGTTGTTTATTACAGATATTAGCATGCATTTTATTGATCATCAGCTAATTTCATCAATAGACATCAATAAGAGAGAGTGGCAACAGCCCTTGTAAGAGTCAAGAGATCATTTCTTTCTTTACTTGAAGATGATTGTGTAGATGATTAAGCGTCTCTGACTTACTTTCACTTTTATTTGCGATGTTTGCACGTTGGTTTGATGCTCAGCTGCTGCTTATCTGCGGTGGTGATGCGTGTCGCAGTAGCGCCGACATGTCTGACTATACAGCCTGTAAACGCTCTCACTCGTTTATTTTTTAGCATTTTTGGGAGGAGTAAAATATACATGTGTGATATCAACAACCAGATTGCGTTTACACGTAAAGATCCGAACACAATGCGAGCCAGACTACCTCCAGATGGTCAGGCAAATCGATCACAATCCGATCACAACGTAATACCTTGCATTGATATTTCTTTTTTATTATCCGGATAACTTATCTGGATACAGATCGCATTTTAATACCAGGTGTAGGGGTCTCAGAGACGAGACCGGCGAGAAACTTCACGAGACCGGCGGAATGCCTCCACAGAGCGGGGAGATACTATACTGCCTATGGGAGCGGCCGCTTCTCCGCTCTTGATTCCGATTGGCCAGTGTCAGACAGTCAGACCTGTCAGTCTCGCAGCTGGACCAAGTTTATGGACCAAGTTAATTTAATTAATAAACTAATTATATAAAACTATTGTCAATGCACTACAATTTAACTGGTTATATTATGCCTTCACTTATAAAAATTAAAATAAAAACTTATTTAAAACATACCAGGCTTAAGAAATGTATTAAGAAATTACACAGCAGAAAAAAACACACAGCACTGAAATGGTTAAGTTAAGCCCCTCCCCCTACTAACACACACACAGAGAGAGACAGAGATGTAGGCTCAAAGGGAGCATGACCAGATTCAAACAAACATATCTTACTTTCTGTGGGTCCTAGTTAAAGAGTGTCAATTAGAAAGTTGTCCGGCTCGAGGAGTACAATATACATACTGATTTTTGTAACTGTAGATAAAACTAACAACCCAACTTTTGTCAAAAGGTGGCGCTACTGAGCCCTCACCACGCCCGTTTCTGAAACTTTGCACATGTCTACTGGCTAATAAATGTGATGTGTCTGAGGAGTTTCATGCAATTTGAAGCATGCTAAGGGTCTCAAAAGCATCCTAAAAGAATGGTAAAGTTTGATGCGTCACCACGGCAACAGTTTCAAAGATATTAAGAATCCATTCACAGGTCTACATCTGCCGTATGTTTACATTATACAGATGAAGTTTGAAGCAAATCGGGTTAAAATAAGAGGGTGATTTCAAAGCATTTTGAAAGTGACACACTTCCTGCTGCCAGTTGGTGGCGCTATAACTTTGACACACAATAGTCACATCCATGTGATCGTCCTCTTACGGCGAACACACTCCTGAAGTTTCATCAAGATCAGTTAATGTATGCTGAAGTTAGGACACACTTCCTGTTTCACGTTTCTCACCATAATTTTGTTTCCTCGCCACAGCCAAACCGTTCGAGATATCAAAAATCCCCTCGCAATTTTTGATCGTCTATGTCTTGACTTCAGGCTGACCGAGTTTCGTTCCATGCGGATGAATGCTCTAGGAGGAGTACATTAAATTCCATTGCAAGCATTTTAAAAACAACCGTAAATATCTGACTTCCTGTTGGGCTGGGGTAAAAAGTAAAAGTGCGATGAATATATGAAACGATGAGATTGACATGTGTACCGAGTTTCATATTATTACATGCAAGCGTGTTTGATTTATGGACAAAGTGTTCAGACCCTGTTCCAGGGGGCGCTGACGAGCCGCCCTGCCACGCCCGGGTACCAGCTTCAGCCCGGCTCTGATGGCCGCGGGTTCTGACCTGTGTGCAAAGTTTCAAGAGTTTTTGAGCATGTTAAGGGACCCAAAAGTGCCCGGATAGTCGTTAGAAAAAAAAAAAAAAAAAAAAAATATAGCTGCGAGCAGCGATTGCGGGCCCAAGCCGGTGGCACCGCAACCCCGGTGCCTTTAGTTACCTAAAGGCACCGGGATGGCGGTACCGCCGGCTTTGGCCCGCAATCGCTGCTCGCAGCTATATTTATATATATATATATATATATATATATATATAAAGCCGGTGGCACCGCACCCTTGGTGCTTTTAGGGTTATTCTACATGACGTGCAAAAACGTAACCCCCGCTTTGACTGTCAAAAAGAAGTGTGCTGAAGAGCTTGCATCAGTGAAGGCTCTGCAAAAGTGCGGATCGAGGGCACATTTTAACCACAAAGTATGCATGAGCAACCTTCTGAAAGGTCAGGTGTACATCAAGGTCTACATCTGTACTGTGTTTACATTATAGTATGTAGGGATGCGCCGATCCGATACTCAGGATCGTTATCAGCTCCGATACTGCCATCTTTGCCGGATCGGGTATATTTACACCACTTTAATCAAACCACTCTTCTTTAAAACATTACGATGTGATTTTTTCCACATGTATTTTGTTACTCTTATTGAGCTATTTTGTCCGCATAAAAGATTCACTGCCAATCGTACGTGCTCACATCATTCTCTTTCTGTGAAAGCTGTATACTGCATTCACCAGTTTTCACTCTACAGCTATTGACCAGAGCACTGAAATTATTTCTCACTTAAACTACAATCAAATGGATTTTCCCACACATTTTGCATTAGTCCTCTGCATGGCATTTTATTATTTTCTGAGCAGCTTCAGAAGTGCATGCACACAGCCTAGAACACATGACACGCACACACAGTCACGAGAGAGGCGCGATCGAACTCTGTGTGTGTTTGTGTGTGAACAATGGAAACTCCATTTTGTTCATACAGGAAAATATTCAGACTAATGTCTTGTGGGAGCAACAGAATACATGTAACAGCATTATGTAATCAGGAAACAAAAATCCAGTAACTGTATATTATTACAGTGAGTTACATCAAAAAAAGTAGTAATCAGATTGTAGTTACTTTTTGAAAAAGTATAAAGTACTTAAAGCCAATTAATATAAAGTGGGACCCTTTTTTATGAAATAATTTGTAACTGTATCGGAATACATTTTTTAAAGTAACCCTCCCAAGCCTGGTCTTGTGTGGACGTCGTGAAATTAGAAAATAGAGATCGTTCATTTAGTTCTTTAGCCTATATACATGTTTTTATATCCACATATTTTGTTCTAATGTCACAAATAATAATCTTAGGGTTTACTATAGCCTACATTTCACTCAAATATTTTTGTACTTTCGAGCAATAAACTGAAAGTAATGTGAATATTGCCATTCAGGGCTGGACTGGGACAAAAAATCAGCCCTGGACACTTCATCCAGACCGGCCCACTATGCAAACACATACACACGTGCATTAATCTATACGTGCATTAATCTGCATGTAAAATTACTGATTAGATTTTATTTACTATCAAAACCAAGAAAAAACTATTAAAATAATAAACAAAGGGAATGGAAATGATTTTATAAGGCTTTATTGTAAATAACTGGTCTGAATTTATGTGCCACTTAATATTTTAATAGAATATTCTTAGGCTATACTACATATATTTCATGAAGTGCAACATCACGGTGAGGACCTACAGAAATATATATTCTGTAGCTCCTGGCAGTGATGTTTCACCTCATAAAATATAGTTTATATAATATAGCATAAGAATATTCTGTTACAATATTATGTTCACATTTATGACACAGACAGTAGATAATATTATGTTCACATTTATGACACAGACAGTATAGGCTTCTGCCAGGCACTTTCAGGGAGACAAATTTAAAAAATATGTATTTATGTGCATATTTATATGCAAAATACTCCTTTTTTCACATCAACTATGTGCTATGGTCATTAACACTAGAACTACCGGAATTCCATAACTACTACAACGACCATAGCGGTCATTCTGACCGTTCAAACTTTAACGTTCATTTGGCTGTACTGAACGTCATTTTCGTCATGTCATATCTGCATTTGAACCTTTCTCTTTAAGTTTTCCAGTGACACTTATAATTCCTGTTGTCATGTTATAATGCCATCGCCCTTAAAACAAGCAAAATATTATATCATATTATAAAGCCAATACAAAAATATTTCCCGACAGGTGCTGCCGAGGAAAGTTTTGCGTCAAAAATATTTTTTCACCGCACTCTCCACGTGAATAGACATGCAAAAAATCTAGGAAACGTCAAAGCTTCATACAGTAGCCTACAGCCCTGTTATACAAATACAATCAATGTGAAATCTAAAAATAAATAGATATACAATGTTAAGATAGATGATAATAAAGATGTGGGCTCATTTGAACGGTGGAAACCCCCCTATTCATTCACTGACGTTACGCACACACACATAGGAAAACACCGCTTCGCGTGCAGCTTCAGTCCCTCACACTACTTTGTGACATTTGGCACATGACTCCTTGATTTAATTTTTGCAGTTTCTCCTTACTTGGCACTGCCTTCATCATCTTCGTCCCGGACCGCCTACCCGACTCTCGCACCAGTTGAGTGGCTTTTGATTTCATGTTGTCGGAGCGAAATTCGCTTGCAAGTTGCGTGATGGACGCGAAACTTGCTCATTTGTGCACTTCTACAATATGTGCGTGTTGATCGCGGGAAATATAGCGGACTTATGATATTTATAATGCGTGCGGTCAAAATGACCGCCATGGCCATTCTAGGTAGAAATAGGACGCAACTGTTTTGTGATTGTAATAAAATAACAGTGCCAGAATAAAATATACACATATTTAGGAAAAGTCAGAGTCCTACAGCCACATTCCCAGCGGGCAATTGATGTCAAATAGACATCAAATTGACATCAAACATTGACATCAAAGAATTGGTCAAAAATGCAAATCAAATCGATGTCAAAACTTGGCATTAAATTGACGTCAAGTTTTGACGTTTCTTTGATTTGCTATTTTGATTCATTTTTTTAACACATTGATGTCCTACTCTACACCACAAGAATGACACAATATTAAATGTAAGACTTGTTTATTAATCAATCAGCTGCTATTAAATATGTAGTTTAAATTGAAGGATTTAAGAACATGGGTTTTTCATGTTTTTGTATATATTTATTTTCAAGATCAATACAAAATTTTACAAAATGAACAGAAACGATTAAACTAAACAATTGGTTAGGCCTATTCAGAATCTGAACACACATCAATTGCTGATGTGCCCTTTTGTCGTCCCATACCCCCGCATCGATCAGGAGCAGACCGGAGATAGCTCCCCATGTGTTTTTTTATTTCAGCCTCTGATGCTGAAGATTTGGACTGCTGTGCAGCACCTAATGAATAAAATGAAAGCTACAATTAGCATTCATTTTAATACATTAAAACCAGCATACATTTTTCAGCAAACATCACTTGTACATAGAAATCCACAACATAATACAAACTTTTTAAATAAACATGGATAGCATTGTTTTTCAACCCTGCTACTGAAGGACCCCCAACACTGTTTGTCTCCCTAATCAAACACACCTGATTCCACTCATCAGCTCATTATGGGGATGTGATAATGAGCTGATGATTTGAAGGTGTGTTTGATTAGGGAGACAAAGAAAAGGTGCAGTGTTGGGGGTCCTTCAGGCTAGGGCTGGGAGATATCCACAAGTTTCCGAGGGGCGCTCCTGTAAAAAATAAAGTGGGTGAAACTTCCGGTGAGGCGGCGGAAGTAGCATTCCAACGGTATTTTGTGTGTTAGTTAGCGAAGAGGCTAGCTGTTTTTCGGAGAATTATTTTACAATTTAAAGACGCAAATCTTTATGAGAGATGTCGTTACGGAGCTCAGGGACAACACGTGCTGTTCGCGGTTGTATGTATAACCGGACTAAACTAATTCAGTGGCTTAAACGTGATTGCTTTGAACATAAGCTGAAAACGAAATCAGAGTGATCCTGCCAACGACTGTAGTTTCCATTACCTCCCAAAAGACGACGAATCTTCCTGTGTACATTTGTTTCAATTCTTAATATTCTATAAACTCTATCAGCATGTGTTTGGCTGTTCGCTACTGATGTTACACCTAAACTCAGGAAAGCCTGTGTTGACAGAATACCAAATGTGCCAGTTAATGTATTCAAGTAGCACATTCATTTATAATTTTGAATAAACTCCAAAGCACAATGACTAAGTGTGTATTTTTTATTGTAATTGTTTGTCAGCTCACACAACTATCTGTCACCATGCCTTGATGAGTATTGATTAATAATAATGTTATTATAATACTCCCAACCAACTACTGCGGAGGGTAAAGGTACTGTTATTTCACCCTTTTTAATTTCGTTGAGGTTGTGTTCCCACATCGTTAGCTAGTTTGGATCGCTATAACTTGAATTACTGTCAACTGTTGAATGAACGAGTGTCAAGCATGTCAAGTCGCGCTTTGTTTACCTCGAACCAGAAGTCGCGTCAACTTTTGACGCAAGGCCTCATGGGGCGTAAACTTGTGGATAGCCAAAAAAAATATCACAATAATTTTTTTATATCAGTCGATGTCGATAATTATCACGATATATGTCAAATCTTTATTTCTTTCAAGTTTAAATGCAGATTTTTGCTCCTAAGTGAAAGTTGTATAAACCAGAGTGTTAATTTTGTTTTTAAACTACTCTTTAAATGTATGTTCATTAACAAAAACGGTAATCTGTTTTTTTCTTTTTTTTTGTAACGACCACATTTTTATTTGGTAAAAAGTAATATTTTGACTTTTTGAGTTTTATGAAAATGAACCATTGGTCATCCAGTATCATGCATTTAGATCATGATAACCACAGATAAAACCAGGTATAGCCTATAACTTAGCACCTCACTATCATGGCATAACTTTATGGTTTCTGTGGTGTTTGTATGAAAAACAGTAGCCTAACAGTTAAATACATTATTAAATACTGTATTTATATTCCATTAGTCATTTAATACATTGTCTACATTAATAATATTTTAAAGTTATCCACTAGACTAGAGAGATCAGTGCCGTCAGAAGCAATAGCCAAGGATAAGCTGTTCTAGTCGGGGTTGATCTTGCTGAGTGTCCGGTGAAGGCTTGGATGTCAGAACTCCGAAAACGTCAGATGCATTTTTCAAATAGGTGCTATCTTTATAAATAAACCAGATTTGAGATTTAAACAACCACAATCTCGCCTGAAACTCTTTAAATTACATTTCATGACACAATAACAGTAGTATTTTGATAGTAGTATTTTGATATAGAAAGCCTAAGTCCAAGTATCTCGTTAACGTTGATGGATCATACAATATCGAGGGCATACAATATTGCTGAGCGCAGCGCGCTGCCGACGGTTTGGACTTTGACCCGAGCGGATAAATGATAAATGCGGTCAAATGAGTTTCGTTCTGCTTTTGGCGCATAAACATCATCCTACATTTATCGACCTGTTGATATACTTTTATTGAGAAAAATTATATCACGATAATTATCGTTGTCGTTTTATCGCCCAGCCCTACTTCAGGACATGTCCACACTAATATGCTTTCTTTTGAAAATGTATATTTTTCTCTCCGGTTTGGCCTTTCCACACTGAGACGGCATTTTAAGTCAATGAAAACGTAGCTTTTAGAAAACGCTCTCCAAAGCGGATACATTTGAAAACACTGTTTTTGTGTTGTAGTGTGGACTGTGAAGCCAGAGGTATTTGAAAACGATGACTTAAGTTTAGTCATGTGATCCATGTTGTACCAATAGATATCAATATACCGGTATTGTGCCTGTTATGTGCTATTCACTTTTACACTGTTGCTAAAGTATATTACTTTGCACACTCTTCATATCACAGTCTTGCACAGATGACAGAAAATGTACTCACGTTTGCTGTCCTGCAGCAATACAGGAGAGCAGTTGCGTTTTAGACCAAACATATGGTGACTGAGTGCGACAGTGATGGCGAGATATTTTGCTTAATAAAATTATCCTGCCTTTTTTCAGATGAAAAATTAAATTAATTATAAGTGCTATCCATATTAAAGGTATAGCGGAGGATTTTCTTTTTCCGGGTGGGTAGTCTATACTATTGGTCCACCTAAGTGTCAATCATTCTGGTGATATGTTTACGTAAGGCCGTCGTACGTGCTCATCTCTATGTAGTTTTCACTTTCTGGTGTATTATGTCAGAGTTACGGTTTCAGCCATTCCTTTGAAAATGATGGGGGTCGAAAGAGAAAAAAATGTATACGAAGTGTATGATAAGAAGAGAAAGGCCGCAGAATATAGAAACAAGACCAGAGTGATTTTGGGTGGATATCACACGCTGGCGTGCACTAAAAGCACAGGTCGGGCTTCTCACTGATGCCGCAGTCGCGAAGATTCTACTAGACAGGTAAAGTTTGTCATGCTATTTGGAGAAATCCATTTAAAATCACTAGTAAAAGTTAATGCAAGCGACTTAGCAATGCTAGCCCTGGCACAAGTCATGCACCGCATAGACACGGTAAACATCTCAATTTGTCTAAAGTAGCCTTTTGACCAAATGGTAAATGGTATCGCGCTGAAATATTCTAAAACCGTGTGTGTTTATTATTACACAAACGCAACAAGCTACTTCTCCATGTATAAAAATAATGTATTAATACCTACGTATTAACAATGAGACATGTTAGGTTAAGGACCAACGTAATAGCACTGCTCATATGTTGCCATGTAACATTTGCGATTTGCAAAATAGTTTCCTCAGAACGTATTTCGTGTGATACAGGGTTGCACATATCATGTCTTGAGCCCTCGGTCACTCAATCGATCAGTATAATAAGTAAATAAAACACGGACGGGCATTTGACATTTGCATTTTTTAAAAAAAATTGGAGAGGGCGGGTCTTCTCTAAATTTCGGAAAGATCCTCCGCTATACCTTTAACTAAAGGTGGCATAGGTAAAACTTGTGCTTTTAATATTGTCTGAATTTTTTTTTAGATATTGCAGATTAAAACATTTTAAAAACTGAATAAATAACTGCACGTATTTTCAGTTTATTCATGAGAGCACCCTCTGGTTTTTGGATGTGGCAGCATTTGACCTAACTGAGCATAATTTTGGACTATAGGCCTATGTCCTGAAAAAAATTACGACCAGAAGTACGTCTTTTAGTAGGGATACGGCTCTTCCGGTTAGCTTTTTACAATGGTCGAGTCAGATATATACCGCTGGACCAAATCTCTCCGCAACCTGCCTGAAGTTACATGATGTGGTTAGAATGGTAAATGAAAACTCTCAAGAGGTAAAGCGTGAAAGCTGAGGAATGACTTTCTACATCCTGATGCAGAGCAACCCGGTACACTACAACAACAGCCGCGGGTAGCTCTTGCCGTTCGCCAGTAAGGTAAAAGTTTCTATGGTAACAGCGAGTTGGACCAATCAGCAGACGTAGCTGCTACGCTTAGATTGTGAGTAGTGTAGTGTAGATTTTTTTTATAAGATCGCGGATAAAACATGTTTTTCTTAAAACAAGGTTTATTTCATACGAACTTACTTTAACAGGAGCAAAAACCTGTTCCACAACCTCATAGCTCATGGTCAGTCTACTTCGGATGGTTTAGACATTAGGGCTGATAATCTAAATCCTAGTGTTGCACGATATATCGGCTGCCGATATAACATCGGCCGATTTGGTCAATTTTTTACACATCGGTATCGTTCCGATGTCAAAATAGGGCCGATGTGAACAGGCCGCTGATCATCCCTGTGTATTTGACGTGTGTAGATGTGAGTGTGGGTGCGGGGATGTTTGTGTTTGCACGAGCGTATTAAAAGCACAAGTGCGTTTCAAGCGCACGAAGACTGCAACTGGTGAGCTGTTTTCTGCCAGCCTTTCTAATGCGTATTTTTGTCCCACCAAAGCCATATTTGACCAGTAAGTGATGTAGATGAGTGACTGCTGTGCTTGTTTAACTGAGGGAACAAGAGAGAGTGAAAGCACCGGTCACACGCGCCATCTTCAAAATGTCTTGCTCGCGCTCGCTCTCTCCCGCTCTCTCTCTCTCTCGCGCTCTCTCTCTCTCTCCCTCCCTCCCTCCCGGATGTTTATGACTGAATATCTTTGAGAATACACGATGGTAAAAGGTCGGAAGACCTAAGTTTTTTTCTTCTGAACTACTGGTTGTGAATTGTGATAAAATAACGTTGCCTTATCTTCTCTGAAAAGCTTTCCACACATTTAGATCAGATGACATAACCACACTTTCAATAAACCAAAAAAAAATCTTGTGATGAAATGTTTTCTGTGTCGACTGTCGAGACCATAGACTGTAAAAATAGGTCGAGAAAAATGTTGTGCAATGTTCTAAACGGTGCCTGGATAATCACACAACGTGTGCCGTGGTCCTTTAATGACACGTCCGATTCGCGAACTAATGACTCCTTTGAACTGATTCACTTTAAAGGTTCTATAAGCGATGTCGGGGCGAAACATTTTTTGTCACGTACAGCAAACGTCTCCTCACTATCGGCTAGCTGCCTGTCCCCTACACCACAGGCTCCACAAACGGCAACAAAAACAATCATGTCTTACCCGGACCACGAAACCTAACAAACAGTGTTCCAGCCAATCACTGGCAAGAAGTATTTGAGGGTGGGTCTGGGGGTTAGTGCGCGTGCACATGAAGGGGGTGTGTGTGTGTGAAGGAGAGACAAGCGTCAGAGGGAAGTTTGAAAAATGCCCGACACACGACCAAAGAGACGTCGTTCTGAAGAACAAATTAAAAAGAAGAAGAAGTTCCGAATTTACATCGGTAGCAAAGCTTTTGAACGATGGCGAGAACTCCGGCGGCAGAAGGGCTTCCAGTCCGACGGTTACAATTATTTCAGGAAGCACGGAAGGGAGGGGGAGGAGATGAGATGCGGAGGAGGTAGGGTCTAGCTAGCCTCCGATTTGTTTGAAAATATTGCGAACGTCAACACCCCCAGGATCGCTTATAGGACCTTTAATGAATGGTTAAAACAACTGATCTGTCCAAAAATGACTGAGCTCAAGAGACATAAATTGGAAACACTTTACAATAGTGTTGTCACGATACTAGAATTTCTAACTTCGATACGATACCTTGAAAAATATCGATATTCAATACCATTTTCGATACCACAGAGAAAAAAAAACTGCAACAATATTAAGGGGGGAGGTTTTTTTTTATTTAAAGCTAAATATAACAAGTCTAGAACATGACAATGAGGTACATTTTACATGAACAAAAATGTCCTGAGTTCTATTTGTTAATTTTTTTTAATTGGACCAGAGCTAATATTATCTGTTGTAATTTTTTTATTACCTACTGTTATCAAAGATTAAAATATACTGTAACATAAAAGCACTTAACAGTATCAAATTAAAGGATAGAGTGTCAGTCAGGGCTCGACATAAGCAATGGCCCGATGGCCCGGGGCCAGTAAAAGAGTATGTCGGGCTAGTTGATTGGCCAGTCACTTGCCCGCGCGGGCCAGTAACTGGCGATCAGCAAAACAAACAGCAAACGTCATACACAGTGTGGCGAAGAGTGTCAATGTTACTTCAGGTTATTTATAACGTGTTAAAATGCCAAAGAACTACGAGGCTGGACATTCCTAGAGTCATGGAAAACACAGTACACCTGGTAACGTTAGGGATGGATGGGTACCGAAACCCGGTATTAAACGGGACTGAATTTTGAAAGACCGCTGTATCGATAAGCTCGGACGGACGTTATTGTTATTGCTGTCGCTGGAGAAATACATGTAGGCTATCATATTGCTATAAAAAAATTAACCATCTCGCTGAGTCGCCATGTCTAGGCCTATATAATAAAATGAAACCATTTGTCTGTGATGCATTTTGATATTCGCGCAGTCCAGAAGAGAGAGAGAGAGAGAGAGAGAGAGAGAGAGAGAGAGAGAGAGCTCACGTGGTGCCGCAGCACGGACAACACCTGACGAAGGACAGAACTAAACATTCAAGTTATGGTTACACTTTAGATCTGTGATATTATTTTATTTTAGATTTCAGCTTCCAAAGATTATCTAATATATATTTGAGGTAAAACCATTAAAAACTGTATTCGGTCTAGCGCAACGTCCTCCCCATCACAGCAGTACAGTAGCACGCTGTCATTTCTCCTTTACTCAAACTTTAATACAGAATCAGCACGATCGGTGATTGTTGTAAAATGCAGTCACTTCTGTTGCTAAATTGCGCGGCACGTTTAATAATAAAAAGAGCTATTAAAAGCACAAAAATCGGCGCAAGAGGTGCTGTTCCCGATGCGCGTGCACGCGCTCCGAAATAGACCGCAACGAGACAAGTACTTGGGCTTCATGTGCGCGTACAACGCGTCTAAACGATCAAATGTACACAAAAGTGAGCCAAAATGACTGGCCTGGAGATTCACTTAAACAGTTTATGTCTAAAATGGACGCAGAACTGGAAATAGTTGGGAGAAAATGTAGTGCATCAGTAGTAGATTTAGATCTGCACTCTTAAAGGGGAAGCAGTCTAATATGCGGACGATTGCGACATTACTGCGAATCAAACAACTAAAGGCAAAAAGAAAATCACCCACTGCTCTTGAATGAATAACTTTATAGTCCAGGCAAAGTAGCCCATTTTGGAGCTAAAAATAGAACTAATTGTAAAAGAATTTTTTTCAGCATAGATCATTTCTATGAGGTGTCCAGAACAACATACTAAAAGTCCTAAGAAATCCTAGTTGAGGAAATATGTTTAATTCGCATCAATCCGAGATGTGTGCCAGTAAGGCCAGACAACAATACACCCCAATGGGGCTATTTTTTTCCTTTACTCCTATCAAAATAAAACTTTATACAATGAAAGTATCCATGAAAAGTAACAAATTTTGTATTACAAGTTTCTTTGAAAATTAATTTTATTATGCAAATGAGCTATACACTAATCAAATATGCACAAAACCCATATAGGCTTATGTTTTTCCTTTACTCCTACCACAATAAAACTTTACACAATGAAAGTCTACAAGAAAAGTAAAACATTTTGTATTAGAAGGTTCATTGAAAATGAATTTGAATATGCAAATGAGCAATTTACTAATCGAATATGCCCAAAATACACCCTAATGGGCCTTTTTCCCCCTTTACTCCTAAAACTCACAATTAAACCTCACAGAAAAATCACAGTGAAAGTATACATGAAAAGTAACCTTTTTGTTTTACAAGTTATCTTGTAAAACAAAAATGTATGTAGTTAGCAGAGCCGGACAGTATCGGAATACATTTACTTTAGTACAGTACTTAAGTACAATTTTGAGGGATCTGTACTTTACTTGAGGATCATTTTTGCGGAGTACTCTTGACTTTACTCAAGTACAATTGAGAGGGAAATATTGTACTCTTTACTCCACTACATTTCTATCCATAACCGTGAGCACCCATTACTACTTGAAAATAAGAAAAAGAAAAAAATGAAAATAAGAAAAATCTCGGAAACCCTCAATTTGTTGTTTCCCTCTCAAACGTGATTGGATTGTGCAAGCGCCTAGCCTGGGTTTCCCCATGGTGTCTTGCCACAGCACGATTTTATTCACGCTACTAAGCAGCCTGGACACCATGAACCAAATTTTCGCCTGAGCTAGGGAACCAATCACAGAACGGGGAGGGAGCGGCAAGACGATGACGATGTCTATGTCTATGCAACACCAAAGCAGTTTGTGCATCTCTATGGATCCATCTTGGCAGTGGACTGCGAAGTTACCTTTTGATACAGTCTTTGTGTATACAGACATACTGTAAAACTTAAAATAATAGTCCGGGCTCTTATTTTCCCAAATCATCGAACTGCACCGGCTTATTTGAGACAGGCGTCTATATGAAACCGGCCTTATAATTTAGTGTTGAGATCTTGTTAATTGAGTCTATAATCTCTAAAAATCTCCAAATGCTCCACCTGAAACTGCGGTCTTCCAACCTTTTACTATCGTGTCAATTGATTTGATAATGCACGAGGGAGAGAGAGCAAGACAGCGCTCGTGTTGTTTGAAGACATGAGAGTCCGCGCATGTGTCCGGTGCGCTTTCTCTGCTCCTTATGTGCCCTATTAAGTGCAGCAGTTTCTATTCTACATCCCTCACCCATCAAAATAGTCTTTGGCAGGACAAAAATTTGCTTTGGCAGACGCCAAAAAAGCGGACGATCTGACAGTTTTAGAAGATTAACAACCCGAAACTAAAAAACAGACCTGGCCTCTATTTGAGACCGGCTTTTATTTACCCAAACCTGCAGCCACACCAGGTGTGTAAAAGAGAAAGACTATTTGGGACTTGCTATTATTTGAAGTTTTACTTTAAATCTCCTTAATCTCTGACCCATCGTCTTTTTCCTTGTCTAATTTTCTGCCGTTCTATATACGTCATCTGGTATCATTGACCCGATTGGCTATGAGTTACGTACAGACGCATTTGATAGACATTCGTAGCACTCAATAATACGGCTCCGGGCATTCATAAACCACCCCTCAAACACGAGATAATGAACATGTGGTTTCTAGACAATGTTTCATTCTCAATGAGACGTTGTCTGATATCAGTAATCACCTTCTGCTTTCCGCCAAAGTCAACTCCATGGTCAGATTTAGATAAGAGACCAAACCATGGACGAAACAATGGATGGAGACGCAGCTGGCCCATCCCGGGAATGTGCCGACCCGTGGGCCCACCTATATTCTGAATAGTGACTGAAAAGTGACCCCGAACTCATCTCCAGTGGAACCTCAAACTCTCCCTCCAACGTCAACATCTGCAAAGTTCCAGTCTTCGGGTCTTTTACCAAATGATGGTGTGGAAAGGGGGAAGTGAACGTATGGACCCAAAAGACGGGGGGTGGCATGTTTTGTATGGGGGAGTTTTGCCAATAATGACCGCTCAGCCTGCGGCACCACCAGAAATACTAGATGTAGTCCACTGTAGTTACAAGAAAGACTGTGGCACAAAGAGAAGAACATGCAAAAAACATGGACTCCCTTGCACTGCCATTCGCAGAGAATGTCGTGGTACTAGCTGCATGCACAAACTCACAGTTGCCTTATCTATCAGCTGAATATGACCCAGAGGGGAAGAACTAAGCAAAGAACAAACTGGGAACTGATTTGGGGATGCCAGAACCAAGAGCCACAGAGAAGAGGTCGAGGATAAAATAAAATAAGAGAAAACATAAAATAAAAAACACCCAACCCTCCCCCGAGGCTTGTGTCCAAGACTATACCAGCGGGGGTTATACCCCTGGCAGGTCCTACCAACCAAGCCAGGAAGTTTTCAGGTTAGAGGCCAGTCTAAAAGCAGGATTGCCATCACCCATTGGCAGTAGGATAATTGGATGAAGATTGGGTGTTTATGAAGGGTGTTTCTGCCTTTATGACATATTCAATAAGTGTAGAGCTCATGTGCATATTCAAATTAATTTCAAAAGAAACTTGTAATACAAAAAAAGTTACTTTTCCTGTATACTTTTACTTTGTAAAGTTTTATTGTGGTAGGAATAAAGGAAAAAATTAAGCCTATATGGGTGTATTTTGGGCATATTCGATTAGTGTATAGCTCATTTGCATAATAAAATTAATTTTCAAAGAAACTTGTAATACAAAATTTGTTACTTTTCATGGATACTTTCATTGTATAAAGTTTTATTTTGATAGGAATAAAGGAAAAAAATAGCCCCATTGGGGTGTATTGTTGTCTGGCCTTACTGGCACACATCTCGGATTGATGCGAATTAAACATATTTCCTCAACTAGGATTTCTTAGGACTTTTAGTATGTTGTTCTGGACACCTCATAGAAATGATCTATGCTGAAAAAAATTCTTTTACAATTAGTCTGTCGTAAAACGCTACTTTGCCTGGACTATTAGCTTTAATAAGTAAGATGAGGAGACTGAGGGAAAGAGAGAGAGAGATCGAGATGAGGAGAGAGCAGGTATTGACAAATAATCTACTGGACGCTGAAATTAGGTTATTTTTGCATGTCTCCAGGGTCTCTCTCTTAATTCCTGAACTTCCTTCACTGTTCCTAATGTATACAATAAATACAGTTTAATGGAAAAGTGCTTTTTTTCAGGGCCAGTCAAAATATAGAAGGGGCCAGCAAAACTCTGATCTACTGGCCCCGGGGGCCAGTGGGGATTTTTTTTATGTTGAGCCCTGGTGTCAGTAATGTATAATAATAAGATTAAACATTTAATTTTCAGTTAAAGGTATTTCATCATTGAATTAAGAGATGCCATTGTCTGTTTAGTTTAATTAGTATCTGTGTAATCAAATTGATGATAATCACTAATGAAGGCAAATTGTTTGAATAAAATAATAAAGTTAAATAGGCACAAGCTAATTTACATTTGACCAAAGTTGCAATATTTACTTGTCTAAGATTACTCAGTCAGATTATGTTAACTTTAAGAAAACGGTGAAAAAACTAGACAACACAGACTCATTTCACCAACAATACTAGGCCATCTTGGTTAATGTTTCAGAAAAGTTAAAATGAAAAGAGTTACTGTTTCCTTTAGGATTTTAATTAGCAGTGAGGGCTAGGGTTGGGAACCGAGAACCGGTTCTTTTCCAGAACCGGTAGTGTTTTTGAAAAAATACCGGAACCGTGCAAAATTCCTAAGTTTCGGTTCCTAAAACGGTTCTGAGGGCGAAGTCCTGGGAGTACATTATCCTTTAGCGTCTCACCTCCAGGCGCTGACAGAGAGAGAGAGTAGAGCTGCATGATTAATCTTTAAAAGATTTCGATTCAAACACCTACGCCGTCTTATTCCTAAATGACAAAAACTTCACCACTGAAGTTGCGAACTTGCGATTTGCTCTCACACGCGCTGCATTTACGCGCGCGCCGAGTCACGTACATTCAAATTAGTTTGCGCAGAGAGAGAGAGAGAGCAGTTGTCGATATGAAACTGCTTTATAATCACACAGCATCGATATTTATGTTACACATATTCAAATGATTAACGTTACAGAAGTAGTGAGATTATAGTTTGAGTAAACATTGACGGTAGTAGTCAAAACAGATGCAGTCCGTTTTGTGTTCAGAATTTACAACATGTATACAATGAGCGAGTGCATCATGAATGCTTTTTTTTTCAAACCGTGTTTTTGTCTTATCTTGAATCACGACGTAAAGCCCGTAATAAGCGTTAATACTCGGACTTGTTTAGACTGGATGGCGGATCGCAGCGGCTGCGGAGTAGCCCAATGCCTGCGTGACTCGTCATGGACATAAACAGAGAGAAGTAGCTCCGGTAACTATGTTCTTCCGCAAGACGCATGCACTGAAGTTCTGTGTATTAACTGCTATTTAGGGCCGATTTATCCAGTAATAATGCAATAATTAAAGTGTTTATGAATCAATAATTCAATCCGTATTTAAAAATAATCTGTTCTACACATATATTTGTGTATTCCCTTCTGAGAGGGTAACTTATCACTGTTGGAGATACAATAAAAGAGAGGTCCTAAATTATTCTAGAGAATGCAGAATTTTTTTATTTCCTTTTTAATTATTATTATTTTTTTGCAAAGATTGATTAATAATATGTTGAATTTGTTTACATTACCAGTCTGTTAAACTAATTTGTCAAGTACTATAAGAAATAAACACAAAACTTATTGTGGATTTTTCTCTTACTAATATTTTTAATTGAATGGGAACCGGAACCGGAACCGGAATCGTTTGGCAGAACCGGAATCGGAACCGGAAAATTTCTCACGATTCCCAACCCTAGTGAGGGCAGGTCTATACAAACAACAAACACCCCGGATGCTGAGCATATATGCTGCTAAATGGTACCTTTGGAGCCTGTTCCTTAAGTCTGTTTTCATTCTCCGACATGCCTGCTCTCGGTGCGTTTTAAACGCGTGTCCGCGCTATTCTCCGACAAGCCTGCTCGTGGTGTGTAGCGCGTGTCCGCACTATTCTCCTAGATGCCTGCACGCGGTGTATTTTAAATGCGTGTCCGTCCGCGATATTCTCCGAGATGTCTGCTTGCGGTGTGTAGCGCGTGTCCGCGATATTCTCCGAGATGCCTGCTCGCGGTCTGTTTTTAATGCGTGTCCGCGCTATTCTTCGATATTAACTTCACTTTTGCTATTTAACCAGAGCGAATGAGATGAGTGCGTCATGTGTGGTGTTTGTCAACGCGCCTTTGGAGAGAAGTGAAACTGAAAGTGACTGCTCGGCTAGTATCGATACTTCGGGAAATTAGTATTGGTATCGTTCAGATATTTCAGTATCGATATTTATCGAAATATCAATATTTTTGACAACACTACTTAACAATAAGGTTCCGTTTATTAAAGTGTACATTTGTTACCATTCTATTAATATTAGTTTCTATGCGGATTTACTCTATGACAAAACTACCCCAGCCATTCCAGAATGATTCATTCTTTCCAAATAGAGCTATTCAAGTAATCTGGTGAAATTATTTTTATCACAATAATATCACAGAAAACTAAAATATCACAATGTCATTTTTTACCAATATCGTGCAGCCCTAATCCTTGTTTCTATACAGGGATATCGACATCGGTAAATATCGTTATCGGCCATAACAGCAATGTTAATATCGGTTATCGTATCCGCCACAAATTTTCACATCGGTGCATCACTACTAAATCCTTATTGAGAAATACTGCTGGAATTCTGGATGTAGAACGTTTGACATAGGCCTATAAATTGTTACACCCCTACAGTATTGCCACTGTGCATCTGTGATGGCTAAAAGTTTGCCGAACAATGGTTAACACTGGTTAGATACTACCAGAGCCATAGAGAGAGAGTTGTGACACTTCCATAAACCGCCATAGGAACTTTGGAAATATTGGATGCTCCACGACATGCGTTACTTCCGCATTCCTAACACTGATAGTTCCAACATTGAACTCCATTAATTTTCAGAGCTTCTGAAGTACGCTCGCTGGTAAATTAATGAAATTACTCTATTTCTATAAATTAACACATTAGCCGACCTCTCGTGAATCTAGTCAGTAGTTCTATTTTATATAGCCAGTTTTAGTAAATGTTTATTGGAAGATAATAGGTTAATTGCAGCGATAGCTTACGTGACCAACACTTCACTAACATTTCTAGCTAACTTATGGTAACCTGATTTATGTATGTATATATATATATATATATATATATATATATATATATATATATATATATATATATATATATATATATGCAGAGTTCTGATGCAAAAGCCTCTAAGTGCCATTTGAAATTTTCTTCTAAAATGACCATTTTTATCAAGCTTATATATTCAAGTTCAGTAATTTCTCTTGAATGACAATTAATAGGTAATCTTCATTGCAATTTAAGTGAAATTACTGAATTTAAATATACAAGCTTGATAAAAATGATCATTATAGAAGAAAATTTCAAATGGCACTTAGAGGCTTTTGCATCTGAACTCTTCAAATATATATATATATATATATATATATATATATATATATATATATATATAGCCTACATATATATAGCCTAATGCCTGAATTGGAATTTATAAGCAAGATCATGGGAATCAATAGCCTAATACAGCCCAGTTTTGATAAAATACACATCATGAGACGTCCATCATCAGATGAATGACATGGAAAAGTTAAGCTAGAGCAGCTAAAGCCAGTGCAACTACCTGCCTCTCCAAATGCCTCTCCAAATGCAACACTGATATTAATAAAACAGAATAACAGCTTAAAAGTACTTGGGTGAGTGTTTTATTTTATATTTATTTACCATTTAATAATGCAATCGCTACTGTCTGTCCATAGAAGAACACAGCCCACGTATGTTTTGGAACTATTGGGGCTTCCAAGAACCACCTGACAAGCTGTCGCGGCGACATCAAAGCGTGCCGCAACTCTTTCTCTCTATGACTCTGTATACTACAGTACATCCTCTAATCATACAAAAAAAGTAAAGTAGTACCTATTATAACACGGCATAGCCGTGTTTTTCCAAAGGCCTTCTTCACCCCTGAGCCATCCATATTCATTGTCGCCATCAATCTGTTTGTAAGAACTCTGACAAAAGAAAAAAGACAACCAAGTAATATCAGTAATCTAAAATTGTTAATATTATTGAACAATACAACTAAGTGACCAGTTTTTCACCATCACTTTGGTGCAGTTCCTGAATCATCAACATTTCTACAAGTGCACTGCTCGGATTAGTATTACCTACTGACTTCGTGTTATTTACAAATTATATATTGTATTCGCACAAAATTTTGACTTATAATGGGTTCTAATGAGTTTATATAACATTTAGTCATTTAGCAGAAGCTTTTATCCAAAACACTTACAAAGAGTTCAGGGAGCAATAAGCAATATGTCATACAGGATAAATAATACAGTAGGTGCTACTACAAAGTTACTGGTTTAAACTAGGGCTGCAACGATTAGTCGACATTGTCGACAATAAAAAATTGTCGACAAATATCTTTGTTGTCGAGTAGTCGTTTGATCTCACGTGACCTAATGTAAGGGCGTGCAATATCGCGATTTGACCGCTACGGCGCTTTGGCGCTAGAGTGTAATGCAGCCCTTTATAAATGCAAGTGCGGTAAAAGAAAAAACAGCGCGAATTATGACGGAGTGCAAACGAATCCGAAATAGCAAGGTTTGGAAAAGTTTTACAAAACTTAAAACAAACTATGCTGTCATGTGCAATACATGCAAGGCAGAACTTGCTTTTCACGGGAGCACCACATGCATGTTGGAGCACTAAAGAGGAAACATCCGGGCAAAAGAGTAGCCGGTGAGAACTGAGTGCTCTCGAGCTGGAGCTAACGTTAACTGTAGTGGTAACGTATCTCTTTATTAGATCATGCAAGCAATACTATTAATAGTAATAATATCATCAATAATAATATAATTACAGTAATGTGATGATTTATTTTGCATAGAATAAAGCTTGATTGAGCTTAGGAGTCAGGGCTGTTTTTTTTATTTTTTTTTATTGTAACACTATTTGGTATTATAGTCTTATTTGCCTGTATTTTGTTCCATAATCATGAACACTTACATAAGGAGATGTTAGGAATAATATCATGGCAGTTACTTTTTCATTCTGTAAATCCTGGTAACGTTGCAAACCGGCTCTTCGCCCCAAACCACCACCGGCTGTTCTACATAGCAACGTAACTTACATGGTGTTGACGAGACGGGAATATAATGGCAGACATCGTGAACAATGTTTCAGTTTGTCCACATATAACATGAGACGTCGTCTTTTTGTCTAATGACTGTACCTAACATTGGTTGTTCACGGTCAAAACACTGTGGTGTAAACAGTTTGATTTTGGGATATTCACTGCCCAGCGCCTATTAAACTGAAGCCAACCAACCCTGTGATGTCACATGATAGAATACTGCAAAATGGCGGCGCCCTGGCAGCGAAAGATATAACGTTTTTTCTTTTTTTTCTTTTATTTGTTTACATTTGTCATGTTTCTTATATAATTGTTGATTATAGTGGAAATCCATCTTGTAAATCATGTAAACTTGATTGACTGTTTCATTTCCCCTTTAAAGGTTATATATATTTATGGCTACCGACAAATTTTATTTGGTGGGAGACGGCCCAAAAGGGATCTTTTGGCAAAGGTTGCCGACCCCTGAGCTAGAAGATTGATCCAAGAAATGCACCAAAGCATGGTATCTTTACCTTTTCATCATGTTTTTTATACAGTCCTCAAGGTTTGCACCCCCAATCCTGACTAACCGAGACACCTGAAAAGATTTTGAAAAATGTAATTTTTTCACCATCAGAAACAGAAAAAAAAAACAGTATTAGTATTGGCCTGGCATAGTTATACTGACCATCACATTCCTCTTTTCTTCATCGGCCAGTTGCCCTTCCAGATTTTTCAGCTCACGCCTACTGTTCATTTTCTCAAGGTGGAACTGAGACTCTGGGGGCTCACGGTTTTGGCCCATCTCTGACAGCTTAGACCGAATATCAGACAGAAGATAGAGGACCCGCCTTTGGAATTCTGAAAGTCAAATTAGAATGAAAAATATTTGTCCCATTCGCAAAAACTACCACTTCCAGTAAGAATGAGGTGGCTTACTTCCATTATTTAATGGGAATAGCTCTCCGGCCTCTCTGTGCTGGTTCCCCCAACCTGGTCTCTGGGAGCACTCATAAGGAGAGCGGGAGCGCTGATGTGGACTGCTGTCCCGTGGGCGTGAAGTGGTGTGGTGTGGCGTGTGGGACCGCTGGCGTGGAGTGTGGAACTGCGTGCGTGGGGTGCTGTGGGCTGGAGATCGGGACCTGTGGGGTGGAGTGTGGAACTGTTTGCGTGGGGTGCTGTGGGCTGGAGATCGGGACCGGTGGCGTGAAGTGGTGTGGTGTGGCGTGTGGGACCGCTGGCGTGAGGTGCTGTGGGCTGGAGATCGGGACCGGTGGTGTGAAGTAGTTTGGTGTGGCGTGTGGGACCGCTGGCGTGGATTGTGGAACTGCTTGCGTCGGGTGCTGTGGGCTGGAGATCGGGACCGGTGGCGTAAAGTGGTGAGGGGTGGAGAGTGGAACTGCTTGCGTGGGGTGCTGTGGGCTGGAGATCGGGACCGGTGGTGTGAAGTAGTGTGGTGTGGCGTGTGGGACCGCTGGCGTGGAGTGTGGAACTGCTTGCGTCGGGTGCTTTGTGTCGGAGTGTGGGGCACCTGGCATGGAGTGTGGGACCTCTCGCGTGAAGTGCTGTGGCTGGGAGTGTGGGCGAGCTGGCGTGGAGAGTGAGAACTTTGGAGAAGAAAGTGAGAGTCATGGAGTGGACTGCTGGACCTAGATTTAGAATTCTTTTCTTTTGATCCTAATGCCTGGCTAGACATTTCTCGAATCCTTGGTGGTTTTGGAAGGGACAGACCTGAGGGATGAAAGACAACCAAATGTAACAATAAGATGCAGGATTGGCAACAACTATATACACTGTATCATCTACAATAGAGTGCGAAGTTACTACTTCACTTTTTAGGCCAAAACGTGGAAGTGAGTTAGCATTTTAGCACTCTCGGTTCCCTTGCTCTAAAGTCTATGGGATTTTTGAATGGGTTTTCGCCTGAAATAAGGTGGTGAACAAAGCCTCTAAATATTTTCTCGTTTTGATCTATGACAGAGAACACACAGTTATAACCTGCTTGTTTTTTTTTTTTTTAACTTTATTGTGTCTGCTTGTGTTTTTTAAAAACTTTATATAGGCTTCAAAATGTATAAATTTTGGATTAACTTGTAAAGATTATCTTTATAGACAAAACGTGTAAGGGTCACAACCCTTTGTTAAACACAGATCTTTTTTTTGCGATTTTCCAAAAGTCTATGGGGAAAATGCAAAGCTTTTCGATTGAGGGAACCCATGTGCCGCTAGCTTCCGAGTTGTCCTACAAAGTGACGTCATCACTTTGGCACTCTATGGAGGTCAATATAGACTCGATTTCACCAGAAGTTGCTGATTTGAGTTTGTAAATTTTCAAATATGAATAGTTTTTGTTCCAAAAACCCACCAATCTGTTTCATCCCGCTTTCATCCTCATCTGTGTAAGTGGAGAAACAACAGTATAATTACCATACATAGTATCACAACATATATTATCCTCCAGCACCAGAAACTAGGGACCTGTCAAAATGGGCAAGTATTCTGTACCTAAAATAAACCCTGGGTATTTTTTTTTCTTTGATACCCTCTTGAAAGGACCACATTCTTCCTCACTGAGCTCTGCAGTACTTGTCTGGTCGAATGCCTCACACATTTCCTGATTATCTACAGTAAATAGAAAACAAACAAGCTTTAATACCTTTCTGGATTAGTAGAAAACAATTTCACTTTTAAAAATGGATGTTAACTCACTTGACTTGAATTTGATTTTCAGTAGTGGAAACATTTTCCAGCTACTTGCTGGCGTTCGCATCTCTTTAGCTGCTTTAGTTACATTAGCACCTGGTGGCCAATGTACCATGTTGTCCTTCACCCAAACCTCTGGGATGACTCCCTCCTCCTCTCCATTTGGCTCTTTCCAAACCGCCCTGACCCACATCTTGACACCTATACAAAAATCAAAACGTAGTAAATGAGAAGTGTTTTATTTACATTTATGCATCTGGCAGACACTTTTATCCAAAGCTACTTACATTGCATTATCCTGTACATAGATATGTGCAATCCCCTGGGAAAGAACCCACAACCTTCGTTGTTAACGCAATGATCTTACCACTGAACTACAGGTATTTTATTGCAGTTAAAACAACTGGGCAGCTTAATCATTCTCTGAAGATGCTGCATCAGGGCAGCATTTTCCCCTCCACACTCAGAACAAGTTTACAACCTCCACACCCTCACAAAGATAATGGAAGAGCAGTTAAAAACATTAGTTGATACCAGTGATATACTTACCATTCAGTTACGTTCTATTTCATGCAACATGGGGAACAAAATGAATCCTGTGTCAGCTTCACCAGGGTTGGCTGGCAGACAGACAACTTTACGAATCAACTGCTGTTTGCTGATCAGTCGACGTGTAGTTCTACTGATATCTCTAACACGGACGATGTTGAGCAGTTTAGAATCACAAGGATCAGTGAAGAAACTCTCTGTGTTGCATTGGCGTAGCACATCGCAAACCAAGGTGCCTTCTTCATGCATTTCCTTCACAAAGACATAGTCCTTGTTCTGAAGAATGAAACAACAATCTCTTGGCCTTGTGGAAATGCGAGTAAAGCTCTCTTTGGTAAAAGGCTTAGATTTCGTAGAATTTTCTAGTTCTGCTAGACGCTTGGCAACTTGGGCTATAGGATTGCGAGATTGTCTGACCATTTTCTTTAGAGTCTGCAGGTAGTTCTCAAATGGAAAGCATGAAATCCCATTCAGTGAACAGTTGAAGTGTTCCACATCATCTGGTAAGTGAATTAGTGAATGAACATTGTATACAGTGAAGGTGTTTCCATATATAGCCTCACACTTCTTCACATAGTACATGAGTAGCTCTCGGGCATAGTCTAAGTGTTCCTTGCGGTCTGCATCATCCGAATTCAACAGGACTGACACCCCAACCATCAAGGAAAGAAAGTGATTGTATACAGCACGTGAAACCACTTTTCTTAGAACCACTGGTCCAGTGTAAAGGAGAAACTGTCTGAGTTCCGAAGCCTTCCATCTGTCCAATTCCATTAAAGTCCTAGGTTGTCGTGCAAACTCACTAGGTAGTTCTCCATTCAATGCCTTCAGTTTATCTGAAATGTCACTCCTTTGCTGAAATGACAGTCTGCATGTGTGGGGTCCTCTCTGCATGTAATGAAGCATTCTCCTAACTACACCCAAACACACTAAGTGCATGTAGTCCAATGCAAATGGCTGAACACATGGAATTCCAGCTAGTGTCAGTGGGGATTTTCCAATTTGATGGTCTTTGTAGGCAAGTCTACTGAAACCTGCTTCAGACCTTGCAACAACACCAAGCGCTGTAGCACCAAGAACAACTCGTCCCACATAAGTGCCTTTAATTGTGCAGCGCTCACAAGCGAAGTAGCTATTGTGATTCTTTATGCATTTCAGGAATGATCGAGCTGGTGAATCACAAACAAATGCTTTTACAGTCACTTGCAGTGCTTTCTCTCCATGGACTATGCCATCTTGCATCAGTTGCTGCAACTCCTGTAGAAAATCAGAGAGGTAATCTTCAACTGGGCTGGGTTTGGTTTTTCCACAATAGAGTGACACAATGAAGGGTGCAAAATCATGGAAACTGCACAGGATTGGCCACATTTGCAGACTTGATGATTTAAACAGTGGAATACCATCAATGTTGAAGCACATATCTATTCGATCGGGGAAAACAGGATTCTGGGATAAAACCTTCAGAACTCCTGATGCAATACCAAAGTAGGCATATTGCCCACCACACAGTTCAACTACTTCCACTCTTTTAGGGGTTTTCAGCAGGGTTCTGGCATCCTTGGGGAGGCGATGTCCTTGGCACCTTAGAATATCTAGTAGTTCATTTAGTCCAGATCGCTTGCATTTGTTGGTAACTGCCCAAGCTGCTATTTCCTCGCCCAGATCAGGAGCAGTTTCCTCAGTAGAATCATCACACAAATTGTCAGCAACCTCAGAGTCCGTGTCAGAAGACAGCACTAACGCATCAGAGTCATAATCTGAAATGTTGCCATGTGCTGAAAGTGACAAAGAGTCAGTTTCATCCTCACTGAACAGAGGCCTCAGTAACCCATCTGTATCACTGCTGTTTGAATCATCAGCTGCAAGAGACAGCACTTCAGCATGACGTTTCCTCCAATTTCTGTGGTATGCCATCTTTAAGGGTCACAAGTAGCTGCAAAATAGGAGGAATCCATATGCATCTCTAAAACATTTACATATATTTGGCATGCATATAATAATGACATGCATGGAAATTTGTTATATTGTTAAACATTAAAACAAATGATCATGCATTTCAGCAGAAAGGAATAGGCGTACCACCATCATTAATTAACTAACAAATAATAAATAAAATCTATACTGAAGTTTTGGCTTCAACCTCAGTCAAAACCAGATACTTACTTGTTAGTATTTTAATCTGTTGTTAGTTGTATTATCCATCTATAGAGACACAAAAACAATAAATTGAATTTAGCATGTAGAGGTGCTAAAATAAATATTTTTGTGATACAGACATGGACACTTCTGCAGTAATAGAGCATAAGAGATTATAGCCTACTGCTGTTTTTCTGATGCCATTTATCAATATACTGCTTTTGTGTTTTTTTTAATGGTGTCTACAAAAAAATTATTTCCATTAAAAAAAAATCCAAACGCTTTATGTAGCTCTGCCCTGTCTCTGTAAGTCAAGAGCGGGACTCGTCATGCTTTACTTGGTACTTGTACTATTATATTATCAATATGTAATTATTAGTCACATAAAATATAAGATCTGTGGCAGCACATTGTGAAATTGAATTGAAGACATGATAATCGTGACCGTATATATGTGTTTGGTCAAAGATGTGCAACTCCATTGTCCATTGTTAAACCAAACAGCACATAGAGGCTGATCACATTGAATCTGGGTTTTATTCATTTTTATTCTGGCGATAACTGTCTGTGCTATTTAGCTTGTTGTGTTTTTCATCTTTTGTAAATGTGATGCGTTACCTAACATTACTGTGGTGTGTGTGGTGGGGGGTGTCAGAAACGGTGAATTTATATAAAATATTACTGATAGGCCTACCACCATACCTTTAAGTGGCTTAACCAAAGTGACTTAAACTTATTTTTAATACAATTAGATGAAAATTACAATTATTAAGTTATAAGTTATATAAAACATTACTATTCAACCAAACAGTAAATTATGTTCTTTTAATCAAATAAAGCTTTTTAATCATCTTCAACTTAACTTTTCAGCCAGCCAACAGAATTAGGCGGTCTTAATAAATGATAAAAGCTCGTTCACATCTTGCATTCTCTAGGGTTCACTTATTATATTCGCTTTAGTTACTGCAGATTTCAATAGCTTAAATGAAGCGGTTCAAATGAGTCATTCGTGTGCGAGTCGTTCTGAACGGATCGTTGAATCGTCATGTACTGTCAGTACACGACGATTCAACGATCCAACTGCATTGATAAAGACATTACAATGATGTACTTCATGTTAATGTGAGAAATTTCAAGAAATGAACCGAACTTGAATGCGAAACACACAGCTGCGAAACATAAAAATGTTCTGCAACTGTAAAGCGCCTCGTTGAGTAATTAATTACTCCGGAGAGCTGCTGCAGTTAAAAGATTATGGCTTGCGTTTAACACATCGGAAATTATGCCAAGGTCATTTTTAGTAACCTAAGAACAATTGTAAAACCTAAAATTACTCGCGACAAAAACAAACTAACAATAGTTACAAGATTAATGGATGGATCTAACTCTAACTTTACCTCAGAAACCTTCACAGTAATGTTAACGACGGTGGTTAACCGGCGGCGGGAAATTTAAATTCACCAAAAATAACAAAATACTCATTGCAACGTCAAATGTTTAATCAAAACACAATCTTGTAAGTTTTCAAAGTTACCCACTATAACTTATGTTTTATTTCATGAGATGTTTAGCTATTACTCACCCGATAAACAGCTCCAACCGTTACCATAGACCGTCTCCAGCTGCACCTCGCGCGCACTACTCTGTACGCAAGGCGGCGTGATGACGTACGTTTCAACGGTCATCAACATAAATCCTTCCCCCCAAAAAATATATATTTTTTAATATATACATATGTAGCCTATACATGTATAACATTATGTCATACTAGATTTGCATCAAATTAGACACAAAAAAATAATTAATTGTTTGTACAGCTGCTGAGAATGGAAAAAGCTAACGGCGCCATCTACAGGTGGTATTATGAATAGATAATGGACATTGTTGGCCCTACATTTTTTATATTTAAAAATTAAGAAAAAAATCGAATTTGCGAAAAATAAATATGATTTTTTTTAAGAGCCCTAGCATTGCATCTATCAGTTGAAAACAAGAAAATCTAAATAATTTTAAAAAGACTAATGTAAATTTTCCATAAATTAACATGTTGTAAAACAATATATAGATACGGGTATTACAATTTCATTAACAATTAATTTTAAAGTATATACTATAAAATAAAAAATATATACTTTTAATAAAATAAACCCAGGATTTGCTTGATTATAATAAAAAAAGAAAAACAAATGCAACATCTTTGCTGTAACCCCACATATCCAACAACTGATTCAAACAATCCAACAACTGATTCAAAACATTTGTCATGGATGCATTTTGAGGCCCCAGTAAAAAAAAATAAATGACTTTTCACACATTGTTTTGATATACATTTCACATCAATTTGACGTTTTATTTCCTGACGTCAAATCAACATCGATTTAATGTCAATGAAATTGACCTAAGTGTTGGGAACAGAAAAAAACATGTCAGATTGATTCCTTTGTTGGGCCTCTTTACAACCACAAGGAAATAATTACGAAATATAACGAAAATATGCATATTCATGCATGTTATACATGGTGGTCAAAATCTTGACTATTAGTTGATGTCAAATTGACGTCAAGGTGCCCGCTGGGTTGATTTTATTTTAACAAATAAGTTATTACACTGTAAATTTTAAAAACGGTCAAAATGACCGCCTTGGGAGTTCTGGTGTTAAATGGCTATCCTTTTCACTTAAGTCCAGCAAATAATTCATTTATTTTAACACATTTGGTGGCATCTGCCTCAAGTTATTGTCGTTGTTATGAAATACAGTCGTATGTTTGCATAGAATTCATTTTGAACACTATAATATTACATGCTTTCAAAATCTGAGGTAAATTATCCGTTATGGCTTGTGGCACAGTGACCTATTTTTAACTAAAAATAAATAATGTGTACTCATAACCAGTGTAATTTCTTCATTCTGTCAGCCGCGACATCGCAGAAATAGGAACCGTTTCTAAATTAGAAAAAACTTCGCATGTCGCCGTCGCGTCTGGTTAGGACAAAAACTCTGATTTACATGGAAAAGATACCTTTTATCGCGTGTCGCGGCGTCGTGTATAGTTAGGACATATTGTACTGTAACGGTAGTCGATACGCGTTCTTCTGATCATTAAAAAGAATGAGGTTATATTGACAGATGAATAGGCTACGCTCAGTTTATCAAATACGCTCAGTTTATTAAATGTCTCTTGCAAACTATGAAGAGACAATGATGAATCAATACACACTGACATGGCGATGCTGGACTGATTCTTTATTTACACCATCATACAGTAATTTTGTCGGTTGTTTATTACAGATATTAGCATGCATTTTATTGATCATCAGCTAATTTCATCAATAGACATCAATAAGAGAGAGTGGCAACAGCCCTTGTAAGAGTCAAGAGATCATTTCTTTCTTTACTTGAAGATGATTGTGTAGATGATTAAGCGTCTCTGACTTACTTTCACTTTTATTTGCGATGTTTGCACGTTGGTTTGACGCTCAGCTGCTGCTTATCTGCGGTGGTGATGCGTGTCGCAGTAGCGCCGACATGTCTGACTATAACAGCCTGTAAACGCTCTCACTCGTTTATTTTTTAGCATTTTTGGGAGGAGTAAAATATACATGTGTGATATCAACAACCAGATTGCGTTTACACGTAAAGATCCGAACACAATGCGAGCCAGACTACCTCCAGATGGTCAGGCAAATCGATCACAATCCGATCACAACGTAATACCTTGCATTGATATTTCTTTTTTATTATCCGGATAACTTATCTGGATACAGATCGCATTTTAATACCAGGTGTAGGGGTCTCAGAGACGAGACCGGCGAGAAACTTCACGAGACCAGCGGAATGCCTCCACAGGGCGGGGAGATACTATACTGCCTATGGGAGCGGCCGCTTCTCCGCTCTTGATTCCGATTGGCCAGTGTCAGACAGTCAGACCTGTCAGTCTCGCAGCTGGACCAAGTTTATGGACCAAGTTAATTTAATTAATAAACTAATTATATAAAACTATTGTCAATGCACTACAATTTAACTGGTTATATTATGCCTTCACTTATAAAAATTAAAATAAAAACTTATTTAAAACATACCAGGCTTAAGAAATGTATTAAGAAATTACACAGCAGAAAAAAACACACAGCACTGAAATTGTTAAGTTAAGCCCCTCCCCCTACTAACACACACACAGAGAGAGACAGAGATGTAGGCTCAAAGGGAGCATGACCAGATTCAAACAAACATATCTTACTTTCTGTGGGTCCTAGTTAAAGAGTGTCAATTAGAAAGTTGTCCGGCTCGAGGAGTACAATATACATACTGATTTTTGTAACTGTAGATAAAACTAACAACCCAACTTTTGTCAAAAGGTGGCGCTACTGAGCCCTCACCACGCCCGTTTCTGAAACTTTGCACATGTCTACTGGCTAATAAATGTGATGTGTCTGAGGAGTTTCATGCAATTTGAAGCATGCTAAGGGTCTCAAAAGCATCCTAAAAGAATGGTAAAGTTTGATGCGTCACCACGGCAACAGTTTCAAAGATATTAAGAATCCATTCACAGGTCTACATCTGCCGTATGTTTACATTATACAGATGAAGTTTGAAGCAAATCGGGTTAAAATAAGAGGGTGATTTCAAAGCATTTTGAAAGTGACACACTTCCTGCTGCCAGTTGGTGGCGCTATAACTTTGACACACAATAGTCACATCCATGTGATCGTCCTCTTACGGCGAAAACACTCCTGAAGTTTCATCAAGATCAGTTAATGTATGCTGAAGTTAGGACACACTTCCTGTTTCACGTTTCTCACCATAATTTTGTTTCCTCGCCACAGCCAAACCGTTCGAGATATCAAAAATCCCCTCACAATTTTTGATCGTCTGTGTCTTGACTTCAGGCTGACCGAGTTTCGTTCCATGCGGATGAATGCTCTAGGAGGAGTACATTAAATTCCATTGCAAGCATTTTAAAAACAACCGTAAATATCTGACTTCCTGTTGGGCTGGGGTAAAAAGTAAAAGTGCGATGAATATATGAAACGATGAGATTGACATGTGTACCGAGTTTCATATTATTACATGCAAGCGTGTTTGATTTATGGACAAAGTGTTCAGACCCTGTTCCAGGGGGCGCTGACGAGCCGCCCTGCCACGCCCGGGTACCAGCTTCAGCCCGGCTCTGATGGCCGCGGGTTCTGACCTGTGTGCAAAGTTTCAAGAGTTTTTGAGCATGTTAAGGGACCCAAAAGTGCCCGGATAGTCGTTAGAAAAAAAAAAAATAAAAATAAAAAATATAGCTGCGAGCAGCGATTGCGGGCCCAAGCCGGTGGCACCGCCACCCCGGTGCCTTTAGTTACCTAAAGGCACCGGGATGGCGGTACCGCCGGCTTTGGCCCGCAATCGCTGCTCGCAGCTATATTTATATATATATATATATATATATATATATATATATATATATATAAAGCCGGTGGCACCGCACCCTTGGTGCTTTTAGGGTTATTCTACATGACGTGCAAAAACGTAACCCCCGCTTTGACTGTCAAAAAGAAGTGTGCTGAAGAGCTTGCAGCAGTGAAGGCTCTGCAAAAGTGCGGATCGAGGGCACATTTTAACCACAAAGTATGCATGAGCAACCTTCTGAAAGGTCAGGTGTACATCAAGGTCTACATCTGTACTGTGTTTACATTATAGTATGTAGGGATGCGCCGATCCGATACTCAGGATCGTTATCAGCTCCGATACTGCCATCTTTGCCGGATCGGGTATATTTACACCACTTTAATTAAACCACTCTTCTTTAAAACATTACGATGTGATTTTTTCCACATGTATTTTGTTACTCTTATTGAGCTATTTTGTCCGCATAAAAGATTCACTGCCAATCGTACGTGCTCACATCATTCTCTTTCTGTGAAAGCTGTATACTGCATTCACCAGTTTTCACTCTACAGCTATTGACCAGAGCACTGAAATTATTTCTCACTTAAACTACAATCAAATGGATTTTCCCACACATTTTGCATTAGTCCTCTGCATGGCATTTTATTATTTTCTGAGCAGCTTCAGAAGTGCATGCACACAGCCTAGAACACATGACACGCACACACAGTCACGAGAGAGGCGCGATCGAACTCTTTGTGTGTTTGTGTGTGAACAATGGAAACTCCATTTTGTTCATACAGGAAAATATTCAGACTAATGTCTTGTGGGAGCAACAGAATACATGTAACAGCATTATGTAATCAGGAAACAAAAATCCAGTAACTGTATATTATTACAGTGAGTTACATCAAAAAAGTAATCAGATTGTAGTTACTTTTTGAAAAAGTATAAAGTACTTAAAGCCAATTAATATAAAGTGGGACCCTTTTTTATGAAATAATTTGTAACTGTATCGGAATACATTTTTTAAAGTAACCCTCCCAAGCCTGGTCTTGTGTGGACGTCGTGAAATTAGAAAATAGAGATCGTTCATTTAGTTCTTTAGCCTATATACATGTTTTTATATCCACATATTTTGTTCTAATGTCACAAATAATAATCTTAGGGTTTACTATAGCCTACATTTCACTCAAATATTTTTGTACTTTCGAGCAATAAACTGAAAGTAATGTGAATATTGCCATTCAGGGCTGGACTGGGACAAAAAATCAGCCCTGGACACTTCATCCAGACCGGCCCACTATGCAAACACACACACACGTGCATTAATCTATACGTGCATTAATCTGCATGTAAAATTACTGATTAGATTTTATTTACTATCAAAACCAAGAAAAAACTATTAAAATAATAAACAAAGGGAATGGAAATGATTTTATAAGGCTTTATTGTAAATAACTGGTCTGAATTTATGTGCCACTTAATATTTTAATAGAATATTCTTAGGCTACATATATTTCATGAAGTGCAACATCACGGTGAGGACCTACAGAAATATATATTCTGTAGCTCCTGGCAGTGATGTTTCACCTCATGAAATATAGTTTATATAATATAGCATAAGAATATTCTGTTACAATATTATGTTCACATTTATGACACAGACAGTAGATAATATTATGTTCACATTTATGACACAGACAGTATAGGCTTCTGCCAGGCACTTTCAGGGAGACAAATTTAAAAAATATGTATTTATGTGCATATTTATATGCAAAATACTCCTTTTTTCACATCAACTATGTGCTATGGTCATTAACACTAGAACTACCGGAATTCCATAACTACTACAACGACCATAGCGGTCATTCTGACCGTTCAAACTTTAACGTTCATTTGGCTGTACTGAACGTCATTTTCGTCATGTCATATCTGCATTTGAACCTTTCTCTTTAAGTTTTCCAGTGACACTTATAATTCCTGTTGTCATGTTATAATGCCATCGCCCTTAAAACAAGCAAAATATTATATCATATTATAAAGCCAATACAAAAATATTTCCCGACAGGTGCTGCCGAGGAAAGTTTTGCGTCAAAAATATTTTTTCACCGCACTCTCCACGTGAATAGACATGCAAAAAATCTAGGAAACGTCAAAGCTTCATACAGTAGCCTACAGCCCTGTTATACAAATACAATCAATGTGAAATCTAAAAATAAATAGATATACAATGTTAAGATAGATGATAATAAAGATGTGGGCTCATTTGAACGGTGGGAAACCCCCGCTTCATTCACTGACGTTACGCACACACACATAGGAAAACACCGCTTCGTGTGCAGCTTCAGTCCCTCACACTACTTTGTGACATTTGGCACATGACTCCTTGATTTAATTTTTGCAGTTTCTCCTTACTTGGCACTGCCTTCATCATCTTCGTCCCGGACCGCCTACCCGACTCTCGCACCAGTTGAGTGGCTTTTGATTTCATGTTGTCGGAGCGAAATTCGCTTGCCAGTTGCGTGATGGACGCGAAACTTGCTCATTTGTGCACTTCTACAATATGTGCGTGTTGATCGCGGGAAATATAGCGGACTTATGATATTTATAATGCGTGCGGTCAAAATGACCGCCATGGCCATTCTAGGTAGAAATAGGACGCAACTGTTTTGTGTTTTGTGATTGTAATAAAATAACAGTGCCAGAATAAAATATACACATATTTAGGAAAAGTCAGAGTCCTACAGCCACATTGATTTTATTTTAACAAAGTTATTACACTGTAAATTTTAAAAACGGTCAAAATGACCGCCTTGGGAGTTCTGGTGTTAAATGGCTATCCTTTTCACTTAAGTCCAGCAAATAATTCATTTATTTTAACACATTTGGTGTCATCTGCCTCAAGTTATTGTCGTTGTTATGAAATACAGTCGTATGTTTGCATAGAATTCATTTTGAACACTATAATATTACATGCTTTCAAAATCTGAGGTAAATTATCCGTTATGGCTTGTGGCACAGTGACCTATTTTTAACTAAAAATAAATAATGTGTACTCATAACCAGTGTAATTTCTTCATTCTGTCAGCCGCGACATCGCAGAAATAGGAACCGTTTCTAAATTAGAAAAAACTTCGCATGTCGCCGTCGCGTCTGGTTAGGACAAAAACTCTGATTTACATGGAAAAGATACCTTTTATCGCGTGTCGCGGCGTCGTGTATAGTTAGGACATATTGTACTGTAACGGTAGTCGATACGCGTTCTTCTGATCATTAAAAAGAATGAGGTTATATTGACAGATGAATAGGCTACGCTCAGTTTATCAAATACGCTCAGTTTATTAAATGTCTCTTGCAAACTATGAAGAGACAATGATGAATCAATACACACTGACATGGCGATGCTGGACTGATTCTTTATTTACACCATCATACAGTAATTTTGTCGGTTGTTTATTACAGATATTAGCATGCATTTTATTGATCATCAGCTAATTTCATCAATAGACATCAATAAGAGAGAGTGGCAACAGCCCTTGTAAGAGTCAAGAGATCATTTCTTTCTTTACTTGAAGATGATTGTGTAGATGATTAAGCGTCTCTGACTTACTTTCACTTTTATTTGCGATGTTTGCACGTTGGTTTGACGCTCAGCTGCTGCTTATCTGCGGTGGTGATGCGTGTCGCAGTAGCGCCAACATGTCTGACTATAACAGCCTGTAAACGCTCTCACTCGTTTATTTTTTAGCATTTTTGGGAGGAGTAAAATATACATGTGTGATATCAACAACCAGATTGCGTTTACACGTAAAGATCCGAACACAATGCGAGCCAGACTACCTCCAGATGGTCAGGCAAATCGATCACAATCCGATCACAACGTAATACCTTGCATTGATATTTCTTTTTTATTATCCGGATAACTTATCTGGATACAGATCGCATTTTAATACCAGGTGTAGGGGTCTCAGAGACGAGACCGGCGAGAAACTTCACGAGACCTGCGGAATGCCTCCACAGGGCGGGGAGATACTATACTGCCTATGGGAGCGGCCGCTTCTCCGCTCTTGATTCCGATTGGCCAGTGTCAGACAGTCAGACCTGTCAGTCTCGCAGCTGGACCAAGTTTATGGACCAAGTTAATTTAATTAATTAACTAATTATATAAAACTATTGTCAATGCACTACAATTTAACTGGTTATATTATGCATTCACTTATAAAAATTAAAATAAAAACTTATTTAAAACATACCAGGCTTAAGAAATGTATTAAGAAATTACACAGCAGAAAAAAACACACAGCACTGAAATGGTTAAGTTAAGCCCCTCCCCCTACTAACACACACACAGAGAGAGACAGAGATGTAGGCTCAAAGGGAGCATGACCAGATTCAAACAAACATATCTTACTTTCTGTGGGTCCTAGTTAAAGAGTGTCAATTAGAAAGTTGTCCGGCTCGAGGAGTACAATATACATACTGATTTTTGTAACTGTAGATAAAACTAACAACCCAACTTTTGTCAAAAGGTGGCGCTACTGAGCCCTCACCACGCCCGTTTCTGAAACTTTGCACATGTCTACTGGCTAATAAATGTGATGTGTCTGAGGAGTTTCATGCAATTTGAAGCATGCTAAGGGTCTCAAAAGCATCCTAAAAGAATGGTAAAGTTTGATGCGTCACCACGGCAACAGTTTCAAAGATATTAAGAATCCATTCACAGGTCTACATCTGCCGTATGTTTACATTATACAGATGAAGTTTGAAGCAAATCGGGTTAAAATAAGAGGGTGATTTCAAAGCATTTTGAAAGTGACACACTTCCTGCTGCCAGTTGGTGGCGCTATAACTTTGACACACAATAGTCACATCCATGTGATCGTCCTCTTACGGCGAACACACTCCTGAAGTTTCATCAAGATCAGTTAATGTATGCTGAAGTTAGGACACACTTCCTGTTTCACGTTTCTCACCATAATTTTGTTTCCTCACCACAGCCAAACCGTTCGAGATATCAAAAATCCCCTCGCAATTTTTGATCGTCTATGTCTTGACTTCAGGCTGACCGAGTTTCGTTCCATGCGGATGAATGCTCTAGGAGGAGTACATTAAATTCCATTGCAAGCATTTTAAAAAAAAACGTAAATATCTGACTTCCTGTTGGGCTGGGGTAAAAAGTAAAAGTGCGATGAATATATGAAACGATGAGATCGACATGTGTACCGAGTTTCATATTATTACATGCAAGCGTGTTTGATTTATGGACAAAGTGTTCAGACCCTGTTCCAGGGGGCGCTTACGAGCCGCCCTGCCACGCCCGGGTACCAGCTTCAGCCCGGCTCTGATGGCCGCGGGTTCTGACCCGTGTGCAAAGTTTCAAGAGTTTTTGAGCATGTTAAGGGCCCCAAAAGTGCCCGGATAGTCGTTAGAAAAAAAAAATAATAAATATAGCTGCGAGCAGCGATTGCGGGCCCAAGCCGGTGGCACCGCAACCCCGGTGCCTTTAGTTACCTAAAGGCACCGGGATGGCGGTACCGCCGGCTTTGGCCCGCAATCGCTGCTCGCAGCTATATTTATATATATATATATATATAAAGCCGGTGGCACCGCCACCTTGGTGCTTTTAGGGTTATTCTACTTGACATGCAAAAACATAACCCCCGCTTTGACTGTCAAAAAGAAGTGTGCTGAAGAGCTAGCATCAGTGAAGGCTCTGCAAAAGTGCACATTGAGGGCACATTTTAACCACAAAGTATGCGTGAGCAACCTTCTGAAAGGTCAGGTGTACATCCAGGTCTACATCTGTACTGTGTTTACATTATAGTATTTAGGAATGCGCCGATCCGATACTCAGGATCGGTATCAGCTCCGATACTGCCATCTTTGCCGGATCGGGTATATTTACACCACTTTAATCCAACCACTCTTCTTTAAAACATTATGATGTGATTTTTTTCACATGTATTTTATTACTCTTATTGAGCTATTTTGTCCACACACAGGACTCACTGCCAATCGTACGTGCTCACATCATTCTCTTTCTGTGAAAGCTGTATACTGCACTCACCAGTTTTCACTCTACAGCTATTGACCAGAGCACTGAAATTATTTCTCACTTACACTACAATCAAATGGATTTTCTCACACATTTTGCGTTAGTCCTCCGCATGGCATTTTATTATTTTCTGCGCAGCTTCAGAAGTGCATGCACACAGCCTAGAACACATGACACGCACACACAGTCACGAGAGAGGCGCCATCGAATGTGTGTTTGTGTGCGAACAATGGAAACTCCTTTTTGTTCATAAAGGAAAATATTCAGACTAATGTCTTGTGGGAGCAACAGAATACATGCAACGGCATTATGTAATCAGGATACAAAAATCTAGTGAGTTACATCAAAAAAAGTAGTAATCAGATTGTAGTTACTTTTTGAAAAAGTATATAGTACTTAAAGCCATTTAATATAAAGTGGGACCCTTTTTTTATTAAATAATTTGTAACTGTATCGGAATACATTTTTAAAGTAACCCTCCCAAGCCTGGTCTTGTGTGGACGTCCGTTACTTTCACTTTTTAAGTTAGCGATTTTTAAGGCCCCAATCCTACTGTATTACCTATTATACTGTATTGCCAACTGTATTAATGTGTGGATATTGATCCAATAGTTCTACCTAATTTTGAACACAAGAGGGCAGTATAGCACTATGAATGATTTTTTCTTTTTTGACTAAACCATTCTGTCTGTTTTTAAACTTAAACATAATTCTTAAATTAAAAAAAAGGAATAAAATGGCTATAGTTCCAATATTGGTATAGTCTTATACAGTGTTGGGGTAGTTACTCAAAAAAGTAATTAGTTACTAGTTACTTCTGTAAATTGTAATGAGATTACTTTACTAGTTACTGGAAAAATAACTTCACTACTTATTACTTAATTTCCTGTTTCTTAATTTACCGTGTAGCCTACATGGACAAACATCATATCAGTTTTTGCCCTATCATCACTTTATTGTAAAAATGTATACAAAATGACATGAAAGAACAATATCCCTGTCTGCACAAATAAATATGCCGCACTGTAAAATTCACAAACAAAATGGGGTTCAAAATTCAAAATTTTAAAATGGTGTTTATCACAGAAGTTTCAAAACAGGCTGGGAGAATAAAACTCTTCACCTGAGAACAAAACCAGCTTTTTAGTCGACTCATGGTAATAATAATAATTTAAAAAAAAATAAAAGATGTCAATGAAAAATAATAAAATAAAGGTAACTTTATCCCATAAAATTCTTAATCCTAATTTAAAATGTATTTTTCTAAACCTGGGGAATTAATGGTCGACAGGGGAAGCATGTCTTCTACAATGAACCCTGCAACAATCCTGTTCATTTCGTTTTCCAAGACTTTCGAGCCTTGTTTTTACTTGACGTGTCCGAACGAGCGGAAAGGTGCGCGCGGCAAACACCGCACGCGATGCCGCATCCGAGGATGAACGACAAGAAGCCGAACCTGCACCGAACATGGAGCCTACATCTCCGCAACGGCACCCAGTTTGCGCATCTAAATCAGTTATTTATGTTTACAAAATGAGCCTAAGATCCATGTTTTATAAAATGTCCACGAAACTTAATGAAATGTTTAGTGAAATTAGAAAATAGAGATCGTTCATTTAGTTCTTTAGCCTAGCCTATATACATGTTTTTATATCGACATATTTTGTTCTAATGTCACAAATAATAATCTTAGGATTTACTATAGCCTACATTTCACTCAAATATTTTTGTGCTTTCGAGCAATAAACTGAAAGTAGGCTAATGTGAATATTGCCATTTGTTGAAACCCGTCTCTCTCTCTCTCTCTCTCTCTCTCTCTCACTCAAATCGGTCTCTATGGCAACGGCGCGCACGCACCACTAGACGGAACTCTCCACACAGGCAAACACAGCTTGGGTAACGCAGGAAAGCGCGTTCCTTTATTATAGTAGTGTAGTTACCAATATTTTCAGTGTAATGCGTTACTTTACTTACCCAAACTCGTTTGTAACTCGTTACCCCCAACACTGGTCTTATAGAAAATAAATGGTGAATAATAACATTTTTAATTCCTCATCCAATCATCCTTTTGTTATGGATCAATATCATAGCTAGAGACGTAGAAAATGGCTGCACGGTTTTGCAATAAATAATAATAAATAAAATAAAATAAACATATAAATATTGTAATTGCAATTAAATTAGATTTGTGTGGCAGCTGCATGTACAATTATTATTATTAATAATAATAACATTAATAATAATACAAATGAGCTTAGAATAAAAATTTAAATGGTTTATTACATTAAAAACAGGCCATATTTTTAATAAATAAATAAGCTATCATTCATAGTGCACTAAATTTTAAACATTTTAAATTACAACATTGTTTGTGAAAGTCCAACAAAGTTAAATGTATACTCAAACCTGAAAAGTTTTGTGGCTCCGTTTTCATTTGATTATCATTGTGGCAGCAGTTGGAACACTGTGTTAACTAACCCCGCTGTGTATTACATATTTTAAACCTAGCTAACAGTCGCTAGGAATTACTGACATGTTTCAAAACGGTGCTGTGTTTGAGCCAACAAGACAGTGATTAAGGCAATATAAAGTTAGATTTGGACGCGTAGGCTATACATCCAACCCGGAAACAGAAAAAAATCTACGATGAAAAAATTTACTTTCATGATGTCAAAACACTCTTTGTCCATTATCTTCACGAAATATAATCAAAACGTTCCGCAAATTCGCGGGAGACCGTCTTCTGGCAGCAAGAGAAAAAGAGCGGAAAGACAGCCGGCTAGATACTGACTAACTATGTAAAATGTCCGTGTTACATTTAACCCCGCGTTAGGCCTACATTTATCCCCGCGCTCCCCTATTCTGTAGCTCCTGGCAGTGATGTTTCACCTCATGAAATATAGTTTATGTTCACATTTATGACACAGACAGTAGATAATATTATGTTCACATTTATGACACAGACAGTAGATATAGGCTTCTGCCAGGCACTTTCAGGGATACAAATCGAAAAAATATGTATAGTCTATATGTGCATATTTATATGCAAAATACTCCTTTTTTCACGTCAACTATGTGCTATGGTCATTAAATGGCTTTCCTTTTCACTTAAGTCCAGCAAATAATTCATTTATTTTAACACATTTGGTGGCATCTGCCAGTTATTGTCGTTGTTGAAGTACAGTCGTATGTTTGCATAATTCATTTTGAACACTATAATGCTTTCAAAATCTGAGGTAAATTATCCGTTATGGCTTGTGGCACATTGACCTATTTTTAACTAAAAATAAATAATGTGTACTCATAACCAGTGTAATTTCTTCATTCTGTCAGCCGCGACGTCGCAGAAATAGGAACCGTTTCTAAATTAGAAACTTCGCATGTCGCCGTCGCGTATGGTTAGGACAAAAACTCTGATTTATTAACATGGAAAAGATACCTTTTATCGCGTGTCGCGGCGTCGTGTGTAGTTAGGACATATTGTACTGTAACGGTAGTCGATACGCGTTCTTCTGATCATTAAAAAGAATGAGGTTATATTGACAGATGAATAGGCTACGCTCAGTTTATCAAATACGCTCAGTTTATTAAATGTCTCTTGCAAACTATGAAGAGACAATGATGAATCAATACACACTGACATGGCGATGCTGGACTGATTCTTTATTTACACCATCATACAGTAATTTTGTCGGTTGTTTATTACAGATATTAGCATGCATTTTATTGATCATCAGCTAATTTCATCAATAGACATCAATAAGAGAGAGTGGCAACAGCCCTTGTAAGAGTCAAGAGATCATTTCTTTCTTTACTTGAAGATGATTGTGTAGATGATTAAGCGTCTCTGACTTACTTTCACTTTTATTTGCGATGTTTGCACGTTGGTTTGACGCTCAGCTGCTGCTCATCTGCGGCGATGATGCGATGATGCCGTCATGTCTGACTATAACATAGCCTGTAAACGCTCTCACTCGTTTATTTTTTAGCATTTTTGGGAGGAGTAAAATATACATGTGTGATATCAACAACCAGATTGCGTTTACACGTAAAGATCCGAACACAATGCGAGCCAGACTACCTCCAGATGGTCAGGCAAATCGATCACAATCCGATCACAACGTAATACCTTGCATTGATATTTCTTTTTTATTATCCGGATAACTTATCTGGATACAGATCGCATTTTAATACCAGGTGTAGGGGTCTCAGAGACGAGACCGGCGAGAAACTTCACGAGACCTGCGGAATGCCTCCACAGGGCGGGGAGATACTATACTGCCTATGGGAGCGGCCGCTTCTCCACTCTTGATTCCGATTGGCCAGTGTCAGACAGTCAGACCTGTCAGTCTCGCAGCTGGACAAAGTTTATGGACCAAGTTAATTTAATTAATAAACTAATTATATAAAACTATTGTCAATGCACTACAATTTAACTGGTTATATTATGCATTCACTTATAAAAATTAAAATAAAAACTTATTTAAAACATACCAGGCTTAAGAAATGTATTAAGAAATTACACAGCAGAAAAAAACACACAGCACTGAAATGGTTAAGTTAAGCCCCTCCCCCTACTAACACACACACAGAGAGAGACAGAGATGTAGGCTCAAAGGGAGCATGACCAGATTCAAACAAACATATCTTACTTTCTGTGGGTCCTAGTTAAAGAGTGTCAATTAGAAAGTTGTCCGGCTCGAGGAGTACAATATACATACTGATTTTTGTAACTGTAGATAAAACTAACAACCCAACTTTTGTCAAAAGGTGGCGCTACTGAGCCCTCACCACGCCCGTTTCTGAAACTTTGCACATGTCTACTGGCTAATAAATGTGATGTGTCTGAGGAGTTTCATGCAATTTGAAGCATGCTAAGGGTCTCAAAAGCATCCTAAAAGAATGGTAAAGTTTGATGCGTCACCACGGCAACAGTTTCAAAGATATTAAGAATCCATTCACAGGTCTACATCTGCCGTATGTTTACATTATACAGATGAAGTTTGAAGCAAATCGGGTTAAAATAAGAGGGTGATTTCAAAGCATTTTGAAAGTGACACACTTCCTGCTGCCAGTTGGTGGCGCTATAACTTTGACACACAATAGTCACATCCATGTGATCGTCCTCTTACGGCGAACACACTCCTGAAGTTTCATCAAGATCAGTTAATGTATGCTGAAGTTAGGACACACTTCCTGTTTCACGTTTCTCACCATAATTTTGTTTCCTCGCCACAGCCAAACCGTTCGAGATATCAAAAATCCCCTCGCAATTTTTGATCGTCTATGTCTTGACTTCAGGCTGACCGAGTTTCGTTCCATGCGGATGAATGCTCTAGGAGGAGTACATTAAATTCCATTGCAAGCATTTAAAAAAAAAACGTAAATATCTGACTTCCTGTTGGGCTGGGGTAAAAAGTAAAAGCGCGATGAATATATGAAACGATGAGATCGACATGTGTACCGAGTTTCATATTATTACATGCAAGCGTGTTTGATTTATGGACAAAGTGTTCAGACCCTGTTCCAGGGGGCGCTGACGAGCCGCCCTGCCACGCCCGGGTACCAGCTTCAGCCCGGCTCTGATGGCCGCGGGTTCTGACCCGTGTGCAAAGTTTCAAGAGTTTTTGAGCATGTTAAGGGCCCCAAAAGTGCCCGGATAGTCGTTAGAAAAAAAAAAAAAAAAAAAAAAAAAAAAAATAATCCTAAGGAAAACAATAGGGCCTTCGCCCTTTCAGGGCTTGGGCCCTAATAATCCTAAGGAAAACAATAGGGCCTTCGCCCTTTCAGGGCTTGGGCCCTAATAAAAAAATAAAAAATAATCCTAAGGAAAACAATAGGGCCTTCGCCCTTTCAGGGCTTGGGCCCTAATAATCCTAAGGAAAACAATAGGGCCTTCGCCCTTTCAGGGCTTGGGCCCTAATAATTAAGATCCATGATAAGCGATTCAACACTTTGAAATCTTTACTGAAATTATCATTCAGTTTACGGTCACATAGCCTGTATCAGTTTAATTGTATAACATCTTACACCTTTTTTAAAAATTATTAGGGCCCAAGCCCTGAAAGGGCGAAGGCCCTATTGTTTTCCTTAGGATTATTATTAGGGCCCAAGCCCTGAAAGGGCGAAGGCCCTATTGTTTTCCTTAGGATTATTTTTTAGGGCCCAAGCCCTGAAAGGGCGAAGGCCCTATTGTTTTCCTTAGGATTATTATTAGGGCCCAAGCCCTGAAAGGGCGAAGGAGATATTGTTTTCCTTAGGATTATTATTAGGGCCCAAGCCCTGAAAGGGCGAAGGCCCTATTGTTTTCCTTGCGATTATTTTATTTTTAGGGCCCAAGCCCTGAAAGGGCGAAGGCCCTATTGTTTTCCTTGCGATTATTAGGGCCCAAGCCCTGAAAGGGCGAAGGCCCTATTGTTTTCCTTAGGATTATTTTTTTTTTTTTTTTTTTTTTTTTTTTTTTTTTTTTTTTTCTAACGACTATCCGGGCACTTTTGGGGTCCTTAACATGCTCAAAAACTCTTGAAACTTTGCACACGGGTCAGAACCCGCGGCCATCAGAGCCGGGCTGAAGCTGGTACACGGGCGCGGCAGGGCGGCTCGTCAGCGCCCCCTGGAACAGGGTCTGAACACTTTGTCCATAAATCAAACACGCTTGCATGTAATAATATGAAACTCGGTACACATGTCGATCTCATCGTTTCATATATACATCGCGCTTTTACTTTTTACCCCAGCCCAACAGGAAGTCAGATATTTACGGTTGTTTTTAAAATGCTTGCAATGGAATTTAATGTACTCCTCCTAGAGCATTCATCCGCATGGAACGAAACTCGGTCAGCCTGAAGTCAAGACATAGAGGATCAAAAATTGCGAGGGGATTTTTGATATCTCGAACGGTTTGGCCGTGGCGAGGAAACAAAATTATGGTGAGAAACGTGAAACAGGAAGTGTGTCCTAACTTCAGCATACATCAACCGATCTTGATGAAACTTCAGGAGTGTGTTCGCTGTAAGAGGACGATCACATGGATGTGACTATTGTGTGTCAAAGTTATAGCGCCACCAACTGGCAGCAGGAAGTGTGTCACTTTCAAAATGCTTTGAAATCACCCTCTTATTTTAACCCGATTTGCTTCAAACTTCATCTGTATAATGTAAACATACGGCAGATGTAGACCTGTGAATGGATTATTGATGTCTTTGAAACTGTTGCCGTGGCGACGCATCAAACTTTACCATTCTTTTAGGATGCTTTTGAGACCCTTAGCATGCTTCAAATTGCATGAAACTCCTCAGACACATTACATTTATTAGCCAGTAGACATGTGCAAAGTTTCAGAATCGGGCGTGGTGAGGGCTCAGTAGCGCCACCTTTTGACAAAAGTTGGGTTGTTAGTTTTATCTACAGTTACAAAAATCGGTATGTATATTGTACTCCTCGAGCCGGACAACTTTCTAATTGACACTCATTACCTAGGACCCACAGAAAGTAAGATATGTTTGTTTGAATCTGGTCATGCTCCCTTTGAACCTACATCTCTGTCTCTGTCTCTGTCTGTGTGTGTGTTAGTAGGGGAGGGGCTTAACCATTTCACTGCTGTGTGTTTTTTCTGCTGTGTAATTTCTTAATACATTTCTTAAGCCTGGTATGTTTTAAATAAGTTTTTATTTTAATTTTTATAAGTGAAGGCATAATATAACCCGTTAAATTGTAGTGCATTGACAATAGTTTTATATAATTAGTTTATTAATTAAATTAACTTGGTCCATAAACTTGATCTGAAAATTGGGTCCATAAATCAAACACACTTGCATATAATAATATTAAACTCGGTACACTTATAGATCTCATTAGCCCAAACAACTTTAAGCCAGCCCAACAGGATGTCGGTTGTTTCGGTCTGTACTGTATGTGAATGTTTTGCAAAACCAGCCTTTACATTTTTATTTCCCCCCTCTTAAGTAATTTTTAATTATTCCCACACCAAACTTCTTCAAAATTATGAAAATATATTAAAGATACTAAATCAGGCATATGTACTGGCCATCGGGACTACCGGGAGATTGACTACCGGGAGATTGACTATTGGACTACTGGTTTGGCCGGCGGCCCGGCGCGTTATGTATTTTGTTTTTAAATCATTATTAATTGTAAATATATTCTATCATAAGTATTTGTTAAATCATCCAATTCCGGACTTATGCGTCTCTCTCATGAAGCCGCATGAAGCGGACGCGAGCTGAGAGACTGACAGGTCTGACTGTCTGACACTGGCCAATCGGAATCAAGAGCGGAGAAGCGGCCGCTCCCATAGGCAGTGTATAGTATCTCCCCGCCCTGTGGAGGCTTTCCGCTGGTCTCGTGAAGTTTCTCGCCGGTCCAGTCTCTGAGACCCCTACACCTGGTATTAAAATGCGATCTGTATCCAGATAAGTTATCCGGATAATAAAAAAGAAATGTTAATGCAAGGTATTACGTTGTGATCGGATTGTGATCGATATGCCTGACCATCTGGAGGTAGTCTGGCTCGCATTGTGTTCGGATCTTTACGTGTAAACGCAATCTGGTTGTTGATATCACACATGTATATTTTACTCCTCCCAAAAATGCTAAAACATAAACGAGTGAGAGCGTTTACAGGCTATGTTATAGTCAGAAATGACGGCGCTGCGACACGCATCACCGCCGCAGATGAGCAGCAGCTGAGCGACAAACCAACGTGCAAACATCGCAAATAAAAGTGAAAGTAAGTCAGAGACGCTTAATCATCTACACATTCATCTTCAAGTAAAGAAAGAAATGATCTCTCGACTCTTACCAGGGCTGTTGCCACTCTCTCTTATTGATATCTATTGATGAAATTAGCTGATGATCAATAAAATGCATGCTAATATCTGTAAAAAACAACCGACAAAATTACTGTATGATGGTGTAAATAAAGAATCAGTCCAGCATCGCCATGTCAGTGTGTATTGATTCATCATTCCCAGCAAGCAATTTTACGTCCAAAAGACGTCTAATAGCCGTCAAAACATAGCCCAGACGTCTAGGCTAAATCAAGGCTAAATTTGGGCTGTCAGTGAAAATCTAATAGACGTCTAACCATAGCCCAAGAATAGACATCTAACCATAGCCCAAGAATAGACTATAGTCAACAATTAGACGGCTATTGAACGACTACATTTATACGTCTAATAGGCAGTGCATATGGGTCTAGGCTAAAACAAGGCTAAATTTGGGCTGTCAGTGAAAATCTAATAGACGTCTAAATGTAGCCCAAGAATAGACTAGTCATCAATTAGACAACTATTAAACGACTACATATACATGCAATAGACAACAAAATGGTTAAAAGATTCTTTTCACTCAAATATAACAGGTTCACATAAATAACAAGCCATTCCAAAAAAAAAAAACATATATAAAAGGCTTTATTTAGCAAAAGAACAACATTACGTAACTTCAAAACATAAAAATTACCACACCAATATTAAAATTAAAAATATAAAATTATTTTAACACGAACAACTTAAGATAATAAAATAGAAAACTCTGTTGCTGCTGGGAAGTTGGTCATCACAGCATCTGCCAAATAAGAATAAAATAATTAGCACAAGAAAAGCATTGTTGAAAGTACATGTACGTTTTGTGTGTGTGTGTGTGTGTGTTCTTGTGTTCTGTTTAGGTTTTAATGCACATCGGAGCTATTTGCATTATTGATATACTGGCGGATACTTTTTAGATTTGCTTATTTTATATAGCCAATCATTTGTATTTTTATGCTGTATTATAAAATTAATTTGAAAGTTTCAAACTGGAATTAATGAAGGCATTTTGAATGAAACTTCATCTTACTTTGCTTGTACAATAACAAACATTATTCTACTCTATTAGCTTATGCTCGCCAACAAGCCAATGTTCAGACAAATTCAATTTTATAATTTATATCAATGATGGACTTTGTCAAAGACAAGAGATTTAGTGAGGAAATGCTATTTTTATATCACAATGATCTAAAGAAAAGAGCCAAATATAATTGTGGCTTTCATAACACTTTATAATAGATTGCATGTGTTTCATGTTTACAGCTTTGGATTCAGTAACGTTAGGCCTACACGTGCATGGACCATGACACACCCGCTAAAATGTCACGATTCCAACAACACATGATAACAAATAATTTATCTAAAAAATTAACACGTCAAAATGAAAACACAGATGCTTAAAAGACAAAAGTGGGAATGTATTTTACCTGTTGTCGTCGACCGTCAGCTGAATGCAATGCTCTGCCTCGTTTAAAATATTTGAGAATGGTCGATCGCGTGACCGGTGATCTGTGCTATCAAGACTCGCGTTGTCAGCAGTCATGTCTCAGTAGGGCTGTTGCCATCTAGCGGTTGAGAAATGTAATTGCATTTTTATTTAATTTAAAATGAAAAACAGTCAAATAAAACCGTAGATTTTTAATTAATGTGTGACTGTGACAGCAAACATGAAGCTGCGTGGGTGAAAAACAAGAAAACAATTTTAAGATTTATTTTGGCAATAGCCTACTAATCGCTGGTCTAAATCAGGGCTATAGCTAAGCCGTTAAACGTAGACCTCTGATTGCCTCGATTTCGCCAGTGGGCTAAAAGCAGACTGCACATAGCCCATCCAATTCAGAGGATCGTGACTACAAATCGACCATGTCATGATATGACACTGGCACCTTGTAGATATGTTTACCAATGCGAACATGATGGGATATCAACTATCTCATGCGTTGCCTGCCCAACAATTCATTAAAACGACAATTAATCAGTTTCGACTAGAAGTGGGCTATAAATAGCCGGACAGACTATACGAGCTAGATCGCGTCTTCACACAGCCTACACATAGAAAATGTCAAAGAAATCAAACCAAACACCTTGTAATCACAGTTGACTTTGCTTACATGATGGAATATAATACATTTTGCAAGTTATTTTGGAAAAAATACATTTAGCCATGATTCAATGTTATTTTGGCTAGAAGTGGGTTACACATAGCCGGACTATATCGGGTCTCTATTTAACCTAGACGGTGAAATGAGGGCTATTGCTTGCTGGGTTGTCTCTTCATAGTTTGCAAGAGACATTTAATAAACTGAGCGTATTTGATAAACTGAGCGTAGCCTATGCATCTATCAATATATATAGGCTAACCTCATTCTTTTTAATGATCGGAAGAACGCGTATCGACCACCGTTACAGTACAATATGCATGTATGTCCATTTAAACTCGATTTTGGGTCAAATATGGATTATATCATGACACTGGCAAGAATATGGTTACATTTAAAGATGTTGTGCCAAGCATGAGAATGCTACGTTCAGCTGCTTTTGAAATAACATGTTTTTTTCCACTTCCTGAAAAGTAACCGTTTTGGACATACGTGAGTTTCATCGGGCAGCGACGATATATTAAAGATACTAAATCAGGCATGTACTGGCCATCGGGACTACCGGGAGATTCCCGGTGGGCCGCGGTCTGGTTGGGCCGGCGGCCCGGCGCGTTATGTATTTTGTTTTTAAATCATTATTAATTGTAAATATATTCTATCGTAAGTATATTGTTAAATTGTCCAATTCCGGACTTATGCGTCTCTCTCATGAAGCCGCATGAAGCTGACGCGAGCTAAGAGACTGACAGGTCTGACACTGGCCAATCGGAATCAAGTTCAGATTCTAGACCTGAGAAGCGGCCGCTTACACCGTGTCCTAACTACACACGACTCCGCGACACGCGATAAAAGGTATCTTTTCCATGTAAATCAGAGTTTTTGTCCTAACCAGACGCGACGGCGACATGCGAAGTTTCTAATTTAGAAACGTTCCTATTTCTGCGACGTCGCGGCTGACAGAATGAAGAAATTACACTGGTTATGAGTACACATTATTTATTTTTAGTTAAAAATAGGTCACTGTGCCACAAGCCATAACGGATAATTTACCTCAGATTTTGAAAGCATGTAATATTATAGTGTTCAAAATGAATTCTATGCAAACATACGACTGTATTTCATAACAACGATAACTTGAGGCAGATGCCACCAAATGTGTTAAAATAAATGAATTAATTGCTGGACTTAAGTGAAAAGGAAAGCCATTTAATGACCATAGCACATAGTTGATGTGAAAAAATGAGTATTTTGCATATAAATATGCACATAAATACATATTTTTTCAATTTGTATCCCTGAAAGTGCCTGGCAGAAGCCTATACTGTCTGTGTCATAAATGTGAACATAATATTATCTACTGTCTGTGTAATAAATGTGAACATAATATTGTAACAGAATATTCTTATGCTATATTATATAAACTATATTTCATGAGGTGAAACATCACTGCCAGGAGCTACAGAATATATATTTCTGTAGGTCCTCACCGTGATGTTGCACTTCATGAAATATATGTAGTATAGCCTAAGAATATTCTATTAGAATATTAAGTGACACATAAACAAGCCCTTCAGCACACTTCTTTTTGACAGTCAAAGCGGGGGTTATGTTTTTGCACGTCATGTAGAATAACCCTAAAAGCACCAAGGTGGCGGTGCCACCGGCTTTATATATATATATATATATATATATATATATATATATATATATATATATATATATATAAATATAGCTGCGAGCAGCGATTGCGGGCCAAAGCCGGCGGTACCGCCATCCCGGTGCCTTTAGGTAACTAAAGGCACCGGGGTTGCGGTGCCACCGGCTTGGGCCCGCAATCGCTGCTCGCAGCTATATTTTTAGGGCCCAAGCCCTGAAAGGGCGAAGGCCCTATTGTTTTCCTTAGGATTATTTTTTTTTTTTTTTTTTTTTTTTTTTTTTTTTTTTTTTTTTCTAACGACTATCCGGGCACTTTTGGGGTCCTTAACATGCTCAAAAACTCTTGAAACTTTGCACACGGGTCAGAACCCGCGGCCATCAGAGCCGGGCTGAAGCTGGTACACGGGCGCGGCAGGGCGGCTCGTCAGCGCCCCCTGGAACGGGGTCTGAACACTTTGTCCATAAATCAAACACGCTTGCATGTAATAATATGAAACTCGGTACACATGTCGATCTCATCGTTTCATATATACATCGCGCTTTTACTTTTTACCCCAGCCCAACAGGAAGTCAGATATTTACGGTTGTTTTTAAAATGCTTGCAATGGAATTTAATGTACTCCTCCTAGAGCATTCATCCGCATGGAACGAAACTCGGTTAGCCTGAAGTCAAGACATAGAGGATCAAAAATTGCGAGGGGATTTTTGATATCTCGAACGGTTTGGCTGTGGCGAGGAAACAAAATTATGGTGAGAAACGTGAAACAGGAAGTGTGTCCTAACTTCAGCATACATCAACCGATCTTGATGAAACTTCAGGAGTGTGTTCGCTGTAAGAGGACGATCACATGGATGTGACTATTGTGTGTCAAAGTTATAGCGCCACCAACTGGCAGCAGGAAGTGTGTCACTTTCAAAATGCTTTGAAATCACCCTCTTATTTTAACCCGATTTGCTTCAAACTTCATCTGTATAATGTAAACATACGGCAGATGTAGACCTGTGAATGGATTATTGATGTCTTTGAAACTGTTGCCGTGGCGACGCATCAAACTTTACCATTCTTTTAGGATGCTTTTGAGACCCTTAGCATGCTTCAAATTGCATGAAACTCCTCAGACACATTACATTTATTAGCCAGTAGACATGTGCAAAGTTTCAGAAACGGGCGTGGTGAGGGCTCAGTAGCGCCACCTTTTGACAAAAGTTGGGTTGTTAGTTTTATCTACAGTTACAAAAATCGGTATGTATATTGTACTCCTCGAGCCGGACAACTTTCTAATTGACACTCATTACCTAGGACCCACAGAAAGTAAGATATGTTTGTTTGAATCTGGTCATGCTCCCTTTGAACCTACATCTCTGTCTCTGTCTGTGTGTGTGTTAGTAGGGGAGGGGCTTAACCATTTCACTGCTGTGTGTTTTTTCTGCTGTGTAATTTCTTAATACATTTCTTAAGCCTGGTATGTTTTAAATAAGTTTTTATTTTAATTTTTATAAGTGAAGGCATAATATAACCCGTTAAATTGTAGTGCATTGACAATAGTTTTATATAATTAGTTTATTAATTAAATTAACTTGGTCCATAAACTTGATCTGAAAATTGGGTCCATAAATCAAACACACTTGCATATAATAATATTAAACTCGGTACACTTATAGATCTCATTAGCCCAAACAACTTTAAGCCAGCCCAACAGGATGTCGGTTGTTTCGGTCTGTACTGTATGTGAATGTTTTGCAAAACCAGCCTTTACATTTTTATTTCCCCCCTCTTAAGTAATTTTTAATTATTCCCACACCAAACTTCTTCAAAATTATGAAAATATATTAAAGATACTAAATCAGGCATATGTACTGGCCATCGGGACTACCGGGAGATTCCCGGTGGGCCGCGGTCTGGTTTGGCCGGCGGCCCGGCGCGTTATGTATTTTGTTTTTAAATCATTGTTAATTGTAAATATATTCTATCGTAAGTATTTGTTAAATCATCCAATTCCGGACTTCTGCGTCTCTCTCATGAAGCCGAATGAAGCGGACGCGAGCTGAGAGACTGACAGGTCTGACTGTCTGACACTGGCCAATCGGAATCAAGAGCGGAGAAGCGGCCGCTCCCATAGGCAGTATAGTATCTCCCCGCCCTGTGGAGGCTTTCCGCTGGTCTCGTGAAGTTTCTCGCCGGTCTAGTCTCTGAGACCCCTACACCTGGTATTAAAATGCGATCTGTATCCAGACAAGTTATCCGGATAATAAAAAAGAAATGTTAATGCAAGGTATTACGTTGTGATCGGATTGTGATCGATATGCCTGACCATCTGGAGGTAGTCTGGCTCGCATTGTGTTCGGATCTTTACGTGTAAACGCAATCTGGTTGTTGATATCACACATGTATATTTCACTCCTCCCAAAAATGCTAAAACATAAACGAGTGAGAGCGTTTACAGGCTATGTTATAGTCAGAAATGACGGCGCTGCGACACGCATCACCGCCGCAGATGAGCAGCAGCTGAGCGACAAACCAACGTGCAAACATCGCAAATAAAAGTGAAAGTAAGTCAGAGACGCTTAATCATCTACACATTCATCTTCAAGTAAAGAAAGAAATGATCTCTTGACTCTTACCAGGGCTGTTGCCACTCTCTCTTATTGATATCTATTGATGAAATTAGCTGATGATCAATAAAATGCATGCTAATATCTGTAATAAACAACCGACAAAATTACTGTATGATGGTGTAAATAAAGAATCAGTCCAGCATCGCCATGTCAGTGTGTATTGATTCATCATTCCCAGCAAGCAATTTTACGTCCAAAAGACGTCTAATAGCCGTCAAAACATAGCCCAGACGTCTAGGCTAAATCAAGGCTAAATTTGGGCTGTCAGTGAAAATCTAATAGACGTCTAACCATAGCCCAAGAATAGACATCTAACCATAGCCCAAGAATAGACTATGGTCAACAATTAGACGGCTATTGAACGACTACATTTATACGTCTAATAGGCAGTGCATATGGGTCTAGGCTAAAACAAGGCTAAATTTGGGCTGTCAGTGAAAATCTAATAGACGTCTAAATGTAGCCCAAGAATAGACTAGTCATCAATTAGACAACTATTAAACGACTACATATACATGCAATAGACAACAAAATGGTTAAAAGATTCTTTTCACTCAAATATAACAGGTTCACATAAATAACAAGCCATTCCAAAAAAAAAACATATATAAAAGGCTTTATTTAGCAAAAGAACAACATTACGTAACTTCAAAACATAAAAATTACCACACCAATATTAAAATTAAAAATATAAAATTATTTTAACATGAACAACTTAAGATAATAAAATAGAAAACTCTGTTGCTGCTGGGAAGTTGGTCATCACAGCATCTGCCAAATAAGAATAAAATAATTAGCACAAGAAAAGCATTGTTGAAAGTACATGTACGTTTTGTGTGTGTGTGTGTGTGTGTGTGTGTGTGTTCTTGTGTTCTGTTTAGGTTTTAATGCACATCGGAGCTATTTGCATTATTGATATACTGGCGGATACTTTTTAGATTTGCTTATTTTATATAGCCAATCATTTGTATTTTTATGCTGTATTATAAAATTAATTTGAAAGTTTAAACTTGAATTAATGAAGGCATTTTGAATGAAACTTCATCTTACTTTGCTTGTACAATAACAAACATTATTCTACTCTATTAGCTTATGCTCTCCAACAAGCCAATGTTCAGACAAATTTAATTTTATAATTTATATCAATGATGGACTTTGTCAAAGACAAGAGATTTAGTGAGGAAATGCTATTTTTATATCACAATGATCTAAAGAAAAGAGCCAAATATAATTGTGGATTTCATAACACTTTATAATAGATTGCATGTGTTTCATGTTTACAGCTTTGGATTCAGTAACGTTAGGCCTACACGTGCATGTACCATGACACACCCGCTAAAATGTCACGATTCCAACAACACATGATAACAAATAATTTATCTAAAAAATTAACACGTCAAAATGAAAACACAGATGCTTAAAAGACAAAAGTGGGAATGTATTTTACCTGTTGTCGTCGACCGTCAGCTGAATGCAATGCTCTGCCTCGTTTAAAATATTTGAGAATGGTCGATCGCGTGACCGGTGATCTGTGCTGTCAAGACTCGCGTTGTCAGCAGTCATGTCTCAGTAGGGCTGTTGCCATCTAGCGGTTGAGAAATGTAATTGCATTTTTATTTAATTTAAAATAATAAAACAGTCAAATAAAACCGTAGATTTTTAATTAATGTGTGACTGTGACAGCAAACATGAAGCTGCGTGGGTGAAAAACAAGAAAACAATTTTAAGATTTATTTTGGCAATAGCCTACTAATCGCTGGTCTAAATCAGGGCTATAGCCAAGCCGTTAAACGTAGACCACTGATTGCCTCGATTTCGCCAGTGGGCTAAAAGCAGACTGCACATAGCCCATCCAATTCAGAGGATCGTGACTACAAATCGACCATGTCATGATATGACACTGGCACCTTGTAGATATGTTTACCAATGCGAACATGATGGGATATCAACTATCTCATGCGTTGCCTGCCCAACAATTCATTAAAACGACAATTAATCAGTTTCGACTAGAAGTGGGCTATAAATAGCCGGACAGACTATACGAGCTAGATCGCGTCTTCACACAGCCTACACATAGAAAATGTCAAAGAAATCAAACCAAACACCTTGTAATCACAGTTGACTTTGCTTACATGATGGAATATAATACATTTTGCAAGTTATTTTGGAAAAAATACATTTAGCCATGATTCAATGTTATTTTGGCTAGAAGTGGGTTACACATAGCCGGACTATATCGGGTCTCTATTTAACCTAGACGGTGAAATGAGGGCTATTGCTTGCTGGGTTGTCTCTTCATAGTTTGCAAGAGACATTTAATAAACTGAGCGTATTTGATAAACTGAGCGTAGCCTATTCATCTATCAATATATATAGGCTAACCTCATTCTTTTTAATGATCGGAAGAACGCGTATCGACCACCGTTACAGTACAATATGCATGTATGTCCATTTAAACTCGATTTTGGGTCAAATATGGATTATATCATGACACTGGCAAGAATATGGTTACATTTAAAGATGTTGTGCCAAGCATGAGAATGCTACGTTCAGCTGCTTTTGAAATAACATGTTTTTTTCCACTTCCTGAAAAGTAACCGTTTTGGACATACGTGAGTTTCATCGGGCAGCGACGATATATTAAAGATACTAAATCAGGCATGTACTGGCCATCGGGACTACCGGGAGATTCCCGGTGGGCCGCGGTCTGGTTGGGCCGGCGGCCCGGCGCGTTATGTATTTTGTTTTTAAATCATTATTAATTGTAAATATATTCTATCGTAAGTATATTGTTAAATTGTCCAATTCCGGACTTATGCGTCTCTCTCATGAAGCCGCATGAAGCTGACGCGAGCTAAGAGACTGACAGGTCTGACTGTCTGACACTGGCCAATCGGAATCAAGTTCAGATTCTAGACCTGAGAAGCGGCCGCTTACACCGTGTCCTAACCACACACGACGCCGCGACACGCGATAAAAGGTATCTTTTCCATGTAAATCAGAGTTTTTGTCCTAACCAGACGCGACGGCGACATGCGAAGTTTCTAATTTAGAAACGTTCCTATTTCTGCGACGTCGCGGCTGACAGAATGAAGAAATTACACTGGTTATGAGTACACATTATTTATTTTTAGTTAAAAATAGGTCACTGTGCCACAAGCCATAACGGATAATTTACCTCAGATTTTGAAAGCATGTAATATTATAGTGTTCAAAATGAATTCTATGCAAACATACGACTGTATTTCATAACAACGATAACTTGAGGCAGATGCCACCAAATGTGTTAAAATAAATGAATTAATTGCTGGACTTAAGTGAAAAGGAAAGCCATTTAATGACCATAGCACATAGTTGATGTGAAAAAATGAGTATTTTGCATATAAATATGCACATAAATACATATTTTTTCAATTTGTATCCCTGAAAGTGCCTGGCAGAAGCCTATACTGTCTGTGTCATAAATGTGAACATAATATTATCTACTGTCTGTGTAATAAATGTGAACATAATATTGTAACAGAATATTCTTATGCTATATTATATAAACTATATTTCATGAGGTGAAACATCACTGCCAGGAGCTACAGAATATATATTTCTGTAGGTCCTCACCGTGATGTTGCACTTCATGAAATATATGTAGTATAGCCTAAGAATATTCTATTAGAATATTAAGTGACACATAAACAAGCTCTTCAGCACACTTCTTTTTGACAGTCAAAGCGGGGGTTATGTTTTTGCACGTCATGTAGAATAACCCTAAAAGCACCAAGGTGGCGGTGCCACCGGCTTTATATATATATATATATATATATATATATATATAAATATAGCTGCGAGCAGCGATTGCGGGCCAAAGCCGGCGGTACCGCCATCCCGGTGCCTTTAGGTAACTAAAGGCACCGGGGTTGCGGTGCCACCGGCTTGGGCCCGCAATCGCTGCTCGCAGCTATATTTTTCCTTAGGATTATTATTATTTTTAGGGCCCAAGCCCTGAAAGGGCGAAGGCCCTATTGTTTTCCTTAGGATTATTATTATTTTTAGGGCCCAAGCCCTGAAAGGGCGAAGGCCCTATTGTTTTCCTTGCGATTATTTTTTTTTTTTTTTTTTTTTTTCTAACGACTATCTGGGCACTTTTGGGGCCCTTAACATGCTCAAAAACTCTTGAAACTTTGCACACTGGTCAGAACCCGCGGCCATCAGAGCCGGGCTGAAGCTGGTACCCGGGCGTGGCAGGGCGGCTCGTCAGCGCCCCCTGGAACAGGGTCTGAACACTTTGTCCATAAATCAAACACGCTTGCATGTAATAATATGAAACTCGGTACACATGTCGATCTCATCGTTTCATATATACATCGCGCTTTTACTTTTTACCCCAGCCCAACAGGAAGTCAGATATTTAAGGTTGTTTTTAAAACGCGTGCAATGGAATTTAATGTACTCCTCCTAGAGCATTCATCCGCATGGAACGAAACTCGGTCAGCCTGAAGTCAAGACATAGACGATCAAAAATTGCGAGGGGATTTTTGATATCTCGAACGGTTTGGCTGTGGCGAGGAAACAAAATTATGGTGAGAAACGTGAAACAGGAAGTGTGTCCTAACTTCAGCATACATTAACTGATCTTGATGAAACTTCAGGAGTGTGTTCGCCGTAAGAGGACGATCACATGGATGTGACTATTGTGTGTCAAAGTTATAGCGCCACCAACTGGCAGCAGGAAGTGTGTCACTTTCAAAATGCTTTGAAATCACCCTCTTATTTTAACCCGATTTGCTTCAAACTTCATCTGTATAATGTAAACATACGGCAGATGTAGACCTGTGAATGGATTCTTAATATCTTTGAAACTGTTGCCGTGGTGACGCATCAAACTTTACCATTCTTTTAGGATGCTTTTGAGACCCTTAGCATGCTTCAAATTGCATGAAACTCCTCAGACACATCACATTTATTAGCCAGTAGACATGTGCAAAGTTTCAGAAACGGGCGTGGTGAGGGCTCAGTAGCGCCACCTTTTGACAAAAGTTGGGTTGTTAGTTTTATCTACAGTTACAAAAATCAGTATGTATATTGTACTCCTCGAGCCGGACAACTTTCTAATTGACACTCTTTAACTGGGACCCACAGAAAGTAAGATATGTTTGTTTGAATCTGGTCATGCTCCCTTTGAGCCTACATCTCTGTCTCTCTCTGTGTGTGTGTTAGTAGGGGGAGGGGCTTAACTTAACCATTTCAGTGCTGTGTGTTTTTTTCTGCTGTGTAATTTCTTAATACATTTCTTAAGCCTGGTATGTTTTAAATAAGTTTTTATTTTAATTTTTATAAGTGAAGGCATAATATAACCAGTTAAATTGTAGTGCATTGACAATAGTTTTATATAATTAGTTTATTAATTAAATTAACTTGGTCCAGCTGCGAGACTGACAGGTCTGACTGTCTGACACTGGCCAATCGGAATCAAGAGCGGAGAAGCGGCCGCTCCCATAGGCAGTATAGTATCTCCCCGCCCTGTGGAGGCATTCCGCCGGTCTCGTCTCTGAGACCCCTACACCTGCTATTAAAATGCGATCTGTATCCAGATAAGTTATCCGGATAATAAAAAAGAAATATCAATGCAAGGTATTACGTTGTGATCGGATTGTGATCGATTTGCCTGACCATCTGGAGGTAGTCTGGCTCGCATTGTGTTCGGATCTTTACGTGTAAACGCAATCTGGTTGTTGATATCACACATGTATATTTTACTCCTCCCAAAAATGCTAAAAAATAAACGAGTGAGAGCGTTTACAGGCTGTTATAGTCAGACATGATGCGCTACTGCGACACGCATCACCACCGCAGATAAGCAGCAGCTGAGCGTCAAACCAACGTGCAAACATCGCAAATAAAAGTGAAAGTAAGTCAGAGACGCTTAATCATCTACACAATCATCTTCAAGTAAAGAAAGAAATGATCTCTTTACTCTTACAAGGGCTGTTGCCACTCTCTCTTATTGATGTCTATTGATGAAATTAGCTGATGATCAATAAAATGCATGCTAATATCTGTAATAAACAACCGACAAAATTACTGTATGATGGTGTAAATAAAGAATCAGTCCAGCATCGCCATGTCAGTGTGTATTGATTCATCATTGTCTCTTCATAGTTTGCAAGAGACATTTAATAAACTGAGCGTATTTGATAAACTGAGCGTAGCCTATTCATCTGTCAATATAACCTCATTCTTTTTAATGATCAGAAGAACGCGTATCGACTACCGTTACAGTATAATATGTCCTAACTACACACGACGCCGCGACACGCGATAAAAGGTATCTTTTCCATGTAAATCAGAGTTTTTTGTCCTAACCAGACGCGACGGCGACATGCGAAGTTTCTAATTTAGAAACGGTTCCTATTTCTGCGATGTCGCGGCTGACAGAATGAAGAAATTACACTGGTTATGAGTACACATTATTTATTTTTAGTTAAAAATAGGTCACTGTGCCACCCATAACGGATAATTTACCTCGTATTTTGAAAGCATGTAATATTATAGTGTTCAAAGTGAATTATATGCAAACATACGACTGTATTTCATAATAACGACAATAACTTGAGGCAGATGCCACCAAATGTGTTAAAATAAATGAATTATTTGCTGGACTTAAGTGAAAAGGATAGCCATTTAACACTAGAACTCCCGGTCATTTTGACCGTTTTTAAAATTTACAGTGTAATAACTTTGTTAAAATAAAATCAATGTGGCTGTATCTCTGACTTTTCCTAAATATGTGTATATTTTATTCTGGCACTGTTATTTTATTACAATCACAAAACACAAAACAGTTGCGTCCTATTTCTACCTAGAATGGCCATGGCGGTCATTTTGACCGCACGCATTATAAATATCATAAGTCCGCTATATTTCCCGCGATCAACACGCACATATTGTAGAAGTGCACAAATGAGCAAGTTTCGCGTCCATCACGCAACTGGCAAGCGAATTTCGCTCCGACAACATGAAATCAAACGCCACTCAACTGGTGCGAGAGTCGGGTAGGCGGTCCGGGACGAAGATGATGAAGGCAGTGCCAGGAGAAACTGCAAAAATTAAATCAAGGAGTCATGTGCCAAATGTCACAAAGTAGTGTGAGGGACTGAAGCTGCACGCGAAGCGGTGTGTTCCTATGTGTGTGTGGGTAACGTCAGTGAATGAACCGGGGGTTTCCACCGTTCAAATGAGCCCACATCTTTATTATCATCTATCGTAACATTGTAGATCTATTTATTTTTAGATTTCACATTGATTGTATTTGTATAACAGGGCTGTAGGCTACTGTATGAAGCTTTGACGTTTCCTAGATTTTTTGCATATCTATTCACGTGGAGAGTGCGGTGAAAAAATATTTTTGACGCAAAACTTTCCTCGGCAGCACCTGTCGGGGAAATATTTTTGTATTGGCTTTATAATATGATATAATATTTTGCTTGTTTTAAGGGCGATGGCATTATAACATGACAACAGGAATTATAAGTGTCACTGGAAAACTTAAAGAGAAAGGTTCAAATGCAGATATGACATGACGAAAAAGACGTTCAGTACAGCCAAATGAACGTTAAAGTTTGAACGGTCAGAATGACCGCTATGGTCGTTGTAGTAGTTATGGAATTCCGGTAGTTCTAGTGTTAATGACCATAGCACATAGTTGATGTGAAAAAAGGAGTATTTTGCATATAAATATGCACATAAATACATATTTTTTCAATTTGTCTCCCTGAAAGTGCCTGGCAGAAGCCTATACTGTCTGTGTCATAAATGTGAACATAATATTATCTACTGTCTGTGTCATAAATGTGAACATAATATTGTAACAGAATATTCTTATGCTATATTATATAAACTATATTTCATGAGGTGAAACATCACTGCCAGGAGCTGCAGAATATATATTTCTGTAGGTCCTCACCGTGATGTTGCATTTCATGAAATATATGTAGTATAGCCTAAGAATATTCTATTAAAATATTAAGTGGCACATAAATTCAGACCAGTTATTTACAATAAAGCCTTATAAAATCATTTCCATTCCCTTTGTTTATTATTTTAATAGTTTTTTCTTGGTTTTGATAGTAAATAAAATCTAATCAGTGATTTTACATGCAGATTAATGCACGTATAGATTAATGCACGTGTGTGTGTGTTTGCATAGTGGGCCGGTCTGGATGAAGTGTCCAGGGCTGATTTTTTGTCCCAGTCCAGCCCTGAATGGCAATATTCACATTACTTTCAGTTTATTGCTCGAAAGTACAAAATATTTGAGTGAAATGTAGGCTATAGTAAACCCTAAGATTATTATTTGTGACATTAGAACAAAATATGTGGATATAAAAACATGTATATAGGCTAAAGAACTAAATGAACGATCTCTATTTTCTAATTTCACGACGTCCACACAAGACCAGGCTTGGGAGGGTTACTTTAAAAAATGTATTCCGATACAGTTACAAATTATTTCATAAAAAAGGGTCCCACTTTATATTAATTGGCTTTAAGTACTTTATACTTTTTCAAAAAGTAACTACAATCTGATTACTTTTTTTGATGTAACTCACTGTAATAATATACAGTTACTGGATTTTTGTTTCCTGATTACATGATGCTGTTACATGTATTCTGTTGCTCCCACAAGACATTAGTCTGAATATTTTCCTGTATGAACAAAATGGAGTTTCCATTGTTCACACACAAACACACACAGAGTTCGATTGCGCCTCTCTCGTTACTGAGTGTGTGTGCGTGTCATGTGTTCTAGGCTGTGTGCATGCACTTCTGAAGCTGCTCAGAAAATAATAAAATGCCATGCAGAGGACTAATGCAAAATGTGTGGGAAAATCCATTTGATTGTAGTTTAAGTGAGAAATAATTTCAGTGCTCTGGTCAATAGCTGTAGAGTGAAAACTGGTGAATGCAGTATACAGCTTTCACAGAAAGAGAATGATGTGAGCACGTACGATTGGCAGTGAATCTTTTATGCGGACAAAATAGCTCAATAAGAGTAACAAAATACATGTGGAAAAAATCACATCGTAATGTTTTAAAGAAAGAAGAGTGGTTTGATTAAAGTGGTGTAAATATACCCGATCCGGCAAAGATGGCAGTATCGGAGCTGATAACGATCCTGAGTATCGGATCGGCGCATCCCTACATACTATAATGTAAACACAGTACAGATGTAGACCTTGATGTACACCTGACCTTTCAGAAGGTTGCTCATGCATACTTTGTGGTTAAAATGTGCCCTCGATTCGCACTTTTGCAGAGCCTTCACTGCTGCAAGCTCTTCAGCACACTTCTTTTTGACAGTCAAAGCGGGGGTTACGTTTTTGCACGTCATGTAGAATAACCCTAAAAGCACCAAGGGTGCGGTGCCACCGGCTTTATATATATATATATATATATATATATATATATATAAATATAGCTGCGAGCAGCGATTGCGGGCCAAAGCCGGCGGTACCGCCATCCCGGTGCCTTTAAAGGCACCGGGGTTGCGGTGCCACCGGCTTGGGCCCGCAATCGCTGCTCGCAGCTATATATATATTTTTTTTTTCTAACGACTATCCGGGCACTTTTGGGTCCCTTAACATGCTCAAAAACTCTTGAAACTTTGCACACAGGTCAGAACCCGCGGCCATCAGAGCCGGGCTGAAGCTGGTACCCGGGCGTGGCAGGGCGGCTCGTCAGCGCCCCCTGGAACAGGGTCTGAACACTTTGTCCATAAATCAAACACGCTTGCATGTAATAATATGAAACTCGGTACACATGTCAATCTCATCGTTTCATATATTCATCGCACTTTTACTTTTTACCCCAGCCCAACAGGAAGTCAGATATTTACGGTTGTTTTTAAAATGCTTGCAATGGAATTTAATGTACTCCTCCTAGAGCATTCATCCGCATGGAACGAAACTCGGTCAGCCTGAAGTCAAGACATAGAGGATCAAAAATTGCGAGGGGATTTTTGATATCTCGAACGGTTTGGCTGTGGCGAGGAAACAAAATTATGGTGAGAAACGTGAAACAGGAAGTGTGTCCTAACTTCAGCATACATTAACTGATCTTGATGAAACTTCAGGAGTGTGTTCGCCGTAAGAGGACGATCACATGGATGTGACTATTGTGTGTCAAAGTTATAGCGCCACCAACTGGCAGCAGGAAGTGTGTCACTTTCAAAATGCTTTGAAATCACCCTCTTATTTTAACCCGATTTGCTTCAAACTTCATCTGTATAATGTAAACATACGGCAGATGTAGACCTGTGAATGGATTCTTAATATCTTTGAAACTGTTGCCGTGGTGACGCATCAAACTTTACCATTCTTTTAGGATGCTTTTGAGACCCTTAGCATGCTTCAAATTGCATGAAACTCCTCAGACACATCACATTTATTAGCCAGTAGACATGTGCAAAGTTTCAGAAACGGGCGTGGTGAGGGCTCAGTAGCGCCACCTTTTGACAAAAGTTGGGTTGTTAGTTTTATCTACAGTTACAAAAATCAGTATGTATATTGTACTCCTCGAGCCGGACAACTTTCTAATTGACACTCTTTAACTAGGACCCACAGAAAGTAAGATATGTTTGTTTGAATCTGGTCATGCTCCCTTTGAGCCTACATCTCTGTCTCTCTCTGTGTGTGTGTTAGTAGGGGGAGGGGCTTAACTTAACCATTTCAGTGCTGTGTGTTTTTTTCTGCTGTGTAATTTCTTAATACATTTCTTAAGCCTGGTATGTTTTAAATAAGTTTTTATTTTAATTTTTATAAGTGAAGGCATAATATAACCAGTTAAATTGTAGTGCATTGACAATAGTTTTATATAATTAGTTTATTAATTAAATTAACTTGGTCCATAAACTTGGTCCAGCTGCGAGACTGACAGGTCTGACTGTCTGACACTGGCCAATCGGAATCAAGAGCGGAGAAGCGGCCGCTCCCATAGGCAGTATAGTATCTCCCCGCCCTGTGGAGGCATTCCGCTGGTCTCGTGAAGTTTCTCGCCGGTCTCGTCTCTGAGACCCCTACACCTGGTATTAAAATGCGATCTGTATCCAGATAAGTTATCCGGATAATAAAAAAGAAATATCAATGCAAGGTATTATGTTGTGATCGGATTGTGATCGATTTGCCTGACCATCTGGAGGTAGTCTGGCTCGCATTGTGTTCGGATCTTTACGTGTAAACGCAATCTGGTTGTTGATATCACACATGTATATTTTACTCCTCCCAAAAATGCTAAAAAATAAACGAGTGAGAGCGTTTACAGGCTGTTATAGTCAGACATGACGGCGCTACTGCGACACGCATCACCACCGCAGATAAGCAGCAGCTGGGCGTCAAACCAACGTGCAAACATCGCAAATAAAAGTGAAAGTAAGTCAGAGACGCTTAATCATCTACACAATCATCTTCAAGTAAAGAAAGAAATGATCTCTTGACTCTTACAAGGGCTGTTGCCACTCTCTCTTATTGATGTCTATTGATGAAATTAGCTGATGATCAATAAAATGCATGCTAATATCTGTAATAAACAACCGACAAAATTACTGTATGATGGTGTAAATAAAGAATCAGTCCAGCATCGCCATGTCAGTGTGTATTGATTCATCATTGTCTCTTCATAGTTTGCAAGAGACATTTAATAAACTGAGCGTATTTGATAAACTGAGCGTAGCCTATTCATCTGTCAATATAACCTCATTCTTTTTAATGATCAGAAGAACGCGTATCGACTACCGTTACAGTACGTCCTAACTACACACGACGCCGCGACACGCGATAAAAGGTATCTTTTCCATGTAGATCAGAGTTTTTGTCCTAACCAGACGCGACGGCGACATGCGAAGTTTCTAATTTAGAAACGGTTCCTATTTCTGCGATGTCGCGGCTGACAGAATGAAGAAATTACACTGGTTATGAGCACACATTATTTATTTTTAGTTAAAAATAGGTCACTGTGCCACAAGCCATAACGGATAATTTACCTCAGATTTTGAAAGCATGTAATATTATAGTGTTCAAAATGAATTCTATGCAAACATACGACTGTATTTCATAACAACGACAATAACTTGAGGCAGATGCCACCAAATGTGTTAAAATAAATGAATTATTTGCTGGACTTAAGTGAAAAGGATAGCCATTTAACACTAGAACTCCCAAGGCGGTCATTTTGACCGTTTTTAAAATTTACAGTGTAATAACTTTGTTAAAATAAAATCAATGTGGCTGTAGGACTCTGACTTTTCCTAAATATGTGTATATTTTATTCTGGCACTGTTATTTTATTACAATCACAAAACACAAAACAGTTGCGTCCTATTTCTACCTAGAATGGCCATGGCGGTCATTTTGACCGCACGCATTATAAATATCATAAGTCCGCTATATTTCCCGCGATCAACACGCACATATTGTAGAAGTGCACAAATGAGCAAGTTTCGCGTCCATCACGCAACTGGCAAGCGAATTTCGCTCCGACAACATGAAATCAAAAGCCACTCAACTGGTGCGAGAGTCGGGTAGGCGGTCCGGGACGAAGATGATGAAGGCAGTGCCAAGTAAGGAGAAACTGCAAAAATTAAATCAAGGAGTCATGTGCCAAATGTCACAAAGTAGTGTGAGGGACTGAAGCTGCACGCGAAGCGGTGTTTTCCTATGTGTGTGTGCGTAACGTCAGTGAATGAAGCGGGGGGTTTCCACCGTTCAAATGAGCCCACATCTTTATTATCATCTATCGTAACATTGCAGATCTATTTATTTTTAGATTTCACATTGATTGTATTTGTATAACAGGGCTGTAGGCTACTGTATGAAGCTTTGACGTTTCCTAGATTTTTTGCATGTCTATTCACGTGGAGAGTGCGGTGAAAAAATATTTTTGACGCAAAACTTTCCTCGGCAGCACCTGTCGGGGAAATATTTTTGTATTGGCTTTATAATATGATATAATATTTTGCTTGTTTTAAGGGCGATGGCATTATAACATGACAACAGGAATTATAAGTGTCACTGGAAAACTTAAAGAGAAGGTTCAAATGCAGATATGACATGACGAAAATGACGTTCAGTACAGCCAAATGAACGTTAAAGTTTGAACGGTCAGAATGACCGCTATGGTCGTTGTAGTAGTTATGGAATTCCGGTAGTTCTAGTGTTAATGACCATAGCACATAGTTGATGTGAAAAAAGGAGTATTTTGCATATAAATATGCACATAAATACATATTTTTTCAATTTGTCTCCCTGAAAGTGCCTGGCAGAAGCCTATACTGTCTGTGTCATAAATGTGAACATAATATTATCTACTGTCTGTGTCATAAATGTGAACATAATATTGTAACAGAATATTCTTATGCTATATTATATAAACTATATTTCATGAGGTGAAACATCACTGCCAGGAGCTACAGAATATATATTTCTGTAGGTCCTCACCGTGATGTTGCACTTCATGAAATATATGTAGTATAGCCTAAGAATATTCTATTAAAATATTAAGTGGCACATAAATTCAGACCAGTTATTTACAATAAAGCCTTATAAAAACATTTCCATTCCCTTTGTTTATTATTTTAATAGTTTTTTCTTGGTTTTGATAGTAAATAAAATCTAATCAGTAATTTTACATGCAGATTAATGCACGTATAGATTAATGCACGTGTGTGTGTGTTTGCATAGTGGGCCGGTCTGGATGAAGACTCCAGGGCTGATTTTTTGTCCCAGTCCAGCCCTGAATGGCAATATTCACATTACTTTCAGTTTATTGCTCGAAAGTACAAAAATATTTGAGTGAAATGTAGGCTATAGTAAACCCTAAGATTATTATTTGTGACATTAGAACAAAATATGTGGATATAAAAACATGTATATAGGCTAAAGAACTAAATGAACGATCTCTATTTTCTAATTTCACGACGTCCACACAAGAGCAGGCTTGGGAGGGTTACTTTAAAAAATGTATTCCGATACAGTTACAAATTATTTCATAAAAAAGGGTCCCACTTTATATTAATTGGCTTTAAGTACTTTATACTTTTTCAAAAAGTAACTACAATCTGATTACTTTTTTTGATGTAACTCACTGTAATAATATACAGTTACTGGATTTTTGTTTCCTGATTACATAATGCTGTTACATGTATTCTGTTGCTCCCACAAGACATTAGTCTGAATATTTTCCTGTATGAACAAAATGGAGTTTCCATTGTTCACACACAAACACACACAGAGTTCGATCGCGCCTCTCTCGTGACTGTGTGTGCGTGTCATGTGTTCTAGGCTGTGTGCATGCACTTCTGAAGCTGCTCAGAAAATAATAAAATGCCATGCAGAGGACTAATGCAAAATGTGTGGGAAAATCCATTTGATTGTAGTTTAAGTGAGAAATAATTTCAGTGCTCTGGTCAATAGCTGTAGAGTGAAAACTGGTGAATGCAGTATACAGCTTTCACAGAAAGAGAATGATGTGAGCACGTACGATTGGCAGTGAATCTTTTATGCGGACAAAATAGCTCAATAAGAGTAACAAAATACATGTGGAAAAAATCACATCGTAATGTTTTAAAGAAGAGTGGTTTGATTAAAGTGGTGTAAATATACCCGATCCGCCAAAGATGGCAGTATCGGAGCTGATAACGATCCTGAGTATCGGATCGGCGCATCCCTACATACTATAATGTAAACACAGTACAGATGTAGACCTTGATGTACACCTGACCTTTCAGAAGGTTGCTCATGCATACTTTGTGGTTAAAATGTGCCCTCGATCCGCACTTTTGCAGAGCCTTCACTGCTGCAAGCTCTTCAGCACACTTCTTTTTGACAGTCAAAGCGGGGGTTACGTTTTTGCACGTCATGTAGAATAACCCTAAAAGCACCAAGGGTGCGGTGCCACCGGCTTTATATATATATATATATATATATATATATATATATATATATATATATATATATAAATATAGCTGCGAGCAGCGATTGCGGGCCAAAGCCGGCGGTACCGCCATCCCGGGGTTGCGGTGCCACCGGCTTGGGCCCGCAATCACTGCTCGCAGCTATATTTATTTATTTATTAGGGTTCAAGCCCTGAAAGGGCGAAGGCCCTATTGTTTTCCTTAGGATTATTTTTTTTTTTTTTTTTTTTTTTTTCTAACGACTATCCGGGCACTTTTGGGGCCCTTAACATGCTCAAAAACTCTTGAAACTTTGCACACGGGTCAGAACCCGCGGCCATCAGAGCCGGGCTGAAGCTGGTACCCGGGCGTGGCAGGGCGGCTCGTCAGCGCCCCCTGGAACAGGGTCTGAACACTTTGTCCATAAATCAAACACGCTTGCATGTAATAATATGAAACTCGGTACACATGTCGATCTCATCGTTTCATATATTCATCGCACTTTTACTTTTTACCCCAGCCCAACAGGAAGTCAGATATTTACGTTTTTTTTTTAAAATGCTTGCAATGGAATTTAATGTACTCCTCCTAGAGCATTCATCCGCATGGAACGAAACTCGGTCAGCCTGAAGTCAAGACATAGACGATCAAAAATTGCGAGGGGATTTTTGATATCTCGAACGGTTTGGCTGTGGCGAGGAAACAAAATTATGGTGAGAAACGTGAAACAGGAAGTGTGTCCTAACTTCAGCATACATTAACTGATCTTGATGAAACTTCAGGAGTGTGTTCGCCGTAAGAGGACGATCACATGGATGTGACTATTGTGTGTCAAAGTTATAGCGCCACCAACTGGCAGCAGGAAGTGTGTCACTTTCAAAATGCTTTGAAATCACCCTCTTATTTTAACCCGATTTGCTTCAAACTTCATCTGTATAATGTAAACATACGGCAGATGTAGACCTGTGAATGGATTCTTAATATCTTTGAAACTGTTGCCGTGGTGACGCATCAAACTTTACCATTCTTTTAGGATGCTTTTGAGACCCTTAGCATGCTTCAAATTGCATGAAACTCCTCAGACACATCACATTTATTAGCCAGTAGACATGTGCAAAGTTTCAGAAACGGGCGTGGTGAGGGCTCAGTAGCGCCACCTTTTGACAAAAGTTGGGTTGTTAGTTTTATCTACAGTTACAAAAATCAGTATGTATATTGTACTCCTCGAGCCGGACAACTTTCTAATTGACACTCTTTAACTAGGACCCACAGAAAGTAAGATATGTTTGTTTGAATCTGGTCATGCTCCCTTTGAGCCTACATCTCTGTCTCTCTCTGTGTGTGTGTTAGTAGGGGGAGGGGCTTAACTTAACCATTTCAGTGCTGTGTGTTTTTTTCTGCTGTGTAATTTCTTAATACATTTCTTAAGCCTGGTATGTTTTAAATAAGTTTTTATTTTAATTTTTATAAGTGAATGCATAATATAACCAGTTAAATTGTAGTGCATTGACAATAGTTTTATATAATTAGTTTATTAATTAAATTAACTTGGTCCATAAACTTGGTCCAGCTGCGAGACTGACAGGTCTGACTGTCTGACACTGGCCAATCGGAATCAAGAGCGGAGAAGCGGCCGCTCCCATAGGCAGTATAGTATCTCCCCGCCCTGTGGAGGCATTCCGCAGGTCTCGTGAAGTTTCTCGCCGGTCTCGTCTCTGAGACCCCTACACCTGGTATTAAAATGCGATCTGTATCCAGATAAGTTATCCGGATAATAAAAAAGAAATATCAATGCAAGGTATTACGTTGTGATCGGATTGTGATCGATTTGCCTGACCATCTGGAGGTAGTCTGGCTCGCATTGTGTTCGGATCTTTACGTGTAAACGCAATCTGGTTGTTGATATCACACATGTATATTTTACTCCTCCCAAAAATGCTAAAAAATAAACGAGTGAGAGCGTTTACAGGCTGTTATAGTCAGACATGTCGGCGCTACTGCGACACGCATCACCACCGCAGATGAGCAGCTGAGCGTCAAACCAACGTGCAAACATCGCAAATAAAAGTGAAAGTAAGTCAGAGACGCTTAATCATCTACACAATCATCTTCAAGTAAAGAAAGAAATGATCTCTTGACTCTTACAAGGGCTGTTGCCACTCTCTCTTATTGATGTCTATTGATGAAATTAGCTGATGATCAATAAAATGCATGCTAATATCTGTAATAAACAACCGACAAAATTACTGTATGATGGTGTAAATAAAGAATCAGTCCAGCATCGCCATGTCAGTGTGTATTGATTCATCATTGTCTCTTCATAGTTTGCAAGAGACATTTAATAAACTGAGCGTATTTGATAAACTGAGCGTAGCCTATTCATCTGTCAATATAACCTCATTCTTTTTAATGATCAGAAGAACGCGTATCGACTACCGTTACAGTACAATATGTCCTAACTACACACGACGCCGCGACACGCGATAAAAGGTATCTTTTCCATGTAAATCAGAGTTTTTGTCCTAACCAGACGCGACGGCGACATGCGAAGTTTTTTCTAATTTAGAAACGGTTCCTATTTCTGCGATGTCGCGGCTGACAGAATGAAGAAATTACACTGGTTATGAGTACACATTATTTATTTTTAGTTAAAAATAGGTCACTGTGCCACAAGCCATAACGGATAATTTACCTCAGATTTTGAAAGCATGTAATATTATAGTGTTCAAAATGAATTCTATGCAAACATACGACTGTATTTCATAACAACGACAATAACTTGAGGCAGATGCCACCAAATGTGTTAAAATAAATGAATTATTTGCTGGACTTAAGTGAAAAGGATAGCCATTTAACACCAGAACTCCCAAGGCGGTCATTTTGACCGTTTTTAAAATTTACAGTGTAATAACTTATTTGTTAAAATAAAATCAATGTGGCTGTAGGACTCTGACTTTTCCTAAATATGTGTATATTTTATTCTGGCACTGTTATTTTATTACAATCACAAAACACAAAACAGTTGCGTCCTATTTCTACCTAGAATGGCCATGGCGGTCATTTTGACCGCACGCATTATAAATATCATAAGTCCGCTATATTTCCCGCGATCAACACGCACATATTGTAGAAGTGCACAAATGAGCAAGTTTCGCGTCCATCACGCAACTGGCAAGCGAATTTCGCTCCGACAACATGAAATCAAAAGCCACTCAACTGGTGCGAGAGTCGGGTAGGCGGTCCGGGACGAAGATGATGAAGGCAGTGCCAAGTAAGGAGAAACTGCAAAAATTAAATCAAGGAGTCATGTGCCAAATGTCACAAAGTAGTGTGAGGGACTGAAGCTGCACGCGAAGCGGTGTTTTCCTATGTGTGTGTGCGTAACGTCAGTGAATGAATAGGGGGGTTTCCACCGTTCAAATGAGCCCACATCTTTATTATCATCTATCTTAACATTGTATATCTATTTATTTTTAGATTTCACATTGATTGTATTTGTATAACAGGGCTGTAGGCTACTGTATGAAGCTTTGACGTTTCCTAGATTTTTTGCATGTCTATTCACGTGGAGAGTGCGGTGAAAAAATATTTTTGACGCAAAACTTTCCTCGGCAGCACCTGTCGGGAAATATTTTTGTATTGGCTTTATAATATGATATAATATTTTGCTTGTTTTAAGGGCGATGGCATTATAACAACAGGAATTATAAGTGTCACTGGAAAACTTAAAGAGAAAGGTTCAAATGCAGATATGACATGACGAAAATGACGTTCAGTACAGCCAAATGAACGTTAAAGTTTGAACGGTCAGAATGACCGCTATGGTCGTTGTAGTAGTTATGGAATTCCGGTAGTTCTAGTGTTAATGACCATAGCACATAGTTGATGTGAAAAAAGAAGTATTTTGCATATAAATATGCACATAAATACATATTTTTTAAATTTGTCTCCCTGAAAGTGCCTGGCAGAAGCCTATACTGTCTGTGTCATAAATGTGAACATAATATTATCTACTGTCTGTGTCATAAATGTGAACATAATATTGTAACAGAATATTCTTATGCTATATTATATAAACTATATTTCATGAGGTGAAACATCACTGCCAGGAGCTACAGAATATATATTTCTGTAGGTCCTCACCGTGATGTTGCACTTCATGAAATATATGTAGCCTAAGAATATTCTATTAAAATATTAAGTGGCACATAAATTCAGACCAGTTATTTACAATAAAGCCTTATAAAATCATTTCCATTCCCTTTGTTTATTATTTTAATAGTTTTTTCTTGGTTTTGATAGTAAATAAAATCTAATCAGTAATTTTACATGCAGATTAATGCACGTATAGATTAATGCACGTGTGTGTGTGTTTGCATAGTGGGCCGGTCTGGATGAAGTGTCCAGGGCTGATTTTTTGTCCCAGTCCAGCCCTGAATGGCAATATTCACATTACTTTCAGTTTATTGCTCGAAAGTACAAAAATATTTGAGTGAAATGTAGGCTATAGTAAACCCTAAGATTATTATTTGTGACATTAGAACAAAATATGTGGATATAAAAACATGTATATAGGCTAAAGAACTAAATGAACGATCTCTATTTTCTAATTTCACGACGTCCACACAAGACCAGGCTTGGGAGGGTTACTTTAAAAAATGTATTCCGATACAGTTACAAATTATTTCATAAAAAAGGGTCCCACTTTATATTAATTGGCTTTAAGTACTTTATACTTTTTCAAAAAGTAACTACAATCTGATTACTTTTTTTGATGTAACTCACTGTAATAATATACAGTTACTGGATTTTTGTTTCCTGATTACATAATGCTGTTACATGTATTCTGTTGCTCCCACAAGACATTAGTCTGAATATTTTCCTGTATGAACAAAATGGAGTTTCCATTGTTCACACACAAACACACACAGAGTTCGATCGCGCCTCTCTCGTGACTGTGTGTGCGTGTCATGTGTTCTAGGCTGTGTGCATGCACTTCTGAAGCTGCTCAGAAAATAATAAAATGCCATGCAGAGGACTAATGCAAAATGTGTGGGAAAATCCATTTGATTGTAGTTTAAGTGAGAAATAATTTCAGTGCTCTGGTCAATAGCTGTAGAGTGAAAACTGGTGAATGCAGTATACAGCTTTCACAGAAAGAGAATGATGTGAGCACGTACGATTGGCAGTGAATCTTTTATGCGGACAAAATAGCTCAATAAGAGTAACAAAATACATGTGGAAAAAATCACATCGTAATGTTTTAAAGAAGAGTGGTTTGATTAAAGTGGTGTAAATATACCCGATCCGGCAAAGATGGCAGTATCGGAGCTGATAACGATCCTGAGTATCGGATCGGCGCATCCCTACATACTATAATGTAAACACAGTACAGATGTAGACCTTGATGTACACCTGACCTTTCAGAAGGTTGCTCATGCATACTTTGTGGTTAAAATGTGCCCTCGATCCGCACTTTTGCAGAGCCTTCACTGCTGCAAGCTCTTCAGCACACTTCTTTTTGACAGTCAAAGCGGGGGTTACGTTTTTGCACGTCATGTAGAATAACCCTAAAAGCACCAAGGGTGCGGTGCCACCGGCTTTATATATATATATATATATATATATATATATATATATATATATATATATATATATATATATAAATATAGCTGCGAGCAGCGATTGCGGGCCAAAGCCGGCGGTACCGCCATCCCGGTGCCTTTAGGTAACTAAAGGCACCGGGGTTGCGGTGCCACCGGCTTGGGCCCGCAATCGCTGCTCGCAGCTATATTTTTTATTTATTTTTTTTCTAACGACTATCCGGGCACTTTTGGGGCCCTTAACATGCTCAAAAACTCTTGAAACTTTGCACACGGGTCAGAACCCGCGGCCATCAGAGCCGGGCTGAAGCTGGTACACGGGCGCGGCAGGGCGGCTCGTCAGCGCCCCCTGGAACAGGGTCTGAACACTTTGTCCATAAATCAAACACGCTTGCATGTAATAATATGAAACTCGGTACACATGTCGATCTCATTGTTTCATATATACATCGCGCTTTTACTTTTTACCCCAGCCCAACAGGAAGTCAGATATTTACGGTTGTTTTTAAAACGGATGCAATGGAATTTAATGTACTCCTCCTAGAGCATTCATCCGCATGGAACGAAACTCGGTCAGCCTGAAGTCAAGACATAGAGGATCAAAAATTGCGAGGGGATTTTTGATATCTCGAACGGTTTGGCTGTGGCGAGGAAACAAAATTATGGTGAGAAACGTGAAACAGGAAGTGTGTCATAACTTCAGCATACATCAACCGATCTTGATGAAACTTCAGGAGTGTGTTCGCTGTAAGAGGACGATCACATGGATGTGACTATTGTGTGTCAAAGTTATAGCGCCACCAACTGGCAGCAGGAAGTGTGTCACTTTCAAAATGCTTTGAAATCACCCTCTTATTTTAACCCGATTTGCTTCAATCTTCATCTGTATAATGTAAATACACGGCAGATGTAGACCTGTGAATGGATTCTTGATATCTTTGAAACTGTTTCCGTGGCGACGTATTAAACTTTACCATTCTTTTAGGATGCTTTTGAGACCCTTAGCATGCTTCAAATTGCATGAAACTCGACAGACACATCACATTTATTAGCCAGTAGACACATGCAAAGTTTCAGAAACGGGCGTGGTGAGGGCTCAGTAGCGCCACCTTTTGACAAAAGTGGGGTTGTTAGTTTTATCTACAGTTACAAAAATCGGTATGTATATTGTACTCTTCGAGCCGGACAACTTTCTAATTCACACTCAATAGCTAGGACCCACAGAAAGTCAGATATTTTAGTTTGAATGTAGTCATACTCCCTCTGAGCATATGTCTGAGCCTTTGCCTGTCTCTGTGTGTGTGTGTGTGTGTGTGTGTTAGCAGGGAGAGGGGGCTTAATTAGGGCCCAAGCCCTGAAAGGGCGAAGGCCCTATTGTTTTCCTTAGGATTATTAGGGCCCAAGCCCTGAAAGGGCGAAGGCCCTATTGTTTTCCTTAGGATTATTTTTAGGGCCCAAGCCCTGAAAGGGCGAAGGCCCTATTGTTTTCCTTAGGATTATTTTTTTTTTTTTTTCTAACGACTATTCGGGCACTTTCGGGGCCCTTAACATGCTCAAAAACTCTTGAAACTTTGCACACTGGTCAGAACCCGCGGCCATCAGAGCCGGGCTCAAGCTGGTACCCGGGCGTGGCAGGGCGGCTCGTCAGCGCCCCCTGGAACAGGGTCTGAACACTTTGTCCATAAATCAAACACGCTTGCATGTAATAATATGAAACTCGGTACACATGTCGATCTCATCGTTTCATATATACATCGCGCTTTTACTTTTTACCCCAGCCCAACAGGAAGTCAGATATTTACGGTTGTTTTTAAAACGCATGCAATGGAAATTAATGTACTCCTCCTAGAGCATTCATCCGCATGGAACGAAACTCGGTCAGCCTGAAGTCAAGACATAGAGGATCAAAAATTGCGAGGGGATTTTTGATATCTCGAACGGTTTGGCTGTGGCGAGGAAACAAAATTATGGCGAGAAACGTGAAACAGGAAGTGTGTCATAACTTCAGCATACATCAACCGATCTTGATGAAACTTCAGGAGTGTGTTCGCTGTAAGAGGACGATCACATGGATGTGACTATTGTGTGTCAAAGTTATAGCGCCACCAACTGGCAGCAGGAAGTGTGTCACTTTCAAAATGCTTTGAAATCACCCTCTTATTTTAACCCGATTTGCTTCAATCTTCATCTGTATAATGTAAATACACGGCAGATGTAGACCTGTGAATGGATTCTTGACATCTTTGAAACTGTTTCCGTGGCGACGCATCAAACTTTACCATTCTTTTAGGATGCCTTTGAAACTCTTAGCATGCTTGAAATTGCATGAAACTCGACAGACACGTCACATTTATTAGCCAGTAGACACATGCAAAGTTTCAGAAACGGGCGTGGTGAGGGCTCAGTAGCGCCACCTTTTGACAAAAGTGGGGTTGTTAGTTTTATCTACAGTTACAAAAATCGGTATGTATATTGTACTCTTCGAGCCGGACAACTTTCTAATTCACACTCAATAGCTAGGACCCACAGAAAGTCAGATATTTTAGTTTGAATGTAGTCATACTCCCTCTGAGCATATGTCTGAGCCTTTGCCTGTGTGTGTTTGTGTGTGTGTGTGTGTGTGTGTGTTAGCAGGGGGAGGGGGCTTAATTAACCATTTAACTGCTGTGTGTCTGGCCAGCATAAAGAAAATACATTTCTTAAGCCTGGGATTTTTTAAATAAGTTTTTATTTTATTTTTTTATAAGTAAAGGCACATAGCCAGTTTAATTGTAGTGCATTGACAATAGTTGTATATAATTAGTTCATTAATTAAATTAACTTGGTCCATTAACTTGGTCTGAAAATTGGGTCCATAAATCAAACACACTTGCATATAATAATATTAAACTCGGTACACTTATAGATCTCATTAGCCCAAACAACTTTAAGCCAGCAAAACAGGAAGTCGGTTGTTTCAGTCTGTATGTTACTTATGCGTCTCTCTCATGAAACCGCATGAAGCTGACGCGAGCTGAGAGACTGACAGGTCTGACAGTCTGACACTGGCCAATCGGAATCAAGTTCAGATTCTAGACTTGAGAAGCGGCCGCTTACACCGTGTCCTAACTACACACGACGCCGCGACACGCGATAAAAGGTATCTTTTCCATGTTAATAAATCAGAGTTTTTGTCCTAACCATACGCGACGGCGACATGCGAAGTTTCTAATTTAGAAACGGTTCCTATTTCTGCGACGTCGCGGCTGACAGAATGAAGAAATTACACTGGTTATGAGTAGGCCTACACATTATTTATTTTTAGTTAAAAATAGGTCACTGTGCCACAACCCATAACGGATAATTTACCTCAGATTTTGAAAGCATTATAGTGTTCAAAATGAATTATGCAAACTTCATAACAACGACAATAACTTGAGGCAGATGCCACCAAATATGTTAAAATAAATGAATTATTTGCTGGACTTAAGTGAAAAGGAAAGCCATTTAATGACCATAGCACATAGTTGACGTGAAAAAAGGAGTATTTTGCATATAAATATGCACATAGCCTATATACATATTTTTTCGATTTGTATCCCTGAAAGTGCCTGGCAGAAGCCTATACTGTCTGTGTCATAAATGTGAACATAATATCATCTACTGTCTGTGTCATAAATGTGAACATAAACTATATTTCATGAGGTGAAACATCACTGCCAGGAGCTACAGAGCGCGGGGATAAATGTAGACCTAACGCGGGGTTAAATGTAACACGGACATTTTACATAGTTTGTCAGTATCTAGCCGGCTGTCTTTCCGCTCTTTTTCTCTTGCTGCCAGAAGACAGTCTCCCGCGAATTTTCGGAACGTTTTGATTATATTTCGTGAAGATAATGGACAAAGAGTGTTTTGACATCATGAAAGTAAATTTTTTCATCGTAGATTTTTTTCTGTTTCCGGGTTGGATGTATACGCGTCCAAATCCAACTTTATATTGCCTTAATCACTGTCTTGTTGGCTTAAACACAGCACCGTTTTGAAACATGTCAGTGATTCCTAGCGACTGTTAGCTAGGTTTAAAATATGTAATACACAGCAGGATTAGTTGTAACACAGTGTTCCAACTGCTGCCACAATGATAATCAAATGAAAACGGAGCCACACAACTTTTCAGGTTTGAGTATACATTTAACTTTGTTGGACTTTCACAAACAATGTTGTAATTTTAAATGTTTAAAATTTAGTGCACTATGAATGATAACTTATTTATTTATTAAAATATGGCCTGTTTTTAATGTAATAAACCATTTAAATTTTTATTCTAAGCTCATTTGTATTATTATTAATGTTATTATTAATAATAATAATAATTGTACATGCAGCTGCCACACACAAATCTAATTTAATTGCAATTACAATATTTATATATGTTTATTTTATTTATTATTATTTATTGCAAAACCGTGCAGCCCTTTTCTACGTCTCTAGCTATGATATTGATCCATAACAAAAGGATGATTGGATGAGGGATGGATGTATGGATATCTACCCATACAGATGCACAAACAATATCAAACTATAAAAATAAAATAGTACTGAATTATGTCTGTTACACACAAGTGTTACAACTAACCCCTCTGTCTGTTACAATTAACCCCGCATATGGGGTAAGTTGTAACATTTGCACTTCTGTCACTTTCAGTGCAACTGTACAAAAATGGTAGGTCCTAGAAAAAAACTTTAAGTGTTCATTTGTAGCAGAGATGTGTATGTTGCTTGTGTAAAAAAAGTATTAATCTAACCTAATCATTTTTTAATTAATTGAGCCAAAACCAAAATGCGTTACTTTGTGCCCCGCTCTCCCCTATAGATATTCTTAGGTCCTCACCGTGATGTTGCACTTCATGAAATATAGTTTATGTAGTATAGCCTAAGAATATTCTATAAGAATATTAAGTTGCACATAAATTAAGACCAGTTATTTACAATAAAGCCTTATAAAATCATTTCCATTTCCTTTGTTTATTATTTTAATAGTTTTTTCTTGGTTTTGATAGTAAATAAAATCTAATCAGTAATTTTACATGCAGATTAATGCACGTATAGATTAATGCACGTGTGTGTGTGTGTGTGTGTGTTTACATGCATAGTGGGCGGCCCATGTGGGCCGGTCTGGATGAAGTGTCCAGGGCTGATTTTTTGTCCCAGTCCAGCCCTGAATGGCAATATTCACATTACTTTCAGTTTATTGCTCGAAAGCACAAAAATATTTGAGTGAAATGTAGGCTATAGTAAACCCTAAGATTATTATTTGTGACATTAGAACAAAATATGTGGATATAAAAACATGTATAGGCTAAAGAACTAAATGAACAATCTCTATTTTCTAATTTCACTAAACATTTCATTAAGTTTCGTGGACATTTTATAAAACATGGATCTTAGGCTCATTTTGTAAACATAAATAACTGATTTAGATGTGCAAACTGGGTGCCGTTGCGGAGATGTAGGCTCCATGTTCGGTGAAGGTTCGGCTTCTTGCTGTTCATCCTCGGATGCGGCATCGCGTGCGCTGTTTGCCGCGCGCACCTTTCCGCTCGTTCGGACCAGTCAAGTAAAAACAAGGCTCGAAAGTCTTGGATAACACAAAACGAAATGAACAGGATTGTTGGAGGGTTCATTGTAGAAGACATGCTTCCCCTGTCGACCATTAATCCCCCAGGTTTAGAAAAATACATTTTAAATTAGGATTAAGAATTTTATGGGATAAAGTGACCTTTATTTTATTATTTTTCATTGACATCTTTTATTTTTTTTTTAATTATTATTATTACCATGAGTCGACTAAACAGCTGGTTTTGTTCTCAGGAGAAGAGTTTTATTCTCCCAGCCTGTTTTGAAACTTCTGTGTTAAACACCATTTTAAAATTTTGAATTTTGAACCCCATTTTGTTTGTGAATTTTACAGTGCGGCATATTTATTTGTCCAGACAGGGATATTGTTCTTTCATGTCATTTTGTATACATTTTTACAATAAAGTGATGATAGGGCAAAAACTAAATGATGTTTGTCCATGTAGGCTACACGGTAAATTAAGAAACAGGAAATTAAAGTAATAAGTAGTGAAGTTACTTTTCCAAGTAACTAGTAAAGTAATCTCATTACAATTTACAGAAGTAACTAGTAACTAATTACTTTTTTGAGTAACAACCCCAACACTGTATAAGACTATACCAATATTGGAACTATGGCCATTTTATTCCTTTTTTTAAATTTAAGAATTATGTTTAAGTTTAAAAACAGACAGAATGGTTTAGTCAAAAGAGAAAAAAAATCATTCATAGTGCTATACTGCCCTCTTGTGTTCAAAATTAGGTAGAACTATTGGATCAATATCCACACGGTAATACCGTAGGATTGGGGCCTTAAAAAGCGCTAATTTAAAAAGTGAAAGTAACGTGCACACAAGACCAGGCTTGGGAGGGTTACTTTAAAAATGTATTCCGATACAGTTACAAATTATTTCATAAAAAAGGGTCCCACTTTATATTAAATGGCTTTAAGTACTATATACTTTTTCAAAAAGTAACTACAATCTGATTACTACTTTTTTTGATGTAACTCACTGGATTTTTGTATCCTGATTACATAATGCCGTTACATGTATTCTGTTGCTCCCACAAGACATTAGTCTGAATATTTTCCTGTATGAACAAAATGGAGTTTCCATTGTTCGCACAGAAACACACATTCGATCGCGCCTCTCTCTTGACTGTGTGTGCGTGTCATGTGTTCTAGGCTGTGTGCATCCACTTCTGAAGCTGCTCAGAAAATAATAAAATGCCATGCGGAGGACTAACGCAAAATGTGTGAGAAAATCCATTTGATTTGTAGTTTAAGTGAGAAATAATTTCAGTGCTCTGGTCAATAGCTGTAGAGTGAAAACTGGTGAATGCAGTATACAGCTTTCACAGAAAGAGAATGATGTGAGCACGTACGATTAGCAGTGAGTCCTGTGTGTGGACAAACTAGCTCAATAAGAGTAACAAAATACATGTGAAAAAAATCACATCATAATGTTTTAAAGAAGAGTGGTTTGATTAAAGTGGTGTAAATATACCCGATCCGGCAAAGATGGCAGTATCGGAGCTGATACCGATCCTGAGTATCGGATCGGCGCATCCCTAAATACTATAATGTAAACACAGTACAGATATAGACCTGGATGTACACCTGACCTTTCAGAAGGTTGCTCACGCAGACTTTGTGGTTAAAATGTGCCCCCAATGTGCACTTTTGCAGAGCCTTCACTGATGCAAGCTCTTCAGCACACTTCTTTTTGACAGTCAAAGCGGGGGTTATGTTTTTGCACGTCATGTAGAATAACCCTAAAAGCACCAAGGTGGCGGTGCCACCGGCTTTATATATATATATATATATATATATATATATATAAATATAGCTGCGAGCAGCGATTGCGGGCCAAAGCCGGCGGTACCGCCATCCCGGTGCCTTTAGGTAACTAAAGGCACCGGGGTTGCGGTGCCACCGGCTTGGGCCCGCAATCGCTGCTCGCAGCTATATTTATATATATATATATATATATATATATATATATATATATATATATATTTATTTATTATTATTATTATTATTTATACGACTATTTGGGCACTTTTGGGGCCCTTAACGTGCTCGAAAACTCTTGAAACTTTGCACACGGGTCAGAACCCGCCGCCATTAGGGCCGGGCTGAAGATGGTACCCGGGCGTGGCAGGGGGGCTCGACAGCGCCACCTGGAAAGGGGTCTGAACACTTGGTCCATAAATCGAACACGCTTGTATGTACTAATATGAAACTCGGTACACATGTTGATCTCATCATTTCATATATACGTCGCACTTTTACTTTTTACCCCAGCCCAACAGGAAGTCGGTTATTTAAGGTTCTTTGTAAAACACTTGCAATGGAATTTCTAATACTCCTCCTAGAGCTCTTATCCAAATTCTACGAAACTCAGTCAGCGTGAAGTCAAGACATTGAGGATGAAAGTTTGCGAGGGGATTTTTGATATCTCGAACGGTTTGGCCGTGGCGAGGAAATGAAATCATGGCAAAAAATGTGAAACAGGAAGTGTGTCATAACTTCAGCATACATCAACCGATCGTGATGAAACTTCAGGAGTGTGTTCGCTGTAAGAGGACGATCACATGGATGTGACTATTGTGTGTCAAAGTTATAGCGCCACCAACTGGCAGCAGAAAGTGTGTCATTTTCAAAATGCTTTGAAATCACCCTCTTATTTTAACCCGATTTGCTTCAAACTTCATCTGTATAATGTAAACATACGGCAGATGTAGACCTGTGAATGGATTCTTGATATCTTTGAAACTGTTGCCGTGGCGACGCATCAAACTTTCCAATTCTTTTAGGATGCTTTTGAGACCCTTAGCATGCTTCAAATTGCATGAAACTCATCAGACACATCGCATTTAATAGCCAGTAGACATGTGCAAAGTTTCAGAAACGGGCGTGGTGAGGGCTCAGTAGCGCCACCTTTTGACAAAAGTGGGGTTGTTAGTTTTATCTACAGTTACAAAAATCAGTATGTATATTGTACTCCTCAAGCCGGACAACTTTCTAATTCACACTCAATAGCTAGGACCCACAGAAAGTCAGATATTTTAGTTTGAATGTAGTCATACTCCCTCTGAGCATATGTCTGAGCCTTTGCCTGTCTCTCTCTCTCTCTGTGTGTGTGTGTGTGTGTGTGTGTGTGCGTGTGTGTGTGTGTGTGTGTGTGTGTGTTAGCAGGGGGAGGGGGCTTAATTAACCATTTAACTGCTGTGTGTCTGGCCAGCATAAATAAAATACATTTCTTAAGCCTGGGATTTTTTAAATAAGTTTTTATTTTATTTTTTTATAAGTAAAGGCACATAGCCAGTTTAATTGTAGCGCATTGACAATAGTTTTATATAATTAGTTCATTAATTAAATTAACTTGGTCCATTAACTTGGTCTGAAAATTGGGTCCATAAATCAAACACACTTGCATATAATAATATTAAACTCGGTACACTTATAGATCTCATTAGCCCAAGCAACTTTAAGCCAGCAAAACAGGAAGTCGGTTGTTTCAGTCTGTATGTGAATGTTTTGCAAAACCAGCCTTTACATTTTTATTTTCCCCCTCTTAAGTAATTTTTAATTATTCCCACACCAAACTTCTTCAAAATTATGAAAATATAAAAGATACTAAGGCATGTACTGGCCATCGGGACTACCGGGAGATTCCTGGTGGGCCGCGGTCTGGTTGGGCCGGCGGCCCGGCGCGTTTTGTATTTTGTTTTTAAATCATTATTAATTGTAAATATATTCTATCATAAGTATAGGCCTATTGTTAAATTGTCCAATTCCGGACTTATGCGTCTCTCTCATGAAGCCGCATGAAGCTGACGCGAGCTGCGAGACTGACAGGTCTGACTGTCTGACACTGGCCAATCGGAATCAAGTTCAGATTCTAGACTTGAGAAGCGGCCGCTTACACCGTGTCCTAACTACACACGACGCCGCGACACGCAATAAAAGGTATCTTTTCCATGTTAATAAATCAGAGTTTTTGTAACCATACGCGACGGCGACATGCGAAGTTTGTAATTTAGAAACGGTTCCTATTTCTGCGACGTCGCGGCTGACAGAATGAAGAAATTAGGCTACACTGGTTATGAGTAGCCTACACATTATTTATTTTTAGTTAAAAATAGGTCACTGTGCCACAAGCCATAACGGATAATTTACCTCAGATTTTGAAAGCATTATAGTGTTCAAAATGAATTATGCATACGACTGTACTTCATAACAACGACAATAACTGGCAGATGCCACCAAATGTGTAAAAATAAATGAATTATTTGCTGGACTTAAGTGAAAAGGAAAGCCATTTAATGACCATAGCACATAGTTGACGTGAAAAAAGGAGTATTTTGCATATAGGCTAAATATATTTTTTCGATTTGTATCCCTGAAAGTGCCTGGCAGAAGCCTATATCTACTGTCTGTGTCATAAATGTGAACATAATATTATCTACTGTCTGTGTCATAAATGTGAATATAAACTATATTTCATGAGGTGAAACATCACTGCCAGGAGCTACAGAATAGGGGAGCGCGGGGATAAATGTAGGCCTAACGCGGGGTTAAATGTAACACGGACATTTTACATAGTTTGTCAGTATCTAGCCGGCTGTCTTTCCGCTCTTTTTCTCTTGCTGCCAGAAGACGGTCTCCCGCGAATTTGCGGAACGTTTTGATTATATTTCGTGAAGATAATGGACAAAGAGTGTTTTGACATCATGAAAGTAAATTTTTTCATCGTAGATTTTTTTCTGTTTCCGGGTTGGATGTATACGCGTCCAAATCTAACTTTATATTGCCTTAATCACTGTCTTGTTGGCTCAAACACAGCACCGTTTTAAAACATGTCAGTAATTCCTAGCGACTGTTAGCTAGGTTTAAAATATGTAATACACAGCGGGGTTAGTTGTAACAGTGTTCCAACTGCTGCCACAATGATAATCAAATGAAAACGGAGCCACACAACTTTTCAGGTTTGAGTATACATTTAACTTTGTTGGACTTTCACAAACAATGTTGTAATTTAAAATGTTTAAAATTTAGTGCACTATGAATGATAGCTTATTTATTTATTAAAAATATGGCCTGTTTTTAATGTAATAAACCATTTAAATTTTTATTCTAAGCTCATTTGTATTATTATTAATGTTATTATTATTAATAATAATAATTGTACATGCAGCTGCCACACAAATCTAATTTAATAGCAATTACAATATTTATATGTTTATTTTATTTTATTTATTATTATTTATTGCAAAACCGTGCAGCCCTTTTCTACGTCTCTAGCTATGATATTGATCCATAACAAAAGGATGATTGGATGAGGAATTAAAAATGTTATTATTCACCATTTATTTTCTATAAGACCAGTGTTGGGGGTAACGAGTTACAAACGAGTTTGGGTAAGTAAAGTAACGCATTACACTGAAAATATTGGTAACTACACTACTTTACTATACTATACTAAAGGAACGCGCTTTCCTGCGTTACCCAAGCCGTGTTTGCCTGTGTGGAGAGTTCCGTCTAGTGGTGCGTGCGCGCCGTTGCCATAGAGACCGATTTGAGTGAGAGAGAGAGGGAAGTGGAGATGGCAATATTCACATTACTTTCAGTTTATTGCTCGAAAGCACAAAAATATTTGAGTGAAATGTAGGCTATAGTAAATCCTAAGATTATTATTTGTGACATTCGAACAAAATATGTGGATATAAAAACATGTATATAGGCTAGGCTAAAGAACTAAATGAACTATCTCTATTTTCTAATTTCACTAAACATTTCATTAAGTTTCGTGGACATTTTATAAAACATGGATCTTAGGCTCATTTTGTAAACATAAATAACTGATTTAGATGCGCAAACTGGGTGCCGTTGCGGAGATGTAGGCATGTTCGGTGCAGGTTCGGCTTCTTGTCGTTCATCCTCGGATGCGGCATCGCGTGCGCTGTTTGCCGCGCGCACCTTTCCGCTCGTTCGGACGCGTCAAGTAAAAACAAGGCTCGAAAGTCTTGGAAAACGAAATGAACAGGATTGTTGCAGGGTTCATTGTAGAAGACATGCTTCCCCTGTCGACCATTAATTCCCCAGGTTTAGAAAAATACATTTTAAATTAGGATTAAGAATTTTATGGGATAAAGTGACCTTTATTTTATTATTTTTCATTGATATCTTTTATTTTTTTAAATTATTATTATTATTACCATGAGCCGAATAAAAAGCTGGTTTTGTTCTCAGGAGAAGAGTTTTATTCTCCCAGCCTGTTTTGAAACTTCTGTGATAAACACCATTTTAAAATTTTGAATTTTGAACCCCATTTTGTTTGTGAATTTTACAGTGCGGCATATTTATTTGTGCAGACAGGGATATTGTTCTTTCATGTCATTTTGTATACATTTTTACAATAAAGTGATGATAGGGCAAAAACTGATGATGTTTGTCCATGTAGGCTACACGGTAAATTAAGAAACAGGAAAGTAAAGTAATAAGTAGTGAAGTTATTTTTCCAACGCAGTAACTAGTAAAGTAATCTCATTACAATTTACAGAAGTAACTAGTAACTAATTACTTTTTTGAGTAACTACCCCAACACGGTGTAAGACTATACCAATATTGGAACTATAGCCATTTTATTCCTTTTTTTAATTTAAGAATTATGTTTAAGTTTAAAAACAGACAGAATGGTTTAGTCAAAAAAGAAAAAAATCATTCATAGTGCTATACTGCCCTCTTGTGTTCAAAATTAGGTAGAACTTTTGGATCAATATCCACACATTAATACAGTTGGCAATACAGTATAATAGGTAATACAGTAGGATTGGGGCCTTAAAAATCGCTAACTAAAAAAGTGAAATTAACGGACGTGCACACAAGACCAGGCTTGGGAGGGTTACTTTAAAAATGTATTCCGATACAGTTACAAATTATTTCATAATAAAAGGGTCCCACTTTATATTAAATGGCTTTAAGTACTATATACTTTTTCAAAAAGTAACTACAATCTGATTACTACTTTTTTGATGTAACTCACTAGATTTTTGTATCCTGATTACATAATGCCGTTGCATGTATTCTGTTGCTCCCACAAGATATTAGTCTGAATATTTTCCTGTATGAACAAAAAGGAGTTTCCATTGTTCGCACACAAACACACATTCGATCGCGCCTCTCTCGTGACTGTGTGTGCGTGTCATGTGTTCTAGGCTGTGTGCATGCACTTCTGAAGCTGCGCAGAAAATAATAAAATGCCATGTGGAGGACTAACGCAAAATGTGTGAGAAAATCCATTTGATTGTAGTTTAAGTGAGAAATAATTTCAGTGCTCTGGTCAATAGCTGTAGAGTGAAAACTGGTGAGTGCAGTATACAGCTTTCACAGAAAGAGAATGATGTGAGCACGTACGATTGGCAGTGAGTCCTGTGTGTGGACAAAATAGCTCAATAAGAGTAATAAAATACATGTGAAAAAAATCCCATCATAATGTTTTAAAGAAGAGTGGTTTGATTAAAGTGGTGTAAATATACCCGATCCGGCAAAGATGGCAGTATCGGAGCTGATACCGATCCTGAGTATCGGATCGGCGCATTCCTAAATACTATAATGTAAACACAGTACAGATGTAGACCTGGATGTACACCTGACCTTTCAGAAGGTTGCTCACGCATACTTTGTGGTTAAAATGTGCCCTCAATGTGCACTTTTGCAGAGCCTTCACTGATGCAAGCTCTTCAGCACACTTCTTTTTGACAGTCAAAGCGGGGGTTATGTTTTTGCATGTCAAGTAGAACAACCCTAAAAGCACCAAGGTGGCGGTGCCACCGGCTTTATATATATATATATATATATATATATATATATATATATATATATATATAAATATAGCTGCGAGCAGCGATTGCGGGCCCAAGCCGGCGGTACCGCCATCCCGGTGCCTTTAGGTAACTAAAGGCACCGGGGTTGCGGTGCCACCGGCTTGGGCCCGCAATCGCTGCTCGCAGCTATATTTTTTTTTTTTCTTTTTTTTTTTTTTTTTTTTTTTTTTTTTTTTCTAACGACTATCCGGGCACTTTCGGGGCCCTTAACATGCTCAAAAACTCTTGAAACTTTGCACACGGGTCAGAACCCGCGGCCATCAGAGCCGGGCTGAAGCTGGTACACGGGCGCGGCAGGGCGGCTCGTCAGCGCCCCCTGGAACGGGGTCTGAACACTTTGTCCATAAATCAAACACGCTTGCATGTAATAATATGAAACTCGGTACACATGTCGATCTCATCGTTTCATATATACATCGCGCTTTTACTTTTTACCCCAGCCCAACAGGAAGTCAGATATTTACGGTTGTTTTTAAAACGCGTGCAATGGAATTTAATGTACTCGTCCTAGAGCATTCATCCGCATGGAACGAAACTCGGTCAGCCTGAAGTAAAGACATAGAGGATCAAAAATTGCGAGGGGATTTTTGATATCTCGAACGGTTTGGCTGTGGCGAGGAAACAAAATTATGGTGAGAAACGTGAAACAGGAAGTGTGTCCTAACTTCAGCATACATCAACCGATCTTGATGAAACTTCAGGAGTGTGTTCGCTGTAAGAGGACGATCACTAGGATGTGACTATTGTGTGTCAAAGTTATAGCGCCACCAACTGGCAGCAGGAAGTGTGTCACTTTCAAAATGCTTTGAAATCACCCTCTTATTTTAACCCGATTTGCTTCAAACTTCATCTGTATAATGTAAACATACGGCAGATGTAGACCTGTGAATGGATTATTGATGTCTTTGAAACTGTTGCCGTGGCGACGCATCAAACTTTACCATTCTTTTAGGATGCTTTTGAGACCCTTAGCATGCTTCAAATTGCATGAAACTCCTCAGACACATCACATTTATTAGCCAGTAGACATGTGCAAAGTTTCAGAAACGGGCGTGGTGAGGGCTCAGTAGCGCCACCTTTTGACAAAAGTTGGGTTGTTAGTTTTATCTACAGTTACAAAAATCGGTATGTATATTGTACTCCTCGAGCCGGACAACTTTCTAATTGACACTCATTACCTAGGACCCACAGAAAGTAAGATACGTTTGTTTGAATCTGGTCATGCTCCCTTTGAACCTACATCTCTGTCTCTGTCTGTGTGTGTGTTAGTAGGGGAGGGGCTTAACCATTTCACTGCTGTGTGTTTTTTCTGCTGTGTAATTTCTTAATACATTTCTTAAGCCTGGTATGTTTTAAATAAGTTTTTATTTTAATTTTTATAAGTGAAGGCATAATATAACCCGTTAAATTGTAGTGCATTGACAATAGTTTTATATAATTAGTTTATTAATTAAATTAACTTGGTCCATAAACTTGATCTGAAAATTGGGTCCATAAATCAAACACACTTGCATATAATAATATTAAACTCGGTACACTTATAGATCTCATTAGCCCAAACAACTTTAAGCCAGCCCAACAGGATGTCGGTTGTTTCGGTCTGTACTGTATGTGAATGTTTTGCAAAACCAGCCTTTACATTTTTATTTCCCCCCTCTTAAGTAATTTTTAATTATTCCCACACCAAACTTCTTCAAAATTATGAAAATATATTAAAGATACTAAATCAGGCATATGTACTGGCCATCGGGACTACCGGGAGATTCCCGGTGGGCCGCGGTCTGGTTTGGCCGGCGGCCCGGCGCGTTATGTATTTTGTTTTTAAATCATTATTAATTGTAAATATATTCTATCGTAAGTATTTGTTAAATCATCCAATTCCGGACTTATGCGTCTCTCTCATGAAGCCGCATGAAGCGGACGCGAGCTGAGAGACTGACAGGTCTGACTGTCTGACACTGGCCAATCGGAATCAAGAGCGGAGAAGCGGCCGCTCCCATAGGCAGTAGCCTATAGTATCTCCCCGCCCTGTGGAGGCTTTCCGCCGTTCTCGTGAAGTTTCTCGCCGGTCTAGTCTCTGAGACCCCTACACCTGGTATTAAAATGCGATCTGTATCCAGATAAGTTATCCGGATAATAAAAAAAGAAATGTTAATGCAAGGTATTACGTTGTGATCGGATTGTGATCGATATGCCTGACCATCTGGAGGTAGGCTAGTCTGGCTCGCATTGTGTTCGGATCTTTACGTGTAAACGCAATCTGGTTGTTGATATCACACATGTATATTTTACTCCTCCCAAAAATGCTAAAACATAAACGAGTGAGAGCGTTTACAGGCTATGTTATTGTCAGAAATGACGGCGCTGCGACACGCATCACCGCCGCAGATGAGCAGCAGCTGAGCGTCAAACTAACTGCAAACATCGCAAATAAAAGTGAAAGTAAGTCATAGACGCTTAATCATCTACACATTCATCTTCAAGTAAAGAAAGAAATGATCTCTTGACTCTTACCAGGGCTGTTGCCACTCTCTCTTATTGATATCTATTGATGAAATTAGCTGATGATCAATAAAATGCATGCTAATATCTGTAATAAACAACCGACAAAATTACTGTATGATGGTGTAAATAAAGAATCAGTCCAGCATCGCCATGTCAGTGTGTATTGATTCATCATTCCCAGCAAGCAATTTTACGTCCAAAAGACGTCTAATAGCCGTCAAAACATAGCCCAGACGTCTAGGCTAAATCAAGGCTAAATTTGGGCTGTCAGTGAAAATCTAATAGACGTCTAACCATAGCCCAAGAATAGACATCTAACCATAGCCCAAGAACAGACTATGGTCAACAATTAGACGGCTATTGAACGACTACATTTATACGTCTAATAGGCAGTGCATATGGGTCTAGGCTAAAACAAGGCTAAATTTGGGCTGTCAGTGAAAATCTAATAGACGTCTAAGCCCAAGAATAGACTAGTCATCAATTAGACAACTATTAAACGACTACATATACATGCAATAGACAACAAAATGGTTAAAAGATTCTTTTCACTCAAATATAACAGGTTCACATAAATAACAAGCCATTCCAAAAATATATATATATATATATAAAAGGCTTTATTTAGCAAAAGAACAACATTACGTAACTTCAAAACATAAAAATTACCACACCAATATTAAAATTAAAAATATAAAATTATTTTAACATGAACAACTTAAGATAGGCTAATAAAATAGAAAACTCTGTTGCTGCTGGGAAGTTGGTCATCACAGCATCTGCCAAATAAGAATAAAATAATTAGCACAAGAAAAGCATTGTTGAAAGTACATGTACGTTTTGTGTGTGTGTGTGTGTGTGTGTGTGTGTGTTCTTGTGTTCTGTTTAGGTTTTAATGCACATCGGAGCTATTTGCATTATTGATATACTGGCGGAGACTTTTTAGATTTGCTTATTTTATATAGCCAATCATTTGTATTTTTATGCTGTATTATAAAATTAATTTGAAAGTTTCAAACTTGAATTAATGAAGGCATTTTGAATGAAACTTCATCTTACTTTGCTTGTACAATAACAAATATTATTCTACTCTATTTGCTTATGCTCTCCAACAAGCCAATGTTCAGACAAATTCAATTTTATAATTTATATCAATGATGGACTTTGTCAAAGACGAGAGATTTAGTGAGGAAATGCTATTTTTATATCACAATGATCTAAAGAAAAGAGCCAAATATAAGTGTGGCTTTCATAACACTTTATAATAGATTGCATGTGTTTCATGTTTACAGCTTTGGATTCAGTAACGTTAGGCCTACACGTGCATGTACCATGACACACCCGCTAAAATGTCACGATTCCAACAACACATGATAACAAATAATTTATCTAAAAAATTAACACGTCAAAATGAAAACACATATGCTTAAAAGACAAAAGTGGGAATGTATTTTACCTGTTGTCGTCGACCGTCAGCTGAATGCAATGCTCTGCCTCGTTTAAAATATTTGAGAATGGTCGATCGGCGATCGCGTGACCGGTGATCTGTGCTATCAAGACTCGCGTTGTCAGCAGTCATGTCTCAGTAGGGCTGTTGCCATCTAGCGGTTGATAAATGTAATTGCATTTTTATTTAATTTAAAATGAAAAACAGTCAAATAAAACCATAGATTTTTAATTAATGTGTGACTGTGACAGCAAACATGAAGCTGCGTGGGTGAAAAACAAGAAAACAATTTTAAGATTTATTTTGGCAATAGCCTACTAATCGCTGGTCTAAATCAGGGCTATAGCCAAGCCGTTAAACGTAGACCACTGATAGCCTCGATTTCGCCAGTGGGCTAAAAGCAGACTGCACATAGCCCATCCAATTCAGAGGATCGTGACTACAAATCGACCATGTCATGATATGACACTGGCACCTTGTAGATATGTTTACCAATGCGAACATGATGGGATATCAACTATCTCATGCGTTGCCTGCCCAACAATTCATTAAAACGACAATTAATCAGTTTCGACTAGAAGTGGGCTATAAATAGCCGGACAGACTATACGAGCTAGATCGCGTCTTCACACAGCCTACACATAGAAAATGTCAAAGAAATCAAACCAAACACCTTGTAATCACAGTTGACTTTGCTTACATGATGGAATATAATACATTTTGCAAGTTATTTTGGAAAAAATACATTTAGCCATGATTCAATGTTATTTTGGCTAGAAGTGGGTTACACATAGCCGGACTATATCGGGTCTCTATTTAACCTAGACGGTGAAATGATGGCTATTGCTTGCTGGGTTGTCTCTTCATAGTTTGCAAGAGACATTTAATAAACTGAGCGTATTTGATAAACTGAGCGTAGCCTATTCATCTATCAATATAGGCTAACCTCATTCTTTTAATGAACGGAAGAACGCTTATCGACCACCGTTACAGTACAATATGCACGTATGTCCATTTAAACTCGATTTTGGGTCAAATATGGATTATATCATGACACTGGCAAGAATATGGTTACATTTAAAGATGTTGTGCCAAGCATGAGAATGCTACGTTCAGCTGCTTTTGAAATAACATGTTTTTTTCCACTTCCTGAAAAGTAACCGTTTTGGACATACGTGAGTTTCATCGGGCAGCGACGATATATTAAAGATACTAAATCAGGCATGTACTGGCCATCGGGACTACCGGGAGATTCCCGGTGGGCCGCGGTCTGGTTGGGCCGGCGGCCCGGCGCGTTATGTATTTTGTTTTTAAATCATTATTAATTGTAAATATATTATATCGTAAGTATATTGTTAAATTGTCCAATTCCGGACTTATGCGTCTCTCTCATGAAGCCGCATGAAGCTGACGCGAGCTGAGAGACTGACAGGTCTGACTGTCTGACACTGGCCAATCAAAAATCAAGTTCAGATTCTAGACCTGAGAAGCGGCCGCTTACACCGTGTCCTAACTACACACGACGCCGCGACACGCGATAAAAGGTATCTTTTCCATGTAAATCAGAGTTTTTGTCCTAACCAGACGCGACGGCGACATGCGAAGTTTCTAATTTAGAAACGGTTCCTATTTCTGCGACGTCGCGGCTGACAGAATGAAGAAATTACACTGGTTATGAGTAGCTACACATTATTTATTTTTAGTTAAAAATAGGTCACTGTGCCACAAGCCATAACGGATAATTTACCTCAGATTTTGAAAGCATGTAATATTATCGTGTTCAAAATGAATTCTATGCAAACATACGACTGTATTTCATAACAACGCTAACTTGAGGCAGATGCCACCAAATGTGTTAAATAAATGAATTATTTGCTGGACTTAAGTGAAAAGGATAGCCATTTAATGACCATAGCACATAGTTGATGTGAAAAAGGAGTATTTTGCATATAAATATGCACATAAATACATATTTTTTCAATTTGTATCCCTGAAAGTGCCTGGCAGAAGCCTATACTGTCTGTGTCATAAATGTGAACATAATATTATCTACCGTCTGTGTCATAAATGTGAACATAATATTTTAACAGAATATTCTTATGCTATATTATATAAACTATATTTCATGAGGTGAAACATCACTGCCAGGAGCTACAGAATATATATTTCTGTAGGTCCTCACCGTGATGTTGTACTTCATGAAATATACGTAGTATAGCCTAAGAATATTCTATTAGAATATTAAGTGACACATAAACAAGCTCTTCGGCACACTTCTTTTTGACAGTCAAAGCGGGGGTTATGTTTTTGCACGTCATGTAGAATAACCCTAAAAGCACCAAGGTGGCGGTGCCACCGGCTTTATATATATATATATATATATATATATATATATATATATATAGCTGCGAGCAGCGATTGCGGGCCCAAGCCGGCGGTACCGCCATCCCGGTGCCTTTAGGTAACTAAAGGCACCGGGGTTGCGGTGCCACCGGCTTGGGCCCGCAATCGCTGCTCGCAGCTATATTTAATTTTATATTTGACACATACTGTACAGGTTCTGTGAGGCTCTAATATTCTAACAAACACTGTAATCTGGAAGATGTGGTTTTGCGCTTATCGTAACATAAATGCAGCCAATTTCTTCTTTAAAGATGCTAATTGTTTTTGACAAGTGAACATCAATGTTTATATTCATGTCCTAAAGAGAAGTCCTCCTCAGGCAGCTACTGTAACATAAAGTTATAGGTCTTTGGAGTCTGAGATATATGTGACTGACATTCAATAGAGCTCATAATAGTGAACTAATCTAATCATGTGTCAGCATCACTTCCCAATTATTTAAGGTTTATTTTTAAAAACTGTTATTATTAGTATTATTTTATGTTTACGTTTTAAATAAACAGAGAACATGTGTCCATCCTGGCAAGAATAGTAGTCACAATCTCAACCTAGCTAATGTATTTGGGGGGATGTAATATTCATAAACTTGTTTCCACAAAGAACCCATTTGAGGCATATGCTTCTGAAATGTTATGACCATGTTAAGAGTATAAAACCCCCACAATTGTTCACTTTTTAGATATGTTACTTTTGTGATTGGTAATTAGGGCCCAAGCCCTGAAAGGGCGAAGGCCCTATTGTTTTCCTTGCGATTATTTTTTTTTTTTTTTCTAACGACTATCCGGGCACTTTTGGGGCCCTTAACATGCTCAAAAACTCTTGAAACTTTGCACACTGGTCAGAACCCGCGGCCATCAGAGCCGGGCTGAAGCTGGTACCCGGGCGCGGCAGGGCGGCTCGTCAGCGCCCCCTGGAACAGGGTCTGAACACTTTGTCCATAAATCAAACACGCTTGCATGTAATAATATGAAACTCGGTACACATGTCGATCTCACCGTTTCATATATACATCGCGCTTTTACTTTTTACCCCAGCCCAACAGGAAGTCAGATATTTAAGGTTGTTTTTAAAACGCGTGCAATGGAATTTAATGTACTCCTCCTAGAGCATTCATCCGCATGGAACGAAACTCGGTCAGCCTGAAGTCAAGACATAGAGGATCAAAAATTGCGAGGGGATTTTTGATATCTCGAACGGTTTGGCTGTGGCGAGGAAACAAAATTATGGTGAGAAACGTGAAACAGGAAGTGTGTCCTAACTTCAGCATACATCAACCGATCTTGATGAAACTTCAGGAGTGTGTTCGCTGTAAGAGGACGATCACATGGATGTGACTATTGTGTGTCAAAGTTATAGCGCCACCAACTGGCAGCAGGAAGTGTGTCACTTTCAAAATGCTTTGAAATCACCCTCTTATTTTAACCCGATTTGCTTCAAACTTCATCTGTATAATGTAAACATACGGCAGATGTAGACCTGTGAATGGATTATTGATGTCTTTGAAACTGTTGCCGTGGCGACGCATCAAACTTTACCATTCTTTTAGGATGCTTTTGAGACCCTTAGCATGCTTCAAATTGCATGAAACTCCTCAGACACATCACATTTATTAGCCAGTAGACATGTGCAAAGTTTCAGAAACGGGCGTGGTAAAGGCTCAGTAGCGCCACCTTTTGACAAAAGTTGGGTTGTTAGTTTTATCTACAGTTACAAAAATCGGTATGTATATTGTACTCCTCGAGCCGGACAACTTTCTAATTGACACTCATTACCTAGGACCCACAGAAAGTAAGATATGTTTGTTTGAATCTGGTCATGCTCCCTTTGAACCTACATCTCTGTCTCTGTCTGTGTGTGTGTTAGTAGGGGAGGGGCTTAACCATTTCACTGCTGTGTGTTTTTTCTGCTGTGTAATTTCTTAATACATTTCTTAAGCCTGGTATGTTTTAAATAAGTTTTTATTTTAATTTTTATAAGTGAAGACATAATATAACCCGTTAAATTGTAGTGCATTGACAATAGTTTTATATAATTAGTTTATTAATTAAATTAACTTGGTCCATAAACTTGATCTGAAAATTGGGTCCATAAATCAAACACACTTGCATATAATAATATTAAACTCGGTACACTTATAGATCTCATTAGCCCAAACAACTTTAAGCCAGCCCAACAGGATGTCGGTTGTTTTGGTCTGTACTGTATGTGAATGTTTTGCAAAACCAGCCTTTACATTTTTATTTCCCCCCTCTTAAGTAATTTTTAATTATTCCCACACCAAACTTCTTCAAAATTATGAAAATATATTAAAGATACTAAATCAGGCATATGTACTGGCCATCGGGACTACCGGGAGATTCCCGGTGGGCCGCGGTCTGGTTGGGCCGGCGGCCCGGCGCGTTATGTATTTTGTTTTTAAATCATTATTAATTGTAAATATATTCTATCGTAAGTATTTGTTAAATCATCCAATTCTGGACTTATGCGTCTCTCTCATGAAGCCGCATGAAGCGGACGCGAGCTGAGAGACTGACAGGTCTGACTGTCTGACACTGGCCAATCGGAATCAAGAGCGGAGAAGCGGCCGCTCCCATAGGCAGTATAGTATCTCCCCGCCCTGTGGAGGCTTTCCGCCGGTCTCGTGAAGTTTCTCGCCGGTCTAGTCTCTGAGACCCCTACACCTGGTATTAAAATGCGATCTGTATCCAGATAAGTTATCCGGATAATAAAAAAGAAATGTTAATGCAAGGTATTACGTTGTGATCGGATTGTGATCGATATGCCTGACCATCTGGAGGTAGTCTGGCTCGCATTGTGTTCGGATCTTTACGTGTAAACGCAATCTGGTTGTTGATATCACACATGTATATTTTACTCCTCCCAAAAATGCTAAAACATAAACGAGTGAGAGCGTTTACAGGCTATGTTATAGTCAGAAATGACGGCGCTGCGACACGCATCACCGCCGCAGATGAGCAGCAGCTGAGCGTCAAACCAACGTGCAAACATCGCAAATAAAAGTGAAAGTAAGTCAGAGACGCTTAATCATCTACACATTCATCTTCAAGTAAAGAAAGAAATGATCTCTTGACTCTTACCAGGGCTGTTGCCACTCTCTCTTATTGATATCTATTGATGAAATTAGCTGATGATCAATAAAATGCATGCTAATATCTGTAATAAACAACCGACAAAATTACTGTATGATGGTGTAAATAAAGAATCAGTCCAGCATCGCCATGTCAGTGTGTATTGATTCATCATTCCCAGCAAGCAATTTTACGTCCAAAAGACGTCTAATAGCCGTCAAAACATAGCCCAGACGTCTAGGCTAAATCAAGGCTAAATTTGGGCTGTCAGTGAAAATCTAATAGACGTCTAACCATAGCCCAAGAATAGACTATTAGACGGCTATTGAACGACTACATTTATATGTCTAATAGGCAGTGCATATGGGTCTAGGCTAAAACAAGGCTAAATTTGGGCTGTCAGTGAAAATCTAATAGACGTCTAAATGTAGCCCAAGAATAGACTAGTCATCAATTAGACAACTATTAAACGACTACATATACATGCAATAGACAACAAAATGGTTAAAAGATTCTTTTCACTCAAATATAACAGGTTCACATAAATAACAAGCCATTCCAAAAAAATATATATATATATAAAAGGCTTTATTTAGCAAAAGAACAACATTACGTAACTTCAAAACATAAAAATTACCACACCAATATTAAAATTAAAAATATAAAATTATTTTAACATGAACAACTTAAGATAATAAAATAGAAAACTCTGTTGCTGCTGGGAAGTTGGTCATCACAGCATCTGCCAAATAAGAATAAAATAATTAGCACAAGAAAAGCATTGTTGAAAGTACATGTACGTTTTGTGTGTGTGTGTGTGTGTGTGTGTGTGTGTGTTCTTGTGTTCTGTTTAGGTTTTAATGCACATCGGAGCTATTTGCATTATTGATATACTGGCGGATACTTTTTAGATTTGCTTATTTTATATAGCCAATCATTTGTATTTTTATGCTGTATTATAAAATTAATTTGAAAGTTTCAAACTTGAATTAATGAAGGCATTTTGAATGAAACTTCATCTTACTTTGCTTGTACAATAACAAACATTATTCTACTCTATTAGCTTACGCTTGCCAACAAGCCAATGTTCAGACAAATTCAATTTTATAATTTATATCAATGATGGACTTTGTCAAAGACAAGAGATTTAGTGAGGAAATGCTATTTTTATATCACAATGATCTAAAGAAAAGAGCCAAATATAATTGTGGCTTTCATAACACTTTATAATAGATTGCATGTGTTTCATGTTTACAGCTTTGGATTCAGTAACGTTAGGCCTACACGTGCATGTACCATGACACACCCGCTAAAATGTCACGATTCCAACAACACATGATAACAAATAATTTATCTAAAAAATTAACACGTCAAAATGAAAACACAGATGCTTAAAAGACAAAAGTGGGAATGTATTTTACCTGTTGTCGTCGACCGTCAGCTGAATGCAATGCTCTGCCTCGTTTAAAATATTTGAGAATGGTCGATCGCGTGACCGGTGATCTGTGCTATCAAGACTCGCGTTGTCAGCAGTCATGTCTCAGTAGGGCTGTTGCCATCTAGCGGTTGAGAAATGTAATTGCATTTTTATTTAATTTAAAATGAAAAACAGTCAAATAAAACCGTAGATTTTTAATTAATGTGTGACTGTGACAGCAAACATGAAGCTGCGTGGGTGAAAAACAAGAAAACAATTTTAAGATTTATTTTGGCAATAGCCTACTAATCGCTGGTCTAAATCAGGGCTATAGCCAAGCCGTTAAACGTAGACCACTGATAGCCTCGATTTCGCCAGTGGGCTAAAAGCAGACTGCACATAGCCCATCCAATTCAGAGGATCGTGACTACAAATCGACCATGTCATGATATGACACTGGCACCTTGTAGATATGTTTACCAATGCGAACATGATGGGATATCAACTATCTCATGCGTTGCCTGCCCAACAATTCATTAAAACGACAATTAATCAGTTTCGACTAGAAGTGGGCTATAAATAGCCGGACAGACTATACGAGCTAGATCGCGTCTTCACACAGCCTACACATAGAAAATGTCAAAGAAATCAAACCAAACACCTTGTAATCACAGTTGACTTTGCTTACATGATGGAATATAATACATTTTGCAAGTTATTTTGGAAAAAATACATTTAGCCATGATTCAATGTTATTTTGGCTAGAAGTGGGTTACACATAGCCGGACTATATCGGGTCTCTATTTAACCTAGACGGTGAAATGAGGGCTATTGCTTGCTGGGTTGTCTCTTCATAGTTTGCAAGAGACATTTAATAAACTGAGCGTATTTGATAAACTGAGCGTATTCATCTATCAATATATATAGGCTAACCTCATTCTTTTTAATGATCGGAAGAACGCGTATCGACCACCGTTACAGTACAATATGCATGTATGTCCATTTAAACTCGATTTTGGGTCAAATATGGATTATATCATGACACTGGCAAGAATATGGTTACATTTAAAGATGTTGTGCCAAGCATGAGAATGCTACGTTCAGCTGCTTTTGAAATAACATGTTTTTTTCCACTTCCTGAAAAGTAACCGTTTTGGACATACGTGAGTTTCATCGGGCAGCGACGATATATTAAAGATACTAAATCAGGCATGTACTGGCCATCGGGACTACCGGGAGATTCCCGGTGGGCCGCGGTCTGGTTGGGCCGGCGGCCCGGCGCGTTATGTATTTTGTTTTTAAATCATTATTAATTGTAAATATATTCTATCGTAAGTATATTGTTAAATTGTCCAATTCCGGACTTATGCGTCTCTCTCATGAAGCCGCATGAAGCTGACGCGAGCTAAGAGACTGACAGGTCTGACTGTCTGACACTGGCCAATCGGAATCAAGTTCAGATTCTAGACCTGAGAAGCGGCCGCTTACACCGTGTCCTAACTACACACGACGCCGCGACACGCGATAAAAGGTATCTTTTCCATGTAAATCAGAGTTTTTGTCCTAACCAGACGCGACGGCGACATGCGAAGTTTCTAATTTAGAAACGTTCCTATTTCTGCGACGTCGCGGCTGACAGAATGTAGAAATTACACTGGTTATGAGTACACATTATTTATTTTTAGTTAAAAATAGGTCACTGTGCCACAAGCCATAACGGATAATTTACCTCAGATTTTGAAAGCATGTAATATTATAGTGTTCAAAATGAATTCTATGCAAACATACGACTGTATTTCATAACAACGATAACTTGAGGCAGATGCCACCAAATGTGTTAAAATAAATGAATGAATTGCTGGACTTAAGTGAAAAGGAAAGCCATTTAATGACCATAGCACATAGTTGATGTGAAAAAATGAGTATTTTGCATATAAATATGCACATAAATACATATTTTTTCAATTTGTATCCCTGAAAGTGCCTGGCAGAAGCCTATACTGTCTGTGTCATAAATGTGAACATAATATTATCTACTGTCTGTGTCATAAATGTGAACATAATATTGTAACAGAATATTCTTATGCTATATTATATAAACTATATTTCATGAGGTGAAACATCACTGCCAGGAGCTACAGAATATATATTTCTGTAGGTCCTCACCGTGATGTTGCACTTCATGAAATATATGTAGTATAGCCTAAGAATATTCTATTAGAATATGAAGTGACACATAAACAAGCTCTTCAGCACACTTCTGTTTGACAGTCAAAGCGGGGGTTATGTTTTTGCACGTCATGTAGAATAACCCTAAAAGCACCAAGGTGGCGGTGCCACCGGCTTTATATATATATATATATATATATATAAATATATAAATATAGCTGCGAGCAGCGATTGCGGGCCAAAGCCGGCGGTACCGCCATCCCGGTGCCTTTAGGTAACTAAAGGCACCGGGGTTGCGGTGCCACCGGCTTGGGCCCGCAATCGCTGCTCGCAGCTATATTTATTTTTTTTTTTCTAACGACTATTCGGGCACTTTCGGGGCCCTTAACATGCTCAAAAACTCTTGAAACTTTGCACACGGGTCAGAACCCGCGGCCATCAGAGCCGGGATGAAGCTGGTACACGGGCGCGGCAGGGCGGCTCGTCAGCGCCCCCTGGAACAGGGTCTGAACACTTTGTCCATAAATCAATCACGCTTGCATGTAATAATATGAAACTCGGTACACATGTCGATCTCATTGTTTCATATATACATCGCGCTTTTACTTTTTACCCCAGCCCAACAGGAAGTCAGATATTTACGGTTGTTTTTAAAACGGATGCAATGGAATTTAATGTACTCCTCCTAGAGCATTCATCCGCATGGAACGAAACTCGGTCAGCCTGAAGTCAAGACATAGAGGATCAAAAATTGCGAGGGGATTTTTGATATCTCGAACGGTTTGGCTGTGGCGAGGAAACAAAATTATGGTGAGAAACGTGAAACAGGAAGTGTGTCATAACTTCAGCATACATCAACCGATCTTGATGAAACTTCAGGAGTGTGTTCGCTGTAAGAGGACGATCACATGGATGTGACTATTGTGTGTCAAAGTTATAGCGCCACCAACTGGCAGCAGGAAGTGTGTCACTTTCAAAATGCTTTGAAATCACCCTCTTATTTTAACCCGATTTGCTTCAATCTTCATCTGTATAATGTAAATACACGGCAGATGTAGACCTGTGAATGGATTCTTGATATCTTTGAAACTGTTTCCGTGGCGACGCATTAAACTTTACCATTCTTTTAGGATGCTTTTGAGACCCTTAGCATGCTTCAAATTGCATGAAACTCGACAGACACATCACATTTATTAGCCAGTAGACACATGCAAAGTTTCAGAAACGGGCGTGGTGAGGGCTCAGTAGCGCCACCTTTTGACAAAAGTGGGGTTGTTAGTTTTATCTACAGTTACAAAAATCGGTATATATATTGTACTCTTCGAGCCGGACAACTTTCTAATTCACACTCAATAGCTAGGACCCACAGAAAGTAAGATATTTTAGTTTGAATGTAGTCATACTCCCTCTGAGCATATGTCTGAGCCTTTGCCTGTGTGTGTGTGTGTGTGTGTGTGTGTGTGTGTGTGTGTGTGTGTGTGTGTGTTAGCAGGGAGAGGGGGCTTAATTAACCATTTAACTGCTGTGTGGCTGGCCAGCATAAATAAAATACATTTCTTAAGCCTGGGATTTTTTAAATAAGTTTTTATTTTATTTTTTTTTATAAGTAAAGGCACATAGCCAGTTTAATTGTAGTGCATTGACAATAGTTTTATATAATTAGTTCATTAATTAAATTAACTTGGTCCATTAACTTGGTCTGAAAATTGGGTCCATAAATCAAACACACTTGCATATAATAATATTAAACTCGGTACACTTATAGATCTCATTAGCCCAAGCAACTTTAAGCCAGCAAAACAGGAAGTCGGTTGTTTCAGTCTGTATGTGAATGTTTTGCAAAACCAGCCTTTAGATTTTTATTTCCCCCCTCTTAAGTAATTTTTAATTATTCCCACACCAAACTTCTTCAAAATTATGAAAATATATTAAAGATACTAAGGCATGTACTGGCCATCGGGACTACCGGGAGATTCCTGGTGGGCCGCGGTCTGGTTGGGCCGGCAGCCCGGCGCGTTATGTATTTTGTTTTTAAATCATTATTAATTGTAAATATATTCTATCGTAAGTATATTGATTTGTATCCCTGAAAGTGCCTGGCAGAAGCCTATATCTACTGTCTGTGTCATAAATGTGAACATAATATTATCTACTGTCTGTGTCATAAATGTGAACATAAACTATATTTCATGAGGTGAAACATCACTGCCAGGAGCTACAGAATAGGGGAGCGCAGGGATAAAGCTAGGCCTAACGCGGGGTTAAATGTAACACGGACATTTTACATAGTTTGTCAGTATCTAGCCGGCTGTCTTTCCGCTCTTTTTCTCTTGCTGCCAGAAGAAGGTCTCCCGCGAATTTGCGGAACGTTTTGATTATATTTCGTGAAGATAATGGACAAAGAGTGTTTTGACATCATGAAAGTAAATTTTTTCATCGTAGATTTTTTTTCTGTTTCCGGGTTGGATGTACGCGTCCAAATCTAACTTTATATTGCCTTAATCACTGTCTTGTTGGCTCAAACACAGCACCGTTTTGAAACATGTCAGTAATTCCTAGCGACTGTTAGCTAGGTTTAAAATATGTAATACACAGCGGGGTTAGTTGTAACACAGTGTTCCAACTGCTGCCACAATGATAATCAAATGAAAACGGAGCCACACAACTTTTCAGGTTTGAGTATACATTTAACTTTGTTGGACTTTCAAAAAACAATTTTGTAATTTAAAATGTTTAAAATTTAGTGCACTATGAATGATAGCTTATTTATTTATTAAAAATATGGCCTGTTTTTAATGTAATAAACCATTTAAATTTTTATTCTAAGCTCATTTGTATTATTATTAATGTTATTATTATTAATAATAATAATTGTACATGCAGCTGCCACACAAATCTAATTTAATTGCAATTACAATATTTATATGTTTATTTTATTTTATTTATTATTATTTATTGCAAAACCGTGCAGCCCTTTTCTACGTCTCTAGCTATGATATTGATCCATAACAAAAGGATGATTGGATGCGGAATTAAAAATGTTATTATTCACCATTTATTTTCTATAAGACCAGTGTTGGGGGTAACGAGTTACAAACGAGTTTGGGTAAGTAAAGTAACGCATTACACTGAAAATATAGGTAACTACACTATTTTACTATAATAAAGGAACGCGCTTTCCTGCGTTACCCAAGCCGTGTTTGCCTGTGTGGAGAGTTCCGTCTAGTGGTGCGTGCGCACCGTTGCCATAGAGACCGATTTGAGTGAGAGAGAGAGGGAAGTGGAGAGAGAGAGACGGGTTTCAACAAATGGCAATATTCACATTACTTTCAGTTTATTGCTCGAAAGCACAAAAATATTTGAGTGAAATGTAGGCTATAGTAAATCCTAAGATTATTATTTGTGACATTAGAACAAAATATGTCGATATAAAAACATGTATAATGGCTAGGCTAAAGAACTAAATGAACGATCTCTATTTTCTAATTTCACTAAACATTTCATTAAGTTTCGTGGACATTTTATAAAACATGGATCTTAGGCTCATTTTGTAAACATAAAAAACTGATTTAGATGCGCAAACTGGGTGCCGTTGCGGAGATGTATAGGCTCCATGTTCGGTGCAGGTTCGGCTTCTTGTCGTTCATCCTCGGATGCGGCATCGCGTGCGGTGTTTGCCGCGCGCACCTTTCCGCTCGTTCGGACGCGTCAAGTAAAAACAAGGCTCGAAAGTCTTGGAAAACGAAATGAACAGGATTGTTGCAGGGTTCATTGTAGAAGACATGCTTCCCCTGTCGACCATTAATTCCCCAGGTTTAGAAAAATACATTTTAAATTAGGATTAAGAATTTTATGGGATAAAGTGACCTTTATTTTATTATTTTTCATTGACATCTTTTATTTTTTTTAAATTATTATTATTACCATGAGTCGACTAAAAAGCTGGTTTTGTTCTCAGGAGAAGAGTTTTATTCTCCCAGCCTGTTTTGAAACTTCTGTGTTAAACACCATTTTAAAATTTTGAATTTTGAACCCCATTTTGTTTGTGAATTTTACAGTGCGGCATATTTATTTGTGCAGACAGGGATATTGTTCTTTCATGTCATTTTGTATACATTTTTACAATAAAGTGATGATAGGGCAAAAACTGATACTGTATGTTTGTCCATGTAGGCTACACGGTAAATTAAGAAACAGGAAAGTAAAGTAATAAGTAGTGAAGTTATTTTTCCAACGCAGTAACTAGTAAAGTAATCTCATTACAATTTACAGAAGTAACTAGTAACTAATTACTTTTTTGAGTAACTACCCCAACACTGTATAAGACTATACCAATATTGGAACTATAGCCATTTTATTCCTTTTTTTAATTTAAGAATTATGTTTAAGTTTAAAAACAGACAGAATGGTTTAGTCAAAAAAGAAAAAAATCATTCATAGTGCTATACTGCCCTCTTGTGTTCAAAATTAGGTAGAACTATTGGATCAATATCCACACATTAATACAGTTGGCAATACAGTATAATAGGTAATACAGTAGGATTGGGGCCTTAAAAATCGCTAACTTAAAAAGTGAAAGTAACGGACGTCCACACAAGACCAGGCTTGGGAGGGTTACTTTAAAAATGTATTCCGATACAGTTACAAATTATTTCATAAAAAAAGGGTCCCACTTTATATTAAATGGCTTTAAGTACTATATACTTTTTCAAAAAGTAACTACAATCTGATTACTACTTTTTTTGATGTAACTCACTAGATTTTTGTATCCTGATTACATAATGCCGTTGCATGTATTCTGTTGCTCCCACAAGACATTAGTCTGAATATTTTCCTGTATGAACAAAAAGGAGTTTCCATTGTTCGCACACAAACACACATTCGATCGCGCCTCTCTCGTGACTGTGTGTGCGTGTCATGTGTTCTAGGCTGTGTGCATGCACTTCTGAAGTTGCGCAGAAAATAATAAAATGCCATGCAGAAGACTAACGCAAAATGTGTGGGAAAATCCATTTGATTGTAGTGTAAGTGAGAAATAATTTCAGTGCTCTGGTCAACAGCTGTAGAGTGAAAACTGGTGAGTGCAGTATACAGCTTTCACAGAAAGAGAATGATGTGAGCACGTACGATTGGCAATGAGTCCTGTGTGTGGACAAAATAGCTCAATAAGAGTAATAAAATACATGTGAAAAAAATCACATCATAATGTTTTAAAGAAGAGTGGTTTGATTAAAGTGGTGTAAATATACCCGATCCGGCAAAGATGGCAGTATCGGAGCTGATACCGATCCTGAGTATCGGATCGGCGCATTCCTAAATACTATAATGTAAACACAGTACAGATGTAGACCTTGATGTACACCTGACCTTTCAGAAGGTTGCTCACGCATACTTTGTGGTTAAAATGTGCCCTCAATGTGCACTTTTGCAGAGCCTTGACTGATGCAAGCTCTTCAGCACACTTCTTTTTGACAGTCAAAGCGGGGGTTATGTTTTTGCATGTCAAGTAAAATAACCCTAAAAGCACCAAGGTGGCGGTGCCACCGGCTTTATATATATATATATATATATATATATATATATATATATATAGCTGCGAGCAGCGATTGCGGGCCAAAGCCGGCGGTACCGCCATCCCGGTGCCTTTAGGTAACTAAAGGCACCGGGGTTGCGGTGCCACCGGCTTGGGCCCGCAATCGCTGCTCGCAGCTATATTTAGGGCCCAAGCCCTGAAAGGGCGAAGGCCCTATTGTTTTCCTTGCGATTATTTTTTTTTTTTTCTAACGACTATCCGGGCACTTTTGGGGCCCTTAACATGCTCAAAAACTCTTGAAACTTTGCACACGGGTCAGAACCCGCGGCCATCAGAGCCGGGCTGAAGCTGGTACACGGGCGCGGCAGGGCGGCTCTTCAGCGCCCCCTGGAACAGGGTCTGAACACTTTGTCCATAAATCAAACACGCTTGCATGTAATAATATGAAACTCGGTACACATGTCGATCTCATCGTTTCATATATACATCGCGCTTTTACTTTTTACCCCAACCCAACAGGAAGTCAGATATTTAAGTTTTTTTTTAAAACGCATGCAATGGAATTTAATGTACTCGTCCTAGAGCATTCATCCGCATGGAACGAAACTCGGTCAGCCTGAAGTCAAGACATAGAGGATCAAAAATTGCGAGGGGATTTTTGATATCTCGAACGGTTTGGCTGTGGCGAGGAAACAAAATTATGGTGAGAAACGTGAAACAGGAAGTGTGTCCTAACTTCAGCATACATTAACCGATCTTGATGAAACTTCAGGAGTGTGTTCGCTGTAAGAGGACGATCACATGGATGTGACTATTGTGTGTCAAAGTTATAGCGCCACCAACTGGCAGAAGGAAGTGTGTCACTTTCAAAGTGCTTTGAAATCACCCTCTTATTTTAACCCGATTTGCTTCAAACTTCATCTGTATAATGTAAACATACGGCAGATGTAGACCTGTGAATGGATTCTTGATGTCTTTGAAACTGTTGCCGTGGCGACGCATCAAACTTTACCATTCTTTTAGGATGCTTTTGAGACCCTTAGCATGCTTCAAATTGCATGAAACTCGACAGACACATCACATTTATTAACCAGTAGACACATGCAAAGTTTCAGAAACGGGCGTGGTGAGGGCTCAGTAGCGCCACCTTTTGACAAAAGTGGGGTTGTTAGTTTTATCTACAGTTACAAAAATCGGTATGTATATTGTACTCTTCGAGCCGGACAACTTTCTAATTCACACTCAATAGCTAGGACCCACAGAAAGTCAGATATTTTAGTTTGAATGTAGTCATACTCCCTCTGAGCATATGTCTGAGGCCTCGTCCACACGAAGCCAGAGCTTCCCCTATCCGATATTTTTTTTTCCTCGTTCTAAGAAAAAAGTCCGTAAACACGGCGGCGTCTCGAAAAATATCCGCGTCCACACGAAACCACTGAAACCGACTGAAAACGATGTAGTAGACATCCCAGACCAGTATGTGGTGCTGTAATTCTGCCATAGATATCCACTAAAAATGCGAGAAGAAGACTTAGAGCATGCGCATAAAACCTTGCGCGCTGTAGGCATTAAAATAAAAGGCTATGAAATAATATTACGCACAGTTGCTTATTTCCTTTTTACCAAGAACTTTATTGAACAACCATAAATTGCCTGGTACAAAATAGGGAGTCACGATATTCGATAAGTTAGCGGGCTCAGAAAGCTTGCCACAAAGAACCGGCAAAAGTAACGAATTTGTCAAATATAGTCATTTTAATTGTTTATTAATAAACTAATGTTTTCTGTGTCATTCTTGACTGAAAAGAGGAAGTTGATGATGATGCTGACTCGCCAATTCGCAGTATTGTGAATGCACCTATGGAGTAACGTAGGCTAATGCACTTCATACGGATTAGGCTATAAAAGAGAGCAGCCTATCTGTTTCTGTTCGTTTTTAATTGTTGTTAGTCGATGTTGTTTAAACATAGCTATTTCAAGATTTCTATATATTTCTGAGTTTTCGGTTCATTTATGAGACGAGCTCCAGTTCACGAGCAATGCAAAATATTTTGTGCCGGGGCGTCCACGTCCTGATAATGGCTAGTGTCTTGTCTGCTATATAATTGCTTCTTATTTATTAAATCCAGGTAAGTGATTGATGAAACATTTATTAAAATAAAGATAAAATTTATAAAAAAACGAAATTCACTTCAAAGATGGCTTTATACAAAACAAAACTTAATGTGGTCAAAATTAGGTCTCCCGATATAGCCTATTGCGCAGATGCACGCGGTTCACTTTTCATAATCAACATAGATTCAATAAACGAATAACATGTTTAAACATAAATATTAAACTGAATACATTTCTTTAATGGATATAACGTACGCCTAACCAACAGAGAAATATAATGTCGGAGTGGAACATAGGCCTATGGGTGCGTTTTTTGAATAGCCAAAATAATCAAATAATCCCATCGATCGTCGAATATTATTTTTGCTTTAAATCCCCATCCCTATAAAATACGAAATGTCTTTATCAGACAACAGACAAGCAGCATATGAAAGAAAGTAGCCTAGGCTATAGGCCTAAAAAAATAAATTCAAGTAAATAATAAATAAAGGAATACAAGAGGCTCAGAACTTTCTGCCGCATTATATTAGGCTATTATATTATTATAGGCCTAAGCAGTTCGGCAGTTGTTGTTGTCTGACAAGTCGACACGTGGGGTGATGACAGCATCGTTTCACAAAATATACGGATTGGCCGTACACACGAAAACGCAAAGGTGTCGTTTTCAGATTTATCCACCTTGGGACCCGGTTTCAAAAAATAGCGGTTTCACTCTCCCAAAACGCCGGATCCGTGTGGACGAAACGCCAATACGGTAAAAAATTTATACGGATCCATCGAAACGCGTCTTCGTGTGGACGGGGCCTGAGCCTTTGCCTGTCTCTCTCTCTGTGTGTGTGTGTGTGTGTGTGTGTTAGCAGGGAGAGGGGGCTTAATTAACCATTTAACTGCTGTGTGTCTGGCCAGCATAAATAAAATACATTTCTTAAGCCTGGGATTTTTTAAATAAGTTTTTATTTTATTTTTTTATAAGTAAAGGCACATAGCCAGTTTAATTGTAGTGCATTGACAATAGTTTTATATAATTAGTTCATTAATTAAATTAACTTGGTGCATTAACTTGGTCTGAAAATTGGGTCCATAAATCAAACACACTTGCATATAATAATATTAAACTCGGTACACTTATAGATCTCATTAGCCCAAGCAACTTTAAGCCAGCAAAACAGGAAGTCGGTTGTTTCAGTCTGTATGTGAATGTTTTGCAAAACCAGCCTTTACATTTTTATTCCCCCCCTCTTAAGTAATTTTTAATTATTCCCACACCAAACTTCTTCAAAATTATGAAAATATATTAAAGATACTAAGGCATGTAGCTACTGGCCATCGGGACTACCGGGAGATTCCTGGTGGGCCGCGGTCTGGTTGGGCCGGCGGCCCGGCGCGTTATGTATTTTGTTTTTAAATCATTATTAATTGTAAATATATTCTATCGTAAGTATATTGTTAAATTGTCCAATTCCGGACTTATGCGTCTCTCTCATGAAGCCGCATGAAGCTGACGCGAGCTGCGAGACTGACAGGTCTGACTGTCTGACACTGGCCAATCGGAATCAAGTTCAGATTCTAGACTTGAGAAGCGGCCGCTTACACCGTGTCCTAACTACACACGACGCCGCGACACGCGATAAAAGGTATCTTTTCCATGTTAATAAATCAGAGTTTTTGTCCTAACCATACGCGACGGCGACATGCGAAGTTTCTAATTTAGAAACGGTTCCTATTTCTGCGACGTCGCTGCTGACAGAATGAAGAAATTACACTGGTTATGAGTACACATTATTTATTTTTAGTTAAAAATAGGTCACTGTGCCACAAGCCATAACGGATAATTTACCTCAGATTTTGAAAGCATTATAGTGTTCAAAATGAATTATGCAAACACACGACTGTACTTCATAACAACGACAATAACTGGCAGATGCCACCAAATGTGTTAAAATAAATGAATTATTTGCTGGACTTAAGTGAAAAGGAAAGCCATTTAATGACCATAGCACATAGTTGACGTGAAAAAAGGAGTATTTTGCATATAAATATGCACATATAGCCTATACATATTTTTTCGATTTGTATCCCTGAAAGTGCCTGGCAGAAGCCTATATCTACTGTCTGTGTCATAAATGTGAATATAATATTATCTACTGTCTGTGTCATAAATGTGAACATAAACTATATTTCATGAGGTGAAACATCACTGCCAGGAGCTACAGAATAGGGGAGCGCGGGGATAAATGTAGGCCTAACGCGGGGTTAAATGTAACACGGACATTTAGTTTGTCAGTAGGCCTATCTAGCCGGCTGTCTTTCCGCTCTTTTTCTCTTGCTGCCAGAAGACGGTCTCCCGCGAATTTGCGGAACGTTTTGATTATATTTCGTGAAGATAATGGACAAAGAGTGTTTTGACATCATGAAAGTAAATTTTTTCATCGTAGATTTTTTTCTGTTTCCGGGTTGGATGTATACGCGTCCAAATCTAACTTTATATTGCCTTAATCACTGTCTTGTTGGCTCAAACACAGCACCGTTTTGAAACATGTCAGTAATTCCTAGCGACTGTTAGCTAGGTTTAAAATATGTAATACACAGCGGGGTTAGTTGTAACACAGTGTTCCAACTGCTGCCACAATGATAATCAAATGAAAACGGAGCCACACAACTTTTCAGGTTTGAGTATACATTTAACTTTGTTGGACTTTCACAAACAATGTAGTAATTTAAAATGTTTAAAATTTAGTGCACTATGAATGATAGCTTATTTATTTATTAAAAATATGGCCTGTTTTTAATGTAATAAACCATTTAAATTTTTATTCTAAGCTCATTTGTATTATTATTAATGTTATTATTAATAATAATAATAATTGTACATGCAGCTGCCACACAAATCTAATTTAATTGCAATTACAATATTTATATGTTTATTTTATTTTATTTATTATTATTTATTGCAAAACCGTGCAGCCCTTTTCTACGTCTCTAGCTATGATATTGATCCATAACAAAAGGATGATTGGATGCGGAATTAAAAATGTTATTATTCACCATTTATTTTCTATAAGACCAGTGTTGGGGGTAACGAGTTACAAACGAGTTTGGGTAAGTAAAGTAACGCATTACACTGAAAATATTGGTAACTATACTACTTTACTATACTAAAGGAACGCGCTTTCCTGCGTTACCCAAGCCGTGTTTGCCTGTGTGGAGAGTTCCGTCTAGTGGTGCGTGCGCGCCGTTGCCATAGAGACAGATTTGAGTGAGAGAGAGAGGGAAGTGGAGAGAGAGACGGGTTTCAACAAATGGCAATATTCACATTACTTTCAGTTTATTGCTCGAAAGCACAAAAATATTTGAGTGAAATGTAGGCTATAGTAAATCCTAAGATTATTATTTGTGACATTAGAACAAAGTATGTGGATATAAAAACATGTATATAGGCTAGGCTAAAGAACTAAATGAATGATCTCTATTTTCTAATTTTACTAAACATTTCATTAAGTTTCGTGGACATTTTATAAAACATGGATCTTAGGCTCATTTTGTAAACATAAATAACTGATTTAGATGCGCAAACTGGGTGCCGTTGCGGAGATGTAGGCTCCATGTTCGGTGCAGGTTCGGCTTCTTGTCGTTCATCCTCGGATGCGGCATCGCGTGCGCTGTTTGCCGCGCGCACCTTTCCGCTCGTTTGGACGCATCAAGTAAAAACAAGGCTCGAAAGTCTTGGAAAACGAAATGAACAGGATTGTTGCAGGGTTCATTGTAGAAGACATGCTTCCCCTGTCGACCATTAATTCCCCAGGTTTAGAAAAATACATTTTAAATTAGGATTAAGAATTTTATGGGATAAAGTGACCTTTATTTTATTATTTTTCATTGACATCTTTTATTTTTTTTAAAAATTATTATTATTACCATGAGTCGAATAAAAAGCTGGTTTTGTTCTCAGGTGAAGAGTTTTATTCTCCCAGCCTGTTTTGAAACTTCTGTGATAAACACCATTTTAAAATTTTGAATTTTGAACCCCATTTTGTTTGTGAATTTTACAGTGCGGCATATTTATTTGTGCAGACAGGGATATTGTTCTTTCATGTCATTTTGTATACATTTTTACAATAAAATGATGATAGGGCAAAAACGTCTCGGTTACGGATGTAACCCTCGTTCCCTGAGTAGGGAACGGAGACGTTACGTCAAGGAGTGACGGAGAATGGGGTTTTCGCATAGAAAGGCAATCCTCTTCGAGTATTTAACAACGAGCCAATGGCGTGAAAATGCCATGGGTCTGCGGAATTTGCATAGCGTACTCCGCCCACCCATGTGGGTATAAAAGGAGGAAGTAAACGCAACCGCAGTATGTCTTCGCTGAGGAGCCAAGACTGAACTCAGGCGTCACCCAGCGGTACAGCAGAAGTGGCAGGGAGACGTAACGTCTCCGTTCCCTACTCAGGGAACGAGGGTTACATCCGTAACCGAGACGTTCCCTTTCGTAGTCACTCTGAGTTACGTCAAGGAGTGACGGAGAATGGGGGTCTATGCCATCACGCCATCTTCCAGCTGTCTTCCAGTGCTCTGCGAAAGTCTAGACCTCTGAAGAAAGAATACAAAAGGTCTTACTTAGACACAGAATTACCAAGGTACACTGGGAAACATATCCCGGGAGGGACATGCTACCAGATGCCTACCGAAGGGAGGACTTACAAAACACATATGACCACTAGGGCTGCATATGGAGAATACTGGAGCGCCAACCGCAGGTGGCAACTAGCTCCAGGGGTGGCCGATGGCTAGCCGAGGGAAGACACCTGCTCTAAAAGGCTTACAGTGGAGAATACACATGAGACAGTTACCGAAGGGGAACCGAGCACATGGAGGCACCTAGCCGGCACCAGAGCAACGCAGTGGTGCCCGCATCAAAAGTGCTGGAGGACTCAGGGCTTCAAAGAAGGAACAACTGAGGAAATATCGCACTTATCCAATCCGAGGAGTGGAGTGGCGAGCAAGCGAAGACACTTAAGCGGTTCCAGTACTAGCAGAGGCGAGTACACGAGAGGATACCGGCTCAATTCGCTGATTATAAAATCTCGCGAAGGTGTTAGGTGTCGCCCAGCCTGCAGCTCTGCAAATGTCTGATAGCGAGGCGCCATGCGCTAAAGCCCAAGAGGAAGCCATACTCCGAGTGGAGTGGGCCGTCACACCAAGGGGGCACGGTCGACCTTGCTGTTGGTAAGACAAAACAATGGCGTCCACTAACCAGTGAGACAACCGTTGCTTTGAGAGAGCCCTTCCCTTCTGGCTCCCCCCATGACAGACAAAGAGCTGTTCTGAGGTCCTGAAACACCGCGTTCTGTCAACGTAGGTGCGGAGTGCACGTACCGGACAGAGCAGTGCCAAGGCTGGGTCTGCCTCCTCCAGGGGCAGCGCTTGCAAGGTCACCACCTGATCCCGGAAGGGAGTGGTGGGGACCTTGGGCACGTATCCAGGCCGGGGTCTCAAGACAACGTGAGAGTAAGCCGGCCCAAACTCTAGGCACGCTTCGTCAACGGAGAATGCGTGCAGGTCCCCTACCCTCTTGATGGAGGCCAATGCAACCAGGAGTGCTGTCTTCATAGACAGGAACTTTAACTCAACTGATTGCAAAGGCTCAAAGGGAGGCCTCTGCAGAGCACTTAAAACTACCGAGAGGTCCCAAGAGGGCATGAGGGGAGGACGAGGCGGATTTAGCCTCCTCGCTCCCCTCAGGAACCTGATGACCAGGTCGTGCTTCCCAACGGACTTACCCTCAACTGCATCATGAGAAGCGGAAATAGCCGCGACGTAAACTTTGAGGGTGGAGGGCGACAGCCTGCGCTCCAACCCATCCTCCAGGAAGGAAAGCACGACACTGATCGAGCATCTCCGGGGGTCTTCTCCGCGAGAAGAGCACCAGTTGACGAAGAGGTTCCACTTCAACGCATAAAGGTGTCTCATGGACGACGCTCTAGCGGAAGTGATGGTTGCCGCCACCGCAGGTGGCAGCGAACTCAAACCTGCCTCGTCCCGTCCAGGCGCCACACATGTAGCCTCCATAGATCGGGACGAGGGTGCCACAGAGTGCCCCGTCTCTGAGTGAGCAGATCTTGTCTCAGAGGAATAGGCCAAGGAGGTGCTGTCGCGAGGAGCATGAGTTCGGAGAACCACGTCCTGGTGGGCCAATAAGGGGCTACCAGCAGGACCTGCTCCTCGTCCTCCTTGATCTTGCACAACACCCGTGCAAGGAGGCTCACTGGGGGAAACGCATACTTGCGTGGGCCCCACGGCCAGCTGTGCGCCAGCGCATCTGTGCCGAGCGTGCCCTCGGACAGGGAGTAAAACTGGACGCAGTGGGATGAGTCCCGGGAGGCAAACAGGTCTATCTGAGCCTCCCCGAACTGGTCCCAGATCAGCTGGACCGTCTGGGGATGGAGTCGCCATTCGCCGGAGATAGGGCGGATCCGTGACAGCTCGTCGGCTGCCAGGTTCCGAACTCCTGGAATGTACACAGCACGAAGGGACCTCAGGTGCTTCTGACTCCATAGTAGGAGGTGGCGAGCGAGCTGCGACATCCGACGAGAGCGTAGACCACCCTGGTGGTTGATGTACGCTACTGTAGCGGTATTGTCTGAGCGAACAAGTACGTGTTGACCCCTGAGCAACGCTCGAAAGCGGTGCAGGGCTAGGCGTACTGCCAGCAGCTCGAGGCAATTGATGTGCATGAGGCGCTGGGGTCCTGTCCAGGAACCCGCGGCTGCATGCCCATTGCACATGGCACCCCAACCCGTGGTGGATGCATCCGTGGAGACAACGAGATGCCTGGAAACTCGCTGAAGCGGGACACCTGCTCGAAGAAAGCTGAGGTTCAACCACGGGAAGAAGGTACGGCGGCACGCTGGAGTCACTGGAACTCGGAGCGAGCCGCGATGCCATGCCCACCTCGGGACTCGATCGCGAAGCCACAGCTGAAGCGGTCTCATATGAAGCAATCCGAGTGGCGTAGCCGCGGCTGCGGATGCCATATGCCCCAGGAGCCTCTGAAAGAGTTTCAGTGGAACCGCACTCTTGCCCTCGAACTGTCGAAGACAAGTCAGCAGTGAGTGCGCGCGCTCGCTCGTGAGCTGCGCGGACATGGCGACCGAGTCTATCTCCATGCCGAGAAAAGAGATCCTCTGCACGGGGCAAAGTTTGCTCTTCTCCCGGTTGACCCGAAGGCCCAGACGGGCCAGGTGCTGGAGCACCAGGTCTCTATGTTCGCAAACCTGTTCTCGAGAGTGCGCCAGAATCAGCCAATCGTCGAGATAGTTCAGGACGCGAACCCCGTGTTCGCGAAGGGGAACAAGGGCTGCCTCGGCGATCTTCGTGAAGACGCGAGGGGACAGAGCTAACCCGAATGGGAGAACCGTGTACTGGTATGCCTGGCCCTCGAAAGCAAACCGAAGAAACGGTCTGTGTCGAGGCAAAATGGAGACATGAAAGTACGCGTCCTTCAGGTCGATCGCTGCAAACAAATCCTGATGCCGAACACATTCGAAAATGCGTTTGGCCGTGAGCATTTTGAACGGCATTCGATGTAGAGTGCGGTTCAAAACGCGCAGATCCAGGATCGGTCGTAACCCACCGGACTTCTTGGGGACAATGAAGTAGGGGCTGTAAAACCCGGACTTCACCTCGGCTGGAGGGACAGTCTCGATTGCACCCTTCGCCAGCAGGGTCGCAATCTCCGCTCTCATAACCGGGGCATTGCCACCGACTATCGTGGAGCGAACTCCCCTGAAGCGGGGAGGAGATCGTGCGAACTGAATCGCGTAGCCGAATCTGATCGTTCTGATGACCCAGCGGGGGCGGGCTCTAGCCAAGCTCCCAGGAAGTGAACCAGCGGGGTCATGTGAACCACAGACGTCCCCCCGGAGGGGCAGCGGGGCGGAGTGACTGGCATGCGCACGGGAGAAACCACATGCGGGTGCGTAGTCGAGCTCCGCTCCCCGACAGAAGAGACCAGGGAAGGACCAGCGTTCCACGGGGGTCTGTTCTGTCGGGGGTCTGGCGACAGAGGGGGAGAGGAGTGGTGTGGTCCGGGGACGACGCACACTTCTCTCCGCACCCTCAGAGACAGAGGGGAATGAGCGGGGCGACACCCTGGGGCATCGAGCGCGCTCATTCCGGTCTGTGTGCTCAGTGATAGTGTCAAGTCTTTCTTTAACCAACTTAGGGTGCTGCTCACCCGTGGGTGAGCAGCGGGGAGCTGAGAACAAAAGATTCTCCCCCGGCCCTCCACCGGGGGAAGGAGGGGGCCTGCTACCTCCTCCTGGGAAAAACTCGACGCCATCACTGAGCAGCCCGTCTCAGGAACGCCGCTTGGCCTGGCGTTTAGCGGGGCGCGGAGCCTGAGGGGGCTGTGATGCTCCTCTGCGGCCGCCTCTACGGTGCGACCCGGGTGGAGGCTGCTGCTGGGGTCGCTCCGGAGGGAGGGGGGCCGCAGTGGAACGTCCTCGGCGGCGAGCAGACTGAGGTGGCTGAACCGACGGCTGGGTGGAGGCAGCAGCTGGCCGTCGGGGCAGGATGTGTTTGATCGCCTCTGTCTGCTTCTGGGCGGTTGAGAACTGCTGGGCAAAGTCCTCAACCGCACCGCCGAAAAGGCCAGCCTGGGAAAGGGGGGCGTCGAGCAGACGAGTCCGTTCAGCGTCCCGCACTTCCGCCAGGTTGAGCCATAGGTGACGCTCCTGGACCACACTAGTGGCCATCACCTGACCAAGGGAACGAGCCGCCACTTTAGTCGCCCGGAGAGCGAGGTCAGTGGCCGCTCGAAGTTCGTTGAACGACCCTTGATCAGTCCCGCCCTCATGCATGTCTCTGAGCAGTTTGGCTTGAAACACTTGCAAAGTGCTCATCGCATGCAAAGCGGTGGCCGCCTGTCCCGCCGCACTATAGGATTGCGCCGCCATAGACGACGAGAACCTACAGGCTTTGGAGGGATGCTTGGGGGCCCCCGAGAGGAGGCGCTCTGCGGACACAGTTGCATCGCGACAGAGCGCTCCACCGGAGGAACCCCAGCATACCCACGGGCAGCTGCGCCGTCGAGGGGAGGAAAGGCGGGGGAAGCTGACGGACGAACGCGGGAGGTCAGGGGAGCCTGCCACGTCTTCGTCAGTTCCGCATGCAGCTCGGGGAAGAATGGTATTGGGGTCTGCTGTGGCCTCGCGGCGGCGGCTTTACCCAAACACCACTCATCCATCCGTGAGTGATCGGGGTGAGGCGGAGGATTCCACTCCAGCCCGATACTCACGGCGGCCCGAGAGAGCATGGCCGTCATCTCGGGATCAGACACGGGCAACGCTGGCACTCCCGAGGGAGGCAGCGCAGCCGCATCCTCACTTCCCGAGGAATCAAGCCCGCCTTGTGATGCCGCGATCGACATCGCATCATCCTCTGGAGCGCCGAACGAAACAGACGGTGCCTGCGAACAGACAGACGTCTGAATCGTTTCAGCGCTCGCTGGCTGCAACACCGTTGCGGTGGGTGCAGCTGATGTATCTAAGACCAAAGATATGACTATTGATTTAAGTACTGAAGCTCATTCTTCCCAATATACGTTCATTAAAGGTAAGAAGGTGAAGTGTGTGGAAAGTTATTAATATTTAGGGACTATTATTTACAATAAACTGCATTTTGATGTGAAAACCGGAAAGAATTCTGTCAATTTTATTCAACAATTATCCTCTTAGGTAACGTTAGTGAATTTTTTGCACTGCTCCTGCTATAGAACGATCAAAGATGAAGAACAATTTATTCAAATATTAATTTGAATAAATTGAATGGTGACATGATAAGTACAGAAGATCGCAGGATCAATAACATCCCGCCAGATTGCCTGAATCTATTTCCGTCGAACTTAATCGACAGGGAACTAACGAGGGAAGGAATGAAAACGACAGATATGGCTGCTTTTGGGAATAACAAAAAAGATTGGTACGCAACAAACTCTTACTAGTTACCTGCGGCGCTATCTGTTATGAATGGAGCGGAAGAAGATTACCACGACAATTGCGTATTTCCGCTCACAAATACGGAAGTTGTGAGAAAGGTCTATTGGATCAATATCCACACATTAGGTAATACAGTTGGATTGGGGCCTTAAAAATCGCTAACTTAAAAAGTGAAAGTAACGGACGTCCACACAAGACCAGGCTTGGGAGGGTTACGTTAAAAATGTATTCCGATACAGTTACAAATTATTTAAAAAAAGGGTCCCACTTTATATTAAGTGGCTATATACTTTTTCAAAAAGTAACTACAATCTGATTACTACTTTCTTTGATGTAACTCACTGTAACAAATTACAGTTACTGAATTTTTGTATCCTGATTACATAATGCCGTTACATGTATTCTGTTGCTCCCACAAGACATTAGTCTGAATATTTTCCTGTATGAACAAAATGGAGTTTCCATTGTTCACACACAAACACACACAGATTTCGATTGCGCCTCTCTTGCGACTGAGTGTGTGTGTGTGTCATGTGTTCTAAGCTGTGTGCGTGCACTTCTGAAGCTGCGCAGAAAATAATAAAATGCCATGCAGAGGACTAACGCAAAATGTGTGGAAAAATCCATTTGATTTGTAGTTTAAGTGAGAAATAATTTCAGTGCTCTGGTCAACAGCTGTAGAGTGAAAACTAGTGAATGCAGTATACAGCTTTCACAGAAAGAGAATGTGAGCACGTACGATTGGCAGTGAGTCCTGTGTGCGGACAAAATAGCTCAATAAGAGTAACAAAATACATGTGAAAAAAATCACATCATAATGTTTTAAAGAAGAGTGGTTTGATTAAAGTGGTGTAAATATACCCGATCCGGCAAAGATGGCAGTATCGGAGCCGATACCGATCCTGAGTATCGGATCGGCGCATCCCTAAATACTATAATTTAAACACAGTACAGATGTAGACCTGGATGTACACCTGACCTTTCAGAAGGTTGCTCATGCATACTTTGTGGTTAAAATGTGCCCTCGATGCGCACTTTTGCAGAGCCTTCACTGATGCAAGCTCTTCAGCACACTTCTTTTTGACAGTCAAAGCGGGGGTTACGTTTTGGCACGTCATGCAGTATAACCCTAAAAGCACCAAGGTGGCGGTGCCACCGGCTTTATATATATATATATATATATATATATATAGCTGCGAGCAGCGATTGCGGGCCAAAGCCGGCGGTAACGCCATCCCGGTGCCTTTAGGTAACTAAAGGCACTGGGTTGCGGTGCCACCGGCTTGGGCCCGCAATCGCTGCTCGCAGCTATATATATATATATATATATTTAGGGCCCAAGCCCTGAAAGGGCGAAGGCCCTATTGTTTTCCTTAGGATTATTTTTTTTTTTTTTTTTTTTTTTTTTTTTCTAACGACTATCCGGGCACTTTTGGGGCCCACCGGCTTGGGCCCGCAATCGCTGCTCGCAGCTATATTATAAATTGGGACCCTTTTTTATGACATAATTTGTAACTGTATCGGAATACATTTTTTTTACTTCACACTCTTACTTTTTACCCCAGCCCAACAGGAAGTCGGCTATTTAGGGTTGTTTAAATCGATGATTTTGTGTGTGGGGGGTGGGGGGTAGGTATGATTACTATTAAAGAGTTCGCATATTCACTTTTCTTGAAAATATTTAGCTATTAGATCTATTTAAATGCTTCAGTTGGTTTTCATATTATAATAATATATTATGTACACAAATTGAAGCATTTGAACTGATATATAATATCACTTCAAATTTTTATAATAATACTTCAATTTGTTTTTTTATATTATATTAGGCCTCTTTTGTATTATATTATGAGCCTGAATAAAGAATCTAACAAAGGTATTGTTTAGGTTATATTAGGCCTATATTTTATTATTTTTAAGGCTAAATAAAGTACCTCACAAGGGTTGTTTAGGGCTCATTGCCAATAAAAGTTTGAAACCCCTTGCGAAAATATTGGAAATTCATAAGCAACAAACAACCATTTAACTTTGATGGTTTAATGCTTCTTGTACACTATTCATTGACTGTACAAAAACACTTTATGGTTTTCCCAAACCATCTCAGTGTAACAGCTTACTTTTCTTTCTTACTATATTCTTTTATTGTAAAGAATTGAACTGTCCTGCAAAAGATTTTGTAAATTATTTTTCATAGTATTTATTGGTAAAGACTGTACAGTCAGACTGATCTCATGAAGTAGCGTGTGTATGACACGCCTCATATTTGCATTTTTGGCGTGCTATCAAGACGCATAATCGCTTTTCAGCGTGTTTATGAACGCCGTTGACTTAACGTTATATAAATATATGACTTACCTCAACCCTGTCCCTAAACTTAACCGTCACTGGGGTTAATGGCATTTATGACTGTTCCCTTACCATCCTAGTGAAAAAAAAAGATATGAGTTACCTCAACCCTATCCCTAAACTTAACCGTCACTGGGGTTAATGGCATTTATGACTGGACATTTGACGCGCGTGTACAGACACGCGGAATGACGCGGACGTTAATGGCGTAGACATACACGCATACACGCGGATACACGCGGATAGCTCAAAATGCGTAGAGATAACACGCCATTTAACTCGAAAGTGGCGTGTATGTTTACGCAAAAGTCGTGATGTCATGTTGGTACAGTTAACAGCACTGGAAAAAATATCAGATAACCTAAAATGTGCTTCATTTAGTGCCTTCTTAATTAACTGCTTGTTTTTCACAAATATGATTTAATACCAATACGTTACATTAAGGGTCAAATAAAGTATAAATGGCATATTCAAGTTAAAAGTTACAACTGAATGTTGAAAACATTGTGTTTCTACATATGATGTACAGGTCAGGTATAAAGAATATTTTTGCTCAGGTGGTGAAAAAATAGAAAAAAATTAGAGGGAACATTGAACTGTGTTCACGATCATAGGCCCTGTCCCAAATGGCACACTTCATATGAATTTTCAGTGTTGTGTACTTATGTAATTTGTCCGTTAAATCCATGAATGTCTGTAGGGTGTCTCATTTTTCATTTTAGGTTTCAGAAGGTTGCTCACGCATACATTTTGGTTGATAAGTGTCCTCGATGCGCACTTTTGCAGAGCCCACACTGTTGCAAGCTGTACGGCACACGTCTTTTCGACAGTCAAAGCAGTGTTACGTTTGTGCACAATAAGCCTAAAGGCACCAGGTTGGCGGTGCCACCGGCTATATTTATATATATATATATATATATAAATATAGCTGCGAGCAGCGATGAAGGGCCAAAGGCAGTGGTACCGCCACCCCGGAGCCTTTAGGTAACTAACTAGGCACTTTTGCAGAGCCCACACTGTTGCAAGCTCTACGGCACACTTCTTTTCGACAGTCAAAGCAATGTTACGTTTGTGCACAATAACCCTAAAGGCACCAGGGTGGCGGTGCCACCGGCTATATTTATATATATATAAATATAGCTGCGAGCAGCGATGAAGGGCCAAAGGCGGTGGTACCGCCACCCCGGAGCCTTTAGGTAACTAAAGGCACCAGGGTTGCGGTGCCACCGGCTTGGGCCCGCAATTGCTGCTCGCAGCTATATTTAGGGCCCAAGCCCTGAAAGGGCGAAGGCCCTATTGTTTTCCTTAGGATTATTTTTTTTTTTTTTTTATTTTTTTTCTAACGACTATCCGGGCACTTTTGGGGCCCTTAACATGCTCAAAAACTCTTGAAACTTTGCACACGGGTCAGAACCCGCGGCCATCAGAGCCGGGCTGAAGCTGGTACCCGGGCGTGGCAGGGCGGCTCGTCAGCGCCCCCTGGAACAGGGTCTGAACACTTTGTCCATAAATCAAACACGCTTGCATGTAATAATATGAAACTTGGTACACATGTCGATCTCATCGTTTCATATATTCATCGCACTTTTACTTTTTACCCCAGCCCAACAGGAAGTCAGATATTTACGGTTTTTTTTAAAATGCTTGCAATGGAATTTAATGTACTCCTCCTAGAGCATTCATCCGCATGGAACGAAACTCGGTCAGCCTGAAGTCAAGACATAGACGATCAAAAATTGCGAGGGGATTTTTGATATCTCGAACGGTTTGGCTGTGGCGAGGAAACAAAATTATGGTGAGAAACGTGAAACAGGAAGTGTGTCCTAACTTCAGCATACATTAACTGATCTTGATGAAACTTCAGGAGTGTGTTCGCCGTAAGAGGACGATCACATGGATGTGACTATTGTGTGTCAAAGTTATAGCGCCACCAACTGGCAGCAGGAAGTGTGTCACTTTCAAAATGCTTTGAAATCACCCTCTTATTTTAACCCGATTTGCTTCAAACTTCATCTGTATAATGTAAACATACGGCAGATGTAGACCTGTGAATGGATTCTTAATATCTTTGAAACTGTTGCCGTGGTGACGCATCAAACTTTACCATTCTTTTAGGATGCTTTTGAGACCCTTAGCATGCTTCAAATTGCATGAAACTCCTCAGACACATCACATTTATTAGCCAGTAGACATGTGCAAAGTTTCAGAAACGGGCGTGGTGAGGGCTCAGTAGCGCCACCTTTTGACAAAAGTTGGGTTGTTAGTTTTATCTACAGTTACAAAAATCAGTATGTATATTGTACTCCTCGAGCCGGACAACTTTCTAATTGACACTCTTTAACTAGGACCCACAGAAAGTAAGATATGTTTGTTTGAATCTGGTCATGCTCCCTTTGAGCCTACATCTCTGTCTCTCTCTGTGTGTGTGTTAGTAGGGGGAGGGGCTTAACTTAACCATTTCAGTGCTGTGTGTTTTTTTCTGCTGTGTAATTTCTTAATACATTTCTTAAGCCTGGTATGTTTTAAATAAGTTTTTATTTTAATTTTTATAAGTGAATGCATAATATAACCAGTTAAATTGTAGTGCATTGACAATAGTTTTATAAAATTAGTTTATTAATTAAATTAACTTGGTCCATAAACTTGGTCCAGCTGCGAGACTGACAGGTCTGACTGTCTGACACTGGCCAATCGGAATCAAGAGCGGAGAAGCGGCCGCTCCCATAGGCAGTATAGTATCTCCCCGCCCTGTGGAGGCATTCCGCAGGTCTCGTGAAGTTTCTCGCCGGTCTCGTCTCTGAGACCCCTACACCTGGTATTAAAATGCGATCTGTATCCAGATAAGTTATCCGGATAATAAAAAAGAAATATCAATGCAAGGTATTACGTTGTGATCGGATTGTGATCGATTTGCCTGACCATCTGGAGGTAGTCTGGCTCGCATTGTGTTCGGATCTTTACGTGTAAACGCAATCTGGTTGTTGATATCACACATGTATATTTTACTCCTCCCAAAAATGCTAAAAAATAAACGAGTGAGAGCGTTTACAGGCTGTTATAGTCAGACATGTCGGCGCTACTGCGACACGCATCACCACCGCAGATAAGCAGCAGCTGAGCGTCAAACCAACGTGCAAACATCGCAAATAAAAGTGAAAGTAAGTCAGAGACGCTTAATCATCTACACAATCATCTTCAAGTAAAGAAAGAAATGATCTCTTGACTCTTACAAGGGCTGTTGCCACTCTCTCTTATTGATGTCTATTGATGAAATTAGCTTATGATCAATAAAATGCATGCTAATATCTGTAATAAACAACCGACAAAATTACTGTATGATGGTGTAAATAAAGAATCAGTCCAGCATCGCCATGTCAGTGTGTATTGATTCATCATTGTCTCTTCATAGTTTGCAAGAGACATTTAATAAACTGAGCGTATTTGATAAACTGAGCGTAGCCTATTCATCTGTCAATATAACCTCATTCTTTTTAATGATCAGAAGAACGCGTATCGACTACCGTTACAGTACAATATGTCCTAACTACACACGACGCCGCGACACGCGATAAAAGGTATCTTTTCCATGTAAATCAGAGTTTTTGTCCTAACCAGACGCGACGGCGACATGCGAAGTTTTTTCTAATTTAGAAACGGTTCCTATTTCTGCGATGTCGCGGCTGACAGAATGAAGAAATTACACTGGTTATGAGTACACATTATTTATTTGTAGTTAAAAATAGGTCACTGTGCCACAAGCCATAACGGATAATTTACCTCAGATTTTGAAAGCATGTAATATTATAGTGTTCAAAATGAATTCTATGCAAACATACGACTGTATTTCATAACAACGACAATAACTTGAGGCAGATGCCACCAAATGTGTTAAAATAAATGAATTATTTGCTGGACTTAAGTGAAAAGGATAGCCATTTAACACCAGAACTCCCAAGGCGGTCATTTTGACCGTTTTTAAAATTTACAGTGTAATAACTTATTTGTTAAAATAAAATCAATGTGGCTGTAGGACTCTGACTTTTCCTAAATATGTGTATATTTTATTCTGGCACTGTTATTTTATTACAATCACAAAACACAAAACAGTTGCGTCCTATTTCTACCTAGAATGGCCATGGCGGTCATTTTGACCGCACGCATTATAAATATCATAAGTCCGCTATATTTCCCGCGATCAACACGCACATATTGTAGAAGTGCACAAATGAGCAAGTTTCGCGTCCATCACGCAACTGGCAAGCGAATTTCGCTCCGACAACATGAAATCAAAAGCCACTCAACTGGTGCGAGAGTCGGGTAGGCGGTCCGGGACGAAGATGATGAAGGCAGTGCCAAGTAAGGAGAAACTGCAAAAATTAAATCAAGGAGTCATGTGCCAAATGTCACAAAGTAGTGTGAGGGACTGAAGCTGCACGCGAAGCGGTGTTTTCCTATGTGTGTGTGCGTAACGTCAGTGAATGAATATTGGGGTTTCCACCGTTCAAATGAGCCCACATCTTTATTATCATCTATCTTAACATTGTATATCTATTTATTTTTAGATTTCACATTGATTGTATTTGTATAACAGGGCTGTAGGCTACTGTATGAAGCTTTGACGTTTCCTAGATTTTTTGCATGTCTATTCACGTGGAGAGTGCGGTGAAAAAAATATTTTTGACGCAAAACTTTCCTCGGCAGCACCTGTCGGGAAATATTTTTGTATTGGCTTTATAATATGATATAATATTTTGCTTGTTTTAAGGGCGATGGCATTATAACATGACAACAGGAATTATAAGTGTCACTGGAAAACTTAAAGAGAAAGGTTCAAATGCAGATATGACATGACGAAAATGACGTTCAGTACAGCCAAATGAACGTTAAAGTTTGAACGGTCAGAATGACCGCTATGGTCGTTGTAGTAGTTATGGAATTCCGGTAGTTCTAGTGTTAATGACCATAGCACATAGTTGATGTGAAAAAAGGAGTATTTTGCATATAAATATGCACATAAATACATATTTTTTAAATTTGTCTCCCTGAAAGTGCCTGGTCTGGAGAGTGCCTGGAAAGTGCCTATAAGTTCCAGTGCCTGGAAAGTGCCTATACTGTCTGTGTCATAAATGTGAACATAATATTATCTACTGTCTGTGTCATAAATGTGAACATAATATTGTAACAGAATATTCTTATGCTATATTATATAAACTATATTTCATGAGGTGAAACATCACTGCCAGGAGCTACAGAATATATATTTCTGTAGGTCCTCACCGTGATGTTGCACTTCATGAAATATATGTAGCCTAAGAATATTCTATTAAAATATTAAGTGGCACATAAATTCAGACCAGTTATTTACAATAAAGCCTTATAAAATCATTTCCATTCCCTTTGTTTATTATTTTAATAGTTTTTTCTTGGTTTTGATAGTAAATAAAATCTAATCAGTAATTTTACATGCAGATTAATGCACGTATAGATTAATGCACGTGTGTGTGTGTGTTTGCATAGTGGGCCGGTCTGGATGAAGTGTCCAGGGCTGATTTTTTGTCCCAGTCCAGCCCTGAATGGCAATATTCACATTACTTTCAGTTTATTGCTCGAAAGTACAAAAATATTTGAGTGAAATGTAGGCTATAGTAAACCCTAAGATTATTATTTGTGACATTAGAACAAAATATGTGGATATAAAAACATGTATATAGGCTAAAGAACTAAATGAACAATCTCTATTTTCTAATTTCACGACGTCCACACAAGACCAGGCTTGGGAGGGTTACTTTAAAAAATGTATTCCGATACAGTTACAAATTATTTCATAAAAAAGGGTCCCACTTTATATTAATTGGCTTTAAGTACTTTATACTTTTTCAAAAAGTAACTACAATCTGATTACTTTTTTGATGTAACTCACTGTAATAATATACAGTTACTGGATTTTTGTTTCCTGATTACATAATGCTGTTACATGTATTCTGTTGCTCCCACAAGACATTAGTCTGAATATTTTCCTGTATGAACAAAATGGAGTTTCCATTGTTCACACACAAACACACACAGAGTTCGATCGCGCCTCTCTCGTGACTGTGTGTGCGTGTCATGTGTTCTAGGCTGTGTGCATGCACTTCTGAAGCTGCTCAGAAAATAATAAAATGCCATGCAGAGGACTAATGCAAAATGTGTGGGAAAATCCATTTGATTGTAGTTTAAGTGAGAAATAATTTCAGTGCTCTGGTCAATAGCTGTAGAGTGAAAACTGTGAATGCAGTATACAGCTTTCACAGAAAGAGAATGATGTGAGCACGTACGATTGGCAGTGAATCTTTTATGCGGACAAAATAGCTCAATAAGGGTGTACTCACACTAGGCACGGTTGCCATGAACCGGGCCCGAGTACGATTGTCCCCCCTCCCCACTCCCCCTCTGGCCTGCACTCACATTGGGTTTCAGCATTCGTGCCGGAGCACGCTTACGTCATCATTATGGTGCGACGGTTTCCATAGGTTTCGGGATAAACAAGAAGAGCGGCGCTCTCTGAACACTATGGAGTCCATCGCTCTGTTTTCTTTGTGGATAATTATATGTCGTTTGGTCCACGGTGGTCCACAGCCCTCTCACAGCCTGTTGTTAAACAGATGTGTCGCCTTTGTGGCGCGGAAATTTTCACGTAATCGTGCTGCTCGTATGAGGAGGTTTGCAAGGTAGCTACCAGCTGAAGTGCAGAAAGGACTTTGCAGCTTTGATTACGGAGAACAGTTCCTAAAAAACATGACTTCACACGTCCTGTTCCGTGCTCCAGCACGGTTAGCGCTCACACTGCATGCGAACCGCGCCCGAGTCCAACTGAACCGTGCTCTGGCCCACCTCTTCCAAGCGGGCCAGGGCCGGCTAATCGAGCCGCGCCCGGGCACGGTTCGGAGCACTCACACTAGTCAAACGAACCGCGCTTTGGTGGTCAAACGCGCTCGGGCACGGTTCAAACTGCTAGTGTGAGTACACCCTAAGAGTAACAAAATACATGTGGAAAAAATCACATCGTAATGTTTTAAAGAAGAGTGGTTTGATTAAAGTGGTGTAAATATACCCGATCCGGCAAAGATGGCAGTATCGGAGCTGATAACGATCCTGAGTATCGGAGCGGCGCATCCCTACATACTATAATGTAAACACAGTACAGATGTAGACCTTGATGTACACCTGACCTTTCAGAAGGTTGCTCATGCATACTTTGTGGTTAAAATGTGCCCTCGATCCGCACTTTTGCAGAGCCTTCACTGCTGCAAGCTCTTCAGCACACTTCTTTTTGACAGTCAAAGCGGGGGTTACGTTTTTGCACGTCATGTAGAATAACCCTAAAAGCACCAAGGGTGCGGTGCCACCGGCTTTATATATATATATATATATATATATATATATATATATATATATATATATATATATACACTCACCAGCCACTTTATTAGGTACACTTGTCCAACTGCTCGTTAACACTTAATTTCTAAGCAGCCAATCACATGGCGGCAACTCAGTGCATTTAGGCATGTAGACATGGTCAAGACAATCTCCTGCAGTTCAAACCGAGCATCAGTATGGGGAAGAAAGGTGATTTGAGTGACTTTGAACGTGGCATGATTGTTGGTGCCAGAAGGGCTGGTCTGAGTATTTCAGAAACTGCTAATCTACTGGGATTTTCACGCACAACCATCTCTAGGGTTTACAGAGAATGGTCCGAAAAAGAAAAAACATCCAGTGAGCGGCAGTTCTCTGGGCGGAAATGCCTTGTTGATGCCAGAGGTCAGAGGAGAATGGCCAGACTGGTTCGAGCTGATAGAAGGGCAACAGTGACTCAAATAACCACCCGTTACATCCAAGGTGGGCAGAAGAGCATCTCTGAACGCACAGTACGTCGAACTTTGAGGCAGATGGGCTACAGCAGCAGAAGACCACACCGGGTGCCACTCCTTTCAGTTAAGAACAGGAAACTGAGGCTACAATTTGCACAAGCTCATCGAAATTGGACAATAGAAGATTGGAAAAACGTTGCCTGGTCTGATGAGTCTCGATTTCTGCTGCGACATTCGGATGGTAGGGTCAGAATTTGGCGTCTACAACATGAAAGCATGGATCCATCCTGCCTTGTATCAACAGTTCAGGCTGGTGGTGGTGGTGTCATGGTGTGGGGAATATTTTCTTGGCACTCTTTGGGCCCCTTGGTACCAATTGAGCATCGTTGCAACGCCACAGCCTACCTGAGTATTGTTGCTGACCATGTCCGTCCCTTTATGACCACAATGTACCCAACTTCTGATGGCTACTTTCAGCAGGATAATGCGCCATGTCATAAAGCTGGAATCATCTCAGACTGGTTTCTTGAACATGACAATGAGTTCGCTGTACTCAAATGGCCTCCACAGTCACCAGATCTCAATCCAATAGAGCATCTTTGGGATGTGGTGGAACTGGAGATTCGCATCATGGATGTGCAGCCGACAAATCTGCGGCAACTGTGTGATGCCATCATGTCAATATGGACCAAACTCCCTGAGGAATGCTTCCAGCACCTTGTTGAATCTATGCCACGAAGAATTGAGGCAGTTCTGAAGGCAAAAGGGGGTCCAACCCGTTACTAGCATGGGGTACCTAATAAAGTGGCCGGTGAGTGTATATATATATATATATATATAAATATAGCTGCGAGCAGCGATTGCGGGCCAAAGCCGGCGGTACCGCCATCCCGGTGCCTTTAGGTAACTAAAGGCACCGGGGTTGCGGTGCCACCGGCTTGGGCCCGCAATCGCTGCTCGCAGCTATATTTTTATTTATTTTTTTTTTTCTAACGACTATCCGGGCACTTTCGGGTCCCTTAACATGCTCAAAAACTCTTGAAACTTTGCACACGGGTCAGAACCCGCGGCCATCAGAGCCGGGCTGAAGCTGGTACACGGGCGCGGCAGGGCGGCTCGTCAGCGCCCCCTGGAACAGGGTCTGAACACTTTGTCCATAAATCAAACACGCTTGCATGTAATAATATGAAACTTGGTACACATGTCGATCTCATTGTTTCATATATACATCGCGCTTTTACTTTTTACCCCAGCCCAACAAGAAGTCAGATATTTACGGTTGTTTTTAAAACGGATGCAATGGAATTTAATGTACTCCTCCTAGAGCATTCATCCGGATGGAACGAAACTCGGTCAGCCTGAAGTCAAGACATAGAGGATCAAAAATTGCGAGGGGATTTTTGATATCTCGAACGGTTTGGCTGTGGCGAGGAAACAAAATTATGGTGAGAAACGTGAAACAGGAAGTGTGTCATAACTTCCGCATACATCAACCGATCTTGATGAAACTTCAGGAGTGTGTTCGCTGTAAGAGGGCGATCACATGGATGTGACTATTGTGTGTCAAAGTTATAGCGCCACCAACTGGCAGCAGGAAGTGTGTCACTTTCAAAATGCTTTGAAATCACCCTCTTATTTTAACCCGATTTGCTTCAATCTTCATCTGTATAATGTAAATACACGGCAGATGTAGACCTGTGAATGGATTCTTGATATCTTTGAAACTGTTTCCGTGGCGACGCATTAAACTTTACCATTCTTTTAGGATGCTTTTGAGACCCTTAGCATGCTTCAAATTGCATGAAACTCGACAGACACATCACATTTATTAGCCAGTAGAAACATGCAAAGTTTCAGAAAAGGGCGTGGTGAGGGCTCAGTAGCGCCACCTTTTGACAAAAGTGGGGTTGTTAGTTTTATCTACAGTTACAAAAATCGGTATGTATATTGTACTCTTCGAGCCGGACAACTTTCTAATTCACACTCAATAGCTAGGACCCACAGAAAGTCAGATATTTTAGTTTGAATGTAGTCATACTCCCTCTGAGCATATGTCTGAGCCTTTGCCTGTCTCTCTCTGTGTGTGTGTGTGTGTGTGTGTGTGTGTGTGTGTGTGTGTGTGTGTGTGTGTGTGTGTGTGTGTTAGCAGGGAGAGGGGGCTTAATTAACCATTTAACTGCTGTGTGTCTGGCCAGCATAAATAAAATACATTTCTTAAGCCTGGGATTTTTTAAATAAGTTTTTATTTTATTTTTTTATAAGTAAAGGCACATAGCCAGTTTAATTGTAGTGCATTGACAATAGTTTTATATAATTAGTTCATTAATTAAATTAACTTGGTCCATTAACTTGGTCTGAAAATTGGGTCCATAAATCAAACACACTTGCATATAATAATATTAAACTCGGTACACTTATAGATCTCATTAGCCCAAGCAACTTTAAGCCAGCAAAACAGGAAGTCGGTTGTTTCAGTCTGTATGTGAATGTTTTGCAAAACCAGCCTTTACATTTTTATTTCCCCCCTCTTAAGTAATTTTTAATTATTCCCACACCAAACTTCTTCAAAATTATGAAAATATATTAAAGATACTAAGGCATGTACTGGCCATCGGGACTACCGGGAGATTCCTGGTGGGCCGCGGTCTGGTTGGGCCGGCGGCCCGGCGTGTTATGTATTTTGTTTTTAAATCATTATTAATTGTAAATATGTTCTATCGTAAGTATTGTTAAATTGTCCAATCCCGGACTTATAAGTCTCTCTCATGAAGCCGCATGAAGCTGACGCGAGCTGCGAGACTGACAGGTCTGACTGTCTGACACTGGCCAATCGGAATCAAGTTCAGATTCTAGACTTGAGGGGACATTCTAAAATGCTTAACGTGAAAAACGCTTAACGTGGCTTACTGTAGTAAGACAGTGATATTAAAAGACCAAATTCGCTACACATCATATTATTAAACCATATGTATAAAAAAATAAGATGAGTCCAGAAAATCAACGCAATGCGATTAATAACACGTTAAGCATTTTCTTTCCATAGAAAACCGTTATGAGAAAACGCTTAACGTGGCTTACTGTACTTGATATTAAAAGACCAAATTCGCTACACCATATTAATAAACCATACCATTAGTACAGTAAGCCACGTTAAGCGTTTTCTCATAACGGTTTTCTATGGGAAGAAAATGCTTAACGTGTTATTAATCGCGTTGCCTTGATATTCTAGACTCATCTTATTTTTTATACATATATGGTTTATTAATATGATGTGTAGCGAATTTGGTCTTTTAATATCACTGTCTTAGTACAGTAAGCCACGTTAAGCGTTCTCATAACGGTACGGAAAGAAAATGCTTAACGTGTTATTAATCGCGTTGCGTTGATTTTCTGGACTCATCTTATTTTTTTATACATAGTATGGTTTATTAATATGATGTGTAGCGAATTTGGTCTTTTAATATCACTGTCTTAGTACAGTAAGCCACGTTAAGCGTTTTTCACGTTAAGCGTTTTAGAATGTCCCGACTTGGGGAGCGGCCGCTTACACCGTGTCCTAACTACACACGACGCCGCGACACGCGATAAAAGGTATCTTTTCCATGTTAATAAATCAGAGTTTTTGTCCTAACCATACGTGACGGCGACATGCGAAGTTTCTAATTTAGAAACGGTTCCTATTTCTGCGACGTCGCGGCTGACAGAATGAAGAAATTACACTGGTTATGAGTACACATTTATTTTTAGTTAAAAATAGGTCACTGTGCCACAAGCCATAACGGATAATTTACCTCAGATTTTGAAAGCATTATAGTGTTCAAAATGAATTATGCAAACATACGACTGTACTTCATAACAACGACAATAACTGGCAGATGCCACCAAATGTGTTAAAATAAATGAATTATTTGCTGGACTTAAGTGAAAAGGAAAGCCATTTAATGACCATAGCACATAGTTGACGTGAAAAAAGGAGTATTTTGCATATAAATATGCACATATAGACTATACATATTTTTTCGATTTGTATCCCTGAAAGTGCCTGGCAGAAGCCTATATCTACTGTCTGTGTCATAAATGTGAACATAATATTATCTACTGTCTGTGTCATAAATGTGAACATAAACTATATTTCATGAGGTGAAACATCACTGCCAGGAGCTACAGAATAGGGGAGCACGGGGATAAAGGTAGGCCTAACGCGGGGTTAAATGTAACACGGACATTTTACATAGTTTGTCAGTATCTAGCCGGCTGTCTTTCCGCTCTTTTTCTCTTGCTGCCAGAAGACGGTCTCCCGCGAATTTGCGGAACGTATTGATATATTTCGTGAAGATAATGGACAAAGAGTGTTTTGACATCATGAAAGTAATTTTTTTCATCGTAGATTTTTTTCTGTTTCCGGGTTGGATGTATACGCGTCCAAATCTAACTTTATATTGCCTTAATCACTGTCTTGTTGGCTCAAACACAGCACCGTTTTGAAACATGTCAGTAATTCCTAGCGACTGTTAGCTAGGTTTAAAATATGTAATACACAGCGGGGTTAGTTCCAACTGCTGCCACAATGATAATCAAATGAAAACGGAGCCACACAACTTTTCAGGTTTGAGTATACATTTAACTTTGTTGGACTTTCACAAACAATGTTGTAATTTAAAATGTTTAAAATTTAGTGCACTATGAATGATAGCTTATTTATTTATTAAAAATATGGCCTGTTTTTAATGAAATAAACCATTTAAATTTTTATTCTAAGCTCATTTGTATTATTATTAAAGTTATTATTAATAATAATAATAATTGTACATGCAGCTGCCACACAAATCTAATTTAATTGCAATTACAATATTTATATGTTTATTTTATTTTATTTATTATTATTTATTGCAAAACCGTGCAGCCCTTTTCTACGTCTCTAGCTATGATATTGATCCATAACAAAAGGATGATTGGATGAGGAATTAAAAATGTTATTATTCACCATTTATTTTCTATAAGACCAGTGTTGGGGGTAACGAGTTACAAACGAGTTTGGGTAAGTAAAGTAACGCATTACACTGAAAATATTGGTAACTACACTACTTTACTATAATAAAGGAACGCGCTTTCCTGCGTTACCCAAGCCGTGTTTGCCTGTGTGGAGAGTTCCGTCTAGTGGTGTGTGCGCGCCGTTGCCATAGAGACCTATTTGAGTGAGAGAGAGAGGGAAGTGGAGAGGGAGAGACGGGTTTCAACAAATGGCAATATTCACATTACTTTCAGTTTATTGCTCGAAAGCACAAAAATATTTGAGTGAAATGTAGGCTATAGTAAATCCTAAGATTATTATTTGTGACATTAGAACAAAATATGTGGATATAAAAACATGTATATAGGCTAGGCTAAAGAACTAAATGAACGATCTCTATTTTCTAATTTCACTAAACATTTCATTAAGTTTCGTGGACATTTTATAAAACATGGATCTTAGGCTCATTTTGTAAACATAAATAACTGATTTAGATGCGCAAACTGGGTGCCGTTGCGGAGATGTAGGCTCCATGTTCGGTGCAGGTTCGGCTTCTTGTCGTTCATCCTCGGATGCGGCATCGCGTGCGGTGTTTGCCGCGCGCACCTTTCCGCTCGTTCGGACGCGTCAAGTAAAAACAAGGCTCGAAAGTCTTGGAAAACGAAATGAACAGGATTGTTGCAGGGTTCATTGTAGAAGACATGCTTCCCCTGTCGACCATTAATTCCCCAGGTTTAGAAAAATACATTTTAAATTAGGATTAAGAATTTTATGGGATAAAGTGACCTTTATTTTATTATTTTTCATTGACATCTTTTATTTTTTTTTAAATTATTATTATTACCATGAGTCGACTAAAAAGCTGGGTTTGTTCTCAGGAGAAGAGTTTTGTTCTCCCAGCCTGTTTTGAAACTTCTGTGATAAACACCATTTTAAAATTTTGAATTTTGAACCCCATTTTGTTTGTGAATTTTACAGTGCGGCATATTTATTTGTGCAGACAGGGATATTGTTCTTTCATGTCATTTTGTATACATTTAATAAAGTGATGATAGGGCAAAAACTGATATGATGTTTGTCCATGTAGGCTACACGGTAAATTAAGAAACAGGAAAGTAAAGTAATAAGTAGTGAAGTTATTTTTCCAACGCAGTAACTAGTAAAGTAATCTCATTACAATTTACAGAAGTAACTAGTAACTAATTACTTTTTTGAGTAACTACCCCAACACTGTATAAGACTATACCAATATTGGAACTATAGCCATTTTATTCCTTTTTTTTAATTTAAGAATTATGTTTAAGTTCAAAAACAGACAGAATGGTTTAGTCAAAAAAGAAAAAAAATCATTCATAGTGCTATACTGCCCTCTTGTGTTCAAAATTAGGTAGAACTATTGGATCAATATCCACACATTAATACGGTTGGCAATACAGTATAATAGGTAATACAGTAGGATTGGGGCCTTAAAAATCGCTAACTTAAAAAGTGAAAGTAACGGACGTCCACACAAGACCAGGCTTGGGAGGGTTACTTTAAAAATGTATTCCGATACAGTTACAAATTATTTCATAAAAAAAGGGTCCCACTTTATATTAAATGGCTTTAAGTACTATATACTTTTTCAAAAAGTAACTACAATCTGATTACTACTTTTTTTGATGTAACTCACTAGATTTTTGTATCCTGATTACATAATGCCGTTGCATGTATTCTGTTGCTCCCACAAGACATTAGTCTGAATATTTTCCTGTATGAACAAAAAGGAGTTTCCATTGTTCGCACACAAACACACATTCGATCGCGCCTCTCTCGTGACTGTGTGTGCGTGTCATGTGTTCTAGGCTGTGTGCATGCACTTCTGAAGCTGCGCAGAAAATAATAAAATGCCATGCGGAGGACTAACGCAAAATGTGTGAGAAAATCCATTTGATTGTAGTGTAAGTGAGAAATAATTTCAGTGCTCTGGTCAATAGCTGTAGAGTGAAAACTGGTGAGTGCAGTATACAGCTTTCACAGAAAGAGAATGATGTGAGCACGTACGATTGGCAGTGAGTCCTGTGTGTGGACAAAATAGCTCAATAAGAGTAATAAAATACATGTGAAAAAAATCACATCATAATGTTTTAAAGAAGAGTGGTTTGATTAAAGTGGTGTAAATATACCCGATCCGGCAAAGATGGCAGTATCGGAGCTGATACCGATCCTGAGTATCGGATCGGCGCATTCCTAAATACTATAATGTAAACACAGTACAGATGTAGACCTGGATGTACACCTGACCTTTCAGGAGGTTGCTCACGCATACTTTGTGGTTAAAATGTGCCCTCAATGTGCACTTTTGCAGAGCCTTCACTGATGCAAGCTCTTCAGCACACTTCTTTTTGACAGTCAAAGCGGGGGTTATATTTTTGCACGTCATGTAGAATAACCCCAAAAGCACCAAGGTGGCGGTGCCACCAGCTTTATATATATATATATATATATATATATATATATATATATATATATATATAGCTGCGAGCAGCGATTGCGGGCCCAAGCCGGCGGTACCGCCATCGGTGCCACCGGCTTGGGCCCGCAATCGCTGCTCGCAGCTATATATATATATATATATATATATATATATGTATATATATATATATATATATATTTATTATTATTATTAGGGCCCAAGCCCTGAAAGGGCGAAGGCCCTATTGTTTTCCTTAGGATTATTATTATTATTATTAGGGCCCAAGCCCTGAAAGGGCGAAGGCCCTATTGTTTTCCTTAGGATTATTAGGGCCCAAGCCCTGAAAGGGCGAAGGCCCTATTGTTTTCCTTAGGATTATTATTATTATTATTATTATTATTATTATTTATACGACTATTTGGGCACTTTTGGGGCCCTTAACGTGCTCGAAAACTCTTGAAACTTTGCACACGGGTCAGAACCCGCCGCCATTAGGGCCGGGCTGAAGATGGTACCCGGGCGTGGCAGGGGGGCTCGACAGCGCCACCTGGAAAGGGGTCCGAACACTTGGTCCATAAATCGAACACGCTTTTATGTAATAATATGAAACTCGGTACACATGTTGATCTCATCATTTCATATATACGTCGCACTTTTACTTTTTACCCCAGCCCAAAAGGAAGTCGGTTTTTTAAGGTTCTTTATAAAACACTTGCAATGGAATTTTTAATACTCCTCCTAGAGCTCTTATCCAAATTCTACGAAACTCAGTCAGCGTGAAGTCAATACATTGAGGATGAAAGTTTGCGAGGGGATTTTTGATATCTCGAACGGTTTGGCCGTGGCGAGGAAATGAAATCATGGCAAAAAATGTGAAACAGGAAGTGTGTCATAACTTCAGCATACATCAACCGATCGTGATGAAACTTCAGGAGTGTGTTCGCTGTAAGAGGACGATCACATGGATGTGACTATTGTGTGTCAAAGTTATAGCGCCACCAACTGGCAGCAGAAAGTGTGTCATTTTCAAAATGCTTTGAAATCACCCTCTTATTTTAATCCAAATTGCTTCAAACTTCATCTGTATAATGTAAACTTACGACAGATGTAGACCTGTGAATGGATTCTTGATATCTTTGAAACTGTTGCCGTGGCGACGCATCAAACTTTCCAATTCTTTTAGGATGCTTTTGAGACCCTTAGCATGCTTCAAATTGCATGAAACTCATCAGACACATCACATTTAATAGCCAGTAGACATGTGCGAAGTTTCAGAAACGGGCGTGGTGAGGGCTCAGTAGCGCCACCTTTTGACAAAAGTGGGGTTGTTAGTTTTATCTACAGTTACAAAAATCAGTATGTATATTGTACTCCTCAAGCCGGACAACTTTCTAATTCACACTCAATAGCTAGGACCCACAGAAAGTCAGATATTTTAGTTTGAATGTAGTCATACTCCCTCTGAGCATATGTCTGAGCCTTTGCCTGTCTCTCTCTCTCTCTCTCTCTGTGTGTGTGTGTGTGTGTGTGTGTGTGTGTGTGTGTGTGTGTGTTAGCAGGGGGAGGGGGCTTAATTAACCATTTAACTGCTGTGTGTCTGGCCAGCATAAATAAAATACATTTCTTAAGCCTGGGATTTTTTAAATAAGTTTTTATTTTATTTTTTTATAAGTAAAGGCACATAGCCAGTTTAATTGTAGCGCATTGACAATAGTTTTATATAATTAGTTCATTAATTAAATTAACTTGGTCCATTAACTTGGTCTGAAAATTGGGTCCATAAATCAAACACACTTGCATATAATAATATTAAACTCGGTACACTTATAGATCTCATTAGCCCAAGCAACTTTAAGCCAGCAAAACAGGAAGTCGGTTGTTTCAGTCTGTATGTGAATGTTTTGCAAAACCAGCCTTTACATTTTTATTTTCCCCCTCTTAAGTAATTTTTAATTATTCCCACACCAAACTTCTTCAAAATTATGAAAATATATTAAAGATACTAAGGCATGTACTGGCCATCGGGACTACCGGGAGATTCCTGGTGGGCCGCGGTCTGGTTGGGCCGGCGGCCCGGCGCGTTAGCCTATGTATTTTGTTTTTAAATCATTATTAATTGTAAATATATTCTATCGTAAGTATATTGTTAAATTGTCCAATTCCGGACTTATGCGTCTCTCTCATGAAGCCGCATGAAGCTGACGCGAGCTGCGAGACTGACAGGTCTGACTGTCTGACACTGGCCAATCGGAATCAAGTTCAGATTCTAGACTTGAGAAGCGGCCGCTTACACCGTGTCCTAACTACAAACGACGCCGCGACACGCGATAAAAGGTATCTTTTCCATGTTAATAAATCAGAGTTTTTGTCCTAACCATACGCGACGGCGACATGCGAAGTTTCTAATTTAGAAACGGTTCCTATTTCTGCGACGTCGCGGCTGACAGAATGAAGAAATTACACTGGTTATGAGTACACATTATTTATTTTTAGTTAAAAATAGGTCACTGTGCCACAAGCCATAACGGATAATTTACCTCAGATTTTGAAAGCATTATAGTGTTCAAAATGAATTATGCAAACATACGACTGTACTTCATAACAACGACAATAACTGGCAGATGCCACCAAATGTGTTAAAATAAATGAATTATTTGCTGGACTTAAGTGAAAAGGAAAGCCATTTAATGACCATAGCACATAGTTGACGTGAAAAAATGAGTATTTTGCATATAAATATGCACATATAGCCTATACATATTTTTTCGATTTGTATCCCTGAAAGTGCCTGGCAGAAGCCTATATCTACTGTCTGTGTCATAAATGTGAACATAATATTATCTACTGTCTGTGTCATAAATGTGAACATAAACTATATTTCATGAGGTGAAACATCACTGCCAGGAGCTACAGAATAGGGGAGCGCGGGGATAAATGTAGGCCTAACGCGGGGTTAAATGTAACACGGACATTTTACATAGTTTGTCAGTATCTAGCCGGCTGTCTTTCCGCTCTTTTTCTCTTGCTGCCAGAAGACGGTCTCCCGCGAATTTGCGGAACGTTTTGATTATATTTCGTGAAGATAATGGACAAAGAGTGTTTTGACATCATGAAAGTAAATTTTTTCATCGTAGATTTTTTTCTGTTTCCGGGTTGGATGTATACGCGTCCAAATCTAACTTTATATTGCCTTAATCACTGTCTTGTTGGCTCAAACACAGCACCGTTTTAAAACATGTCAGTAATTCCTAGCGACTGTTAGCTAGGTTTAAAATATGTAATACACAGCGGGGTTAGTTGTAACAGTGTTCCAACTGCTGCCACAATGATAATCAAATGAAAACGGAGCCACACAACTTTTCAGGTTTGAGTATACATTTAACTTTGTTGGACTTTCACAAACAATGTTGTAATTTAAAATGTTTAAAATTTAGTGACCTGAATGATAGCTTATTTATTTATTAAAAATATGGCCTGTTTTTAATGTAATAAACCATTTAAATTTTTATTCTAAGCTCATTTGTATTATTATTAATGTTATTATTATTAATAATAATAATTGTACATGCAGCTGCCACACAAATCTAATTTAATTGCAATTACAATATTTATATGTTTATTTTATTTTATTTATTATTATTTATTGCAAAACCGTGCAGCCCTTTTCTACGTCTCTATGATATTGATCCATAACAAAAGGATGATTGGATGAGGAATTAAAAATGTTATTATTCACCATTTATTTTCTATAAGACCAGTGTTGGGGGTAACGAGTTACAAACGAGTTTGGGTAAGTAAAGTAACGCATTACACTGAAAATATTGGTAACTACACTACTTTACTATACTAAAGGAACGCGCTTTCCTGCGTTACCCAAGCCGTGTTTGCCTGTGTGGAGAGTTCCGTCTAGTGGTGCGTGCGCGCCGTTGCCATAGAGACCGATTTGAGTGAGAGAGAGAGGGAAGTGGAGATGGCAATATTCACATTACTTTCAGTTTATTGCTCGAAAGCACAAAAATATTTGAGTGAAATGTAGGCTATAGTAAATCCTAAGATTATTATTTGTGACATTAGAACAAAATATGTGGATATAAAAACATGTATATAGGCTAGGCTAAAGAACTAAATGAACGATCTCTATTTTCTAATTTCACTAAACATTTCATTAAGTTTCGTGGACATTTTATAAAACATGGATCTTAGGCTCATTTTGTAAACATAAATAACTGATTTAGATGCGCAAACTGGGTGCCGTTGCGGAGATGTAGGCTCCATGTTCGGTGCAGGTTCGGCTTCTTGTCGTTCATCCTCGGATGCGGCATCGCGTGCGCTGTTTGCCGCGCGCACCTTTCCGCTCTTTCGGACGCGTCAAGTAAAAACAAGGCTCGAAAGTCTTGGAAAACGAAATGAACAGGATTGTTGCAGGGTTCATTGTAGAAGACATGCTTCCCCTGTCGACCATTAATTCCCCAGGTTTAGAAAAATACATTTTAAATTAGGATTAAGCATTTTATGGGATAAAGTGACCTTTATTTTATTATTTTTCATTGACATCTTTTATTTTTTTTAAATTATTATTATTACCATGAGTCGAATAAAAAGCTGGTTTTGTTCTCAGGAGAAGAGTTTTATTCTCCCAGCCTGTTTTGAAACTTCTGTGATAAACACCATTTTAAAATTTTGAATTTTGAACCCCATTTTGTTTGTGAATTTTACAGTGCGGCATATTTATTTGTGCAGACAGGGATATTGTTCTTTCATGTCATTTTGTATACATTTTTACAATAAAGTGATGATAGGGCAAAAACTGATATGATGTTTGTCCATGTAGGCTACACGGTAAATTAAGAAACAGGAAAGTAAAGTAATAAGTAGTGAAGTTATTTTTCCAACGCAGTAACTAGTAAAGTAATCTCATTACAATTTACAGAAGTAACTAATTACTTTTTTGAGTAACTACCCCAACACTGTATAAGACTATACCAATATTGGAACTATAGCCATTTTATTCCTTTTTTTAATTTAAGAATTATGTTTAAGTTTAAAAACAGACAGAATGGTTTAGTCAAAAAAGAAAAAAATCATTCATACTGCTATACTGCCCTCTTGTGTTCAAAATTAGGTAGAACTATTGGATCAATATCCACACATTAATACAGTTGGCAATACAGTATAATAGGTAATACAGTAGGATTGGGGCCTTAAAAATCGCTAACTTAAAAAGTGAAATTAACGGACGTGGACACAAGACCAGGATTGGGAGGGTTACTTTAAAAATGTATTCCGATACAGTTACAAATTATTTCATAAAAAAGGGTCCCACTTTATATTAAATGGCTTTAAGTACTATATACTTTTTCAAAAAGTAACTACAATCTGATTACTACTTTTTTTGATGTAACTCACTAGATTTTTGTATCCTGATTACATAATGCCGTTGCATGTATTCTGTTGCTCCCACAAGACATTAGTCTGAATATTTTCCTGTATGAACAAAAAAGGAGTTTCCATTGTTCGCACACAAACACACATTTGATCGCGCCTCTCTCGTGACTGTGTGTGTGCGTCATGTGTTCTAGGCTGTGTGCATGCACTTCTGAAGCTGCGCAGAAAATAATAAAATGCCATGCGGAGGACTAACGCAAAATGTGTGAGAAAATCCATTTCATTGTAGTTTAAGTGAGAAATAATTTCAGTGCTCTGGTCAATAGCTGTAGAGTGAAAACTGGTGAGTGCAGTATACAGCTTTCACAGAAAGAGAATGATGTGAGCACGTACGATTGGCAGTGAGTCCTGTGTGTGGACAAAATAGCTCAGTAAGAGTAATAAAATACATGTGAAAAAAATCACATCATAATGTTTTAAAGAAGAGTGGTTTGATTAAAGTGGTGTAAATATACCCGATCCGGCAAAGATGGCAGTATCGGAGCTGATACCGATCCTGAGTATCGGATCGGCGCATTCCTAAATACTAAAATGTAAACACAGTACAGATGTAGACCTGGATGTACACCTGACCTTTCAGAAGGTTGCTCACGCATACTTTGTGGTTAAAATGTGCCCTCAATGTGCACTTTTGCAGAGCCTTCACTGATGCAAGCTCTTCAGCACACTTCTTTTTGACAGTCAAAGCGGGGGTTATGTTTTTGCATGTCAAGCAGAATAACCCTAAAAGCACCAAGGTGGCGGTGCCACCGGCTTTATATATATATATATATATATATATATATATATATATATATATATATATATAAATATAGCTGCGAGCAGCGATTGCGGGCCAAAGCCGGCGGTACCGCCATCCCGGTGCCTTTAGGTAACTAAAGGCACCGGGGTTGCGGTGCCACCGGCTTGGGCCCGCAATCGCTGCTCGCAGCTATATTTATATATATATATATATATATATATATATATATATATATATATATATATATATATATATATATATATATATATATATTTATTAGGGCCCAAGCCCTGAAAGGGCGAAGGCCCTATTGTTTTCCTTAGGATTATTATTTTTTTTTTTTTTTTTTTTTTTTTTTTTTTTTCTAACGACTATCCGGGCACTTTTGGGGTCCTTAACATGCTCAAAAACTCTTGAAACTTTGCACACGGGTCAGAACCCGCGGCCATCAGAGCCGGGCTGAAGCTGGTACACGGGCGCGGCAGGGCGGCTCGTCAGCGCCCCCTGGAACAGGGTCTGAACACTTTGTCCATAAATCAAACACGCTTGCATGTAATAATATGAAACTCGGTACACATGTCGATCTCATCGTTTCATATATACATCGCGCTTTTACTTTTTACCCCAGCCCAACAGGAAGTCAGATATTTACGGTTGTTTTTAAAATGCTTGCAATGGAATTTAATGTACTCCTCCTAGAGCATTCATCTGCATGGAACGAAACTCGGTTAGCCTGAAGTCAAGACATAGAGGATCAAAAATTGCGAGGGGATTTTTGATATCTCGAACGGTTTGGCTGTGGCGAGGAAACAAAATTATGGTGAGAAACGTGAAACAGGAAGTGTGTCCTAACTTCAGCATACATCAACCGATCTTGATGAAACTTCAGGAGTGTGTTCGCTGTAAGAGGACGATCACATGGATGTGACTATTGTGTGTCAAAGTTATAGCGCCACCAACTGGCAGCAGGAAGTGTGTCACTTTCAAAATGCTTTGAAATCACCCTCTTATTTTAACCCGATTTGCTTCAAACTTCATCTGTATAATGTAAACATACGGCAGATGTAGACCTGTGAATGGATTATTGATGTCTTTGAAACTGTTGCCGTGGCGACGCATCAAACTTTACCATTCTTTTAGGATGCTTTTGAGACCCTTAGCATGCTTCAAATTGCATGAAACTCCTCAGACACATTACATTTATTAGCCAGTAGACATGTGCAAAGTTTCAGAAACGGGCGTGGTGAGGGCTCAGTAGCGCCACCTTTTGACAAAAGTTGGGTTGTTAGTTTTATCTACAGTTACAAAAATCGGTATGTATATTGTACTCCTCGAGCCGGACAACTTTCTAATTGACACTCATTACCTAGGACCCACAGAAAGTAAGATATCGTCGCTGTCCGATGAAAACCACGTATGTCCATTTTTGGCGATTTTGAGATTTTTTGACTGATAGAATGTCCAGGTTCATTTCCGTGTACAGGATGCGTCACATTATCTAAATGACCAATGAAAAGTTGTGAAATCATGTCATCTGATTTCCACGTATTTCCATTTGCTGTCAAAGCTGTCCATCACGCAGCGTATCTCCCATAGGCAGTATAGTATCTCCCCGCCCTGTGGAGGCAGATCGCCGGTTTCGTGAAGTTTCTTGCCGGTCTCGTCTCTGAGACCCCTACACCTGGTATTAAAATGCGATCTGTATCCAGATAAGTTATCCGGATAATAAAAAAGGCATGTTAAGGCAAGGTATAAATACGTTATGATCGAATTGTGATCGGATCTGCCTTACCATCTGGAGGTAGTCTGGCTCGCATTGTGTTCGGATCTTTACTAGTAAACGCAAGCTGCTTGTTGAAACCACATATTTAGGCCTATATTTTACTTTTCCCAAAAATGCTAAAAAAATAAACGAGTGAGAGCGTGTTATATCGGCTATATGACACGTTATAGTCAGATATGACGGCGCCACGGCGACACGCATCACCGCAGATGAGCAGAAAGCGAAACTGAAAGTAAGTCCCAGACGCAATCTTCTTCACAATCACACAATCATCTCACACACACAATCATCTTCAAGTAAAGAAACGAAGTGATCTTACCAGGGCAGGCTGTTGCCGAGCTCTTATTGATGTATGTCTTTGATTTTGAAATTAGCTAATGATAAAATTCAGCTCATATCTGTAATAAAATGCTGTTCATATCTGACAAAATTACGGTAAGATTGTGTAAATAAAGTATCAGTCTAGCATCGCCATGTCAGTGTATGATTCACTGTCTCTTCATAGTTTGCAAGAGACATTTATTAAACTGACATTTATTATTCATCTGTCAATGTGAAACGCGATTTGGTCATTCTAATTAATGATCGGAAGAACGCGTATCGACCACCGTTACTATACAATATGCACGTATGTCCATTTAAACTCGATTTTGGATCAAATATGGATTATATCATGACACTGGCAAGAATATGGTTACATTTAAAGATGTTGTGCCAAGCATGACAAAGCTGCGTTCAGCTGTTTTTGAAATAACATGTTTTTTTCACTTCCTGAAAAGTAACCGTTTTGGACGTACGTGGTTTTCATCGGGCAGCGACGATATGTTTGTTTGAATCTGGTCATGCTCCCTTTGAACCTACATCTCTGTCTCTGTCTGTGTGTGTGTTAGTAGGGGAGGGGCTTAACCATTTCACTGCTGTGTGTTTTTTCTGCTGTGTAATTTCTTAATACATTTCTTAAGCCTGGTATGTTTTAAATAAGTTTTTATTTTAATTTTTATAAGTGAAGGCATAATATAACCCGTTAAATTGTAGTGCATTGACAATAGTTTTATATAATTAGTTTATTAATTAAATTAACTTGGTCCATAAACTTGATCTGAAAATTGGGTCCATAAATCAAACACACTTGCATATAATAATATTAAACTCGGTACACTTATAGATCTCATTAGCCCAAACAACTTTAAGCCAGCCCAACAGGATGTCGGTTGTTTCGGTCTGTACTGTATGTGAATGTTTTGCAAAACCAGCCTTTACATTTTTATTTCCCCCCTCTTAAGTAATTTTTAATTATTCCCACACCAAACTTCTTCAAAATTATGAAAATATATTAAAGATACTAAATCAGGCATATGTACTGGCCATCGGGACTACCGGGAGATTCCCGGTGGGCCGCGGTCTGGTTTGGCCGGCGGCCCGGCGCGTTATGTATTTTGTTTTTAAATCATTATTAATTGTAAATATATTCTATCGTAAGTATTTGTTAAATCATCCAATTCCGGACTTCTGCGTCTCTCTCATGAAGCCGCATGAAGCGGACGCGAGCTGAGAGACTGACAGGTCTGACTGTCTGACACTGGCCAATCGGAATCAAGAGCGGAGAAGCGGCCGCTCCCATAGGCAGTATAGTATCTCCCCGCCCTGTGGAGGCTTTCCGCTGGTCTCGTGAAGTTTCTCGCCGGTCTAGTCTCTGAGACCCCTACACCTGGTATTAAAATGCGATCTGTATCCAGATAAGTTATCCGGATAATAAAAAAGAAATGTTAATGCAAGGTATTACGTTGTGATCGGATTGTGATCGATATGCCTGACCATCTGGAGGTAGTCTGGCTCGCATTGTGTTCGGATCTTTACGTGTAAACGCAATCTGGTTGTTGATATCACACATGTATATTTTACTCCTCCCAAAAATGCTAAAACATAAACGAGTGAGAGCGTTTACAGGCTATGTTATAGTCAGAAATGACGGCGCTGCGACACGCATCACCGCCGCAGATGAGCAGCAGCTGAGCGACAAACCAACGTGCAAATAAAAGTGAAAGTAAGTCAGAGACGCTTAATCATCTACACATTCATCTTCAAGTAAAGAAAGAAATGATCTCTTGACTCTTACAAGGGCTGTTGCCACTCTCTCTTATTGATATCTATTGATGAAATTAGCTGATGATCAATAAAATGCCCAAGAAGAAGCCCAAGAATAGACATCTAACCATAGCCCAAGAATAGACTATAGTCAACAATTAGACGGCTATTGAACGACTACATTTATACGTCTAATAGGCAGTGCATATGGGTCTAGGCTAAAACAAGGCTAAATTTGGGCTGTCAGTGAAAATCTAATAGACGTCTAAATGTAGCCCAAGAATAGACTAGTCATCAATTAGACAACTATTAAACGACTACATATACATGCAATAGACAACAAAATGGTTAAAAGATTCTTTTCACTCAAATATAACAGGTTCACATAAATAACAAGCCATTCCAAAAAAAAAACATATATAAAAGGCTTTATTTAGCAAAAGAACAACATTACGTAACTTCAAAACATAAAAATTACCACACCAATATTAAAATTAAAAATATAAAATTATTTTAACATGAACAACTTAAGATAATAAAATAGAAAACTCTGTTGCTGCTGGGAAGTTGGTCATCACAGCATCTGCCAAATAAGAATAAAATAATTAGCACAAGAAAAGCATTGTTGAAAGTACATGTACGTTTTGTGTGTGTGTGTGTGTGTTCTTGTGTTCTGTTTAGGTTTTTAATGCACATCGGAGCTATTTGCATTATTGATATACTGGCGGATACTTTTTAGATTTGCTTATTTTATATAGCCAATCATTTGTATTTTTATGCTGTATTATAAAATTAATTTGAAAGTTTAAACTTGAATTAATGAAGGCATTTTGAATGAAACTTCATCTTACTTTGCTTGTACAATAACAAACATTATTCTACTCTATTAGCTTATGCTCTCCAACAAGCCAATGTTCAGACAAATTTAATTTTATAATTTATATCAATGATGGACTTTGTCAAAGACAAGAGATTTAGTGAGGAAATGCTATTTTTATATCACAATGATCTAAAGAAAAGAGCCAAATATAATTGTGGATTTCATAACACTTTATAATAGATTGCATGTGTTTCATGTTTACAGCTTTGGATTCAGTAACGTTAGGCCTACACGTGCATGTACCATGACACACCCGCTAAAATGTCACGATTCCAACAACACATGATAACAAATAATTTATCTAAAAAATTAACACGTCAAAATGAAAACACAGATGCTTAAAAGACAAAAGTGGGAATGTATTTTACCTGTTGTCGTCGACCGTCAGCTGAATGCAATGCTCTGCCTCGTTTAAAATATTTGAGAATGGTCGATCGCGTGACCGGTGATCTGTGCTATCAAGACTCGCGTTGTCAGCAGTCATGTCTCAGTAGGGCTGTTGCCATCTAGCGGTTGAGAAATGTAATTGCATTTTTATTTAATTTAAAATAATAAAACAGTCAAATAAAACCATAGATTTTTAATTAATGTGTGACTGTGACAGCAAACATGAAGCTGCGTGGGTGAAAAACAAGAAAACAATTTTAAGATTTATTTTGGCAATAGCCTACTAATCGCTGGTCTAAATCAGGGCTATAGCCAAGCCGTTAAACGTAGACCACTGATTGCCTCGATTTCGCCAGTGGGCTAAAAGCAGACTGCACATAGCCCATCCAATTCAGAGGATCGTGACTACAAATCGACCATGTCATGATATGACACTGGCACCTTGTAGATATGTTTACCAATGCGAACATGATGGGATATCAACTATCTCATGCGTTGCCTGCCCAACAATTCATTAAAACGACAATTAATCAGTTTCGACTAGAAGTGGGCTATAAATAGCCGGACAGACTATACGAGCTAGATCGCTTCACACAGCCTACACATAGAAAATGTCAAAGAAATCAAACCAAACACCTTGTAATCACAGTTGACTTTGCTTACATGATGGAATATAATACATTTTGCAAGTTATTTTGGAAAAAATACATTTAGCCATGATTCAATGTTATTTTGGCTAGAAGTGGGTTACACATAGCCGGACTATATCGGGTCTCTATTTAACCTAGACGGTGAAATGAGGGCTATTGCTTGCTGGGTTGTCTCTTCATAGTTTGCAAGAGACATTTAATAAACTGAGCGTATTTGATAAACTGAGCGTAGCCTATTCATCTATCAATATATATAGGCTAACCTCATTCTTTTTAATGATCGGAAGAACGCGTATCGACCACCGTTACAGTACAATATGCATGTATGTCCATTTAAACTCGATTTTGGGTCAAATATGGATTATATCATGACACTGGCAAGAATATGGTTACATTTAAAGATGTTGTGCCAAGCATGAGAATGCTACGTTCAGCTGCTTTTGAAATAACATGTTTTTTTCCACTTCCTGAAAAGTAACCGTTTTGGACATACGTGAGTTTCATCGGGCAGCGACGATATATTAAAGATACTAAATCAGGCATGTACTGGCCATCGGGACTACCGGGAGATTCCCGGTGGGCCGCGGTCTGGTTTGGCCGGCGGCCCGGCGCGTTATGTATTTTGTTTTTAAATCATTATTAATTGTAAATATATTCTATCGTAAGTATATTGTTAAATTGTCCAATTCCGGACTTATGCGTCTCTCTCATGAAGCCGCATGAAGCTGACGCGAGCTAAGAGACTGACAGGTCTGACTGTCTGACACTGGCCAATCGGAATCAAGTTCAGATTCTAGACCTGAGAAGCGGCCGCTTACACCGTGTCCTAACCACACACGACGCCGCGACACGCGATAAAAGGTATCTTTTCCATGTAAATCAGAGTTTTTGTCCTAACCAGACGCGACGGCGACATGCGAAGTTTCTAATTTAGAAACGTTCCTATTTCTGCGACGTCGCGGCTGACAGAATGAAGAAATTACACTGGTTATGAGTACACATTATTTATTTTTAGTTAAAAATAGGTCACTGTGCCACAAGCCATAACGGATAATTTACCTCAGATTTTGAAAGCATGTAATATTATAGTGTTCAAAATGAATTCTATGCAAACATACGACTGTATTTCATAACAACGATAACTTGAGGCAGATGCCACCAAATGTGTTAAAATAAATGAATTAATTGCTGGACTTAAGTGAAAAGGAAAGCCATTTAATGACCATAGCACATAGTTGATGTGAAAAAATGAGTATTTTGCATATAAATATGCACATAAATACATATTTTTTCAATTTGTATCCCTGAAAGTGCCTGGCAGAAGCCTATACTGTCTGTGTCATAAATGTGAACATAATATTATCTACTGTCTGTGTAATAAATGTGAACATAATATTGTAACAGAATATTCTTATGCTATATTATATAAACTATATTTCATGAGGTGAAACATCACTGCCAGGAGCTACAGAATATATATTTCTGTAGGTCCTCACCGTGATGTTGCACTTCATGAAATATATGTAGTATAGCCTAAGAATATTCTATTAGAATATTAAGTGACACATAAACAAGCTCTTCAGCACACTTCTTTTTGACAGTCAAAGCGGGGGTTATGTTTTTGCACGTCATGTAGAATAACCCTAAAAGCACCAAGGTGGCGGTGCCACCGGCTTTATATATATATATATATATATATATATATATATATATAAATATAGCTGCGAGCAGCGATTGCGGGCCAAAGCCGGCGGTACCGCCATCCCGGTGCCTTTAGGTAACTAAAGGCACCGGGGTTGCGGTGCCACCGGCTTGGGCCCGCAATCGCTGCTCGCAGCTATATTTATTATTATTATTATTATTTATACGACTATTTGGGCACTTTTGGGGCTCTTAACGTGCTCGAAAACTCTTGAAACTTTGCACACGGGTCAGAACCCGCCGCCATTAGGGCCGGGCTGAAGATGGTACCCGGGCGTGGCAGGGGGGCTCGACAGCGCCACCTGGAATGGGGTCCGAACACTTGGTCCATAAATCAAACACGCTTGTATGTAATAATATCAAACTCGGTACACATGTTGATCTCATCATTTCATATATACGTCGCACTTTTACTTTTTACCCCAGCCCAACAGGAAGTCGGTTATTTAAGGTTCTTTGTAAAACACTTGCAATGGATTTTTTAATACTCCTCCTAGAGTTCTTATCCAAATTCTACGAAACTCAGTCAGCGTGAAGTCAAGACATTGAGGATGAAAGTTTGCGAGGGGATTTTTGATATCTCGAATGCTTTGGCCGTGGCGAGGAAATGAAATCATGGCGAGAAACGTGAAACAGGAAGTGTATCATAACTTCAGCATACATCAACCGATCTTGATGAAACTTCAGGAGTGCGTTCGCTGTAAGAGGACGATCACATGGATGTGACTATTGTGTGTCAAAGTTATAGCGCCACCAACTGGCAGCAGGAAGTGTGTCACTTTCAAAATGCTTTAAAATCACCCTCTTATTTTAACCCGATTTGCTTCAAACTTCATCTGTATAATGTAAACATACGGCAGATGAAGACCTGTGAATGGATTCTTGATATCTTTTAAACTGTTGCCGTGGCGACGCATCAAACTTTACCATTCTTTTAGGATGCTTCTGAGATCCTTAGCATGCTTCAAATTGCATGAAACTCATCAGACACATCACATTTATTAGCCAGTAGACATGTGCAAAGTTTCAGAAACGGGCGTGGTGAGGGCTCAGTAGCGCCACCTTTTGACAAAAGTGGGGTTGTTAGTTTTATCTACAGTTACAAAAATCAGTATGTATATTGTACTCCTCGAGCCGGACAACTTTCTAATTGACACTTATTAGCTAGGACCCACAGAAAGTAAGATATGTTTGCTTGAATCTGGTCATGCTCTGTTTGAGCCTACATCTCTGTCTCTGTCTGTGTGTTTGCCTGTCTGTGTGTGTGTGTGTGTGTGCATGTCTGTGTGTGTGTGCAGGGGGAGGGGCACACACACATTTCACTGCTGTGTGTGTAGCCTGCATAAAAGAAAATAAATGCCTTAAGCCTGGTATTTTTTAAATAAGTTTTTTATTTTTTATAAGTAATGGCATATAACCAGTTTAATTGTAGTGCATTGACAATAGTTTTATATAATTAGTTTATTAATTAAATTAACTTGGTCCATAAACTTGGTCTGAAAATTTGGTCCATAAATCAAACACACTTGCATGTAATAATATTAAACTCGGTACACATATAGATCTCATTAGCCCAAACAACTTTAAGCCAGCCCAACAGGAAAGTCGGTTATTTTGGTCTGTATGTGAATGTTTTGCAAAAGCAGCCTTTACATTTTTATTACCCCCTCTTAAGTGTTTTTTTTAATTATTCCCACCAAACTTCTTCAAAATTATGAAAATACATTAAAGATACTAAATTGTGAACGGATATTTATTATGTCAAACAGTTTTACTATGGCGAGGGATTATGTCAAAAAGAGAATCAGGAAACGTCTCATATCTTCTAAAAATTTTATTATTCACCATTTATTTTTCTATAAACGATACCAATATTGGAACTACAGCCATTTTATTCCTTTTTTAAATTTAAGACTTATGTCTAATTTTAAAAACAGCCAGAATGTTTTAGTCAAAAGAGTAAAAAATCATTCATAGTGCTGCTATACTGCCCTCTTGTGTTCAAAATCAGGTAGAACTATTGGATCAATATCCACACAGTAATACAGTAGGATTGGGGCCTTAAAAAGCGCTAACTTAAAAAGTGAAAGTAACGGACGTCCACACAAGACCAGGCTTGGGAGGGTTACTTTAAAAATGTATTCTGATACAGTTACAAATTATTTCATAAAAAAGGGGTCCCACTTTATATTAAGTGGCTTTAAGTACTATATACTTTTTCAAAAAGTAACTACAATCTGATTACTACTTGTTTTGATGTAACTCACTGTAACAAATTACAGTTACTGGATTTTTGTATCCTGATTACATAATGCCGTTACATGTATTCTGTTGCTCCCACAAGACATTAGTCTGAATATTTTCCTGTATGAACAAAATTGAGTTTCCATTGTTCACACACAAACACACACAGAGTTCGATCGCGCCTCTCTCGTGACTGAGTGTGTGTGCGTGTCATGTGTTCTAAGCTGTGTGCGTGCACTTCTGAAGCTGCGCAGAAAATAATAAAATGCCATGCAGAGGACTAATGCAAAATGTGTGGGAAAATCCATTTGATTGTAGTTTAAGTGAGAAATAATTTCAGTGCTCTGGTCAACAGCTGTAGAGTGAAAACTGGTGAATGCAGAACAGCTTTCACAGAAAGAGAATGATGTGAGCACATACGATTGACAGTGAGTCCTGTATGTGGACAAAATAGCTCAATAAGAGTAACAAAATACATGTGAAACAAATCACATCGTAATGTTTTAAAGAAGAGTGGTTTGATTAAAGTGGTGTAAATATACCCGATCCGGCAAAGATGGCAGTATCGGAGCTGATAACGATCCTGAATATCGGATCGGCGCATCCCTAAATACTATAATGTAAACACAGTACAGATGTAGACCTTGATGTACACCTGACCTTTCAGAAGGTTGCTCATGCATACTTTGTGGTTAAAATGTGCCCTCGATCCGCACTTTTGCAGAGCCTTCACTGCTGCAAGCTCTTCAGCACACTTCTTTTTGACAGTCAAAGCGGGGGTTACGTTTTTGCACGTCATGTAGAATAACCCTAAAAGCACCAAGGTGGCGGTGCCACTGGCTAAATATATATATATATATATATATATATATATATATATATATATATATATATATATAGGGCTGGGCGATATGGCCAAAAAAATTTTCACGATAATTTTTTTTATATCAGTCGATATCGATAATTATCACGATATATGTCAAATCTTTATTTCTTTCAAGTTTAAAGGCAGATTTTTGCTCCTAAGTGAAAGTTGTATTAACCAGAGTGTAAATTGTGGTTTTAAACTTCTCTTTATTGTCAGAACATATCATGACAAACACTTGCCAAACAGGTGAACGTTTCACAAATATGAGGTAGAACATTCAAACATTTTTTCCTTAAAATAAATATATGAATAGAAAAATATTTCTTCAGCACTGTTTGCAGTGCAGGCTGCAATATTAAAATTACATGTTTTATTTCAAAATGCATATTAAGTTGACAGTGAGTTGACAGTAAATATGCATCCTAACTCAAGCTAATACTAAGCTAATGTTAAATTTATGCTCATTAACAAAAACAGTAACATCTGGGGTTTTTTTAATATAACGACCACATTTTTATTTTGTAAAATGTAATATTCTGACTGAGTTGTATTAAAATTAACCATTGGTCATCCAGTCTCATGCATTTAGATGATGATAACCACAGATAAAACCAGGTAACGTTATAGCCTATAACTTAGCACCTCACTATCATGGCAAAATGTAACTTTATGGTTTCTGTGGTATTTGTATGAAAACAGTGGCCTAACAGTTAAATACATTATTAAATGCTGTACTTATAAGACATGTACTTAAAAAGAAATTTAATGAATTGTCTACATTAATGATATTATACAATTAAATATGTATATCCCATGCACATTTCAAGGTGCAGTTAATATTACTAGGCTAACCTTACAGTAAATCCATGGCTAAATGGATTCAGTATCAATTCAGATTCTGACTGGATCGTTGCACGCAGTGTTTCTCCTTTTTGTCAGCAGTGTTTTATCTGCCCTAAACTGGTTTAAACTTGACATTTGTGTTCTTCGCTGAACTCAAGCGCTTCTCGCTGGATGTCTTGAGCGAGACGATCAAAGCAATCGCGTCTACTCTAGCGAGCTCGCGCTGCACTCATTGCAGTTTCAGTGCAGTTTGGACTTTGACCCGAGCGGTTAAATGCTCCGTGTGGCGCGCGCGGTTCAAATGAGTTTAGTTCCGCTTTTGGGGCATAAACATTATCGAACATTTATCGACCTCTTGATATCATTTTATCGAGAAAAATTATATCGCGATAATAATCGTTATCGTTTTATCGCCCAGCCCTATATATATATATATATATATATATATATATATATATATATATATAAATATAGCTGCGAGCAGCGATTGCGGGCCAAAGCCGGCGGTACCGCCATCCCGGTGCCTTTAGGTAACTAAAGGCACCGGGGTTGCGGTGCCACCGGCTTGGGCCCGCAATCGCTGCTCGCAGCTATATTTAGGGCCCAAGCCCTGAAAGGGCGAAGGCCCTATTGTTTTCCTTAGGATTATTATTAGGGCCCAAGCCCTGAAAGGGCGAAGGCCCTATTGTTTTCCTTAGGATTATTATTATTATTATTATTATTATTATTATTATTATTATTTATACGACTATTTGGGCACTTTTGGGGCTCTTAACGTGCTCGAAAACTCTTGAAACTTTGCACACGGGTCAGAACCTGCCGCCATTAGGGCCGGGCTGAAGATGGTACCCGGGCGTGGCAGGGGGGCTCGACAGCGCCACCTGGAATGGGGTCCGAACACTTGGTCCATAAATCAAACACGCTTGTATGTAATAATATCAAACTCGGTACACATGTTGATCTCATCATTTCATATATACGTCGCACTTTTACTTTTTACCCCAGCCCAACAGGAAGTCGGTTATTTAAGGTTCTTTGTAAAACACTTGCAATGGATTTTTTAATACTCCTCCTAGAGTTCTTATCCAAATTCTACGAAACTCAGTCAGCGTGAAGTCAAGACATTGAGGATGAAAGTTTGCGAGGGGATTTTTGATATCTCGAATGCTTTGGCCGTGGCGAGGAAATGAAATCATGGCGAGAAACGTGAAACAGGAAGTGTATCATAACTTCAGCATACATCAACCGATCTTGATGAAACTTCAGGAGTGCGTTCGCTGTAAGAGGACGATCACATGGATGTGACTATTGTGTGTCAAAGTTATAGCGCCACCAACTGGCAGCAGGAAGTGTGTCACTTTCAAAATGCTTTAAAATCACCCTCTTATTTTAACCCGATTTGCTTCAAACTTCATCTGTATAATGTAAACATACGGCAGATGAAGACCTGTGAATGGATTCTTGATATCTTTTAAACTGTTGCCGTGGCGACGCATCAAACTTTACCATTCTTTTAGGATGCTTCTGAGATCCTTAGCATGCTTCAAATTGCATGAAACTCATCAGACACATCACATTTATTAGCCAGTAGACATGTGCAAAGTTTCAGAAACGGGCGTGGTGAGGGCTCAGTAGCGCCACCTTTTGACAAAAGTGGGGTTGTTAGTTTTATCTACAGTTACAAAAATCAGTATGTATATTGTACTCCTCGAGCCGGACAACTTTCTAATTGACACTTATTAGCTAGGACCCACAGAAAGTAAGATATGTTTGCTTGAATCTGGTCATGCTCTGTTTGAGCCTACATCTCTGTCTCTGTCTGTGTGTTTGCCTGTCTGTGTGTGTGTGTGTGTGTGCATGTCTGTGTGTGTGTGCAGGGGGAGGGGCACACACACATTTCACTGCTGTGTGTGTAGCCTGCATAAAAGAAAATAAATGCCTTAAGCCTGGTATTTTTTAAATAAGTTTTTTATTTTTTATAAGTAATGGCATATAACCAGTTTAATTGTAGTGCATTGACAATAGTTTTATATAATTAGTTTATTAATTAAATTAACTTGGTCCATAAACTTGGTCTGAAAATTTGGTCCATAAATCAAACACACTTGCATGTAATAATATTAAACTCGGTACACATATAGATCTCATTAGCCCAAACAACTTTAAGCCAGCCCAACAGGAAAGTCGGTTATTTTGGTCTGTATGTGAATGTTTTGCAAAAGCAGCCTTTACATTTTTATTACCCCCTCTTAAGTGTTTTTTTTAATTATTCCCACCAAACTTCTTCAAAATTATGAAAATACATTAAAGATACTAAATTGTGAACGGATATTTATTATGTCAAACAGTTTTACTATGGCAAGGGATTATGTCAAAAAGAGAATCAGGAAACGTCTCATATCTTCTAAAAATTTTATTATTCACCATTTATTTTTCTATAAACGATACCAATATTGGAACTACAGCCATTTTATTCCTTTTTTAAATTTAAGACTTATGTCTAATTTTAAAAACAGCCAGAATGTTTTAGTCAAAAGAGTAAAAAATCATTCATAGTGCTGCTATACTGCCCTCTTGTGTTCAAAATCAGGTAGAACTATTGGATCAATATTCACACAGTAATACAGTAGGATTGGGGCCTTAAAAAGCGCTAACTTAAAAAGTGAAAGTAACGGACGTCCACACAAGACCAGGCTTGGGAGGGTTACTTTAAAAATGTATTCCGATACAGTTACAAATTATTTCATAAAAAAGGGTCCCACTTTATATTAAGTGGCTTTAAGTACTATATACTTTTTCAAAAAGTAACTACAATCTGATTACTACTTGTTTTGATGTAACTCACTGTAACAAATTACAGTTACTGGATTTTTGTATCCTGATTACATAATGCCGTTACATGTATTCTGTTGCTCCCACAAGACATTAGTCTGAATATTTTCCTGTATGAACAAAATTGAGTTTCCATTGTTCACACACAAACACACACAGAGTTCGATCGCGCCTCTCTCGTGACTGAGTGTGTGTGCGTGTCATGTGTTCTAAGCTGTGTGCGTGCACTTCTGAAGCTGCGCAGAAAATAATAAAATGCCATGCAGAGGACTAATGCAAAATGTGTGGGAAAATCCATTTGATTGTAGTTTAAGTGAGAAATAATTTCAGTGCTCTGGTCAACAGCTGTAGAGTGAAAACTGGTGAATGCAGAACAGCTTTCACAGAAAGAGAATGATGTGAGCACATACGATTGACAGTGAGTCCTGTATGTGGACAAAATAGCTCAATAAGAGTAACAAAATACATGTGAAACAAATCACATCGTAATGTTTTAAAGAAGAGTGGTTTGATTAAAGTGGTGTAAATATACCCGATCCGGCAAAGATGGCAGTATCGGAGCTGATAACGATCCTGAATATCGGATCGGCGCGTCCCTAAATACTATAATGTAAACACAGTACAGATGTAGACCTTGATGTACACCTGACCTTTCAGAAGGTTGCTCATGCATACTTTGTGGTTAAAATGTGCCCTCGATCCGCACTTTTGCAGAGCCTTCACTGCTGCAAGCTCTTCAGCACACTTCTTTTTGACAGTCAAAGCGGGGGTTACGTTTTTGCACGTCATGTAGAATAACCCTAAAAGCACCAAGGTGGCGGTGCCACTGGCTAAATATATATATATATATATATATATATATATATATATATATATATATATATATATATATATATATATATAGGGCTGGGCGATATGGCCAAAAAAATTTTCACGATAATTTTTTTTATATCAGTCGATATCGATAATTATCACGATATATGTCAAATCTTTATTTCTTTCAAGTTTAAAGGCAGATTTTTGCTCCTAAGTGAAAGTTGTATTAACCAGAGTGTAAATTGTGGTTTTAAACTTCTCTTTATTGTCAGAACATATCATGACAAACACTTGCCAAACAGGTGAACGTTTCACAAATATGAGGTAGAACATTCAAACATTTTTTCCTTAAAATAAATATATGAATAGAAAAATATTTCTTCAGCACTGTTTGCAGTGCAGGCTGCAATATTAAAATTACATGTTTTATTTCAAAATGCATATTAAGTTGACAGTGAGTTGACAGTAAATATGCATCCTAACTCAAGCTAATACTAAGCTAATGTTAAATTTATGCTCATTAACAAAAACAGTAACATCTGGGGTTTTTTTAATATAACGACCACATTTTTATTTTGTAAAATGTAATATTCTGACTGAGTTGTATTAAAATTAACCATTGGTCATCCAGTCTCATGCATTTAGATGATGATAACCACAGATAAAACCAGGTAACGTTATAGCCTATAACTTAGCACCTCACTATCATGGCAAAATGTAACTTTATGGTTTCTGTGGTATTTGTATGAAAACAGTGGCCTAACAGTTAAATACATTATTAAATGCTGTACTTATAAGACATGTACTTAAAAAGAAATTTAATGAATTGTCTACATTAATGATATTATACAATTAAATATGTATATCCCATGCACATTTCAAGGTGCAGTTAATATTACTAGGCTAACCTTACAGTAAATCCATGGCTAAATGGATTCAGTATCAATTCAGATTCTGACTGGATCGTTGCACGCAGTGTTTCTCCTTTTTGTCAGCAGTGTTTTATCTGCCCTAAACTGGTTTAAACTTGACATTTGTGTTCTTCGCTGAACTCAAGCGCTTCTCGCTGGATGTCTTGAGCGAGACGATCAAAGCAATCGCGTCTACTCTAGCGAGCTCGCGCTGCACTCATTGCAGTTTCAGTGCAGTTTGGACTTTGACCCGAGCGGTTAAATGCTCCGTGTGGCGCGCGCGGTTCAAATGAGTTTAGTTCCGCTTTTGGGGCATAAACATTATCGAACATTTATCGACCTCTTGATATCATTTTATCGAGAAAAATTATATCGCGATAATAATCGTTATCGTTTTATCGCCCAGCCCTATATATATATATATATATATATATATAAATATAGCTGCGAGCAGCGATTGCGGGCCAAAGCCGGCGGTACCGCCATCCCGGTGCCTTTAGGTAACTAAAGGCACCGGGGTTGCGGTGCCACCGGCTTGGGCCCGCAATCGCTGCTCGCAGCTATATTTAGGGCCCAAGCCCTGAAAGGGCGAAGGCCCTATTGTTTTCCTTAGGATTATTATTAGGGCCCAAGCCCTGAAAGGGCGAAGGCCCTATTGTTTTCCTTAGGATTATTATTATTATTATTATTATTATTATTATTATTTATACGACTATTTGGGCACTTTTGGGGCTCTTAACGTGCTCGAAAACTCTTGAAACTTTGCACACGGGTCAGAACCCGCCGCCATTAGGGCCGGGCTGAAGATGGTACCCGGGCGTGGCAGGGGGGCTCGACAGCGCCACCTGGAATGGGGTCCGAACACTTGGTCCATAAATCAAACACGCTTGTATGTAATAATATCAAACTCGGTACACATGTTGATCTCATCATTTCATATATACGTCGCACTTTTACTTTTTACCCCAGCCCAACAGGAAGTCGGTTATTTAAGGTTCTTTGTAAAACACTTGCAATGGATTTTTTAATACTCCTCCTAGAGTTCTTATCCAAATTCTACGAAACTCAGTCAGCGTGAAGTCAAGACATTGAGGATGAAAGTTTGCGAGGGGATTTTTGATATCTCGAATGCTTTGGCCGTGGCGAGGAAATGAAATCATGGCGAGAAACGTGAAACAGGAAGTGTATCATAACTTCAGCATACATCAACCGATCTTGATGAAACTTCAGGAGTGCGTTCGCTGTAAGAGGACGATCACATGGATGTGACTATTGTGTGTCAAAGTTATAGCGCCACCAACTGGCAGCAGGAAGTGTGTCACTTTCAAAATGCTTTAAAATCACCCTCTTATTTTAACCCGATTTGCTTCAAACTTCATCTGTATAATGTAAACATACGGCAGATGAAGACCTGTGAATGGATTCTTGATATCTTTTAAACTGTTGCCGTGGCGACGCATCAAACTTTACCATTCTTTTAGGATGCTTCTGAGATCCTTAGCATGCTTCAAATTGCATGAAACTCATCAGACACATCACATTTATTAGCCAGTAGACATGTGCAAAGTTTCAGAAACGGGCGTGGTGAGGGCTCAGTAGCGCCACCTTTTGACAAAAGTGGGGTTGTTAGTTTTATCTACAGTTACAAAAATCAGTATGTATATTGTACTCCTCGAGCCGGACAACTTTCTAATTGACACTTATTAGCTAGGACCCACAGAAAGTAAGATATGTTTGCTTGAATCTGGTCATGCTCTGTTTGAGCCTACATCTCTGTCTCTGTCTGTGTGTTTGCCTGTCTGTGTGTGTGTGTGTGTGTGCATGTCTGTGTGTGTGTGCAGGGGGAGGGGCACACACACATTTCACTGCTGTGTGTGTAGCCTGCATAAAAGAAAATAAATGCCTTAAGCCTGGTATTTTTTAAATAAGTTTTTTATTTTTTATAAGTAATGGCATATAACCAGTTTAATTGTAGTGCATTGACAATAGTTTTATATAATTAGTTTATTAATTAAATTAACTTGGTCCATAAACTTGGTCTGAAAATTTGGTCCATAAATCAAACACACTTGCATGTAATAATATTAAACTCGGTACACATATAGATCTCATTAGCCCAAACAACTTTAAGCCAGCCCAACAGGAAAGTCGGTTATTTTGGTCTGTATGTGAATGTTTTGCAAAAGCAGCCTTTACATTTTTATTACCCCCTCTTAAGTGTTTTTTTTAATTATTCCCACCAAACTTCTTCAAAATTATGAAAATACATTAAAGATACTAAATTGTGAACGGATATTTATTATGTCAAACAGTTTTACTATGGCGAGGGATTATGTCAAAAAGAGAATCAGGAAACGTCTCATATCTTCTAAAAATTTTATTATTCACCATTTATTTTTCTATAAACGATACCAATATTGGAACTACAGCCATTTTATTCCTTTTTTAAATTTAAGACTTATGTCTAATTTTAAAAACAGCCAGAATGTTTTAGTCAAAAGAGTAAAAAATCATTCATAGTGCTGCTATACTGCCCTCTTGTGTTCAAAATCAGGTAGAACTATTGGATCAATATCCACACAGTAATACAGTAGGATTGGGGCCTTAAAAAGCGCTAACTTAAAAAGTGAAAGTAACGGACGTCCACACAAGACCAGGCTTGGGAGGGTTACTTTAAAAATGTATTCCGATACAGTTACAAATTATTTCATAAAAAAGGGTCCCACTTTATATTAAGTGGCTTTAAGTACTATATACTTTTTCAAAAAGTAACTACAATCTGATTACTACTTGTTTTGATGTAACTCACTGTAACAAATTACAGTTACTGGATTTTTGTATCCTGATTACATAATGCCGTTACATGTATTCTGTTGCTCCCACAAGACATTAGTCTGAATATTTTCCTGTATGAACAAAATTGAGTTTCCATTGTTCACACACAAACACACACAGAGTTCGATCGCGCCTCTCTCGTGACTGAGTGTGTGTGCGTGTCATGTGTTCTAAGCTGTGTGCGTGCACTTCTGAAGCTGCGCAGAAAATAATAAAATGCCATGCAGAGGACTAATGCAAAATGTGTGGGAAAATCCATTTGATTGTAGTTTAAGTGAGAAATAATTTCAGTGCTCTGGTCAACAGCTGTAGAGTGAAAACTGGTGAATGCAGAACAGCTTTCACAGAAAGAGAATGATGTGAGCACATACGATTGACAGTGAGTCCTGTATGTGGACAAAATAGCTCAATAAGAGTAACAAAATACATGTGAAACAAATCACATCGTAATGTTTTAAAGAAGAGTGGTTTGATTAAAGTGGTGTAAATATACCCGATCCGGCAAAGATGGCAGTATCGGAGCTGATAACGATCCTGAATATCGGATCGGCGCATCCCTAAATACTATAATGTAAACACAGTACAGATGTAGACCTTGATGTACACCTGACCTTTCAGAAGGTTGCTCATGCATACTTTGTGGTTAAAATGTGCCCTCGATCCGCACTTTTGCAGAGCCTTCACTGCTGCAAGCTCTTCAGCACACTTCTTTTTGACAGTCAAAGCGGGGGTTACGTTTTTGCACGTCATGTAGAATAACCCTAAAAGCACCAAGGTGGCGGTGCCACTGGCTAAATATATATATATATATATATATATATATATATATATATATATATATATATATATATATATATATATATAGGGCTGGGCGATATGGCCAAAAAAATTTTCACGATAATTTTTTTTATATCAGTCGATATCGATAATTATCACGATATATGTCAAATCTTTATTTCTTTCAAGTTTAAAGGCAGATTTTTGCTCCTAAGTGAAAGTTGTATTAACCAGAGTGTAAATTGTGGTTTTAAACTTCTCTTTATTGTCAGAACATATCATGACAAACACTTGCCAAACAGGTGAACGTTTCACAAATATGAGGTAGAACATTCAAACATTTTTTCCTTAAAATAAATATATGAATAGAAAAATATTTCTTCAGCACTGTTTGCAGTGCAGGCTGCAATATTAAAATTACATGTTTTATTTCAAAATGCATATTAAGTTGACAGTGAGTTGACAGTAAATATGCATCCTAACTCAAGCTAATACTAAGCTAATGTTAAATTTATGCTCATTAACAAAAACAGTAACATCTGGGGTTTTTTTAATATAACGACCACATTTTTATTTTGTAAAATGTAATATTCTGACTGAGTTGTATTAAAATTAACCATTGGTCATCCAGTCTCATGCATTTAGATGATGATAACCACAGATAAAACCAGGTAACGTTATAGCCTATAACTTAGCACCTCACTATCATGGCAAAATGTAACTTTATGGTTTCTGTGGTATTTGTATGAAAACAGTGGCCTAACAGTTAAATACATTATTAAATGCTGTACTTATAAGACATGTACTTAAAAAGAAATTTAATGAATTGTCTACATTAATGATATTATACAATTAAATATGTATATCCCATGCACATTTCAAGGTGCAGTTAATATTACTAGGCTAACCTTACAGTAAATCCATGGCTAAATGGATTCAGTATCAATTCAGATTCTGACTGGATCGTTGCACGCAGTGTTTCTCCTTTTTGTCAGCAGTGTTTTATCTGCCCTAAACTGGTTTAAACTTGACATTTGTGTTCTTCGCTGAACTCAAGCGCTTCTCGCTGGATGTCTTGAGCGAGACGATCAAAGCAATCGCGTCTACTCTAGCGAGCTCGCGCTGCACTCATTGCAGTTTCAGTGCAGTTTGGACTTTGACCCGAGCGGTTAAATGCTCCGTGTGGCGCGCGCGGTTCAAATGAGTTTAGTTCCGCTTTTGGGGCATAAACATTATCGAACATTTATCGACCTCTTGATATCATTTTATCGAGAAAAATTATATCGCGATAATAATCGTTATCGTTTTATCGCCCAGCCCTATATATATATATATATATATATATATATATATATATATATATATAAATATAGCTGCGAGCAGCGATTGCGGGCCAAAGCCGGCGGTACCGCCATCCCGGTGCCTTTAGGTAACTAAAGGCACCGGGGTTGCGGTGCCACCGGCTTGGGCCCGCAATCGCTGCTCGCAGCTATATTTAGGGCCCAAGCCCTGAAAGGGCGAAGGCCCTATTGTTTTCCTTAGGATTATTATTAGGGCCCAAGCCCTGAAAGGGCGAAGGCCCTATTGTTTTCCTTAGGATTATTATTATTATTATTATTATTATTATTATTATTATTATTTATACGACTATTTGGGCACTTTTGGGGCTCTTAACGTGCTCGAAAACTCTTGAAACTTTGCACACGGGTCAGAACCCGCCGCCATTAGGGCCGGGCTGAAGATGGTACCCGGGCGTGGCAGGGGGGCTCGACAGCGCCACCTGGAATGGGGTCCGAACACTTGGTCCATAAATCAAACACGCTTGTATGTAATAATATCAAACTCGGTACACATGTTGATCTCATCATTTCATATATACGTCGCACTTTTACTTTTTACCCCAGCCCAACAGGAAGTCGGTTATTTAAGGTTCTTTGTAAAACACTTGCAATGGATTTTTTAATACTCCTCCTAGAGTTCTTATCCAAATTCTACGAAACTCAGTCAGCGTGAAGTCAAGACATTGAGGATGAAAGTTTGCGAGGGGATTTTTGATATCTCGAATGCTTTGGCCGTGGCGAGGAAATGAAATCATGGCGAGAAACGTGAAACAGGAAGTGTATCATAACTTCAGCATACATCAACCGATCTTGATGAAACTTCAGGAGTGCGTTCGCTGTAAGAGGACGATCACATGGATGTGACTATTGTGTGTCAAAGTTATAGCGCCACCAACTGGCAGCAGGAAGTGTGTCACTTTCAAAATGCTTTAAAATCACCCTCTTATTTTAACCCGATTTGCTTCAAACTTCATCTGTATAATGTAAACATACGGCAGATGAAGACCTGTGAATGGATTCTTGATATCTTTTAAACTGTTGCCGTGGCGACGCATCAAACTTTACCATTCTTTTAGGATGCTTCTGAGATCCTTAGCATGCTTCAAATTGCATGAAACTCATCAGACACATCACATTTATTAGCCAGTAGACATGTGCAAAGTTTCAGAAACGGGCGTGGTGAGGGCTCAGTAGCGCCACCTTTTGACAAAAGTGGGGTTGTTAGTTTTATCTACAGTTACAAAAATCAGTATGTATATTGTACTCCTCGAGCCGGACAACTTTCTAATTGACACTTATTAGCTAGGACCCACAGAAAGTAAGATATGTTTGCTTGAATCTGGTCATGCTCTGTTTGAGCCTACATCTCTGTCTCTGTCTGTGTGTTTGCCTGTCTGTGTGTGTGTGTGTGTGTGCATGTCTGTGTGTGTGTGCAGGGGGAGGGGCACACACACATTTCACTGCTGTGTGTGTAGCCTGCATAAAAGAAAATAAATGCCTTAAGCCTGGTATTTTTTAAATAAGTTTTTTATTTTTTATAAGTAATGGCATATAACCAGTTTAATTGTAGTGCATTGACAATAGTTTTATATAATTAGTTTATTAATTAAATTAACTTGGTCCATAAACTTGGTCTGAAAATTTGGTCCATAAATCAAACACACTTGCATGTAATAATATTAAACTCGGTACACATATAGATCTCATTAGCCCAAACAACTTTAAGCCAGCCCAACAGGAAAGTCGGTTATTTTGGTCTGTATGTGAATGTTTTGCAAAAGCAGCCTTTACATTTTTATTACCCCCTCTTAAGTGTTTTTTTTAATTATTCCCACCAAACTTCTTCAAAATTATGAAAATACATTAAAGATACTAAATTGTGAACGGATATTTATTATGTCAAACAGTTTTACTATGGCAAGGGATTATGTCAAAAAGAGAATCAGGAAACGTCTCATATCTTCTAAAAATTTTATTATTCACCATTTATTTTTCTATAAACGATACCAATATTGGAACTACAGCCATTTTATTCCTTTTTTAAATTTAAGACTTATGTCTAATTTTAAAAACAGCCAGAATGTTTTAGTCAAAAGAGTAAAAAATCATTCATAGTGCTGCTATACTGCCCTCTTGTGTTCAAAATCAGGTAGAACTATTGGATCAATATCCACACAGTAATACAGTAGGATTGGGGCCTTAAAAAGCGCTAACTTAAAAAGTGAAAGTAACGGACGTCCACACAAGACCAGGCTTGGGAGGGTTACTTTAAAAATGTATTCCGATACAGTTACAAATTATTTCATAAAAAAGGGTCCCACTTTATATTAAGTGGCTTTAAGTACTATATACTTTTTCAAAAAGTAACTACAATCTGATTACTACTTGTTTTGATGTAACTCACTGTAACAAATTACAGTTACTGGATTTTTGTATCCTGATTACATAATGCCGTTACATGTATTCTGTTGCTCCCACAAGACATTAGTCTGAATATTTTCCTGTATGAACAAAATTGAGTTTCCATTGTTCACACACAAACACACACAGAGTTCGATCGCGCCTCTCTCGTGACTGAGTGTGTGTGCGTGTCATGTGTTCTAAGCTGTGTGCGTGCACTTCTGAAGCTGCGCAGAAAATAATAAAATGCCATGCAGAGGACTAATGCAAAATGTGTGGGAAAATCCATTTGATTGTAGTTTAAGTGAGAAATAATTTCAGTGCTCTGGTCAACAGCTGTAGAGTGAAAACTGGTGAATGCAGAACAGCTTTCACAGAAAGAGAATAATGTGAGCACATACGATTGACAGTGAGTCCTGTATGTGGACAAAATAGCTCAATAAGAGTAACAAAATACATGTGAAACAAATCACATCGTAATGTTTTAAAGAAGAGTGGTTTGATTAAAGTGGTGTAAATATACCCGATCCGGCAAAGATGGCAGTATCGGAGCTGATAACGATCCTGAATATCGGATCGGCGCGTCCCTAAATACTATAATGTAAACACAGTACAGATGTAGACCTTGATGTACACCTGACCTTTCAGAAGGTTGCTCATGCATACTTTGTGGTTAAAATGTGCCCTCGATCCGCACTTTTGCAGAGCCTTCACTGCTGCAAGCTCTTCAGCACACTTCTTTTTGACAGTCAAAGCGGGGGTTACGTTTTTGCACGTCATGTAGAATAACCCTAAAAGCACCAAGGTGGCGGTGCCACTGGCTAAATATATATATATATATATATATATATATATATATAGGGCTGGGCGATATGGCCAAAAAAATGTTCACGATAATTTTTTTTATATCAGTCGATATCGATAATTATCACGATATATGTCAAATCTTTATTTCTTTCAAGTTTAAAGGCAGATTTTTGCTCCTAAGTGAAAGTTGTATTAACCAGAGTGTAAATTGTGGTTTTAAACTTCTCTTTATTGTCAGAACATATCATGACAAACACTTGCCAAACAGGTGAACGTTTCACAAATATGAGGTAGAACATTCAAACATTTTTTCCTTAAAATAAATATATGAATAGAAAAATATTTCTTCAGCACTGTTTGCAGTGCAGGCTGCAATATTAAAATTACATGTTTTATTTCAAAATGCATATTAAGTTGACAGTGAGTTGACAGTAAATATGCATCCTAACTCAAGCTAATACTAAGCTAATGTTAAATTTATGCTCATTAACAAAAACAGTAACATCTGGGTTTTTTTTAATATAACGACCACATTTTTATTTTGTAAAATGTAATATTCTGACTGAGTTGTATTAAAATTAACCATTGGTCATCCAGTCTCATGCATTTAGATGATGATAACCACAGATAAAACCAGGTAACGTTATAGCCTATAACTTAGCACCTCACTATCATGGCAAAATGTAACTTTATGGTTTCTGTGGTATTTGTATGAAAACAGTGGCCTAACAGTTAAATACATTATTAAATGCTGTACTTATAAGACATGTACTTAAAAAGAAATTTAATGAATTGTCTACATTAATGATATTATACAATTAAATATGTATATCCCATGCACATTTCAAGGTGCAGTTAATATTACTAGGCTAACCTTACAGTAAATCCATGGCTAAATGGATTCAGTATCAATTCAGATTCTGACTGGATCGTTGCACGCAGTGTTTCTCCTTTTTGTCAGCAGTGTTTTATCTGCCCTAAACTGGTTTAAACTTGACATTTGTGTTCTTCGCTGAACTCAAGCGCTTCTCGCTGGATGTCTTGAGCGAGACGATCAAAGCAATCGCGTCTACTCTAGCGAGCTCGCGCTGCACTCATTGCAGTTTCAGTGCAGTTTGGACTTTGACCCGAGCGGTTAAATGCTCCGTGTGGCGCGCGCGGTTCAAATGAGTTTAGTTCCGCTTTTGGGGCATAAACATTATCGAACATTTATCGACCTCTTGATATCATTTTATCGAGAAAAATTATATCGCGATAATAATCGTTATCGTTTTATCGCCCAGCCCTATATATATATATATATATATATATATATATATATATATATATATAAATATAGCTGCGAGCAGCGATTGCGGGCCAAAGCCGGCGGTACCGCCATCCCGGTGCCTTTAGGTAACTAAAGGCACCGGGGTTGCGGTGCCACCGGCTTGGGCCCGCAATCGCTGCTCGCAGCTATATTTAGGGCCCAAGCCCTGAAAGGGCGAAGGCCCTATTGTTTTCCTTAGGATTATTATTAGGGCCCAAGCCCTGAAAGGGCGAAGGCCCTATTGTTTTCCTTAGGATTATTATTATTATTATTATTATTATTATTTATATGACTATTTGGGCACTTTTGGGGCTCTTAACGTGCTCGAAAACTCTTGAAACTTTGCACACGGGTCAGAACCCGCCGCCATTAGGGCCGGGCTGAAGATGGTACCCGGGCGTGGCAGGGGGGCTCGACAGCGCCACCTGGAATGGGGTCCGAACACTTGGTCCATAAATCAAACACGCTTGTATGTAATAATATCAAACTCGGTACACATGTTGATCTCATCATTTCATATATACGTCGCACTTTTACTTTTTACCCCAGCCCAACAGGAAGTCGGTTATTTAAGGTTCTTTGTAAAACACTTGCAATGGATTTTTTAATACTCCTCCTAGAGTTCTTATCCAAATTCTACGAAACTCAGTCAGCGTGAAGTCAAGACATTGAGGATGAAAGTTTGCGAGGGGATTTTTGATATCTCGAATGCTTTGGCCGTGGCGAGGAAATGAAATCATGGCGAGAAACGTGAAACAGGAAGTGTATCATAACTTCAGCATACATCAACCGATCTTGATGAAACTTCAGGAGTGCGTTCGCTGTAAGAGGACGATCACATGGATGTGACTATTGTGTGTCAAAGTTATAGCGCCACCAACTGGCAGCAGGAAGTGTGTCACTTTCAAAATGCTTTAAAATCACCCTCTTATTTTAACCCGATTTGCTTCAAACTTCATCTGTATAATGTAAACATACGGCAGATGAAGACCTGTGAATGGATTTTTGATATCTTTTAAACTGTTGCCGTGGCGACGCATCAAACTTTACCATTCTTTTAGGATGCTTCTGAGATCCTTAGCATGCTTCAAATTGCATGAAACTCATCAGACACATCACATTTATTAGCCAGTAGACATGTGCAAAGTTTCAGAAACGGGCGTGGTGAGGGCTCAGTAGCGCCACCTTTTGACAAAAGTGGGGTTGTTAGTTTTATCTACAGTTACAAAAATCAGTATGTATATTGTACTCCTCGAGCCGGACAACTTTCTAATTGACACTTATTAGCTAGGACCCACAGAAAGTAAGATATGTTTGCTTGAATCTGGTCATGCTCTGTTTGAGCCTACATCTCTGTCTCTGTCTGTGTGTTTGCCTGTCTGTGTGTGTGTGTGTGTGCATGTCTGTGTGTGTGTGCAGGGGGAGGGGCACACACACATTTCACTGCTGTGTGTGTAGCCTGCATAAAAGAAAATAAATGCCTTAAGCCTGGTATTTTTTAAATAAGTTTTTTATTTTTTATAAGTAATGGCATATAACCAGTTTAATTGTAGTGCATTGACAATAGTTTTATATAATTAGTTTATTAATTAAATTAACTTGGTCCATAAACTTGGTCTGAAAATTTGGTCCATAAATCAAACACACTTGCATGTAATAATATTAAACTCGGTACACATATAGATCTCATTAGCCCAAACAACTTTAAGCCAGCCCAACAGGAAAGTCGGTTATTTTGGTCTGTATGTGAATGTTTTGCAAAAGCAGCCTTTACATTTTTATTACCCCCTCTTAAGTGTTTTTTTTAATTATTCCCACCAAACTTCTTCAAAATTATGAAAATACATTAAAGATACTAAATTGTGAACGGATATTTATTATGTCAAACAGTTTTACTATGGCGAGGGATTATGTCAAAAAGAGAATCAGGAAACGTCTCATATCTTCTAAAAATTTTATTATTCACCATTTATTTTTCTATAAACGATACCAATATTGGAACTACAGCCATTTTATTCCTTTTTTAAATTTAAGACTTATGTCTAATTTTAAAAACAGCCAGAATGTTTTAGTCAAAAGAGTAAAAAATCATTCATAGTGCTGCTATACTGCCCTCTTGTGTTCAAAATCAGGTAGAACTATTGGATCAATATCCACACAGTAATACAGTAGGATTGGGGCCTTAAAAAGCGCTAACTTAAAAAGTGAAAGTAACGGACGTCCACACAAGACCAGGCTTGGGAGGGTTACTTTAAAAATGTATTCCGATACAGTTACAAATTATTTCATAAAAAAAGGGTCCCACTTTATATTAAGTGGCTTTAAGTACTATATACTTTTTCAAAAAGTAACTACAATCTGATTACTACTTGTTTTGATGTAACTCACTGTAAAAAATTACAGTTACTGGATTTTTGTATCCTGATTACATAATGCCGTTACATGTATTCTGTTGCTCCCACAAGACATTAGTCTGAATATTTTCCTGTATGAACAAAATTGAGTTTCCATTGTTCACACACAAACACACACAGAGTTCGATCGCGCCTCTCTCGTGACTGTGTGTGCGTGTCATGTGTTCTAGGCTGTGTGCGTGCACTTCTGAAGCTGCGCAGAAAATAATAAAATGCCATGCAGAGGACTAATGCAAAATGTGTGGGAAAATCCATTTGATTGTAGTTTAAGTGAGAAATAATTTCAGTGCTCTGGTCAACAGCTGTAGAGTGAAAACTGGTGAATGCAGAACAGCTTTCACAGAAAGAGAATGATGTGAGCACATACGATTGACAGTGAGTCCTGTATGTGGACAAAATAGCTCAATAAGAGTAACAAAATACATGTGAAACAAATCACATCGTAATGTTTTAAAGAAGAGTGGTTTGATTAAAGTGGTGTAAATATACCCGATCCGGCAAAGATGGCAGTATCGGAGCTGATAACGATCCTGAATATCGGATCGGCGCATCCCTAAATACTATAATGTAAACACAGTACAGATGTAGACCTTGATGTACACCTGACCTTTCAGAAGGTTGCTCATGCATACTTTGTGGTTAAAATGTGCCCTCGATCCGCACTTTTGCAGAGCCTTCACTGCTGCAAGCTCTTCAGCACACTTCTTTTTGACAGTCAAAGCGGGGGTTACGTTTTTGCACGTCATGTAGAATAACCCTAAAAGCACCAAGGTGGCGGTGCCACTGGCTAAATATATATATATATATATATATATATATATATATATATATATATATATAGGGCTGGGCGATATGGCCAAAAAAATTTTCACGATAATTTTTTTTATATCAGTCGATATCGATAATTATCACGATATATGTCAAATCTTTATTTCTTTCAAGTTTAAAGGCAGATTTTTGCTCCTAAGTGAAAGTTGTATTAACCAGAGTGTAAATTGTGGTTTTAAACTTCTCTTTATTGTCAGAACATATCATGACAAACACTTGCCAAACAGGTGAACGTTTCACAAATATGAGGTAGAACATTCAAACATTTTTTCCTTAAAATAAATATATGAATAGAAAAATATTTCTTCAGCACTGTTTGCAGTGCAGGCTGCAATATTAAAATTACATGTTTTATTTCAAAATGCATATTAAGTTGACAGTGAGTTGACAGTAAATATGCATCCTAACTCAAGCTAATACTAAGCTAATGTTAAATTTATGCTCATTAACAAAAACAGTAACATCTGGGGTTTTTTTAATATAACGACCACATTTTTATTTTGTAAAATGTAATATTCTGACTGAGTTGTATTAAAATTAACCATTGGTCATCCAGTCTCATGCATTTAGATGATGATAACCACAGATAAAACCAGGTAACGTTATAGCCTATAACTTAGCACCTCACTATCATGGCAAAATGTAACTTTATGGTTTCTGTGGTATTTGTATGAAAACAGTGGCCTAACAGTTAAATACATTATTAAATGCTGTACTTATAAGACATGTACTTAAAAAGAAATTTAATGAATTGTCTACATTAATGATATTATACAATTAAATATGTATATCCCATGCACATTTCAAGGTGCAGTTAATATTACTAGGCTAACCTTACAGTAAATCCATGGCTAAATGGATTCAGTATCAATTCAGATTCTGACTGGATCGTTGCACGCAGTGTTTCTCCTTTTTGTCAGCAGTGTTTTATCTGCCCTAAACTGGTTTAAACTTGACATTTGTGTTCTTCGCTGAACTCAAGCGCTTCTCGCTGGATGTCTTGAGCGAGACGATCAAAGCAATCGCGTCTACTCTAGCGAGCTCGCGCTGCACTCATTGCAGTTTCAGTGCAGTTTGGACTTTGACCCGAGCGGTTAAATGCTCCGTGTGGCGCGCGCGGTTCAAATGAGTTTAGTTCCGCTTTTGGGGCATAAACATTATCGAACATTTATCGACCTCTTGATATCATTTTATCGAGAAAAATTATATCGCGATAATAATCGTTATCGTTTTATCGCCCAGCCCTATATATATATATATATATATATAAATATAGCTGCGAGCAGCGATTGCCGGCCAAAGCCGGCGGTACCGCCATCCCGGTGCCTTTAGGTAACTAAAGGCACCGGGGTTGCGGTGCCACCGGCTTGGGCCCGCAATCGCTGCTCGCAGCTATATTTAGGGCCCAAGCCCTGAAAGGGCGAAGGCCCTATTGTTTTCCTTAGGATTATTATTATTATTATTATTATTATTATTATTTATACGACTATTTGGGCACTTTTGGGGCCCTTAACGTGCTCGAAAACTCTTGAAACTTTGCACACGGGTCAGAACCCGCCGCCATTAGGGCCGGGCTGAAGATGGTACCCGGGCGTGGCAGGGGGGCTCGACAGCGCCACCTGGAAAGGGGTCCGAACACTTGATCCATAAATCAAACACGCTTGTATGTACTAATATGAAACTCGGTACACATGTTGATCTCATCATTTCATATATACGTCGCACTTTTACTTTTTACCCCAGCCCAACAGGAAGTCGGTTATTTAAGGTTCTTTGTAAAACACTTGCAATGGAATTTTTAATACTCCTCCTAGAGCTCTTATCCAAATTCTACGAAACTCAGTCAGCGTGAAGTCAAGACATTGAGGATGAAAGTTTGCGAGGGGATTTTTGATATCTCGAACGGTTTGGCCGTGGCGAGGAAATGAAATCATGGCGAGAAACGTGAAACAGGAAGTGTGTCATAACTTCAGCATACATCAACCGATCTTGATGAAACTTCAGGAGTGCGTTCGCTGTAAGAGGACTATCACATGGATGTGACTATTGTGTGTCAAAGTTATAGCGCCACCAACTGGCAGCAGGAAGTGTGTCACTTTCAAAATGCTTTAAAATCACCCTCTTATTTTAACCCGATTTGCTTCAAACTTCATCTGTATAATGTAAACATACGGCAGATGAAGACCTGTGAATGGATTCTTGATATCATTGAAACTGTTGCCGTGGCGATGCATCAAACTTTACCATTCTTTTAGGATGCTTTTGAGACCCTTAGCATGCTTCAAATTGCATGAAACTCATCAGACACATCACATTTATTAGCCAGTAGACATGTGCAAAGTTTCAGAAACGGGCGTGGTGAGGGCTCAGTAGCGCCACCTTTTGACAAAAGTGGGGTTGTTAGTTTTATCTGCAGTTACAAAAATCAGTATGTATATTGTACTCCTCGAGCCGGACAACTTTCTAATTGACACTCATTAGCTAGGACCCACAGAGAGTAAGATATGTTTGTTTGAATCTGGTCATGCTCTGTTTGAGCCTTCATCTCTGTCTCTGTCTGTGTGTTTGCCTGTCTGTGAGTGTGCATGTCTGTGTGTGTGTGCAGGGGGAGGGAGATTAACTATTTCACTGCTGTGTGTGAAGCCTGCATAAAAGAAAATAAATGCCTTAAGCCTGGTATTTTTAAATAAGTTTTTTTTATAAGTAATGGCATATAACCAGTTTAATTGTGCTGCATTGACAATAGTTTTATATAATTAGTTTATTAATTAAATTAACTTGGTCCATAAACTTGGTCTGAAAATTTGGTCCATAAATCAAACACACTTGCATGTAATAATATTAAACTCGGTACACATATAGATATCATTAGCCCAAACAACTTTAAGCCAGCCCAACAGGAAAGTCGGTTATTTTGGTCTGTATGTGAATGTTTTGCAAAAGCAGCCTTTACATTTTTATTACCCCCTCTTAAGTGTTTTTTTAATTATTCCCACCAAACTTCTTCAAAATTATGAAAATACATTAAAGATACTAAATTGTGAACGGATATTTATTATGTCAAACAGTTTTGCTATGGCGAGGGATTATGTCAAAAAGAGAATCAGGAAACGTCTCATATCTTCTAAAAATTTTATTATTCACCATTTATTTTTCTATAAGACTATACCAATATTGGAACTACAGCCATTTTATTCCTTTTTTAAATTTAAGACTTATGTCTAATTTTAAAAACAGCCAGAATGTTTTAGTCAAAAGAGTAAAAAATCATTCATAGTGCTGCTATACTGCCCTCTTGTGTTCAAAATCAGGTAGAACTATTGGATCAATATCCACACAGTAATACAGTAGCAGGGTATCCGCGGGGTTTTAAAAAGTATTAAAAAGTGATAAATCAAAATTGTCAAATTTAAGGCCATTAAAAGTGTTAAATGTAGTCTGAGAGGTATTATTTTTTAAAAATTAGGTATTATTTTTTTCAGACTATCAGGTGTCCTATTCTGCGTTTGCGTTAGTCCGTTTAAATATGGGCTTTAGCTTATCTGGGCACAATCAAAGATCGTTTGTCTCTGTCTATGTTTGATGCTGACGCCATATTCAATGGTCGATCGACATCATCTGTGAACATGTGATCACCCGGATTTAGACCTATATTGTATTTACATAAAGCGTTCACAGGCAAATTTGCTTTATGTTTTGGTCTATATTGCTTTTATTTCCCCGGTGTCGAAATCAGGCAAACATAAATGTCAGGCAACACGATTCCTGGCTGCATGTCAATATCCACGGATCACTGGATCTTTAGTAAGTTGTAAGGAAGACTATATTGAATCCAACATTTAGTTTAAATTGATAAAATTATTCGTTTAGTTGCATTTTCGCAGTTTCCCCTATTAAATCCTGTCACGCAGCAGATCTTTTGCCATTTTTATATGTCATAAATGTCAAAATCTGTGTAAATAATAGAAAGGTTGCTGCTGACTAACACTTAATTCAGTCTCATGATGGTTTTAAAAAAATTCTGAAGGTAGTAAAAAAGGTATTAAAAAGTAGTAAATTTAACTTAAGGAATACTGTATATACCCTGAGTAGGATTGGGGCCTTAAAATGTGCTAACTTAAAAAGTGAAAGTAATGGACGTCCACACAAGACCAGGCTTGGGAGGGTTACTTTAAAAATGTATTCCGATACAGTTACAAATTATTTCATAAAAAAAGGGTCCCACTTTATATTAAGTGGCTTTAAGTACTATATACTTTTTCAAAAAGTAACTACAATCTGATTACTACTTTTTTTTGATGTAACTCACTGTAACAAATTACAGTTACTGGATTTTTGTATCCTGATTACATAATGCCGTTACATGTATTCTGTTGCTCCCACAAGACATTAGTCTGAATATTTTCCTGTATGAACAAAATTGAGTTTCCATTGTTCACACACAAACACACACAGAGTTCGATCGCGCCTCTCTCGTGACTGAGTGTGTGTGCGTGTCATGTGTTCTAAGCTGTGTGCGTGCACTTCTGAAGCTGCGCAGAAAATAATAAAATGCCATGCAGAGGACTAATGCAAAATGTGTGGGAAAATCCATTTGATTGTAGTTTAAGTGAGAAATAATTTCAGTGCTCTGGTCAACAGCTGTAGAGTGAAAACTGGTGAATGCAGTACAGCTTTCACAGAAAGAGAATGATGTGAGCACGTACGATTGGCAGTGAGTCCTGTATGTGGACAAAATAGCTCAATAAGAGTAACAAAATACATGTGAAACAAATCACATCGTAATGTTTTAAAGAAGAGTGGTTTGATTAAAGTGGTGTAAATATACCCGATCCGGCAAAGATGGCAGTATCGGAGCTGATAACGATCCTGAGTATCGGATCGGCGCATCCCTAAATACTATAATGTAAACACAGTACAGATGTAGACCTTGATGTACACCTGACCTTTCAGAAGGTTGCTCATGCATACTTTGTGGTTAAAATGTGCCCTCGATACGCACTTTTGCAGAGCCTTCACTGCTGCAAGCTCTTCAGCACACTTCTTTTTGACAGTCAAAGCGGGGGTTACGTTTTTGCACGTCATGTAGAATAACCCTAAAAGCACCAAGGTGGCGGTGCCACTGGCTAAATATATATATATATATATATATATATATATATATATATATATATATATATATAGATATATATAGCTGCGAGCAGCGATTGCGGGCCAAAGCCGGCGGTACCGCCATCCCGGTGCCTTTAGGTAACTAAAGGCACCGGGGTTGCGGTGCCACCGGCTTGGGCCCGCAATCGCTGCTCGCAGCTATATATATTTATTATTATTATTATTATTTATACGACTATTTGGGCACTTTTGGGACCCTTAACGTGCTCGAAAACTCTTGAAACTTTGCACACGGGTCAGAACCCGCCGCCATTAGGGCCGGGCTGAAGATGGTACCCGGGCGTGGCAGGGGGGCTCGACAGCGCCACCTGGAATGGGGTCCGAACACTTGGTCCATAAATCAAACACGCTTGTATGTACTAATATGAAACTCGGTACACATGTTGATCTCATCATTTCATATATACGTCGCACTTTTACTTTTTACCCCAGCCCAACAGGAAGTCGGTTATTTAAGGTTTTTTGTAAAACACTTGCAATGGAATTTTTAATACTCCTCCTAGAGCTCTTATCCGAATTCAACGAAACTCGGTCAGCGTGAAGTCAAGACATTGAGGATGAAAGTTTGCGAGGGGATTTTTGATATCTCGAACGGTTTGGCCGTGGCGAGGAAATGAAATTATGGCGAGAAACGTGAAACAGGAAGTGTGTCATAACTTCAGCATACATCTACCGATCTTGATGAAACTTCAGGAGTGTGTTCGCTGTAAGAGGACGATCACATGGATGTGACTATTGTGTGTCAAAGTTATAGCGCCACCAACTGGCAGCAGGAAGTGTGTCACTTTCAAAATGCTTTAAAATCACCCTCTTATTTTAACCCGATTTGCTTCAAACTTCATCTGTATAATGTAAACATACGGCAGATGTAGACCTGTGAATGGATTCTTGATATCTTTGAAACTGTTGCCGTGGCGACGCATCAAACTTTACCATTCTTTTAGGATGCTTTTGAGACCCTTAGCATGCTTCAAATTGCATGAAACTCATCAGATACATCACATTTATTAGCCAGTAGACATGTGCAAAGTTTCAGAAACGGGCGTGGTGAGGGCTCAGTAGCGCCACCTTTTGACAAAAGTGGGGTTGTTAGTTTTATCTACAGTAACAAAAATCGGTATGTATATTGTACTCCTCGAGCCGGACAACTTTCTAATTCACACTCAATAGCTAGGACCCACAGAAAGTCAGATATTTTTGTTTGAATGTAGTCATACTCCCTCTGAGCCTATGTCTGAGCCTTTGCCTGTGTGTGTGTGTGTGTGTGTGTGTGTGTGTGTGTGTGTGTGTGTGTGTGTTTGTGTTTGCAGGGGGAGGGGGTTAACCATTTCACTGCTGTGTGTCTGGCCAGCATAAAGAAAATACATTTCTTAAGCCTGGGATTTTTTAAATAAGTTTTTATTTTAATTTTTTATAAGTAAAGGCATATAGCCAGTTTAATTGTAGTGCATTGACAATAGTTTTATATAATTAGTTCATTAATTAAATTAACTTGGTCCATAAACTTGGTCTGAAAATTGGGTCCATAAATCAAACACACTTGCATATAATAATATTAAACTCGGTACACTCTCATTAGCCCAAACAACTTTAAGCCAGCCCAACAGGAAGTCGGTTGTTTCGGTCTGTATGTGAATGTTTTGCAAAACCAGCCTTTACATTTTTATTCCCCCCCTCTTAAGTAATTTTTAATTATTCCCACCAAACTTCTTCAAAATTATGAAAATATATTAAAGATACTAAATTGTGAACGGATATCGAATGGCGAGGGATTATGTCAAAAAAAGAATCAGGAAACGTCTCATATCTTCTAAAAATTTTATTATTCACCATTTATTTTCTATAAGACCAGTGTTGGGGGTAACGAGTTACAAAGTAACGAATTACAGTAACGATATTACTTTTTTGGGTAAGTAAAGTAACGCATTACACTGAAAATATTGGTAACTACACTACTTTACTATACTAAAGGAACGCGCTTTCCTGCGTTACCCAAGCCGTGTTTGCCTGTGTGGAGAGTTCCACCTAGTGGTGCGTGCGCGCCGTTGCCATAGAGACCGATTTGAGTGAAGGAGAGAGGGAAGTGGAGAGAGAGAGACGGGTTTCGGCAAATGGCAATATTCACATTACTTTCAGTTTATTGCTTGAAAGCACAAAAATATTTGAGTGAAATGTAGGCTATAGTAAACCCTAAGATTATTATTTGTGACATTAGAACAAAATATGTGGATATAAAAACATGTATATATAGGCTAAAGAACTAAATGAACGATCTCTATTTTCTAATTTCACTAAACATTTCATTAAGTTTCGTGGACATTTTATCAAACATGGATCTTAGGCTCATTTTGTAAACATAAATAACTGATTTAGATGCGCAAACTGGGTGCCGTTGCGGAGATGTAGGCTACATGTTCGGTGCAGGTTCGGCTTCTTGTCGTTCATCCTCGGATGCGGCATCGTGTGCGCTGTTTGCCGCGCGCACCTTTCCGCTCGTTCGGACGCGTCAAGTAAAAACAAGGCTCGAAAGTCTTGGATAACACAAAACGAAATGAACAGGATTGTTGCAGGGTTTATTGTAGAAGACATGCTTCCCCTGTCGAACATTAATCCCCCAGGTTTAGAAAAATACATTTTAAATTAGGATTAAGAATTTTATGGGATAAAGTGACCTTTATTTTATTATTTTTCATTGACATCTTTTATTTTTTTTAAATTATTATTATTACCATGAGTCGAATAAAAAGCTGGTTTTGTTCTCAGGAGAAGAGTTTTATTCTCCCAGCCTGTTTTGAAACTTCTGTGTTAAACACCATTTTAAAATTTTGAATTTTGAACCCCATTTTGTTTGTGAATTTTAAAGTGCGGCATATTTATTTGTGCAGACAGGGATATTGTTCTTTCATGTCATTTTGTATACATTTTTACAATAAAGTGATGATAGGGCAAAAACTGATATGATGTTTGTCCATGTAGGCTACACGGTAAATTAAGAAACGGGAAAGTAAAGTAATAAGTAGTGAAGTTACTTTTCCAATGCAGTAACTAGTAAAGTAATCACATTACAATTTACAGAAGTAACTAGTAACTAGTAACTAATTGCTTTTTTTGAGTAACTACACTGTATAAGACTATACCAATATTGGAACTATAGCCATTTTATTCATTTTTTTAAATTTAAGAATTATGTTTAAGTTTAAAAACAGACAGAATGGTTTAGTCAAAAGAGAAAAAAATCATTCATAGTGCTATACTGCCCTCTTGTGTTCAAATTAGAACTATTGGATCAATATCCACACATTGATTAGGTAATACAGTAGGATTGGGGCCTTAAAAATCGCTAACTTAAAAAGTGAAAGTAACGGACGTGCACACAAGAACAGGCTTGGGAGGGTTACTTTAAAAATGTATTCCGATACAGTTACAAATTATTTCATAAAAAAGGGTCCCACTTTATATTAAGTGGCTTTAAGTACTTTTTCAAAAAGTAACTACAATCTGATTACTACTTTTTTTGATGTAACTCACTGGATTTTTGTATCCTGATTACATAATGCCGTTACATGTATTCTGTTGCTCCCACAAGACATTAGTCTGAATATTTTCCTGTATGAACAAAATGGAGTTTCCATTGTTCGCACACAAACACACACAGAGTTCGATCGCGCCTCTCTCGTGACTGTGTGTGCGTGTCATGTGTTCTAGGCTGTGTGCATGCACTTCTGAAGCTGCTCAGAAAATAATAAAATGCCATGCGGAGGACTAACGCAAAATGTGTGAGAAAATCCATTTGATTGTAGTTTAAGTGAGAAATAATTTCAGTGCTCTGGTCAACAGCTGTAGAGTGAAAACTGGTGAGTGCAGTATACAGCTTTCACAGAAAGAGAATGATGTGAGCACGTACGATTGGCAGTGAGTCCTGTGTGTGGACAAAATAGCTCAATAAGAGTAATAAAATACATGTGAAAAAAATCACATCATAATGTTTTAAAGAAGAGTGGTTTGATTAAAGGACAAGTTCGGTATTTTACAATTAAAGCCCTGTTTTAAGATCATCCCTGATGAAATAGAATAGTTAAGATTGTTTTTGAGACAAATGCTCCTGTCACGAGAATTTTAGGTTTCTGTGTTAGCACCCCCCCCCACCTTTATAATGAAACCATAGGTGCACTCGAACAATCATTCATAAAAACGCATAAAACTTTAGTTTACAAAGACGTGAAACTCACCGAGTGGTCTGGGGTGTTCACTGATATGCTCACACAAAAATCGCTGCAAAAGATGCTTTTCCAACAGGTTTTATCATCGTTTTTGTCCAAGTCTATTTTCTTCCTGTTTTTGGTTGAAGTCCACATTAGTCAATTGTCGAGTTTGCGTGCGCGATCCTTAGTTATCTAGTTACCAATGATCGCGCACGTGAACTCGACAATTGACTAATATGGACTTCAACCGAAAACAGGAAGAAAATGGACTTGGACAAAAACTACGATAAAACCTGTTGGAAAAGCATCTTTTGCAGCGATTTTTGTGTGAGCATATCAGTGAACACCCGGTGAGTTTCACGTCTTTGTAAACTAAAGTTGTATGCGTTTTTATGAATGATTGTTCGAGTGCACCTATGCTTTCATTATAAAGGTGGGGGGGTGCTAACACAGAAACCTAAAATTCTCGTGACAGGAGCATTTGTCTCAAAAACAACCTTAACTATTCTATTTCATCAGGGATGATCTTAAAACAGGGTTTTAATTGTAAAATACCGAACTTGTCCTTTAAAGTGATGTAAATATACCCGATCCGGCAAAGATGGCAGTATCGGAGCTGATACCGATCCTGAGTATCGGATCGGCGCATCCCTAAATACTATAATGTAAACACAGTACAGATGTAGACCTGGATGTACACCTGACCTTTCAGAAGGTTGCTCACGCATACTTTGTGGTTAAAATGTGCCCTCAATGTGCACTTTTGCAGAGCCTTCACTGATGCAAGCTCTTCAGCACACTTCTTTTTGACAGTCAAAGCGGGGGTTATGTTTTTGCACGTCATGTAGAATAACCCTAAAAGCACCAAGGTGGCGGTGCCACCGGCTTTATATATATATATATATATATATATATATATATATATATATATATATATATAAATATAGCTGCGAGCAGCGATTGCGGGCCAAAGCCGGCGGTACCGCCATCCCGGTGCCTTTAGGTAACTAAAGGCACCGGGGTTGCGGTGCCACCGGCTTGGGCCCGCAATCGCTGCTCGCAGCTATATTTATATATATATATATATATATATATATATTTAGGGCCCAAGCCCTGAAAGGGCGAAGGCCCTATTGTTTTCCTTAGGATTATTTATTTATTTATTTTTTTTTTTTTTTTTTTTTTTTTTTTCTAACGACTATCCGGGCACTTTTGGGGCCCTTAACATGCTCAAAAACTCTTGAAACTTTGCACACGGGTCAGAACCCGCGGCCATCAGAGCCGGGCTGAAGCTGGTACCCGGGCGTGGCAGGGCGGCTCGTCAGCGCCCCCTGGAACAGGGTCTGAACACTTTGTCCATAAATCAAACACGCTTGCATGTAATAATATGAAACTCGGTACACATGTCGATCTCATCGTTTCATATATTCATCACACTTTTACTTTTTACCCCAGCCCAACAGGAAGTCAGATATTTACGGGTTTTTTTAAAATGCTTGCAATGGAATTTAATGTACTCCTCCTAGAGCATTCATCCGCATGGAACGAAACTCGGTCAGCCTGAAGGCAAGACATAGACGATCAAAAATTGCGAGGGGATTTTTGATATCTCGAACGGTTTGGCTGTGGCGAGGAAACAAAATTATGGTGAGAAACGTGAAACAGGAAGTGTGTCCTAACTTCAGCATACATTAACTGATCTTGATGAAACTTCAGGAGTGTGTTCGCCGTAAGAGGACGATCACATGGATGTGACTATTGTGTGTCAAAGTTATAGCGCCACCAACTGGCAGCAGGAAGTGTGTCACTTTCAAAATGCTTTGAAATCACCCTCTTATTTTAACCCGATTTGCTTCAAACTTCATCTGTATAATGTAAATATACGGCAGATGTAGACCTGTGAATGGATTCTTAATATCTTTGAAACTGTTGCCGTGGTGACGCATCAAACTTTACCATTCTTTTAGGATGCTTTTGAGACCCTTAGCATGCTTCAAATTGCATGAAACTCCTCAGACACATCACATTTATTAGCCAGTAGACATGTGCAAAGTTTCAGAAACGGGCGTGGTGAGGGCTCAGTAGCGCCACCTTTTGACAAAAGTTGGGTTGTTAGTTTTATCTACAGTTACAAAAATCAGTATGTATATTGTACTCCTCAAGCCGGACAACTTTCTAATTGACACTCTTTAACTAGGACCCACAGAAAGTAAGATATGTTTGTTTGAATCTGGTCATGCTCCCTTTGAGCCTACATCTCTGTCTCTCTCTGTGTGTGTGTTAGTAGGGGGAGGGGCTTAACTTAACCATTTCAGTGCTGTGTGTTTTTTTCTGCTGTGTAATTTCTTAATACATTTCTTAAGCCTGGTATGTTTTAAATAAGTTTTTATTTTAATTTTTATAAGTGAATGCATAATATAACCAGTTAAATTGTAGTGCATTGACAATAGTTTTATATAATTAGTTTATTAATTAAATTAACTTGGTCCATAAACTTGGTCCAGCTGCGAGACTGACAGGTCTGACTGTCTGACACTGGCCAATCGGAATCAAGAGCGGAGAAGCGGCCGCTCCCATAGGCAGTATAGTATCTCCCCGCCCTGTGGAGGCATTCCGCAGGTCTCGTGAAGTTTCTCGCCGGTTTCGTCTCTGAGACCCCTACACCTGGTATTAAAATGCGATCTGTATCCAGATAAGTTATCCGGATAATAAAAAAGAAATATCAATGCAAGGTATTACGTTGTGATCGGATTGTGATCGATTTGCCTGACCATCTGGAGGTAGTCTGGCTCGCATTGTGTTCGGATCTTTACGTGTAAACGCAATCTGGTTGTTGATATCACGTATATTTTACTCCTCCCAAAAATGCTAAAAAATAAACGAGTGAGAGCGTTTACACTATAGTCAGACATGTCGGCGCTACTGCGACACGCATCACCACCGCAGATAAGCAGCAGCTGAGCGTTAAACCAACGTGCAAACATCGCAAATAAAAGTGAAAGTAAGTCAGAGACGCTTAATCATCTACACAATCATCTTCAAGTAAAGAAAGAAATGATCTCTTGACTCTTACCAGGGCTGTTGCCACTCTCTCTTATTGATGTCTATTGATGAAATTAGCTGATGATCAATAAAATGCATGCTAATATCTGTAATAAACAACCGACAAAATTACTGTATGATGGTGTAAATAAAGAATCAGTCCAGCATCGCCATGTCAGTGTGTATTGATTCATCATTGTCTCTTCATAGTTTGCAAGAGACATTTAATAAACTGAGCGTATTTGATAAACTGAGCGTAGCCTATTCATCTGTCAATATAACCTCATTCTTTTTAATGATCAGAAGAACGCGTATCGACTACCGTTACAGTACAATATGTCCTAACTACACACGACGCCGCGACACGCGATAAAAGGTATCTTTTCCATGTAAATCAGAGTTTTTGTCCTAACCAGACGCGACGGCGACATGCGAAGTTTTTTCTAATTTAGAAACGGTTCCTATTTCTGCGATGTCGCGGCTGACAGAATGAAGAAATTACACTGGTTATGAGTACACATTATTTATTTTTAGTTAAAAATAGGTCACTGTGCCACAAGCCATAACGGATAATTTACCTCAGATTTTGAAAGCATGTAATATTATAGTGTTCAAAATGAATTCTATGCAAACATACGACTGTATTTCATAACAACGACAATAACTTGAGGCAGATGCCACCAAATGTGTTAAAATAAATGAATTATTTGCTGGACTTAAGTGAAAAGGATAGCCATTTAACACCAGAACTCCCAAGGCGGTCATTTGACCGTTTTTAAAATTTACAGTGTAATAACTTATTTGTTAAAATAAAATCAATGTGGCTGTAGGACTCTGACTTTTCCTAAATATGTGTATATTTTATTCTGGCACTGTTATTTTATTACAACCACAAAACACAAAACAGTTGCGTCCTATTTCTACCTAGAATGGCCATGGCGGTCATTTTGACCGCACACATTATAAATATCATAAGTCCGCTATATTTCCCGCGATCAACACGCACATATTGTAGAAGTGCACAAATGAGCAAGTTTCGCGTCCATCACGCAACTGGCAAGCGAATTTCGCTCCGACAACATGAAATCAAAAGCCACTCAACTGGTGCGAGAGGCGGTCCGGGACGAAGATGATGAAGGCAGTGCCAAGTAAGGAGAAACTGCAAAAATTAAATCAAGGAGTCATGTGCCAAATGTCACAAAGTAGTGTGAGGGACTGAAGCTGCACGCGAAGCGGTGTTTTCCTATGTGTGTGTGCGTAACGTCAGTGAATGAATATTGGGGTTTCCACCGTTCAAATGAGCCCACATCTTTATTATCATCTATCTTAACATTGTATATCTATTTATTTTTAGATTTCACATTGATTGTATTTGTATAACAGGGCTGTAGGCTACTGTATGAAGCTTTGACGTTTCCTCGATTTTTTGCATGTCTATTCACGTGGAGAGTGCGGTGAAAAAATATTTTTGACGCAAAACTTTCCTCGGCAGCACCTGTCGGGAAATATTTTTGTATTGGCTTTATAATATGATATAATATTTTGCTTGTTTTAAGGGCGATGGCATTATAACATGACAACAGGAATTATAAGTGTCACTGGAAAACTTAAAGAGAAAGGTTCAAATGCAGATATGACATGACGAAAATGACGTTCAGTACAGCCAAATGAACGTTAAAGTTTGAACGGTCAGAATGACCGCTATGGTCGTTGTAGTAGTTATGGAATTCCGGTAGTTCTAGTGTTAATGACCATAGCACATAGTTGATGTGAAAAAAGGAGTATTTTGCATATAAATATGCACATAAATACATATTTTTTCAATTTGTCTCCCTGAAAGTGCCTGGCAGAAGCCTATACTGTCTGTGTCATAAATGTGAACATAATATTATCTACTGTCTGTGTCATAAATGTGAACATAATATTGTAACAGAATATTCTTATGCTATATTATATAAACTATATTTCATGAGGTGAAACATCACTGCCAGGAGCTACAGAATATATATTTCTGTAGGTCCTCACCGTGATGTTGCACTTCATGAAATATATGTAGCCTAAGAATATTCTATTAAAATATTAAGTGGCACATAAATTCAGACCAGTTATTTACAATAAAGCCTTATAAAATCATTTCCATTCCCTTTGTTTATTATTTTAATAGTTTTTTCTTGGTTTTGATAGTAAATAAAATCTAATCAGTAATTTTACATGCAGATTAATGCACGTATAGATTAATGCACGTGTGTGTGTGTTTGCATAGTGGGCCGGTCTGGATGAAGTGTCCAGGGCTGATTTTTTGTCCCAGTCCAGTCCTGAATGGCAATATTCACATTACTTTCAGTTTATTGCTCGAAAGTACAAAAATATTTGAGTGAAATGTAGGCTATAGTAAACCCTAAGATTATTATTTGTGACATTAGAACAAAATATGTGGATATAAAAACATGTATATAGGCTAAAGAACTAAATGAACGATCTCTATTTTCTAATTTCACGACGTCCACACAAGACCAGGCTTGGGAGGGTTACTTTAAAAAATGTATTCCGATACAGTTACAAATTATTTCATAAAAAAGGGTCCCACTTTATATTAATTGGCTTTAAGTACTTTATACTTTTTCAAAAAGTAACTACAATCTGATTACTTTTTTTGATGTAACTCACTGTAATAATATACAGTTACTGGATTTTTGTTTCCTGATTACATAATGCTGTTACATGTATTCTGTTGCTCCCACAAGACATTAGTCTGAATATTTTCCTGTATGAACAAAATGGAGTTTCCATTGTTCACACACAAACACACACAGAGTTCGATCGCGCCTCTCTCGTGACTGTGTGTGCGTGTCATGTGTTCTAGGCTGTGTGCATGCTTCTGAAGCTGCTCAGAAAATAATAAAATGCCATGCAGAGGACTAATGCAAAATGTGTGGGAAAATCCATTTGATTGTAGTTTAAGTGAGAAATAATTTCAGTGCTCTGGTCAATAGCTGTAGAGTGAAAACTGGTGAATGCAGTATACAGCTTTCACAGAAAGAGAATGATGTGAGCACGTACGATTGGCAGTGAATCTTTTATGCGGACAAAATAGCTCAATAAGAGTAACAAAATACATGTGGAAAAAATCACATCGTAATGTTTTAAAGAAGAGTGGTTTGATTAAAGTGGTGTAAATATACCCGATCCGGCAAAGATGGCAGTATCGGAGCTGATAACGATCCTGAGTATCGGATCGGCGCATCCCTACATACTATAATGTAAACACAGTACAGATGTAGACCTTGATGTACACCTGACCTTTCAGAAGGTTGCTCATGCATACTTTGTGGTTAAAATGTGCCCTCGATCCGCACTTTTGCAGAGCCTTCACTGATGCAAGCTCTTCAGCACACTTCTTTTTGACAGTCAAAGCGGGGGTTACGTTTTTGCACGTCATGTAGAATAACCGTAAAAGCACCAAGGGTGCGGTGCCACCGGCTTTATATATATATATATATATATATATATATATATATATATATATATAAATATAGCTGCGAGCAGCGATTGCGGGCCAAAGCCGGCGGTACCGCCATCCCGGTGCCTTTAGGTAACTAAAGGCACCGGGGTTGCGGTGCCACCGGCTTGGGCCCGCAATCGCTGCTCGCAGCTATATTTATTATTATTATTATTATTATTATTATTATTTATACGACTATTTGGGCACTTTTGGGGCCCTTAACGTGCTCGAAAACTCTTGAAACTTTGCACACGGGTCAGAACCCGCTGCCATTAGGGCCGGGCTGAAGATGGTACCCGGGCGTGGCAGGAGGGCTCGACAGCGCCACCTGGAAAGGGGTCCGAACACTTGGTCCATAAATCAAACACGCTTGTATGTACTAATATGAAACTCGGTACACATGTTGATCTCATCATTTCATATATACGTCGCACTTTTACTTTTTACCCCAGCCCAACAGGAAGTTGGTTATTTAAGGTTCTTTGTAAAACACTTGCAATGGAATTTTTAATACTCCTCCTAGAGCTCTTATCCAAATTCTACGAAACTCAGTCAGCGTGAAGTCAAGACATTGAGGATGAAAGTTTGCGAGGGGATTTTTGATATCTCGAACGGTTTGGCCGTGGCGAGGAAATGAAATCATGGCAAAAAATGTGAAACAGGAAGTGTGTCATAACTTCAGCATACATCAACCGATCGTGATGAAACTTCAGGAGTGTGTTCGCTGTAAGAGGACGATCACATGGATGTGACTATTGTGTGTCAAAGTTATAGCGCCACCAACTGGCAGCAGAAAGTGTGTCATTTTCAAAATGCTTTGAAATCACCCTCTTATTTTAATCCAATTTGCTTCAAACTTCATCTGTATAATGTAAACATACGGCAGATGTAGACCTGTGAATGGATTCTTGATATCTTTGAAACTGTTGCCGTGGCGACGCATCAAACTTTCCAATTCTTTTAGGATGCTTTTGAGACCCTTAGCATGCTTCAAATTGCATGAAACTCATCAGACACATCACATTTAATAGCCAGTAGACATGTGCAAAGTTTCAGAAACGGGCGTGGTGAGGGCTCAGTAGCGCCACCTTTTGACAAAAGTGGGGTTGTTAGTTTTATCTACAGTTACAAAAATCAGTATGTATATTGTACTCCTCAAGCCGGACAACATTCTAATTCAGACTCAATAGCTAGGACCCACAGAAAGTCAGATATTTTAGTTTGAATGTAGTCATACTCCCTCTGAGCATATGTCTGAGCCTTTGCCTGTCTCTCTCTCTCTCTCTGTGTGTGTGTGTGTGTGTGTGTGTGTGTTAGCAGGGGGAGGGGGCTTAATTAACCATTTAACTGCTGTGTGTCTGGCCAGCATAAATAAAATACATTTCTTAAGCCTGGGATTTTTTAAATAAGTTTTTATTTTATTTTTTTATAAGTGAAGGCAAATAGCCAGTTTAATTGTAGTGCATTGACAATAGTTTTATATAATTAGTTCATTAATTAAATTAACTTGGTCCATTAACTTGGTCTGAAAATTGGGTCCATAAATCAAACACACTTGCATATAATAATATTAAACTCGGTACACTTATAGATCTCATTAGCCCAAGCAACTTTAAGCCAGCAAAACAGGAAGTCGGTTGTTTCAGTCTGTATGTGAATGTTTTGCAAAACCAGCCTTTACATTTTTATTTCCTCCCTCTTAAGTAATTTTTAATTATTCCCACACCAAACTTCTTCAAAATTATGAAAATATATTAAAGATACTAAGGCATGTACTGGCCATCGGGACTACCGGGAGATTCCTGGTGGGCCGCGGTCTGCTTGGGCCGGTGGCCCGGCGCGTTATGTATTTTGTTTTTAAATCATTATTAATTGTAAATATATTCTATCGTAAGTATATTGATAAATTGTCCAATTCCGGACTTATGCGTCTCTCTCATGAAGCCGCATGAAGCTGACGCGAGCTGCGAGACTGACAGGTCTGACTGTCTGACACTGGCCAATCGGAATCAAGTTCAGATTCTAGACTTGAGAAGCGGCCGCTTACACCGTGTCCTAACTACACACGACGCCGCGACACGCGATAAAAGGTATCTTTTCCATGTTAATAAATCAGAGTTTTTGTCCTAACCATACGCGACGGCGACATGCGAAGTTTCTAATTTAGAAACGGTTCCTATTTCTGCGACGTCGCGGCTGACAGAATGAAGAAATTACACTGGTTATGAGTACACATTATTTATTTTTAGTTAAAAATAGGTCACTGTGCCACAAGCCATAACGGATAATTTACCTCAGATTTTGAAAGCATTATAGTGTTCAAAATGAATTATGCAAACATACATACGACTGTACTTCATAACAACGACAATAACTGGCAGATGCCACCAAATGTGTTAAAATAAATGAATTATTTGCTGGACTTAAGTGAAAAGGAAAGCCATTTAATGACCATAGCACATAGTTGACGTGAAAAAAGGAGTATTTTGCATATAAATATGCACATATAGACTATACATATTTTTTCGATTTGTATCCCTGAAAGTGCCTGGCAGAAGCCTACTGTCTGTGTCATAAATGTGAACATAATATTATCTACTGTCTGTGTCATAAATATGAACATAAACTATATTTCATGAGGTGAAACATCACTGCCAGGAGCTACAGAATAGGGGAGCGCGGGGATAAATGTAGGCCTAACGCGGGGTTAAATGTAACACGGACATTTTACATAGTTTGTCAGTATCTAGCCGGCTGTCTTTCCGCTCTTTTTCTCTTGCTGCCAGAAGACGGTCTCCCGCGAATTTGCGGAACGTTTTGATTATATTTCGTGAAGATAATGGACAAAGAGTGTTTTGACATCATGAAAGTAAATTTTTTCATCGTAGATTTTTTTCTGTTTCCGGATGTATACGCGTCCAAATCTAACTTTATATTGCCTTAATCACTGTCTTGTTGGCTCAAACACAGCACCGTTTTGAAACATGTCAGTAATTCCTAGCGACTGTTAGCTAGGTTTAAAATATGTAATACACAGCGGGGTTAGTTGTAACACAGTGTTCCAACTGCTGCCACAATGATAATCAAATGAATACGGAGCCACACAACTTTTCAGGTTTGAGTATACATTTAACTTTGTTGGACTTTCACAAACAATGTTGTAATTTAAAATGTTTAAAATTTAGTGCACTATGAATGATAGCTTATTTATTTATTAAAAATATGGCCTGTTTTTAATGTAATAAACCATTTAATATTTTATTCTAAGCTCATTTGTATTATTATTAATGTTATTATTATTAATAATAATAATTGTACATGCAGCTGTCACACAAATCTAATTTAATTGCAATTACAATATTTATATGTTTATTTTATTTTATTTATTATTATTTATTGCAAAACCGTGCAGCCCTTTTCTACGTCTCTAGCTATGATATTGATCCATAACAAAAGGATGATTGGATGAGGAATTAAAAATGTTATTATTCACCATTTATTTTCTATAAGACCAGTGTTGGGGGTAACGAGTTACAAACGAGTTCGGGTAAGTAAAGTAACGCATTACACTAAAAATATTGGTAACTACACTACTTTACTATACTAAAGGAATGCGCTTTCCTGCGTTACCCAAGCCGTGTTTGCCTGTGTGGAGAGTTCCGTCTAGTGGTGCGTGCGCGCCGTTGCCATAGAGACCGATTTGAGTGAAGGAGAGAGGGAAGTGGAGAGAGAGAGACGGGTTTCAACAAATGGCAATATTCACATTACTTTCAGTTTATTGCTCGAAAGCACAAAAATATTTGAGTGAAATGTAGGCTATAGTAAATCCTAAGATTATTATTTGTGACATTCGAACAAAATATGTGGATATAAAAACATGTATATAGGCTAGGCTAAAGAACTAAATGAACGATCTCTATTTTCTAATTTCACTAAACATTTCATTAAGTTTCGTGGACATTTTATAAAACATGGATCTTAGGCTCATTTTGTAAACATAAATAACTGATTTAGATGCGCAAACTGGGTGCCGTTGCGGAGATGTAGGCTCCATGTTCGGTGCAGGTTCGGCTTCTTGTCGTTCATCCTCGGATGCGGCATCGCGTGCGCTGTTTGCCGCGCGCACCTTTCCGCTCGTTCGGACGCGTCAAGTAAAAACAAGGCTCGAAAGTCTTGGAAAACGAAATGAACAGGATTGTTGCAGGGTTCATTGTAGAAGACATGCTTCCCCTGTCGACCATTAATTCCCCAGGTTTAGAAAAATACATTTTAAATTAGGATTAAGAATTTTATGGGATAAAGTGACCTTTATTTTATTATTTTTCATTGACATCTTTTATTTTTTTTAATTATTAGTATTACCATGAGCCGAATAAAAAGCTGGTTTTGTTCTCAGGAGAAGAGTTTTATTCTCCCAGCCTGTTTTGAAACTTCTGTGATAAACACCATTTTAAAATTTTGAATTTTGAACCCCATTTTGTTTGTGAATTTTACAGTGCGGCATATTTATTTGTGCAGACAGGGATATTGTTCTTTCATGTCATTTTGTATACATTTTTACAATAAAGTGATGATAGGGCAAAAACTGATATGATGTTTGTCCATGTAGGCTACACGGTAAATTAAGAAACAGGAAAGTAAAGTAATAAGTAGTGAAGTTATTTTTCCAACGCAGTAACTAGTAAAGTAATCTCATTACAATTTACAGAAGTAACTAGTAACTAATTACTTTTTTGAGTAACTACCCCAACACCGTATAAGACTATACCAATATTGGAACTATAACCATTTTATTCCTTTTTTTAATTTAAGAATTATGTTTAAGTTTAAAAACAGACAGAATGGTTTAGTCAAAAAAGAAAAAAATCATTCATAGTGCTATACTGCCCTCTTGTGTTCAAAATTAGGTAGAACTTTTGGATCAATATCCACACATTAATACAGTTGGCAATACAGTATAATAGGTAATACTGTAGGATTGGGGCCTTAAAAATCGCTAACTTAAAAAGTGAAATTAACGGACGTGCACACAAGACCAGGCTTGGGAGGGTTACTTTAAAAATGTATTCCGATACAGTTACAAATTATTTCATAAAAAAAGGGTCCCACTTTATATTAAATGGCTTTAAGTACTATATACTTTTTCAAAAAGTAACTACAATCTGATTACTACTTTTTTTGATGTAACTCACTAGATTTTTGTATCCTGATTACATAATGCCGTTACATGTATTCTGTTGCTCCCACAAGACATTAGTCTGAATATTTTCCTGTATGAACAAAAAGGAGTTTCCATTGTTCGCACACAAACACACATTCGATCGTGCCTCTCTCGTGACTGTGTGTGCGTGTCATGTGTTCTAGGCTGTGTGCATGCACTTCTGAAGCTGCGCAGAAAATAATAAAATGCCATGCGGAGGACTAACGCAAAATGTGTGAGAAAATCCATTTGATTGTAGTTTAAGTGAGAAATAATTTCAGTGCTCTGGTCAATAGCTGTAGAGTGAAAACTGGTGAGTGCAGTATACAGCTTTCACAGAAAGAGAATGATGTGAGCACGTACGATTGGCAGTGAGTCCTGTGTGTGGACAAAATAGCTCAATAAGAGTAATAAAATACATGTGAAAAAAATCACATCATAATGTTTTAAAGAAGAGTGGTTTGATTAAAGTGGTGTAAATATACCCGATCCGGCAAAGATGGCAGTATCGGAGCTGATACCGATCCTGAGTATCGGATCGGCGCATTCCTAAATACTATAATGTAAACACAGTACAGATGTAGACCTGGATGTACACCTGACCTTTCAGAAGGTTGCTCACGCATACTTTGTGGTTAAAATGTGCCCTCAATGTGCACTTTTGCAGAGCCTTCACTGATGCAAGCTCTTCAGCACACTTCTTTTTGACAGTCAAATCGGGGGTTATGTTTTTGCATGTCAAGTAGAATAACCCTAAAAGCACCAAGGTGGCGGTGCCACCGGCTTTATATATATATATATATATATATATATATATATATATATATATATATATATATATATATATATATAAATATATAAATAAATATAGCTGCGAGCAGCGATTGCGGGCCAAAGCCGGCGGTACCGCCATCCCGGTGCCTTTAGGTAACTAAAGGCACCGTGGTCGCGGTGCCACCGGCTTGGGCCCGCAATCGCTGCTCGCAGCTATATTTATTTATATATTTAGGGCCCAAGCCCTGAAAGGGCGAAGGCCCTATTGTTTTCCTTAGGATTATTATTATTATTATTATTATTATTTATACGACTATTTGGGCACTTTTGGGGCCCTTAACGTGCTCGAAAACTCTTGAAACTTTGCACACGGGTCAGAACCCGCCGCCATTAGGGCCGGGCTGAAAATGGTACCCGGGCGTGGCAGGGGGGCTCGACAGCGCCACCTGGAAAGGGGTCCGAACACTTGGTCCATAAATCAAACACGCTTGTATGTACTAATATAAAACTCGGTACACATGTTGATCTCATCATTTCATATATACGTCGCACTTTTACTTTTTGTCCCAGCCCAACAGGAAGTCGGTTATTTAAGGTTCTTTGTAAAACACTTGCAATGGAATTTTTAATACTCCTCCTAGAGCTCTTATCCAAATTCTACGAAACTCAGTCAGCGTGAAGTCAAGACATTGAGGATGAAAGTTTGCGAGGGGATTTTTGATATCTCGAACGGTTTGGCCGTGGCAAGGAAATGAATTCATGGCAAAAAATGTGAAACAGGAAGTGTGTCATAACTTCAGCATACATTAACCGATCGTGATGAAACTTCAGGAGTGTGTTCGCTGTAAGAGGACGATCACATGGATGTGACTATTGTGTGTCAAAGTTATAGCGCCACCAACTGGCAGCAGAAAGTGTGTCATTTTCAAAATGCTTTGAAATCACCCTCTTATTTTAATCCAATTTGCTTCAAACTTCATCTGTATAATGTAAACATACGGCAGATGTAGACCTGTGAATGGATTCTTGATATCTTTGAAACTGTTGCCGTGGCGACGCATCAAACTTTCCAATTCTTTTAGGATGCTTTTGAGACCCTTAGCATGCTTCAAATTGCATGAAACTCATCAGACACATCACATTTAATAGCCAGTAGACATGTGCAAAGTTTCAGAAACGGGCGTGGTAAGGGCTCAGTAGCGCCACCTTTTGACAAAAGTGGGGTTGTTAGTTTTATCTACAGTTACAAAAATCAGTATGTATATTGTACTCCTCAAGCCGGACAACTTTCTAATTCACACTCAATAGCTAGGACCCACAGAAAGTCAGATATTTTAGTTTGAATGTAGTCATACTCCCTCTGAGCATATGTCTGAGCCTTTGCCTCTCTCTCTCTCTCTCTCTCTCTGTGTGTGTGTGTGTGTGTGTGTGTGTTAGCAGGGGGAGGGGGCTTAATTAACCATTTAACTGCTGTGTGTCTGGCCAGCATAAATAAAATACATTTCTTAAGCCTGGGATTTTTTAAATAAGTTTTTATTTTATTTTTTTATAAGTGAAGGCACATAGCCAGTTTAATTGTAGTGCATTGACAATAGTTTTATATAATTAGTTCATTAATTAAATTAACTTGGTCCATTAACTTGGTCTGAAAATTGGGTCCATAAATCAAACACACTTGCATATAATAATATTAAACTCGGTACACTTATAGATCTCATTAGCCCAAGCAACTTTAAGCCAGCAAAACAGGAAGTCGGTTGTTTCAGTCTGTATGTGAATGTTTTGCAAAACCAGCCTTTACATTTTTATTTCCCCCCTCTTAAGTAATTTTTAATTATTCCCACACCAAACTTCTTCAAAATTATGAAAATACATTAAAGATACTAAGGCATGTACTGGCCATCGGGACTACCGGGAGATTCCTGGTGGGCCGCGGTCTGGTTGGGCCGGCGGCCCGGCGCGTTATGTATTTTGTTTTTAAATCATTATTAATTGTAAATATATTCTATCGTAAGTATTGTTAAATTGTCCAATCCCGGACTTATGCGTCTCTCTCATGAAGCCGCATGAAGCTGACGCGAGCTGCGAGACTGACAGGTCTGACTGTCTGACACTGGCCAATCGGAATCAAGTTCAGATTCTAGACTTGAGAAGCGGCCGCTTACACCGTGTCCTAACTACACACGACGCCGCGACACGCGATAAAAGGTATATTTTCCATGTTAATAAATCAGAGTTTTTGTCCTAACCATACGCGACGGCGACATGCGAAGTTTCTAATTTAGAAACGGTTCCTATTTCTGCGACGTCGCGGCTGACAGAATGAAGAAATTACACTGCATGAGTAGCCTACACATTATTTATTTTTAGTTAAAAATAGGTCACTGTGCCACAAGCCATAACGGATAATTTACCTCAGATTTTGAAAGCATTATAGTGTTCAAAATGAATTATGCAAACATACGACTGTACTTCATAACAACGACAATAACTGGCAGATGCCACCAATTGTGTTAAAATAAATGAATTATTTGCTGGACTTAAGTGAAAAGGAAAGCCATTTAATGACCATAGCACATAGTTGACGTGAAAAAAGGAGTATTTTGCATATAAATATGCACATATAGACTATACATATTTTTTCGATTTGTATCCCTGAAAGTGCCTGGCAGAAGCCTATATCTACTGTCTGTGTCATAAATGTGAACATAATATTATCTACTGTCTGTGTCATAAATGTGAACATAAACTATATTTCATGAGGTGAAACATCACTGCCAGGAGCTACAGAATAGGGGAGCGCGGGGATAAATGTAGGCCTAACGCGGGGTTAAATGTAACACGGACATTTTACATAGTTTGTCTGTATCTAGCCGGCTGTCTTTCCGCTCTTTTTCTCTTGCTGCCAGAAGACGGTCTCCCGCGAATTTGCGGAACGTTTTGATTATATTTCGTGAAGATAATGGACAAAGAGTGTTTTGACATCATGAAAGTAAATTTTTTCATCGTAGATTTTTTTCTGTTTCCGGATGTATACGCGTCCAAATCTAACTTTATATTGCCTTAATCACTGTCTTGTTGGCTCAAACACAGCACCGTTTTGAAACATGTCAGTAATTCCTAGCGACTGTTAGCTAGGTTTAAAATATGTAATACACAGCGGGGTTAGTTGTAACACAGTGTTCCAACTGCTGCCACAATGATAATCAAATGAAAACGGAGCCACACAACTTTTCAGGTTTGAGTATACATTTAACTTTGTTGGACTTTCACAAACAATGTTGTAATTTAAAATGTTTAAAATTTAGTGCACTATGAATGATAGCTTATTTATTTATTAAAAATATGGCCTGTTTTTAATGTAATAAACCATTTAATATTTTATTCTAAGCTCATTTGTATTATTATTAATGTTATTATTATTAATAATAATAATTGTACATGCAGCTGCCACACAAATCTAATTTAATTGCAATTACAATATTTATATGTTTATTTTATTTTATTTATTATTATTTATTGCAAAACCGTGCAGCCCTTTTCTACGTCTCTAGCTATGATATTGATCCATAACAAAAGGATGATTGGATGAGGAATTAAAAATGTTATTATTCACCATTTATTTTCTATAAGACCAGTGTTGGGGGTAACGAGTTACAAACGAGTTTGGGTAAGTAAAGTAACGCATTACACTAAAAATATTGGTAACTACACTACTTTACTATACTAAAGGAACGCGCTTTCCTGCGTTACCCAAGCCGTGTTTGCCTGTGTGGAGGGAAGAGAGTGGAGAGAGAGAGACGGGTTTCAACAAATGGCAATATTCACATTACTTTCAGTTTATTGCTCGAAAGCACAAAAATATTTGAGTGCTATAGTAATCCTAAGATTATTATTTGTGACATTCGAACAAAATATGTGGATATAAAAACATGTATATAGGCTAGGCTAAAGAACTAAATGAACGATCTCTATTTTCTAATTTCACTAAACATTTCATTAAGTTTCGTGGACATTTTATAAAACATGGATCTTAGGCTCCTTTTGTAAACATAAATAACTGATTTAGATGCGCAAACTGGGTGCCGTTGCGGAGATGTAGGCTCCATGTTCGGTGCAGGTTCGGCTTCTTGTCGTTCATCCTCGGATGCGGCATCGCGTGCGCTGTTTGCCGCGCGCACCTTTCCGCTCTTTCGGACGCGTCAAGTAAAAACAAGGCTCGAAAGTCTTGGAAAACGAAATGAACAGGATTGTTCCAGGGTTCATTGTAGAAGACATGCTTCCCCTGTCGACCATTAATTCCCCAGGTTTAGAAAAATACATTTTAAATTAGGATTAAGAATTTTATGGGATAAAGTGACCTTTATTTTATTATTTTTCATTGACATCTTTTATTTTTTTTTTAAATTATTATTATTACCATGAGTCGACTAAAAAGCTGGTTTTGTTCTCAGGAGAAGAGTTTTATTCTCCCAGCCTGTTTTGAAACTTCTGTGATAAACACCATTTTAAAATTTTGAATTTTGAACCCCATTTTGTTTGTGAATTTTACAGTGCGGCATATTTATTTGTGCAGACAGGGATATTGTTCTTTCATGTCATTTTGTATACATTTTTACAATAAAGTGATGATAGGGCAAAAACTGATATGATGTTTGTCCATGTAGGCTACACGGTAAATTAAGAAACAGGAAAGTAAAGTAATAAGTAGTGAAGTTATTTTTCCAACGCAGTAACTAGTAAAGTAATCTCATTACAATTTACAGAAGTAACTAGTAACTAATTACTTTTTTGAGTAACTACCCCAACACTGTATAAGACTATACCAATATTGGAACTATAGCCATTTTATTCCTTTTTTTAATTTAAGAATTATGTTTAAGTTTAAAAACAGACAGAATGGTTTAGTCAAAAAAGAAAAAAATCATTCATAGTGCTATACTGCCCTCTTGTGTTCAAAATTAGGTAGAACTATTGGATCAATATCCACACATTAATACAGTTGGCAATACAGTATAATAGGTAATACAGTAGGATTGGGGCCTTAAAAATCGCTAACTTAAAAAGTGAAAGTAACGGACGTCCACACAAGACCAGGCTTGGGAGGGTTACTTTAAAAATGTATTCCGATACAGTTACAAATTATTTAATAAAAAAAGGGTCCCACTTTATATTAAATGGCTTTAAGTACTATATACTTTTTCAAAAAGTAACTACAATCTGATTACTACTTTTTTTGATGTAACTCACTAGATTTTTGTATCCTGATTACATAATGCCTGTATTATGTTACTAATTACTAATTGCATGTATTCTGTTGCTCCCACAAGACATTAGTCTGAATATTTTCCTGTATGAACAAAAAGGAGTTTCCATTGTTCGCACACAAACACGCATTCGATCGCGCCTCTCTCGTGACTGTGTGTGCGTGTCATGTGTTCTAGGCTGTGTGCATGCACTTCTGAAGCTGCGCAGAAAATAATAAAATGCCATGCGGAGGACTAACGCAAAATGTGTGAGAAAATGCATTTGATTGTAGTTTAAGTGAGAAATAATTTCAGTGCTCTGGTCAACAGCTGTAGAGTGAAAACTGGTGAGTGCAGTATACAGCTTTCACAGAAAGAGAATGATGTGAGCACGTACGATTGGCAGTGAGTCCTGTGTGTGGACAAAATAGCTCAATAAGAGTAATAAAATACATGTGAAAAAAATCACATCATAATGTTTTAAAGAAGAGTGGTTTGATTAAAGTGGTGTAAATATACCCGATCCGGCGAAGATGGCAGTATCGGAGCTGATACCGATCCTGAGTATCGGATCGGCTCATTCCTAAATACTATAATGTAAACACAGTACAGATGTAGACCTGGATGTACACCTGACCTTTCAGAAGGTTGCTCACGCATACTTTGTGGTTAAAATGTGCCCTCAATGTGCACTTTTGCAGAGCCTTCACTGATGCAAGCTCTTCAGCACACTTCTTTTTGACAGTCAAAGCGGGGGTTATGTTTTTGCATGTCAAGTATAATAACCCTAAAAGCACCAAGGTGGCGGTGCCACCGGCTTTATATATATATATATATATATATATATATATATATATATAAATATAGCTGCGAGCAGCGATTGCGGGCCAAAGCCGGCGGTACCGCCATCCCGGTGCCTTTAGGTAACTAAAGGCACCGGGGTTGCGGTGCCACCGGCTTGGGCCCGCAATCGCTGCTCGCAGCTATATTTATTCTTCTTTTTATTTTTCTGCTACCTTTTGGGCATTTTTGGGGCCCTTAACGTGCTCGAAAACTCTTGAAACTTTGCACACAGGTCAAAACCCGCGGCCATTAGGGCCGGGCTGAAGATGGTACCCGGGCGTGGCAGGGGGGCTCGACAGCGCCACCTGGAATGGGGTCCGAACACTTGGTCCATAAATCAAACACACTTGTATGTAATAATATGAAATTCGGTACACATGTTGATATCATCATTTCATATATACGTCGCACTTTTAATTTTTACCCCAGCCCAACAGGAAGTCGGTTATTCAAGGTTCTTTGTAAAACACTTGCAATGGAATTTTTAATACTCCTCCTAGAGCTCTTATCCAAATTTGACGAAACTCGGTCAGCGTGAAGTCAAGACATTGAGGATGAAAATTTGCGAGGGGATTTTTGATATCTCGAACGGTTTGGCTGTGGCGAGGAAATTAAATTTTGGCGAGAAACGTGAAACAGGAAGTGTGTCATAACTTCATCATACATCAACTGATCTTGATGAAACTTCAGGAGTGTGTTCGCTGTAAGAGGCCGATCACATGGATGTGACTATTGTGTGTCAAAGTTATAGCGCCACCAACTGGCAGCAGGAAGTGTGTCACTTTCAAAATGCTTTGAAATCACCCTCTTATTTTAACCCGATTTGCTTCAAACTTTATCTGTATAATGTAAACATACGGCAGATGTAGACCTGTGAATGGATTCTTGATATCTTTGAAACTGTTGCCGTGGTGACGCATCAAACTTTAGCATTCTTTTAGGATGCTTTTGAGACCCTTAGCATGCTTCAAATTGCATGAAACTCATCTAAATCACATTTATTAGCCAGTAGATAGGTGCACATTTTCAGAAACGGGCGTGGTGAGGGCTCAGTAGCGCCACCTTTTGACAAAAGTGGGGTTGTTAGTTTTATCTACAGTTACAAAAATTAGTATGTATATTGTACTCCTCGAGCCGGACAACTTTCTAATTGACACTCATTAGCTAGGACCCACAGAAAGTCAGATATGTTTGTTTGAATCTGGTCATGCTTGAGCCTACATCTCTGTTTTTGTCTGTGTGTTTGCCTGTCTGTGTGTGTGCATGTCTGTGTGTGTGTGTGTGCAGGGGGAGGGGGCTTAACCATTTCACTGCTGTGTGTCTCGCCTGCAGAAAAAGAAAATACATTTCTTAAGCCTGGTATGTTTTAAATAAGTTTTTTTTATAAGTAAAGGCATATAACCAGTTTAATTGTAGTGCATTGACAATAGTTTTATATAATTAGTTTATTAATTAAATTAACTTGGTCCATAAACTTGATCTGAAAATTTGGTCCATAAATCAAACACACTTGCATGTAATAATATGAAACTTGGTACACATATAGCTCTCATTGGTTCATATATACTTCACACTCTTACTTTTTACCCCAGCCCAACAGGAAGTCTGCTATTTAGGGTTGTTTAAATCGATGATTTTGTGTGTGTGGGGTGGGGGGGGGTATGATTACTATTAAAGAGTTTGCATATTCACTTTTCTTGAAAATATTTAGCTATTAGATCTATTTAACCCCCTGGGGACCAAGGTGTATTTGGGGTCCTTGAGAGGTTCTGACATGCCTTGACATCTGTGTTTTTTTCAGCTGCTTATAAACATATTAATGGCACAGGTGAAATTACACTATATTTAGCAGAAACAGGGCAACCATGACATATGGGCAACATGTTTGTACATGTTTGCATTTTTGAGAGAATATTGTTTATGCGTGGTTATTGTAAAAACTAAAAATGAAAGTTTCTGAAATAAGGCCAGAAAACACATACTAAATATGCGTCCACAAGACTTTTGACTAATTGATGTTGTTGCCTAGGGTTTTTTCTTCACAATGATCTGAAAATCATCCCCCTAATCATTCACATAAAACTGTGAATTGGGTTATATTGTGAAAAAGATTTTTTTGTTTGCCAAGGCAATATGCGAATGGGCGTGAACAGGCCAGCCCTCATCATGTATAATTAGGTGATTCACACCTGAGAGACAAAGACATGCATAATAATGAGCCTTTCATTTAGGTGAGTCAGACAAGAAAAAAATGAAAGGACAACATATATATATATATATATATATATATATAACAGAAGGTCAGATGCAAAAGCCTCTAAGTTCCATTTTAAATTATTCTAGAATGATCATTTTTATCAAGCTTGTATATTTAAGTTCAGTAATTTCACTTAAATGACAATTAATAGGTAATCTTCATTGCCATTATGTGAAATTACTGAACCATATACAAGCTTGATAAAAATTATCATTCTAGAAAAAATTCAAATGGCACTTAGAGGCTTTTGCATCTGAACGCTTCAAATATATACATCTATGTATAAAATCAAAGTATAAATGAAAGTCAAAACCCATTTTTTTGTCATACCTGGAAACAAATCCTGGTCAATTTTTATATGGGCCATGTAGAATTGGTTCAGAGTTAGAGTTTCAAACATCAAGATGTTTTAAAATCTAACCAAAAGTGTGTTTAAATATGATTCGTGTGTGTGGCTAATAAAATAATATGAGCAGAACTCGAACAGTCTGTAACTAAATGAACGTTCGTTCGTTCGTACATCCGTCCACACACCCGAATCATATTTAAACACACTTTTTGGTTATAGGTAGCCTACAGATAAATAATGTTCTCTTACTAATGTAAGGATGTCTCATGAGATTCTTGTTCAAATGAAAGCGAAAGTGAATTAACGCACAGCGCGCGTCAGTGAATTTGTCTATTCTTCCCTATCAGACGCGCATTTGATATTTACACAGTCTTTGTGGATACTATTCAATAACGCGATTCGAACAAAGCACTTATAATAAATGACTTACTGCATCAGGTGAATCCGTGCGTGCTCATCAAAATGAAACTATAAGGTAACTTTTTTTCCAGGATCTCCTCACTGCGCATGCAAGACTAAAGAATAGGACGAGGTTATCCGTAATAAACTGTGTTTTAATCGATATGGGCATAAACTGTATGTTTTTATCCATGTGGGCGTTTTCATGGCTTGCCTTAACATTAGAATTTGAATAGCACGCGCTCCCAGTGGCCGCGGTTACATTAGCACCTCATTTGCTGTAATGAGGTGAAAGGGAAAATCCTGACATCTCTTTCTTTTCATACAGATTACATCAACTGAGAGTAGTTGCCTTTTATATAAATTACTTAAATTAAAAGAAGAAAATCTCAGCTTCATAAAGAGAGATTTTTCGTGTGTCTGTGATAAGTATTTAATGAGTTACAGCTCTTTTTTCGGACGCGTTTCAGAAAGATTTTTGCGGAGACAGAGTGAGCTGAAAGCGCACCCATGTTTAATTTATTTATTTTACAAAAACACAAGGTTTTGATAGTAATAAGAGTATACATAAAAAAAGAAGACCCTCTATAGTTTATAATCATGTATCGATTTTATTTTTATGACCATCAATGACGGAGTATTTTAAGTCTATGTTGCAGCTGTGTGGAAAAAAACGATCAAAACGCGGGGGCGCGTTTTTGGTCCCCAGGGGGTTAAATGCTTCAGTTGGTTTTCATATTATAATAATATATTATGTGCACAAATTGAAGCATTTGAACTGATATACTGTATAATATCACTTCAATTCGTTTTTTTATATTATATTAGGCCTCTTTTGTATTATATTATGAGCCCGAATAAAGAATCTAACAAAGGTATTGGTTATATTAGGCCTATATTTTATTATATTTTAAGGCTAAATAAAGTACCTCACAAGGGTTGTTTAGGGCTCATTGCCAATAAAAGTTTGAAACCCCTTGCGAAAATATTGGAAATTCATAAGCAACAAACAACCATTTAACTTTGATGGTTTAATGCTTCCTGTACACAATTCATTGACTGTACAAAAACACTTTATGGTTTTCCCAAACCATCTCAGTGTAACAGCTTACTTTTCTTTCTTACTATATTCTTTTATTGTAAAGAATTGAACTGTCCTGCAAAAGATTTTGTAAATTATTTTTCATAGTATTTTTTGGTAAAGACTGTACAGTTAACAGCACTGGAAAAAAATATCAGATAACCTAAAATGTGCTTCGTTTAGTGCCTTCTTAATTAACTGCTTGTTTTTCACAAATATGATTTAATACCAATACGTATACATTAAGGGTGAAATAAAATATAAATGGCACATTCAAGTTAAAAGTTACAACTGAATGTTGAAAACATTGTGTTTCTACATATGATGTACAGGTCAGATATAAAGAATATTTTTGCTCAGGTGGTGAAAAAATAGAAAAAAAATTAGAGGGAACATTGAACTGTGTTCACGATCATAGGCCCTGTCCCAAATGGCACACTTCATATGAATTTTCAGTGCGGTGTACTTATGTAATGTGTCCGTTAAATCCATGAATGTCTGTAGGGTGTCTCATTTTTTCATTTTAGGTTTCAGAAGGTTGCTCACGCATACATTTTGGTTGATAAGTGTCCTCGATGCGCACTTTTGCAGAGCCCACACTGTTGCAAGCTCTACGGCACACTTCTTTTCGACAGTCAAAGCAGTGTTACGTTTGTGCACAATAAGCCTAAAGGCACCAGGGTGGCGGTGCCACCGGCTATATATATATATATATATATATATATATATATATATATATATATATATATATATATATATATATATATAAATATAGCTGCGAGCAGCGATGAAGGGCCAAAGGCGGTGGTTGCATGTAATAATATGAAACTCAGTACACATAGATCTCATCGGTTCATATATATATTTAGGGTTGTTTATAAATACATGCAATGGAATAATTTAAAGTACTTCTCTTGAGAATACAAAGAAATGCCACGACATAAAAAATTGCCAGGGGATGTTTGATATCTCGAAGATCTTTACCATTCTTTTAGAGTTTCTTCGGGTGATAGTTTAAAACTCAAAATCATAAATAGGACTATACTTCCCTCTTGTGTCAAATTATATTTCTATATTTATTATGTATGTAACAAACTCTTTAATAGTAATCTATTGTAACAAACTCTTTAATAGTAATCTAACTGTACCTAAAACTCCCCCCACAGATATTTTTGCTTCTTTTGGCTCATTTGCCCCACAAATTGAAGCATTTAAACTGACATATTATATCACTTCAAATACTTCAATTCATTTTTTTAATATTATATTAGGCCTCTTTTGTATTATATTATAAGCCTAAGTAAAGAATCTAACAAAGGTATTGTTTAGGATTGTTTAGTTTATATTAGGCCTATATTTTATTATATTTTAAGGTTAAATAAAGAACCTCACAAGGGTTGTTTAGGGCTCGTTGCCATTAAACAGTTTGAAACCCCTTGCTAAAGAAATATTGGAAATTCATAAGCAACAAACAATCATTTAACTTTGATGGTTTAATGCTCCTGTACACAATTCATTGATTGTACAAAACACTTTATGGTTTTCCCAAACCAGACAGAACTAAGATTAAATCATAGCAAAGGGAAACAAAACAAACCCAACACAAAAAAAGAACGGGAGCTTCAACTCTCACACGTCTGGCAGGCTCAGCAGATCTCGAAAGCTCTCTCTAACATTCTCAAAGCCTAAGCTTATATACAGGTGTAGATCACTCGCTAATCCCTCACAGGTGTAGGAGACCCGTCACACACACACCCTAAAAAGAAGAGAGCATAGATAAAAAAACAAACAACAACTCCCACAATTCAATTAGTCCAAGTAGCAATAGTTGATTCGGCCTGCAATCCTCCCCAATCCTGTAAACTCTCCCACTTTCAGCAACCTGGTGCCTAGGAAGCAAAATTAAGAAAGAAAAAGATAGAGAGTCAGAGAGGATGCAAACTACAAATCCATTAAACATGGGACAAGGCATCAGCAGTTACATTCTCTGTTCCTTTAATATGGCGTATATCCAAGGAGTAACTCTGAAGAAACAGACACCATCTAATCAACCTTTGGTTGAGGTTTTGTAAGGAGTGCAAGAAAACTAAAGGATTGTGATCCGTATTGACCACCAAAGGTCCCTCTGACGAGCCAACATACACCTCAAAATGTTGTAACGCCCAAATCAAAGAAAGCGCTTCCTTCTCTATCACAGAATAATTAAGCTGATAGAAATTAAACTTTCTAGAGAAGAATCCAATCGGATGATCAATACCATCCTCAGACGTTTGTAACAAGACAGATCCAGCACCCACATTACTGGCATCGACTTGTAACTTAAACGCTTGATCAAAACTCGGAGCTGCCAATACGGGAGCTTCTGTAAGAAGCATTTTTACCCGCTCAAACGCTTGTTGACAAAGTGGTGTCCAGATAAAATCCACTCCCCCCTTTAACAAGTTTGTCAAGGGCACTGCAGCAGTAGAAAAATTTCGGCAATAACAACGATAAAATCCCACCATACCCAGGAATCGCATTAGAGCTTTTTTCGTATTTGGCGTAGGATACTTATCTATCGCCTCAACCTTTGCGCGAACAGGACGTACTTGGCCTCGCCCAACAACCTTTCCCAAAAAGGTTACGGTGGCTTTTGCGAATTTGCATTTTGACAAATTCACAGTCAAGTTGGCTGATACAAAACGATCAAACAGTGCTCTAATCCGAACCAAGTGTTCCTCCCAAGTTTGACTGAAAACAACATCATCTAAATATACAGCACAGCCACTCAAACCCGTTATCACACGATTCATCAAACATTGAAACGTTGCGGGAGCATTACGCAAACCGAAACTTTTACTGCTTTTACTGTATCTCGGCCCATAAATAAAGACCATTGGGGTAAAAACCAAGCCCAACGTTTGACACCACCTCTCTAATTCATCAAAAAGCATCTGCAATCTCCCACAATTAAAAAACAAATGGAAAATTGTTTCTTGTTCCCCACAAAAAGGGCAACCTTCCCCTACCTCTGGATCAAGGTGTGCTCTGTGTCTGTTTGTGGCTATACATCTCTTTTAAATGATAAAAAAATTATTGAAATTTTTTATTTGTTTTGGGAAAATTTTAAGAAAAAAACAGTTTTATTCTTCCTTGCAACAATGGTGGGATTGTGGCAAGGTCCACATAAAACAATTATGTCAAGAGTACACTCTTAATGCCACTAAAAGACATGGCCCAGTCAATGAAGATTTTAGAAAATGAAATTATAGAACTTTTAAATACAACAGCTTCTACAGGTGACGGTGATTGTTTTGATAGCAGCAAATCCAAAAAGGAAATGCTTGCAGATTTGTTGGGTACAAAAGCTCAAGGGGCGTTATTACGTTCACGTTTTCAAAGTATCTTACAAATGTATGCTCCATCAAAATTTTTTTTCAATTTGGAAAGAAAAAACGGCCATAGTCGTGTCATTCATTCATTACGCTTGCACACAGGGAAAGAGCTTAATGAGCCTAGTGAGATACGTAAACATGCTGTTGAATTTTATTCAAACTTATATAAATGTGAATTATCTCAAAGAGAAGATAATGACTTCACTTTTTTTAACGGTCTTCCAAAGATTGATGAAGAGTCTAATATTAAGCTTGAACAAAATTTGTCACAAAATGAATTATATACTGTTATGATGAGGATAGAAAATGGAAAGAGTCCTGGCATTGACAGGATTCCTGTTGATTTTTATAAAATTGTATGGCCAGTGATTGGTGAAGACTTCTTTTTAGTTCTTAATGACAGTTTGAATAAAGGATTGTTACTGTTAAGCTGTAGAAAAGCTGTTATTACCCTGTTGCCCAAGAAGGGAGATCTCCAAAATATAAGCAATTGGAGAACGATATCTCTGTTATGTGCCGACTATAAAATTTTATCAAAGGCTTTAGCTACAAGGTTTGGTCAAGTTCTGAGTCAAATAATACATTCTGATCAGAATTATTGCATACCCAATAGGTCAATCTTCGATAACATCTCATTGGTTAGAGATGTTTTGGAGGTTGCAAGGCTATGTGGTGTAAATGGTGGTCTAATTTCGTTAGACCAAGCAAAAGCCTTTGACCTTGTAGAGCATGTATATCTAAGAGATGTTTTAGAAGCTTTTGGTTTTAGTTGGGTTTTTATAAATATGATTGAGGCCATGTATTGTGACATTGAGAGTGTTCTCAAAGTCAATGGTGGTTTGAGTGCTCCGTTTAGGATTCAGAGGGGAGTTAGACCTCCCCTCTGAATAATCCCGACTAAGCAAGCCAAGTTAGTTGCTTGGCTTGCTTAGTCGGGATTATTTAGGATTATTTAGGATTATTTAATAATATTATCGATCTGTGTTGTACTACTTTCATGTTATCACTGTGAAGCTGCTTTGATACAATCTGTATTGTGAAAAGCGCTATATAAATAAATGTGACTTGACTTGACTTGACTTAGACAGGGATGTGCCATGTCGGGCATGCTTTATTCCCTGGCTATTGAACCTCTGCTTCATAAATTAATAAATGAGTTGAGTGGTTTTACTATACCACACTGTAATATCACGTTGCACCTTTCTGCTTATGCAGATGATGTAGTTGTCTTTATATCTGGTGCTGATGACATTGAAAAATTGAAGATTATTGTTAACAGTTTAAAAAAAAATGTCTTCTGCAAACGTTAACTGGGGTAAAAGTGAGGCCCTTTTAATGGGCAATTGTAATAGAGGTCCTCCCAGTTTGCCTGGTGGTTTAATGTGGAAGAAAGGCGAATTGAAATACCTTGGATTTTTTCTAGGGAATTGGGATTGTATGCTAGAAAAAATCAAAGGACGTTTAGAGAGATGGAAATGGCTACTCCCCAAATTGTCTTATCGAGGTCGTACGCTCATAATCAACAATCTGGTGAGATCCTCATTATGGCATAGACTTGCTTGTGTTGATCCGCCTCTGGCACTGTTACCAAAACTTCAAGCAGAAATGGTCAATTTCTTCTGGGATAATCTGCACTGGATACCTCAAAGTGTTCTTTTCTTGCCAAGGGATGAAGGAGGTCAAGGCTTGGTGAATCTGGTCAGCAGAGGAGCGACTTTTAGGCTGCAGTTTATTCAGCGATTGCTGATGGGTCCCCAGAATCTAGTGTGGAGACCATTAGCACAGACTATTTTATCTGGAGTGAATGAAATGGGAGTTCATGCTGTACTGTTTTTAATGGACTATAATCTCCTAACCTGGCCCTAGCCAGATGAATGTCGTTCCGCTTAGCTCCGCCTAGCTTCACTCACATCCATCTGGAACCTCTTCCATTGACAGTGATTTCTCCAACCAACTTTATGGCTTAGCCAATCAGGACGCAGGGCGGGAGTTTCATAGATGTGACGTAGTGGAGAAGCGACAGTGAGACTGTTTTGATTCAGACAACAATGGCGGCTCGCATCGAGGAAGCAGGGCGATTCCACAGTAACGGTCCACAAGGGGTGTAATGAACTATATAGATTGAATAATACCCAGCTGTTGCCATTTTTTTAATTTTTAGTTCATAATTTCGTTAAAGATAGATGTTAGAAATAATAAATTTAGTTTTATCCCACTAAGCCTTGGCATTATCATGTAATGAGACTTTATTTTATTTCCGTCCCCAGAAATTGCAGGTGTCAGTGTGGGACATTACGTGCATCTGGATTTTTCCTAAGTCATTTCTTTAATTTGCTGTAATAAAATCCTGAATTTTGGCACTCAACATTTATTTTGGTGTGTCTTCTACAAAATAAATCTACTAACACTGAAATTATAATTCCCTTAATCTACCACGATGCAATGGAAATATTTATTAACGTTCGTTACACTTTCCGTCAAATAAGTTACGTACGTTAAACTATGATTTTAAAGTAAGCAGACATATAATTTTTCCATGTATTTCTATTAGTAACAAGACGATAAAAACATCTTGTGTGGACTAAATTCTCATGTACGTAGCTACATGATAAATTGTTAATAAATCAGGATAAAACAGGGGCTGAGATTTTCTGTCAAAAAATCATAACGCTCGAACATTTTATTTCATCGCTTAATTTCATCTCATAACGCCTCAGCGGTTCACCTGTCAGAAATAAGATTGTCTAGGTCACGGTCGCTCTGCGTGAGAGGAAGAGTTAACAGGATTTCACGGATTTCGACGAATGTGGGTAAGTTTGTGGATTCTGTCCAAAAGGTTACGAACGTTAAAATGTTACGAACGTGGTAAACTTTGTTTAAGTAAACATTAAATATGATCATTGTGGAGAGAAAGGATAAAAGAGTGATCAAGTCGATATCAAGTGCATGGTTTCGGACCGAAAGCAGCGTCGTGTTCATGAAGATCATGCATGAATGGTGGTTGTATTATATTTTGACAGATTATGCACTTCATGTTCGTAAATTGGACAGAAGCTATCCAACTTCGAACGTTGTTTTCCGCGTATTTTGAATCAATGAGCTTTTCATGAATGTCAACATCGTCATCAATGACTTTTTTTTATTATGATTTTATTTTCTGTCAGAATGTCAGTATATAGCGTAGGCTGTCCAAGTTAACATGTTAATAGTGCGTTAACACAATATCACAAATGCCATTAGAATAATCTGTCGGCGTCAAGCGCAGGTTGTTAAACAACAGTGAACTGGGCATGTAAGGCACACGCGCAGATTTTCCGCTCTGACGGCACACATTAGTTTAAACATTAGGGGCTCTATCTTGCATCCGGCGCAAATGACTTTATACACTGACGCATTTATCATTCCTATTTTGCACGCGCGCAAAGCGTGTTTTTTCCTCCACAGACGCACGTCGGTAAACTAGGAAATTAACTTGCTATCCAACTACTCCCTGGGCGGCTTGGCGCAAAAAGGAGACGTGTGTCGGCGCAAACAATTCCTTGTGCTATTTTGCAGTTCCAGAAAACAATTGCGCCAATGACCAGAAAAAAACTGGTCTAATGTCAGTGGCGCGTTGCTCATTATGCTATTTTAAGCGCGCATGCTTGGCCATAACAGAGAGTGAACAACGCGCATACACTGTAGATGATTCTCTCTGCTACACAGATGCATTTTACTTTTTGCAAATGATACATTATTATACGAAAAAAATATAAACATCAGGGAAATCATTGTTGTGTCCATGATGATGGGAAAAATAGGCATACAACTTACACATTTACCCAAGTTATTATATGCATGTTTAACCGAAGCTAATTTGGGTCGGTTTGTCCCATCCCCAATGTCACTTCCCTTTCTTTTACGGCACTGACGAGAACGTAGATCTCCACGGCTGTGAACCGATTGTGAAGTGCGTCTGGTGCGCCGTTAAAATAGAATTGCGCCACGGAACAAGCGCACGTCGTCTTCTGTCTTCTACATTTGGCAAAGAAATTTGAAAAATATACCTGTGGTATTTGTTAGTAATTTTGCTGGCTTTAAATTTATGAACATACCAGACTCAAAAATGCACCTTTAAGTTTATGAAACAGATCATATTAGATGGCCACCCTCCCTGCATGGAAGTCATATTGCAGTTTTGTGAAAAATGCACAACGCATGACTCATAATTATGCCAAATTAGGAACAAAGCAAAACATGAACTTGGATTCAACCTGAATTTTATTAAACTGAATTAGATTAAGTACACTTTCTGCTTGAATTTACACTGTTTTTCCGTCCATGTTACATACGTTAAATTCAACTTTGATCAAAGTTTACAAGTTCAACATTGCCAGATTTATCCTGCCTTTCACACAGCTGTATCCCAGGTTGTCACAGGATGTTAACCTGAGGACAATGGCTTTCTGCATGAAGATTGAATTTTGCGGACTTTTGTCCTCGAAGTAAGCCCGATACTGTGGAATCGCCCAGCAAGCGTTAACATTGATGCTGCTATTTCTTCCGTGTTGTCCAATCTACCTAATATTGTTTCATTAAAAGAACATCAGAGAACGGAACATCAGAGAATGTCGGCTGTTCTGTTTTGTTTTTTCCTGCGTCGCTCTCATCAGCGTCACGGGTTGGCTTCGGTGTGAGTGGTTGAAATAGCACGTCGATAAAGATGACAGACAAGTGGCTTATCCAATCATATGCAAGGATTTTTGATAAGGCCCAGCGTTCTTAAACGCCATTTCAGTGGATCGGTTCCAGATGGATGAGTGGAGCTAGGCGGAGTGAAATTCATCTGGCAAGGGCCAGGTTAATAATCTCCTGGATTTGTCTAGAATACCTTCATTTTATAAGTCTTTTTAAAGCGTGGAGACTTTTTAAGCATGAATGGGCAGAGTCAGCCTCATCTCTTTTCTGGTTGCTTGAGGAACCTGTTGTGTTTGGAAGTCGCCTTGATGTGTCAGGAGTTGACCTTCCAGGACTAAAAGACTTGCTTGTGTCAGAAACTGTTGCAATTGAAAGATATTGTTGAAAAAGCCGGACCTGGACTAAAAAATACAGAAACTGTTGCTACACATCTGGGAATAAGATCAGTGAGATTTTTGCAAGTTTTCTGAACAAACTGGATGGTGTTTTAAACTCCAAGGAAAAAGCTCTACTTGAGAGCTACAGTATGGGTGAGATTGTCTCTGATGATAATGACCTCTTTCCAGACATCAGAAGTACACCTGGGGCCTCATGTATAAAACTTTGCGTAGATTTCATCCTTAAAGTGTGCGTACGCACATAAGGCAGAATTTGCGTACGCACAAAAGTTTTCAGGTACGCCAGGACCTGCGTAGAATTCACTTTATAAATCCCAGTCAGCGGAAGAATGAGCGGTAACACTTTATAATAACTGCACGCTATTAATCATTAGTTAAGCATGAGTAAACAGTTAATTCATCATTTATAAAACATTAATAAACATTAATAAGCAGTTTATAAATATATCTATAAATGCTTTCTTCTTGATTTATACGCATATCTATAATGCGTTTAATAATTGTATTTTCATACTTTGTTAATGATCAATTAATAATTTCTAAATGAAGTATAGCATTATTAACAAACCAGTTGTTTAAGAGTTGTCAAGTCATTCATAAGATCACTTTGAAAGTGTATGTAAATGTAGTAAATACAGGTAGTTATAAAGCATTTAGTAGTGGTTAGTTAACTATTTTTGTGAGCTAATCTAAAGTGAGGACTATTCATGCTTTGTAAAGCATTTATAAAGGCGATTTAAAGACTCGTAAATCTTCTAAACAGTAAAATGTAACAAACACAACGCAGTGATACAGAACATAGAAATATTTAACAGCCTTTAAAAATGCTTTACAAGGCATGAATAGTCCTCACTTTAGATGAGCTCACAAACATAGTTAACTGACCACTAATAAATGCTTTATAACTACCCAAATTAACCCTGAATTACAGCATTAATACATGTTAATAAAGCATTTATTAACACACTAAGTAACCATCACTATATGTTTGAATGATAAGCTCCGTGAGCTCATCTAAAGTGAGGACTATTCGCGCCTTGTAAAGCATTTTTAAAGGCTGTTAAATATTTCTATGTTCTGTATCACTGCGTTGTGTTTGTTACATTTTACTGTTTAGAAGATTTACGAGTCTTTAAATCGCCTTTATAAATGCTTTACAAAGCATGAATAGTCCTCACTTTAGATTAGCTCACAAAAATAGTTAACTAACCACTACTAAATGCTTTATAACTACCTGTATTTACTACATTTACTTACACTTTCTAAGTGATTTTATGAATGACTTGACAACTCTTAAACAACTGGTTTGTAAATAATGCTATGCTTCATTTAGAAATTATTAATTGATCATTAACAAAGCATGAAAATACAATTATTAAACGCATTATAGATATGCGTATAAATCAAGAAGAAACCATTTATAGATGTATTTATAAACTGCTTATTAATGTTTATTAATGTTTTATAAATGATGAATTAACTGTTTACTCATGCTTAACTAATGATTAATAGCGTGCAGTTATTATAAAGTGTTACCTGAGTTTTATGAATGATTGTGTGCGTACTAACACACAAACCTAAAATTCTCGGGACAACAGCATTTGTCCAAATTTCAATCTTAACCGTTCTATTTCATCAGAAACGATCTTAATTGGGCTTAACGATCCCTGTTGGGCTTTAAACGTAAAATACCGAACTAACCAAGAATACAGTGTTTATTCAGGGATTGTCTTATTCATTTTTATGCTTAACACACTCCAAGTGTCATGTTTGTTTCATACTTCATATTCAAGTATGTATTCTTTGTTCAATGCACCTCAGTATTAGATATTTCTTTTATTATTTTGTTTCAGAATGTTTTCAACTTTGCACTTTGCAGTTTGCACAAGTTAAAGATAGACTGGGTTGTATACATAATGTTTGTGTTTACAAATAATATGCATCTTATTGTTGCATACTACGTTGTTCATTGCACTTTAGCAATTTCTCAAATAAAGCCACAATTGCCAAAGTAAGAATGATTTTATTCTTGGCTTTTTTTGGAGTAAAACAGTGATTCCACTGTTACCACTTTTCTGTGTACAATGTTCTAGTAGCTCAACGTTTTTGCTGTTTAAACTTTAAACCATTCCTTTATTCCTTTATTAATGTGATAACTGGTGAAAATAGCTTTTAATATTCAGGGGTAAAACTATAACTTGAAATGGGGATAAAAGGTTTCTGCCCAATGTGACAGTGAAGTAGCTTGGCAATGGCAGCACTGCATCTCCATCAATGAGAAAGTCTAGTTTTTTATGCAAAGGCTGTAAGGTTAGTTTGTTTTATGAATTGCAACACTTGCTAAATCTGTCAAACCTAAGCCCATTTCCACTACTTTTTAAACTAAATTAATTTGTTAAAGACTATTTTTTTTTACTAAAATTGAGTAAACTTGACTAAAACCTTTTGGTGTTTTTGTCGACTAAAATTTGACTAAAACCTTTTGTGTTTTCGTCGACTAAATCTTGACTAAAACTATTAAGTTTATAAGTGACTAAAATGTGACTAAAACTTAAAAGCATTTTCGTCCAAAAGACTAAGACTAAGACTAAAACTAAAAGGGCTGCCAAAAACAACACTGCGGAGAAGACCCCCGGAGATGTTCGATCGGTGTCGGAGCGTAGGCTGTCGCCCTCCACCCTCAAGGTTTACGTCGCGTCACATGATGCAGTAGAAGGTAAGTCCGTTGGAAAGCACGACCTGGTCATCAGGTTTCTGAGGGGAGCGAGGAGGCTAAATCCGCCTCGTCCTCCCCTCGTGCCCTCTTAGGACCTCTCAGTAGTTTTAAGTGCTCTGCAGAGGCCTCCCTTTGAGCCTTTGCAATCGGTAGAGTTAAAGTTTCTGTCTATGAAGACAGCACTCCTGGTTGCATTGGCCTCCATCAAGAGGGTAGGGGACCTGCACGCATTCTCCATTGACGAAGCGTGCCTGGAGTTCGGGCCGGCTTACTCTCACGTCATCTTGAGACCCCGGCCTGGATACGTGCCCAAGGTTCCCACCACTCCCTTTCAGGATCAGGTGGTGACCTTGCAAGCACTGCCCCTGGAGGAGGCAGACCCAGCCTTGGCACTGCTTGGTACGTGCACTCCGCACCTACGTTGACAGAACGCAGTGTTTCAGGACCTCAGAACAGCTCTTTGTCTGTCATGGGGGGAGTCAGAAGGGAAGGGCTCTCTCAAAGCAGCGGCTGTCTCACTGGATAGTGGACGCCATTGCTTTGTCTTACCAGCAGCAAGGTCGACCGTGCCCCCTTGGTGTGACTCCACTCGGAGTATGGCTTCCTCTTGGGCTCTAGCGCATGGCGCCTCGCTAACAGATATTTGCAGAACTGCAGGCTGGGCGACACCTAACACCTTCGCAAGATTTTATAATCTGCGAATTGAGCCGGTGTCCTCTAACATACTCGCTTCCGCTAGTACTGGACCCGCTTAAGTGTCTTCGCTTGCTCGCCATTCCACTCCTCGGACTGGATAAGTGCGATATTTCCTTAGTTGAGCCTTCCTTGAAGCCCTGAGTCCTCCAGCACTCATGATGCGGGCACCACTGCGCTTGCTTTGGTGCCGGCGAGGTGCCTCTGTGTGCACGGTTCCCCTATGGTAACTGTCTCATGTGTATTACTCCACTGTAAGCCTCTCTGAGCATGTGTCTTCCCTCGGCAAGCCATCTGCCACCCCTGGAGCTAAGTTCTGCCACCTGCGGTTGGCGCTCCAGTGATCTCCATATGTAGCCCCTTTTGGCCATGTGTTCTCGTAAGTCCTCCCTTCGGTAGGCTTGGTATTTCTGTGTCAAAGTAAGAGCCTCTTGGGTATTCAGTGAGTTAAGAGGTCTAGACTTTCGCAGGGCACTGGAAGACAGCTGTAAGATGGCGTGATGGCATAGACCCCCATTCTCCGTCACTCCTTGACGTAACTCGGAGTGACTACGAAAGGGAACGTCTCGGTTACGGATGTAACCCTCGTTCCCTGAATAGGGAACGGAGACGTTACGTCTCCTTGCCACTTCTGCTGTACCGCTGGGTGACGCCTGAGTTCAGTCTTGGCTCCTCAGCGAAGACATACTGCGGTTGCGTTCACTTCCTCCCTTTATACCCACGCGGTGGGGCGGAGTACGCTATGCAAATTCAGCAGCCCCAAGGCATTTTCATGCCATTGGCTCATTGTTAAATACTCGAAGAGGATTGGCTTTCTATGCGAAACTCCCATTCTCCGTCACTCCTTGACGTAACGTCTCCGTTCCCTACTCAGGGAACGAGGGTTACATCCGTAACCGAGACGTTATTATGATGGCGCAACGCAATATATATTCATGGTTTCAATTTTAGTTCGTTGGCAAAATATAACGCTAGAGACCTTAATGTTAGGTTTTACATCTTTACATATCTGTGTTGGGAAAAGGGAGAAGAGAGAGTTTGGCAAGGCGGATTCGAACTTGCGTTCAGCGCATCAAAAAGCTGCTTTCAATTACTTCACGCCCTACGACCTACGCCACTGAGGCTGTTTCAAGACGGATGTTGTTTTGCTTAAAGACAGGCACTTAGTGCAAATATATGCTTCGTTAAAATGTAAAAAACAAAAAATGTTTTCTTCCCTTAGCTTGGGCCATGGCGAACTTCCAATAAATACATTTTATCAGACCGGGCCGGCCCTCATGGCCTCGAAACACTACCGGCCCACCGGGAAAACTCCCGACTCTCAGGATTGCCACTCCGCTACTGGATGGCGGCCCCACAGCTCGTCCGTGCCAATAGGCTGTCGTTGTAGGTCGATAGGGCGTCTACCTATATGATGTCTATGGTCATATCCATTACCATGCTTAACACTGTTGTCATGACATAACTGTAATTACTGTAAAATATTCACATTCATTTTCATTTTCAAATGATAAACATTGTTTTAGTGGGCATTCACATTCACTCATCTTCCTGACCACTCTCCACAACAGTTTGTTTTATGATGAGTGATTTTACTTTCAACCTCAATTAATTTTTATATTACTTTGGTACTCTTCTTTCGTTGGCTGTATCTGTGTACAATAATACAAAATTATATTCCATCATTCTGGTTTTCTCTTTTTTATTATAGGGGGATCAAGGCGACCAGGGTCCACGGGTATGTGTTTTTTGTTTGTTTGTTTTTTCTTGCATGTCACGCTCTGATGTGTGGATGAATGTGTGTTATGTCTCCCTTATGCCTTATGGATTTGTGGGCTGCATGTTTGAGATGCATGGGTTTCTGTGGACAAGCTGACTCTGGCTTGTCAGGCACAACAGAGCCTTATTTGTGTGTGTGTGTGTGTGTGTGTGTGTGTGTGTGTGTGTGTGTGTGTGTGTGAATAAGGCTTGAAACTATAAATGGCCTCATATCAGTTGTGCAAGATCAAAGTAGTCCTAGAATCAAAGTCCTAACATACTGCAGCTTCATAATGGCGTGTGTGTATGTCAGACTAAGAGCTCATTGAAAGAATGTAATTATTTCCAGCTCAGTTGCTTGACAGCTTGATAAATTCATACCTCTTAAAGGAATATTATAAAGATGGCGCTTTGCTATAGTTTACAGATTATGAAATAAATTACTTGCATATCTCATTCCAATATCCTTGTATGTGCACTTAATGGTCTTCAGTTGAGTGAAACAACTTCTCTCTAACACAGAATAGTGTCTTTTCTTATTATTATCTCTCTCTCACTCTGCTACTTTGTGCATTTTCTTGGAATGTATCATAATCTTGAACAGACTCTAAGGGCGTCTGAGCTTAAAGTGAGTGCCTTGAACTGTTTTCACCCATGCATTGGAGTGAGCGGAAGTTAACTTTTTTAATAAGTCAAGTCAAGTCACCTTTATTTATATAGCGCTTTTTACAATACAGATTGTATCGAAGCAGCTTCACAGTGATAAAATGAAAAAAATTACAGGAAGTTTTTTTTTTCTAGAAGAAAATTGTTAGCCTGGCTGTGCCTGCCTATGCACTTCCGCTCAATTTCATTTTCCTTCAGTACTACGTCTGGGACTGCTCCATATCCTTAGGTTTCCAGAAATCAATTTTTTGTAGGACCAATCAGCGAATAGCGGGAGTGGCTTAGAACAATGACGGTGATGTTGTGCGTCAGTTTGAGTTCAGTATCAGTAATGGCAGCAGAGGAAGAAGTGAGGAAAGCTATTCGGTCTGTTGTTGGAAAACAGCAAGTATGTTTGGTACATTTTGTTGGTGGCCATGATGTTGTGGCACTCCTCCCCACGGGATTTGGGAAAAGTTTGATTTTCCAGCTCACTCCGCTTGTGGTGGGTGAATTAGCTAAGGCTAAAGATAGGGATGCAAAGCCGATAGTTGTTATCGTATCCCCTCTCCTTGCACTAATGGAGGACCAAGTTAAGGAAGCGGAAAAAATGGGAGTTCGTGCTGCGCAGCTAGGCATGCACAATGAGCGTGACATTTTGGACGGACGCTTTAGCCTGTTTTTTTTCGGAAGCCCCGAGTCCTGGCTGCTAAACAACAAATGGCGTCAAATGCTAGCCTCGACAATATACCAGGACAACCTCGTTGGCCTCGTTGTGGATGAGGTTCATGTTACATACAAATGGTAAGTTAACACTTAATATGTTTAAAAAAACTTAAGGGCTGTTTTTGCATAATCGATAGTTTAGCTAATGTTGTTGTTTGTAATTCGTAAATATGATCAAGATTCATGATAAATATTGTACTCTCTATTTCGTTAACCTCAGGGACGAGGCTTCCAAAGGCTTCCAAAAGCATTTAGAGAAAGTTTTGCCAAGCTCGGAGAGCTGAAATCTGTCATCAAGGAGGGTGAGTTAAAGGCACTGTACTAGTATGTTTTGCTTCTACCTATGTCATTGTTGAAAGATATCTTTTGTATTAAGTTATAACGTTAATATTCAGTTTATGTATAATATCTTATTAGAAGTATTATTTAATTTCCCTGTGATGAAACAGGACTGAGTGATTACATTGATTTATTGCATTACTGTACGAAGTGATGTTCATTAAGTCCTCCCTGCTATAGCATTTAACACAAACTCTATAAACATTATTTGTTACCTTATAAAATTGACCAAGTGGGTTTATCTTGTATATGTTTACATTATCCCAGGTACACCTGTTTTGGCTCTGACTGCCTCTGCTGACAGAAACAGAAACAGTCCAGAAACAGAGTCATCCGATTACTCCATATGGACAATGCTGTACAAATCATTGCTAGTCCCAACAAGAAAAACTTCCGTCTTGGATTGTGTAAGGTGCCCAGACATAACTTGAACTGCATAGACTGGATATTTAAACATGTAAAAAACAATGGCTCAAACATGCAACCTGTATTAATTTACTGTCAAACACTTAAACACTTAAACACCAGTTAGTACAGAATGCAGCTGCTAGAGTTCTTACTAGGTCAAGAAAATATGATCATATAACACCGATTTTATCATCTTATAGGCTCTATGCACAACTGCACTACTTCCTGAACTTCAGCCAGCTCCTTGTTTCCTGTCTATCATTATTGGACAATTTGATTAATTCAGGTGTGCTTGACCTCAGTAGTCACGGCAACAATAATCAAACACACCTGAATTAATCAATGTGTCCAATAATGACAGACAGGAAACAAGAAGCTGGCTGAAGTTCAGGAAGTAGTGGAGCTGTGCATAGAGCCTATTAAGTTCCGTATCAACTACAAAGTACTACTACTGACCTATAAAGCCCTAAATGGTTTAGCTCCTATGTACTTAACGGACCTTCTCTCACCCTACAATCCACCGCGTTCCTTAAGATCACTAAATTCAAGGCTTCTGGTCATTCCTAGGATATTTAAGTCCAGTAAAGGAGGGAGGGCATTCTTGCATTTAGCTCCAAAACTCTGGAATAGCCTTCCCGATACGGTCCGGAGCTCTGACTCGCTGACACAGTTTAAAACTAGATTAAAGACGCATCTCTTTAGTCAAGCATTCACATAATGTTTACCTTTCAGTCCTCTGTTATGCCATACGGAACCGTTTGCCACTGAAACTGCTTAACGTACCAGTGGGGCTCGACAGCCTTTTAGACAAACGGGTCGGCCCGTATGGTTGGGTTGCGTTGCGGAGAGTTTGGGTTGCGGAGAGTTCGTGAGATAGTGGTTTTCTAACACCGACACCCGTACAATGGAAATTATTATGAACATCAGCTATGCTAATTATTTCCCATCTGCCTTTCTGCTGTTATCTCGCGACGCTTGTCCCGAGAAAAATGGCGTTCGTCAGGTCCAGTCTGGTATCCAGCATCTCACGGGGATTTCGGATGCCCCACCGCCTGTGATGAGAAGACCAACGCCTGTGAAGAGACGACTCACCGCCTGCGATATGTTATGGCGCCGTTTTATACATAAACAATTTTTATATTTAATACTTATATATAAAAATATGAATGTAAGCCAGAGGAGAACTGGCCCCGACTGAGCCTGGGTTCTCCCAAGGTTTTTTTCTCCATCCAATCTGATGGAGTTTTGGTTCCTTGCCACTGTCGCCTTGCTTTTGGCTTGCTTTTGGCTTGCTTAGTCGGGATTATTTAATATTTAATATTTAACAATATTGTCGATCTGTGTTGTACTACTTTCATGTTATCACTGTGAAGCTGCTTTGATACAATCTGTATTGTGAAAAGCGCTATATAAATAAATGTGACTTGACTTGACTTAAATCAGTGGGAAGAGTATTCTCATTCTTAAAGGCATAACTGCAAGAACATGCCTGGGAAGACTGTGATCCATCCTGCAGAAGTGAAAACCTCCTCATTGGCATGTTCCACAGCAAAACACTACCCCAAAACAAGGAGAGAGTGTTAGCTTCACTGAGGGGAGAAGGGAAGTGCCAGGTAGTTGTTGCAACTACAGCTTTGGGGATGGGATTTTCCCAATGCTTCACATGTGGTGATGCGTGGGGCTCCAGGATACCTTGAGGCAATTATACAAGAGGTTGGTAGGGCTGGAAGAAATGGCCAGCTATCACATGCCATTCTCTACAACACCGGACAGTATTTCAAGGTGGATGAAGAGATAAAACAACTGCTTAGTCTTGGAAAAGACACATGTTTTAGGAAATGTCTCTATGCACATTTTGAAGCAGAACCCAGCCATGTTGAGCCGCTGTCAGAATGTTTACTCTTGTTTGTCTGGAACATGTACAGAACTCAACTCCTAATTATGAACTGACTGAATATGAACCAATCACTCTGAGATGTAGGCATCAGACATGAAAACTACTCACCTTTCAGCAAAATTCTCCGTTTTGTAACACGGCGGAGAGAACCCTTTGGGCGGCCACGGCGGTGAAGACCCTTCAGGCGGCCACGGCAGTGAAGACCCTTCAGGCGGCCACGGCGGTGAAGGCCCTTCAGGCGATCACGGTGGTGAAGACCCTTCAGGCGGCCACAGCGGAACTGAAAGGCTGAAGAACCATGGCACCATCGCAGTCCTGGCACGCTGAAGCCGTGCCGTTGATCCACGGGACCGAAGAGGTGACGTGGGGACGGGTGACTGGAGTGACGATGAGGCGAGGGAGGCCGACAGGGAGACCAGAGGAAGGGAGGAGTCCAGGGATGCCGAAGGGGTGCAGGGTGAGGGTCCAGCCCGAATCCCGGAAGTCCGCGGCTGGTACTGGACGTCGAGCAACGAAGGCCGACCTGGCGTGGCGATCGAGTCCAGCGGAGCTTCCGGGCAGACGGACTGCGGAGGCGATGAGGAGTGGTGGGTCCAGGTGAAGGGGGAGGGCTGACAGGGTGAGATGGAGGTGTGGGCTCTGAGAACAGAAGTGTAAACCTGAACTCGGCCTTACTGAAGGGGCTTAAGTGAGCAGAGGGGATCACAGGCAGTGGTGGATGAAAGATCAAAATGTGATGGATAGGAGGAGGTGGGAGAGGGAGGCTGGGAGGGACCATGGTCTCTGGCTCTGGCTGGACGTTCTCAGGCTCTGGCTGGACGGTCTCGGGCTCAGGCTGGATGGTCTCGGGCTCAGGCTCAGGCTGGACGGTCTCGGGCTCAGGCTGGACGGTCCCTGGCGAGGGCTGGGCAGGGCTGGATGGGACCAGCGATGAGGAGGATTCAGGCTTGATGGGGCTGGACAGGACCAGCGGTGAGGAGAACTCAGGCTTGACGGGGCTGGACGGGACCAGCGGTGAGGAGGGTTCAGGCTTGACGGGGCCGGACAGAACCAGGAATGAGAAGAGTTCAGGCTCGACGAGGCTGGACGGGACCAGCGTTGAAGAAAGCTCGGGCTCGGCAGGGCTGATGTGGAGCGCAGGCTCGGCAGGGCTGACGGTGAGCGCAGGCTCGGCAGGGCTGACGATGAGCGCTGGCTCGGCAGGGCTGACAGTGAGCACAGGCTCGGCAGGGGTGACGGTGAGCACAGGCTCGGCAGGGCTGACGGTGAGCGCAGGCTCGGCAGGGCTGTACGGAACCAATGATGAGGACTCGGGCATTGGAGTGGGACTGGTGCCATCCTCGATGGTGAAGGATGATCCACAGGACACCAGCACCCACTCCACATATGTCGCAAAACTCCCCTGGGGACCCTTCCTGGACAACTGCTCTCTGGTAGCGGTGTTGAGGCCAGCATACAGAAAGCTGCAGAGGCTGTCATCCGGGAAAGATGTGGCTGGGACGAGGGAGAGGAAATCCGCCAAGTGGTCATCGAGTGAGCGGTTCCCCTGCTCTAAACAGAGCAATTGGACAGCGACGAAGGGGTCCATCTTTTAATTGGGTAGGTCGTTCTGTCAGGGTTAGTGCTGGTGATAGAAGACGAGGATCAAGAACTGCAGGGTAGTTGCTTTATTTGACAACTCAACTCACAGGAACATACAGGAACAAAGGAAACTCTCCAGGACTTCAACACACACTCTACCATACATTAATGACGACCAACAAACACTGAAGGAAAACAGAGGGCTTAAATGAACAGGGACTGATGGGATAATTAACTGAACACAGGTGACAGGAATTGCTAATGAAACATAGTGGGAAACACTAACAGGACTAAACCAAGAGTCACAATGACAGGGGGAACCAAGATCTCAAACACAGAGTCACACGGTGACAACTATATCGCTCGGTAAACTTTGTGAATGGCACGACAGAAAGCTTATCAAGTTCTCCACATCTCCAATAGTGTAAAGGAAGCCACTCGCAAATAATTTTAGGGAAACGCAAACATTTTGTGCATTTGTTGAAGCCCGACATCAAATCGAACATTAATGTGCCTTTCCAACAAAATAATAATGTATTTAAACGATACCCTCACAACGATCGTTTCACGAGAAAAAAAAATCTCAGAAATTAGGCTACTACACTATCGTGCTGCGTTAAAGGACTTCCCGTATCAGCCGCGATCTAATCCTGTTTACATGAAATAAGCCTGCTCGCGAGCAGGTTCAAGCTGACGGACCTGTTACTATGACAGCAAGTCCAGGATGAGCTTCAAAGAACCAAACGATCCAAGATCATGGCAAATCGCCAACAATCAAATCCAGCTAACTGAGTTAGCGACATATGAAGAACGAGCCCCTGAAGTGGTGTGACACAAACTAAAGAATCCGAAACAAATACTAAAACAGACAGGGTAAAACGGTGATGGGAAACAGCTGAGTGCAATGAACTGATGAGTTACAGACAGAATGCTGGGAAATGACGTCAAATGTGAAAGACACTGTGAGAACAAGGACCTCTAGGGTCAAACAGTTCCATCCTTTTGAGGACAATGGACTTCACACCTTCTTTGGGGTGAATGGCCAATTACCTTCGAGAATTTCGAGAGGGGAATGTCTTCATTTGTCCTGTCAAAGCAGCTCATCTGCATAGTTTACGGCCGGTAACACTTTATTTTACGACCCGCAAACAACTGGGTAAGTACACAATAATTACGGTGTACGTTTCTGTAATTGTAGTGTACTTCCGTGTAAGTATAAGGGAACAATATGTTAAGTTTGGGGTAATAAAGGGGTAACAAGCAGATATACAACCTGCAAATTACTTCGTAAGTACACTGAAATTACGATGAACGTTTCTGTAAATATAGTGTACTTCCGTGTAGGTATAAGGGAACAATATGTAAGTTTGGGGTAAATAGGGGGTAACAAGCACCACTTTAATTTACAGACCGCAGAGTTACACTTACCCTGTAACTACACAGAACAAGGGGGTAACATGCACCACTTTAATTTACAGCCCGCAATGGTTACACTTACCCTGTAAATGCAGAACAAGGGGGTAACAAACGCTACTTACTATGTAGCAATACGAAACAACACTATTTGCACTGTAATTACAGAGAATGGTATCAATTCCACAGAATATTTGCCCTGACATTCAAGTGTCATTGCAATTCAATGGGATAAGGCAGGGGCGGATCTACGGGGTGGCAGGGGGTGGCAGCTGCCACCCCTGGATACAGTCTTGCCACCCATGTTGCCACCCCATTTATAAATCTGATAATATGTTTTAAATATATTTTATGTTCATAGCCTACGCGTTGAAGGCCAAGGAGACCCGCACCAAACTCCTCTCAAACAGAAATCGCCAATTTAGAATGCCCTCCCCCTCGCAATGGTTTCACCCATCACCAACACCACAGCGACCCCCGCGAAATTTCACCAGTCACTCGCACGGCCGCGCCAGCAGACAGTGTTGTCAACTTAGCGCATTTGTCGCTTTATTTACCGACTTTTCTGACTGCAATAGCAACATATTTTTTTAAAAGCAACTAGCGACAAATCTAGCGACTTTTTAGACAAAGCTCAGTAACATCCAAATGTTACCAGCAGTTCTATCCTGCGAGCTCTTGCTTTCTCCCTGTCGTCACTCTCTCTCTGCATCTTCCCTGTTCAGTGAATGGCCGTTGCCGAGGGAAGTTTCACGGACTGATCACCTATCTGCTTCTCTTTTGTTTTATATTTAATCTTGATGAATTTATCTTGACCATTATTTTTTTTCTCTTGTGCTTATTATTTAGATTAGATTATTACTTAGAGCTTTCATCCTGTTCCCGAGCTCTCAGTCAATTCAGATATTTTTGTTCTACGGTCTGAAAAAAATAATATAGGAAATGAAAACAGCTTTATTGGACATATATTATTTGGCTATATTATATGATATGATATTAAAATACACTATCTATGTGAGCATGAATTGAGAAAACACATTTTGCTAAAAACTAAAATTCCACTACTCCATATATAAACACCAGTCTCCAACCAGCAGAAATTTGGCAGACTTGGTACAAAACTGTTGGTTTATTGAAGACTGGTATTTCATACAATGCATCAGTGCCATGACCAAACTTGCAAAAATCATGATCAACTAGAGATAACATAAACATTAACATTGGTAACAGCTGTTCATGGCTCTGCAGCATTGTTAGCTAAAAAAAAATACACAATAGTATATATCTAGTCAAAGTATTCACATTTTACTAAGGAGATTCAATTGACATGGAAGGAATTGGAATTGTATGATATGGTTTCAACCAACTTTCTATTTTTATGTTTGACAAAACTGTTTTTTTTTGTTTAAATCTCCTGGGGGGCAAACCCCCAAACCCCCCTAGAATTGCTTTTTCACAAAGTACAAAGACTACATAGACTATTGATAGTGATTACACAGAGAAAGGGTCTACAATTCACAAATTAAGACCCACACGTCAAAAAACCTAAAGTAGACTCACTGTATTCCGGACGTCACGGTATTCCGGACACTTGACCTTTTTTTGCAAATTTTATAAATAAACACTTTCAGGTCACGGCATATATATATATATATATATATATATATATATATATATATATATATATATATATATATATATATATATATCCGTGTCATCTTTGCCTCCTCCTCTTTCGATTCCGACCAACTTTATGCTTCCAGAGCCAGTCGTTTCAAAGAAATCAACGCGAGTTTCTAACTTACACCATTGACTGTTCAGAAAATGACGAGGGGAAGGTTTTCCGGCAGGACAAATGGACGAGGGGATAATATACCTCAATAGAAAACGGCTCTTAAAACACGATTACTCACCAGAAAATGATGAAAAAAAAACATTCTTATGGTCTTATAAAATAATTATGAGTTACAATTTGCAAATATTTGTACTTTAAGGGATTAAAAAAATAATAATATTTAAAATTCTTAAATATAACTTTAGAATATAATGCTCAAATGAGCAATTGTCGATTAAATGAGTATATAGACACTTATACAACAAAATTATGGAGATTAATATGATTACTTTACCAACTTATAGTCGTTAAAATGTATGCGTTTTACATTAGAAATGACTGTCCGAAACACAGTGAGTAGAAATTTTCAGGTGTCCGGAACACCGTGAGTCCTCATGGTACTCCGGGCACTGCGTCTCTCGGTAGTTTTTTCAGGATTTCTCTAAAATGATTTGCTCAAAATGTGTCAAACAAACTTTAAAACGTGTGGAAGGCGTGTCCCCAGAGACAGACGAGCAATCAGGTTTATCTTTCAGCGCTTTGATATCTTAAAGGACGTTTTACTGTGCAAAGTGTCCGGAATACAGTGAGTCTACGTTAGCTACATCTCTGATTTGACTCCCACTCCGTATAATGTAGTGTAAAGAACAAAACGCATTCAATGAAAACCATAGCATTTTAAATTATGAATAATATCCATGGCCCCCCTCGTGAAACCTCATGCCACCCATTTGCCACCCCAGGAAAAAATCTCTAGATCCGCCACTGGGATAAGGTAAGTACTAATTACCACAAGGTACAGTCTAAATTAAAATCATAACAGAAAATAATTATTTTGATTTAACATTAAGTAATCTAGTAAGAAAAGACAATAAATTTGATTTTTATCATATATATATATATATATATATATATATATATATATATATATATATATATATATATATGGAAAACTACATTTTTTACCTAGACCCACACATTTTTTGAATATTCAAATTATCCTGTTGAAATGTTTTATTGGTTCATTCTGAACATTTTGAACAATGATTATTAAATCAAACAACGATATTGTTAATGATAAATTAAAAGTTTTTTTTTTCAAAACGCTATAAATCCATCCATTTTTTGTCTCATTCTTAGTAAATTCATTTTTAGAAAAGTGTAAAACCTCAAACAAATAGCCTAGTATTTGTTTGAATATTAGAAAAAGTTGTGTCTGCTCAACTATGCTCTTTTTTGCAAGAAAATGATATCTATGAAAAATTCCAGTCAGGATTCAGACCGCATCATAGCACTGAAACTGCGCTAGTTAAAATTACAAATGATTTACTTTTAGCTTCTGACCAAGGCTGTATCTCAATACTAGTCCTACTTGATCTCAGCGCTGCGTTCGACACTATAGATCATAAAATACTCTTGGATCGACTACAAAACTACACTGGTGTTCAAGGACAGGCATTAAGCTGGTTCAGATCGTATTTATCGGACCGTTATCATTTTGTCTGTTTAAACGGGGAAAAATCAAAGATAACGTCAGTAGACTATGGAGTACCGCAAGGATCAGTTTTAGGCCCTCTGCTATTCTCAATATATATGCTGCCACTTGGTAATATTATAAGAAAACATGGAATTAATTTCCACTGTTATGCTGACGACACTCAATTATATATTTCATCACGACCAGACGAAAACACTAACTCCTCTAAATTGACAGAGTGTCTCAAAGATGTAAAATGCTGGATGACGCGTAACTTCCTGCTATTAAATTCAGATAAAACGGAGGTATTACTTATTGGTCCAAAAAACCACTCACAAAATCTCTTACAACAAAACCTTAATATAGACGGATGTCCTGTTACTTTATCCACTACAGTAAAAGACCTGGGTGTTATACTAGACCCCAACTTATCTTTCGAAAATCATGTTTCATATGTTACAAGGACAGCCTTTTTCCACCTTAGAAACATTGCTAAGATACGTAACATGCTATCTCTCTCTGATGCAGAAAAGTTAGTTCATGCATTCATGACCTCGAGACTAGATTACTGTAATGCTTTATTAGCCGGTTGTCCTGCATCCTCAATAAACAAGCTACAGTTAGTCCAAAATGCAGCTGCTAGAGTTCTTACTAGGTCAAGAAAATATGATCATATAACACCGATTTTATCATCTCTGCACTGGTTACCTATTAAGTTCCGTATCAACTACAAAGTACTACTACTGACCTATAAAGCCCTAAATGGTTTAGCTCCTATGTACTTAACAGACCTTCTCTCGCCCTACAATCCACCGCGTTCCTTAAGATCACTAAATTCATGGCTTCTGGTCATTCCTAGGATATCTAAGTCCAGTAAAGGAGGGAGGGCGTTCTCGCATCTAGCTCCAAAACTCTGGAATAGCCTTCCCGATACGGTCCGGGGCTCTGACTCGCTGACACAGTTTAAAACTAGACTAAAGACGCATCTCTTCAGTCAAGCATTCACATAATGCTCACCTGTCAGTCCTCTTTTATGCCATACCGAACCGTTTGCCACTGAAATTGCTTAACGCACCAGTGGGGCTCGATAGCCTTTTAGACAAACGGGTCGGTCCGTATGGCTGAGTTGCGTTGCGGAGAGTTCGTGAGATAGTGGTTTTCTAACACCGACACCCGTACAATGGAAATTATTATGAACATCAGCTATGCTAAATATGAACATCAGCTATGCTAATTATTTCCCATCTGCCTTTCTGCTGTTATCTCGGGACGCTTGTCCCGAGAAAAATGGCGTTCGTCAGGTCCAGCCTTGTATCCAGCATCTCACGGGGGTTTCGGATGCCCCACCGCCTGTGATGAGAAGACCAACGCCTGTGAAGAGACGACTCAACGCCTGCGATATGTTATGGGGCTGTTTTAGACATAAATAATATTTATATTTAATAGTTATATATAAACAATATGAATGTAAGCCAGAGGAGAACTGGCCCCCGACTGAGCCTGGGTTCTCCCAAGGTTTTTTTCTCCATCCAATCTGATGGAGTTTTGGTTCCTTGCCACTGTCGCCTTGCTTTTGGCTTGCTTGGCTTGCTTAGTCGGGATTATTTAGGATTATTTAGGATTATTTAGGATTACTTAATATTTAACAATATTTTCGATCTGTGTTGTACTACTTTCATGTTATCACTGTGAAGCTGCTTTGATACAATCTGTATTGTGAAAAGCGCTATATAAATAAATGTGACTTGACTTGACTTGACTAGTACCAATTTCAACATATGCATGAAAAAACTAATTATTAAAAATGATCAATAATGATAACGATATATTCAAAAAAAAAAAAAGGATGGGCACCCCTCCAGCACATGCACACACACAGGCTACATAGCACGTGAGCAAAGCGGTGATAAGTTAAAAAAAAAAAAAAAAAAAAAAACATAAAATAAACATAGGCTATACGTTTCACATTTGTGTTTAATAATATTACGTTACTTATTTTTATTATTTCATCTATGTAGAGTAGGCTAATTTTTTAATAAATCAATAAAATGTTCCTAAATAAGCCAAGAAATGATGTGGAATATTTTTTTTCCATGTGCCATCAAAATGCATGCAATAGAGGGTTAATAAATAATTCAAATGTTTCATGCATAATCATTACTTTCGCCGGTTCTTTGTGGCAAGCTTTATGCATGCGTTGAGATGCGGAATAGGCAATTAAATACGCTCATGGTTTCTCTCCCATTTAATTAAATCAATATGTGATTACTGATTAGACAAATGGCTTAAAAGATCTACTTCTAGTCGACTAGAAAACTAGGACTCATTTTGAGGAATGAATGAACATAAACAAACCTCTGCTCAGAGTGCCGCCGTGCTGGATTGCATAGAATGCTCATCGAATTCGAGGATTTATCGCGTTTTAGCTAAAAACAGGGCTGGCGCTTATCGCGTTTAGGAAAGAAACTGTATCTAGCAGTACATTTTAAAAAAGGAAATATAGCGATTTGGCATGAAACGTTGATGGAGCAGCGAAAGGGTTCTGTCCACAGCAGAATGACACGACAAACTCTTTTTTTAAAAAAAAATGGCGTTTATCGTGTTTTGGAAAAGAACTCTTCATATATATGTTTAATTTTCAACCCACAGATGTCCAAATTACCCTGTAACATTGCACAAGAACATATTTAGCCAGAAATGTGATACATTTTATTAACAACAGACCTACATTTTTGGTCTGGAATATATTAAAAGAATAGATACCTGTTATTTTTTAACTAATTAAATAATTTGCTTGTATATCTGCTTGTTACCCCCTTATTACCCCAAACTTAACATATTGTTCCCTTATACCTACATGGAAGTACACTATAATTACAGAAACATAGCTACATCGTAATTTCAGTGTACTTACAAAGTTATTTGCAGGTTGTAGGCTATATCTGATTGTTACCCCTTTATTACCCCAAACTTAACATGTTGTTCCCTTATACTTACACGGAAGTACACTATAATTACAGAAACGTACACCGTAATTTCTCTGTACTTACCCGGTTGTTTGCAGGTCGTAAAATAAAGTGTTACCTTACGGCCTTGTTAAAAGATGCAATTTCCAACCAGAAAGCTGTTGAACACATAGACAGTAAAAGAAATGGACAGAGCGATCTCATTGAAACTCCATTGAGACGATTGAAGCCCTTTTTTGGCGATTTTTTAGCACTTCCGTCCCTGACGCACAGACTCATACAGAGCTAGTCTACGTAGTTGTGACGTGAGTGACCCGTTTGATTTCTAGTGCGGTGGCATGAGAAATCTGAATCATTCCCTTCCGAAACATGCGCAGAGGCGGAGAGTATGAATAGGAGCTGTCCATGGGCTAGGAGAAGGAGACAAGTTTGCTAGGTATTCTGATAAATTATTTTGTCATTCTGCCTCCACGTTTCCCGATTGCGCGCGAGCTTCTTCTCGTGTCCATACGGTAATTTCAAAACTGTGCCACAGAGAGTCGCGTGGGTATGACGCAATCGTTAGCCTACTTTCACTAAAACTGCTTCTACGGGGCCATAACATAAAATACAAGGTAATGGAGCTATTTATACATTATCGAGTTTCTTTAGAAATAAATAAAGGACAAATGGGGTCTTCAAACGCCTCAGATGTAAAGTTATTCACTGTCAAAGTGACGCCAAAATGAACGGGAGTCAATGAGAATGCTAACGCAAGTGAAGTTCTGCAACAAGATGTCAGCTCCCGCAAGGCTTCAACTTCCGGTCGATGGATTAGTTGAACTTTGTTGAACCTTGGTCTAACTCAGAGAGGCCGAGAGAATCAAGCCAGTACCAAATAAGGCATATACAAATAATAGGAATACAAAGATACATCTCAATGCATAATTACAAGCACTTATTAATTTAACACTACAATATAATTATTCTGCCCTCAGTGTGTGTGACTGTACACAAATCGACAGATAGATAACAGGCTTCAAGAGAAAGTCGGAGGCTGGAGTAAAGTTCAAGGCTCTTTACTGTTGTCGTAATTCTCATGAAGGAATTTTGTAAAACTGAAATGATACAAAAAGATAGCACCAATCACTGAATGCTATTCAAACACATCATACATTAACGGACATAAAATAATATACCTTTAAGCAACAAAGCTGAACCATATATATTTAGATTTTACATTCAGCTGGAATGCTTATAACTGTAAACATAGTATGTGCAGTTCAACAGCTAAACTAACAAACTATTAGCTACCTCTTAGCTGAAAGGCAAAACAATAGCAGTTGCGCATGTTAACAAATAAATATTCAACATCACAGAACATCTTATATGACACTTGTGTATTAATGAATAATTAACTATAAATTCAAATCCAACTTACAAGCGATGCTTTCTCAAGGCACAAACAGAGTGAGAACAGGATAAGGAGACTGGAGCTGACCGCATGGAAAATAACTACTAATGTTTCCTGATCAAATTGCATCATGTGATAAAATCAACCAATGATAGCAATGTAAGAGTTGTACACAATATGAATGTAAGCCAGAGGAGAACTGGCCCCGACTGAGCCTGGGTTCTCCCAAGGGTTTTTTTTCTCCATCCAATCTGATGGAGTTTTGGTTCCTTGCCACTGTCGCCTTGCTTTTGGCTTGCTTGGCTTGCTTAGTCGGGATTATTCGGGATTATTTAGGATTATTTAATATTTAACAATATTATCGATCTGTGTTGTACTACTTTCATGTTATCACTGTGAAGCTGCTTTGATACAATCTGTATTGTGAAAAGCGCTATATAAATAAATGTGACTTGACTTGACTTGACAATGAATTACTCCCAGATGACCACTAGGGGGAGAAAGTAACAAACTAAATGCAAAAGTCAGAACATAACACTCCCCGCCTGGTATTAATTAAATACCACTATCTGAAGTACCTTATTGTGTCTGAATAAAAAAGGTGCAACTAAATCAGTTAGTCTCCTCAGAACTCTTGAGAAGGATCGTCTCAGAAACAGGTCTCAAGAAGGTCCTTGCTGATCCAGATCTTGTGACCTTGAGTTCGATCTTCCTAACCTTTCCATCTTCATCAGGGAATGTCTTTGTGACCAGAGCTAAGGGCCATTCATTCCGTTTTGCCTGGTTATCCTTAAGCAGAACCAGGTCACCTTTCTCAATGTTAGGCCGTACGTCCTGCCACTTGCTTTGGCTTTGCAGCGTAGGAAGGTACTCGCGTCTCCATCTGCTCCAAAATGTGTTGACTAGATGCTGAACCCATCTCCACTGCTGGCGGTGCAGGTCTGTGCTGTCAAAGGTTCCCGGAGGAGAAGGGTAAGTAGACATCTTCTGAGTCAGAAGTGTAGCAGGAGTAAGGAGAAAGGGTGAATCCGGATCTGAAGAAATAGGCGCGAGTGGCCTAGCATTAATAATTGCCGTGATCTCTGCCATTAAAGTAGACAACACCTCATGAGTAAGGCATGAAGGACTGGTTTGCATAAGCATGGAGTTGAGTATCCGTTTGGCAAAACCAATCATTCGCTCCCAAGATCCTCCCATATGGGAGGAATGCGGGGGGTTAAATACCCAAGAGCAACCCTCTTCACCCAAGTACCTCCTCACATTAGGCTCTTTGGGATCAGTAAGGAGTATATGCAGCTCCTTGCAGGCACCTGTAAAATTGGTTCCACAGTCTGAACGGATTTGCTTAGCAGGTCCCCGCAGCGCAAAGAATCTGCGCAAAGCATTGATGAAGCTTGACGTGTCCATCGCCTCTATCAGCTCTATGTGCACGGCACGTATGCTCATGCAGGTGAAAAGTACAGCCCACCTTTTGCTGTTAGCCTGTCCACCGTGGGTTCGTCTTGTGGTGACAGCCCATGGGCCGAAAACATCAAGTCCCACGTAGGTGGAGGGAGGCTCTGTACTCAGACGATCTGGTGGTAGATCTGCCATCTTCTGTTCACAGCGCTTTTCCCACGAAGCTTGTTACATGTAACACATTTGTGAAGGATACTGCTGATGCATTTCTTAGCTCCAACAATCCAGAACCCAGCTGTGCGGATAGTGCCTTCTGTAGGAACACGACCTTGATGCTTAACCTGTTCATGAAAATGACGCACAAGCAATGTTCCAATGTGGCTACGGCCTGGAATGATTAGAGGGAACTTTTCTTTAGTGTCGAGTACCGCATGGTTGAGCCTGCCTCCTATTCTCAGGAGACCCTCTTCGTCCATATAGGGGTTCAGCTTTCTCAATGAACTATCTTTTGAGATGTCTTTCCCAGCTACCAAACAGGCAAACTCTTTGCTGTAAGTTTTTCTTTGCACACACCTGACAATAAAACTTCCTGCCTTGGACAGTTCTTCTGCCGTGTGAGGTTTTTTGCATTGATGCCAGCCACTACAAGTGTCATCCTTGGGTTTTACTGCACTTTGTTGCGACTGAATGATGTGTTTCAGGAATGCTATGGCTCGCACCAGAGACTTCCAAGATGAGAACCGCTCGAAGCGATGCAATCCCAGACTAGACGATGGAGTAGAGAGAGTGGTGGCATGAGAACGCACTTCAACGTCTGTGTCCGGATCAATGAGTCCATATGGCTTGTCCTTCAGGGAGAGACAAAAATGGAGGCCCTGTGAGCCAGGTTGTGCTAGCTAATTCGGCCGCAGGTACAGAACGTGTAGTATGATTTGCCGGATTCTGTGTGGTGCAGACGTAGTGCCACTGCTCAGGTTTGGTGGACTTCCTGATCCGCTGGACTCTGTTGGAAACGTACACATAAAACCTCCTGGTCTGATTGTATATGTACCCCAAGACGACCTTGCTGTCTGTGTAAAACCGCAATGTGTCCACACTGATGTCCAACTCACTCTCTATCAACTCTGCCATTTCTACTGCCAACACAGCTGCTCCCAGTTCCAACCTTGGGACCGTGTGGGCAGATGAGGGCACCAGTTTTGCCTTTCCCAAGACAAATCCTACGTGACACTCTCCATCATCATTGATCACCCTGAGGTAAGCTACAGCGGCGATGGCTTTCAACGAAGCATCCGAGAAGATGTGGAGCTCTTTCTTTTGCGTGGTGATAAGAGTGGAAGGTGTATAAGCTCTTGGAATCTTAAGCTCACTCAGGTCTTGCAAGGAGTCTTTCCAAATTCTCCATTCAGTTTCCTTTTCAGGTGAAAGAGGCTTATCCCAGTCGAGGGTTTCAATGCTAGTGAGCTCTCGTAACAGGAACTTGCCTTGTATAATAATTGGGGCCACAAATCCGAGAGGGTCAAACAGACTGTTCACGGTCGCTAGAACGCCTCTACGGGTAAAAGGCTTCTCAGTAGACGCTACTCTGAAGGTGAAGGCGTCCTGTTTAAGATCCCAGCTGAGCCCTAAGCTGCGTTGAATGAGGGCTGAATTGTCATTGAAGTCCAGGTTCTGCAAACCCTTTGCATGGTCTTCAGGAGGGAAGGCATCCAAAACATCAGAGTGGTTTGACGCTATCTTGTGGAGACGTAGGTTTGAGCCAGCAAGCATCTCCCTTGCCTTTTTCAGCAGGTCTATGGCTTCAGCAGCTGATGGTAGAGACTTGAGGCCGTCGTCGACGTAGAAATCACGCTCCACAAAGTGTTGGGCCTCTGAGCCATACTCACTAGCTCCATGTTGTGCCGCGCGACGAAGACCATAGATAGCTACTGCTGGCGAAGGGCTATTGCCGAACACATGGACTTTCATCCTGTACTCCACAATCTCCTTGCCAGGTTTGTTGTGCTTGAACCAAAGGAACCGAAGGAAGTCTCGGTGGTCTTCTCTGACAGTAAAACTGTAAAACATCTGCTCAATGTCTGCTACTACTGCTACTGACTCTCTTCGGAACCGTAGTAAGACTCCAAGTAAGCTGTTGTTCAGATCTGGGCCTTTAAGTAACACATCGTTGAGAGAAATCCCATGATGCTGAGCGCTGGAATCAAACACAACTCTTATCTGATTAGGCTTCTGAGGGTGGTACACACCGAAGATGGGTAAGCACCATCGTTCCTCTCCCTCCTGCAGCGGTGGAGCCAGCTCTGCTTGGTCATGATCGAAAATCTTTTGCATGAAGTTCACAAAGTGAGTTTTCATCTCAGGTTTTCTTTCAAGTGTGCGGCACAAAGAGGTAAGACGATTAAGAGCTTGCTCTCGATTGTTTGGTAGCTTTCGCCGTGGTGATCGAAATGGAAGAGGTGCCACCCAGCTGTTGGACTCATCCATAAACATTTCTTTATCCATAAGGTCCAGGAAAAGCTCATCTTCGATGGAGAGACCCACTTTGTCATCATCCTTGGTTCTTTCAAAGATTGTGCTGCCGAGGCTGCTGTCATGGATGACTGAGGTGTGGTGTGTAAGGCCATGACAATTTATGCTGTGTAGTCCTTCGTTGCCAAACCTCTCCTTGACTTGAATGTGATTGGGACATGGATTAAGGATAGATGGACGTCCATTTTCAAGCACGCTAGTCCGAAAAGAAGTCACAGACTCTTGTCTTGTGGGCTGAGCCCAAGCAAACGTCACCTATAACAACCCAACCAAGGTCTAGTCTTTGAGCGTAGGGTGCTCTGGGTGGCCCATTGCGTTGTTCTCTGACTTTGTGAACCTGGATGATGTCGCGTCCCAGAAGGAGTAGTATCTGGGCCTCTAGATCTAAGTGTGGTATCTTGTGAGCTATGGACTTCAGGTGTGAGTGGTGCTGTGCAGCTGCTGGAGTTGGAATCTCTGAGCGGTCATTTGGCATATGATTGCATTCAATGAGTGTGGGGAGCATCACACTTGTTGTTCCATCCAGTGACTCCACCATGAACCCCATGGCTCTTCTCCCAAACGCGTCAGTGACCTCTGAACATGTGTGCAGAGTATATGGTGAGTTTAACCCTTCAATTTGAAAGAGGTCAAAGAATTCAGACCTGGCCAGGGACCTGTTGCTCTGGTCATCTAGACTGATATACATTTTTACAGCTTTTTCAGGGCGTTCTTTAGGATAAACCTTCACTAGGCAAATCTTGGAACAGGATCTAGATTTCATCCTATCATCGCAAACCTCTGTGCACCTAGAGGTGACTGCCTGCTGAAGTGTTTCTCTTTCACCCTCCCCGCCATGCTCTGAGGAGGGATCTTTCCTGTCCCATGGTGGGGGTCCAGGGTGCAGTGCTGGAACATGTCTGTCACTCTCACATTCTGCACACTTCAAAACTGCCTCGCAGTTCTTTGCCAGGTGACTGGTAGAAGAGCAACATCTGAAACAGATACCATTTTCTTTAACCCATTTACTCCTAAAACGCCTGCTAAAAACGCCTATAAAAACCTATGTTGTTCTAGGATAAATGTCCTTATCTCCTGAGGATTTTCTGAAAAAATACTAAGAATTGTCAACATCTACTAAAACCTTAATATCTAAGCCTCTGTAGCACTTAGAAACATGAAATAAAATACATTTTAAAGGTAAGAATCACAGCTTTTATTTAAACATGCTTTCTTGGAACTCACATAACAAAACATTTTTCTAAAAATTCCCAAAAAATAAATTTAATAAAAAAATATAAATCAATTATATAAAATATCACAAATAATATTTTAAAACATGCCAACACTGAACAATTCATTTTAGAAGAGATAGGTAGTGAAAGTCCTGAGGTGGAACTGGGAACAGCCTCACACACACAGACAGACAGACAGACTCACTGACTGACTGACTGACACATTCACAAAAAGAGACTGACAGATAATCATTTGTGGCGAACGACGTGGTACATAAAGCACTCGCGGTGCAGAGGAAGGTTGCATTGCCTGCACCCCATCAGAGTTGACCCAGGACGCACATCGGTGCCGCAGTGCTTCAGAGAACACTCCCTGCAGGTCTTCCTCTTTTTGTTGATCTGGACCAGGTCATGGTCAGCAGAAGCTCCAGTTGGGCTGGTGGGGTTCACATTAGGAGCACTTCTCGCAGTGACGGGGACGATCAGCTCCTGGGTCAGATCCTCCAGCCAGTCCTTGTAGCCGCCCCTCCTGTACTTCCATTTGGCTCCTCCCGCAGACCTGGCAGCCACAAAGGCATTGTAGCACGACACTGAAACAAAATAAAAAAAACAGCCTCCTCCACCACTTCGTAGACCGATGATGGATCTGGTAGTAGCCCACCATCTGGTCCAGAAGATCAACTCCTTTCATATGTTGCTGATAGTCAGCGAGGCATGCTGGCACCCGAACCTCCGTCTGGCGTTGACCATTGGCCTTCCTCCTCACTATCCCATGAGCTGTCGGGTCATGGTAGTTGGAGAGGACCATCACAGCCTTGGTGTCTTGCCAGACACAGAAGGTCAACTCATCCCGCTGCGCCACATTGAACTCATGCTTGTTCAACTTAGCCTTCTTTGTGAGCTGCGTAATCTTGGGGAGGTCCTTTCTGTTGGCACGCACCGTTCCACACGCTTGCACCCCCCTGACCTTGAGGTCCAACATCAACTTCACACTGGTGTAAAAGTTGTCCATGTATACACACAGGTTAGATCCGTAATAAGGGGTCACCAGGTCTGACACTATCCGGTGAGCCAGGTCTTTCTCCATCTTACCCTGAATGGCACCCGTGTACACCTGAAAATGGGTGACATAGCCTGTTTTGCTCTCCGCCATGACCCACACCTTTATTCCCCACTTCACCGGCTTCATGGGGAGGTACTGCCGGAAGCCCAGGCGTCCCTTGTACTTCACCATGGACTCATCCACGGTCACAAAGCCATTGACCTCATAGAGCGCCTGGAATCTAACTAGGATGAGGTCCATCCACTTCCGGATCTTCCAGAGCTTGTCCGTTTTGTCCACGGCAGGGTCCATGTTATCTCGGAGATGGAGATAATCTGAAAATACATATGATCAAATTAATTTTTTTGCCATCATTTTATTTATTTATTTTTGTGTGTGCTATAATTTTATGACTATTTATTCATTATGCCATCATTGTATTATTATTTATTGTGCTATTTACTCATTATGCTATTATTGTATTATTATTTATTATGGTATTTATTGATTTCATCATCATTGTATGATTATCCATTATGCCATTATGTATAACAATTTATTATGCAATTTATTAATTTTGTCATCACTGTATTTTTATCCATTATGCCATTATGTATTAATATTTATTATGCTATTTACTCGTTATGCTATTATTGTATTATTATTTATTGTTAGCTAATTTTTAGCTATTTTATTGTAAGCTATTTTCTCATTATACCATCATTGTATTATTATTATTATTCATTATGCCGTTATTGTATTAATATCTATTATGCTATTTATTCATTATGCCATTTTTGTATTATCTATTATGCTAGTTATTCATTCTAAAAACAAAACACAAATCATTACCTCCAGATCATGTCGAAGTGGTCCCTTGCCATGGCCTTGGGGACGTTGGTCTGGTACAACCATTTTGTCTGCCTCCAAAAATCCCTGCGTGCTGGCAGTTTCAAAATACCGAAGGCGAGACACAGCCCGACAAATGTCTTCATCTCCGTTTTGGAAACAGGGTTCCACTTCGAGTTGGAGGGGGTCTGACCGCGCGTCTGTTCGGCGTACCGATTAGTTTCCGTCACCAACATGTCCCAAAGCTCATCGGTAAAAATAGACGAAAATACATCCAGGGGGCTAGCATCCATGGGGATCGGTTGTTTCACCCCTGCTTTGCGGGTGAACTGCTTCGTCTTGCGCGGCTGGTAACCCTCAGTTCTCCAATCTACCTGGAATCCGTAAAACTCATCCTCCTCCTCTCCGTCCTTGTCCCACAAATCCCACTCCTGTGCTCTATCCAAAGGATCATCCGGCATGTAATCATCCTCTACCACCTCCTCCCTCTCAAACTCCTCACTAACATTATCTTCCAATTCAAAATGTCACTGCCCTCGCTGTCAAAATCCTCCTCTGTCGTTGCCATTTCGCGCTCGCGTCTCCAAAAAAAATCCAAAACAAACGCACGTGTGTGTCTGATTGATTGACGTGATTTTCAGCGAACCACAGTACATTTGGGTGGTCACGTGGTCGTTAAAAAATCGACAAGACCCACCTCATGTGTATTTGAACCAATGAGAGTGCGTTTTATGCTGCACGTGTCATGAAAAGTTTGACGAATACAAAATGCTGTGTCACTCAGCAGCCGGCGGGAGTTTCAGAGTTGCGCAACGCAGTAACCGGCGGTAGATGTAATGTTGCGGCGCGCAGCTTCCGTCACAAATGAGTTAAGAAACGCCTTACACTCTTCTAATGACTTGCTTCGAAAAGCTCTACACTTTTTCAGAGGATGAGGTTTCTTGTGGATAGGGCATTGTTTGTCTATTTCACCTCGCCTGCTGCTTGAACTGTCCGCCTGAGAAGCTATTTGTAACGTTGCGATTTCAGTCTTGTGTGCAGAGATATAGCTTTTCCCATATGCTGGTCTCTTTTCCACTCGTTCAAGCTTTGATGGACCTGTAGTAAACCGTTGGGAAATATTCACTGGAGATACAGGGGCTGTTGAGAGAGTGAAGCTTGGGTCGTTTCTTCTGCGTGCTTCACTGCATATGAAGTCTGTGAAGTATGCAAATGGAGGAAAAGATACATTGTATTGCTCCTTGTATTGTGAGCCTTGAGCTAACCACCTCTCTTGCAGACCAATTGGCAACTTCTCAACGATTGGGTTTACACCCCTGGCTGTGTCCAAGTATGAGAGCCCTGACAGGTAACCCTCTGATTTTGCAGACGCTAACTCCCTTAGAAGGTCTCCCAGCTCCCTGAGCTTTACGGGGTCTTTATGACTGATTTTAGGAAAGTTCTCAATCCTCTCAAAGAGAGCTCTTTCGATAACCTCGGGGGAGCCAAAGCACTCTTCTAGGCGATCCCAAGCCATTCTTAAACCTATGTCAGGCCTGGCAACATGCACAGAACGAATTCGTATGACGTGCTCTGAAGACTGATTTCCTAACCATTTCGTTAAGAGGTCAAGCTCCTCACCAGCACTTAAGTTCAATCCTCCAATTGGCTCTATGCGCGAACCCTGGTGACGTGTGTTAGAACGAATCTCAGTCAGCGTCTTTACTTCCAGAAGCGCATTCTGCAGGCCAAGTGTATAGCGGCAAAACTGTAATAAAATCCGTTTTCTCAGAAACGGAGACAACGATTTTAGAAACGCTGATTCGCTAGTCGAATTTCGTACGATATGAGAGAATATAACACTCGAAGTTGTTGATTTGGCTCGAAATATATAATTTAAATAACTTCTCTTTTTTACTCTTGTGTGACAGCTAACTGCCTCACAGTGTTGTTAACATTATTCACGTTAACCGGAGGACGTTTTTATAAACAGCAAATGTAATTTGACACTATCTCCACCTAACGCAAAACCGCCTTCTGACCACAGACTGACGCAGCACCGGAAGTAAGTGGGCGTGCTGAGACAAATATGGAAGCGATCGTGCATAGAGCCTAAAGGATTGCAGAATGAAGATTTCCAAGCCCAGTAATTTTCTGGACGATCATTAAATTTGATCAGGCCAGAATTCACCAGCTCTCGACGTAACAAGTATTTTGCAATATCACTCATACCTTCCCTGTCTTCTGTATACCCAACATGTGTCTGTAATGAGGCTTTACTGACAGAGCAAGGGTGATGATGAGTAGAGAGGAGGTGATCATGGGAGTGGTGATGAATTGCTGGCGTTGGCCTTTCAGACTGCTGCATTTTATGGCTGCTGTCCCTTGTGAATTGACGAATCACAGACGTCAATCTTTCCGGCAGTTGTGCTGCAGCCTGAATTGCACCCTCATTCTTGGGTACGAAATGACAAGCGCTGCTGGGACCAGGGAGACACTCCTTTCTGTTTGATTGAATGTCGGGTTTGATGAGCGGCGGCAACAGTGATGGTGTATATGGTTCAAGTACTGGGGGTTTCTCATCACTGAGATGTAGCTGGGAGTGGTGTTCGACGTATTCACGTGTGCGCTGAATGGCGACTTGAGCCGCGTTGTGAAGACTCCTACTGCCTTGTGTACCTTCGATTTCCGCTGCTGCCTCAAGAACTTCAGCTTCAGCCAAGGCTACTGCAATCTCTCTCTCATGCTCTAAAGCTGATAACTCAGCAGCTATCCGTGCCTCCTCAACCTTCAAATCAGCTGCAAGATGTGCCTCTTTTATCTTCAATTCAGCTTCTTTCTGAACAAAGGTGGCACGTGCACGTGCAGCTTCCACTTTAGCACGGGCCCTAGTAGCGGCCCTGCTAGCTGAGGATACTCTAGATGTGCTTGATGAGGTGGACCGTTGTGATCTTGCTTCATGCGTTGTCTCCTGATCTTTAACATCACCATCAGTGATGGACACTTTTTCCAATCCAGCTTCACTGGTATGTGACATTATGGTTAACAATCCTCTAAGTTGTATTAGAAGCGATGAATAAAGAGGCCTTAGTATGCTTGAGAGGGTGTATTGGCTCAGTACCTGATCTTCTCGTTGCTGTTTTGCCCGCCGTGAAGACGCTTTTTTACTATTCTGTCCTCAGTGTGTGTGACTGTACACAAATCGACAGATAGCTAACAGGCTTCAAGAGAAAGTCGGAGGCGGGAGTAAAGTTCAAGGCTCTTTACTGTTGTCGTAATTCTCATGAAGGAATTTTGTAAAACTGAAATGATACAAAAAGATAGCACCAATCACTGAATGCTATTCAAACACATCATACATTAACAGACATAAAATAATATACCTTTAAGCAACAAAGCTGAACCATATATATTTAGATTTTACATTCAGCTGGAATGCTTATAACTGTAAATATAGAATGTGCAGTTCAACTAACAAACTATTAGCTACCTCTTAGCTGAAAGGCTAAACAATAGCAGTTGCACATGTTAACAAATAAATATTCAACATCACAGAACATCTTATATGACACTTGTGTATTAATGAATAATTAACTATAAATTGAAATCCAACTTACAAGCGATGCTTTCTCAAGGCACAAACAGAGTGAGAACAGGATAAGGAGACTGGAGCTGACCGCATGGAAAATAACTGCTAATGTTTCCTGATCAAATTGCATCATGTGATAAAATCAACCAATGATAGCAATGTAAGAGTTGTACACAATGAATTACTCCCAGATGACCACTAGGGGGAGAAAGTAACAAACTAAATGCAAAAGTCAGAACATAACAATAATACATCCCCAATATTACATGAGCATGCAGGCAAGCCTAAAAACATATTGAATATATATTAGTAAAGTCTTATAGGATGAAGTTTAATGAACATCCGTGTGTGTGTGTGTGTGTGTGTGTGTGTGTGTGTGTGTGTGTGTGTGTGGCCGATTAAAATATTTTTGAAGCTTGGAACCCAGAGCTGGGGGAAGGTGTGGGATGTTCTGGTACTGCACTGAGGACTATGTCAAAAGTGTCAAAAAGGCTCCAGACTTTCTGGCGTTGAGGTGGTGAATTATTAGACACCAGTCAATGCTTAGAACGGTTCCCAGTGTTGGAATTCCTGACGCGGTCCAGATACGCTACACATTTATCTTGACGATAGCTGCTTGTTTTGTTTTTTGTTTTTTTTCTACCCCTTCCTGTCTTTTGTTTATGTTATTATTGTGCAGATACATGCATATCTGGCAATGCAACAGCTTGTTTTTCTCTCTCATTATTTGTCTATTTCTCCCATTATATTGTGCAACTGTGTTGGGTAAAACGTTACTTTACAAATGTTTAGCAATAGTCTTCGTTCAGCTGTTTCATAGTCTATTTAGCAATAGTCTTCGTTCAGCTGTTCGTTCAGCTGGCTTTATTGGCATTTGCTGTACAACCTGTAAATGTATAATTAGGTGGTTCTCACCTGAGAAGACAAAGACCCGCATAATGAGCCTTTCATTCAGATGTGTCACACAAGAAAGAATGCAATATATATATATATATATATATATATATATATATATATATATATATATATATATATATATATATATATATATATATACATATGCCATTTTATAGATTTGGTTCAAAGTTAGAGTTGCAAACATTTTGTAAAGAAAGATGTCTTTTTCCATAAATCTCTTTTTATCATTTAATCTATTTTTTTTAAAGTAGGCCAATAGATTTTATCATACATATTTCAAAGTTAAGGATTCATTATTTTGATATAGCCTAGCTTTCATTGGAACAAAAACTATAACAGTTTGATTAGTTTATTTTTGACAAAACATACTATATATTTAACATAATAAGCAAAAACTGTCTAACAAAAGCTTATTTGATGTCTATTTTAGAGTAAAAACTTAATAATCTATCCTGATCTAGTCAACGAAATGTTAATTGTCAGTGGTTGTCTCTCACATGCCTTTGGTGTGAGAGACCTGGGTTCGAATCCACTGTGAGGCACCAATGTGTTAGTTCAGTCCTTGTGAGTTCTTAATGTTGTAATATTTGCTGTTAGCTGTCTCTGTGTTCCTGTGCCTGAGCCGGCCAGTCCTTGTGGCTGTTATTGTTCTAGTGGCTGCTGTTCCTGGGCCGGTGTCAGCTGTTCCTGAGCTGGTACGTGAACAGTCTCTGGATTGGCAGAAGTGAAGTGAACAGTCTCTGACTGGGCAGAAGAGACTGTTCACGTCATTTCTGCCGATCCAGAGACTGTTCATGTCACTTCTGCCCAGTCAGAGACGGTTCACATCACTTCTGCTCATCCAGAGACTGTTCACATCACTTCTGCCGATACCGGCTCAGGAACAGCAGCCACTAGACCAGTAACAGCCACAAGGACTGGCCAGCTTGGAACTGAACAGAGACAGCAAACATTAAGAACTCACAAGGACTGAACTAAACCACGGGGCTTAAATACAGAGGAACGGGTGAGTAAAACAAGACACAGTTGGGCAAATTAATTAAGAACACAGGTGGTAAACATGAACACAAACGAGGAGCGGGAAAATTGGAACAGAACTGAACCAAATACACAATAAAAGTGGGGAACACAAGACAGACAGGAACAAGACATGAATTTACACCGTGACAGTAATATTTCACTATTTAATTTTATTTTTTGTCTTTATTTTTATTTATTTATTAGTATTATTATTATTTTATATTATTATTATTTATTTTATATTATTATTATTTTATATTATTATTATTATTATTTTATATTATATATATTATTTTATTTATTTATTTTTTTTGTAGCTTGGAGTTGAGACCATTCAACTTTGGGTAAAATGCAGCGCTAGTCACTGTCACTTTTTACTCGGCCTGGGACAAATACTACATTGACCAAAAATCCTACTTGTACAATGACTCAACAACAATTGATAAGTTAATCGCTGTTTACGGTATTTTTATATTTAGTAAAATTCTTCAAAATTAGATTCTAGAAGCACATTAATTCCTGGCATTCAATTTCATCACAGCAACCAAAGTGTCTCACCTGGAAAAACGATGCGCTTCCAAAGTGCTCTCAAATGTCACCAGCTGGCCGTTATCAGAAGAGCATCTTGCATTGTTTTTAGCTGGATAGAAATGCTGTGATGGACACACATTAATTGAATATTTATTTATTTATTTGTTTGTTTGTTTGTTTATTGTTAGGCATATGGCCACAATTGTCAGCAGCCATATCACCCTGTAGCCCAAGACTGGTTGCCCACTGAAGCTAAGCAGGGCTGAGCCTGGTTAGTACCTGGATGGGAGACCTTCTGAGAAAGCCAGGTTGCTGCTGAAAGAGGTTTAATGAGGCCAGCAGGGGGTGCTCACCCCGTGGTCTGTGTGGGTCCTAATGCCCCAGTGTAGTGATGGGGACACTACACTGTCAAAGAGCACCGTCCTTTGGATGAGACGTTAAACCGAGGTCCTGACTCTCTGTGGTCATTAAAAATCCCAGGATGTCTTTCGAAAGCGTAGGGGTGTAACCCCGGCATCCTGGCCAAATTTGCCCAGTGCCCTCTGTCCATCATGGCCTCCTAATCATCCCCATATATACCAATTGGCTTCATCACTGTCTCCTCTACACTAGTAAGCTGGTGTATGGTTAGCGTTCTGGCGCACTATGGCTGTCGTCACATCATCCAGGTGGATGCTGCACACTGGTGGTGGTTTAGGAGATTCCCCTCTCTCTATGTAAAGTGCTTTGAGTGCCAAGAAAAGTGCTATATAAATGTAATGAATTATTATTACACAGCAAATTTCAGGAGTTGAAAAATCATGAGTTAGGCAAAAAAGTGTGAAAGAGTAAATTTTTTTGAGTTATTTTTTTAACTCTGACTACAGTTTGTGTTATTGGATACTCCCCGGCTGTATTGTATTTTGGAGTTCATTCATTGGTGTTCAGGACCGTGTTTTAACACTACACCTGGAGTTATTTTTGAGAAGTGCGCCACAACACGACGCTGCTGCTGCAAAAGGAATAATGAACTTATGTGCTTCGTTGTTAGGTAGGTAAAAGTGTATATAAAACTATTTAAAAATGTTCTATATTTTCTGACAAACACGTTTGGTCATCGCATAGCTGTTACATTATAGGCTTAGTTATACTGTAACGTGAACGACTATGAGAAACTTGCTGTTGAACGTTTGTTTACTTGTTTCAAATTTTGAAATGGCTATTTGCGTGGGGTTTTATCTAACCGTCTTTCCAGTCACCGGGTTTCTGAAAATGAGTATTTTGCCGTGAAATTGATGCATCAATGCATTACAGGCATACGTAGTTATAAAATTGCAGTGTCTAATGTTCCCCTTGAAAATAAGATACAGCTGTGCTGTGTATGCCTCCAATGATTTGAATTGTAACAGCTATGTAACGTTAGGCTACTTATTAGTGGTGACCAACGATGTGCGTGATTTTCACGCGATATGCATGAATGAATTGTGCTAGATTATATTATGCCTCATACTGTTGTTTTTGTGATCTTCAGATGACTGTCCTGCAGCAAGTGGTTGAAGGTTACTCCTCCTCAAGTCTGAACCAAATGGATTTGCTCAAATAAAGGCAGTAAATCAAAAATATGGTGTTCAGAGTAGTAATTTCCACACAAACATTTATTTAACATATTGTGTTAAATAAATGTTAACTCTAAGAAGTGTTAAACTAAATATTTTACATATGTAAATATATTACATTTAACACTGGTAATGAGTTCATATAATTATTTTTAGTGTTACATTTACTCTTCGTAGGATTAGTATTTTAACTCCGTAAAGAAACTCTGAAAAAGTGTTAAAAATTCAACTCCAAGAGCCGAGTAATTTTAACTCTGCGCTGGAGTCTAATTGATGGTCTCACATGTACACTCCGATTGAGTTGATTTTAACTACCAGGGAGTTTATGCCAAAACCCAGAATTTGCTGTGTATTATTACTTATGTTTACAAAAGTTTCATGAATGAGGCTGAAAGAATGAAGTTTAAATGTAAGGGTATTGGCACGCAATACAAGGGTCACTTTATTTGGATGGTCCCTTTAACACATTCAGTTGACTATAAGTGATGTTGCATCTACATCTCTACTAACTCTCACTAGAGTGTTAGTAGAGTATTATTAGACTGGTAGGGTTAAGAATAGAATAAGTTGACATGTAGTTGAAAGTTACTTATAGTCTGTAGAATGTCTGTTGGAGGAGCATCACAATAAAGAGTTGGCAGATATTAAGCAGACAGTCTACTAATACTCTAGTGCAAAGTTACTTATAGTCAAAAGAACGTTCAAAAGGACCATCAAAATAAAGTGTTACCCAATACAAGAGCACAAATCCAAAGTAAATGAGAAAGAAAGACCTATAATATGTGTTTGGCTAAGTTCGTTGCTGAGAACAAATCCGAAATAAATTAAAGCTGCAAGCAGCGATGGGCAGGCCCTCGCACCTGTAGCGTGTCGGGGTGTGAGGCGGCCGCGTTGCATATTCTGCAACTCGGCCAGTGCGGCTATGCATTTGCTACGCTGCTTCGTTAAAGGTCACTTCCTGTTGCCAGTAGGTGGCGCTATGACTGTGGGTGTGTGTCGGCATGTAGATTTGTTCAGGGCGGGACTCTTGTCAAATGTGTAAAATTTCGTGCAGATCTGGGCATTTACAGCCAAGTTACTACAACTTCCTCTTTCATAGCGAATCATCGACGCCACGGACACGCCCATCGACGAAACCGCGCAGATAGCACAACTTTACATCGTCCATGCCTTTAGAAGGCACAGAAGTAATTTGAAGTCGATCAGACTAAATCCCTAGGAGGAGTTAGTTAAAGTATGTAATAGACCTTTCTCACAACTTCCGTATTTGTGAGCGGAAATACGCAATTGTCGTGGTAATCTTTTTCCGCTCCATTCATACCAGATAGCGCCGCAGGCAACTTGTAAGAGTTTGTTGCGTACCAATCTTTTTTGTTATTCCCAAAAGCAGCCATATCTGTCATTTTCATTCCTTCCCTTGTTAGTTCCCTGACTAGTTAATCCAAAAATGGCGTTAAAATTAGAAATGGCAGACTTCCTGTTGAGTTTAGGGCATCGCTCCAAGAGACTTTTTTGTGCGTCTGGACATGATAGATGTACCACAGAGATTTCGTACATGTCGGTCAAACATGCGGCCGGGGCTGCTTCGTTAAATGTCACTTCCTGTTGCCAGCAGGTGGCGCTATGACTGTGGGTGAATGTCGGCATGTAGATTTGTTCAGGGCGGGACTCTTGTCAAATGTGTAAAATATCGTGCAGATCTGGGCATTTACAGCCAAGTTACTACAACTTCCTGTTTCATGGCGAATCTTCGATGCCACGGATACACCCATCGACAAAAACGTGCAGATAGCACAACTTTACATCGTCAATGCCTTTAGAAGGCACAGAAGAAATTTGAAGTCGATCCGACTAAATCCCTAGGAGGAGTTAGTTAAAGTACGGAGTGGTACCAAATCGGTCGCCAAATTCAAAATGGCGGACTTCCTGTCGAGTTTAGAGTATGGGTTCTTGAGGCTTTTTTGTGCGTCTTGATATGAGACACGTCCCCACCAAATTTCGTGCATGTAGGTTGAACGTGGACGAGGGGCTAATTTTTTAAAATTTTCTAGGTGGCGCTAGCGTGCCATTTTTGCCACGCCCATCCGCGAAACCCACAAAATACGAAATTTTACCAGTCCTGACATGCGTGCCAAATTTGGTGAGTTTTTGAGCATGTTGCGGCCCCGAAAATGGCGCTTACTTTGCAGAAAAAAAAAATTAAAGCTGCAAGCAGCGATGGGCGGGCCCTCGCACCTGTTGCACGTTGGGGTGTGAGGCGGCCGCATTGCATTTTCTGCAGCTCAGCCGGTGCGGCTGTGCATTTGCTACGCTGCTTCGTTAAAGGTCACTTCCTGTTGCCAGCAGGTGGCGCTATGACTGTGGGTGAATGTCGGTATGTCGATTTGTTCAGGGCGGGACTCTTGTCAAATGTGTAAAATTTCGTGCAGATCTGGGCATTTACAGCCAAGTTACTACAACTTCCTGTTTCATGGCGAATCATCGACGCCACGGACACGCCCATCGAGGAAAATGCACAGATAGCACAACTTTACATCGTCAATGCCTTTAGAAGGCGCAGTAGAAATTTGAAGTCGATCCGACTAAATCCCTAGGAGGAGTTAGTTAAAGTATGTAATAGACCTTTCTCACAACTTCTGTATTTGTGAGCGGAAATACGCAATTGTCGTGGTAATCTTTTTCCGCTCCATTCATACCAGATAGCGCCGCAGGCAACTTGTAAGAGTTTGTTGCGTACCAATCTTTTTTGTTATTCCCAAAAGCAGCCATATCTGTCATTTTCATTCCTTCCCTCGTTAGTTCCCTGACGATGAAGTTCAACGGAAATGGATTCAGGCAATCTGGCGGGATGTTATTGATCCTGTGATCTTCTATACTTATCATGTCACCATTCACTAAGCCGTCATTGTTTATGTTTATTTTTTATGTTTTATGATTTGTGTATTTTGAGGTAACATTAGTTCATGTTCAACTTTATTAAGATATTTGTATCCAGCGTAATGAAGACATAAAAATATACCTCACAATATAAAACAAGATAAATAATAACACACAACAGTGGGCTACATATAAATTTAAAATATTATCATACATTCTGAGTATTTAACAATCTGACTGTACAAGGGATGAATTAATATTTTTATAAATTGTTCTTCATCTTTGATCGTTCTATAGCAAGAGCAGTGCAAAAAATTCACTAACGTTACCTAAGAGGATAATTGTTGAATAAAACTGACAGACTTCTTTCTGGTATTCACATCAAAATGCAGTTTATTGTAAATAATAGTCCCTAAATATTAATAACTTTCCACACACTTCACCTTCTTACCTTTAATGAACGTAGCTATATTGGGAAGAATGAGCTTCAGTTCTGAAATCAATAGTCATATCTTTGGTCTTAGATACATCAGCTGCAGACAAGCATCACCACGGCATTTTACAAACTCATCAACAACTGGACCATGACAAGTTTACAATTTCTCGCAGTTTTGAAGACTCCCTGATCAATTTTCTCTTCCATGGGTAGGTTTTTCTAATGTGTTGATAGTTGACGGGAACTCCGCTTCCACGACGATTACGTATTTCCGGTTTTTGTGAAAAAGGTCTATGAGTAAATCATCCAAAAATGGCGGTAAAATTAGAACTGGCTGACTTCCTGTTGACTTTAGGGCATCACTCCAAGAGACTTTTCTGTGTGTTTGGACACGATAGATGTACCACAGAAATTTCGTACCTGTCGGTCAAACATGCGGAGGGGGCTGTGTCTTTTAAGGTCACTTCCTCTTGCCACTAGATGGCGCTATGACTGTGGGTGAATGTCGGCATGTAGATTTGTTCAGGGCGGGACTCTTGTCAAATGTGTAAAATTTCGTGCAGATCTGGGCATTTACAGCCAAGTTATTACAACTTCCTGTTTCATGGCAAATCATCAACGCCACGGACATGCCCATTGACTAAAACGCGCAGATAGCACAACTTTACATCGTCAATGCCATTAGAAGGCACAGCAGAAATTTGAAGTCGATCCGACTAAATCCCTAGGAGGAGTTAGTTAAAGTATGTAATGAATACATCATCCAAAAATGGCGGTAAAATTAGAAATGGCCGACTTCCTGTTGAGTTTAGGGCATCGCTCCAAGAGGCTTTTTATTGCGTCTGGACATGGTAGATGTACCACAGAAACTTCGTACTTGTCGGTCAAACATGCGGCCGGGGCTGCTTCGTTAAAGGTCACTTCCTGTCGCCAGCAGGTGGCGCTATGACTGTGGGTGAATGTCGGCATGTAGATTTGTTCAGGGCGGGACTCTTGTCAAATGTGTAAAATTTCGTGCAGATCTGGGCATTTACAGCCAAGTTACTACAACTTCCTGTTTCATGGCGAATCTTCGATGCCACGGACACGCCCATCGACAAAAACGCACAGATAGCACAACTTTACATCGTCAATGCCTTTAGAAGGCACAGCAGAAATTTGAAGTCGATTCGAGTAAATCCCTAGGAGGAGTTAATTAAAGTACGGAGTGTGTAAATCGTCCCAAATCGGTCGCCAAATTCAAAATGGCGGACTTCCTGTCGAGTTTAGGGTATGGGTTCTTGAGGCTTTTTTGTGCGGCTTGAAATGATACACATCCCCACCAAATTTCGTGCATGTAGGTTGAACGTGGAGGAGGGGCTAATTTTTTCCAATTTTCTAGGTGGCGCTAGCGAGCCATTTTGCCACGCCTATCCGCGAAAACAACAAAATACGAAATTTTTCACCAGTCCTGACATGCGTGACAAATTTGGTGACTTTTTGAGCATGTTGCGGCCCCGAAAACGGCGATTACTTTGCAGAAAAAATTTTTAAAAAGTAAAAAAATAACCCTAACAGTTTCAAGAGGGCCTTGCACCGTTGGGTGCTCGGGCCCTAAAAATTAACCCTAACAGTTTCAAGAGGGCCTCGCACCGTTGGGTGCTCGGGCCCTAAAAATTAAAGCTGCAAGCAGCGATGGGCGGGCCCTCGCACCTGTAGCAAGTTAGGGTGTGAGGCAGCCGCATTGCATATTCTGCAGCTCAGTCGGTGCGGCTGTGAATTTGCTACGCTGATTCATTAAAGGTCACTTCCTGTTGCCAGCAGGTGGCGCTATGACTGTGGGTGAATGTCGGCATGTAGATTTGTTCAGGGCGGGACTCTTGTCAAATGTGTACAATTTGGTGCAGATCTGGGCATTTACAGCCAAGTTACTGCAACTTCCTGTTTCATGGTGAATCATCGACGCCACAGACACGCCCATCGACAAAAATGCGCAGATAGCACAACTTTACATCGTCGATGCCTTTAAAAGGCAGCAGAAATTTGAAGTCGATCCGACTAAATCCCTAGGAGGAGTTAGTTAAAGTATGTAATGAGTAAATCATCCAAAAATGGTGGTAAAATTAGAAATGGCCGACTTCCTGTTGAGTTTAGGGCATCGCTCCAAGAGACTTTTCTGTGTGTCTGTACACGGTAGATGTACCACAGAAATTTCGTACCTGTCGGTCAAACATGCGGCGGGGGCTGCGTCTTTAAAGGTAACTTCCTCTTGCCACTAGATGGCACTATGACTGTGGGTGAATACCAGCATGGAGATTTGTTCAGGGTGGGACTCTTGTCAAATGTCTAAAATTTCGTACAGATCTGAGCATTTACAGCCAAGTTATTACAACTTCCTGTTTCATGGCGAATCATTGACGCCACAGACACGCCCATCAACGAAAACGCACAGATAGAACAATTTTACATTGTCAATGCCATTAGAAGGCACAGCAGAAATTTGAAGTCGATCCAACTAAATACCTAGGAGTTAGTTCAAGTACGTATTGAGTAAATCATCCAAAAATGGCGGTAAAATTAGAAATGGCCGACTTCCTGTTGAGTTTAGGGCATCGCTCCAAGAGGCTTTTTTGTGCGTCTGGACATGGTAGATGTACCACATAAATTTCGTACATGTCAGTCAAACATGCGGCCGGGGCTGCTTCGTTAAATGTCACTTCCTGTTGCCAGCAGGTGTCGCTATGACTGTGGGTGAATGTCGGTATGTAGATTTGTTCAGGGCGGGACTCTTGTCAAATGTATAAAATTTCGTGCAGATCTGGGCATTTACAGCCAAGTTACTACAACTTCCTGTTTCATGGCGAATCATCGACGCCACGGACACGCCCATCGAGGAAAATGCACAGATAGCACAACTTTACATTGTCAATGCTTGACAATTTCTGTCAAGTAGAAATTTGAACTCGATCCGACTAAATCCCTAGGAGGAGTTAGTTAAAGTATGTAATGAGTAAATCATCCAAAAATGGCGGTAAAATTAGAAATGGCTGACTTCCTGTTGAGTTTAGGGCATCACTCCAAGAGACTTTTCTGTGTGTCTGGACACGGTAGATGTACCACAGAAATTTCGTACCTGTCGGTCAAACATGCGGAGGGGGCTGCGTCTTTTAAGGTCACTTCCTCTTGCCACTAGATGGCGCTATGACTGTGGGTGAATGTCGGCATGTAGATTTGTTCAGGGGCGGGACTCTTGTCAAATGTGTAAAATTTCGTGTAGATCTGGGCATTTACAGCCAAGTTATTACAACTTCCTGTTTCATGGCGAATCATCAACGCCACGGACACGCCCATTGACGAAAACGCGCAGATAGCACAACTTTACATCGTCAATGCCATTAGAAGGCACAGCAGAAATTTGAAGTCGATCCGACTAAATCTATAGGAGGAGTTACTTAAAGTACGTAATGAATAAATCATCCAAAAATGGCGGTAAAATTAGAAATGGCCGACTTCCTGTTGAGTTTAGGGCATCGCTCTAAGAGACTTTTTTGTGCGTCTGGACATGGTAGATATACCACAGAGATTTCGTACATGTCGGTCAAACATGTGGCCGGGGCTGCTTCGTTAAATGTCACTTCCTGTTACCAGCAGGTGGCGCTATGACTGTGGGTGAATGTCGGCATGTAGATTTGTTCAGGGCGGGACTCTTGTAAAATGTGTAAAATTTCGTGTAGATCTGGGCATTTACAACCAAGTTACTACAACTTCCTGTTTCATGGCGAATCTTCGATGCCATGGACACACCCATCGACGAAAACGTGCAGATAGCACAACTTTACATCGTCAATGCCTTTAGAAGGCACAGAAGAAATTTGAAGTCGATTCGACTAAATCCCTAGGAGGAGTTAGTTAAAGTACGGAGTTTGTAAATCGTCCCAAATCGGTCGCCAAATTCAAAATGGCCGACTTCCTGTTGAGTTTAGGGTATGGGTTCTTGAGGCTTTTTTGTGCGTCTTGATATGATACACGTCCCCACCAAATTTCGTGCAGGTTGAACGTGGACGAGGGGCTAATTTTTTCCAATTTTCTAGGTGGCGCTAACGTGCCATTTTGCCACGCCCATCCGCGAAACCCACAAAATACGAAATTTTTCACCAGTCCTGACACGCGTGCCAAATTTGGTGAGTTTTTGAGCAAGTTGCGGCCCGAAAATGGAGCTTACTTTGCAGATAAAAAAAAAAAAAAATAACCCTAACAGTTTCAAGAGGGCCTCGCACCGTTGGGTGCTCGGGCCCTAATTAAAGCTGCAAGCAGCGATGGGCGGGCCCTCGCACCTGTTGCACGTCGGGGTGTGAGGCGGCCGCGTTGTTTTTTCTGCAGCTCAGCCGGTGCGGCTGTGCATTTGCTACGCTGCTTCGTTAGAGGTCACTTCCTGTTGCCTCTAGGTGGCGCTATGACTGTGGGTGAATGTCTGTATGTCGATTTGTTCAAGGCGGGACTCTTGTCAAATGTGTAAAATTTCGTGCAGATCTGGGCATTTACAGCCAAGTTAGTACAACTTCCTGTTTCATGGCGAATCATTGACGCCACGGACACGCCCATTGAGGAAAACGCGCAGATAGCACAACTTTACATCATCAATGCCTTTAGAAGGCGCAGTAGAAATTTGAAGTCGATCCGACTAAATCCCTATGAGGCGTTCGTTAAAGTATGTAATGAGTAAATCATCCAAAAATGGCGGTAAAATTAGAAATGGCTGACTTCCTGTTGAGTTTAGGGCATCGCTCCAAGAGACTTTTCTGTGCGTCTGGACATGGTAGATGTACCACAGAAATTTCGTACCTGTCGGTCAAACATGCGGAGGGGGCTGCGTCTTTTAAGGTCACTTCCTCTTGCCACTAGATGGCGCTATGACTGTGAGTGAATGCCAGCATGTAGAGTTGTTCAGGGCGGGACTCTTGTCAAATGTGTAAAATTTCGTGCAGATCTGGGCATTTACAGCCACGTTATTACAATTTCCTGATTCATGGCGAATCATCGACGCCACGGACACGCCCATCGACGAAAACGCGCAGATAGCACAACTAATTTTTTCCAATTTTCTAGGTGGCGCTAGCTAGCCATTTTGTTATGCCTATCCGCGAAACCAACAAAATACGAAATTTTTCACCAGTCGTGACATGCATGCCAAATTTGGTGACTTTTTGAGCATGTTGTGGCCCCGAAAACGGTGCTTACTTTGCAGAAAAAAGAAAAAAAAAGAAAAAATATAGCTGCAAGCAGCGATTGCGGGCCCAAGCCGGTGGCACCACAACCCCGGTGCCTTTAGTTACCTAAAGGCACCAGAATGGCGGTACCGCCGGCTTTGGCCCGCAATCGCTGCTCGCAGCTATATATATATATATATATATATATATATATATATATATATATATATATATATTTAGCCAGTGGCACCGCCACCTTGGTGCTTTTAGGGTTATTCTACATGACGTGCAAAAACATAACCCCCGCTTTGACTGTCAAAAAGAAGTGTGCTGAAGAGCTTGCAGCAGTGAAGGCTCTGCAAAAGTGCACATTGAGGGCACATTTTAACCACAAAGTATGCGTGAGCAACCTTCTGAAAAGTCAGGTGTACATCCAGGTCTACATCTGTACTGTGTTTACATTATAGTATTTAGGGATGCGCCGATCCGATACTCAGGATCGGTATCAGCTCCGATACTGCCATCTTTGCCGGATCGGGTATATTTACACCACTTTAATCAAACCAATCTTCTTTAAAACATTACGATGTGTTTTTTTCACATGTATTTTGTTACTCTTATTGAGCTATTTTGTCCACATACAGGACTCAGTGCCAATCGTACGTGCTCACATCATTCTCTTTCTGTGAAAGCTGTATACTGCATTCACCAGTTTTCACTCTACAGCTATTGACCAGAGCACTGAAATTATTTCTCACTTAAACTACAATCAAATGGATTTTCCCACACATTTTGCATTAGTCCTCTGCATGGCATTTTATTATTTTCTGCGCAGCTTCAGAAGTGCACGCACACAGCTTAGAACACATGACACGCACACACACTCAGTCACGAGAGAGGCGCGATCGAACTCTGTGTGTGTTTGTGTGTGAACAATGGAAACTCAATTTTGTTCATACAGGAAAATATTCAGACTAATGTCTTGTGGGAGCAACAGAATACATGTAACGGCATTATGTAATCAGGATACAAAAATCCAGTAACTGTAATTTGTTACAGTGAGTTACATCAAAAAAAGTACCAATCAGATTGTAGTTACTTTTTGAAAAAGTATATAGTACTTAAAGCCACTTAATATAAAGTGGGACCCTTTTTTATGAAATAATTTGTAACTGTATCGGAATACATTTTTAAAGTAACCCTCCCAAGCCTGGTCTTGTGTGGACGTCCGTTACTTTCACTTTTTAAGTTAACGCTTTTTAAGGCCCCAATCCTACTGTATTACTGTGTGGATATTGATCCAATAGTTCTACCTAATTTTGAACACAAGAGGGCAGTATAGCACTATGAATGATTTTTTACTCTTTTGACTAAAACATTCTGGCTGTCTTAAAAAAATTAGACATAATTCTTAAATTTAAAAAAGGAATAAAATGGCTGTAGTTCCAATATTGGTATAGTCTTATAGAAAAATAAATGGTGAATAATAAAATTTTTAGAAGATATGAGACGTTTCCTGATTCTCTTTTTGACATAATCCCTCGCCATAGCAAAACTGTTTGACATAATAAATGTCCGTTCACAATTTAGTATCTTTAATGTATTTTCATAATTTTGAAGAAGTTTGGTGGGAATAATTAAAAAACACTTTAGAGGGGGGGAATAAAAATGTAAAGGCTGGTTTTGCAAAACATTCACATACAGACCAAAATAACCGACTTCCTGTTGGGCTGGCTTAAAGTTGTTTGGGCTAATGAGATCTATATGTGTACCGAGTTTAATATTATTACATGCAAGTGTGTTTGATTTATGGACCAAATTTTCAGACCAAGTTTATGGACCAAGTTAATTTAATTAATAAACTAATTATATAAAACTCTTGTCAATGCAGTACAATTAAACTGGTTATATGCCATTACTTATAAAAAATAAATAACTTATTTAAAAAATACCAGGCTTAAGGCATTTATTTTCTTTTATGCAGGCTACACACACAGCAGTGAAATAGTTAATCCCCCTCCCCCTGCACACACACACAGACATGCACACTCACAGACAGGCAAACACACAGACAGAGACAGAGATGCAGGCTCAAACAGAGCATGACCAGATTCAAACAAACATATCTTACTTTCTGTGGGTCCTAGCTAATGAGTGTCAATTAGAAAGTTGTCCGGCTCGAGGAGTACAATATAAATACTGATTTTTGTAACTGTAGATAAAACTAACAACCCCACTTTTGTCAAAAGGTGGCGCTACTGAGCCCTCACCACGCCCGTTTCTGAAACTTTGCACATGTCTACTGGCTAATAAATGTGATGTGTCTGATGAGTTTCATGCAATTTGAAGCATGCTAAGGGTCTCAAAAGCATCCTAAAAGAATGGTAAAGTTTGATGCATCGCCACGGCAACAATTTCAAAGATATCAAGAATCCATTCACAGGTCTTCATCTGCCGTATGTTTACATTATACAGATGAAGTGTGAAGCAAATCGGGTTAAAATAAGAGGGTGATTTTAAAGCATTTTGAAAGTGACACACTTCCTGCTGCCAGTTGGTGGCGCTATAACTTTGACACACAATAGTCACATCCATGTGATCGTCCTCTTACAGCGAATACACTCCTGAAGTTTCGTCAAGATCGGTCGATGTATGCTGAAGTTATGACACACTTCCTGTTTCACATTTCTCGCCATGATTTCATTTCCTCGCCACGGCCAAACCGTTCGAGATATCAAAAATCCCCTCGCAAACTTTCATCCTCAATGTCTTGACTTCACGCTGACTGAGTTTCGTAGAATTTGGATAAGAGCTCTAGGAGGAGTATTAAAAATTCCATTGCAAGTGTTTTACAAAGAACCTTAAATAACCGACTTCCTGTTGGGCTGGGGTAAAAAGTAAAAGTGCGACGTATATATGAAATAATGAGATCAACATGTGTACCGAGTTTCATATTAGTACATACAAGCGTGTTTGATTTATGGACCAAGTGTTCGGACCCCTTTCCAGGTGGCGCTGTCGAGCCCCCCTACCACGCCCGGGTACCATCTTCAGCCCGGCCCTATTGGCCGCGGGTTCTGACCCGTGTGCAAAGTTTCAAGAGTTTTTGAGCACGTTAAGGGCCCCAAAAGTGCCCAAATAGTCGTGTAAATAATAATAATAATAATAAATATAGCTGCGAGCAGCGATTGCGGGCCCAAGCCGGTGGCACCGCAACCCCGGTGCCTTTAAAGGCACCGGGATGGCGGTACCACCGGCTTTGGCCCGCAATCGCTGCTCGCAGCTATATTTATATATATATATATATATATATATATATATATATAAAGCCGGTGGCACCGCCACCTTGGTGCTTTTAGGGTTATTCTGCATGACGTGCAAAAACATAACCCCTGCTTTGACTGTCAAAAAGAAGTGTGCTGAAGAGCTTGCATCAGTGAAGGCTCTGCAAAAGTGCACATTGAGGGCACATTTTAACCACAAAGTATGCGTGAGCAACCTTCTGAAAGGTCAGGTGTACATCCAGGTCTACATCTGTACTGTGTTTACATTATAGTATTTAGGGATGCGCCGATCCGATACTCAGGATCGGTATCAGCTCCGATACTGCCGTCTTTGCTGGATCGGGTATATTTACACCACTTTAATCAAACCACTCTTCTTTAAAACATTATGATGTGATTTTTTTCACATGTATTTTATTACTCTTATTGAGCTATTTTGTCCACACACAGGACTCACTGCCAATCGTACGTGCTCAAATCATTCTCTTTCTGTGAAAGCTGTATACTGCACTCACCAGTTTTCACTCTACAGCTGTTGACCAGAGCACTGAAATTATTTCTCACTTAAACTACAATCAAATGGATTTTCTCACACATTTCACACACCTTTTTTTATGAAATAATTTGTAACTGTATCGGAATACATTTTTAAAGTAACCCTCCCAAGCCTGGTCTTGTGTGCACGTCCGTTACTTTCACTTTTTAAGTTAGCGATTTTTAAGGCACCAATCCTACTGTATTACCTAATGTGGATATTGATCCAATAGTTCTACCTAATTTTGAACACAAGAGGGCAGTATAGCACTATGAATGATTTTTTTCTCTTTTGACTAAACCATTCTGTCTGTTTTTAAACTTAAACATAATTCTTAAATTTAAAAAAAGGAATAAAATGGCTATAGTTCCAATATTGGTATAGTCTTATACAGTGTTGGGGTAGTTACTCAAAAAAGTAATTAGTTACTAGTTACTTCTGTAAATTGTAATGAGATTACTTTACTAGTTACTGCGTTGGAAAAGTAACTTCACTACTTATTACTTTACTTTCCCGTTTCTTAATTTACCGTGTAGCCTACATGGACAAACATCATATCAGTTTTTGCCCTATCATCACTTTATTGTAAAAATGTATACAAAATGACATGAAAGAACAATATCCCTGTCTGCACAAATAAATATGCCGCACTGTAAAATTCACAAACAAAATGGGGTTCAAAATTCAAAATTTTAAAATGGTGTTTAACACAGAAGTTTCAAAACAGGCTGGGAGAATAAAACTCTTCTCCTGAGAACAAAACCAGCTTTTTATTCGACTCATGGTAATAATAATAATTAAAAAAAAATAAAAGATGTCAATGAAAAATAATAAAATAAATAGGGCTGGGTAAAAATATCGATTCATCAATGCATTGCAATTCTTTGCTTCTCAATTCAATATCGATTCATCAAATCCTATGAATCGATTCAGCCATCCAGGCCAGTGGCGGCGCTGTGGGTTACACTCTAGTGAGAGCGTTCAGCATTGTACAAGACGCGCTTTAACAAAACCATAGACAGTAAAAGAAATGGACAGAGCGATCTCATTGGAACTCCATTGAGACGATTGAAGCCCGTTATGGGTGATTTTTTAGCACTTCCGTCCCTGACGCGCAGACTCATACAGAGCTAGTCTACGTAGTTGTGACGTGAGTGAACCGTTTGACTTCTAGTGCGGTGGCATGAGAAATCTGAATCATTCCCTCCTGAAACATGCGCAGAGGCAGAGAGTATGAATAGAAGCTGTCCACGGGCTAGGAGAAGGAGACAAGTTTGCTAGGTATTCTGATAAATTATTTTGTCATTTTGCCTCCACGTTTCCCGATTGCGCGCGAGCTTCTTCTCGTGTCCATACGGTAATCTCAAAACTGTGCGACAGAGAGTCGCGTGGGTATGACGCAATCGTTAGCCTACTTTCACTTAAACTGCTTCTACGGGGCCATAACATAAGCTACAAGGTAATGGAGCTATTTATACATTGTCGAGTTTCTTAAGAAATAAATAAAGGACAAATGGAGTCTTCAAACGCCTCAGATGTAAAGTTATTCACTGTCAAAGTGACGCCAAAATGAACGGGAGTCAATGAGAATGCTAACGCAAGTGAAGTTCTGCCACAAGATGTCAGCTCCCACGAGGCTTCAACTTCCGCTCGATGGATTACCCCCTTGAGCAAAACAGCGCGAAGACGGGCAGCAGCTGCACTCCGTTCAAGCCTGATTCAAGCCTGCCCCACTAACATTAAAAGCCGACGTTAGGGCTCATTTTGGATTCCACTGTAAGCCGGGAACTATGGAAGCTTGTTTCCGCCACAGAATGGAAAATAATTGCGACTTTTTATCTCACAATTCTGACTTTTTTTCTCACAATTGGGAGTTTACCTCTCGCAATTCTGACTTTATTTCTCAGAATTGCTAGATATGAAGTCAAAATTGCGGGATATAAAGTCACAATTGCGGGATATAAAGTCAGAATTGTGGGATATATCGCAATTGCGTGTTATAAAGTCAGAAATGCATGATAAAGTTAGAATTGTGAGATATACACTATTCTGAGAGGGAAAAAGGTTAGTCTTTTTTCCCCTGATAACTCGCAGTTGCTGTTAAGAGTGATCAGCTGTTAAGTTAAGTGTTATTGTTTACAAAATTATAATTATAATATTAGACTTTTTTGAGTATCCACATTTTGTGCTTCTGTTTACATTTCTTTTATAACTTGAATGTATAGAAAGAAAGAAATATATTTTCTACTACTTAGTTACATGCACTTTAGAGGTGTTGTTAAAGCACTGTACAGTGCTTGTCACAGTTGTGTTTGTAATTCAACACATACAATATTGTACAGTTTATTCTGATGAATAAACCATGACAGAAAACAAACATGCTGGGGTCAATTTGTTCTTTAACATTGGTAATACTGCGCACATTATTTAAAAATATACTCTGGCACTTAATTACTTGTGTATTTACTTATTATTGAATCGATATCGAAGCTAATAAATCAATATTGAATCGAAGTCGAATCGAAGCCTCAAGAATTGAAATCGAATCGAATTGTGAAATGCCTAACAATACCCAGCCCTAAAAATAAAGGTCACTTTATCCCATAAAATTCTTAATCCTAATTTAAAATGTATTTTTCTAAACCTGGGGGATTAATGGTCGACAGGGGAAGCATGTCTTCTACAATGAACCCTGCAACAATCCTGTTCATTTCGTTTTCCAAGACTTTCGAGCCTTGTTTTTACTTGACGCGTCCGAACGAGCGGAAAGGTGCGCGCGGCAAACACCGCACGCGATGCCGCATCCGAGGATGAACGACAAGAAGCCGAACCTGCACCGAACATGTAGCCTACATCTCCGCAACGGCACCCAGTTTGCGCATCTAAATCAGTTATTTATGTTTAAAAAATGAGCCTAAGATCCAATAGAGTTCTCAACGGGCCTGAAAATTATTACCCGACCCGACCCGGCCCGTGGCTTTTAAAGCCCGAACCCGATGTAACCCGACACATCAACATGAATTATCTCCCCGAACCCGGCCCGCGGCCCGACTCGGACGCGCTCTACAATCTATTGCCGTTGCGGCGTCTATTCATTCCGGTGAAATCACAAAATAAAATGCACACAAACTTAGAAAGATTGACTAACTAGTAGGGCTGTAATCAACCAAAGAAATCCTTGGTCGACCAAAGTCTTGTCCTGCGATTAGTCGAAAAAAAAAAAACTTATTTTGATTGAACATTCTTTTAAACAATTGTCATAGAGCATTTATAAAACAACAACGAAAAACATCACAAATAAATAAAACTATAATAATAATACAATTCTTTGAGAATTAAGTGATTTTAACTGAAAAAAGTGAGGAGCTCTGTCTATGCAGTCACAATCGCGCACCTGATCACACCACACGATACAAAAAAAAAAAACTGCTATCTGCCATATTATAAAAAATCCTAACAAAAGCTCTCGTTTATACAGACTTTATATTCTTCTTTACTTACAAAGCTATGGGTTAACTTTTGTCCAGCCGATCTAGGCATTTTAAACAAACACACAAAATACCCAAATAGCCTAAAAAACAATCCGAATAATAATAGGCTGTATTTTGGAAGGCATATAGGTTTATTTTCGTTTTGTTGCATTATTTAGGCTATTTTACAAATACAAATAAAAACGAAAAACATATTAAGAAAACACAATCTATTGAATCAGCATGATATAACCGGTAAAAGGGCTGCTCACGTCTTTTGCGCGCTCAAGTTCGATTCAAATATAGGCGTGCGCTGTGCGGGCTCATAATGGAGCAACACGGTCGCCTCCCTCCACAGTCTCGTCGTCTTTGTTTTACAATGCAGCCAGACAAAAGATTTAGATTTCTTGGACATTTTGTCGACTAAAGTCAAAACAAGCAGCGTTCTAACTGAATGAATACAGCAGCCCTTACCGAGCGCGAAGCTGCAGCGCAGCCGGCCACAGGAGCGTTCCCGAGTCTCTATGTGTGTGCGCTAAAACTGTGTCTCATCCCAAAGCGCCATATACAACGGACGCTTTTACAAAAGCGTAAATATCAAACGCACATGGCACCCTTCAGCGAACAGCAGTGATGATTAATCATTTGGTTTTTATTGGGCGGAAAAGATTAAGCCCGAGGTCCGACCCGATCATTTGCTTATATTTTCGACCCGAACCCGTGGTCCCGTCGGGTTTGTCGGGCCGACCCGACCCGTTGAGAACTCTTATAAAATGTCCACGAAACTTTATGAAATGTTTAGTGAAATTAGAAAATAGAGATCGTTCATTTAGTTCTTTAGCCTATATATACATGTTTTTATATCTACATATTTTGTTCTAATGTCACAAATAATAATCTTAGGGTTTACTATAGCCTACATTTCACTCAAATATTTTTGTGCTTTCGAGCAATAAACTGAAAGTAATGTGAATATTGCCATTTGCCGAAACCCTTCTCTCTCTCTCCACTTCCCTCTCTCCTTCACTCAAATCGGTCTCTATGGCAACGGCGCGCACGCACCACTAGACGGAACTCTCCACACAGGCAAACACGGCTTGGGTAACGCAGGAAAGCGCGTTCCTTTAGTATAGTAAAGTAGTGTAGTTACCAATATTTTCAGTGTAATGCGTTACTTTACTTACCCAAAAAAGTAATATCGTTACTGTAATTCGTTACTTTGTAACTCGTTACCCCCAACACTGGTCTTATAGAAAATAAATGGTGAATAATAAAATTTTTAGAAGATATGAGACGTTTCCTGATTCTTTTTTTGACATAATCCCTCGCCATTCGATATCCGTTCAGAATTTAGTATCTTTAATATATTTTCATAATTTTGAAGAAGTTTGGTGGTAATAATTAAAAATTACTTAAGAGGGGGGGAATAAAAATGTAAAGGCTGGTTTTGCAAAACATTCACATACAGACTGAAACAACCGACTTCCTGTTTTGCTGGCTTAAAGTTGCTTGGGCTAATGAGATCTATAAGTGTACCGAGTTTAATATTATTATATGCAAGTGTGTTTGATTTATGGACCCAATTTTCAGACCAAGTTTATGGACCAAGTTAATTTAATTAATGAACTAATTATATAAAACTATTGTCAATGCACTACAATTAAACTGGCTATATGCCTTTACTTATAAAAAATTAAAATAAAAACTTATTTAAAAAATCCCAGGCTTAAGAAATGTATTTTATTTATGCTGGCCAGACACACAGCAGTTAAATGGTTAATTAAGCCCCCTCCCCCTGCTAACACACACACACACACACACACACACACACACACACAGAGAGAGACAGGCAAAGGCTCAGACATATGCTCAGAGGGAGTATGACTACATTCAAACTAAAATATCTGACTTTCTGTGGGCCCTAGCTATTGAGTGTGAATTAGAAAGTTGTCCGGCTTGAGGAGTACAATATACATACTGATTTTTGTAACTGTAGATAAAACTAACAACCCCACTTTTGTCAAAAGGTGGCGCTACTGAGCCCTCACCACGCCCGTTTCTGAAACTTTGCACATGTCTACTGGCTATTAAATGTGATGTGTCTGATGAGTTTCATGCAATTTGAAGCATGCTAAGGGTCTCAAAAGCATCCTAAAAGAATTGGAAAGTTTGATGCGTCGCCACGGCAACAGTTTCAAAGATATCAAGAATCCATTCACAGGTCTACATCTGCCGTATGTTTACATTATACAGATGAAGTTTGAAGCAAATTGGATTAAAATAAGAGGGTGATTTCAAAGCATTTTGAAAATGACACACTTTCTGCTGCCAGTTGGTGGCGCTATAACTTTGACACACAATAGTCACATCCATGTGATCGTCCTCTTACAGCGAACACACTCCTGAAGTTTCATCACGATCGGTTGATGTATGCTGAAGTTATGACACACTTCCTGTTTCACATTTTTTGCCATGATTTCATTTCCTCGCCACGGCCAAACCGTTCGAGATATCAAAAATCCCCTCGCAAACTTTCATCCTCAATGTCTTGACTTCACGCTGACTGAGTTTCGTAGAATTTGGATAAGAGCTCTAGGAGGAGTATTAAAAATTCCATTGCAAGTGTTTTACAAAGAACCTTAAATAACCGACTTCCTGTTGGGCTGGGGTAAAAAGTAAAAGTGCGACGTATATATGAAATGATGAGATCAACATGTGTACCGAGTTTCATATTAGTACATACAAGCGTGTTTGATTTATGGACCAAGTGTTCGGACCCCTTTCCAGGTGGCGCTGTCGAGCCCCCCTGCCACGCCCGGGTACCATCTTCAGCCCGGCCCTAATGGCAGCGGGTTCTGACCCGTGTGCAAAGTTTCAAGAGTTTTCGAGCACGTTAAGGGCCCCAAAAGTGCCCAAATAGTCGTATAAATAATAATAATAATAATAAATATAGCTGCGAGCAGCGATTGCGGGCCCAAGCCGGTGGCACCGCAACCCCGGTGCCTTTAGTTACCTAAAGGCACCGGGATGGCGGTACCGCCGGCTTTGGCCCGCAATCGCTGCTCGCAGCTATATTTATATATATATATATATATATATATATATATAAAGCCGGTGGCACCGCACCCTTGGTGCTTTTAGGGTTATTCTACATGACGTGCAAAAACGTAACCCCCGCTTTGACTGTCAAAAAGAAGTGTGCTGAAGAGCTTGCAGCAGTGAAGGCTCTGCAAAAGTGCGGATCGAGGGCACATTTTAACCACAAAGTATGCATGAGCAACCTTCTGAAAGGTCAGGTGTACATCAAGGTCTACATCTGTACTGTGTTTACATTATAGTATGTAGGGATGCGCCGATCCGATACTCAGGATCGTTATCAGCTCCGATACTGCCATCTTTGCCGGATCGGGTATATTTACACCACTTTAATCAAACCACTCTTCTTTAAAACATTACGATGTGATTTTTTCCACATGTATTTTGTTACTCTTATTGAGCTATTTTGTCCGCATAAAAGATTCACTGCCAATCGTACGTGCTCACATCATTCTCTTTCTGTGAAAGCTGTATACTGCATTCACCAGTTTTCACTCTACAGCTATTGACCAGAGCACTGAAATTATTTCTCACTTAAACTACAATCAAATGGATTTTCCCACACATTTTGCATTAGTCCTCTGCATGGCATTTTATTATTTTCTGAGCAGCTTCAGAAGTGCATGCACACAGCCTAGAACACATGACACGCACACACAGTCACGAGAGAGGCGCGATCGAACTCTGTGTGTGTTTGTGTGTGAACAATGGAAACTCCATTTTGTTCATACAGGAAAATATTCAGACTAATGTCTTGTGGGAGCAACAGAATACATGTAACAGCATTATGTAATCAGGAAACAAAAATCCAGTAACTGTATATTATTACAGTGAGTTACATCAAAAAAAGTAATCAGATTGTAGTTACTTTTTGAAAAAGTATAAAGTACTTAAAGCCAATTAATATAAAGTGGGACCCTTTTTTATGAAATAATTTGTAACTGTATCGGAATACATTTTTTAAAGTAACCCTCCCAAGCCTGGTCTTGTGTGGACGTCGTGAAATTAGAAAATAGAGATCGTTCATTTAGTTCTTTAGCCTATATACATGTTTTTATATCCACATATTTTGTTCTAATGTCACAAATAATAATCTTAGGGTTTACTATAGCCTACATTTCACTCAAATATTTTTGTACTTTCGAGCAATAAACTGAAAGTAATGTGAATATTGCCATTCAGGGCTGGACTGGGACAAAAAATCAGCCCTGGACACTTCATCCAGACCGGCCCACTATGCAAACACACACACACGTGCATTAATCTATACGTGCATTAATCTGCATGTAAAATTACTGATTAGATTTTATTTACTATCAAAACCAAGAAAAAACTATTAAAATAATAAACAAAGGGAATGGAAATGATTTTATAAGGCTTTATTGTAAATAACTGGTCTGAATTTATGTGCCACTTAATATTTTAATAGAATATTCTTAGGCTACATATATTTCATGAAGTGCAACATCACGGTGAGGACCTACAGAAATATATATTCTGTAGCTCCTGGCAGTGATGTTTCACCTCATGAAATATAGTTTATATAATATAGCATAAGAATATTCTGTTACAATATTATGTTCACATTTATGACACAGACAGTAGATAATATTATGTTCACATTTATGACACAGACAGTATAGGCTTCTGCCAGGCACTTTCAGGGAGACAAATTTAAAAAATATGTATTTATGTGCATATTTATATGCAAAATACTCCTTTTTTCACATCAACTATGTGCTATGGTCATTAACACTAGAACTACCGGAATTCCATAACTACTACAACGACCATAGCGGTCATTCTGACCGTTCAAACTTTAACGTTCATTTGGCTGTACTGAACGTCATTTTCGTCATGTCATATCTGCATTTGAACCTTTCTCTTTAAGTTTTCTAGTGACACTTATAATTCTTGTTGTCATGTTATAATGCCATCGCCCTTAAAACAAGCAAAATATTATATCATATTATAAAGCCAATACAAAAATATTTCCCGACAGGTGCTGCCGAGGAAAGTTTTGCGTCAAAAATATTTTTTCACCGCACTCTCCACGTGAATAGACATGCAAAAAATCTAGGAAACGTCAAAGCTTCATACAGTAGCCTACAGCCCTGTTATACAAATACAATCAATGTGAAATCTAAAAATAAATAGATATACAATGTTAAGATAGATGATAATAAAGATGTGGGCTCATTTGAACGGTGGAAACCCCCCTATTCATTCACTGACGTTACGCACACACACATAGGAAAACACCGCTTCGCGTGCAGCTTCAGTCCCTCACACTACTTTGTGACATTTGGCACATGACTCCTTGATTTAATTTTTGCAGTTTCTCCTTACTTGGCACTGCCTTCATCATCTTCGTCCCGGACCGCCTACCCGACTCTCGCACCAGTTGAGTGGCTTTTGATTTCATGTTGTCGGAGCGAAATTCGCTTGCCAGTTGCGTGATGGACGCGAAACTTGCTCATTTGTGCACTTCTACAATATGTGCGTGTTGATCGCGGGAAATATAGCGGACTTATGATATTTATAATGCGTGCGGTCAAAATGACCGCCATGGCCATTCTAGGTAGAAATAGGATGCAACTGTTTTGTGTTTTGTGATTGTAATAAAATAACAGTGCCAGAATAAAATATACACATATTTAGGAAAAGTCAGAGTCCTACAGCCACATTGATTTTATTTTAACAAATAAGTTATTACACTGTAAATTTTAAAAACGGTCAAAATGACCGCCTTGGGAGTTCTGGTGTTAAATGGCTATCCTTTTCACTTAAGTCCAGCAAATAATTCATTTATTTTAACACATTTGGTGGCATCTGCCTCAAGTTATTGTCGTTGTTATGAAATACAGTCGTATGTTTGCATAGAATTCATTTTGAACACTATAATATTACATGCTTTCAAAATCTGAGGTAAATTATCCGTTATGGCTTGTGGCACAGTGACCTATTTTTAACTAAAAATAAATAATGTGTACTCATAACCAGTGTAATTTCTTCATTCTGTCAGCCGCGACATCGCAGAAATAGGAACCGTTTCTAAATTAGAAAAAACTTCGCATGTCGCCGTCGCGTCTGGTTAGGACAAAAACTCTGATTTACATGGAAAAGATACCTTTTATCGCGTGTCGCGGCGTCGTGTATAGTTAGGACATATTGTACTGTAACGGTAGTCGATACGCGTTCTTCTGATCATTAAAAAGAATTAGGTTATATTGACAGATGAATAGGCTACGCTCAGTTTATCAAATACTCTCAGTTTATTAAATGTCTCTTGCAAACTATGAAGAGACAATGATGAATCAATACACACTGACATGGCGATGCTGGACTGATTCTTTATTTACACCATCATACAGTAATTTTGTCGGTTGTTTATTACAGATATTAGCATGCATTTTATTGATCATCAGCTAATTTCATCAATAGACATCAATAAGAGAGAGTGGCAACAGCCCTTGTAAGAGTCAAGAGATCATTTCTTTCTTTACTTGAAGATGATTGTGTAGATGATTAAGTGTCTCTGACTTACTTTCACTTTTATTTGCGATGTTTGCACGTTGGTTTGACGCTCAGCTGCTGCTTATCTGCGGTGGTGATGCGTGTCGCAGTAGCGCCGACATGTCTGACTATAACAGCCTGTAAACGCTCTCACTCGTTTATTTTTTAGCATTTTTGGGAGGAGTAAAATATACATGTGTGATATCAACAACCAGATTGCGTTTACACGTAAAGATCCGAACACAATGCGAGCCAGACTACCTCCAGATGGTCAGGCAAATCGATCACAATCCGATCACAACGTAATACCTTGCATTGATATTTCTTTTTTATTATCCGGATAACTTATCTGGATACAGATCGCATTTTAATACCAGGTGTAGGGGTCTCAGAGACGAGACCGGCGAGAAACTTCACGAGACCTGCGGAATGCCTCCACAGGGCGGGGAGATACTATACACTGACTATGGGAGCGGCCGCTTCTCCGCTCTTGATTCCGATTGGCCAGTGTCAGACAGTCAGACCTGTCAGTCTCGCAGCTGGACCAAGTTTATGGACCAAGTTAATTTAATTAATAAACTAATTATATAAAACTATTGTCAATGCACTACAATTTAACTGGTTATATTATGCATTCACTTATAAAAATTAAAATAAAAACTTATTTAAAACATACCAGGCTTAAGAAATGTATTAAGAAATTACACAGCAGAAAAAAACACACAGCACTGAAATGGTTAAGTTAAGCCCCTCCCCCTACTAACACACACACACAGAGAGAGACAGAGATGTAGGCTCAAAGGGAGCATGACCAGATTCAAACAAACATATCTTACTTTCTGTGGGTCCTAGTTAAAGAGTGTCAATTAGAAAGTTGTCCGGCTCGAGGAGTACAATATACATACTGATTTTTGTAACTGTAGATAAAACTAACAACCCAACTCTTGTCAAAAGGTGGCGCTACTGAGCCCTCATCACGCCCGTTTCTGAAACTTTGCACATGTCTACTGGCTAATAAATGTGATGTGTCTGAGGAGTTTCATGCAATTTGAAGCATGCTAAGGGTCTCAAAAGCATCCTAAAAGAATGGTAAAGTTTGATGCGTCACCACGGCAACAGTTTCAAAGATATTAAGAATCCATTCACAGGTCTACATCTGCCGTATGTTTACATTATACAGATGAAGTTTGAAGCAAATCGGGTTAAAATAAGAGGGTGATTTCAAAGCATTTTGAAAGTGACACACTTCCTGCTGCCAGTTGGTGGCGCTATAACTTTGACACACAATAGTCACATCCATGTGATCGTCCTCTTACGGCGAACACACTCCTGAAGTTTCATCAAGATCAGTTAATGTATGCTGAAGTTAGGACACACTTCCTGTTTCACGTTTCTCACCATAATTTTGTTTCCTCGCCACAGCCAAACCGTTCGAGATATCAAAAATCCCCTCGCAATTTTTGATCGTCTATGTCTTGACTTCAGGCTGACCGAGTTTCGTTCCATGCGGATGAATGCTCTAGGAGGAGTACATTAAATTCCATTGCAAGCATTTTAAAAAAAAACGTAAATATCTGACTTCCTGTTGGGCTGGGGTAAAAAGTAAAAGTGCGATGAATATATGAAACGATGAGATCGACATGTGTACCGAGTTTCATATTATTACATGCAAGCGTGTTTGATTTATGGACAAAGTGTTCAGACCCTGCTCCAGGGGGCGCTGACGAGCCGCCCTGCCACGCCCGGGTACCAGCTTCAGCCCGGCTCTGATGGCCGCGGGTTCTGACCCGTGTGCAAAGTTTCAAGAGTTTTTGAGCATGTTAAGGGCCCCAAAAGTGCCCGGATAGTCGTTAGAAAAAAAAAAAAAAAAAAAAAAAAATAATCCTAAGGAAAACAATAGGGCCTTCGCCCTTTCAGGGCTTGGGCCCTAAATATAAATATAGCTGCGAGCAGCGATTGCGGGCCCAAGCCGGTGGCACCGCAACCCCGGTGCCTTAAAGGCACCGGGATGGCGGTACCACCGGCTTTGGCCCGCAATCGCTGCTCGCAGCTATATTTATATATATATATATATATATATATATATATATAAAGCCGGTGGCACCGCCACCTTGGTGCTTTTAGGGTTATTCTACATGACGTGCAAAAACATAACCCCCGCTTTGACTGTCAAAAAGAAGTGTGCTGAAGCGCTTGTTTATGTGTCACTTAATATTCTAATAGAATATTCTTAGGCTATACTACATATATTTCATGAAGTGCAACATCACGGTGAGGACCTACAGAAATATATATTCTGTAGCTCCTGGCAGTGATGTTTCACCTCATGAAATATAGTTTATATAATATAGCATAAGAATATTCTGTTACAATATTATGTTCACATTTATTACACAGACAGTAGATAATATTATGTTCACATTTATGACACAGACAGTATAGGCTTCTGCCAGGCACTTTCAGGGATACAAATTGAAAAAATATGTATTTATGTGCATATTTATATGCAAAATACTCATTTTTTCACATCAACTATGTGCTATGGTCATTAAATGGCTTTCCTTTTCACTTAAGTCCAGCAATTAATTCATTTATTTTAACACATTTGGTGGCATCTGCCTCAAGTTATCGTTGTTATGAAATACAGTCGTATGTTTGCATAGAATTCATTTTAAACACTATAATATTACATGCTTTCAAAATCTGAGGTAAATTATCCGTTATGGCTTGTGGCACAGTGACCTATTTTTAACTAAAAATAAATAATGTGTACTCATAACCAGTGTAATTTCTTCATTCTGTCAGCCGCGACGTCGCAGAAATAGGAACGTTTCTAAATTAGAAACTTCGCATGTCGCCGTCGCGTCTGGTTAGGACAAAAACTCTGATTTACATGGAAAAGATACCTTTTATCGCGTGTCGCGGCGTCGTGTGTAGTTAGGACACGGTGTAAGCGGCCGCTTCTCAGGTCTAGAATCTGAACTTGATTCCGATTGGCCAGTGTCAGACAGTCAGACCTGTCAGTCTCTTAGCTCGCGTCAGCTTCATGCGGCTTCATGAGAGAGACGCATAAGTCCGGAATTGGACAATTTAACAATATACTTACGATAGAATATATTTACAATTAATAACGATTTAAAAACAAAATACATAACGCGCCGGGCCGCCGGCCCAACCAGACCGCGGCCCACCGGGAATCTCCCGGTAGTCCCGATGGCCAGTACATGCCTGATTTAGTATCTTTAATATATCGTCGCTGCCCGATGAAACTCACGTATGTCCAAAACGGTTACTTTTCAGGAAGTGGAAAAAAACATGTTATTTCAAAAGCAGCTGAACGTAGCATTCTCATGCTTGGCACAACATCTTTAAATGTAACCATATTCTTGCCAGTATCATGATATAATCCATATTTGACCCAAAATCGAGTTTAAATGGACATACATGCATATTGTACTGTAACGGTGGTCGATACGCGTTCTTCCGATCATTAAAAAGAATGAGGTTAGCCTATATATATTGATAGATGAATAGGCTACGCTCAGTTTATCAAATACGCTCAGTTTATTAAATGTCTCTTGCAAACTATGAAGAGACAACCCAGCAAGCAATAGCCCTCATTTCACCGTCTAGGTTAAATAGAGACCCGATATAGTCCGGCTATGTGTAACCCACTTCTAGCCAAAATAACATTGAATCATGGCTAAATGTATTTTTTCCAAAATAACTTGCAAAATGTATTATATTCCATCATGTAAGCAAAGTCAACTGTGATTACAAGGTGTTTGGTTTGATTTCTTTGACATTTTCTATGTGTAGGCTGTGTGAAGACGCGATCTAGCTCGTATAGTCTGTCCGGCTATTTATAGCCCACTTCTAGTCGAAACTGATTAATTGTCGTTTTAATGAATTGTTGGGCAGGCAACGCATGAGATAGTTGATATCCCATCATGTTCGCATTGGTAAACATATCTACAAGGTGCCAGTGTCATATCATGACATGGTCGATTTGTAGTCACGATCCTCTGAATTGGATGGGCTATGTGCAGTCTGCTTTTAGCCCACTGGCGAAATCGAGGCAATCAGTGGTCTACGTTTAACGGCTTGGCTATAGCCCTGATTTAGACCAGCGATTAGTAGGCTATTGCCAAAATAAATCTTAAAATTGTTTTCTTGTTTTTCACCCACGCAGCTTCAGGTTTGCTGTCACAGTCACACATTAATTAAAAATCTACGGTTTTATTTGACTGTTTTATTATTTTAAATTAAATAAAAATGCAATTACATTTCTCAACCGCTAGATGGCAACAGCCCTACTGAGACATGACTGCTGACAACGCGAGTCTTGATAGCACAGATCACCGGTCACGCGATCGACCATTCTCAAATATTTTAAACGAGGCAGAGCATTGCATTCAGCTGACGGTCGACGACAACAGGTAAAATACATTCCCACTTTTGTCTTTTAAGCATCTGTGTTTTCATTTTGACGTGTTAATTTTTTAGATAAATTATTTGTTATCATGTGTTGTTGGAATCGTGACATTTTAGCGGGTGTGTCATGGTACATGCACGTGTAGGCCTAACGTTACTGAATCCAAAGCTGTAAACATGAAACACATGCAATCTATTATTAAGTGTTATGAAAGCCACAATTAAATTTGGCTCTTTTTTTTAGATCATTGTGATATAAAAATAGCATTTCCTCACTAAATCTCTTGTCTTTGACAAAGTCCATCATTGATATAAATTATAAAATTAAATTTGTCTGAACATTGGCTTGTTGGAGAGCATAAGCTAATAGAGTAGAATAATGTTTGTTATTGTACAAGCAAAGTAAGATGAAGTTTCATTCAAAATGCCTTCATTAATTCAAGTTTAAACTTTCAAATTAATTTTATAATACAGCATAAAAATACAAATGATTGGCTATATAAAATAAGCAAATCTAAAAAGTATCCGCCAGTATATCAATAATGCAAATAGCTCCGATGTGCATTAAAACCTAAACAGAACACAAGAACACACACACACACACAAAACGTACATGTACTTTCAACAATGCTTTTCTTGTGCTAATTATTTTATTCTTATTTGGCAGATGCTGTGATGACCAACTTCCCAGCAGCAACAGAGTTTTCTATTTTATTATCTTAAGTTGTTCATGTTAAAATAATTTTATATTTTTAATTTTAATATTGGTGTGGTAATTTTTATGTTTTGAAGTTACGTAATGTTGTTCTTTTGCTAAATAAAGCCTTTTATATATGTTTTTTTTTTGGAATGGCTTGTTATTTATGTGAACCTGTTATATTTAAGTGAAAAGAATCTTTTAACCATTTTGTTGTCTATTGCATGTATATGTAGTCGTTTAATAGTTGTCTAATTGATGACTAGTCTATTCTTGGGCTACATTTAGACGTCTATTAGATTTTCACTGACAGCCCAAATTTAGCCTTGTTTTAGCCTAGACCCATATGCACTGCCTATTAGACGTATAAATGTAGTCGTTCAATAGCCGTCTAATTGTTGACTATAGTCTATTCTTGGGCTATGGTTAGATGTCTATTCTTGGGCTATGGTTAGACGTCTATTAGATTTTCACTGACAGCCCAAATTTAGCCTTGATTTAGCCTAGACGTCTGAGCTATGTTTTGACGGCTATTAGACGTCTTTTGGACGTAAAATTGCTTGCTGGGAATGATGAATCAATACACACTGACATGGCGATGCTGGACTGATTCTTTATTTACACCATCTTACAGTAATTTTGTCGGTTGTTTATTACAGATATTAGCATGCATTTTATTGATCATCAGCTAATTTCATCAATAGATATCAATAAGAGAGAGTGGCAACAGCCCTGGTAAGAGTCAAGAGATCATTTCTTTCTTTACTTGAAGATGAATGTGTAGATGATTAAGCGTCTCTGACTTACTTTCACTTTTATTTGCGATGTTTGCACGTTGGTTTGTCGCTCAGCTGCTGCTCATCTGCGGTGGTGATGCGTGTCGCAGCGCCGTCATTTCTGACTATAACATAGCCTGTAAACGCTCTCACTCGTTTATGTTTTAGCATTTTTGGGAGGAGTAAAATATACATGTGTGATATCAACAACCAGATTGCGTTTACACGTAAAGATCCGAACACAATGCGAGCCAGACTACCTCCAGATGGTCAGGCATATCGATCACAATCCGATCACAACGTAATACCTTGCATTAACATTTCTTTTTTATTATCCGGATAACTTATCTGGATACAGATCGCATTTTAATCAGGTGTAGGGGTCTCAGAGACTAGACCGGCGAGAAACTTCACGAGACCAGCGGAAAGCCTCCACAGGGCGGGGAGATACTATACTGCCTATGGGAGCGGCCGCTTCTCCGCTCTTGATTCCGATTGGCCAGTGTCAGACAGTCAGACCTGTCAGTCTCTCAGCTCGCGTCCGCTTCATGCGGCTTCATGAGAGAGACGCAGAAGTCCGGAATTGGATGATTTAACAAATACTTACGATAGAATATATTTACAATTAATAATGATTTAAAAACAAAATACATAACGCGCCGGGCCGCCGGCCAAACCAGACTGCGGCCCACCAAGAATCTCCCGGTAGTCCCGATGGCCAGTACATATGCCTGATTTAGTATCTTTAATATATTTTCATAATTTTGAAGAAGTTTGGTGTGGGAATAATTAAAAATTACTTAAGAGGGGGGAAATAAAAATGTAAAGGCTGGTTTTGCAAAACATTCACATACAGTACAGACCGAAACAACCGACATCCTGTTGGGCTGGCTTAAAGTTGTTTGGGCTAATGAGATCTATAAGTGTACCGAGTTTAATATTATTATATGCAAGTGTGTTTGATTTATGGACCCAATTTTCAGATCAAGTTTATGGACCAAGTTAATTTAATTAATAAACTAATTATATAAAACTATTGTCAATGCACTACAATTTAACGGGTTATATTATGCCTTCACTTATAAAAATTAAAATAAAAACTTATTTAAAACATACCAGGCTTAAGAAATGTATTAAGAAATTACACAGCAGAAAAAACACACAGCAGTGAAATGGTTAAGCCCCTCCCCTACTAACACACACACAGACAGAGACAGAGATGTAGGTTCAAAGGGAGCATGACCAGATTCAAACAAACATATCTTACTTTCTGTGGGTCCTAGGTAATGAGTGTCAATTAGAAAGTTGTCCGGCTCGAGGAGTACAATATACATACCGATTTTTGTGACTGTAGATAAAACTAACAACCCAACTTTTGTCAAAAGGTGGCGCTACTGAGCCCTCACCACGCCCGTTTCTGAAACTTTGCACATGTCTACTGGCTAATAAATGTAATGTGTCTGAGGAGTTTCATGCAATTTGAAGCATGCTAAGGGTCTCAAAAGCATCCTAAAAGAATGGTAAAGTTTGATGCGTCGCCACGGCAACAGTTTCAAAGACATCAATAATCCATTCACAGGTCTACATCTGCCGTATGTTTACATTATACAGATGAAGTTTGAAGCAAATCGGGTTAAAATAAGAGGGTGATTTCAAAGCATTTTGAAAGTGACACACTTCCTGCTGCCAGTTGGTGGCGCTATAACTTTGACACACAATAGTCACATCCATGTGATCGTCCTCTTACAGCGAACACACTCCTGAAGTTTCATCAAGATCGGTTGATGTATGCTGAAGTTAGGACACACTTCCTGTTTCACGTTTCTCACCATAATTTTGTTTCCTCGCCACAGCCAAACCGTTCGAGATATCAAAAATCCCCTCGCAATTTTTGATCGTCTATGTCTTGACTTCAGGCTGACCGAGTTTCGTTCCATGCGGATGAATGCTCTAGGAGGAGTACATTAAATTCCATTGCAAGCATTTTAAAAACAACCGTAAATATCTGACTTCCTGTTGGGCTGGGGTAAAAAGTAAAAGCGCGATGTATATATGAAACGATGAGATCGACATGTGTACCGAGTTTCATATTATTACATGCAAGCGTGTTTGATTTATGGACAAAGTGTTCAGACCCTGTTCCAGGGGGCGCTGACGAGCCGCCCTGCCGCGCCCGTGTACCAGCTTCAGCCCGGCTCTGATGGCCGCGGGTTCTGACCCGTGTGCAAAGTTTCAAGAGTTTTTGAGCATGTTAAGGACCCCAAAAGTGCCCGGATAGTCGTTAGAAAAAAAAAAAATAAATAATCCTAAGGAAAACAATAGGGCCTTCGCCCTTTCAGGGCTTGGGCCCTAAATATAGCTGCGAGCAGCGATTGCGGGCCCAAGCCGGTGGCACCGCAACCCCGGTGCCTTTAGTTACCTAAAGGCACCGGGATGGCGGTACCGCCGGCTTTGGCCCGCAATCGCTGCTCGCAGCTATATATATATATATATATATATATATAAAGCCGGTGGCACCGCACCCTTGGTGCTTTTAGGGTTATTCTACATGACGTGCAAAAACGTAACCCCCGCTTTGACTGTCAAAAAGAAGTGTGCTGAAGAGCTTGCAGCAGTGAAGGCTCTGCAAAAGTGCGGATCGAGGGCACATTTTAACCACAAAGTATGCGTGAGCAACCTTCTGAAAGGTCAGGTGTACATCAAGGTCTACATCTGTACTGTGTTTACATTATAGTATGTAGGGATGCGCCGATCCGATACTCAGGATCGTTATCAGCTCCGATACTGCCATCTTTGCCGGATCGGGTATATTTACACCACTTTAATCAAACCAGTCTTCTTTAAAACATTACGATGTGATTTTTTCCACATGTATTTTGTTACTCTTATTGAGCTATTTTGTCCGCATAAAAGATTCACTGCCAATCGTACGTGCTCACATCATTCTCTTTCTGTGAAAGCTGTATACTGCATTCACCAGTTTTCACTCTACAGCTATTGACCAGAGCACTGAAATTATTTCTCACTTAAACTACAATCAAATGGATTTTCCCACACATTTTGCATTAGTCCTCTGCATGGCATTTTATTATTTTCTGAGCAGCTTCAGAAGCATGCACACAGCCTAGAACACATGACACGCACACACAGTCACGAGAGAGGCGCGATCGAACTCTGTGTGTGTTTGTGTGTGAACAATGGAAACTCCACTTTGTTCATACAGGAAAATATTCAGACTAATGTCTTGTGGGAGCAACAGAATACATGTAACAGCATTATGTAATCAGGAAACAAAAATCCTGTATATTATTACAGTGAGTTACATCAAAAAAAGTAATCAGATTGTTGTTACTTTTTGAAAAAGTATAAAGTACTTAAAGCCAATTAATATAAAGTGGGACCCTTTTTTATGAAATAATTTGTAACTGTATCGGAATACATTTTTTAAAGTAACCCTCCCAAGCCTGGTCTTGTGTGGACGTCGTGAAATTAGAAAATAGAGATCGTTCATTTAGTTCTTTAGCCTATATACATGTTTTTATATCCACATATTTTGTTCTAATGTCACAAATAATAATCTTAGGGTTTACTATAGCCTACATTTCACTCAAATATTTTTGTACTTTCGAGCAATAAACTGAAAGTAATGTGAATATTTCCATTCAGGGCTGGACTGGGACAAAAAATCAGCCCTGGACACTTCATCCAGACTGGCCCACTATGCAAACACACACACACGTGCATTAATCTATACGTGCATTAATCTGCATGTAAAATTACTGATTAGATTTCATTTACTATCAAAACCAAGAAAAAACTATTAAAATAATAAACAAAGGGAATGGAAATGATTTTATAAGGCTTTATTGTAAATAACTGGTCTGAATTTATGTGCCACTTAATATTTTAATAGAATATTCTTAGGCTTCATATATTTCATGAAGTGCAACATCACGGTGAGGACCTACAGAAATATATATTCTGTAGCTCCTGTCCTGGCAGTGATGTTTCACCTCATGAAATATAGTTTATATAATATAGCATAAGAATATTCTGTTACAATATTATGTTCACATTTATGACACAGACAGTAGATAATATTATGTTCACATTTATGACACAGACAGTATAGGCTTCTGCCAGGCACTTTCAGGGAGACAAATTTAAAAAATATGTATTTATGTGCATATTTATATGCAAAATACTCCTTTTTTCACATCAACTATGTGCTATGGTCATTAAATGGCTATCCTTTTCACTTAAGTCCAGCAAATAATTCATTTATTTTAACACATTTGGTGGCATCTGCCTCAAGTTATTGTCGTTGTTATGAAATACAGTCGTATGTTTGCATAGAATTCATTTTGAACACTATAATATTACATGCTTTCAAAATCTGAGGTAAATTATCCGTTATGGCTTGTGGCACAGTGACCTATTTTTAACTAAAAATAAATAATGTGTACTCATAACCAGTGTAATTTCTTCATTCTGTCAGCCGCGACATCGCAGAAATAGGAACCGTTTCTAAATTAGAAACTTCGCATGTCGCCGTCGCGTCTGGTTAGGACAAAAACTCTGATTTACATGGAAAAGATACCTTTTATCGCGTGTCGCGGCGTCGTGTGTAGTTAGGACGTACTGTAACGGTAGTCGATACGCGTTCTTCTGATCATTAAAAAGAATGAGGTTATATTGACAGATGAATAGGCTACGCTCAGTTTATCAAATACGCTCAGTTTATTAAATGTCTCTTGCAAACTATGAAGAGACAATGATGAATCAATACACACTGACATGGCGATGCTGGACTGATTCTTTATTTACACCATCATACAGTAATTTTGTCGGTTGTTTATTACAGATATTAGCATGCATTTTATTGATCATCAGCTAATTTCATCAATAGACATCAATAAGAGAGAGTGGCAACAGCCCTTGTAAGAGTCAAGAGATCATTTCTTTCTTTACTTGAAGATGATTGTGTAGATGATTAAGCGTCTCTGACTTACTTTCACTTTTATTTGCGATGTTTGCACGTTGGTTTGACGCCCAGCTGCTGCTTATCTGCGGTGGTGATGCGTGTCGCTTAGCGCCGTCATGTCTGACTATAACAGCCTGTAAACGCTCTCACTCGTTTATTTTTTAGCATTTTTGGGAGGAGTAAAATATACATGTGTGATATCAACAACCAGATTGCGTTTACACGTAAAGATCCGAACACAATGCGAGCCAGACTACCTCCAGATGGTCAGGCAAATCGATCACAATCCGATCACAACGTAATACCTTGCATTGATATTTCTTTTTTATTATCCGGATAACTTATCTGGATACAGATCGCATTTTAATACCAGGTGTAGGGGTCTCAGAGACGAGACCGGCGAGAAACTTCACGAGACCAGCGGAATGCCTCCACAGGGCGGGGAGATACTATACTGCCTATGGGAGCGGCCGCTTCTCCGCTCTTGATTCCGATTGGCCAGTGTCAGACAGTCAGACCTGTCAGTCTCGCAGCTGGACCAAGTTTATGGACCAAGTTAATTTAATTAATAAACTAATTATATAAAACTATTGTCAATGCACTACAATTTAACTGGTTATATTATGCCTTCACTTATAAAAATTAAAATAAAAACTTATTTAAAACATACCAGGCTTAAGAAATGTATTAAGAAATTACACAGCAGAAAAAAACACACAGCACTGAAATGGTTAAGTTAAGCCCCTCCCCCTACTAACACACACACAGAGAGAGACAGAGATGTAGGCTCAAAGGGAGCATGACCAGATTCAAACAAACATATCTTACTTTCTGTGGGTCCTAGTTAAAGAGTGTCAATTAGAAAGTTGTCCGGCTCGAGGAGTACAATATACATACTGATTTTTGTAACTGTAGATAAAACTAACAACCCAACTTTTGTCAAAAGGTGGCGCTACTGAGCCCTCACCACGCCCGTTTCTGAAACTTTGCACATGTCTACTGGCTAATAAATGTGATGTGTCTGAGGAGTTTCATGCAATTTGAAGTATGCTAAGGGCCTCAAAAGCATCCTAAAAGAATGGTAAAGTTTGATGCGTCACCACGGCAACAGTTTCAAAGATATTAAGAATCCATTCACAGGTCTACATCTGCCGTATGTTTACATTATACAGATGAAGTTTGAAGCAAATCGGGTTAAAATAAGAGGGTGATTTCAAAGCATTTTGAAAGTGACACACTTCCTGCTGCCAGTTGGTGGCGCTATAACTTTGACACACAATAGTCACATCCATGTGATCGTCCTCTTACGGCGAACACACTCCTGAAGTTTCATCAAGATCAGTTAATGTATGCTGAAGTTAGGACACACTTCCTGTTTCACGTTTCTCACCATAATTTTGTTTCCTCGCCACAGCCAAACCGTTCGAGATATCAAAAATCCCCTCGCAATTTTTGATCGTCTATGTCTTGACTTCAGGCTGACCGAGTTTCGTTCCATGCGGATGAATGCTCTAGGAGGAGTACATTAAATTCCATTGCAAGCATTTTAAAAACAACCGTAAATATCTGACTTCCTGTTGGGCTGGGGTAAAAAGTAAAAGTGCGATGAATATATGAAACGATGAGATTGACATGTGTACCGAGTTTCATATTATTACATGCAAGCGTGTTTGATTTATGGACAAAGTGTTCAGACCCTGTTCCAGGGGGCGCTGACGAGCCGCCCTGCCACGCCCGGGTACCAGCTTCAGCCCGGCTCTGATGGCCGCGGGTTCTGACCTGTGTGCAAAGTTTCAAGAGTTTTTGAGCATGTTAAGGGACCCAAAAGTGCCCGGATAGTCGTTAGAAAAAAAAAAAAAAAAAAAAAAAAAAAAAAATAATCCTAAGGAAAACAATAGGGCCTTCGCCCTTTCAGGGCTTGGGCCCTAATAATAATCCTAAGGAAAACAATAGGGCCTTCGCCCTTTCAGGGCTTGGGCCCTAAATATAGCTGCGAGCAGCGATTGCGGGCCCAAGCCGGTGGCACCGCAACCCCGGTGCCTTTAGTTACCTAAAGGCACCGCGATGGCGGTACCGCCGGCTTTGGCCCGCAATCGCTGCTCGCAGCTATATTTATATATATATATATATATATATATATATATATATAAAGCCGGTGGCACCGCCACCTTGGTGCTTTTAGGGTTATTCTACTTGACATGCAAAAACATAACCCCCGCTTTGACTGTCAAAAAGAAGTGTGCTGAAGAGCTTGCATCAGTGAAGGCTCTGCAAAAGTGCACATTGAGGGCACATTTTAACCACAAAGTATGCGTGAGCAACCTTCTGAAAGGTCAGGTGTACATCCGGGTCTACATCTGTACTGTGTTTACATTATAGTATTTAGGAATGCGCCGATCCGATACTCAGGATCGGTCTCAGCTCCGATACTGCCATCTTTGCCGGATCGGGTATATTTACACCACTTTAATCAAACCACTCTTCTTTAAAACATTATGATTTGATTTTTTTCACATGTATTTTATTACTCTTATTGAGCTATTTTGTCCACACACAGGACTCACTGCCAATCGTACGTGCTCACATCATTCTCTTTCTGTGAAAGCTTTATACTGCACTCACCAGTTTTCACTCTACAGCTATTGACCAGAGCACTGAAATTATTTCTCACTTAAACTACAATCAAATGGATTTTCTCACACATTTTGCGTTAGTCCTCCGCATGGCATTTTATTATTTTCTGCGCAGCTTCAGAAGTGCATGCACACATAGAACACATGACGCGCACACACAGTCACGAGAGAGGCGCGATCGAATGTGTGTTTGTGTGCGAACAATGGAAACTCCTTTTTGTTCATACAGGAAAATATTCAGACTAATGTCTTGTGGGAGCAACAGAATACATGCAACGGCATTATGTAATCAGGATACAAAAATCTAGTGAGTTACATCAAAAAAAGTAGTAATCAGATTGTAGTTACTTTTTGAAAAAGTATATAGTACTTAAAGCCATTTAATATAAAGTGGGACCCTTTTTTTATGAAATAATTTGTAACTGTATCGGAATACATTTTTAAAGTAACCCTCCCAAGCCTGGTCTTGTGTGCACGTCCGTTAATTTCACTTTTTAAGTTAGCGATTTTTAAGGCCCCAATCCTACTGTATTACCTATTATACTGTATTGCCAACTGTATTAATGTGTGGATATTGATCCAATAGTTCTACCTAATTTTGAACACAAGAGGGCAGTATAGCACTATGAATGATTTTTTTTTCTTTTTTGACTAAACCATTCTGTCTGTTTTTAAACTTAAACATAATTCTTAAATAAAAAAAAGGAATAAAATTGCTATAGTTCCAATATTGGTATAGTCTTATACAGTGTTGGGGTAGTTACTCAAAAAAGTAATTAGTTACTAGTTACTTCTGTAAATTGTAATGAGATTACTTTACTAGTTACTGCGTTGGAAAAATAACTTCACTACTTATTACTTTACTTTCCTGTTTCTTAATTTACCGTGTAGCCTACATGGACAAACATCATATCAGTTTTTGCCCTATCATCACTTTATTGTAAAAATGTATACAAAATGTCATGAAAGAACAATATCCCTGTCTGCACAAATAAATATGCCGCACTGTAAAATTCACAAACAAAATGGGGTTCAAAATTCAAAATTTTAAAATGGTGTTTATCACAGAAGTTTCAAAACAGGCTGGGAGAATAAAACTCTTCTCCTGAGAACAAAACCAGCTTTTTATTCGACTCATGGTAATAATAATAATTTAAAAAAATAAAAGATGTCAATGAAACATAATAAAATAAAGGTCACTTTATCCCATAAAAATCTTAATCCTAATTTAAAATGTATTTTTCTAAACCTGGGGAATTAATGGTCGACAGGGGAAGCATGTCTTCTACAATGAACCCTGCAACAATCCTGTTCATTTCGTTTTCCAAGACTTTCGAGCCTTGTTTTTACTTGGCGCGTCCGAAAGAGCGGAAAGGTGCGCGCGGCAAACAGCGCACGCGATGCCGCATCCGAGGATGAACGACAAGAAGCCGAACCTGCACCGAACATGGACCCTACATCTCCGCAACGGCACCCAGTTTGCGCATCTAAATCAGTTATTTATGTTTACAAAATGAGCCTAAGATCCATGTTTTATAAAATGTCCACGAAACTTAATGAAATGTTTAGTGAAATTAGAAAATAGAGATCGTTCATTTAGTTCTTTAGCCTAGCCTATATACATGTTTTTATATCCACATATTTTGTTCTAATGTCACAAATAATAATCTTAGGATTTACTATAGCCTACATTTCACTCAAATATTTTTGTGCTTTCGAGCAATAAACTGAAAGTAATGTGAATATTGCCATCTCCACTTCCCTCTCTCTCTCACTCAAATCGGTCTCTATGGCAACGGCGCGCACGCACCACTAGACGGAACTCTCCACACAGGCAAACACGGCTTGGGTAACGCAGGAAAGCGCGTTCCTTTAGTATAGTAAAGTAGTGTAGTTACCAATATTTTCAGTGTATTGCGTTACTTTACTTACCCAAACTCGTTTGTAACTCGTTACCCCCAACACTGGTCTTATAGAAAATAAATGGTGAATAATAACATTTTTAATTCCTCATCCAATCATCCTTTTGTTATGGATCAATATCATAGCTAGAGACGTAGAAAAGGGCTGCACGGTTTTGCAATAAATAATAATAAATAAAATAAAATAAACATATAAATATTGTAATTGCAATTAAATTAGATTTGTGTGGCAGCTGCATGTACAATTATTATTATTAATAATAATAACATTAATAATAATACAAATGAGCTTAGAATAAAAATTTAAATGGTTTATTACATTAAAAACAGGCCATATTTTTAATAAATAAATAAGCTATCATTCATAGTGCACTAAATTTTAAAAATTTTAAATTACAACATTGTTTGTGAAAGTCCAACAAAGTTAAATGTATACTCAAACCTGAAAAGTTGTGTGGCTCCGTTTTCATTTGATTATCATTGTGGCAGCAGTTGGAACACTGTTACAACTAACCCCGCTGTGTATTACATATTTTAAACCTAGCTAACAGTCGCTAGGAATTACTGACATGTTTTAAAACGGTGCTGTGTTTGAGCCAACAAGACAGTGATTAAGGCAATATAAAGTTAGATTTGGACGCGTATACATCCAACCCGGAAACAGAAAAAAATCTACGATGAAAAAATTTACTTTCATGATGTCAAAACACTCTTTGTCCATTATCTTCACGAAATATAATCAAAACGTCCCGCAAATTCGCGGGAGACCGTCTTCTGGCAGCAAGAGAAAAAGAGCGGAAAGACAGCCGGCTAGATACTGACAAACTATGTAAAATGTCCGTGTTACATTTAACCCCGCGTTAGGCCTACATTTATCCCCGCGCTCCCCTATTCTGTAGCTCCTGGCAGTGATGTTTCACCTCATGAAATATAGTTTATGTTCATTTATGACACAGACAGTAGATAATATTATGTTCACATTTATGACACAGACAGTAGATATAGGCTTCTGCCAGGCACTTTCAGGGATACAAATCGAAAAAATATGTATAGGCTATATGTGCATATTTATATGCAAAATACTCCTTTTTTCACGTCAACTATGTGCTATGGTCATTAAATGGCTTTCCTTTTCACTTAAGTCCAGCAAATAATTCATTTATTTTAACACATTTGGTGGCATCTGCCAGTTATTGTCGTTGTTATGAAGTACAGTCGTATGTTTGCATAATTCATTTTGAACACTATAATGCTTTCAAAATCTGAGGTAAATTATCCGTTATGGCTTGTGGCACAGTGACCTATTTTTAACTAAAAATAAATAATGTGTACTCATAACCAGTGTAATTTCTTCATTCTGTCAGCCGCGACGTCGCAGAAATAGGAACCGTTTCTAAATTAGAAACTTCGCATGTCGCCGTCGCGTATGGTTAGGACAAAAACTCTGATTTATTAACATGGAAAAGATACCTTTTATCGCGTGTCGCGGCGTCGTGTGTAGTTAGGACACGGTGTAAGCGGCCGCTTCTCAAGTCTAGAATCTGAACTTGATTCCGATTGGCCAGTGTCAGACAGTCAGACCTGTCAGTCTCGCAGCTCGCGTCAGCTTCATGCGGCTTCATGAGAGAGACGCATAAGTCCGGAATTGGACAATTTAACAATAAACTTACGATAGAATATATTTACAATTAATAATGATTTAAAAACAAAATACATAACGCGCCGGGCCGCCGGCCCAACCAGACCGCGGCCCACCAGGAATCTCCCGGTAGTCCCGATGGCCAGTACATGCCTTAGTATCTTTAATATATTTTCATAATTTTGAAGAAGTTTGGTGTGGGAATAATTAAAAATTACTTAAGAGGGGGGAAATAAAAATGTAAAGGCTGGTTTTGCAAAACATTCACATACAGACTGAAACAACCAACTTTGTTTTGCTGGCTTAAAGTTGCTTGGGCTAATGAGATCTATAAGTGTACCGAGTTTAATATTATTATATGCAAGTGTGTTTGATTTATGGACCCAATTTTCAGACCAAGTTAATGGACCAAGTTAATTTAATTAATGAACTAATTATATAAAACTATTGTCAATGCACTACAATTAAACTGGCTATGTGCCTTTACTTACAAAAAAATAAAATAAAAACTTATTTAAAAAATCCCAGGCTTAAGAAATGTATTTTATTTATGCTGGCCAGACACACAGCAGTTAAATGGTTAATTAAGCCCCCTCTCCCTGCTAACACACACACACACACACACACACACACACACACACACACACACACAGACAGGCAAAGGCTAAGACATATGCTCAGAGGGAGTATGACTACATTCAAACTAAAATATCTGACTTTCTGTGGGTCCTAGCTATTGAGTGTGAATTAGAAAGTTGTCCGGCTCGAAGAGTACAATATACATACTGATTTTTGTAACTGTAGATAAAACTAACAACCCCACTTTTGTCAAAAGGTGGCGCTACTGAGCCCTCACCACGCCCGTTTCTGAAACTTTGCACATGTCTACTGGCTAATAAATGTGATGTGTCTGATGAGTTTCATGCAATTTGAAGCATGCTAAGGGTCTCAAAAGCATCCTAAAAGAATGGTAAAGTTTGATGCATCGCCACGGCAACAGTTTCAACGATATCAAGAATCCATTCACAGGTCTTCATCTGCCGTATGTTTACATTATACAGATGAAGTTTGAAGCAAATTGGATTAAAATAAGAGGGTGATTTTAAATCATTTTGAAAGTGACACACTTCCTGCTGCCAGTTGGTGGCGCTATAACTTTGACACACAATAGTCACATCCATGTGATAGTCCTCTTACAGCGAACGCACTCCTGAAGTTTCATCAAGATCGGTTGATGTATGCTGAAGTTATGACACACTTCCTGTTTCACGTTTCTCGCCATGATTTCGTTTCCTCGCCACGGCCAAACCGTTCGAGATATCAAAAATCCCCTCGCAAACTTTCATCCTCAATGTCTTGACTTCACGCTGACTGAGTTTCGTAGAATTTGGATAAGAACTCTAGTAGGAGTATTAAAAAATCCATTGCAAGTGTTTTACAAAGAACCTTAAATAACCGACTTCCTGTTGGGCTGGGGTAAAAAGTAAAAGTGCGACGTATATATGAAATGATGAGATCAACATGTGTACCGAGTTTCATATTATTACATACAAGCGTGTTTGATTTATGGATCAAGTGTTCGGACCCCTTTCCAGGTGGCGCTGTCGAGCCCCCCTGCCACGCCCGGGTACCATCTTCAGCCCGGCCCTAATGGCGGCGGGTTCTGACCCGTGTGCAAAGTTTCAAGAGTTTTCGAGCACGTTAAGGGCCCCAAAAGTGCCCAAATAGTCGTATAAATAATAATAATAATAATAATAATAATAATAATCCTAAGGAAAACAATAGGGCCTTCGCCCTTTCAGGGCTTGGGCCCTAATAATCCTAAGGAAAACAATAGGGCCTTCGCCCTTTCAGGGCTTGGGCCCTAAATATAGCTGCGAGCAGCGATTGCGGGCCCAAGCCGGTGGCACCGCAACCCCGGTGCCTTTAGTTACCTAAAGGCACCGGGATGGCGGTACCGCCGGCTTTGGCCCGCAATCGCTGCTCGCAGCTATATTTATACAGTGTATATATATATATATATATATATATATATATATATATATATATATATATATATATATATTTGGCCAGTGGCAGTGCCACCTTGGTGCTTTTAGGGTTATTCTACATGACGTGCAAAAACGTAACCCCCGCTTTGACTGTCAAAAAGAAGTGTGCCGAAGAGCTTGCATCAGTGAAGGCTCTGCAAAAGTGCGGATCGAGGGCACATTTTAACCACAAAGTATGCATGAGCAACCTTCTGAAAGGTCAGGTGTACATCAAGGTCTACATCTGTACTGTGTTTACATTATAGTATTTAGGGATGCGCCAATTCGATTCTCAAGATCGTTATCAGCTCCGATACTGCCATCTTTGCCGGATCGGGTATATTTACACCACTTTAATCAAACCACTCTTTAAAACTTTACGATGTGATTTGTTTCACATGTATTTTGTTACTCTTATTGAGCTATTTTGTCCACAGGACTCACTGCCAATCGTACGTGCTCACATCATTCTCTTTCTGTGAAAGCTGTACTGCATTCACCAGTTTTCACTCTACAGCTGTTGACCAGAGCACTGAAATTATTTCTCACTTAAACTACAATCAAATGGATTTTCCCACACATTTTGCATTAGTCCTCTGCATGGCATTTTATTATTTTCTGCGCAGCTTCAGAAGTGCACGCACACAGCTTAGAACACATGACACGCACACACACTCAGTCACGAGAGAGGCGCGATCGAACTCTGTGTGTGTTTGTGTGTGAACAATGGAAACTCAATTTTGTTCATACAGGAAAATATTCAGACTAATGTCTTGTGGGAGCAACAGAATATATGTAACGGCATTATGTAATCAGGATACAAAAATCCAGTAACTGTAATTTGTTACAGTGAGTTACATCAAAAAAAGTAGTAATCAGATTGTAGTTACTTTTTGAAAAAGTATATAGTACTTAAAGTCACTTAATATAAAGTGGGACCCTTTTTTATGAAATAATTTGTAACTGTATCGGAATACATTTTTAAAGTAACCCTCCCAAGCCTGGTCTTGTGTGGACGTTCGTTACTTTCACTTTGGTAACACTTTATTTTACGACCCGCAAACAACCGGGTAAGTACACAATAATTACGGTGTACGTTTCTTTAATTATAGTGTACTTCCGTGTAAGTATAAGGGAACAATATGTTAAGTTTGGGGTAATAAAGGGGTAACAAGCAGATATACAACCTGCAAATTACTTCGTAAGTACACTGAAATTACGATGAACGTTTCTGTAAATATAGTGTACTTCCGTGTAGGTATAAGGGAACAATATGTAAGTTTGTGGTAAATGGGGGGTAACAAGCACCACTTTAATTTACAGCCCAAAGAGTTACACTTACCCTGTAACTACACAGAACAAGGGGGTAACAAGCACCACTTTAATTTACAGCCCGCAATGGTTACACTTACCTTGTAAATACACAGAACAAGGGGGTAACAAACGCTACTTACTATGTAGAAATACGAAACAACACTATTTGCACTGTAATTACAGAGAATGGTACTGTTATCAATTCCACAGTATATTTGCCCTGACATTTAAGTGTCATTGCAATTCAATGGGATAAGGTAAGTACTAATTACCACAAGGTACAGTCTAAATTAAAATCATAACAGAAAAAAATTATTTTGATTTAACATTAATCAAAATATCTAGTAAGAAAATATATCAAAATATCTAGATATATATCTAGTAAGAAAAGACAATAAATTTGGTTTTTATCACACACACACACACACACATATATATATATATATATATATATATATAGACGAATCCGACGAGCGTCCTTGTGTAGGCTGCCATCTTGTGGCGACGCCATTACTGAGCTGTTACACCGGCATAGACATATGCACCGGTATGTAAACAAACCTCGGAGATAAGGTGATAACGCACCCTCGATGACAGCTACAGGCAGGCAGACTTGATTTTGGACATTGGCCTCCAGTCACAGATGAAGGTACAAACGATCTTACAGATTATTTATGAAAATAGCTTGGCAAGCTAGCTAGGCTAACGTTTGCTACCGAATAAACAAAAAAAAAATCTGTCCATTTGGCAACAATAAATAAATAAATAAATGAAATCAAATAAACAAATTCATGTTTTTCATTTGTGTCTATTATTTATCTCATTTTTACATTGCAATGGGCATGGGTAAGGTAACGTTACAGCTAGAAAGTATACACAATATCGATGAGAAACTAGTGTTTTTAAACCATTGAAAGAGGTCAATATAACAGCAGGAGAACAATTATGTCACATAACATTACATTTAGCCCAGGAAAGCCATTTAATGACCATAGCATGTTAATTAAATAGAAAAAATAGCAAGAGAGGAGATTTTGCTGATCATTATATCACACAATTATTATTTTTTTTACTTATGTCATTAAATAATTGTTATTATACGAATGTCCGCGTCTTGTACTCGCCCAGGAAATCTGTGTAAACCGTACGGCACCTGACAGGGGCAGTCGACCCGGGGTATTCCCAATGTTTTCTCTTCAAAATTGAAATTTTACTGCCACCATTGAAACAATTTATAACAGAAACTGTTTACCCACTTGACAATATACAAGGGCTACCATTGTAACGTTAGTGACAGTCGTAAATCGCGGGCTGTTTATTCCTGTGGACGCAAGTTGCAAATAAAACAATAGAAGGCAATGGAGCAACGCTACCCAGCGACAGCTCAGTAATGGCGCCCGCTTACTTCCGGTAGTTTCGCCGGATTCGTCTATATGAGGAGTTCTTTTCCAAAACGCTATAAATCCATTTCAATAGTTTTCAGGAAAACTACATTTTTTACCTAGACTCACACATTTTGTGAATATTCAAACTATCCTGTTGAAATGTTTTATTGGTTCAGTCTGAACATTTTGAACAATGATTATTAAATCAAACAACGATATTGTTAATGATAAATTTAAAGTTAATTTTTTTTTCAAAACGCTATAAATCCATCCATTTTTTGTCTCATTCTTAGTAAATTCATTTTTAGTAAAGTGTCAAACCTCAAACAAATAGTACCAATTTCAACATATGCATGAAAAAACTAATTATTAAAAAATGATCAATAATGATAACGATATATTCAAAAAAAAAAAAAAAAAAAAAGGATGGGCACCCCTCCAGCACATGCACACACACAGGCTACATAGCACGTGAGCAAAGTGGTGACGCTTAAATATAAGTAAAAAAACAACAACCATTAAATAAACATATGCTATACGTTTCACATTTGTGTTTAATAATATTACGTTACGTATTTTTATTATTTCATCTATGTAGAGTAGGCTATGAAAAGGGAACCGCATGAGATGAGTAAGATAGGATCAAAATTCAAAAGCTGCCCAATATCGAAAAATATTAGGAGGGTCAGACACGATTTTGACCTCTTATTCAGTTTTGTTTTGAAGAAAGCTTGCAAATTTCGTTTGATATAAATTGTATATTCATTTTAATAAATGTTTCATCAACAAATTGACTGGATTAAAACATTAGAAGCAATATCAGACCATATAATCAGGACACAGAGGTGCGCAGGTGAACCGGAGCTCGTCTCATATTATGAACCGAAACACCGCGATGCTTGCCTCACAGAGAACTAAGCTACAGAATGCTTTAAATGTCAATTAAAAACGAAAATAAATTGGCAACTCTCTGCGTATGTAGGCTAATTCGAAGTATGCGTTTCTATAGGCCTATGCGCGTTCACTGCGAAGATGGCAAGATAAGTAAGCATCATCAACTTTATCTTTGTTGCTGACACTGACAGAAAATACTAGTTTATTATTAAATAATTCATATGTTTCATGAATAATCATTACTTTTGCCGGTTCTTTGTGGCAAGCTTTGCATGCGTTGAGATTAACACAGTCTCATCCCAATTCGTCATATAACTGACGTTTTGGGACGTCTTTTGACCATTCGTCAATATATGACTTTTTAGGGCCCCCTTAAACGTCGGTAGATGACGATCCCGGGTCGTCATATAACTGACGCTTTACCTTTAACGTCAGTTAGGTGACGAGTTGGGTTTAGGGTTAGGTTTAGGTATAGGGTAGAGTTAGGATCCCATAACGTCATCTACCGACGTTTAAGGGGGCCCTAAAAAGTCGTATATTGACGAATGGTCAAAAGACGTCCCAAAACGTCAGTTATATGACGAATTGGGATGAGACCGGGTTGTTGAGATGCGGAATAGGCAATTAAATACATACGCTCATGGTTTCTCTCCCATTTAATTAAATCAATATGTGATTACTGATTAGACAAATGGCTTAAATGATCTACTTCTAGTCGACTAGAACACTAGGACTCATTTTGAGGAATGAATGAACATAAACAAACCTCTGCTCAGAGTGCCGCCGTGCTGGATTGCGTAGAACGCTCATCGAATTCAAGGATTTATCGCGTTTTGGCTAAAAACAGGGCTGGCGCTTATCGCATTTTGGAAAGAAACTGTATATTGCAGTACATTTTAAACAAGGAAATATAGCGATTTGGCATGAAACGTTGATGGAGCAGCGAAAGGGTTCTGTCCACAGCAGAATGACACGACAAACTCTTTTTTTTTTTGCATTTTGCATTTTGCATTTTTTTTTTTTTTTGCGTTTTGGAAAAGAACTCATATATATGTTTAATTTTCAACCCACAGATGTCCAAATTACCTTGTAACATCGCACAAGAACATATTTAGACAGAAATGTGATACATTTTATTAACAACAGACCTACATTTTTGGTCTGGAATATATTAAAAGAATAGATACCTGTTATTTTTTAACTAATTAAATAATTTGCTTGTATATCTGCTTGTTACCCCCTTATTACCCCAACTTAACATATTGTTCCCTTATACCTACATGGAAGTACACTATAATTACAGAAACATACATCGTAATTTCAGTGTACTTACGAAGTTATTTGCAGGTTGTATATCTGCTTGTTACCCCTTCATTACCCCAAACTTAACATATTGTTCCCTTATACTTACACGGAAGTACACTATAATTACAGAAACGTACACCGTAATTTCTCTGTACTTACCCGGTTGTTTGCGGGTCGTAAAATAAAGTGTTACCATCACTTTTTAAGTTAGCGCTTTTTAAGGCCCCAATCCTACTGTATTACTGTGTGGATATTGATCCAATAGTTCTGCCTAATTTTGAACACAAGAGGGCAGTATAGCACTATGAATGATTTTTGACTCTTTTGACTAAAACATTCTGGCTGTTTTTAAAATTAGACATAATTCTTAAATTTAAAAAAGGAATAAAATGGCTGTAGTTCCAATATTGGTATAGTCTTATAGAAAAATAAATGGTGAATAATAAAATTTTTAGAAGATATGAGACGTTTCCTGATTCTCTTTTTGACATAATCCTTCGCCATAGCAAAACTGTTTGACATAATAAATATCTGTTCACAATTTAGTATCTTTAATGTATTTTCATAATTTTGAAGAAGTTTGGTGGGAATAATTAAAAAACACTTAAGAGGGGGTAATAAAAATGTAAAGGCTGGTTTTGCAAAACATTCACATACAGACCAAAATAACCGACTTCCTGTTGGGCTGGCTTAAAGTTGTTTGGGCTAATGAGATCTATATGTGTACCGAGTTTAATATTATTACATGCAAGTGTATTTGATTTATGGACCAAATTTTCAGACCAAGTTTATGGACCAAGTTAATTTAATTAATAAACTAATTATATAAAACTATTGTCAATGCAGTACAATTAATCTGGTTATATGCCATTACTTATAAAAAATAAAAAACTTGTTTAAAAAATACCAGGCTTAAGGCATTTATTTTTCTTTTATGCAGGCTACACACACAGCAGTGAAATAGTTAATCCCCTCCCCCTGCACACACACACAGACATGCACACACACAGACAGAGACAGAGCTGTAGGCTCAAACAAAGCATGACCAGATTCAAACAAATATATCTTACTTTCTGTGGGTCCTAGCTAATGAGTGTCAATTAGAAAGTTGTCCGGCTCGAGGAGTAAAATATACATACTGATTTTTGTAACTGTAGATAAAACTAACAACCCCACTTTTGTCAAAAGGTGGCGCTACTGAGCCCTCACCACGCCCGTTTCTGAAACTTTGCACATGTCTACTGGCTAATAAATGTGATGTGTCTGATGAGTTTCATGCAATTTGAAGCATGCTAAGGGTCTCAAAAGCATCCTAAAAGAATGGTAAAGTTTGATGCATCGCCACGGCAACAGTTTCAAAGATATCAAGAATCCATTCACAGGTCTTCATCTGCCGTATGTTTACATTATACAGATGAAGTTTGAAGCAAATCGGGTTAAAATAAGAGGGTGATTTTAAAGCATTTTGAAAGTGACACACTTCCTGCTGCCAGTTGGTGGCGCTATAACTTTGACACACAAGAGTCACATCCATGTGATCGTCCTCTTACAGCGAACGCACTCCTGAAGTTTCATCAAGATCGGTTGATGTATGCTGAAGTTATGACACACTTCCTGTTTCACGTTTCTCGCCATGATTTCATTTCCTCGCCACGGCCAAACCGTTCGAGATATCAAAAATCCCCTCGCAAACTTTCATCCTCAATGTCTTGACTTCACGCTGCCTGAGTTTCGTAGAATTTGGATAAGAGCTCTAGGAGGAGTATTAAAAATTCCATTGCAAGTGTTTTACAAAGAACCTTAAATAACCGACTTCCTGTTGAGCTGGGGTAAAAAGTAAAAGTGCGACGTATATATGAAATGATGAGATCAACATGTGTACCGAGTTTCATATTAGTACATACAAGCGTGTTTGATTTATGGACCAAGTGTTCGGACCCCTTTCCAGGTGGCGCTGTCGAGCCCCCCTGCCACGCCCGGGTACCATCTTCAGCCCGGCCCTAATGGCCGCGGGTTCTAACCCGTGTGCAAAGTTTCAAGAGTTTTCGAGCACGTTAAGGGCCCCAAAAGTGCCCAAATAGTCGATGAAATAATAATAATAATAATAAATATAGCTGCGAGCAGCGATTGCGGGCCCAAGCCGGTGGCACCGCAACCCCGGTGCCTTTAGTTACCTAAAGGCACCGGGATGGCGGTACCGCCGGCTTGGGCCCGCAATCGCTGCTCGCAGCTATATTTATATATATATATATATATATATATATATATATATAAAGCCGGTGGCACCGCCACCTTGGTGCTTTTAGGGTTATTCTACATGACGTGCAAAAACATAACCCCCGCTTTGACTGTCAAAAAGAAGTGTGCCGAAGAGCTTGTTTATGTGTCACTTAATATTCTAATAGAATATTCTTAGGCTATACTACGTATATTTCATGAAGTACAACATCACGGTGAGGACCTACAGAAATATATATTCTGTAGCTCCTGGCAGTGATGTTTCACCTCATGAAATATAGTTTATATAATATAGCATAAGAATATTCTGTTACAATATTATGTTCACATTTATGACACAGACGGTAGATAATATTATGTTCACATTTATGACACAGACAGTATAGGCTTCTGCCAGGCACTTTCAGGGATACAAATTGAAAAAATATGTATTTATGTGCATATTTATATGCAAAATACTCCTTTTTCACATCAACTATGTGCTATGGTCATTAAATGGCTATCCTTTTCACTTAAGTCCAGCAAATAATTCATTTATTTAACACATTTGGTGGCATCTGCCTCAAGTTAGCGTTGTTATGAAATACAGTCGTATGTTTGCATAGAATTCATTTTGAACACGATAATATTACATGCTTTCAAAATCTGAGGTAAATTATCCGTTATGGCTTGTGGCACAGTGACCTATTTTTAACTAAAAATAAATAATGTGTAGCTACTCATAACCAGTGTAATTTCTTCATTCTGTCAGCCGCGACGTCGCAGAAATAGGAACCGTTTCTAAATTAGAAACTTCGCATGTCGCCGTCGCGTCTGGTTAGGACAAAAACTCTGATTTACATGGAAAAGATACCTTTTATCGCGTGTCGCGGCGTCGTGTGTAGTTAGGACACGGTGTAAGCGGCCGCTTCTCAGGTCTAGAATCTGAACTTGATTTTTGATTGGCCAGTGTCAGACAGTCAGACCTGTCAGTCTCTCAGCTCGCGTCAGCTTCATGCGGCTTCATGAGAGAGACGCATAAGTCCGGAATTGGACAATTTAACAATATACTTACGATAGAATATATTTACAATTAATAATGATTTAAAAACAAAATACATAACGCGCCGGGCCGCCGGCCCAACCAGACCGCGGCCCACCGGGAATCTCCCGGTAGTCCCGATGGCCAGTACATGCCTGATTTAGTATCTTTAATATATCGTCGCTGCCCGATGAAACTCACGTATGTCCAAAACGGTTACTTTTCAGGAAGTGGAAAAAAACATGTTATTTCAAAAGCAGCTGAACGTAGCATTCTCATGCTTGGCACAACATCTTTAAATGTAACCATATTCTTGCCAGTGTCATGATATAATCCATATTTGACCCAAAATCGAGTTTAAATGGACATACGTGCATATTGTACTGTAACGGTGGTCGATAAGCGTTCTTCCGTTCATTAAAAGAATGAGGTTAGCCTATATTGATAGATGAATAGGCTACGCTCAGTTTATCAAATACGCTCAGTTTATTAAATGTCTCTTGCAAACTATGAAGAGACAACCCAGCAAGCAATAGCCATCATTTCACCGTCTAGGTTAAATAGAGACCCGATATAGTCCGGCTATGTGTAACCCACTTCTAGCCAAAATAACATTGAATCATGGCTAAATGTATTTTTTCCAAAATAACTTGCAAAATGTATTATATTCCATCATGTAAGCAAAGTCAACTGTGATTACAAGGTGTTTGGTTTGATTTCTTTGACATTTTCTATGTGTAGGCTGTGTGAAGACGCGATCTAGCTCGTATAGTCTGTCCGGCTATTTATAGCCCACTTCTAGTCGAAACTGATTAATTGTCGTTTTAATGAATTGTTGGGCAGGCAACGCATGAGATAGTTGATATCCCATCATGTTCGCATTGGTAAACATATCTACAAGGTGCCAGTGTCATATCATGACATGGTCGATTTGTAGTCACGATCCTCTGAATTGGATGGGCTATGTGCAGTCTGCTTTTAGCCCACTGGCGAAATCGAGGCTATCAGTGGTCTACGTTTAACGGCTTGGCTATAGCCCTGATTTAGACCAGCGATTAGTAGGCTATTGCCAAAATAAATCTTAAAATTGTTTTCTTGTTTTTCACCCACGCAGCTTCATGTTTGCTGTCACAGTCACACATTAATTAAAAATCTATGGTTTTATTTGACTGTTTTTCATTTTAAATTAAATAAAAATGCAATTACATTTATCAACCGCTAGATGGCAACAGCCCTACTGAGACATGACTGCTGACAACGCGAGTCTTGATAGCACAGATCACCGGTCACGCGATCGCCGATCGACCATTCTCAAATATTTTAAACGAGGCAGAGCATTGCATTCAGCTGACGGTCGACGACAACAGGTAAAATACATTCCCACTTTTGTCTTTTAAGCATATGTGTTTTCATTTTGACGTGTTAATTTTTTAGATAAATTATTTGTTATCATGTGTTGTTGGAATCGTGACATTTTAGCGGGTGTGTCATGGTACATGCACGTGTAGGCCTAACGTTACTGAATCCAAAGCTGTAAACATGAAACACATGCAATCTATTATAAAGTGTTATGAAAGCCACACTTATATTTGGCTCTTTTCTTTAGATCATTGTGATATAAAAATAGCATTTCCTCACTAAATCTCTCGTCTTTGACAAAGTCCATCATTGATATAAATTATAAAATTGAATTTGTCTGAACATTGGCTTGTTGGAGAGCATAAGCAAATAGAGTAGAATAATATTTGTTATTGTACAAGCAAAGTAAGATGAAGTTTCATTCAAAATGCCTTCATTAATTCAAGTTTGAAACTTTCAAATTAATTTTATAATACAGCATAAAAATACAAATGATTGGCTATATAAAATAAGCAAATCTAAAAAGTCTCCGCCAGTATATCAATAATGCAAATAGCTCCGATGTGCATTAAAACCTAAACAGAACACAAGAACACACACACACACACACACACACACACACACACAAAACGTACATGTACTTTCAACAATGCTTTTCTTGTGCTAATTATTTTATTCTTATTTGGCAGATGCTGTGATGACCAACTTCCCAGCAGCAACAGAGTTTTCTATTTTATTAGCCTATCTTAAGTTGTTCATGTTAAAATAATTTTATATTTTTAATTTTAATATTGGTGTGGTAATTTTTATGTTTTGAAGTTACGTAATGTTGTTCTTTTGCTAAATAAAGCCTTTTATATATATATATTATATATATATATTTGGAATGGCTTGTTATTTATGTGAACCTGTTATATTTGAGTGAAAAGAATCTTTTAACCATTTTGTTGTCTATTGCATGTATATGTAGTCGTTTAATAGTTGTCTAATTGATGACTAGTCTATTCTTGGGCTTAGACGTCTATTAGATTTTCACTGACAGCCCAAATTTAGCCTTGTTTTAGCCTAGACCCATATGCACTGCCTATTAGACGTATAAATGTAGTCGTTCAATAGCCGTCTAATTGTTGACCATAGTCTGTTCTTGGGCTATGGTTAGATGTCTATTCTTGGGCTATGGTTAGACGTCTATTAGATTTTCACTGACAGCCCAAATTTAGCCTTGATTTAGCCTAGACGTCTGGGCTATGTTTTGACGGCTATTAGACGTCTTTTGGACGTAAAATTGCTTGCTGGGAATGATGAATCAATACACACTGACATGGCGATGCTGGACTGATTCTTTATTTACACCATCATACAGTAATTTTGTCGGTTGTTTATTACAGATATTAGCATGCATTTTATTGATCATCAGCTAATTTCATCAATAGATATCAATAAGAGAGAGTGGCAACAGCCCTGGTAAGAGTCAAGAGATCATTTCTTTCTTTACTTGAAGATGAATGTGTAGATGATTAAGCGTCTATGACTTACTTTCACTTTTATTTGCGATGTTTGCAGTTAGTTTGACGCTCAGCTGCTGCTCATCTGCGGCGGTGATGCGTGTCGCAGCGCCGTCATTTCTGACAATAACATAGCCTGTAAACGCTCTCACTCGTTTATGTTTTAGCATTTTTGGGAGGAGTAAAATATACATGTGTGATATCAACAACCAGATTGCGTTTACACGTAAAGATCCGAACACAATGCGAGCCAGACTAGCCTACCTCCAGATGGTCAGGCATATCGATCACAATCCGATCACAACGTAATACCTTGCATTAACATTTCTTTTTTTATTATCCGGATAACTTATCTGGATACAGATCGCATTTTAATACCAGGTGTAGGGGTCTCAGAGACTAGACCGGCGAGAAACTTCACGAGACCAGCGGAAAGCCTCCACAGGGCGGGGAGATACTATAGGCTACTGCCTATGGGAGCGGCCGCTTCTCCGCTCTTGATTCCGATTGGCCAGTGTCAGACAGTCAGACCTGTCAGTCTCTCAGCTCGCGTCCGCTTCATGCGGCTTCATGAGAGAGACGCATAAGTCCGGAATTGGATGATTTAACAAATACTTACGATAGAATATATTTACAATTAATAATGATTTAAAAACAAAATACATAACGCGCCGGGCCGCCGGCCAAACCAGACCGCGGCCCACCGGGAATCTCCCGGTAGTCCCGATGGCCAGTACATATGCCTGATTTAGTATCTTTAATATATTTTCATAATTTTGAAGAAGTTTGGTGTGGGAATAATTAAAAATTACTTAAGAGGGGGGAAATAAAAATGTAAAGGCTGGTTTTGCAAAACATTCACATACAGTACAGACCGAAACAACCGACATCCTGTTGGGCTGGCTTAAAGTTGTTTGGGCTAATGAGATCTATAAGTGTACCGAGTTTAATATTATTATATGCAAGTGTGTTTGATTTATGGACCCAATTTTCAGATCAAGTTTATGGACCAAGTTAATTTAATTAATAAACTAATTATATAAAACTATTGTCAATGCACTACAATTTAACGGGTTATATTATGCCTTCACTTATAAAAATTAAAATAAAAACTTATTTAAAACATACCAGGCTTAAGAAATGTATTAAGAAATTACACAGCAGAAAAAACACACAGCAGTGAAATGGTTAAGCCCCTCCCCTACTAACACACACACAGACAGAGACAGAGATGTAGGTTCAAAGGGAGCATGACCAGATTCAAACAAACGTATCTTACTTTCTGTGGGTCCTAGGTAATGAGTGTCAATTAGAAAGTTGTCCGGCTCGAGGAGTACAATATACATACCGATTTTTGTAACTGTAGATAAAACTAACAACCCAACTTTTGTCAAAAGGTGGCGCTACTGAGCCCTCACCACGCCCGTTTCTGAAACTTTGCACATGTCTACTGGCTAATAAATGTGATGTGTCTGAGGAGTTTCATGCAATTTGAAGCATGCTAAGGGTCTCAAAAGCATCCTAAAAGAATGGTAAAGTTTGATGCGTCGCCACGGCAACAGTTTCAAAGACATCAATAATCCATTCACAGGTCTACATCTGCCGTATGTTTACATTATACAGATGAAGTTTGAAGCAAATCGGGTTAAAATAAGAGGGTGATTTCAAAGCATTTTGAAAGTGACACACTTCCTGCTGCCAGTTGGTGGCGCTATAACTTTGACACACAATAGTCACATCCTAGTGATCGTCCTCTTACGGCGAACACACTCCTGAAGTTTCATCAAGATCGGTTGATGTATGCTGAAGTTAGGACACACTTCCTGTTTCACGTTTCTCACCATAATTTTGTTTCCTCGCCACAGCCAAACCGTTCGAGATATCAAAAATCCCCTCGCAATTTTTGATCCTCTATGTCTTTACTTCAGGCTGACCGAGTTTCGTTCCATGCGGATGAATGCTCTAGGACGAGTACATTAAATTCCATTGCACGCGTTTTAAAAACAACCGTAAATATCTGACTTCCTGTTGGGCTGGGGTAAAAAGTAAAAGCGCGATGTATATATGAAACGATGAGATCGACATGTGTACCGAGTTTCATATTATTACATGCAAGCGTGTTTGATTTATGGACAAAGTGTTCAGACCCCGTTCCAGGGGGCGCTGACGAGCCGCCCTGCCGCGCCCGTGTACCAGCTTCAGCCCGGCTCTGATGGCCGCGGGTTCTGACCCGTGTGCAAAGTTTCAAGAGTTTTTGAGCATGTTAAGGGCCCCGAAAGTGCCCGGATAGTCGTTAGAAAAAAAAAAAAAAAAAAAAAAAAAAAAAAAAAAAAAAAAAATAATCCTAAGGAAAACAATAGGGCCTTCGCCCTTTCAGGGCTTGGGCCCTAATAAATATAGCTGCGAGCAGCGATTGCGGGCCCAAGCCGGTGGCACCGCAACCCCGGTGCCTTTAGTTACCTAAAGGCACCGGGATGGCGGTACCGCCGGCTTTGGCCCGCAATCGCTGCTCGCAGCTATATTTATATATATATATATATATATATATATATATATATATATATATATATATATATAAAGCCGGTGGCACCGCCACCTTGGTGCTTTTAGGGTTATTCTACTTGACATGCAAAAACATAACCCCCGCTTTGACTGTCAAAAAGAAGTGTGCTGAAGAGCTTGCATCAGTGAAGGCTCTGCAAAAGTGCACATTGAGGGCACATTTTAACCACAAAGTATGCGTGAGCAACCTTCTGAAAGGTCAGGTGTACATCCAGGTCTACATCTGTACTGTGTTTACATTATAGTATTTAGGAATGCGCCGATCCGATACTCAGGATCGGTATCAGCTCCGATACTGCCATCTTTGCCGGATCGGGTATATTTACACCACTTTAATCAAACCACTCTTCTTTAAAACATTATGATGTGATTTTTTTCACATGTATTTTATTACTCTTATTGAGCTATTTTGTCCACACACAGGACTCACTGCCAATCGTACGTGCTCACATCATTCTCTTTCTGTGAAAGCTGTATACTGCACTCACCAGTTTTCACAGCTATTGACCAGAGCACTGAAATTATTTCTCACTTAAACTACAATCAAATGGATTTTCTCACACATTTTGCGTTAGTCCTCCGCATGGCATTTTATTATTTTCTGCGCAGCTTCAGAAGTGCATGCACACAGCCTAGAACACATGACGCGCACACACAGTCACGAGAGAGGCGCGATCGAATGTGTGTTTGTGTGCGAACAATGGAAACTCCTTTTTGTTCATACAGGAAAATATTCAGACTAATGTCTTGTGGGAGCAACAGAATACATGCAACGGCATTATGTAATCAGGATACAAAAATCTAGTGAGTTACATCAAAAAAAGTAGTAATCAGATTGTAGTTACTTTTTGAAAAAGTATATAGTACTTAAAGCCATTTAATATAAAGTGGGACCCTTTTTTATGAAATAATTTGTAACTGTATCGGAATACATTTTTAAAGTAACCCTCCCAAGCCTGGTCTTGTGTGCACGTCCGTTAATTTCACTTTTTAAGTTAGCGATTTTTAAGGCCCCAATCCTACTGTATTACCTATTATGTATTGCCAACTGTATTAATGTGTGGATATTGATCCAATAGTTCTACCTAATTTTGAACACAAGAGGGCAGTATAGCACTATGAATGATTTTTTTTTCTTTTTTGACTAAACCATTCTGTCTGTTTTTAAACTTAAACATAATTCTTAAATTAAAAAAAAGAATAAAATGGCTATAGTTCCAATATTGGTATAGTCTTATACAGTGTTGGGGTAGTTACTCAAAAAAGTAATTAGTTACTAGTTACTTCTGTAAATTGTAATGAGATTACTTTACTAGTTACTGCGTTGGAAAAATAACTTCACTACTTATTACTTTACTTTCCTGTTTCTTAATTTACCGTGTAGCCTACATGGACAAACATCATATCAGTTTTTGCCCTATCATCACTTTATTGTAAAAATGTATACAAAATGACATGAAAGAACAATATCCCTGTCTGCACAAATAAATATGCCGCACTGTAAAATTCACAAACAAAATGGGGTTCAAAATTCAAAATTTTAAAATGGTGTTTATCACAGAAGTTTCAAAACAGGCTGGGAGAATAAAACTCTTCTCCTGAGAACAAAACCAGCTTTTTATTCGACTCATGGTAATAATAATAATTTAAAAAAAAATAAAAGATGTCAATGAAAAATAATAAAATAAAGGTCACTTTATCCCATAAAATTCTTAATCCTAATTTAAAATGTATTTTTCTAAACCTGGGGAATTAATGGTCGACAGGGGAAGCATGTCTTCTACAATGAACCCTGCAACAATCCTGTTCATTTCGTTTTCCAAGACTTTCGAGCCTTGTTTTTACTTGACGCGTCCGAAAGAGCGGAAAGGTGCGCGCGGCAAACAGCGCACGCGATGCCGCATCCGAGGATGAACGACAAGAAGCCGAACCTGCACCGAACATGGAGCCTACATCTCCGCAACGGCACCCAGTTTGCGCATCTAAATCAGTTATTTATGTTTACAAAATGAGCCTAAGATCCATGTTTTATAAAATGTCCACGAAACTTAATGAAACGTTTAGTGAAATTAGACAATAGAGATCGTTCATTTAGTTCTTTAGCCTAGCCTATATACATGTTTTTATATCCACATATTTTGTTCTAATGTCACAAATAATAATCTTAGGATTTACTATAGCCTACATTTCACTCAAATATTTTTGTGCTTTCGAGCAATAAACTGAAAGTAATGTGAATATTGCCATTTGCCGAAACCCGTCTCTCTCTCTCCACTTCCCTCTCTCCTTCACTCAAATCGGTCTCTATGGCAACGGCGCGCACGCACCACTAGACGGAACTCTCCACACAGGCAAACACGGCTTGGGTAACGCAGGAAAGCGCGTTCCTTTAGTATAGTAAAGTAGTGTAGTTACCAATATTTTCAGTGTAATGCGTTACTTTACTTACCCAAACTCGTTTGTAACTCGTTACCCCCAACACTGGTCTTATAGAAAATAAATGGTGAATAATAACATTTTTAATTCCTCATCCAATCATCCTTTTGTTATGGATCAATATCATAGCTAGAGACGTAGAAAACGGCTGCACGGTTTTGCAATAATTAATAATAAATAAAATAAAATAAACATATAAATATTGTAATTGCAATTAAATTAGATTTGTGTGGCAGCTGCATGTACAGAGCAAAATTCCCAGTGTTAAATTAACACTCCTGGTGTACATGTAGGTCCATTTAACTCCAGGAGTGTTAATTTGGTCCTATATGTACACCAGGAGTGTTAATTTAACACTGGGAATTTTGCAATTATTATTATTAATAATAATAACATTAATAATAATACAAATGAGCTTAGAATAAAAATTTAAATGGTTTATTACTTTAAAAACAGGCCATATTTTTAATAAATAAATAAGCTATCATTCATAGTGCACTAAATTTTAAACATTTTAAATTACAACATTGTTTTTGAAAGTCCAACAAAGTTAAATGTATACTCAAACGTGAAAAGTTGTGTGGCTCCGTTTTCATTTGATTATCATTGTGGCAGCAGTTGGAACACTGTGTTACAACTAACCCCGCTGTGTATTACATATTTTAAACCTAGCTAACAGTCGCTAGGAATTACTGACATGTTTTAAAACGGTGCTGTGTTTGAGCCAACAAGACAGTGATTAAGGCAATATAAAGTTAGATTTGGACGCGTATACATCCAACCCGGAAACAGAAAAAAATCTACGATGAAAAAATTTACTTTCATGATGCCAAAACACTCTTTGTCCATTATCTTCACGAAATATAATCAAAACGTTCCGCAAACTCGCGGGAGACCGTCTTCTGGCAGCAAGAGAAAAAGAGCGGAAAGACAGCCGGCTAGATACTGACAAACTATGTAAAATGTCCATGTTACATTTAACCCCGCGTTAGGCCTATTTATCCCCGCGCTCCCCTATTCTGTAGCTCCTGGCAGTGATGTTTCACCTCATGAAATATAGTTTATGTTCACATTTATGACACAGACAGTAGATAATATTATGTTCACATTTATGACACAGACAGTAGATATAGGCTTCTGCCAGGCACTTTCAGGGATACAAATCGAAAAAATATGTATAGTCTATATGTGCATATTTATATGCAAAATACTCCTTTTTTCACGTCAACTATGTGCTATGGTCATTAAATGGCTTTCCTTTTCACTTAAGTCCAGCAAATAATTCATTTATTTTTACACATTTGGTGGCATCTGCCAGTTATTGTCGTTGTTATGAAGTACAGTTGTATGCATAATTCATTTTGAACACTATAATGCTTTCAAAATCTGAGGTAAATTATCCGTTATGGCTTGTGGCACAGTGACCTATTTTTAACTAAAAATAAAATAATGTGTACTCATAACCAGTGTAGCCTAATTTCTTCATTCTGTCAGCCGCGACGTCGCAGAAATAGGAACCGTTTCTAAATTAGAAACTTCGCATGTCGCCGTCGCGTATGGTTACAAAAACTCTGATTTATTAACATGGAAAAGATACCTTTTATCGCGTGTCGCGGCGTCGTGTGTAGTTAGGACACGGTGTAAGCGGCCGCTTCTCAAGTCTAGAATCTGAACTTGATTCCGATTGGCCAGTGTCCGACAGTCAGACCTGTCAGTCTCGCAGCTCGCGTCAGCTTCATGCGGCTTCATGAGAGAGACGCATAAGTCCGGAATTGGACAATTTGACAATATACTTACGATAGAATATATTTACAATTAATAATGATTTAAAAACAAAATACAAAACGCGCCGGGCCGCCGGCCCAACCAGACCGCGGCCCACCAGGAATCTCCCGGATGGCCAGTACATGCCTTAGTATCTTTCATTTTGAAGAAGTTTGGTGTGGGAATAATTAAAAATTACTTAAGAGGGGGGAAATAAAAATGTAAAGGCTGGTTTTGCAAAACATTCACATACAGACTGAAACAACCGACTTCCTGTTTTGCTGGCTTAAAGTTGCTTGGGCTAATGAGATCTATAAGTGTACCGAGTTTAATATTATTATATGCAAGTGTGTTTGATTTATGGACCCAATTTTCAGACCAAGTTAATGGACCAAGTTAATTTAATTAATGAACTAATTGTATAAAACTATTGTCAATGCACTACAATTAAACTGGCTATGTGCCTTTACTTATAAAAAAATAAAATAAAAACTTATTTAAAAAATCCCAGGCTTAAGAAATGTATTTTATTTATGCTGGCCAGACACACAGCAGTTAAATGGTTAATTAAGCCCCCTCCCCCTGCTAACACACACACACACACACACACACACACACACACACACAGAGAGAGACAGGCAAAGGCTCAGACATATGCTCAGAGGGAGTATGACTACATTCAAACTAAAATATCTGACTTTCTGTGGGTCCTAGCTATTGAGTGTGAATTAGAAAGTTGTCCGGCTTGAGGAGTACAATATACATACTGATTTTTGTAACTGTAGATAAAACTAACAACCCAACTTTTGTCAAAAGGTGGCGCTACTGAGCCCTCACCACGCCCGTTTCTGAAACTTTGCACATGTCTACTGGCTATTAAATGTGATGTGTCTGATGAGTTTCATGCAATTTGAAGCATGCTAAGGGTCTCAAAAGCATCCTAAAAGAATTGGAAAGTTTGATGCGTCGCCACGGCAACAGTTTCAATGATATCAAGAATCCATTCACAGGTCTACATCTGCCGTATGTTTACATTATACAGATGAAGTTTGAAGCAATTTGGATTAAAATAAGAGGGTGATTTCAAAGCATTTTGAAAATGACACACTTTCTGCTGCCAGTTGGTGGCGCTATAACTTTGACACACAATAGTCACATCCATGTGATCGCCCTCTTACAGCGAACACACTCCTGAAGTTTCATCACGATCGGTTGATGTATGCTGAACTTATGACACACTTCCTGTTTCACATTTTTTGCCATGATTTCATTTCCTCGCCACGGCCAAACCGTTCGAGATATCAAAAATCCCCTCGCAAACTTTCATCCTCAATGTCTTGACTTCACGCTGACTGAGTTTTGTAGAATTTGGATAAGAGCTCTAGGAGGAGTATTAAAAATTCCATTGCAAGTGTTTTATAAAGAACCTTAAAAAACCGACTTCCTGTTGGGCTGGGGTAAAAAGTAAAAGTGCGACGTATATATGAAATGATGAGATCAACATGTGTACCGAGTTTCATATTATTACATACAAGCGTGTTCGATTTATGGACCAAGTGTTCGGACCCCTTTCCAGGTGGCGCTGTCGAGCCCCCCTGCCACGCCCGGGTACCATCTTCAGCCCGGCCCTAATGGCGGCGGGTTCTGACCCGTGTGCAAAGTTTCAAGAGTTTTCGAGCACGTTAAGGGCCCCAAAAGTGCCCAAATAGTCGTATAAATAATAATAATAATAATAATAATCCTAAGGAAAACAATAGGGCCTTCGCCCTTTCAGGGCTTGGGCCCTAAATATAGCTGCGAGCAGCGATTGCGGGCCCAAGCCGGTGGCACCGCCACCCCGGTGCCTTTAAAGGCACCGGGATGGCGGTACCGCCGGCTTTGGCCCGCAATCGCTGCTCGCAGCTATATTTATATATATATATATATATATATATATATATATATATAAAGCCGGTGGCACCGCACCCTTGGTGCTTTTAGGTAGGGCTGCACGATGTATCACTTTAACATCGATATCGCGATGTGCGAATCCACGATAGTCACATCGCAAGGATGTGCGATGTCACTCATAGGGATCGTAGTTCCGTGATTCGTGATTAGTAGGCTAAGTGCCAGCAGCTTCCCGGCCCGTAAGGCTTGTGATTCGCGGATTAAATGCAAAGTTTAACCATCATAGTGCGAGAGCTTATCAATTTGCAAGTCCTGTCAGTTTAAACATCAAGCGCAAGAAGACTGGAACTTGCGCGCTATTTTCTGTCAGTCTTACTAAAGCGCATTTTTGTCCCGCCAAAGCTTGACCGGTGAATGATGTAGATGAGTGATGCAGATGACGATGAGTGACTTCTGCGCTCGTTTAAATGAGAGAGTGAAAGTCCCGGTTGGTCGCGCGTGTATTCTCACCGTCTTCAAACTGTCTTGATCTCTCTGCCGCCCTCGCGCATATCAATGATTTGAGTTGACAAATTTCTTTGAGAATACATGACGGTAAATGGTCGGAAGACAAGTTTTTTGGTCGGAAGACGCGTCCGATTCGCGAACTAATGACTCATTTGAACCGATTCACTTTAATGAATGGTTAAAACAACTGATCTATTCAACACTGAACTCAAGATACATAAATCGGAAACGCTTTACAATAAGGTTACATTTATTAAAGTCTAGTAAACTACATTAATAATAGTAATTCATATAGCACTTTTCTCTGCACTCAAAGTGCTTTATATAGGGGGAAGGGGACTCTCCTCAACCACCACTAATGTTCTGCATCCCGTTAACATAACCTGTTAACAACATTAGTAAACATTCAATTAATATTAGTTTCTATGCGGATTTACTCCATGACAAAACCACCCCAGTCATTCTAGAATGATTCATTCTTTCCAAATAGAGCTATTCATCTGGGGAAATTGTTCTAATATCGCAATATATATCGTGGAAATATAAAATATCGCAATGCCATTTTTTACCAATATCGTGCAGCCCTACTTTTAGGGTTATTCTACATGACGTGCAAAAACGTAACCCCCGCTTTGACTGTCAAAAAGAAGTGTGCTGAAGAGCTTGCAGCAGTGAAGGCTCTGCAAAAGTGCGGATCGAGGGCACATTTTAACCACAAAGTATGCATGAGCAACCTTCTGAAAGGTCAGGTGTACATCAAGGTCTACATCTGTACTGTGTTTACATTATAGTATGTAGGGATGCGCCGATCCGATACTCAGGATCGTTATCAGCTCCGATACTGCCATCTTTGCCGGATCGGGTATTTACACCACTTTAATCAAACCACTCTTCTTTAAAACATTACGATGTGATTTTTTCCACATGTATTTTGTTACTCTTATTGAGCTATTTTGTCCGCTTAAAAGATTCACTGCCAATCGTACGTGCTCACATCATTCTCTTTCTGTGAAAGCTGTATACTGCATTCACCAGTTTTCACTCTACAGCTATTGACCAGAGCACTGAAATTATTTCTCACTTAAACTACAATCAAATGGATTTTCCCACACATTTTGCATTAGTCCTCTGCATGGCATTTTATTATTTTCTGAGCAGCTTCAGAAGTGCATGCACACAGCCTAGAACACATGACACGCACACACAGTCACGAGAGAGGCGCGATCGAACTCTGTGTGTGTTTGTGTGTGAACAATGGAAACTCCATTTTGTTCATACAGGAAAATATTCAGACTAATGTCTTGTGGGAGCAACAGAATACATGTAACAGCATTATGTAATCAGGAAACAAAAATCCAGTAACTGTATATTATTACAGTGAGTTACATCAAAAAAAGTAATCAGATTGTAGTTACTTTTTGAAAAAGTATAAAGTACTTAAAGCCAATTAATATAAAGTGGGACCCTTTTTTATGAAATAATTTGTAACTGTATCGGAATACATTTTTTAAAGTAACCCTCCCAAGCCTGGTCTTTTGTGGACGTCGTGAAATTAGAAAATAGAGATCGTTCATTTAGTTCTTTAGCCTATATACATGTTTTTATATCCACATATTTTGTTCTAATGTCACAAATAATAATCTTAGGGTTTACTATAGCCTACATTTCACTCAAATATTTTTGTACTTTCGAGCAATAAACTGAAAGTAATGTGAATATTGCCATTCAGGGCTGGACTGGGACAAAAAATCAGCCCTGGACACTTCATCCAGACCGGCCCACTATGCAAACACACACACACGTGCATTAATCTATACGTGCATTAATCTGCATGTAAAATTACTGATTAGATTTTATTTACTATCAAAACCAAGAAAAAACTATTAAAATAAACAAAGGGAATGGAAATGATTTTATAAGGCTTTATTGTAAATAACTGGTCTGAATTTATGTGCCACTTAATATTTTAATAGAATATTCTTAGGCTATACTACATATATTTCATGAAGTGCAACATCACGGTGAGGACCTACAGAAATATATATTCTGTAGCTCCTGGCAGTGATGTTTCACCTCATGAAATATAGTTTATATAATATAGCATAAGAATATTCTGTTACAATATTATGTTCACATTTATGACACAGACAGTAGATAATATTATGTTCACATTTATGACACAGACAGTATAGGCTTCTGCCAGGCACTTTCAGGGAGACAAATTGAAAAAATATGTATTTATGTGCATATTTATATGCAAAATACTCCTTTTTTCACATCAACTATGTGCTATGGTCATTAAATGGCTATCCTTTTCACTTAAGTCCAGCAAATAATTCATTTATTTTAACACATTTGGTGGCATCTGCCTCAAGTTATTGTCGTTGTTATGAAATACAGTCGTATGTTTGCATAGAATTCATTTTGAACACTATAATATTACATGCTTTCAAAATCTGAGGTAAATTATCCGTTATGGCTTGTGGCACAGTGACCTATTTTTAACTAAAAATAAATAATGTGTACTCATAACCAGTGTAATTTCTTCATTCTGTCAGCCGCGACATCGCAGAAATAGGAACCGTTTCTAAATTAGAAACTTCGCATGTCGCCGTCGCGTCTGGTTAGGACAAAAACTCTGATTTACATGGAAAAGATACCTTTTATCGCGTGTCGCGGCGTCGTGTGTAGTTAGGACATATTGTACTGTAACGGTAGTCGATACGCGTTCTTCTGATCATTAAAAAGAATGAGGTTATATTGACAGATGAATAGGCTACGCTCAGTTTATCAAATACGCTCAGTTTATTAAATGTCTCTTGCAAACTATGAAGAGACAATGATGAATCAATACACACTGACATGGCGATGCTGGACTGATTCTTTATTTACACCATCATACAGTAATTTTGTCGGTTGTTTATTACAGATATTAGCATGCATTTTATTGATCATCAGCTAATTTCATCAATAGACATCAATAAGAGAGAGTGGCAACAGCCCTTGTAAGAGCCAAGAGATCATTTCTTTCTTTACTTGAAGATGATTGTGTAGATGATTAAGCGTCTCTGACTTACTTTCACTTTTATTTGCGATGTTTGCACGTTGGTTTGACGCTCAGCTGCTGCTCATCTGCGGCGGTGATGCGTGTCGCAGTAGCGCCGACATGTCTGACTATAACAGCCTGTAAACGCTCTCACTCGTTTATTTTTTAGCATTTTTGGGAGGAGTAAAATATACATGTGTGATATCAACAACCAGATTGCGTTTACATGTAAAGATCCGAACACAATGCGAGCCAGACTACCTCCAGATGGTCAGGCAAATCGATCACAATCCGATCACAACGTCATACCTTGCATTGATATTTCTTTTTTATTATCCGGATAACTTATCTGGATACAGATCGCATTTTAATACCAGGTGTAGGGGTCTCAGAGACGAGACCGGCGAGAAACTTCACGAGACCGGCGGAATGCCTCCACAGGGCGGGGAGATACTATACTGCCTATGGGAGCGGCCGCTTCTCCGCTCTTGATTCCGATTGGCCAGTGTCAGACAGTCAGACCTGTCAGTCTCGCAGCTGGACCAAGTTTATGGACCAAGTTAATTTAATTAATAAACTAATTATATAAAACTATTGTCAATGCACTACAATTTAACTGGTTATATTATGCCTTCACTTATAAAAATTAAAATAAAAACTTATTTAAAACATACCAGGCTTAAGAAGTGTATTAAGAAATTACACAGCAGAAAAAAACACACAGCACTGAAATGGTTAAGCCCCTCCCCTACTAACACACACACAGAGAGAGACAGAGATGTAGGCTCAAAGGGAGCATGACCAGATTCAAACAAACATATCTTACTTTCTGTGGGTCCTAGCTATTGAGTGTCAATTAGAAAGTTGTCCGGCTCGAGGAGTACAATATACATACTGATTTTTGTAACTGTAGATAAAACTAACAACCCAACTTTTGTCAAAAGGTGGCGCTACTGAGCCCTCACCACGCCCGTTTCTGAAACTTTGCACATGTCTACTGGCTAATAAATATGATGTGTCTGAGGAGTTTCATGCAATTTGAAGCATGCTAAGGGTCTCAAAAGCATCCTAAAAGAATGGTAAAGTTTGATGCGTCACCACGGCAACAGTTTCAAAGATATTAAGAATCCATTCACAGGTCTACATCTGCCGTATGTTTACATTATACAGATGAAGTTTGAAGCAAATCGGGTTAAAATAAGAGGGTGATTTCAAAGCATTTTGAAAGTGACACACTTCCTGCTGCCAGTTGGTGGCGCTATAACTTTGACACACAATAGTCACATCCATGTGATCGTCCTCTTACAGCGAACACACTCCTGAAGTTTCATCAAGATCGGTTGATGTATGCTGAAGTTATGACACACTTCCTGTTTCACGTTTCTCACCATAATTTAGTTTCCTCGCCACAGCCAAACCGTTCGAGATATCAAAAATCCCCTCGCAATTTTTGATCCTCTATGTCTTGACTTCAGGCTGATCGAGTTTCGTTCCATGCGGATGAATGCTCTAGGAGGAGTACATTAAATTCCATTGCAAGCATTTTAAAAACAACCGTAAATATCTGACTTCCTGTTGGGCTGGGGTAAAAAGTAAAAGTGCGATGAATATATGAAACGATGAGATTGACATGTGTACCGAGTTTCATATTATTACATGCAAGCATGTTTGATTTATGGACAAAGTGTTCAGACCCTGTTCCAGGGGGCGCTGACGAGCCGCCCTGCCACGCCCGGGTACCAGCTTCAGCCCGGCTCTGATGGCCGCGGGTTCTGACCTGTGTGCAAAGTTTCAAGAGTTTTTGAGCATGTTAAGGGCCCCAAAAGTGCCCGGATAGTCGTTAGAAAAAAAAAAAAAAAAAAAAAAAAAAAAAAATAATCCTAAGGAAAACAATAGGGCCTTCGCCCTTTCAGGGCTTGGGCCCTAATAATCCTAAGCAAAACAATAGGGCCTTCGCCCTTTCAGGGCTTGGGCCCTAATAATAATCCTAAGGAAAACAATAGGGCCTTCGCCCTTTCAGGGCTTGGGCCCTAATAATCCTAAGGAAAAAAATAGGGCCTTCGCCCTTTCAGGGCTTGGGCCTTCGCCCTTTCAGGGCTTGGGCCCTAATAATAATCCTAAGGAAAACAATAGGGCCTTCGCCCTTTCAGGGCTTGGGCCCTAATAATAGAAAAGAATAATCCTAAGGAAAACAATAGGGCCTTCGCCCTTTCAGGGCTTGGGCCCTAATAATAATAATAATAATCCTAAGGAAAACAATAGGGCCTTCGCCCTTTCAGGGCTTGGGCCCTAAAAATAATCCTAAGGAAAACAATAGGGCCTTCGCCCTTTCAGGGCTTGGGCCCTAATAATAATAATCCTAAGGAAAACAATAGGGCCTTCGCCCTTTCAGGGCTTAGGCCCTAATAATCGCAAGGAAAACAATAGGGCCTTCGCCCTTTCAGGGCTTGGGCCCTAATAATAATAATCCTAAGGAAAACAATAGGGCCTTCGCCCTTTCAGGGCTTGGGCCCTAATAATCGCAAGGAAAACAATAGGGCCTTCGCCCTTTCAGGGCTTGGGCCCTAATAATAATAATAATAATGATAATCCTAAGGAAAACAATAGGGCCTTCGCCCTTTCAGGGCTTGGGCCCTAATTAAAGCTGCAAGCAGCGATGGGCGGGCCCTCGCACCTGTTGCACGTCGCTGTGTGAGGCGGCCGCGTTGCATTTTCTGCAGCTCAGACGGTGCGGCTGTGCATTTGCTACGCCGCTTCTTTAAAGGTCACTTCGTTTTGCAAGCAGGTGGCGCTATGACTGTGGGTGAATGTCGGTATGTAGATTTGTTCAGGGCGGGACTCTTGTCAAATGTGTAAAATTTCGTGCAGATCTGGGCATTTACAGCCAAGTTACTGCAACTTCCTGTTTCATGGGGAATCATCGACGCCACGGACACGCCCATCGACAAAACCGTGCAGATAGCACAACTTTACATCGTCAATGCCTTTAGAAGGCACAGCAGAAATTTCAAGTCAATCCGACTAAATCCCTAGGAGGAGTTAGTTAAAGTATTTAATGAGTAAATCATCCAAAAATGGCGTTAAAATTAGAAATGGGGGACTTCCTGTTGAGTTTAGGGCATCGCTCCAAGAGACTTTTTTGTGCGTCTGGATATGGTAGATGTACCACAGAGATTTCGTACATGTCGGTCAAACATGCGGCCGGGGCTGCTTCGTTAAATGTCACTTCCTGTTGCCAGCAGGTGGCGCTATGACTGTGGGTGAATGTCGGCATGTAGATTTGTTCAGGGCGGGACTCTTGTCAAATGTGTAAAATTTCGTGCCGATCTGGGCATTTACAGCCAAGTTACTACAACTTCCTGTTTCATGGCGAATCTTCGATGCCACGAACACACCCATCGACGAAAACGTGCAGAGAGCACAACTTTACATCGTCAATGCCTTTAGAAGGCACAGAAGAAATTTGAAGTCGATCCGACTAAATTACTAGTAGGAGTTAGTTAAAGTACGGAGTGTGTAAATCGTCCCAAATCAGTCGCCAAATTCAAAATGGCGGACTTCCTGTCGAGTTTAGGGTATGGGTTCTTGAGGCTTTTTTGTGCGGCTTGAAATGATACACATCCCCACCAAATTTTGTGCATGTAGGTTGAACGTGGACGAGGTGCTAATTTTTTCCAATTTTCTAGGTGGCGCTAGCCAGCCATTTTGCCATGCCTATCCGCGAAACCAACAAAATACGAAATTTTTCACCAGTCCTGACATGCATGCCAAATTTGGTGACTTTTTGAGCATGTTGTGGCCCCGAAAACGGCGCTTACTTTGCAGAAAAAAGAATAAATAAATAAATAAATAAATAAATAAATAAATAACCCTAACAGTTTCAATAGGGCCTCGCACAGTTAGTTCTCGGGCCCTAAAAATAACCCTAACAGTTTCAAGAGGGTCCTCGCACTGTTAGTGCTCGGGCCCTAATAATAACCCTAACAGTTTTAAGAGGGTCCTCGCACTGTTAGTGCTCGGGCCCTAACAAGTAAGAAATACCTATGATCTGAGTTTGTCTAAGTGCACTGCTGAGATCAAATCAAAATTATTTTCACATCATAACAGAACAGTGTGTACAAGCCTCTTTGTCAATTAGACAACAACTTCAAACTGATATCAAACAAATGCAAAAAGAGGTAAGTGCAAGCCTTCTTTGGAGTGTATGGTTTTTATTTTCATGCTTGCTGTTGTGTTTGTATTGTGCCATTGTTATGCTGTTTGTCCCCAGGGACTACCTGTTCTACCCACCCTGGCTGCATTACACAGCAATCAAATCCTTACATTGAAGGTTTGTTGGCTCTGCCAAACTGCCCGGGCAGACTCTATGGATTATACACACTGAGAAATATCAACAGAACATTTGTCCCCTGTGCCTATGCAGTGACAGACTTGGCCCAAACACAATTTTGTCTGATAAATCCATTCCAACCAATAAAATAAATAAATAAATACTTTCAGTCATTGTGACAATCTCTCCAAGTTCCAGGGTTGTCATTATTATGCAGTGTGGTGAAAGGAATTTATGCATCCACAGCAGAGCAACTGTTTATTTCCCCTAATAAACCAGTGATATGTGATTAATTATAAGAAAAAGATTCATTTGTCTGGCCACCAAATAATCTGAGCACTGAGCATGTATTCCTATGAATGGAATAACTCAAAAGAGACGTATTAAATGCTAAACTGAGGTAGCGAGATTCGGATCTGATATCTTTGATTCACCAAAAATCCACACTTTCCAGATATTTAAATCTATAGTGACAGAATTATTTGTGTCCTCTTGATTACTGGTGCCTTGAGAAAGCTTGACTATGTTGTTAGGGGTTAACAGTCAAAGGACCCAGAACCAGATATGAAGAATGAAGACCAGTCAGAATTATAAAAAATTAAAGAAAAGTTTACTGAACATCGTTTGCAGTTTCATCAGCAGAAGTCAGCTTCAAGACTCACACAGGAGTTCGTAGGCCGCCCCTCACAGTTACAAAGATCACAGCAGTTATACCATTTCCAAGGTCTAAGATACGTCATTACTTACACATTGAATGATTTTCATTGGCTAAGAAATAGAAACAGTAATTTTCCACAGATAGACGAAGCATATCTCCATCGATGATGCATCTGACATTCAGAGGCACGTCATGACCTTCCAGGTCACAGATTTGGGTTGCTGGTGCCAGTATGTCCAGAACAACAACTCATTCAATCTCCAATAATGGCAGTGGTTCCTTAATCTGCAACCAAGAAGACTAAGGCTCCATTATGCTTCTGCGTCAACTCCACGGCGTAGCTACGTCGTCACTGCTACGGCGTCGTGGCCGTTTTATACTTCTGCGTGAGGTTGTGGTGCTTCGCGGTGCATTTCACCGCCAGAACGCTAGGGGGTGTGTGGTTCACGAATCTCTTTGGTTCCGTGCGCTGCCGCCGCGAGCGAAAGAGCGAGAATGTTGTTGTAGCTGACAGCTGGAGCCAGAGTCGTTAAATATGAGAGTTACGACACTCTTTGATCTCGCCACCACGCGGTCACGTGGTTTGTGTAGCTCTCAATAGTTCCAAACAAACCTGCGTTGCCAATGATTTTAAAGCGGGGCAGAGAGCAGAAACTGTATTTGCAGCAATTATCGGGAAATATTGACGCATAATGAACATTGATTTTTACGTTGACACTTAAATGGCTTGCATATAATAGCATTTTTTCTGGGGAGTAGCAGAAACGGCATTAATACGTTTTTGTGTTTATTTTTTGGGAGGGAAATGGGGTTCTCGCCATAGACAGTAAAAGAAATGGACAGAGCGATCTCATTGGAACTCCATTGAGACGACTGAAGCCCGTTTTTGGCGATTTTTTAGCACTTCCGTCCCTGACGCGCAGACTCATACAGAGCTAGTCTACGTAGATGTGACGTGCGTGACCCGTTTGATTTCTAGTGCGGTGGCATGAGAAATCTGAATCATTCCCTTCCGAAACATGCGCAGAGGCGGAGAGTATGAATAGGAGCTGTCCACGGGCTAGGAGAAGGAGACAAGTTTGCTAGGTATTCTGATAAATTATTTTGTCATTCTGCCTCCACGTTTCCCGATTGCACGCGAGCTTCTTCTCGTGTCCATACGGTAATCTCAAAACTGCGCGACAGAGAGTCGCGCGGGTATGACGCAATCGTTAGCCTACTTTCACTAAAACTGCTTCTACGGAGCCATAACATAAGCTACAAGGTAATGGAGCTATTTATACATTGTCGAGTTCCTTTAGAACTAAATAAAGGACAAACGGGGTCTTCAAACGCCTCAGATGTAAAGTTATTCACTGTCAAAGTGACGCCAAAATGAACGGGAGTCAATGGGAATGCTAACGCAAGTGAAGTTCTGCCGCAAGATGTCAGCTCCCACGAGGCTTCAACATCCGGTCGATGGATTACCCCCTTGGTTCTCGCATAACGTGGAATACATTAACACAGCATAGCAACGACCATTTGTAGCACGTTTCTGTAAATATGATTGGGAGACGGCATTAACGTTAACAGTGTTGTCGGTTAAAATTAAAATGAAGATATGGTTACTACTGACTGGAATAATTCATAACATTAACGTTACTGTTAACGGGATTCAGTTAAGTATACATTTAATATACTTTATATATGCATTTGTGTGTGTTCTGATGAATGGTTTGAAAGGATGTTGAAATATGATGCCATATTAAAATTAATCCCATAACGTTAATGCTAGATCGAATTTATATTTATTTCACTTAGTAACCATTTCTCCAGTTATATATATATATATATATATATATATATATATATATATATATATATATATATATATATTGTGTGTGTGCATACTCTACCAGCCAAAGTATTGGATCAGTAGGACAGGCCAAGATTTTTAATGTTTTTAAAATAAGTCTGGCCACCAAAGCTGCATTTATTTGATTAAAAATACACATCCAAAAATAAAGTTATATATATATATATATAACTATTTCAAAATAACCATTTTCCATTTTAATACAATTTAAAATCTCATTTATTCTTGTGATCAAGGCTGAATTTTCAGCATCATTACTCCAGTCTTCAGTGTCACAAGATCCTTCAGAAATCATTCTAATATGTGGATTTGATGCTCAAAAAACATTCATTATTATTATTATCAATGCTAAAAACAGTTGTGTACAATTAATTTCAGGATTTTTTGATGAATAGAAAGTTCAAAAGAAGTGTTTATTTGAAAAAAGGTCTTTTGTAACATTATAAATGTCTTTACTGTAACTTTTGATCAATTTAATTCATCCTTTAAATTCATCATGAATAAAATAATTGATTTATTTTATTTCTTTCTCCCAAAAAATAAAATAGAAATTACTATTCGCCCCAAAATTTTGAAGGTTAGTATTTAATGTTACAAAAGCTTTTGTATTTTGGATAAATGCTGTTCTTTCTATGCATCATTACAATGCTGAAATAAAAATGTAGTTTTAATAATAATAATTTTTAAACATGGATAATAATGAGAAATGTTTCTTGAGCATCAAATCATCATATTAAACTGATTTCTGAAGGATCATGCGACACTGAAGACTGGAGTAATGATGATAAATTCAGCTTTGATCACAGGAATAAATTGCACTTAACTAATAATAATAATTAATGTATATATATATATATATATATATATATATATATATATATATATATATATTTGACAATATTACTGTTTTTTTTCTTGTATTTTTAATCAAATAAATGCAACTTTGGTGAGCAAAAGAGACTTCTTTTAAAAACATAAAAAAAATCTTACCGATCCAAAACTTTTGACTGGTAGTGTATATAGACATTGTTCTTGAAACTTTTATGTCAAAGCCATTTAAATTTAAAAAAAATGGTGTGTTTTGAATTTTGGAGGGAAGGGGTACTGCTCCCATAAGGTATATTTCCAGTATTTAGCCACTGTATATATTTTTCTCATGCTTCTATGGTCATAATTAATAACATCCTTATGTTATGTTGAAATACATTCCCATAAAACTGCACAACAAGCAAATATCAATTAAAGCTGCTCAGTTTAAGTCAAGAAAGAAGTTCGGTCAACAGTAAAAAGTATACAAGGCAACCAATTGCATTCAACAAAACATTTAATTATATATCTAGGGTGAGGGTAAGTAAGTTTCCTTGAATGTTTGTCTTCAAAGAAACTTGTTCGACTTCCTAGGGAGAGCAAGATGGCAGAAATCCAGTTAAGGAATACAATTGTTCCCGAAGCTGATGATCTGGAGACCTGCTGGTGAATCGAGAATCAGTCAAATGCTTAGCAGCCATACACTGATAACAAAAGCATTTAAACTCCACGCAATCAAGTAATGCTTAGTTACTTGTATTTGTGTGTGACAGCATTCCCCTGCCAGAAGCAAAGCGTGTCATAGGCCCCAGAGGAGACAGGGTCTAGAAGAAAAGCCTGTTGCTGTTGGAGAGAACTGGTAGTGGTAAAGTAAGGAAACGGAAGTCAATACATTGAAGGACAGATTAAATACACATTTAAAGCCTATGTTTCCTAAACATTTTCACAAGGTTGAGAGTACACACCTACGGTTAACAGTTACATTTGTCATGAATTGTTATTTTGACTCTACTCCTGTATAATTTGAAATTAAATGAGAACAAAAATATCTATATACAAACCACTATTGTTATTAAAATTGCTGTTCTTACAACAACGTTATGGAAGAATCTGGATGATTATTTTATCAAATTAAGGAAAATATAATTTTAAATTTTCATTGCATTATGATACCATATAAAGCTCAGCCATACATTCTGCTTTTCTGTGATGTTCTGGATTTTTTTTTTATACTGTTATTGAGGTGTAAATTCATTTTCACCTTTTAGCATTGAAGTATTAGGCCTATGTGGGGGTGCTGCTGTAACTGTTGCTTTATATCCAGATATATTTCTAATTTTCTGACCACCTTATGTATGTAAACAGGTTTAACAAAAAACTCTGAATACAATCTAGTGCAACATCACATTTAACTATGACCTCAGTATTGAATTTACACATTTCTGACTGGTACCTAACGTTATAGTGGAGTGTTGGTCACGTAAGCTAGCTGCAATTATTTGTTATCTTCCAATAAACATTAACTAAAGTTGGCTACATCAATTACAACTACTGACTAGATTCATGAGAGCACGGCTAATGCGTTCAAATGTAAAAAATACAGTAATTTAATGAACTTACCAGCGAGCGTACGTCGGAAGCGCTGAAAATGAATGGGGTTCAATGCTGGAACTATCAGTCTTTGGAACTATTGGCGGCTCCACGACAGGCGTTACTTCCGCATTCCAAAGTTCCAACGGCAGCCTATGGGAATGTCTGAACTCTGTTTTTAAACGTCTCTGGCTGGAGCTAATCGACGTTGAATAACAAGACGACACAAACAGTTATCCCCACAGAATCAACACGGATGTCCAGGGCCCGTTCCACCCATAGACAGTAAAAGAAAGGTTCCACCCGAGCTGCAATAACGATAGCTGTTCGGAATGACTTGAGGGATTTTTTTCAGTATCCACATGGAACTGTGCTATAGCAGGATAATGTGTCCCGTGGCAGACTTGGTTAGTAATGTATTATCAATGATGTAAGTTAACCGTGAACATTATATTGAAAATAAACAACAATCTGTGTTTCAAAACAAACATTGATTTATTGATTGATTGAAGTTTAAATGTGAGCAAAAAAGAAAGAAAGGAATAACAGTTATAGACATATATTATCAATGAAATAAAAAACAACAGTTTATTTAGGTTTAATTCTTTATTTACTATCGTTATAAGAGCATTATAATTATCAATATCAGTACGAGGGTGCAAATGTTTAAAAGGAAACCAGAAAAGCTAAACTCCTGAATTGATGTATAATCTGACCAATCAAAGCCTTTGCTGTCTGCGTCGCCTCGACGCGTAGTTTCAAATTTTTGGAGGTGCACGTCGAGCTACGGCTGAGGGGTCGGAGAGGGGTTCGCGTCGACGGATAACGGATGCCCAGATCTGCACGAAATTTTACACATTTGACAAGAGTCCCGCCCTGAACAAATCTACATGCCGACATTCACCCACAGTCATAGCGCCACCTGCTGGCAACAGGAAGTGACCTTTAACGGCCGCAGCCCCGGCCGCATGTTTGACCAACATGTACGAAATCACTATGGTACATCTACCGTGTCCAGACACACAGAAAAGTCTCTTGGAGCAATGCCCTAAACTCAACAGGAAGTCGGCCATTTCTAATTTTACCGCCATTTTTGGATGATTTACTCATTACATACTTTAACTAACTCCTCCTAGGGATTTAGTCGGATCGACTTCAAATTTCTACTGCGCCTTCTAAAGGCATTGACGATGTAAAGTTGTGCTATCTGCGCGTTTTCCTCGATGGGCGTGTCCGTGGCGTTGATGATTCGCCATGAAACAGGAAGTTGTAGTAACTTGGCTGTAAATGCCCAGATCTGCACGAAATTTTACACATTTGACAAGAGTCCCGCCCTGAACAAATCTACATACCGACATTCACCCACAGTCATAGCGCCACCTGCTGGCAACAGGAAGTGACCTTTAATGAAGCAGTGTAGCAAATTCACAGCCGCACCGGCTGAGCTGCAGAATATGCAACGCGGCCACCTCACACCCCGACGTGCAACAGGTGCGAGGGCCCGCCCATCGCTGCTTGCAGCTTTAATTAGGGCCCGAGCACCCAACGGTGCGAGGCCCTCTTGAAACTGTTAGGGTTATTAGGGCCCGAGCACCCAACGGTGCGAGGCCCTCTTGAAACTGTTAGGGTTATTTTTTTTTTTATTTTTTTTTTTATTTTTTCTGCAAAGTAAGCGCCATTTTCGGTGCCGCAACATGCTCAAAAACTCACCAAATTTGGCACGCATGTCAGGACTGGTGAAAAATTTCGTATTTTGTGGGTTTCGCGGATGGGCGTGGCAAAATGGCACGCTAGCGCCACCTGGAAAATTGGAAAAAAATAGCCCCTCGTCCACGTTCAACCTACATGCACGAAATTTGGTGGGGACGTGTATCATATCAAGACGCACAAAAAAGCCTCAAGAACCCATACCCTAAACTCGACAGGAAGTCCGCCATTTTGAATTTGGCGACCAATTTGGGACGATTTACACACTCCGTACTTTAACTAACTCCTCCTAGGGATTTAGTCGGATCGACTTCAAATTTCTTCTGTGCCTTCTAAAGGCATTGACGATGTAAAGTTGTGCTATCTGTACGTTTTTGTCGATGGGTGTGTCCGTGGCATCGAAGATTCGCCATGAAACAGGAAGTTGTAGTAACTTGGCTGTAAATGCCCAGATCAGCACGAAATTTTACACATTTGACAAGAGTCCCGCCCTGAACAAATCTACATGCCGACATTCACCCAGAGTCATAGCGCCACCTGCTGGCAACAGGAAGTGACCTTTAACCAAGCAGCCCCGGCCGCATGTTTGACCGACATGTACGAAATCTCTGTGGTACATCTACCATGTCCAGACGCACAAAAAAGTCTCTTGGAGCAATGCCCTAAACTCAACAGGAAGTCGGCCATTTCCAATTTTATTGCCATTTTTGGATGATTTACTCATTACATACTTTAACTAACTCCTAGGGATTTAGTCAGATCGACTTCAAATTTCGACTGCGCCTTCTAAAGGCATTGACGATGTAAAGTTGTGCTATCTGCGCGTTTTCGTCAATGGGCGTGTCCGTGGCGTCGATGATTCGCCATGAAACAGGAAATTGTAATAACTTGGCTGTAAATGCCCAGATCTGCATGAAATTTTACACATTTGACAAGAGTCCCGCCCTGAACAAATCTTCATGCCGACATTCACCCACAGACATAGCGCCATCTAGTGGCAAGAGGAAGTGACCTTAAAAGACGTAGCCTCCTCCGCATGTTTGACCGACAGGTACGAAATTTCTGTGGTACATCTACCGTGTCCAGACACACAGAAAAGTCTCTTGGAGCGATGCCCTAAACTCAACAGGAAGTCAGCCATTTCTAATTTTACCGCCATTTTTGGATGATTTACTCATTACATACTTTAACTAACTCCTCCTTGGGATTTAGTCGGATCGACTTCAAATTTCTACTGCGCCTTCTAAAGGCATTGATGATGTAAAGTTGTGCTATCTGCGCATTTTCCTCGATGGGCGTGTCCGTGGTGTCGATGATTCGCCATGAAACAGGAAGTTGTAGTAACTTGGCTGTAAATGCCCAGATCTGCACGAAATTTGACACATTTGACTAGAGTCCCGCCCTGAACAACTCTACATACCGACATTCACCCACGGTCATAGCGCCACCTGCTGGCAACAGGAAGTGACCTTTAACGAAGCAACGTAGCAAATGCACAGCCGCACCGGCTGAGCTACAGAATATGCAACGCGGCCGCCTCACACCCCGACGTGCTACAGGTGCGAGGGCCCGCCCATCGCTGCTTGCAGCTTTAATTTTTTTCTGCAAAGTAAGCGCCATTTTCGGGGCCGCAACATGCTCAAAAAGTCACCAAATTTGGCACGCATGTCAGGACTGGTGAAAAATTTCGTATTTTTGTGGGTTTCGCAGATGGGCGTGGCAAAATGGCACGCTAGCGCCACCTAGAAAATTGGAAAAAATTAGCCCCTCGTCCACGTTCAACCTACATGCACGAAATTTGGTGGGGACGTGTATCATATCAAGACGCACAAAAAAGCCTCAAGGACCCATACCCTAAACTTGACAGGAACTCGGCCATTTTGAATTTGGCGACAGATTTGGGACGATTTACACACTCCATACTTTTAACTAACTCCTCCTAGGGATTTACTCGGATCGACTTCAAATTTCTGCTGTGCCTTCTAAAGGCATTGACGATGTAAAGATGTGCTATCTGCGCGTTTTCGTCGATGGGCGTTTCCGTGGCATCGAAGATTCGCCATGAAACAGGAAGTTGTAGTAACTTGGCTGTAAATGCCCAGATCTGCACGAAATTTTACACATTTGACAAGAGTCCCGCCCTGAACAAATCTACATGCCGACATTCACCCAAAGTCATAGCGCCACCTGCAGGCAACAGGAAGTGACCTTTAACGAAGCAGCCCCGGCCGCATGTTTGACCGACAATTACAAAATTTCTGTGGTACATCTACCATGTCCAGACGCACAAAAAAGTCTCTTGGAGCGATGCCCTAAACTCAACAGGAAGTCCGCCATTTCTAATTTTAACGCCATTTTTGGATGATTTACTCATTACATACTTTAACTAACTCCTCCTGGGGATTTAGTCGGATCGACTTCAAATTACTGCTGTGCCTTCTAAAGGCATTGACGATGTAAAGTTGTGCTATCTGCGCGTTTTCCTCGATGGGCGTGTCCGTGGCGTCGATGATTCGCCATGAAACAGGAAGTTGTACTAACTTGGCTGTAAATGCCCAGATCTGCATGAAATTTTACACATTTGACAAAAGTCCCACCCTGAACAAATCTACATACCGACATTCACCCACAGTCATAGCGCCACCTGCTGGCAACAGGAAGTGACCTTTAACGAAGCAGCGTAGCAAATGCACAGCCGCACCGGCTGAGCTGCAGAAAATGCAACGCGGCCGCCTCACACCCCGACGTGCAACAGGTGCGAGGGCCCACCCATCGCTGCTTGCAGCTTTAATTTTTCTTTTTTCTGCAAAGTAAGCGCCGTTTTCGGGTCTGCAACATGCTCAAAAAGTCACCAAATTTGGCATGCATGTCAGGACTGGTGAAAAATTTCGTACTTTGTTGGTTTCGCGGATAGGCGTGGCAAAATGGCTCGCTAGCACCACCTAGAAAATTGGAAAAAATTAGCCCCTCGTCCACGTTCAACCTACATGCACGAAATTTGGTGCGGATGTGTATCATTTCAAGACGCACAAAAAAGCCTCAAGAACCCATACCCTAAACTCGACAGGAAGTCCGCCATTTTGAATTTGGCGACCGATTTGGGACGATTTACACACTCCATACTTTTAACTAACTCCTCCTAGGGATTTACTCGGATCGACTTCAAATTTCTGCTGTGCCTTCTAAAGGCATTGACGATGTAAAGATGTGCTATCTGCGCGTTTTCGTCGATGGGCGTTTCCGTGGCATCGAAGATTCGCCATGAAACAGGAAGTTGTAGTAACTTGGCTGTAAATGCCCAGATCTGCACGAAATTTTACACATTTGACAAGAGTCCCGCCCTGAACAAATCTACATGCCGACATTCACCCAAAGTCATAGCGCCACCTGCTGGCAACAGGAAGTGACCTTTAACGAAGCAGCCCCGGCCGCATGTTTGACCGACAAGTACGAAATTTCTGTGGTACATCTACCATGTCCAGACGCACAAAAAAGCCTCTTGGAGCGATGCCCTAAACTCAACAGGAAGTCGGCCATTTCTAATTTTACCACCATTTTTGGATGATTTACTCATTACATACTTTAACTAACTCCTCCTAGGGATTTAGTCAGATCGACTTCAAATTTCTGCTGTGCCTTTTAAAGGCATTGATGATGTAAAGTTGTGCTATCTGCACGTTTTCGTCGATGGGCGTGTCTGTGGCGTCGATGATTCACCATGAAACAGGAAGTTGCAGTAACTTGGCTGTAAAAGCCCAGATTTGCACCAAATTGTACACATTTGACAAGAGTCCCGCCCTGAACAAATCTACATGCCGACATTCACCCACAGTCATAGTGCCACCTGCTGGCAACAGGACGTGACCTTTAATGAATCAGCGTAGCAAATTCACAGCCACACCTGTCGAGCTGCAGAATATGCAACGCGGCCGCCTCACACCCCGACGCGCTACAGGTGCGAGGGCCTGCCCATCGCTGTTTGCAGCTTTAATTTTATTAATTCTTCAATACTCTTGGTTTCTTATCATTAATTTCAACTTTATTTTTCCAACTACTTTGACAGTATTTGTCTATCAAATGGTTAGTCTACAGAATATTAGAAAAATATAAGTTCAAAAATATTATCATTATCGTCTCAGTCCCACTTATCTTTATAGTTTTACAGAAACCAAAATTTTATCTTACTCAGATCCCAACCACTAAGACAGTCTTAAAGCTTAAAGCTCATTTAACCTTTAATAATTGTAGTTTTCTTAGACATCTAATGTCAAACATCCATTTAATGGATTGAGAAATAACACGTTTTTATACGTTGTATTCACTCCGTTGTTCGCCCACCGGCCTTTCATAAAAAATGAGGGAGCTCACTCTGGATAATATGGATAGTGACTTAGCCAATGTGTCACTTTGTCTCTCTGCCGTCAAGTCAATAATTTATTTTATTTACATTTATCATTAAGATCCCACATATTCGTCTATTTAAATTTAGACCCTCAGGTGAATTTAGACTAGAGTTTTTACCCCATAATGGACGGCAATCTTTAACTTTACAATTCCAGTTCATATAAAATACTAATCCAGTGAGTAATTCAGATCAATATTATGAATGACAAAAGTATTCATAATTACCAATAGCAGACAGAGTTGGAAAACCAGTCCAATTAAAGCTCGTCCCATGTTCTGTATTGTCTTTTCATCAGATTGACTCAGAAATATCAACCTTTTAAAGTTTGTCATTCCACTAAACCCTTCTGTAATGATAAAACACTCATTCCAGTGGTTAATGACACAACATCCTCAAAATCAGGAAATAATAGTACCCAAACTAACCAGTGTTGGGTAAGTTACAAAAAAGCTAATAAATAAATAAATAAATAAATAAAATAAATAATAATAATTAATTACTAGTTACTAATTACCTCTTCAACAGTGTAATTAGATTACTGTATTAATTACTCTCTCTAAAAAGTATTTAATTACTTTTAATTACTAATTACTTTCAAAATCCCATATCAATCTCAACCAGCTGAATAATACAAGGACAGACATGAATCTGTTTTAATTCTTTCAAATAAATACTATAAAATTGCATGAATAATCCTTAAACAGACCAGACCAAGGTGAAGGTTACATTATAAAAACATACTTTTTAGCATCAGACAATTCATTTTTATGTTAAACCCACTATTGTTTTATGTCTGATCTCATGACATTTTACACTTTTTTCATACATATTTTACAAAAATTCATACGAATTTGTAAGAGTGCGGTCGTAATATTCAGACACCTCATAAAATGCATACAAATCGCTGTGAGATCGGATTGATCTATACACATATTTACCTCAATTACATCAGAAGTAACTGTAATTAAATTACAGATAAATTAAGAGTAATCCCTTACTTTACATTTTCATGTTAAATTACAGTAACTAATTACTTAGTAATTAGTTACACCTAACACTGAAACTAACACATATAAGACATAAAGTGCCGTCACCAACAAATACACACATTCATACCTGACTATAATGAACTGCTCATATTCTCATATTCATATCTTTTAAATAAGTTTTTAAACTTTACATTTTCTTGTAACTTTTATTTAATTGTATATGGTCTCTAAACCAGTTTCAAAGCATGCCTGCTTGATTGCTCATTTACTTTTAGACGGTCAGCTGGGTTGTTTTGGTTCGTTAACATTATTTTTTAAGCTTTCTTTAGCAGGCCAATAACAGAAAGACAGACACAGTTTCCATCCCTTCCTCCACTCAAGTCTCTCTCACTATAACAAAATAATCTTTTCAACAGCCTCCTAAGACTGTAACTAAGACAATATTTAAATTCATTACTATATCCTTTGACCATTCACCTTTGTTATCCATACTTTTCTTACATCTACAAAACTGTCTTCATCTTTAGTCACCACCATGTCTAACGACCTTCAAGAGTCAAAATTATGTTAGTCATATTAGTTCTAAATCAACACTATAATTTTCCTTGCCCATAAAGCAACCGACATCAAAACATTTTGTTACTGTCTCCACAAGAACTAATGGGAATCACTTCATGGCCCCGACTGAACCCCGAAAGCCCATTTCCTGTTAGCTCTTTATCTATAATCTCCGTCAGGGTGTGGTCCCCTGGCATACATAGAGCTTGTCACAATGAGAAACAAGCCATACAGTGAATCCGGTTTCTGGTGAGTGGGATAGAGGGACTTACGTTCCTGGGGCAGAGTGCCGTGACTCCTCACAGCTCCATCCCCCCTAACGATAAAGGATGCTATTGGCCTCACAGACACCCGTCCACTCTCATCCTCCAACCTCACTTAAACATCTCCATCAGGAGATGCCCAGTCTGCGTGACCCCCTGCCTTAGGTTGCCTCCTATTTGGCCAAATAAGAAGGTCGTACCCGTCTCTGAGTAGCCACTCGTGACCCCTGGTAACTGCTGTTTTCCAAAACCGTTTTCTTCAACAAAATCTGTTGTTTCTGGAGCTTAGGAAAAACATTTGAGAGTCTCCAGGGCCATTCGGATAGCCTAATAGTTGTAACACAGGGAGACAGGTTAATAACAACCGTATTCAATCACTTAAATCCATTAACCATCTTAAAAGCAGCAACCTAGCCACTCAGTGGATTTAGATCACAACCGTACATTCAGTGTACTTCATCTATAGGCAGAGCCATTGGACTCACCCCCGTTTCATGGTGGGGACTAAGATCTTCAGACAAAGAAGTTACTGGTTCACAAACAACCTAGTCAAAGATGTCAATTTGTTTCATCTATTATTTTAAAGACTTCTTTAAAGTAATTCAATTAATTTACTTTTAAAACATGTAAAATACCTATTGCCCTCTGACTGCCAATGATTTCCTTTAACATATCTGTGTCTAGGATCTTCAACTGAAACACTGTGCTTTACTATAAACAGCTTATTATCACTTATGACACAGGCTCAGATAACAGCTTTAGCTGACATTGAATGAGAGAGAGACTGAGAGGTATTCAGGACTGGTACTGCACTCTCATAAACTTCTAACATCAAACTTTATCTCATCGTTTAACTCTATTCCAACTTAAGACATCTTTGCCAGAAATTACATAAGGTTTCAAATAAACATATTATTTAAATTAGTCTTTTGCCCACATCAGGGAATTAAGGCATTACTAATTTTCACTCAGATTGAGTCTGTTGTACTGGCAGTTTCAGCCACAGTACACATCCGATTCAGATAAGCAAACTGTTTCATTTTAAACTTATCTTTTGAAAGCTAAACATCAGCATTTCATAAACATTTCATGGTCAACTTCTCAAGCTGTTTGTTTAATCAGCATTCAGCAACTGCAAATAAAGTATATTCAAGCTGTTTGTTTACCAAGCAACTTATAATCCACTATTGCTTCTGCTTATTTGATTTTGAATAAAAATAATTATTCTTGTTCTCAATAACGTTTCTCATTTCTCATTTTCAATTTTAATCGTCAAGTTCTCAACCATAGTTTGATATTTGACTTAAGTTTTCTCTTGGAGTTTATCAATCTCCAATTAGGATTCACACTAACTTTGATGAGGCAAGCACTCTCTGCTTGTGATACTTTTGCAGTTATTGTAAATCATCTGTTATATTAGTCTCTCTATATCATCTAAAACCTCTTTTTAAAATGTTTAATCACAACACAATCATCCTTTTAGTTACTTTTATATATTTTGCAACTCACATTTGTTGGAGTCATTCATTTTACATCAAACTGTAGGCCTATTCATCAATTCACTTTTAAAAATTACTATTATACTGTAGATCCTTTCTTTAAAAGGATTCACTTTAAAACTTCAATCTTTTGACCTTGTTTTTATCTCTCATTTTTCAGATGAAAAATGTTAACGTAGTCATTTAAACACGAATCTACTTCCAATCCCACATTAATACCAGAAATGTGTTGTCATTTTATCACATTTTAAAACACATTCTCAGTGGGCATTTACAGTTACGCGTTAAATGATCCTGCTGACCACAGTTAAAACACTCTCTGTCAGCTCCAACTTACTGCACACACTTGAAGCAGTGTGAGACCCAGTTAGGAATGCACACAGAGCCACTGATAAACAGTTCTCTGTATTCTTTTACAGTCCACCAATGGCAGATTTAATCACAATATCCCAATCATGATCTTCATCATTATTATTGACAGAACATTAATTTTCATAAGCTGCATCGAAATGCTCAAAATATTCTAAGTTGTTTTCACAAAGTTTCAATTTAACTTTAATCACTTGCTTAGGGAAATTATTCCCGCCCCAGAATTTATTTTACTTGCTTTTTGTAATGATCATTAGCAATATGAGGCTAAACATTTTTCATCTTTCAGTTTATTTATAACCAGTCAAGTTGTGGTTTAAATTTTCAGTCAGAATCAAAACCCTGACTACATTTACTTAAGAATTTTTGCAAATTACTTCAAAGTGAGGGCTTCAGAGCACAGCTGTTTACAGCGTTTGTTCTCTTCTGTCCCACTATTTGTTTTAGGACTGTTCAGATTACTGATCAAGTTATCCAATTTTTCTGCCATATCTTAATCATAGTTCATACTCACCTGAAATTATTGCAGAAATGGAGGCGGCAATCTTTGAACAACCCAGCTTGGTTCCCTATCGAGGGAACTCAACACTGCGTCGATAAATCGACTCTTTGGGGACGCTCCCTAAGCGTGCGCCTCTGAAGTATGAATGAAACTAATCCAATCCTGATTGGTGTTGCGTCGTGACGTAACATGTGACGGCATACCCGGAAGTATAAAAGTGACGCTGTCACAACACACACTAGCTTTCGCTCTTCAGCAAGCGCTCTATGTTGAACAACTGTCTGTCTATTTGGTGTTGTCTGTCATTTATCTAAAGAAAAAGAAGTGAATATGGCCACTGAACAATTTAGTAAGTGTGCGCCTCCTTGCCCACGCTATATCACGGGCAGGGACACGCACACTTTGTGTGTCAATTGTTTGGGAGTGCAGAACGCACGGGCAGCTCTCGAGGGGTCTGCTTGTGAACACTGTGAGGCTCTGCCTATTAGAGTGCTGCGCTCCCAACTGGCGTGCTTTGATGAGCATGGTCTGGCTCGTGTTCCCCAGGGTTCCGGTCCCGCATTCGCTGAGGCGATGCGGCGAATGAGATCCTGGGGTTCACAGCGGGATCTGGCGGAGGAGAGTGAGAATGCCGAGGCATTTTCTCGCTCTCCATCGGCTGATCCCGTGGCCTCTGAGAGTGGTGCGGGAGCCCGTTCTGCGGTATCTCCCACCCACGATCAGGTCCCGATGCTCGAGCTGTCTGCTTCCGAGGAGGTGGACGTGCTCAGCATCGATGTGGATGACCATGATCTTAGAACGCCATCTCGTGGCCAGAACTATGAGGAGCTGCTGGAGGTTGTCACTCGCGCTGTGGCCAGATTAAACATCAGCTGGCCACAAAATGAGCAGGAAACGCAAGTCACAAGTAAGCTTGACGAGCGTTACCTGCAGCGCAGGTCACAGCCTCAGCGCCGGGGCTTGCCGTTTTTCCCTGATCTGCACAAAGAGATCTCGAGATCGTGGGGAAAACCGCATTCGTCCCGTGTCTCGAGCCCCAGTATAATTGATTATAGTAACGTTATGGGGACTCGGGACATGGGATATGGAAGGATGCCGAGGGTGGAGGAGTCTTTAGCGAGCTATCTCTCTCCCGAATCGGCGTCCTCCCTAAAAGCCCCGGTATTGCCTAGTAAGCCCTGCAGAGAAACATCAACTTTAGTGGGCAGGGCTTACATGGCGGCAGGTCGGGCTGGTTCATGTCTGCACTCTATGGCAATCTTGCAGGCATACCAGGCCGACCTCCTGAAAGATTTGGACGAGGGAGAGGGACCTACGCCAGTAGATATTGCTGAATTAAGAAAAGCCGCAGATCTGTCTCTCCGGGCCACGAGAGAGACAGCCCGTGCCATTGGCCGCTCTATGGCGGCCATGGTGGCCACGGAGAGACATCTGTGGCTAAATCTTTCGGGTATTAAGGATAAGGATAGGTCCTTTTTGCTGGATGCGCCGCTTTCGCCTTCTGGTCTGTTCGGTGACGCCGTTAATTCCGTCGTCGACAGATTTCAGGAGACGAAAGAACAGTCTGTGGCGTTCCAGCAATACCTCCCTCGTAAAGCGAAAGCCAAATCGAGTAAGGGGGGGCAAAGTCAGCCCAAGCCATCAGCTAGCTCCTCCCACAGAGCAGAACAAAAGGAGAGCGTTTCCTCTAGAGCCCCCCCACCGGGGTCTTGGCAACAGAGGAAGCGCTCTCAGAAGCCGAAGTCCTCCGGCCAGAAGGGCGACCTCAGGGACGTGATTCAGGCTAGGAGGACTTCGGGGAAGAAGTCCTAGCAGTGGTAGGACTTCAAAGGGCCGCCCCCTCCACTGTGAGTCAACCGAGGTTGTTCTCGCAGCGGGGCCCTCAAGGAAAAGATGCATGCCCGCCGTTAGTAGCGCTTCGGGCCGCGTCAATTTCCAGCGAAAATACGTTTTTAAAACATCGCTTATGGTCACAGGGACTAGATCGACTACAGCCTGCCGGTATTCCGCTTCAGCTAGTCGAAAAAAGTTATCGTGAAAACACCAGAGGCCAGTCCCGAGGGGCTGGTTCCCTTAGTAGATTATATAGAGGAGTGGAAAAATCTTCCCAATATATCTGCGTGGGTCCTGCAAATAATAAGAGTAGGGTACAGACTGCAGTTCGTGCGCCGCCCCCCCAAGTTTTCTGGGGTAGTACACACTGCAGTGGTCCCAGAGCAGACTCAGGTGCTGGAACAAGAAGTGCAGACTCTGCTGTTGAAAGGAGCCGTGGAACGCGTTCCCCCGGTAGACAGGGAGTCCAGATTTTACAGCCGATACTTTATAGTTCCAAAAAAGGATGGGGGGTTAAGGCCAATTTTAGATCTCAGAATATTGAACCGGTCTCTGAGGAGGCTCAAGTTCAAGATGCTGACCATTCCAGCGATTGTGAGTCAGATCAGGTCCGAGGACTGGTTTGTCACAATAGATCTAAAAGACGCCTATTTTCACATCTCCATTCTTCCATGTCACAGGAGGTACCTGAGGTTCGCTTTCGGGGGCGAAGCTTACCAGTATCGGGTTCTTCCGTTCGGCCTAGCACTCTCTCCCCGCACATTCACCAAGTGTAAGGACGTAGCCCTTGCTCCAATCAGACTTCAAGGGATTCGAATATTGAATTATCTCGACGACTTGCTTATTCTAGCTCAGTCTCGGGAGATGGCGGTTCGGCATCGAGATGTCGTCCTTGGCCATATTCAGAAATTGGGGTTGAGACTCAATTCCAAAAAGAGTGTGCTAGAACCATCCCAAATAACGACTTTTTTGGGGGTCGTATGGGACTCAACTACAATGCAGGCAAAATTGTCTCCTGCACGTGTCGAGTCAATTTTGGCGATGGTATCCAGAGTCAAGCTGGGCCAGGCCATCACTGTGAAGCATTTCCAGAGGATGCTGGGCCTCATGGCAGCGGCCTCCAACATTATTCCGTTGGGCCTCCTTCACATGAGGCCCCTTCAGTGGTGGTTGAAAACCAAGGGGTTTTCCCCCAAGGGGAATCCGTTCCGTATGATCAGAGTAACACGCAGATGCCTTCATTCTCTGCAAATATGGAAGAGACCTTGGTTCCTATCCCAAGGGCCAGTGTTGGGGGTGTCATGTCACCGGGAGACCGTTTCGACAGACGCCTCCCTTACTGGTTGGGGCGCGGTCATGGACGGCCGCTTTGCCAGGGGTATGTGGCAGGACCATCATCAAACTTGGCATATAAATTGCTTGATGGCTGTGTTCAGGGCTTTGAGGAGCTTCCTTCCACACCTCAAAGGTTGCCACGTTGTAGAGAATTGAGGCGAATCAAACACAGAATAATCAAATTCATCTCTCATGGAAGTAATTCAAATGTGATCCAGGTCTTCAGTTCCTGAAGCTCACATTCCATTCACAGAATGGCGCCAAATTATCTGCTCTGTTTAAGCAGACCCCCTTCAGATAAGAAGTCTTTATGGCCGCAGGCGCAATAGATGGGTACTAAACATTGAAAACTGTCAATGTGTTAATGGTTTTTACTAAGACAAATCGACTCCAAAATGGTGGAACGAGAGGCCTGACCACCAAAATTCTGACCTCCTTTGACCTCCCTCAGCATCAGCACTGTTGAGCTGGACAAAGACATAACACAGACCACCTTTCATGGAACATGAGAGTTGAACACAGACTTAAACCCTTTTCACATAAACTCACTGCAGAACAATCCTTGGACTTAATCAAACATAAGTATTATTGCTTCTGCAAAATATGTGTTGTGTTGTTAATGCTTAGATCACATATCATGTAATCGTTGTTAACCATTAACTTTTGTAATTGTTATACCTATATGTTATAACTATTAGAAGAAGTGTGAATGAGAACCTCGTGTTTAGTCTTAAACGAATCGTATTCTCTTAATTCAAAAGATGGCTTGATTGAAATCTGTCTAAAAGGCTTTGTTTTATGATTATAATATAATCTTAAACTGTGTTCTCTTGTCTCTCTGCTAATTGCTGGAGACCAGCTCACAGACCATCCATAAATTATGATAAGAAGAGATCCACCTCCGGAGTGAAGCTAGGGTTTCATTGGCCAGAAGTTTCTAAGAGGTTGGACTGAGTTTTAAGTTAAAGATCCGAACAAAGGACCTCATGTTAAGTTCATGTTATGTTCTAATGTTCTGTTCGGTTTGATTTTCGTTCGTTCAGTTTGTAACTGTTAAGTTTGCGCCTCTCTCTAAAACAACCAGAGGGTGTTCTGCTCATGCTTATCTCTGAAGACAACAACCCATCAAGATCCGGGTTAATTCAGCTCATTCAAGCCATCTGATTCGCTTTATTTTCATCTCTTTCCTTTATTTTCTTTTTCGTAAAAGTCTCGGTTCAAAGTTAAGTTTGCTGCAAGTTTCGTTTTAAACATCTTCCTGCAACGCGCTTCGAACTGCAAAGACTTTTGATTCGGTCGCCAGTCACATGTGACCGGCAAGCTCAGAACTTCCATCCCTGCACTTCAAAGACAATCACGCAACGGACCCGGCCGGGAACCCCCTCTTCGATGCAACGCAACAAAGGAATTCCCTGAGCCCCGCAAAGACAAGCGCAAGTACTCCAGACGCCTCTAACTGAACTGGTACTCTAATGTAAATTGAATAACCTCTCTAAGAAACGAAGGTTTAAATTAATGCTTGGTGGTCCTTCCAGGTTATGTCTTACGTGCATATAGAAAGGTGAAACTTTCTCTCTCACTCTTCCCAACTCACTCTCTTTCCCTCTCCGCGACAGTATGAATGCGTGTGTGTATGTGATTTTGTTTAGGCTTTAGATTTGTGTTTAGAATAGCTATTAAAGTCCTATATTGAAAGGATAATTGTTTGGTGTTGTGTTTGCACATTTAATGTCTTGTACTGTTCGATCTAAAGTTACCTTGCTAAGAGGAATTACGGCACGTTCAAATGAACTCTAAACGAGTCATTTGCTCGGTTCAGTGATTCGGTTCCATAGATTCATTGCAAATCAATGAATCTTTCCCTTTGAGCTAAATTGGCCGTTCCGGCCCCTTTAATACATTTTATTAAATGTTGCATTTGCTACAACGTCCTAATACGGACAGACAATACGTCAGTGGTGGCCTATCTGAACCGACAAGGGGGACTCAGATCGCGCCCTCTGTGCAAATTGGCGCATCAATTTATCCTTTGGTCCCAGGGGAAAATACTGTCAATAAGAGCAATGTATATTCCAGGGGTTCAGAATCAGGGAGCAGACGTCCTGTCGAGGCAGGGGCTGAGGCCCGGGGAATGGAGACTTCATCCAGAGGTGGTGAAGTCAATATGGGAGAGATTCGGGCCGATGGAAGTGGATCTGTTTGCGTCTCGAGAGACATCCCACTGCCCACTTTGGTTCTCCCTCTCACATCCAGCCCCACTGGGGTTGGATGCCATGGTACAGGTTTGGCCGAGGCTTTGCTTGTACGCATTTCCCCCGATCGCTCTGATCCCGGGAGTCCTGGAGAGGGTCCGTCAGGAGGGCATCAGTCTGCTTCTGGTTTCCCCAAGATGGCCGACACGAGTATGGTTCTCGGACATAATATCACTCCTCATAGCTCCGCCATGGCAGATTCCTCTGAGGAGGGACCTGCTATCTCAAGTGGGAGGCACAATTTTTCACCCGAACCCAGAGCTGTGGAAGCTATGGGTCTGGCCTCTGAGGGGGTTCAGTACCTGAATGCTGGGTTATCAGCAGGAGTAGTCGAAACCATACTTAGCTCTAGGGCTCCGTCCACCAGGAGATTATATGGCCTCAAGTGGAATGTGTTTCTCACTTGGTGTAGAGAACGAGAGTTAGATCCAGTATATTGCCCAGTGGCTTCAATTCTGGATTTTCTTCAAGAACGTTTCTCTGCGGGTCTTTCCCCGTCCACTCTTAAGGTGTACGTGGCTGCCATTTCGGCTTTCCACACACCGGTTGATGGTGGACCTCTGGGGAGGCACCAGTTGGTCATTCGATTTCTCCGTGGTGCTTGGAGGATGAGGCCGGCGACCAGGTCCAGGGTTCCTGCCTGGGACCTGGCAATAGTTCTGGAAGGGTTATCTCTGCCCCCCTTCGAACCTTTAGAGTCGGCTTCGCCCAAGGACTTAACGCTGAAAATGGTATTTCTGCTAGCTATTACCTCTCTTAAGAGGGTGGGAGACCTCCAAGCCTTGGCGGTAACGCCAACTTGCTTGGAGTTTGCCCCTGGCAGAGTAAAGGCTTTTCTGCACCCAAGCCCAGGCTACGTGCCTAAGGTTCCTTTCAACATGGCTCGCTCAATAGTCCTTCAGGCGTTCCATCCTCCACCTCATGTGTCGGCGGAAGAAGAGAGACTTCATTTTAAGTTTCACTTTAAGTTTTTACCTACAGAAGTCCGCTTCCTGGAGAAGGTCGGACCAGTTGTTAGTGTGTTTTGGGTCACCGAGAAGGGGACTCCCGGCAACCAAACAAACTATAAGTAACTGGATTGTCCAGAATTTTTCAGAGGCTTACAAGGTACACGGTGTGCCTTCACCTTTAGCCTTAAGGGCTCACTCTACTAGAGGCATGGCTTCCTCTAGAGCCCTTCTGTCGGGAGTACCTCTACAAGAGATCTGTGATGCAGCCGGTTGGGCTACCCCACACACTTTCATCAGGTTTTATAGCCTTAACCTTCCCAGTACACCCGGTGCACACGTGCTCGGCCCTTGCTAGTGCCTGGTCAGTTTCACTCTAAGGCGGGTCTGTTCGGTGCGTGGCCTAGTGGGCACTCGTTCCCCAAAGAGTCGATTTATCGACGCAGTGTTGAGTTCCCTCGATAGGGAACGTCTCGGGTTATGACTATAACCCTGGTTCCCTGAGAAGGGAACGAGACACTGCGTCGGGTCGCCACGCCCCTCAGAGACCCTTGAGCGTCTTGCTTCATCATGAGGCTAGTGTGTGTTGTGACAGCGCCACTTTTATACTTCCGGGTATGACGTCACATGTTACGTCACGACGCAACACCAATCAGGATTGGATTAGTTTCATTCATACTTCAGAGGCGCACGCTTAGGGAGCGTCCCCAAAGAGTCGATTTATCGACGCAGTGTCTCGTTCCCTTCTCAGGGAACCAGGGTTATAGTCATAACCCGAGACGCTTCTGCGTGATGAAACTGCAAAGTATACTGCAAAATCAGTTACATATACTGGTCCATGCCAATTTGGGTCCCAACCTTTTATTTATTTTCCGAAATTGTTCCGATGCATCCCTGGCAAACAACCCTGTTTTTGTTAGTGTTCCTAACTGCCTGATTCACTAAATTCGGGGTACCCCTATCTGAGATGGAAGAGATAGAGTAGGTTTGCGGTGCCCTGGAACTCAAACCCAATCCAGGGACGTACTTTGCTGCACCAACAAATGCCCAGGCCCAGTGGGGCCCCACAAAGCACGCTTCGCTTGCGCTGTCTGCTCTTGTTAAATATTAAACAATGCTATCAGCGACTTTTTCTCTGTTATACTTTAAAACTTTAGTATAATTAACTTCTTCACTCGCCTCATCGGAGTGAAGACTCTCCCGACCTCCTTCAAAATCTCTTCCAGTCAGACAGCCCTAACAATTTACAAAAGCTTACTACCTTGTTGATTTGCCAGGGGTGTCACCGAGAATAATTGCCCGCATCCTCCACCAAACTGTTAGGGGTTAACAGTCAAAGGACCCAGAACCAGGTATGAAGAATGAAGACCCGGAGTCAGAATTATAAAAAATTAAAGAAAAGTTTACTGAACATAGTTTGCAGTTTCATCAGCAGAAGTCAGCTTCAAGACTCACACAGGAGTTCGTAGGCCGCCCCTCACAGTTACAAAGATCACAGCAGTTATACCATTTCCAAGGTCTAAGATACGTCATTGCTTACACGTTGAATGATTCTCATTGGCTAAGAAATAGATAAACACAGTAATTTTCCACAGATAGACGAAGCATATCTCCATCGATGATGCATCTGACATTCAGAGGCACGTCATGACCAGGGATGTAGTGGAGGCTAAACGCACGTAAACGCCGTTTACGCACCTCCCAAATTTGGAAATAGCGTTTACCCACCTCCAAAGTGCGTTTATCCACCTCTCAATTGCGTTTATCCACCTCAAAATATCCTGGATGTATTTCCTAAGACATTTTAAATTAAGCTTGTGTCGTTTTAGTTTCATATTGTTCATTATTAGTTTCATAGGTTGAAAAACCTAAGACGAACTCTTTCATATTGCTGCATTACTGTCAGTGTTTACTATTACTGACGGTAAGGTTGCACTGTTGACCCTCGCGCAGCCTCTCGAGCAGAAATCTACACAAATGAGCGCAGAACACACTCAGTTAACAATATAGGCTACTGCCTATAAAAATCTAAATAGAGTTTTTATAATTCTGACATATGTAAAACAACCTAAATTATTTTTTCCTGAACACCACACCATCACGATAGAAAATGTGACATTGATTTCCTACAACAGTTCAATAAACAGTAATTAAATCACTTACATTTTAGATGCAATATTAGCTGTTTTTGTTCTATTTCAGCAGCGAAAATAGTTCCAAACAATAATCACAGCAAAACCACGGCGCATCTCACAGGAACACTCGACGTGTTTTCATTACTGAATGATTCAGCATTTTGAACGAATCGACTGAGTCAAAGATTCAATGAGCCATTCATAAACATCATTCTTGATCAGTCGTTTGAACGAATCGTTTGAATGAATGAATCAATGACTCACTCGTTAAGACGGTCGCCTACCACCACCTACTGGCGGTTTAGTGTTAAATGTTTAAAAGTAGTATCATTCTTTCCAAGTTTCTTATGTAAATTTAAATAAATTTCATAACATTATTTTATGCAATTGTTATTTTTCAGTGTAAATGATTTAATTTGATCAGCCCCTAGAGTAACAGCCCATGCCATAGTGTCTTATTATTCGAAATAATTGAATTTATTGATCAAATATAAGAATTTAAAATGAAAGATGAAGCATACATTTACTAAAATTGGGTGAGGGGATGCCCTTTAAAAGTGCAGATAATAAAATAATGTGATTTAAATATCAAAGCTAATTGAACACAAATATTGTTTCAGAATAAATGAACACACAAAATAAAAATAAAAAAAATCCGGACAAGCAACTTTTTTACTTAGACAAATTAATGGCAGATTTACTTGTCCAAAGGACAGGCGTATTAAAAGGGTTAATGTCGAGGCCTCCCTATAGCAATGTTATCAGGATACACATACACCAGACAGTGGCCCACCTTACCTGGTGACCACGTCGTGGTCCACCAGAATTTATAGTTTACCCACCTCTTTTTTTACCACTACACCTCTGGTCATGACCTTCCAGGTCACAGATTTGGGTTGCTGGCGCCAGTATGTCCAGAACAACAATCTCCAATAATGGCAGTGGTTCCTTAATCTGCAACCAAGAAAACTAACACTAAACTTTAGTCTAACTGGGGTAAGACTTAAACAAAGAAATTGTGCCTTAAACTATTGGCTTCAATGACCCCTTAATGTTTTAACACTCAAACATAAACCAAATCCATATTTCCCTATTATTTTCACTGTTGCTGCATTCACATAGGGCACTAGCAAATAGGAGCTCCTATCAAGGCTGAAGAGAGTCTGAGCGGCTTATTATCAGTTATGTGTACCAAAACATAATGGTAAAACATTCACTCGTTTGGGAGAAAAACAGATAACATTTGCTCCTCAGAAAGCAAATATAATAGAAAGAATACATTTTAATACAACTATTAAAGTTCAATATAGCAATGCTCAATATAGCTTGACCATCTATACAGAGAAGTATCATATTTGTTGGACATGTGTGTTCAGGATGCCTTTAGTATCCATAAACCTTTCTCCTGAAACCAGAGAAAGAGACAAATGGCCTTGTGCACCTAAAAGAAGCTGGTGAATTTACATCAGCATGCATTTAAGAATATGATTTCACAAGTAAAAGCACAATAAACGATTAAGTAATAATGAATATACTTAATTATTGATTTCATAAAAGAAATACATAAGCATTCAAAAGGATATATGATGCATATATGCTGAAGAGGCAAGGGATTTTGACCACCCCCTTCAATGTAAACATCTCATTTAGATGAGATGAGAGACATCTTATTTAGATGAGATAAGACAAATAAATCTGCATGATGGATTTCAGTGTCTGCAATTCCTGGAGTCTGCCTTGGCTTCAAAGAAAACTGTGATGACAGTGCTTTCAGTGAGTAGAAGTTGACATGTTTCTTTATATTAGCTCTGTCAGAGTAGGTTTCCTATTACCCATGAGGGGGTAATTACAACATTTGCTGCCAAAGGCAGTTGAGACTTCCATTGCTGGCACCATGGAAAGTGTCAATTTATTACTAATGCATGAAGGCACTGGATTTGGGTCCTCTGACTCAATTACTTTAGTCTAATCAATTTTTGTACCTTTTTTTCTTTCCCTTTCCTCTTTCCGGGACCTCATGCAACTCTCTCCTCTCCAACTTCTCTTAACTTTGATCTCCGACATCCTTTGACCTCACAAACCTGCTCAGATGGTCTTCCCTAAGATAAATCATGGCTTTCTTTCTGCTGATCAACAACTCATTAAACGTCGACTTATTAAGGTAGTGCTTGTCCTCATTCTGTTCTCTCTCACACTGCTTCATCAGAATGGGCTTTTCATCTTTGGCCCATAATTTGCTTTCCATTCTTATGCTTTTACCTCAGTCCTCAGCTAGACTAGTGGCAAACTATTAAAATTAATTACATTGGTGTTTGCTAGTAAAAAAAAAGTCTCATTTAAGATATTGTGACAAGATCATTCATTATTTAAGAGAATTATTTATGTTCTACTTTAGTTTAAATCATATTAATAATAATTTTTATGTTACCAGAAACACTAATTATTATTTTTTTTAAAGCTGTAGTCCGTAACTTTTTTATGGTTAAAAATTATCCTAAATAAATTTTTGAAAAAAGTACTGCCAGCGTTCAAAAACATCTGCCTGCCTTAGCTCGATTAAAATGGTAAGCTTGTAATAATGTTTTTAATTCCAGCAGTACCAGTGGTAAATTTGAGCATATCTTTGCATCATTACGTCAAATCTGTACTCATAAAGAAGGTGTCTTGACTAGTTAGATGTTGGCAGGGGAGATAGCCTTTTCTCACAGCACTTGATATAATTAAACTTAGCAATTTGATGGCGGATCCAGAAAGGTTCAAACGACAATCACCAGTGACAACTGGAGTCACCTGTTGTAAAATACAAAAGACTTCGGAGTGGCTACAGAAAAAAAAAAAGAGATTGCAACCGGGCCCATACGAAAACAATAATAAATATCGGAAGGGCATTAAATGTAGTCACACGCTGATGTTGTAAACATTAACAATTTGAGATAACTGAAATTGCAGATTTCGAACAGAGATGGTGACAAAGAGGAAAAACTACAGACAGCAGCTTTAAATTGACAGGATATACTTTATTTATTACATATTCATGAATGAAGGCTCTGAGTTCTATGATCCAAGCCATCTTTGTGGTGAGTGACCTCATACAAATTACAATGTATAAGTTGTCTTTCAAAAAAATAAAATAAATAAAATATAGAACAAGGAAACCACAAATGTTATTTTTCTAATTAATATGGCCAGATGATTCTTTCTGTTGCCCATTACAAACAGCTGAAGTACTTAACATGAATGAAAAGTAGCTAAGTGTTGATCAACATACTCAGTCATACTCAGTCTAGGCAAAGTTAAAAATAATCTAGAGATAATTAGAAGCAATCATGCTGCAAAATTGTGAATTCTCACAGTAGAACTGAACTGTATCATCAGATTGGATTAATAAAGAGAGCAAATATTACATCTGCTGCCATGCTAAACCTGTTTGCTTTAATACTGTGTGCTTTAATACTGTGTGATAGGGCTGGGTGGTATGACAGTATATATCATGACCACGTTATAAAGTATGACGACAAATCAATGCCAATAATAACCGAGTGCACAACTGTTGCTGGCGCGCACGGTAAATGACTTCCGTGAGAGAATAACAGATCTACACGCGAGGAAATGGGAACTCGCAAGCTCATTCAAAAACTGTGCGCTCGCATGACATCTCCCCCTGCAAGCAATAGAGGGAAAGCGCGTGACGTCACCGTCGACCAGAGTGCCTGCAGTTACTCACAGTGAGTGTCAAAAAGACTGAGCGGCTGTATTTGTTTTTGTACAGTTTTATTTTTGGCAGTCAAGGGGCGGAACTTACTAGTTAGTTCCAATGATCTTCACTTTATAATACGAATCCAAATAATTAGTAATTCCCATTGCGCAGATGAAAGTGTTACTAGATACTTCTGTGGGAATTACTAATTATTTGGATTCGTATTATAAAGTGAAGATCATTGGAACTAACTCGTAATGACTCAAGTCTTACTACATGATCTTGTCATATTTGTGCAACCAAACACTAAAGTCATTTCAAGCGTTTGAGATTTTTGGAGAACTTTAGTATACTTTTAGGAAATTTCTTTAGTAACACGAGTCATTACTAGTTAGTTCCCATGGTCTTCACTTTATAATACGGATCCAAATAATTAGTAATTCCACAAGTATGTAGTAATACTTTCATCTGCGTACTATTACTTACTCGTTTGTTAATCAGAGTTTTTTCAGGTAATGGTAGTTACTAGATAGTTAATAAACTTGTTCAGTAGTTCTCTGCAAAGCATTAAAAAAAAAGTTATTGATTAGTTAATAGTGAACTAACACTTTCATCTGTGCACTATTACTTACTAGTTCGTTAATCAGAGTTTCTTGTTAGTTAATAATAGTTAATAGATTGTTAATATTGTGTTGTTCATTGGTTCTTGTGTAGTTATTCATTAACGAAGGAACCGTATTCTAAAGTGTTACCCAGAATTTGATATCTACAGAGGAACAAAATGAAACCCAGCAAATTATTATACCCAGTTTAAACCCAGCAAATTGGATAATAAAATATTATATAGAGATTTTAATCATCTAACTTTTTGTAAGCTAATAACCATGGATATGCGTCATTACAGTCTGTAAATATCTCTTAACAACACAATGGAATCACTAGTAAGACTTCCTGTTAATAAAGTATCTGGGAAGAATCTATTCTATGTTAACAATGCATTAAATCACATAACACATTAATAAACCACAATAAATAAAACAAATTAAGTGATGTCTCATGTCTCAAGTCAAGTGAATTACGGGTCATTACAATCACCACTGACTTCTCGAAGTAACCAATGACAATGCGGAAGAAACCAATGGGGAAGTAACCAATGACATTTGAGGTTATTAAAACAGTAAGTCCCGCCCCTCAACTGCCAAAAATAAAACTTTTTAAGTGAGCAAAAGCAGCAGGCGAGAGCAGATCAAGCGCGAGAGCTTGGAGAATAATCATGCGCGCACACGATGGCTCGTGTTGTGTGCAGAGGAGATGTCACACGGTTTTTGAATGAGCTCGCGAGTTCCCGTTTCCTCATGTGTAGATCTGGGGCCCGTTTCAGTAAGGAGGTTCAACCAACTCTGAGTTAAAGCTTGAACTCTGAGTTGACTTACCCTGAGATGGGAAACTCTGAAGCTGCGTTCCATTCGACAGGGTCCCTACGCAGTGTTCACTGCTCCCTACTCCCTGAACACGGTACATCAGTTGAAGTGGACTTCGCTGACAATACCGCTCATTTGGAATGCCCTGCAAACGTCATCAGTTCAGTTAAGTTAACGTACGGGGTTCCGCAGTACGGGGTAACGTACGGGGTTCCGTAATAAAACAAATAGATATAGGCTTACATTAATATCTCAATTAAATTTAATATCAAATTTAATATATATATATATATATATATATATATATACAATAATAAATAAAAATATGATAAGGTAAATTCTGAGGTAAATGGTTGTGGTAATCGTTTATAAAGTCCCAAGGACATACAAAAAAATAGCATATGTAAATGTAATATTCACCCCAATAACCGTTAAAAAAATACTTAGTTAGTATAATAATGACAAAATGTATGCATACTTATACACAAACATAAACTCCTCCATCGTTATTTACGACCGCTCTGACTGGTGATGACGTGACGCGCAATGACAGTTGGGTGATTCCGCTCTCCACTTCCTGTGAAGTGATGTATCGATGTTCACTTATTCCCTACACCGTTTGCAGTGCCCTTCAAACTGAACATGTTCGTTCCCTTCGGATTGGAATCTCACTTAAGATGGCGAAATACCCTGTGAAGTCCACTTCGCAGTTCACTAACGGTCGAATGGAACGCACCTTGAGTTTTCGGTTACAGAACAGCTGAAATGAGTTAGTTCAATCAACTCTGAGTTGACTGACTCTGAGTTAAGCGCGTGCACCACAACTATAAAAAGCCATTATCAATGGAGCGCAGATATTATGAGTCACCATGGCAACAGCGCCAGACAAAAAGAGGTGTTGGGTATAATTAATTACCAAGTGATCTAAATATTGCAATTTAATTAAGAGGATTACTCTTAATTCTTCTGTAATTTAAAATACAATATGATGCAATTACATTAAATAGGCAACTGCATAAACTATAGACCAATTCAGTATAAAACAAAAGGGGATTTAACATACAATTTTAAAAGGTATATTTTTTATGTGACCTTCTCCCTCTACACACTTTGATCAATTCAAGAATAATTCATGCAATTGTAGGCTTTATTGTTAATTTGAAAGCATTAAAAGTTTCTTGTCTCTCCTCCTTGTATTAATCAAGTAGGCCTAGTTGAGGTTGATATAGGATTTAGCAATTAGTAATATGCAGACCAATATTTTCTAGAGATAGTAATTATTACTTTAATCTAACTACACCATTGAAGATGTAATTTGTAGTTAATAATTCATAACTATTTTAGAGTAACTTACTGTTATAATATCAGAGGTGAAACTGGAAGAATGTTATTTAACCTAAAGTAGGCTACTATTACTTTGATAAATTTTTACTTGAGTAAATGTAAAAATATCAGTCTAAAAATCTACTCAAGTAAAAAGTAGTTAATTTACAACATGAGTAAAAGTTGCTGAGTAACTTGTTTAACAGTGGGGGTGGGGTGGGGGACTCCCCCATGTGGGGAATGAGAGTTTCACAGTATAAGAACGGTCTCAGAAAATATCACGGTTTATGGTATTAAACAATTATTAAATATATAAACTGCATTATTAAATTATGGTTATTATTATCATCAGTTAAAATGACAGTTAAATAAATTAAACATTCATTCAATAAAACATATGTAATCAACTAACTTCAATAATTGATTATGAATAAGATTAACATCTTATTTTAATCATTAATAACTTATTATATTACGTTTGAAAAATAATTGAGTTCTATTAAATGTTTTTTATTCCAATTTTTTAAAGATTTAATAGAAATATATTATCAAAAATGGTGGTAATCAAATAAAGTTTAGCAAACGTTTTAATCCTTTTATTTTTTGGCAAAGTGCTGCAAAACAGATTTAGTCAATTAAACCATGGACAAACAATATATATCCCTTAAAGAATGTGTAAATACATTTTATTGTTGGTGTTTAAACAACACTTCCTCTTTAAAAAAGGGGAGGAGACCGCAAGAAACTCAGAGTTTACTGAAGAAAACCTGCTCCCGACCAGGTTAGGTTCACAGAGTAAGTTACCATGGTAACTGACTCTGAGTATAAGTTACCTCTCTTTCAGAAACGGGCTTGACTTACTCTGCTTTCTCGGGTTTGATATACCCCCCTTTCTGAAACGGAAAACTCAGAGTTTCCCTCATTTCAGGGTTAACATACTCAGAGTTTTCACTTAACCTCCTTTCTGAAACAGGCCCCTGTTATCCTCTCATGGAAGTCTTTTACCACATGTGCCAGCATCAGTTGTCTGCTCGGTTATTATTGGCATTGATTTGTCACCATAATAGAGTGTCTGTCATTAGAGATTTCACTATACCGTTCATTTTGCAGTATGTAAATAAATCCGCATAGCACAGTGCTACTTAAAGTTATATATGCATAAGAGCGATTCTACTTAAATTTATATATTCATGCATAAGAGTGATAAAGAAACATGCATGAATGAGAAAATATAGAGTGGGACTTGCTTGATGTTGAGTGCAATAAGATTTGACTGACGAACACAGTATTTCTTAGTACATGTTAAACTTACTGTAGCTGAAAAACATAAAGTTTATTTAACTTGTATCGCTGGTCTATTTTATTTGTCCTTCTGTTTGTAATTTCCTTCTTTGTTCTTATTTTTAATAAGAAAAATGAAATAAAAATATCTATATCAAGATATGTATCGTTATCGTAAAATAAAATTTCTCATACCGTGAAAAAGATTTTGGTCATATCGCCCACACCTACTATGAAATTAGAGAGGTTCTTCAAGATTCTCATTGTTAGCTTATCGATGACCTTTCTGTTTCTCCCTTTCACTGTATAAAAACAATGTTAATGTATGTTTTATTCATTGACTTTGAAGTATGTATATTATTACTTACACAGGGTGACCAGGGTCAAGCAGGGCCCCCAGGACCTCCTGGGCCTCCAGGCCCCCCAGGTCCCAGAGGACCCCCTGGGGACACAGGCAAAGATGGTCCTCGGGGAGTTCCAGGGCTCCCGGTAAGTATCGCTAAATTCAAACCTATCAAAATGTTAGCAGTTGGAGGCTTAGCATGATAATGCATTTACCATGTACCAATAGATATCCATTTTACGTAACTTTTTTCGTAAAAAGTCGAAAGTCGAGTAAGCCTAGGTGCCAATCCCAGCCTTTTACTGTAAGTCTAAACTCAGATCTCTGCACAGTCATTGCTGCCAGGGCATCTCCACTTGCCTCCACTCCCCAGTCAAAAAGACAAGATTACCAAACTGATTCCCCTTTCAGAAAGTTTGACAATTTCTGCTAATAGTCTCTCCTTGGGTTTTGCAAAATATAGAAAAAGGCTACACAATTCAGATAAAGTCTCGTACTCCTCTTTTAATGGCTTTCTCAAGCCTACAGTGAAACACGATCAGATTATGTTGTTAAAACAGGAGTTACACGCTTTTTTGGACAAAGGGATCATAAAACATATTCCCCTCCCAATGAGAGTCTCAGGTTTTTACAGCATTTGTTTTCTGGTTCTTAAGAAGGATGGAGGGTTGTGTCAAGTTGCTTTACAAGTTGTTAACGTTTATGTTGATTGTACCTTAAATTCAATCTGACGATTGGCTTGAAGGAAATCTACTTTGAAATAGAGATATGCCTGTGCACATTAAGTTTCAGGAGCGAAATTTAGCAATATCGGATTCTCTTCAGCCTGGCCATGTCTCCTCGCAACTTCACCAAGTGCATGGATTCAGCTCTGGCTCCATTGTGACTCCTGGGCATATGTGTACTAAATTACATAAACAACTGGCTAATATTGGCTCGAAAGACTTGGTGGTTCGGCATTGTGACATTTTCTTCACTTATCTAAGGTACTTGGATTTAAGATTAAACCACAATAAAAATCTGTTTTCTCCAAATTAGACGACTGCTTTTTTCAGTGTAGTTTGGGAATCGACTTCAATGTGGGCACAGATGTCTCCTATTTGAGTAGAGTTTATTCTCGTTATAGTGGGCAGCTTAAAACTGCCTCAGGAGATTTCTGTCCACCAATACCAGACTCTGTTGGGTCTGATGGCCGCTGCCACCAACGTAATAGTTGGACATGCTGCACATGAGGACCTTCCAGTGGTAGCTCACGAACAAGTGGTTCTACCCTCTATTACATGCACATTACATGGAAGGGGAGATCTCTTCAATCACCACCAATGTGCAGCATCAAACTGGATGATGCGACGGCAGCCATAGTGCACCAGAATGCCCACCACACAGCAGTTTATTGGTATAGAGGAGACAAAGTCTTCATGCTTCATGCCAATCAGTATAAATGGGGATTTAGAGGCCATCATGGTGGACAGAGGCCAATGGGCAAAATTGGCCAGGATACATTTACATTTATTCATCTTGCAGACGCTTTTATCAAAAACAACTTACAAATAAGGAAAACAGCAAGCAATTCATTGCGAGAGGCAAATAAACTGTGCTAATAAAAGTGCTAAAAGTAAACTTTGTACATTGCTTAGAGGGATTAAAGGAAAGTGAAAGCATAGATTTTTTTTATGATGAAGTTTTCAGCTGTCTTTTAAAGGGGGTTGACTGCGATTTCACATTTTTCATTTTAAATAGTGTGTAATGTTGCTGTTGGTGCATGAACAGTATCTGCAAAGTTGCAGCGCTGAAAGTTCAGTGTAAGCAGAGATATCACCTTTTAAAAATCAGGAAGTATATTGCCTACAAAAACGACTCGATTGGGACTACGGCTGGGTTATGGTACGTCACTAACCCACACATATGCATCAACCCCTCTCTCAGAATATGCAGAAAATGGCATGAGGCACGTCGACTCGTCGAGTGTGTTGTTCACGCAGCTGTCAGGTCTTCTGTGTTTCGGGCTTCCAATGGATGCTATACTTCCTCAACAATGGATACAATTTATGTTTGATTATGTTCCTGAAAATGACGATCGTAATCTAGCTCTCTGTGCTGCGCATTTTACGGAAGACAGCTTTCAGAATCTCCACGAGTTCAACACCGGATTCAACAAGAAACATGAAGCAGTTCCGACTTTAAAACAAGAGGCAGCAGTGTTGGGCCACAACCTGTAAGTAGGCTAAGACTTAATCATTTTAAATGTATTTGCATGTATAATTCCAGACGTAGCCTTGTGTTTTATTTTTTTCAAATGCCAGCGCTGGCTTTATAGCCACTACTAGTTAGCCTATGCTATTTTGTGTCTACGACAAACGCATACAAACATTATGGACCTGAATTTTCTATAAGTACTAATGTTTTAAAACATATTTTTCATGTATATGCTGTATTATAGTTGAGTCCAGAGCAACGAGCTGTAGTTCGACAGGTTCCGCTCGTTAGGTCTAAGACTACGGCTAGCATAAGCCACTGGTCTCACCTTACCGTCTTGTTCCTGCGAGAGGACTGCCCCAAGCCCACCATGGCTTGCGTCCACCTCGAGGACAAACGGTTTGGTAAAATCAGCATATGCCAGGACAGGGGCCGTTGTAAGCCTACTCTTTAGCTCTTCAAAGCTATCTTGACACTCCCTACTCCAGGCACTGGAGAACACCTCCTCTCGCTGCCCTGGCCTATGTTTACTACCAGTAAGCTCTCCTACCAGCCGATGTAGAGGAGCTGCCAACTTGGCGAACCCATCTACGAGACGGTGGTAGTAGCTAGCCAAGCCGAGAAAAGAACGCAACTCTTTAACAGTAGATGGACGAGGCCACTGTGTCACTACCTCAATTTTGCAAGGGTCGGTAGCTACTCCCTCACTCGAAATAACATGGCCTAAGTATTTTACCTCGGGCTGAAAGAAGGCATACTTCTCAAGCTTCACCTTCAAATTCTCCCTCTCCTAAACACCACTTTCAGTCGCTCCAGATGCTGGCTAACAGAAGACGAGAACACAACAATATCATCCAGATACAGCAGAAGGAACTGATATTGTTGGTCTCCAAAGATCCGCTCCATAGGTCGCTGGAAGGTGGAGGGAGCATTGCAGAGCCCGAATGGCATCCGATTCCACTCAAATAGTCCAAACGGGGTGCAAAAAGCAGTCTTTGGCTTGTCTCTCTCACTAACGGGAACCTGATTGTAGCCACTGGCCAGGTCTAAAGTGGAGAACCAACGACTCCTCTATACGAGGCAGAGGAAATGCATATCTCCGGGTCTTGACATTTAATTGGCGGTAGTCTACGCATAACCGCAGACTTCCATCTTTCTTCTTTACCAAGACAATAGGGGACGCGTATGGACTGCAACTTTCCCTAATGACCTGTAACTCTAACAACTGATTTATATGTGCCCAGACGGTCTCATATTCGGAGGGAGGAATACGTCGGTGTCGCTGCCTCACAGGGGTATCATCTACCAACGGAATGTCGTGAGAGATGAGATTTGTACACCCCAAATCACTTTCATTAACAGCGAAAATGGACTGATACTGCTTCAGCAAAGTCCTAACCTGAGTCCCAACGCAACTGCATCTATTTGTGCTTGCTCTGAAGGACAAACAACTGGCACACCTGCAGCAATGGTTTCAGAATGAACCTCTGTAATGCCTGCGGTTAAACTAACCACATGTACACTACTTAGAGTGCCCAAAACTCTGCGTGGAAAAAGCGTAACATCTAAAGTACCCACATTAACTATTGGTACATAGAATGTGGCTTTACCAACACGAACCAATGCAGGCGAAACCAACAGGTTCTCTGGCAATCCGAACTCAGGAGGCTCCAGGAGCACTACTCCATCTGCAAATCGTTCTGAACAGGTCGCTGCTATCAACGTAATAGTACCACCTATCACTCGCTGCGTCCGAGAACCCCCCACCCTAACTTTTCCTGAACAACTAGGAGAAGGGTGAGTATTTACCTGATGGCACTGTTGCAGGGCCTGCCTCACAAAGGAAGGAACTCCAGCCACAGAAGGGAAATTGAAAAGTGCTGTACCATGCTCCCCGAACAACCGTTGGTAGCACCTCCCCAGGACATTCCTCCCTAGCACGCCAGGGGCTTGGACAGACACCAATGCCTCCTGGGGAATCCTTAACGACCAAAATGCCACAATTATGTTCTAAATGCCCATATAATTCAACGTCTAGTTCCAAATAGCCTATATAGGGAATTGACAGCCCATTCGCAGCACGCAGCAACAGCCACTGGCAGGACTTCAAACGGTCTAGCCCCCAAGGTTCAAAGTGTCACCATTGAACCAGTGTCTATTAAACAAGACACAGCCACACCACCTATGTGAACATCCATAGTGAGGACATGAAGACACCAATTTAGGTAAAGAGCGTAAACTATCATCTATCTCTGAGCCGCAATTCTTCCCAACCGACTCGTGGCTCCGACTCGTGGCCTATGGCATCGCCTACATATAATCGGGCCACTACGAGCAGATGAAACACGAGGTAACGGTCCTTGCAATCTTGTTACGCTTTGGGTGAGCTGTTCAAGCTGCTTCTGCTGTGCCTTAAACATCTCTCTCAATTCGCTCAACTCAGAACGTGGCAATACACCACCACTCCCTGTCTGTGCGCCTCCCCCCACCCCATACTGGAAGCCTTGAACTGACGGAACCGAATGGCTTCGACCTCTCGCACCCCCCGGGGTCCCCTCTAGTTCCCATCGCATAGATTCACTTTGCACTTCCAGCAGGGTGGAATTTTGCTGACAACGAACGAGCTGTTTCAGTTCTCGTCGGAGACTACTCTCCCGTACATGTTCAACGAATTTATCTCATAATAAAGAATCAGCATTTGGCAAACCATTAGGCGACTGTTGTTTAACTTTCTCTACCAGACCCATGAGTGCCAGAGAAAACTCTAATAGGGTTTCTCCCTCATGCTGTCTCCTAGAGAAAAATGCCTCCTGCAAAGCCACATAAGACTGGGAACAACCGTACAATTCACGCAGCGCCGAGATAATTTTCTCTGGGTCTTCCCGCTCTACCGCTGGGCGATAACGAATTTCTTCCCTGGCTTCCCCTTACAAATGATCAAATAAAAAGAACGCACGATCAGTAGTAGACATACGACGAACCCTTATGCAAGCCTCCGCCTCGTCAACCCATTCGTCTATACCCATTCCCACTTTACCGTTAAATTTGGGACAGTTACGATCTCGTGGTATAAACACAAACCTCTCCACAGCCAAAACATCAGGATTTGCAGGGTCAGCAGGCAATGTAGACGATGCATTAGACGGACCAGGTCTGGGTTCTGCTGCATCTGTGACAGCCCGATCCTGCTTCAACTTCTCATTCTCAGCTCTCAACTGTAACACTAAATCTCGCAGTTCACATAATTCCTCTTCCATTTTAAGAAATTAGTGAGACTTACCAGCAAAAGAGAAATAAGGACGCTCACGTGCACACCACCGCCCTGCTTCAACAAGAAAAGGACAGAAAACACAACATTCACTCCACTCTATACAAAGACAAAAAAAACCAAATTCACGTTTCAAAACTGCGCCAGATTGTGGTACCTAAAGGATGTATTTCGTTGCTTTGTACTCAACTATAATACAGCACGACTACGCCACCCTGGGAATTTCACCCAGGGAAAATAATGGTCCGTTACGGACACAGGTTCGTTCCCACAAGACAGAGCAGAGACGTGAATTTGTAAAATAATAATACTTTATTATGCTAAAAATCAAAGCTCCACACAGACACAGAATTCAACACATAGATTAATAAGACATCAAATCAAAATAGAAAACAAACAAATCAAAATAAAGATCAACAAAAATCAGACAATCTAAGGCGACAGGTCAGATGGCAGCAGAGGTAACAAACCTACTCAATTCCACTTCACTACAAGCACTTCAACCGTATGTTTAATATACTCATTTCACCACACGCACACGTGCATTTCAGTGACAAACAAATTCAAAGAATCAAATCACTCAGTGAACAAGGGTACCCATTAGTTTGGACCTGAGCAGGCAACACTCTTAGCCAATCCAACAAAACTCACAGATTAATCACAAATAAACAAAAAAAGAGAATACAATCACATCATAAATGATAAATCAATCAAACAAAAAAAGAGAAAATATACTCAAATCAAACAACAAAAAAGAAAATACAGTCAAATTATACTTCAACTCAAAAGGAAAATACAAATCTCAACACCGAGGTAACAAAATACAAATCACATTACTCTTGTCTTGATCCGTAAACCAGACACGCACACACGCACCACTCACTCACTCCTTAAAAGCACACCAGCGTCAAAACGCGTTTCTCGCAAGGGCATTTGTACACATATACACACACACAACCGACAAACACCCAACTTGCACCATCTTATGGGTTCATTCACACACACCACACGAATTCCACAAACACTCGTCCAGCTCAGTTGAAACAGTGCGGGGCGATCAGCAGCAACCAATGAGAGCAGGCTGCGCGAGTCTCGCGCTCCCCAGCGTCGAGTCCACTGGATACGGGCCAGTCACAGGCACAGAAGAAGCGAGGCAAAAGCAGCGCACGGCAGATAGGCGGGACGAAGAAGAACGAAACCCCAAGGGGAATAATTAAATAAGAAACAGAGAAGGGGAAGCCAGGTCATGGTCCCAATCAGCTTGCTGCACTCATGGCGATATTACTCGCTCGTCCACTAGAACAGAGGAGGAACACAACATAAACAATGTCTTTTCGCAAATATTCTCCCATCAAGTCAATACTAGTTTACCCACCTGATTTTCCGCAAATCAGTCTCCCCACTGTCAAGCCGCGACGCATACTAAAAGCACTAGTGCTGTAGCGGCGCGTCGATGACGTCGATTTTTCTGTGTCAAAATTGCGTCGACGTCATATTTTTGCGTCAACGCTTCTTTATTTATTTATTTTTTGCATGTTCCCGGCGGTACAGCTTGCCACACATACGTGGGAGACCGAAACATTGCAGAATAGAGGACGAAGACAACTAGAAGTGAATGTGCTATCCATTAAATGAATCACACACAACAAACCCTTAAGAAAAAAACATTGCAATTTAGACGCGCAAAGTGGGTGCCGGTGTGGTGAGACGTACAAGCTCGGGCAGATTCGGCTTGAAGTCGTTCATCCCGGACGCGGCGCCGCACGCGCTGTTACAAAAAAAGGCGTACACACAGCCAGCCACAGTCTTCCTGGTCTTGCGCACCCGACCCAACGCGTCAGTTTTGCCGTGCGTACATTCGCGATCGTGCGGGAGTATAAACAAGGCTTTACTCCGTGTCAGCACGCACTCTGATCAGTAGATGCACAAACCTCTCCCGATTCATCTCCAGCAGTAGCGGCCTCCGATCGCACCACCTCCGTTTCCCTCCTCAGCTGATATAATATTTAAACATTCTCTATGATAAAAAATGTTTGTTAAATAATATTTTAATAACACGGTTTTGGCGGTTGTAGAGTTATAATGATGGTATTCAAATACATAACATTAGACTAATGTTAGCCAGCTTATAGTATCTTGATTCAGTATGCTAGTATTTATTTGAAATACATTGTTTTTTGAATAATTGAGCAGCAGAAAAATATTCTTTATATTAGTCGTCCAATTAGTCATTAGATTAGTCGACTAATCGATAAAATAATCGCCCAACTAATCGTTTAGTTAATAATCGTTTACCCCAGCCCTAAAAAGCACAAAGCGCGTACATACAGCCAACAGCTCACCACGAATAACAATATGTCTCTATCTGATAACGTACCCAAATGGATGCGCAACTCAGCCCCAGAATCCCCATACGAGAACAGCTCAGGAAAGTAGCAACAAAGCTTACAACAACCTACACGCTTCCAATACACAGAACCATTTATACGCGCTCCCGCACCTATAGTGCACCTGAATCGAATTAGGCAATTACCAGTTCAATCGGCACTCGGGCTGTTACTCAACGTAACTAGGCAACTATGCCTGCTACATGCTTTATGACGTTATTTTCGATTTGATCAAGAATGTAAACATGAGTATGAGTAGGCCTATGGCATTAGTAGCAGTTGCTAGTCCCACGTGACCTGCTGACTAGGTTGATGTCAACTTTTTCATTGTTGTCATGACAGCGCACCTTCTCGTTCCGTGAACCTCTGGAGTTGTGAGTTTAGACTTTTTTTTAGACTTTTTTTGTGTTGAGCAACTATAATTCCGGTAAATCCTATAATTTTATATTTTTATTTATTTAAAGTGAATTAATTGTAATGAAAAATAAATAAATAAAATTAAATAGCTAAAGTAAATCGTAAGTGGAAGTGCATCTGTCAATTCATTGAATATTCAAAGTATGTTCAAAAATAATGTTCAAAATGTCAAAAAAAATAATGTCAAAAATAATGTTATTTTGAATGTTCAAAATAATGTTCAAAATGTTCATAAATCTTTATTTAGAAAAAAATACACTGGCCTATTCATTAGCATATATCAGCAATTATGTTTAGGGTATAGGGCATTATTAATGTATGTGCTAAGGTATGTGCTTTTTTTTTTTTTTTTTTTTTTTTTGAACAATTATTCATGTACAAACAGTTAGGCAATAGTAACAATTCTAGATATGGGTAAACTACCAGTCTGCCCGTGGGGTGGGGACACCGCATTGTCCCTCAGAAACATACCCCTTGTCCCCCCTTGGGCTTATTAGCAGGTGGTCACCCTATGCTACACTCTTAGAAGTAAAGGTTCTATATAGAACCTTAAAATGTTCTAAAGCGCTACGTATTTGGAACCCCTAAAATGCAATGCATGAATGATTACAAAATTCAAGATATGGGGGTTAAAAAATGTAATTAATCAATATCACACGAAGAGTGACATTTCAGTTTTTATCCTTCAAAAATCAGCATGATTAAAATGTGATATTAAGTTACTACAACAGTTTAATAAACAATAATTTAATTACAACTGCAAAATGTTGCAGAATAATGTAATATATGAATGAATAATAGCCTACAGAGAACCTTTGTGCCAAAAGGGTTCTTTCTTGTCATTATCAACATTTTTTTGCATATAAGGTCCTTTGCAGTTGAGTAAAGAACCCTATACTACATATATAGAACCCTTTTTTTCTAAGAGTGTATTGTTGCCAGTCAGATGCTTTTGTGTAAAATAAACGTGTAAAAAGTAAAAAAAAAATGTAGCAAATTATCATTCAGAAACGTTTAACAAGAGCTGTATTATGTGGTGAGGTTCTGCTTGACTTCATCGCGGCTTTCTCGGTCTGATTATGCCTGAAACTGATACTGCAGTTCGACACATATTTACATCTGGACCGGAACTCATGCACATTTCGCCCGTAAAGGTAATGGGCGTCAAATCTTCCGGACAACGTCAGCGACAGTTTAGCCAATCACAACACACCGGCCCAAACAAACCAATCTGAGCCCACTACGTGTTTCTGAGGGAGTGTTTTCATAGAATCAGGAAGTGAACAGCTTGTTCAGGGGACAGAGGAGAGTGCAGCAGACAATAAAGGTGAAGTTTATGAAAAATAAGACTTAAAAAAAAGAAAAACCATGAATACATGTTATATTGCACCCCATAAATACAATCATGCAAACAAAAAAAGCAGTCAACCCCCCCTTTAAATATTGTTAGGCATTCTGCATTCCAGATGAAGGCGGCAAGGTCATTCCACCAGCAAGGAACAGTGAATGAAAATGTTCTGGAGAGTGATTTTGTGCCTCTCTGTGATGGTAGGGGTGTAGACTCATAAGAGTGCGTGGAAGTAGGAGGGTGCTGAGCATCTAAGCTTGATTCGAGCAGCAAGTGGTAGCCATTGCAGAGAGATGTTTGGGAAACATTTCAAGCATCTCAGGGGATATGTACATAACCCATTTCCCTGAGATGGGAACGAGACACTGCATCGCATTGGCATACTTCAATTATGCCTGTGCAGCTTCTTCGGACAAATTAATCTGATGACTGTGTTTAGGCCATTTTATAGACAGTCACATACTACATCATGTCACCTGATTTTGTCCACAGCCAATAGTATTGGCACATGTGAACAGGTTATTCAGACAATGGCACACACTGAATATGTTTCAATGCAATCTAATGATGTAACATCTCGTTCCCATCTCTGGGGAGAAGTTTGTCTTATTCAGTTGTAAGGCCTACAAAATCGATCCAAATACAGCGTTTGATTTGAGGTGAAGGTTTCATGCATGTTTCATCTTTCCCATGGCAAAGTGTTTTTAATTAAATGCATAACATTTAATCTTATGTATTCATTAATATAATGAATATAATTAAAGTATACTTACACTATATCGTAAATTGGAAGTGTAATGCAAAAAAAAAAAAAAGATTTTTACACCTGTTTTGAATCTTACTCGAATACAAATAAAATACTTTCCCCTCCTCAACAAATACAAATAGAGAGATATATTTTTTCTGTTACTAAAAAAAATACAAAATAATCATTTCAATGTTTCCTATTAACAGTTAGGACTAAATATTGTATATGTTGTGTCCCTCACAGGGAGACCCTGGAAATCCAGGGGACATCGGTCAAATGGTAAGTGCCTAATTGTATTTACAGCTGCTAACATCATAGCCTCTTCAATACACTAAAACACAATGCTAGATTTACTGTTTCTAATATCTAATTGTGATACGGTTCGTGTTCGGTGTAACGTGTGGGTGATGGAAGGAGACACAGAGTCGGCGATATCTGGGGCTCGTGCACTTTTATTTTTACTCTCCCCACAGCGCACTCGGCGCTCACAAACAATTAACTCAGGAAAACACAAAAGGAAATTAAATCCGCACTAGAGCTCTTCCCGCTGGCTACAGCTTCGCTTGATTCTGCTTCCACACTCTTCCCGCTGGCTACAGCTTCGCGTTCAGCTCACTCTCAATGGGTAGCGTCTTGACTTGTCGGTCCGTGCACGAGCTCCCCGTCTCTCTCACTCCACTGTCAGCCCAGGCTGCTTATATGCGGTCTCCTCACGCCAATTACTGTAATCACAGACAGGTGTTCGTCATTTGAACTTGACCCGCTTACTCACGGCCTGGCTCCGCCCCCGCTCTCCCACTGCAGATCTCGCCAAACCACGCACCCCCCGCCACATACCCCCACCGCCCGACTCAGGCCGGGAGCCGTCCGGCCTGCAGCCTCCCCCCCCCCCCTCCTGCGGGAGAGGAAGTCAGCCACAACCATCTGTGCACCCGGCCTGTGGACCACCTGGAATTTGAAAGGTTGTAAAGCTAGATACCAACGGGTGATCCGCGCGTTGGTATCCTTCATTCGGTGGAGCCACTGCAGGGGCGCGTGGTCCGAACAGAGGGTGAACTCTCGGCCCAGGAGATAATAGCGGAGAGTGAGAACAGCCCACTTGATGGCGAGAGCCTCCTTCTCAATGGTGCTGTACATTGTCTCTCTCTTCGAGAGCTTGCGACTAATGTACAGCACCGGCCGCTCCTCACCCTCTATCTCCTGGGTCAAGACGGCGCCCAGCCCCCTGTCCGACGCGTCGGTCTGCAGGGAAAAAGGGAGAGAAAAGTTAGGAGCCTGTAACAGCGGGCCACCACACAGGGCTGCCTTTATCTGGGTAAAAGCCTGCTGACACTGCTCCGTCCACTGAACGGTATCTGGCGCCTCCTTTTTAGTTAAATCAGTCAGCGGGCTAGCAAGGTCCGAATAATTGTGTACAAACCTTCTGTAATATCCTGCTAGCCCCAGGAACTGTCTAACCTCCTTTTTGGTCTTAGGTCTTGGACAGGTCGCAATTGCTGCCGTCTTGTCAATTTGGGGACGCACCTGTCCATGACCCAAGTGAAAGCCCAGATACCTAACTTCCACGCGCCCAATTGCACACTTCTTTGGGTTAGCCGTGAGCCCAGCCCCTCGCAGCGCTCTGAGGACAGCTCGCAGGTGCTGCATATGCCGCTGCCAGTCGTTACTATAGATGATAATATCATCCAAGTATGCCGCGGCATATGCAGCATGCGGCCGGAGGATTCTGTCCATCAGACGCTGAAAGGTAGCCGGTGCCCCGAACAAACCGAAAGGAAGGGTAACAAATTGGTGTAATCCGAACGGCGTCGTGAAAGCAGTTTTTTCTTTAGACATTGGAGATAAGGGGATCTGCCAATAGCCCTTCGTTAAATCCAGTGTCGAATAAAAGCGAACAGTGCCGAGCCGATCAAGCAATTCATCCACCCGCGGCATTGGATATGCATCGAATTTCGATACAGCATTCACCTTGCGATAATCCACACAGAACCGCACTGAGCCGTCAGTTTTAGGCACTAAAACTATCAGGCTCGCCCAGTCGCTGTTGGATTCTTCTATTACTCCCATATCCAACATAGCCTCTAATTCATCCTGTACCACTTTCTTTTTATGTTCAGGCAATCTATACGGCCGGCTGCGCACTACCACACCCGGGTCGGTCTCAACATGGTGCTGTATGAGGTTTGTTCGCCCAGGAAGGGGCGAGAACACATCAGCAAACTCTGTTTGCAAATTTTGAATGTCAGCGATCTGGGACGGTGATAGGTGATCTCCGCACATGGCCAGAGTAGCGGATCGAGACTTTATATTCGCCTCTGGCCCGAGATCCTCCTCCCCACTCACTACCGTCACCAGCATCGCTGACTCCGCCTCCCTCCATTTCTTTAGGAGGTTGAGGTGATAAATCTGATGCGCCCCGTCCCTGTCTGATCGAAGAACCTCATAGTTGAGATCCCCAATTCGCCGTGTGACCACAAAGGGTCCTTGCCACTTGGCGAGTAATTTAGAGCTGGATGTGGGAAGCAATACAAGCACTTTATCTCCCGGTGAAAATTTGCGTAGTTTAGCCCCCCTGTTGTACAGCCGACTTTGTCTGTCCTGAGCCTGTAACAAATTCTCCATCGAGAGCCGCCCCAAAGTGTGGAGTTTTGTTCTCAGGTCCAGGACATACTGAATTTCGTTTTTGCTATTCGAAGGTCCGTCCTCCCAAGCCTCTCTTAGAACATCCAGCACCCCGCGGGGCTGGCGTCCATAGAGCAGCTCAAAGGGGGAAAACCCCGTGGAAGCTTGGGGGACCTCCCGTACGGCGAACAAGAGGGGTTCCAACCACCTATCCCAATTTTTGGCGTCTTCTTGTACGAATTTACGAATCATGGATTTCAATGTGCGATTAAACCGTTCTACCAAGCCATCTGTTTGTGGGTGATAGACGCTGGTACGAATCGATTTAATGCCCAATAATTCGTATAATTCGCGGATAGTGCGTGACATAAACGCCGTGCCCTGACCGGTGAGGATCTCTTTCGGGATCCCCACCCGGGAGATTAATTGAAACAGTGCACTCGCGACGCTTTTAGCGGAAATGTTGCGGAGCGGCACTGCTTCGGGGTATCGCGTTGCATAATCCACCAGGACTAATGCAAAGCGATGCCCCCGTGCAGATCGTTCTAATGGCCCGATGAGGTCCATGCCAATTCTTTCGAAGGGGACCTCTATTAAAGGAAGGGGGCACAATGGTGCTTTTCGGCTGGCCGGCGGATTTACCAACTGACATTCACGACAAGAGGCGCACCACCTGCGCACATTCCCGTGAATGCCTGGCCAGAAAAATCGGGTCATTAAACGATTTAGTGTAGCTGCTTGCCCCAAATGCCCAGCCATTGGATTAGAGTGAGCCGCCTGGAAAAGCATTTCCCGGCGGCTCTTTGGAACTAACAATTGAGTTGTATCCTGCTTTTAATGTGGGTCCTGGGTCACCCGATACAACTTATCCTTTATTACAGCAAAATAGGGATAGGAGAGCGGCTGGTTTGGATGGACAGGCTGCCCGTCGATCATTCGGACCTGATCAAACGCATTTTGTAGCGTGTCATCTCGAGACTGCTCCAGAGGAAAATCATCGCGCTCTAAAAAAATTAGTTTTTCAGACGCACTCCGTTCCTCCGGAGCAGGACCCGAGGTCCCCGGGACAGCCTCCCCAGCCTGCACCGACGCTCCCCCATCCTGCTTTTTATACTCCTCAGGAGCACCCGTGCACAAAAACGCCAATAAGGATTTAAACCCCGGCCAATTAGTCCCCAAAATCAACGGGTGCTGGAGGTGCTGGTTAACTGCCACCTCAACTCTATGCTTTTGCCCCCGAAATTGAATTGTGACTGGCACCAAGGGATAACCCACTATTTCCCCGTGCACACACCGCACCTTAACCACGCGGCTCTGATCCAATGCCGACGGATGGATCAGGCTTTGGTGAATGGAGGTCTGGTTACAACCTGAATCCACCAAAGCCTGATAATTACCCCCCTTTATACTCACTGGAATCTGGTATAACCCAGCTTGATCGGGGGCGGCCCACGGCGCGTCGGGGACCCTGATCAGCGTCCCGATCTCCATCATTGGACACCGATCAATGAAATGTCCGGGGTCCCCACACCGCCAGCAGGCCGGCCCAGGTTTCCCCGCCACCCCGGTGGCAGGAAGCGGGTCAGGTAATGGGCGTGAGGAGAGCGCGGGCCCGGGGCTCCCTGCTGCGCTGGAGGGGGGAGAGGTTTCCCGAGGCGTCACGCGCGGCATCCAGCCCCGGTCCTGGCCCGGTCCAGTTCTCCATCTTGGAGCAGGTCTCGGAGGGATTCCGCCTCGGGACCTGGGAGCAGGAACAGGACGAGAGAAAGAGAGTGGGAGAGAGAGAGAGGGAGAGAGAGATGCGGGTTCGCCGACCCCCGGGCACGCCACCATCTGGTCCTCGGCCAACTGGATGGCCTTGTCCAGCGACGTCGGGCGGTGGCACTGGACCCATTGGGCAGTCTTCTTTGGGAGTCGAGTCACGAACTGCTCCAGCACCACCTGCTCCACGACTCCCTCGACGTCGCGGCCCTCGGCCACCAGCCATTTGTGGCACGCGTCCCGGAGCTGTTGCGCGAAGGCGAAGGGCCGGCCGGACTCGCCGAGCTCCATGGACCGGAACCGGCGCCGACTCTGTTCCGGGGTCCGGCCGACCCGCTGGAGAATAGCGCGCTTCAGGTCTTCAAAGACCAGGAGGTTCTGGACTGGCAGTTGTTGAGCGGCGATCTGGGCTTCCCCCGATAACAGCGGGATCAAACGCACGGGCCAGTCCACTGTCGGCCACTTCCCGGCCGTAGCCGTCCTCTCAAAGAGGTCCAGGAACGCCTCCGGGTCATCCTGGGGACCCATCTTGTGGAGAGGCATGGCTGCGGCCGTCGATGTAGGGTCTCGAACCTCCCGGTCCAACCAGCTCCGGAACTGCTCGCGGTCCTCCTTCTGGCCCTGGAGGAGCGCCTCGAACTGACGCTGTTGCTGCTCCTCCATCTTGAGCAATGCCTTCTGGTGTTGTTGGTGAAGGCCCGCGAGCGCGTGGATGACCTCCGCAAATGGGGTTGGCATGGACTGTCTGGCGGCGGCTTCCCCTTCCATCCCGGGTTTCGGCACCAGTGTGATACGGTTCGTGTTCGGTGTAACGTGTGGGTGATGGAAGGAGACACAGGGTCGGCGATATCTGGGGCTCGTGCACTTTTATTTTTACTCTCCCCACAGCGCACTCGGCGCTCACAAACAGTTAACTCAGGAAAACACAAAAGGAAATTAAATCCGCACTAGAGCTCTTCCCGCTGGCTACAGCTTCGCTTGATTCTGCTTCCACACTCTTCCCGCTGGCTACAGCTTCGCGTTCAGCTCACTCTCAATGGGTAGCGTCTTGACTTGTCGGTCCGTGCACGAGCTCCCCGTCTCTCTCACTCCACTGTCAGCCCAGGCTGCTTATATGCGGTCTCCTCACGCCAATTACTGTAATCACAGACAGGTGTTCGTCATTTGAACTTGACCCGCTTACTCACCGCCTGGCTCCGCCCCCGCTCTCCCGCTGCAGATCTCGCCAAACCACGCACCCCCCGCCACACTAATGTTGACATTTTCCTTCCCCCTTAATCTTCAAATTGTGGGGGAAAAAATCAGAAAAAGAATTAGACGATCATAAAAAACTGAAATACTTATTTTCTATAACATTTGCACAAAATGTGACTACCCTGCTAAAAAATATAGCATTGCTGGTCACCAGCATAAAGTATGTTTTGCATGCTAGGACCAACATGGAATGCTGGTTGCTGGTTTGCTGGTCACCAGCATAGTGTCAGGGGTTGTGTAGAGGAAGGAAGCACAAGGAATCACAGGAAACAGGAATATTTAATGAAGACACTCAATGACAAGAACGGACACTGAATAAGGGAGAAGCTCTTAGGGCGGAGCTGGTAGTTCAGGTGGCCAGGGAGGTGAAGACCCTTCAGATGGCCAGGGCGGTAAGGACCCTTCGGGTGGCCAGGGCCGGTGGGGATCCTTTGGGTGGCAATAGTGGTGAACAACCTTCCGGCGGCCATGGCGGAGGAAACTTTTCAGGTGGCCATGGTTGAGACGGGTAGCCCCCTCCCAAAATTTTCTTGGGGGGGAATGACTGGCCGAAGACTGGGACAGGCTTTGGGACAGGCTGGGCAGACAGGACGTGAACAGTCTCTGGCTGGGCAGACGGGACGTGAACAGTCTCTGGCTCGGCAAGCGCGATGTGAAGCTCTGGCTCGGGAGGTGTGGAGTTGAAGCCCAGGCTTGGCATAGCTGACGTGAAGCGCAGGCTCATTGTGGCTGACGTAAAGTGCAGGCTCGGCATGGCTAATGTGAAGCAAGGGCTCTGGACTGGAAGGGACCAGCGATGAAGGCTCTGGACTGGATGGGACCAGAGATGAAGGCTCTGGACTGGACAGGACAAGCGGTGAAGGCTCTGGACCCTGGGGGACCCTCGGCAGGACGAGGCTCTAGACCTGGGCGGTCTCGGTGGGACGAGGCTCTGGACACTGGGCGGTCAAGGCGAGATAAGGGTCTGGACCCTGGGTAGTCTCGGTGGGACGATGTTCTGGACCCTGGGTGGTCTTCTTGATGGCTCGTGCGGCCTTTAAGTGTGGATCTGCCTTGCTGGACATCAGCCCTTGACACCCAAAGACTGACCTGATGGCAGGCTTGATGGCTTGAGGATCTAGTTGAGATACGGCATGCCAAGGGATGAAGCTTTCGAGACAGGTGGAGAGCGCCTCTCTCCAGTGCAGACCGGAAAGATCAGGGGTCATATTCATAAAAAATCTTAATGCAATGAGTCGCTCCTAGTGACAAAATTCTAAGACAATTCTTAGAAATGTGGGCGTTTACTCTTAAAATTAAAGAAAAATTCCTAGTAAAGAAAAAAGTATTCTAGAAAGCATCTTAACATTTAAAAGAGGTCTTAAGGTCAAAGTTGTCTGGAGTACAGATGAGGACTTTTAAGAGGCTTAAGAGTTTCTTTAGCAGAGGAGAAAATAGCAGAGAGATGAAGAGAGAGAAGAAATGTGTTGCACACAATGGATGACAGTAAGTTAATAAGACGCTATAGATGAGATCGTGCAGGGATCATGTTTGTGACTGATCTTATTAGAGACACGCTAATATCTCAGACACATCGCAGGAATGCCTTAACGCCAGAAATGTCAAGTCAAGTCACATTTATTTATATAGCGCTTTTCACAATACAGATTGTATCAAAGCAGCTTCACAGTGATAACATGAAAGTAGTACAACACAGATCGATAATATTGTTAAATATTAAATAATCCTAAATAATCCCGACTAAGCAAGCCAAGCAAGCCAAAAGCAAGGCGACAGTGGCAAGGAACCAAAACTCCATCAGATTGGATGGAGAAAAAAATTTTGGGAGAACCCAGGCTCAGTCGGGGCCAGTTCCCCTCTGGCTTACATTCATATTGTTTATTTATAACTATTAAATATAAATATTGTTTATGTATAAAACAGCGCCATAACATATCGCAGGCGGTGAGTCGTCTCTTCACAGGCGTTGGTCTTCTCATCACAGGCGGTGGGGCATCCGAATCCCCCGTGAGATGCTGGATACAAGACTGGACCTGACGAACGCCATTTTTCTCGGGACAAGCGTCTCGAGATAACAGCAGAAAGGCAGATGGGAAATAATTAGCATAGCTGATGTTCATAATAATTTCCATTGCACGGGTGTCGGTGTTAGAAAACCACTATCTCACGAACTCTCCGCAACCCAAACTCTCCGCAACGCAACCCAACCATACGGACCGACCCGTTTGTCTAAAAGGCTGTCGAACCCCACTGATGCGTTAAGCAATTTCAGTGGCAAACGGTTCCGTATGGCATAACAGAGGACTAAAAGGTAAGCATTATGTGAATGCTTGACTAAAGAGATACGTCTTTAATCTAGTTTTAAACTGTGTCAGCGAGTCAGAGCCCCGGACCGTATCGGGAAGGCTATTCCAGAGTTTAGGAGCTAAATGCAAGAACGCCCTCCCTCCTTTACTGGACTTAGATATCCTAGGAATGACCAGAAGCCTTGAATTTAGTGATCTTAAGGAACGCGGTGGATTGTAGGGCGAGAGAAGGTCTGTTAAATACATAGGAGCTAAACCATTTAGGGCTTTATAGGTCAGTAGTAGTACTTTCTAGTTGATACGGAACTTAATAGGTAACCAGTGCAGAGATGATAAAATCGGTGTTATACAGTGGTGGAAAGAGTACTGACAAATTGTACTTAAAGGGTACATATCATGCTTTTAAATCATTAATTTTTACTTATAAATCATACATTTGTGGTCTATATAAAGCATAACTGCAATGCTTGGGTCTGAATTCCTCATTATTATAGCTCAACAGGCCCCTTTTCTACCCCTTTTCTGATGTGCTTCTGTGAGCAACCCGTTTCGAAGCGTCCCCTTTAAATAAAAAGGAGTTGCGTCTTTCCCCGCCCGCTCTCCAGGTCGCTGAGTTCACGGTCGGTTCAACTCCCCGCGTTCGGCCATTATTGTAGTTTGATAAGAGATATACGATTACTATAGTTTCAAAGAACATTTTTATTCACACGTTAACAAAATGTCAACAAAAGACTTGTCCATCAAGCGTTACGTATTCGAGCCAGAGCGAGCGATTTGAAAAAGACGACGACAAACCTGCAGAACAACGTCTTCATATGGATGCAGAGGTATGTAAAGTTAAGTTAACTATGTTGTGTTATTAGTGAAAGTCGACTATTTCTCTTGTTAAAACAAGCACACTGACAAGATAAATGACTGCGGTCTGATCTTACCACTAAAAATCTGTATGATAATAATATGATAACTTGCGTTTAGAAAGCGTCAGAAAACACAGCAGCTAATGATAGAAGGAATTTACCCCTCATTCAGACGAAGTCGATCGGCAAACCCTTCTGTATACTGGCGGAGGTTGTTGGATTGGGGATCCTTGAAGTGCTTCAGGTCACTACATCCAACAACCGAACATTTTGACTACCCCTCCCGTAACTTCTGCATCATTGAGCTTGGACTACAAAATCGGAGCGAGAAATAATAATGGCGGATTGCTCGAAGTGTTGGACCGGTAGTCAATGTCCTTATTTGTCAGTTCCGCTGCAAATACTGTGACGTAATTGTTCAAAAAACGTAATAGACAACAGGAAAATCCGAACAGGTTGAAAAATATGACCAAAACAGAATATAAAGATATAAACGAAGCACCTGAAGAGAATAATTTCATCTTTTCTGTACTTATAAACACTCCAAATATACAACAAAATGCATTTAAGGGCTTAAAAAGTAGATTTTGCATGATATGTCTCCTTTAAGTAAAAGTATTGCTACTTAAGTAAAAAATTTACTTGAGTACAAGTAGAAGTACTGAAATATAATATGACTCAAGTAAGAGTAAATAAGTAGTTTTGCTTAAAAACTACTCAAGTAACTGTGTTACAAAGTACTTTAGTATTTTTCTATTTTTACCCAAAATGGGGAGATGATAGCGAAATTGGAGCGCAAAAAACTCTCATATCATCTGTTTCATTCATACTGAAGGCCCAGTACTGATGCATAGAAGTATTAAATTTACACATTTCAGGAAATGCCTTATATGGACATAATAACTTGCAAATAGTGATGTTTTGACTGATGAAACAAGAAAACAAACACATAATAGCTATAATATATCTGAGTTTATCAAACTGTCAGGTATTTTCAAAAGAATAGTTCACCCAAAAATTAAAATTAGCCCACGATTTACTCTCCCTCAAGTCATCTTGGAAGATATGACTTTCTGCGTTCAGTCGAATACAATCACAGTTAAAATTAAAAATTGGCCTGGCTCTTCCAAACTTTATAATGGCAGTGATGACTGGAGAAAATTTGAAGCCCAAAAAAGTGCATCCATCAAAAGTGCTCCACATATAGACTACTTGCTTCCTCTGTTGTCAAGAGCAATTTTTTATTACTAATTTTGAAAAGTAAGTGTGGGTAAGATCATTTGAATGTTTTGATTTGAATCATTCATAATTGAAAGCAAAGAAGGTTAATTGAGAGGTCCGATAAAAAAGTATGAAAAACAATATAAACAGTATGATTAAAAATAGTAAAAAAACAAAACAAAACAAAAAAAATTATGGGGTATGATTATCATGTTAAATTAAATGATCTTTTTTTCATCGTAGCCAACCGAAAATGTGCTGCGACTGCAAGCCCACTGTTGCTATAGGAACGAACTACACTTTTACATGCATCTGATAGACAAATCAATCATGCGATCATATTTCACTGTTTTTTCAGCTTTGTTAAAAGTATATTTAGTCTAAATGTATTGTTAAACAGGGAGAGCTTTACCATTAATTGAACTGTGTGCATGTATTTGACACTTACATTCTTGCTCTGTCCATTGCAAACCGCATCCATGTTATGAGCCGAGCTTTTTATTTACTTCAACTGCTCAGTGCTCTGGTATTATCAATGCTGTGACCCATTTCAGTAGTTGCCATAATTAAATATGAGCAGAATACTCACTTACATTCACTGACATATTGAAACGTTAGCGCTAGATTCAAACACGAGCACCAGTGATTGAAACGTCAAAGCGCGGTTTGAACGCCCCGCCCCCCAGCCAAACTGGAGGTTTTGATTGGTTTTGCACCCGAGTCAGACCCATAGACAGTAAAAGAAATGGACAGAGCGATCTCATTGGAACTCCATTGAGACGACTGAAGCCCGTTTTTGGCGATTTTTTAGCACTTCCGTCCCTGACGCGCAGACTCATACAGAGCTAGTCTACGTAGATGTGACGTGAGTGACCCGTTTGATTTCTAGTGAGGTGGCTAACACAGTCTCATCCCAATTCGTCATATAACTGACGTTTTGGGACGTCTTTTGACCATTCGTCAATATATAACTTTTTAGGGCCCCCTTAAACGTCCGTAGATGACGATCCCGGGTCGTCATACAACTGACGCTTTACCTTTAACGTCAGTTAGGTGACGAGTTGGGTTTAGGGTTAGGTTTAGGTATGGGGTAGAGTTAGGATCCCATAACGTCATCTACCGACGTTTAAGGGGGCCCTAAAAAGTCGTATATTGACGAATGGTCAAAAGACGTCCCAAAACGTCAGTTATATGACGAATTGGGATGAGACCGGGTTGAGGTGGCATGAGAAATCTGAATCATTCCCTTCCGAAACATGCGCAGAGGCGGAGAGTATGAATAGTAGCTGTCCACGGGCTAGGAGAAGGAGACAAGTTTGCTAGGTATTCTGATAAATTATTTTGTCATTCAGCCTCCACGTTTCCCGATTGCGTGTGAGCTTCTTCTCGTGTCCATACGGTAATCTCAAAACTACGCGACAGAGAGTCGCGTGGGTATGACGCAATCGTTAGCCTACTTTCACTAAAACTGCTTCTACGGGGCCATAACATAAGCTACAAGGTAATGGAGCTATTTATACATTGTCGAGTTTCTTTAGAAATAAATAAAGGACAAATGGGGTCTTCAAACGCCTCAGATGTAAAGTTATTCACTGTCAAAGTGACGCCAAAATGAACGGGAGTCTATGGGAATGCTAACGCTAGTGAAGTTCTGCAACAAGATGTCAGCTCCCACGAGGCTTCAACTTCCGCTCGATGGATTACCCCCTTGGTCAGACCTGTCTGTTATAGGCTGAAGTGCTTCAGATATGTCTGTTATTGGCTGAAGCGCAGGGCTCCACCGCAGTGGTTATGAAATGTGTCTGTCAAATCTCAGCTGTTGCTCCGTCGGCATTCGGCACCTTTGTCAAAGTACTTTGTACTTTTTACGAAATATAAATGTAGCGAAGTTGAATACTTTATTTTTATTTTACTCAAGTAAGAGTAAAAGTACCACAATTTAATTATACTCAAGAAAGTAGAAAAAATGAAAAAATTTACTCAAGTACTGTAACGAAAGTATTTGTAATTAGTTACTTTCCACCACTGATGTTATATGATCATATTTTCTTGACCTAGTAAGAACTCTAGCAGCTGCATTTTGGACTAACTGTAGCTTGTTTATTGAGGATGCAGGACAACCGGCTAATAAAGCATTACAGTAATCTAGTCTCGAGGTCATGAATGCATGAACTAACTTTTCTGCATCAGAGAGAGATAGCATGTTACGTAGCTTAGCAATGTTTCTAAGGTGGAAAAAGGCTGTCCTTGTAACATATGAAACATGATTTTCGAAAGATAAGTTGCGGTCTAGTATAACACCCAGGTCTTTTACTGTAGTGGATAGGGTAACAGGACATCCGTCTATACTAAGGTTTTGTTGTAAGAGATTTTGCGGGTGGTTTTTTGGACCAATAAGTAATACCTCCGTTTTATCTGAATTTAATAGCAGGAAGTTACGCGTCATCCAGCATTTTACATCTTTGAGACACTCTGTCAATTTAGAGGAGTTAGTGTTTTCGTCTGGTCGTGATGAAATATATAATTGAGTGTCGTCAGCATAACAGTGGAAATTAATTCCATGTTTTCTTATAATATTACCAAGTGGCAGCATATATATTGAGAATAGCAGAGGGCTTAAAACCGATCCTTGCGGTACTACATAGTCTACTGACGTTATCTTTGATTTTTCCCCGTTTAAACAGACAAAATGATAACGGTCCGATAAATACGATCTGAACCAGCTTAATGCCTGTCCTTGAACACCAGTGTAGTTTTGTAGTCGATCCAAGAGTATTTTATGATCTATAGTGTCGAACGCAGCGCTGAGATCAAGTAGGACTAGTATTGAGATACAGCCTTGGTCCGAAGCTAAAAGTAAATCATTTGTGATTTTAACTAGCGCAATTTCTGTGCTATGATGCGGTCTGAATCCTGACTGGAATTTTTCATAGATATCATTTTCTTGCAAAAAAGAGCATAGTTGAGCAGACACAACTTTTTCTAGTATTTTGGACATAAATGGAAGATTTGAAATGGGTCTGTAATTCGCTAACTTTTTTGGGTCTAATTGCGGCTTCTTAATGAGAGGTTTTATTACTGCCAGCTTAAATATTTTTGGAACATGACCTAGAGATAGAGACGAGTTAATAATATTGAGGAGAGGCTCTTCCACTACAGGTAATAGTTCTTTTAGTAGTTTAGTGGGTATTGGATCCAGTAAACATGTTGTTGGTTTAGATGCAATGATAAGTTTATTTAGCTCCTCCTGTCCTATCGTTGTAAAGCGGTGTAGTTGTTCTAGAGGGGACATAAGTGCGGCTGAATCATAAGACACCATAGAGGATTGTACATTTATAATTGTGTTTCGGATGCTTTCTATTTTCTCGTTGAAGTAATTCATAAAATCATTACTGCTAAACTGTAACGGTATATTTTGCTCTGGTGATGTCTGTTTGTTTGTTAGTCTAGCCACGGTGTTAAATAAAAACCTTGGGTTATTTTGGTTATTTTCGATTAGTTTGCGGAGATGTTCAGCCCTGGCTGTTTTAGAGCCTTTTTATAACGTAACATACTGTCTTTCCACGCGATTCTTAAGACCTCTAAGTTAGTTTGTTTCCATTTACGCTCTAACTTACGGGTTTCTCTCTTGATAGCATGCGTATCACTGTTGTACCAGGGTGCTTTAGTTTTCTCTCTAACCTTTTTTAATCTAATTGGTGCAACAATATCTAATGTACTAGAGAAAATGGTGCTCAAACTGCTAGTCATTTCCTCTAATTCATCTGTTTGTTTGGGTTCACTTAGCAATTTAGATAGATCAGGTAAGGTATTTGAGAATCTATCTCTAGTGGTTGGAAGGATTGTTCTGCCTGGTCTATAACGTGGCGCAACATGACATATTTCAGCAGTGCGTATTGTATGTAATCACTACATTAAGATATCGGTAACACTTTAAAATAATGGTCCGTAGTTAACAAGTAGCTATGCAGGAAGTAATAGGTAGTACTGCATTAACACCGAAGTTAATACTATTAACTAATATGGAAGCAATATTAACTAAGCAGTAAGTAATAGGTAATTTAGTACAAAGGTAGTTCCTTAGTAGGTATTTGATTGTTACTAAAGAAATATATCCTCATTGAGAACTACTTGTGAACTAAGAATTAATAACCAATTAATTACTAATCACAAAAGTAACATGTCTAAAAAGTGAACAATTGTGGGGGTTTTATACTTTTAACATGGTCATAACATTTCAGAAGCATGTGCCTCAAATGGGTTCTTTGTGGAAAAAATTTATACATCCCCCCAAATACATTAGCTAGGTTGAGATTGTGACTACTACTCTTGCCAGGATGGACGCATGTTCTCTGTTTATTTAAAACTTAAACTTAAAATAATCCTAATAATGACAGTTTTTAAAAATAAACCTTAAATAATTAGGAAGTGATGCTGACTCTCATGATTGGATTAGTTCACTATTATGAGCTCTATTGAATGTCAGTCACATATATCTCAGACTCCAAAGACCTATAACTTTATGTTACAGTAGCTGCCTGAGGAGGACTTCTCTTTAGGACATGAATATAAACATTGATGTTTACTTGTCAAAACAATTAGCATCTTTTGAAGAAATTGGCAGCATTTATGTTACGATAAGCGCAAAACCACATCTTCCAGATTACAGTGTTTGTTAGAATGTTAGTGCCTCACAGAACCTGTACAGTATGTGTCAAATATAAAATTAAATTACTTGTATCATTTGTGAAAAACATGTTAACTCCTCAATAACTACTTAAGCGTTACCTTGTCATCCCGCAGGGACTACTAGTGATGTGGCCCATTATTTTAAAGTGAAAAACATGTTAACTCCTAACTAACTACAAGCGTTACCTTGTGTAAACATTGCGGGATGACAACTTCCTGTGACCGCTCGTTGATTTTAACACCTTTCCTCCCCTCGATGAAGCCGCTGCCTATGGTACACTGGGCTCCCCCCCCCTTACTTGAATGCTCTGTTGCGATGCAACTGTGTCCACAGAGTGCTTCTTCGCGTGGTGAGCCTAAGCACCCATCCAAAGCCTGTAGGTTTTCGTCTACGTTAGTGGTGAAGTTCTACAGAGCTGCAGGTCAGGCAGCCAATTCTCTGCATGCTATGGCCATTCTGCAGGTCTACCAGGCCCAGATGCTCAAAGACATGCATAAGGCAGGACAGACCCGGGGCTCTGAGCTGCACGCCGCCACCAACCTTGCCCTCTGGTCTGGCCCTCATGCATGTCCAGCCCGGTCCAGCCGTGCACTCCTCGTCCTCCTCTGTCCCGGAGTAAGATGACACTGCGCGCCGTCCTCCGGCCGTACCACTCTCATCCCCCTCTGTCACCAGCCCCCTGGCAGAGCAGACCCCCGCGGAACATTTGTCCTTCCCTGGTCTCCTCTGTCAGGACACGGTCAATGACTGTGCCCCCACACCAGGCCGATATGCCGTCTGTGTCCGGGCCAGTCATTCCCTGCGGTGGGAAGTCTGTGGTTCATATGACCCCCCTGGTACAGTCGTTAGGAGCCTGGCTAGAGCTTCCTAACCTGTCCGACTGGGTTGCAGGCTCGGCTACGCGATTCAGTTCGCGCGGTCTCCTCCCCTCGTCAGGGGAGTCCGCTCCACTTTGCCCCTATGCAATGCCCCTATCATGAGAGTGGAGATTGCTACCCTGCTGGCGAATGGTGCGATCGAGACTGTCCCTCTAGCCGAAATGAGGTCCGGCTTCTATAGCCCGTACTTCATTGTCCCCAAGAAAACCGGTAGGTTTCGGCCAATCCTGGACCTTCGCTTGCTGAACCACTCCCTCCACAGGATGGTGTTCAAGATGCTAACCACCAAACGCATTTTCAAATGTGTGCGGTCCCAGGATTGGTTTGCAGTGATCGACCTTCGGGTCAACTGGGAAAAGAGCAAACTTTCCCCCGTGCAGAGGATCTCTTTTCTCTGTATGAATATCGACTCGGTTGCCATGTCCCCGCAGCTTGCGACCGAGTGTGCGCAGTCACTGCTGACTTGCCTGAGACAGTTCTAGGGCAAGAGTGCGGTTCCACTGAAACTTTTTCAGAGGTTCCTGGGGCATATGGCATCTGCAGCCACAGCAACGCCGCTTGGATTGCTTCATATGAGACCGCTTCAGCTTTGGCTTTGCGACCTAGTCCCGAGGTGGGCATGGCAACATTGCACTTCCTGAGTACGAGTTACGCCCAACCTGCCGACAGACCTTCACCCCGTGCACGAACCTCAGTTTTCAGCAGACCGGTTTTCTTGGGGACAATGAAGTATGCGCTGTAGAAGCCAGACCTCATTTCGGCTGGAGAGACAGTCTCGATCGCACCCTTCGCCAGCAGGGTAGCAATCTCCGCTCTCATGATAGGGGCATTGCCACCGAGCTTTCCGGCATGTTGTCGTAACCCCGGCCTCGATATATGCCCAAGGTTCCTACCACTCCGTTCTGGGACCAGGTGGTGAACCTGCAAGTGCTGCCCCCGGAGGAGGCAGACCCAGCCTTGGCACTGCTTTGTCCAGTACGTTCTCTCAGCGATCTGTCACCACCTTGAGTGGGAGAGCAGTATACTTGAGTTTACGTGCTTCTTTATTAATCGGAAGGAGTTCGCTCTTACTCAAGTTGAGTTTATAGCCTGAAAATTGACTAAAGACCTCTAACACAGAAAGTGCCTCCAGTAAGGTGGTGGCTGGTTTTGAGACAAACATAAGTAAGCCATTAAGATACCTTATGCTTGATTCCTCCTCTCAATATCCCATGTATCTTTTTGTTTCAGTGAATGGCAATTGCAAAAGGTTCGATTGCAATAGCAAACAGGAGTGGGCTCAAAGGACAACCCTGCCGGGTCCCACGGTGTAAATCAAAACGTCTTGGTTATGGATGTAACCCTTGTTCCCTGAGTAGGGAACGGAGACGTTACGTCAAGAGTGACGGAGAATGTGGGTTTCGCATAGAAAGCCAATCCTCTTCGAGTATTTAATAACGAGCCAATGGCATAAAAATGCCTTGGGGCTGTGGAATTTGCATAGCGTACTCCGCCCCACTGTGTGGGTATAAAAGGAGGAAGTGAATGCAACCGCAGTATGTCTTCGCTGAGGAGCCAAGACTGAACTCAGGCGTCTACCCAGCGGTACAGCAGAAGTGGCAAGGAGACGTAACATCTCTGTTCCCTACTCAGGGAACGAGGGTTACATCCATAACCGAGACGTTCCCTTTCGTAGTCACTCTGAGTTACGTCAAGAGTGACAGAGAATGGGGGTCTGTGCCATCACGCCATCTTACAGCTGTCTTCCAGTGCCCTGCGAAAGTCTAGACCACCTGAACTTAAGTTATAACCAGGAGATCCTACTTTGACCCAGGAATAGCAAGGTACACTGGGAAACATATCCCGGGAGGGACATGCTACCAGATGCCTACCGAAGGGAGGACTTACGAATACACATATGGCCGATTAGGGACTACATATGGAGATCACTGGAGCGCCAACCGCAGGTGGCTATAACTTAGCTCCAGGGGTGGCAGATGGTCTTGTCTCAGAGGAATAGGCCAAGGAGGTGCTGTCGCGAGGAGCATGAGTTCGGAGAACCACGTCTTGGTGGGCCAATAAGGGGCTACCAGCAAGACCTGCTCCTCGTCCTCCTTGATCTTGCACAACACCTGTGCAAGAAGGCTCACTGGGGGAAACGCATACTTGCGTGGGCCCCGCGGCCAGCTGTGCGCCAGTGCATCTGTGCCGAGCGTGCCCTCGGACAGGTAATAAAACTGGGCGCAGTGGGATGAGTCCCGGGAGGCGAACAGGTCTATCTGTGCCTCCCCGAACTGGTCCCAGATCAGCTGGACCGTCTGGGAATGGAGTCGCCATTCGCCGGAGATAGGGCGGACCCGTGACAGCTCGTCGGCCGCCAGGTTCCGGTCTCCTGGAATGTATACAGCACAAAGGGACCTCAGGTGCTTCTGACTCCATAGTAGGAGGTGGCGAGTGAGCTGAGACATCCGACGTGAGCGTAGACCACCCTGGTGGTTGATGTACGCTACTGTAGCGGTATTGTCTGAACGGACAAGTACGTGTTGACCCCTGAGCAGTGCTCGAAAGCGGTGCAGGGCCAGGCGTACTGCCAGCAGCTCGAGGCAGTTGATGTGCATGAGGTGCTGGGGTCCTGTCCAGGAACCCGCGGCTGCATGCCCATTGCACATGGCACCCCAACCCATGGTGGATGCATCCGTGGAGACAACGAGATGCCTGGAAACTCGCTGAAGAGGGACCACGGGAAGAAGGTTTAGCGGCATGCTGGAGTTACTGGAACTCGGAGCGAGCCGCGATGCCATGCCCACCTCGGGACTCGATCGCGAAGCCACAGCTGAAGCGATCTCATATTAAGCAATCCGAGCGGCGTTGCCGCAGCTGCGGATGCCATATGCCCCAGGAGCCTCTGAAAAAGTTTCAGTGGGACCGCACTCTTGCCCTCGAACTGTCGAAGACAAGTCAGCAGTGAGTGTGCACGCTCGTTCGTGAGCTGCACGGACATGGCGACCGAGTCTATCTCCATGCCGAGAAAAGAGATCCTCTGCACGGGGCAAAGTTTGCTCTTCTCCCGGATGACCCGAAGGCCCAGGCGGGCTAGGTGCCGGAGCACCAGGTCTCTGTGTTCACAGACCTGTTCTCGAGAGTGTGCCAGTATCAGCCAATCGTCGAGATAGTTCAGGATGCGAACCCTGTGTTCGCAAAGGGGAACAAGGGCTGCCTCGGCGATCTTCGTGAAGACCCGAGGCGACAGAGCTAACCCGAATGGGAGAACCGTGTACTGATATACCTGGCCTTCGAAAGCAAACCGAAGAAACGGTCTGTGTCGAGGCAAAATGGAGACATGAAAGTACGCGTCCTTCAGGTCGATCGCTGCAAACCAATCCTGAGGCCGGATGCATTCGAAAATGTGTTTGGCTGTGAGCATTTTGAACGGTAGCCGATGGAGAGTACGGTTCAAAATGTGCAGATCCAGGATCGGTCATAACCCACCAGTCTTCTTGGGGACAATGAAGTAGGGGCTGTAAAACCCGGACCTCACCTCGGCTGGAGGGACCGTCTCGATTGCACCCTTCGCTAGCAGGGTCGCAATCTCCGCTCTCATGACCGGGGCATTGCCACCGACCATAATGGAGCGAACTCCCCTGAAACGGGGAGGAGACCGTGTGCACTGAATCGCGTAGCCGAATCTGATCGTTCTGATGACCCAGCGGGACAGGCCGGAGAGCTCTAGCCAAGCTCCCAGGAATTGAACCAGCGGGGTCATGCGAACCACAGACGTCCCCCCGGAGGGACAGCGGGACGGGGAGACCGGCATGCGCCCGGAAGTTACCTCGTGCAGATGCACAGTCGAGCCCCGTTCCCCGACAGAAGAGACCAGGGAAGGACCAGCGTTCCACGGGGGTCTGTTCTGCCGGGGGTCTGGCGATAGAGGGGGAGGGGAGTGGCGTAGTTGAGGGACGACACACGCTCCCTTCCGCACCCTCAGAGACAGAGAGGAATGAGCGGGTCGATGTGCTGGGACGTCGAGCGCACTCATTGCTGTCTGTGTGCTCAGTGATAATGTCAAGTCTTTCTTTAACTAACTCAGGGTGCTACCCACCCGTGGGTGAGCAGCGGGGAGCTGAGAACAAAAGATTCTCCCCCGGCCCTCCACCGGGGGAAGGAGGGGGCCTGCTACTACCTCCTGCGAAACACTCGACTTCATCACTGAGCAGCCCGTCTCAGGAACGCCGCTTCGCCTGGCGTTTAGCGAGGCGCGCGACCCGAGGGGGCTGCGACGCCTGCCTGCGGCCTCCTCCACGACGCTTCCGGGACGAAGGCTGCTGCTGGGGATGCGTGGGAGGGAGGGGAGCCGCGGGGGGCGTCCTCGGCGGGAAGCAGAGGGAGGTGTCTGAACCGACGGCTGGGTGGAGGCAGCAGCTGACCGTCGGGGGAGAATATGTTTTATGGCCTCCGTCTGCTTCTGGGCAGTCAAGAACTGCTGGGCAAAGTCCTCGACTGCACCGCCGAACAGGCCAACCTGGGAGAGGGGGGCGTCAAGCAGACGAGTCCGCTCAGCGTCCTTTGTGTCTGCCAGGTTTAGCCATAAGTGACGCTCCTGGACCACACCAGTGGCCATCACCTGACCAACGGAGCGAGCGGCCACTTTAGTCGCCCGGAGAGCGAGGTCGGTGGCAGCTCGCAGTTCGTTAAACGCTGTTTGGTCAGTCCCCCCCTCGTGCATGTTTCTGAGCAGTTTGGCTTGGAAAACTTGCAAAGTGCTCATCGCATGCAAGGCGGAGGCCGCCTGTCCCGCCGCTCTATAGGATCGCGCTGCCATAGACGACGAGAACCTATTTGGATGGGTGCTTAGGAGTCCCACGGGAGGAGGCGCTCTGTGGACACAGTTGCATCGCAACAGAGCGCTCCACCGTAGGAATCGCAGCGTACCCACGGGCAGCTGCACCGTCGAGGGGAGGAAAGGCGGGGGAAGCTGGAGCGCGCTCTTGTGAGGTCAAAGGGGCCTTCCAAGTGCGCGTCAGTTCCGCATGCAACTCAGGAAAAAAGGGAATTGGGGTCGGCTGTGGCCTTGCGGCGGCAGCTTTCCCCAAGAACCAATTATCCATCCGCGAGAGATCGGGGCAGGGCGGAGGGTTCCACTCTAACCCGATGCTCGCGGAGGCCCGAGACAACATGGCCGTCATCTCGGGATCAGACACGGGCAACGCCGGCGCTCCCGAGGGAGGCAACGCAGCCGCATCCTCACTTCCCGAGGAATCAAGCCCGCCCTGTGATGCTGCGATCGACATCGCATCATCCTCTGGAGCGCCGAAACGAAACCGGCGGTGCCTGCGAACAGACGTTGGCCAAGATGACTGACTTATTGTAAAGTTTGCCTGAAACAATAATAAAATGTCCATTATTGTCCTATATAATGTTTGAAGGCTCAAAAGGAATGTTACTTTCAATAAGGATAGCTGTGCACCAAGCCTTACCCCTGAAATTAGAACGGAAAAATTGTCCACGCCAGCATTTACTTAAACTCCATTGGTCAGAGTCATGCAAGTGCGTTTCTTGAAGAAAAGCTATCCAAGCCCCAAGCCGCTTTAGGTGGGTGAAGACTTTACGTCTTTTCACTTGGTGGACGCCTCGACGCTCCCCCGCCCCCGGTGGATGGCGACGGCTCCTCGGGTGCCTTGGGCAGACGGCAGGAGTCCCCCGCTCCCTGCTCCTCCCCTTCACTGGCGAATGGCAGCAGGCTCCGGCCCACGGCAAGCGGCGGTGACTCCTCTTCTCCCTCCTGGAAGGCAGCCGCCCCTCCATTCCCAGGAGGTTGGCGGCGAGCTTGGGCGTCCCACCGGCAGCGCATCCCAACGCCCTGCCTCAAGCGTCCATGGCCGCGAGTCCCCCGCTCCCTGCTCCTCCCCTTATGCGGTGGACAGTAGCAGGCTCCGGCCCACGGCGAGCAGCGGTGACTTGCGCACCACGCTCGATGGCACGGCCCCACAGCGGCGAGGACCCTCGGACAGCGCGTTCCTCCCTCTTCCCAGGTTTCGGCACCAGTGTAACAGGGTTCAGGGAAGAAGGAGGCAGGAACCGGATGACAATAAAAAATAAAACTTTATTTAAACAAAATAAACAAATTACCTGCCAGCAGCCCCTCATGGAACTGCTAGCTACCCAAAATAAAACATAAATACCGGCCAGCAGCCCCTCACGGACGACTGCTGGCTTACCAAAATAAAGTACAAAACACAAACAAAAGCAGGCCTGTTCCTCTTTCGATCTTCCACTCTGTCGCTCCCCCTTTATGGCTCCGCTCCTCCGTGAGAGATGCGAGACCGGTGTGCCTCGCAGGTGCTGCTCATTACCAATCGCATCACCGGCCTCGCGACTTTCTCTCACGTCCCTCGGCCGTCCTGCTCACCACACACACACTCTGTCCCCATGGCGCAGGTATAAATACGGAAGTGGATGAACGCACTAGTTGCCTTTCGCTTCGGAGCCGATCGTTTAATGTTTGAGCTCTCAACTGCTGTTTTAACAGCAACAAATTTATAAATGTTTGTGTGTGTTGACAGCTGGTTGGAGCTAAAAGGAAAAGTGAGTGCTTCACTGTTTCAGTTCACTGTTAAGTGTTGCCACGGTCATTCCCCCGTGTGCTCCGGCACTGGTGATGGGTCCTGTTTCCTGAAAGAGAAACACGGGCTCGTTTGCATCTTTTTCAAGATGTCATTCCACCTGTGCGTTTCTGGATGTGGTTGTTCCCTGTTCCTCTCTGACGGTCAAAATTGTTGCTTTACGTGTTTGGTCTTACAGCACGCTGAAGCAGCTTTTGTGGATGGTTCATGTTTCCATTCCAGGAATATGACTGCCACGGTGTTGAGATCGAGACTCACCTTCGTCCGAGAAGCTGGAGTTGATCAGTCGATCTGTGAATGTAACGTTGTCCAAACCAGATCCAGAAATGTCAGCTATGGTGAAACGGGTGGAATTCTCCACTGTGTCCCGCTCAGTATCGGTTGGAGGGCCGCGCTGGTTCTCAGCTTGCTTCCCCAGTGTCTGGGTTGCGAGGCTATCCCTCCAGTGGAGCGGTCTGTCGTGACACAGATGCACCTGTGTCCGACGGCCGCTGTCTTTTGGGGGGATCCTCGTCTCTCCCCTAAGGCCTGTGATTTCTTGTCTGTTCTGACGGGCAAAGCTTACAAAGCCTGTGGGCAAGCCTCTTGCGTGCCAGAGTGCTGCTACAGGTCGAAGCATCTGGGCCAATCAGACACACACAAATTGTTCATTAACTCACTCTCCCAAAAATGGTCTATGAAACTTTCCCAAATGAAGCTAACACACTGACAGAACTCGGTGTCCTATTACAGGACACAGTAAGACTGATAAGTGTGCGACCCCAAATGGAATGGGCAGGGAATTGTGACTCTCACTTAATTCTTGCTGAGAAGGAGAAATTAACCCTTTTAATCCAATATATTCTATATATATAACCATGTGTTAAATGTATTAACATATATCTAATTTTCTATCTCATGATTTTCTTTTTATGTGGTTTGGCCTATGTCTTCGTTTTCTCTTCTAAACTATTTTGGTCTGAAACATGACTTGCATTCTATCGTTAACCAAAATCATACATATGTGTAGCATGTTTAATCTCTATAAACTCCAATCTTTGTCCCCCATTTGTTATTTTACATTTAATTTTGATAACTTTTTGATGCATTAGTATTATAAGCTAAAACTAATACTAATCAAATTACATGTTTAAATGCCTGCTTGAAAAGGGGTCGTAAAGAAATTCCCCTCAAAATGAGGCTTGCTCCACCTTAGAAGTGGAACCTATTCTTTGAAAGAATCTTCTCTCTGTGGGGAGATCCTGAATATTTTCGATCACTTCAATGTTTTCCTCCTCTGTATTGATGAACATCATGATACAGTAAATGGGTGCAAATCCTTGGGAAGCACAATTTGATCGTCAGGTTCCTGAGGCGAGCAAGGAGAACAAATAATGCCTTGCATTACCGTCTCTCTTTACCCTCTTGGGATTATCTCTGGTGCTACTCCACTCAGAGACCACCCCTGGATCCATTTCCTGCTTATCATTATCTTGTGATCTGCCTGGGTTCCAGCACTTAGCTGAGAAACAAGAGACCACAGTTTAAACATTATAGACCTTATGTAGCCCCGCCGCTTTTCAGCGTTGCGCTCGTTGTCTTTTGACTTCCGGTCTGTATTTCCATAGCGATCTTGGATAGGTATGAATGAACTGCTCGTAAAAAAATTCCCGTTCAACATTTGTTAAGACATCTGCTTTAGAATGCTTATGATAAACATGATAAACAACACAATGATAAACAACACAATGATCATGATAACTTTTTTTAACTCTACAATAAGTAAATGCACTTCACCAGCTAACAGCGATGCCATAGAAATATACAGAACCGGAAGTTCAAAGACAATATTCTAAAGATGACGGCGCCCACATTTTTCTGGTGCATAAGGTCTATAGATTATTATAATCATACAAAACATTTTACACAGATTTCAATCAAGCCATCTTTTGAATTAAGAGCGTACGATTCTTTTGATAGGAAGCATGATACTCCCATTCACACAGAAGAGTTATAAACAATTACAAGAGTTAATAGTTAACAACAATTACATGATTAATATGTGATCTAAGTAGGGATGGGACGGTATGAAAATTTGATATCACGATTATAGTGTCCAAAATTATCGTGATTATCAATATTATCACGGTTTTATTAAAATGAGATGAAAGTGTTCAAAAAGAACTGATACTCACACTGAAAACATTTCAACAAGTTTTATAATTGAAAATCAACAAACAACAAATAAAACAAGCAGCTCTATGCAGGTTTTTAAGCAAGATTCTATTCTTGTCACCATTCCCGGACTGTCTGTGTGTTTTGATTCACCACGTGTTCCCCTCGTCTGAGTTCTCCGCCCTCATCTGTTGCCATGGACACTCATCACCTCCCGCACAGCTGCCTGTCATTTTGTAATCACCGTCACTGTGTATTTAAGTTCCTGCCTGTCTTCTAGTCTTTGTCCGGTATTGTTTGTGTTTACACGCTGTCAACCCGTCTACCTGTTCCCGAGCTTCATTTATTAAATATAGTGTTTATGCTACCTTCCTCCTCGTCTTCCTTGGTCTACCCCGTGACAGAATACCGGACCAAACTTCAAGATGAACATTGATTTCATCGCACTGGCTGAAGAGTCTTTGGATTTTGTTTCCTTTTCCAGAGACTTTGTCATTTTAGCACTCACCAGCCCCCTCGATGATGAAACCCTGAAGACCCTGTTCTGGCTCGGGGCATCCTACCACCAACTTTTCGACCTCCCAGACACCTCTAACCTGAACTGGATGGAGGCCGTCACCAGGTGTCTGGAGAGCGTCGAAGCCCGAGCCAGAACACAGCCAGACCCAGAGCCAGAATTACCACCCTCGACCACGGAGATCTCGTGCGTGCCCCCCGCAGACGGAGAGCTACCACCCGCCGCGACGCGTCAACCAGAGCCCGAGACGAAGAGGACAGGGTTGACCCTCGCCCCGGAGGAGGAGCTCCAACAGGAGTCTGACCAGGGGTGTGAGCCCACAACATCTGCGGACGAGGGGACTAATTCGCTGGAACTGGAGGACTGGCTGATGAAACCCAGGACTCTGGATATCGTTCCCGCCCTATCCCACCCGTCATCTGCACCTCTTTCATATTTTGAACCGTCCTGTGACGACTTCTGTCCTGCCGTCTGTCTGATTCACTCCATTCCATCACCGTTTCCAGTCAGTTCTCCAGCCGCGCCGCTGCTGGATGTGAGCAGCCCCGCACCATCTCCGTGGGGAGTCCCCGACGTCGAGCGGCAGGTCAGCCCACCATCCGCAGCGCCTGTGTTCGAGGATCCCATGGCTTCGCCTCCAGCCTCGGTCCTCTGCACTCCATCTCGGCCTGTCGACCTGCCGGCTCCGTCTTGGCTCCTCCCACCTGCGCCTCCACCAGAGACCCTCGAGACATCGGCTGCAGTGGGTTCCCTCGTCCTGCCGGCTTCCCCTTGGTCAGTCGTCACTCTGCCTGTGCTACGGACTTGCGGTCAGTCTGCCACGCGTGATCCCTCCACCCCTTTGGCTTCAGCGGGCTCCTCCTTCCCTGTGGCGTCTCCTCTGTCCTCCTTCACTCCACCTCCACCTCAGCTCTCGGGCACTCTGACTACGGCTCCAGCACTCGTCGCCGCGACGTCGCCGGAGTCTCCTATACCGGTGACGTCGCTTGAGTCCACCGGCTCTCCGTCTGCGCCGAGAGATCCTGCCACCGAGTCTCCGTCAGTCATTCCCCAGCTACCGTCAGTCCTATCGCCATCTGGTTCTTTCCCTACGTCTTCTCTGCCATCGGCTGTCGGTACTGGGAGGCTCTGGGTCTGCGCCACCACGCCCTCTCCATCAAGGCCGCCAGGGAATCGTCATCGTCCCCTCACCGCCCCGTCACTCCAGCCTCTCTTCTGTGTTTCACCATCGTCTCGTCCGCCACCAGAACCTCCCCCGGTCCCCTCTCCGTCATTTTGTTACGGCGCGAGGTCGCGCCTTGCCGGAGGGGGGCGATCTGTCACCATTCCCGGACTGTCTGTGTGTTTTGATTCACCACGTGTTCCCCTCGTCTGAGTTCTCCGCCCTCATCTGTTGCCATGGACACTCATCACCTCCCGCACAGCTGCCTGTCATTTTGTAATCACCGTCACTGTGTATTTAAGTTCCTGCCTGTCTTCTAGTCTTTGTCCGGTATTGTTTGTGTTTACACGCTGTCAACCCGTCTACCTGTTCCTGAGCTTCATTTATTAAATATAGTGTTTATGCTACCTTCCTCCTCGTCTTCCTTGGTCTACCCCGTGACAATTCTAGGGCATTTCCTTCTTTATAATGCCCGTCGTCAATAGCAACGCATTATTACACAGCGCACATCCATAACAGAACGGACGCGCGCTCTCGTTTCATTCAAACACAACTTGCCGTCTTGTGTCTCCGGTTTTTGATTGTATTGAAAATGAAATCAGAGATGATTTATTGTTTACAGAGTTTGATAATATTGGTGTGATATATCTTGTCTGGATGATGGTTTTACAAAATGTATTTATAAACAGGTAAGATTTAAAACATTAGCTAATCTCATCATCAATTCAATATGCCCCCATAATTATGTGGTAAAAATAAAATGTAATACGTGATGTATCTATACATTACTATCCCTTAAAATGTCACTCTTAATAAGTCTTATTTGAAATTGTTTGTCTTTGGCTCAAAGCCACTTGCTGCGAACTTTTCTTCGCGGAAGTCTATTTCAAGTGAGTGACATAAAATGACATAAAAACTCAAAACAACATTTTGTGCCTAACTGTTTCCCAGAAGTAGTAACTAAGCTTTGGTTTGAGGTTGAAGTTAACTTGCCTTGCGTCCACAGTGGGTGATGGTCAGACGACTCGGCAGATTTGAAGTGTTTCTATTGCAGAGACTTTTTGTTGACTATCCTCGATCAAGTTTCCCTCAGGACTTTTCCCTCAGTAAAAAGTCAAAATATGACCACACCTCAGATTTGGTCCTCTTAAAAGGCTAAAAAGTCTCCCAAGCACGGTCACTGCCTTCCGCCATTCCTTCCAGAATAGTAATTAAAAAAATGTAAAAAAAAAAAAAAAACATAAAAAAACATTGCATGCAGCGCGCGCCTGCGTCAGACTGGCCGACGGGATTTACAGTGAGTTATTAAAATCGCGATAATCAAACACGGTTTTAATGATAATTCAATTTTAAACGATAATACTAACTGTCAGTATATTTTATCGTGGGTTATCGTGAAACCGGTTATCGTCCCATCCCTAGATCTAAGCATAACAAACACATGAATTGTAGGAGCAACAAGAATGATGTTTGGTTATACTGTAAGTCCAAGAATGGTTCTGTGTGAGTTTTAATGATTTTATGTGTGAGATCTCAGATCTCAACAGTGAGGTCATTGTGTGTTCGAAAAGTCAGGCAAAGTTCTTGCTGATAGCTGAGTTCTGTGTAAAAGATCTGTGTAACATCTTTGTCCAGGATCAAAGGGTGGCCCCCTTCCTGTGGCATTCTGTTGGTGGGCCATAAAGTCTTCTCTGAGGGGGAAGGTTTGGCCATCCGGGTTCAATGGAATGTGACTAGTCTCTTTGGAGTGCTGAATCACATGTAGATGAATCCCATGAGAGATTAATTTGATTAATTTGTGTTTGGTTCGCCTCAAAGTCGTTACACTACCTTTTCTGTCAAAGATATTAGAAAAACAGTATCCTCACAACTGTGTTCCTTTCACGAAAAAATTGATATCTGCAAGGATTTTCAGTCCGGATTTAGACCGTACCAAAGTACGGAGACAGCTCTCGTTACAGTCACAAATGATTTGCTCTTATCATCTGATCGCGGTTGTATCTCCCTATTAGTGTTACTTGATCTTAGCGCTGCAATTTACACAATTGACCACAACATTATTTTAAATAAACAAGAAAACTATGTTGGCATTAGTGGAATCCACTAGCATGGTTTAACTCACTTATCTGACCATTATCAGTTTGTAGCAGTAAATGAAGAGATGTCCGATCGATCACAAGTTCAGTATGGCGTACTGCAAGGCTCAGTACTAGGACCGCTGCAGTTCACTCTGTACATGCAGCCATTAGGAGATATCATTAGGAAACATGGAATTAGCTTTCACTGTTAAGCCGTTGATAATCAGCTCTATATATCTTCAAAATCAAATGAAACTTACCAATTCAAAAAAAAAAAAAAAAAAAATAATGGAATGCATAGCTGATCAAATTGTATGACTAGTAATTTCCTACTACTAAATTCAGAAAAAAAACGCAGAGATTCTCATTATTGGACAAAAAACGTCCACACATAATAACCTAGAATATTGTCTAACACTTGATGGCTGCTCTGTTAAGTCTTCAACGTCAGTTAGGAAACTGGGTATGCTCTTTTATGCCAATCTTTCATTTGAAAGTCACGTGTCTAGTATCTCTAAAACCGCATTCTTTAAAATATATATAAATTACATCATATGCTCTCATTGACAAATGCAGAACAATTAGTTAATGCTTTCATGACATCAAGACTAGATTACTGTAATACTCTACTGGGTGGTTGCCCTGCACGCTTAATAAACAAACTACTGGTACAAATTGCAGCGGCTTGACTTCTTACCAGAACCAGGAAATATGACCATATTAGCAAAATTGTATGACTAGTAATTTCCTACTACTAAATTCAGAAAAAAACCCCGCAAAGATTCTCATTATTGGACAAAAAACGTCCACACATAATAACCTAGAATATTGTCTAACACTTGATGGCTGCTCTGTTAAGTCTTCAACGTCAGTTAGGAAACTGGGTATGCTCTTTTATGCCAATCTTTCATTTGAAAGTCACGTGTCTAGTATCTCTAAAACCGCATTCTTTAAAATATATATAAATTACATCATACACAGTAAATTTGACCGAGTAAAATTTACTCAAATTGAAGAAAATTTTACTCTATGCCAAACAACATTTGGTCCCTCTCTGAAAAGAGTAAAAGTGACTCTTTTGATAGAGCAGTTTTTCCAGAGTTAATTATACTCAATTTAGTGATACAATTTTACTCTTTCCTACGATATTTAACTCTATTTAGTGTTTTTTGAAAACAACTCTCATGCTATTTTACTCAGTTCAGAGCTACAAGAAAATAACTCTGCTACTTTTTAACTCTGTTTTGAGGAACTTCAAATTTACTCTGCCACAATTTATTTTCCCTCCAGAGTTGTTTATCATCAATTATGAGTAAACTTTAAAGAATGGTGTAATTCAGAAGAATAACTTATTCATGTTTTACCCTCAAAAAGTCAAAAAAATAAAAATGAAAAACTTGATGTCTGAAAACAAAATCAACAACTGTATACTAATCTCTCAATTTTATTTTTCAAGCACCCATTCAATGTTGCACTTACACTCAATTGACTTGTGATCCAACAATGTTGCACTTACACTCAATTCACTTGTGATAAAAAAATAAATTAACAATAATACTAAAATAATAGAAAATTGTAGTAGTGTAAGAGGAGAGATGAAGAATTACATGAAACAATATGGTACAATAAACAAATCAGAATCACAACCATAAGTCATAAGAATGTCAAACAATTTGTGGTGCAAAATATCCCTAATCTCCAAAACAGAAGGTGCTTCTGCGGTATGTGCAACTTTGTAAGCATGGATATGTTCTGCTAAACAAAACGTTTTTAGTGCAGTAGTAATCAAAAGGACCTGCTCATCTTTGATAACAATATTCTGGATTACATGAAATACAGGCATGTCATTTTGAACTTGAACACAAACCGCTAACCCTAACCTGTAAGTATTCCCACAGCGCTTGACCCATTTCACATTTAGGACCTTAGTCCAAATAGGTACATTAAGCTTCTCAGCAATTACAGCACCAACCTCCATTTCATTCAAGGGAGCCATTTTCCCAGGACCTAATTTCAAGTCATTTGGATCAAATGTTTGCCAAATGTAAGCAATTTGGCACTGGTGTTTTTTTGCTAATGTTTTCGTTATGTTTTTAAAACTTTTCAACTGTTTTTTAAAAAAATTATGCTTTGCTTCGTAACGCATGCACCAACAATGTATCAGTGGTCCAATTTTCTGCATACAACTGGGGTAATGCACCATAAAATGATGCTTTGGCAACAAGTTCTTATCGGGAAACAAATGCTTAAATAAGCTGTGATGCTCTGCAATCAGATGTTTCAAATAAATAGTGATACCAGAGGATAAAACTGAAGAAAACACTATATTGACTATCTGAAGCAATAAAATAAACAAATACCAGTGCTGATCATTAGGACAGACAAGATCTCCAAACATAATGGGTAGATGACGCAGTAAACACCAGCTCTGGGTGGCATTTAAGCTTAAATCATTTGAACCCTCTCTTAATACCAAACCAGGAGGTTTGTTGTTTTGCTCCAAGAAGCCATAGTTGAAACTCTGAATTCTTCTGTGTACTTCTGCTGATGTGGTGTAATTGTCAATCAGGTGCTGAATTAGTAATTTCATCTCATATTGTGCAACGCCCTCTAATATATGATGCATTATATCAACTGAAAAATTTTCAGTGGTGTGGAAATATTGCAATGAATTTAAAAGGCAAGACGTTTTTACTCCCATTACATAAGGTAGACTGGGATTGCTCTGCATTATCTGACAGTGTTCAGCATGAAGTTCTTTAGTTCGCACTGACATCTTTGGACTATCTTCACTAAACTCTGTCTGAAAGTCTTCTTTCTCTAGTAGGCAAAATCGACAACAGTACCTAGCACTGAATGATTCTACAAAACCAAATAAAGTATGGACACCAAGGTTGTCACCAGTAACTTGGACAATGGTTCCATAAACTTTATGATCAAATAATGGAATCTGAATTCCATCGGTTTCCAGTGTTGAGATATCCTGTACAAGCGGCTCTAGTATTTTATCAAACCCATATGTTTTGATATCTTGTGCATGAAATAAAGCGACTAAATGGATATTTAATAAACTCGAATTGTATTTAGGGGAAATATTTCTAAGGGTAAAATAGATAGCTCCTAATTTATGTATTCCCTTTTTTGATCCAAGGGGGTTTGCGCATTCAAATTCATCAAAAAAAAAGCTGGATCTGAACAGCATGTCTTTGTTTTGAGAAGAGCACATGATTCTTAAAGAATTCTCCATCGTGTATGTCGTAAAGAAAATTTGGTCTTTGTTGTGAATCTCTTGTCATCATATCTTTAATGTTAGGGTGTTTATAAATCGACTGTAATGTCTCAAGAATTGGTATATATACAAATTTATCCTTAACAATGGTTTGGGCAAAAGTTCCAATTGTTCTGTTACGCCGTGTAGCAAATCTTGTTCCGAGGACATATTTAACAGGATCTATTTTTCCCCATTTATCCAAAAAGTATTGCATTCTCTTGCTCTCAGTGTTTAACGCCACAAAAGGATTTTGCATTTTTTCAAAACACTGATCAATTTGAGACTCAACAACACTTTTTAAGGGCTCCTCTAAAGACAGGCTGTTTTTCACAGATTCTTGAGTTTGACTATGAATGTCTCCAATCACTTCTTCTAGAGCACAAACAACAGAGTTAATAGTTGTCTCTGCGACACCAGCAACTTTAAGTTCGGCTACCACTGTTGCACAACTGTTAGCTATATTTGTTTTTTGTTGTACAGACTCACAAGTTGAATTTTGGGTTGGTAAAACACCTACATCCCCTAGTGAAATGGAGTTGGCATTGGATGAGCTTTCACCGTAATCGAGGCGTGAACGGTCAATTGAACAACACTTGCTGAGATGCTTTCGTAATCCAGAAAAACTATGGTAAACATGTGAACAACCTCTTTGAGCACATTTTAACTTCAAACTTTTTCCTGGACAAAGGCCATGAACTAACTTAAAGTGCCTTATAAGGGCATTGGCACTAGCATGCCCCTTTTTACATATGAAACAAATCATCTGCTCACTGGAGCATTCTAGCTCTTAACTCAGATACTCTAGGATTCACCTTGGTGGTTTCAACATCTATGTCATAGACAGTGGTTTTGCAGAAAGCAATACACATTGGTAAGTTCCTGACAGTATGAGGTGCCAAAGACAAAGTGAGCTTTGAAAAGCTCATCAACACAGGCCAGTGAATTAGAGGCCTTACAGGGCAGAGCATGTTGGTCAATCACAATGAAACAAGACTGGACCCTACTTCTCTTTGGCCCAACAGCAAGTAGATACGGCTGGAGACTCTCTCCAATGGTATCCAAGTGCCCTTGGATACTGGTACCGGTCTGTGAAAGAATGAAAACAGATTAGTGCCAATGTAACTTAAGATACAGTGTTGTCTTCCACCAAAGTTTCTTTACTACATGCTTCCAACAGATTGTTACTGTACTACGTAGAAAAGAATAGCACAAGAACAACAATTTGGAGGATAGGTGATCTATAAGAACCTGTCTGATAAATAAGCAAGTTCAAGGTCACACAGTAACACAACATTATGAACTAGTCATTTGATCTGCTTCATTAGTAGCTTCACCTTGATGAATTTCACAAGAGAATCACATGCTTTTCTCGCTGAGATCTTTCCCAGCCTTTTGCGCCCTTGACTTGAGGGTGGTAAAAGGTGAACCAGCAGCAGAATGGAAGACATGTCGCTGTCCCAACCTGAAGACAAGGAAAACAAAATAAACACATTTGATTTAGGTTAGGTAGAAGGGGATGAACATACCCTCCTACACAGTTGAACTAGTTTAACTTAGACTGAACTTCACTTGGATGATGTGTCAGTATAAATACATTAACCACTCCAGTACTTTAGTTTATACTGCACACAGAATCAGAATTAACAGCACATTCCATGTCTAAGTCTTAATGACAACAGATGTGTGGATGAATTAAGGAGAAAAAATGTACAGATATTGAAATGAGGTCATAGAGTTAAACTTTATCTGCATCTCAACCACTCAACCATAGTTTAGTTATTCAGAGACCCAAATGAAAGCCATTTCAAACTGTAAATCTGCAACTCCTGTACTAGGTCTTTGAGAGAAGATCAGGGGCGAAATGTTAGAGAAACATGTGATTTTCATTCTGACAGTTTACCCATTGCAAGTCTGTGTTGCATATGAATCAAGCATGTCTAATGGGTAAAGTTGTGACCACAATTTAAACTCTATAGATCTGAATAAACCTGTGCTTTCATAAATGCATAACATCAAATTAAATAATTTAAGTTATAGCACAATATAGTCACCTTCTTCAACTTCAGTGGCTTCAGCATTTTGAATGAGGTCTTGGAGCTCACAAGTCTGTGTGAGGCCACGGCTCTGTGCAATAACCTTTGGTTTTATGTTGGTAGACCACTTCTCCAACAACTTTGCAGAGGTCGCATCACCAAATAGAAGTCCAAAATCTTGATCAATCTGTACAAAATGATAATTAAAGTATGAACAAAAATAGCACTTAATTTCATGTATGTTTTCATGTTTAAAGATTTAAAGTGTCACATACCAAGCCTGGTATATCCTTGAATCGTGTGAAAACAGATGACTCTTTAGGGTCGTGCAGCATTTTCTGCCGATAGGCCAGTGTTAACCTCATCTTTTCCTTTACCACTGCCTCATCAGCTGTATGCTTCATCAAGGCAATTGCTTCCTGACACTGACGTTCATCATTCAACCAGCTGTCTTCTTTGAAGGGATCCCTGTCAGTAGTTGGCCCACCTGAAAGTATTTAAGACGATATGAAAACAAAATATTTTGTTCCTTTTCTTTCAAAAGCACAACACATTTATACCACAACTAGATGACAGGAAAAAACATAGAAAACAGGATCCCAAAGTGGGATAATCCCAGAGTGAGAGCGAAAGTATCCCAGACTTTTAAATTTGCCCAACATGGATGATTATACAAAACATACTTGCAGTTAAAAAGAACAGCAATTATATTTGGAAGAGATACTATGCAACACTTGACCTAATTTACATTATGACTTAATGACTAACTAATCTGGGACAATATAATACTTCAAAGACAGATGAGTAAAATAACCAAGTTGTATGTTCAATAAAAAAAGTGTTACAAAAGTTTATTAAGCCTTCCATCCAAACTAATAAAAGCAGACTAAACATCAAATGCTGTGGATCAAAAATGCATCAACATTACCTGATTGTGGTTGCCGTTGGCGTTTCATCCGTCCCTCTGATGCTTCTTTCTGCAGGGTTTTTATTCTCCATGCCAGATATCCACTTCCATCTTCTGCATTGTAATAATGCTCCTATGAACAGAATAATACACAGACCTAGTAGTTATACATCACACAATTAAGGAAATAAATACCATATGAATAATAATGTAGATAATCTTTACTCTGCAATATACAGAGTATATCATCCTCCTGTAAATCAAAAAAAATTGAGAGGCTACTTACATAACCAAGCTTGCTCCTGGGGTCAGCCAAGTGTGGGAATAGGGAGATGATTCCCTTTGCATATTCTTCCTTCAAACGTCGGGAAGGGCTTGTTCTATATACACACACACAGAAACTTATTACAACACATAATATCATAAACATCAATTTGCAAATGAATGTATGAACAACCTACCTGTTACAGTGGAGGCTCCCGCTCTGTCTCCTCTCCGCCACCAGAGGGAGCCTTCACCAGAATACTGATCATTGGCTTCAAACTCAAATTCCCATCATGCCTCTTACCTGGGACTGATTGCGTCACACACCTGCACGCCATTAACACACACACATAAAAGCCACGTCCACACACCACACCAGTGCGAAGTCTTGATTTGCCCCGGTGATCATTTCTGAGCGTTTATATCCTGATTCTGGTTTTCTGGTTTTGGACTTTGGACTGTTTGACTCTTCTACGATTGATATCTGCCTGGCCTGAACTCGGACTGTTATTGATTACGATTATTGCTGCCTGCCCTGATCTCTGCCTGTCTCCTGTTGATCCTGTTGTCTTGTCTGCATTGCCCTGTCTGCCTCGTCTTGACCCTGCCTGTACGACCCTGTTTAATAAAAGCTGCAAATGGATTCCTCTGTGCATCGTGAATCATTACAGAAGACTTCGCCACTAAACAATCCAGCAGCCGTCATGGAACTCACCTCTGAACTCACCTCCCAAGCCTCTCGTCTGGATTTACATCATTATCAGCTCGGCCACCTGACCACGCTCACCGAACAGCTCGTACAGGGTATGCAGGAGCTACGCACCGCTGTTGGTACTGTACCAAGCGCATCTGCTACACCATCACCACCATCGAGTGTTCCCTCTGAAACCGTGAGTACAGCAATAAATCCTCGACTCGCATTTCCTGACAAATTCGACGGTAATCCAACTAAATGCAAGGGATTTCTTTTGCAATGCACACTCTTTGTCGACCAGCAACCGACATTATATTCCACTCAAGCCAGTCGCATTGCGTTTGTTTGTTCCCTGCTCACCGGCAAGGCGTTGGAATGGGCTACGGCAGTCTGGAAACCAGAGGGGTCTTCATTCACCACATTTCAAGAATTCCTTCAACAGTTTCGTCAAGTCTTTGAGCATACTTCAGAAAGAGGAGACGCTGGAGAACAGCTTCTAAATCTCACCCAGGGAAGGAGTACCACCGCCGAGTACGCCCTTACGTTTCGCACCCTCGCTGCACAGACGAACTGGGTCGAAGATACATTAAAAACGCTGTTCAGGAGAGGGCTCACTGCTGAACTTCAATCTGAATTAGCCTGTCGAGATGAGGGAAAAAACCTGAATGAGTATATAAGTCTGGCCATTCAAGTCGATAATCTCATGCGTTCCAGACGCATTACCCGGGCACACATCCGTCACTCACTCGAGGCAGCTAACGCTCACGAACCCATGCAGATCGGTTTCACGCACATCACTCCAGAGGAACGGGAACGCAGACTGCAACATCGTCTCTGCATGTACTGTGGTCAACCCGGCCATATGAAGCTCTCCTGTCCAGTCCGACCTCCAACTCGCACTCTTTCGGTGAGTCCTGTAACCAAATATCAAAGATCTCCATCCAGTTTCACTCTCCCCATTCGTATAATTATACAAGACCAATGTATTGAATCTACAGCCCTCATAGACTCCGGAGCAGCTGGAAATTTCATTTCTCAAACTTTCGCCAGACAAATCAAACTCAAACTTCATCCCTGTCATTCTTCCTTGTCAGTGGAGGCGCTAGATGGCCATCCCATCGGAGACGGTAAAATCCAGTGTGAAACGGAGAAGGTCCAAATGCAGATTGGTTCCCTTCATTCTGAACAGATTCAATTTTATGTCATTCACGCTCCACATCATTTCATCATTCTCGGCCACCCGTGGTTGCAAACTCACAATCCACACATTTCCTGGAAGGAGGGACAAATCATTCGTTGGAGTGAGACCTGTAACAACCAATGTCTGTCTAAAGTCAAACGAGTGACCTATTCCAAGCCAGAACCAGACACCTTAAATCATGAGCTAGCAGAGCTACCGGCAGTCTATTCTGATCTTACGGAAGCCTTCAGCAAGGAAAAAGCTTCCCAACTCCCTGAACATCGTTCAACAGATTGTGCCATTGACTTAATGCCAGGCGCTTCACCTCCTAAAGGTAGAATCTTTCCCCTATCAAAACCTGAGTCTGAGGCCATGAAAAAATACATTGAGGAAGAGACAGCCAAAGGATTCATTCGACCTTCCACCTCACCTGCCGCTGCTGGTTTCTTCTTCGTCAAGAAGAAAGATGGGGGACTCAGGCCTTGCATTGACTATCGTGGGTTAAATGATATCACCATCAAATATCGTTACCCCTTACCTCTGGTACCAGCCGCATTGGAACAGCTGAGACAGGCTCAATATTACACCAAGCTCGATCTACGCAATGCATATAACCTGATTCGCATACGTGAGGGGGATGAATGGAAAACAGCCTTTTCCACCACTAGTGGGCACTATGAATACTTGGTCATGCCTTTCGGCTTATCAAACAGTCCTTCCGTCTTTCAGGCGTTCATGAATGATGTGTTTCGTGACATGCTGGATAAATGGGTGATCGTGTACATCGATGATATCCTGATTTACTCAAACTCACTGGAGGAACACATTCAACACGTCAGAGCAGTGCTTCAACGTCTAATTCAGTTCCAGTTATATGCCAAGATAGAGAAGTGTGAGTTTCATCAAACAAGCGTCTCATTTCTGGGTTACATCATCAGTCAAGAGGGAGTGGCCATGGATGACAAGAAGGTGAGAGGAGTGCTGGATTGGCCATTACCTCAGACGGTCAAAGAATTACAGAGATTCTTGGGATTTGCTAACTTTTATCGACGATTTATTAGAAACTTCAGTCTCATTGCTGCTCCACTAACAGCTCTAACCAAACGTCACAGCTCTCGAATTTCTTGGAACCCCGAAGCACAGCGAGCTTTCCAGGAGTTGAAAACCCGGTTCACCACTGCACCCATTCTACGTCATCCCGATCCAGAGCGTCAATTCATTGTGGAGGTAGATGCTTCGAACACAGGAGTCGGGGCCATATTATCTCAACGACAGGGAGATCCAGCCAAGATGTACCCGTGTGCCTTCTTCTCCCGCAAACTTTCTCCAGCCGAGCGGAATTATGATGTTGGGAACCGCGAGCTTTTAGCCATGAAACTGGCTCTGGAAGAATGGCGACACTGGTTGGAGGGAGCAACAGAACCGTTCATCATTCTTACTGACCACAAGAATCTGGAGTATCTTCGATCCGCCAAACGCCTCAATCCTCGCCAAGCAAGATGGGCACTGTTTTTCACACGATTCAACTTCACTGTCACTTACCGCCCAGGCACCAAGAACGTCAAAGCCGATGCCCTCTCTCGCCAAACAGAAGAGACAGTCCACAAAGACAACCCCGAAAACATCATCCATGAGAATCTCTTAGTAGCTCCAGTCCAGTGGGACACTGTGACCGAGATCCAACAGGCCAATCTTCAGACTCCCGCCCCCATCGAGTGTCCAGCCAACCTCCTCTTTGTTCCTGAAATGCTACGATCTCGTCTCCTCGATCAGGTCCACTCCACCCCTAGTTCCGGTCATCCTGGGATCTCTGCCACCATTCAGCTACTACAAAATCGATTTTGGTGGCCCACCCTCTCACCCGACACCATCAAACATGTCCAGAATTGCACCATATGTCAAACTTCCAAATCTACCCGTAAATTACCAGCAGGCCTTCTATGTCCCCTTCCAATACCTCAACGACCATGGTCACACATAGCCATCGACTTTATCACAGATCTTCCCACTTCTCAAGGACACACCACAATCCTCACGATAGTGGATCGATTCTCCAAAGCCTGCCGTCTCATTCCCCTCACTAAACTTCCCACTGCCTTCTAAACTGCTGAACTCTTATGCAACCAAGTATTCAGATTTTACGGACTACCTGAGGACATACTATCTGACAGAGGACCTCAGTTTACTTCCAGAGTCTGGTCCGCATTCTTCAAACATTTAAACGTGAACATCAGCCTTACTTCTGGTTATCACCCCCAGTCCAATGGTCAGACCGAACGTCTAAATCAAGACATCATCCGCTTCCTGAGAACCTACTGCCAGCAACACCAACATGACTGGAGCAGATATTTATTCTGGGCAGAATATGCTCAAAATTCATTGGTCAAACCTGCTACTGGTATCACCCCCTTCAAATGTATACTGGGTTTTCAGCCCCCTCTCTTTCCATGGTCCGGTGAACCCACTGAACTCCCATCTGTCACGGAATGGTTGCACAAGAGCGAAGAGGTCTGGGACCAAGCACACACCCATTTGAGGCATGCTGTCAGGCGTCAAGAACAACAAGCCAACCGTCATCGTCGTCCTGCCCCAGAATACCAGAGTGGTCAATGGGTATGGCTGTCAACCAGAGACTTACGCCTCAAACTTCCATGTCGCAAACTCAGTCCCAGGTATGTTGGTCCCTTCCAAATTATAAGACAAATATCACCTGTTTCATTCCGTTTAGACCTGCCCGCTAACTACCGTATTTCTCCCACTTTTCATGTTTCCCTGTTAAAACCCGCTGGTGGTCCGAGGGGAGAGACGGAGGAGGGGGCCACCTCTCAGGGCCCTCCTGCCTTTCTGGTTGACGGCGAGGAGGCCTACCGTGTGCACCAGTTGCTTGACTCCAGACGTCGGGGTAACGTTCTCCAGTATCTGGTCGATTGGGAGGGTTACGGTCCAGAGGAACAGTCCTGGGTCAATTCGAAGGATATCCTGGACCCCACTCTCATTGAAGAGTTCCATAGGACATACCCGGAGAAACCGGCCCCCCGACCCCGTGGGAGACCCCGACGACAACCGCCTCCTCGCGTCAGGAGCCGCTCGCAGGGGGGGGGGGGGCTCTGTTACAGTGGAGGCTCCCGCTCTGTCTCCTCTCCGCCACCAGAGGGAGCCTTCACCAGAATACTGATCATTGGCTTCAAACTCAAATTCCCATCATGCCTCTTACCTGGGACTGATTGCGTCACACACCTGCACGCCATTAACACACACACATAAAAGCCACGTCCACACACCACACCAGTGCGAAGTCTTGATTTGCCCCGGTGATCATTTCTGAGCGTTTATATCCTGATTCTGGTTTTCTGGTTTTGGACTTTGGACTGTTTGACTCTTCTACGATTGATATCTGCCTGGCCTGAACTCGGACTGTTATTGATTACGATTATTGCTGCCTGCCCTGATCTCTGCCTGTCTCCTGTTGATCCTGTTGTCTTGTCTGCATTGCCCTGTCTGCCTCGTCTTGACCCTGCCTGTACGACCCTGTTTAATAAAAGCTGCAAATGGATTCCTCTGTGCATCGTGAATCATTACACTACCCATGTTCATTTGTCAAATGGGCAACCAATATTTTCACCAAGTCACGTCTTCTGCCATCTGACAGATTTTTAGTGCGCGTGTATTCGTTTATGACCTTCTCACCTCCAGGGCTGCTCTTTAGGATATCTTCAATCATCTGGAGGGGGAAATGATGTAATATTGAGGAGAGATGAGAAACATTATTAACAACTGACAAGTGTGTGTATATAGTTCCTGTTACAGTGGAAGCTCCCGTTCCGCCTCCTCTCCGCCACCAGAGGGAGCCTTCACCCGAGTATTGATCATTGGCGTTAAACTCAAATTCCCATCATGCCTCTTACCTGGGACTGATTGCGTCACACACCTGCACGCCATTAACACACACACATAAAAGCCACACACCACACCAGTGCGAAGTCTTGATTTGCCCCGGTGATCATCTCTGAGCGTTTTTCCCTGTTTCTGGTATTCTGGTTGTGAACTTTGGACTGTCTCTGATTCTGTGATTGATCTCTGCCTGGCCTGACTTTGGACTGTTTCCTGGACTGTGATTATTGCTGCCTGCCCCGAACTCTGCCTGTTATTTGGATCACCCTTTTGTCTAGCCCTCATTGCTCTGTCTGCCCGTCTCGACCCTGCCTGTATGACTACGATCAATAAAGCTGCAAATGGATTCCTCTGTGTTACGTGAATCATTACAGTTCCAAATATATTTACTATTTAAATAATTCTATATACGGTAGATATAATTCAGAGGCAAGATTTGTGATCCTTACTTGGGCAAGACGACGTTCCTCGACTTGATTTTTTTCAGGAGGACTTCTAATCAACATTGCTGTGTCATCAGACTCTGACGTGCCCTCAGTTTCTCCTAAATATGAGCTTAAGCTTGAAGAATCTGCAATATAATCCATATCAATGGTCTGAAGATGTTCATACTACTTTGATAACATTCTATAACAGCAATTGAGAATTAGTCAAATAGACATATTAGCCAATGCAAATTGGTGAATATTGCTGAGAATAAACTAAACTTGATAAGCATGTCAAGCAATTTACCATCAAGGGTTGCTGTGCCTGGGATGGAAATTTCTAGGACACCAATGTCTGGTAGTGTCAGCAGATATTCGAATGCTTCTTCGTCAATCTCGGTCTTTGAGTCATCAAAGACTTTTACATCCATGGTAGGAAGATCAAATTTCTTGGCAACTGAAGGAAAACAAACCATTGAGAAATTGACAAAGGCCAGCAAAGCCAAATGAACTAAAAAAGTTATTTGTATACCCCATAAGATTCAATCATACACTTATTATATTACTTTCATTAAAATTAGAGGGAAAAGGATTAATAACATTAACAATGTTAAAGTTTGTTGTCTCTCACCACATTCCAAAAACGTCTGAAATGTAAAAGGTGTCGGAGAAAAAATATATTTCTTGGTATCTTTGAACTTCACTCTGACAACGTTGTTGGTTTGCATTCTGGAGGGACCATACATAAGGCGTTAACACTCACAGTCAGATGAAGTCCTGATTATATGTCAAAAGCTTAGGCCTACAATGACTTTAGTCATTCATTACCAGGGAGTTATTATGCTTTTAACTTTAGAATACTGTTCCAAATAATAAGTAGTTCCCTATGAATTATTTGGTAATAATTGAGTCATTATCAGTGGGTTACAAACATTACAATATTTTATACATTATGCATTATTCGCGTTAATTATGAACCTGCGTACAGTAGTAGTTATTATTAGTAGTCATATGGGAGGTATGAAAAAAAGTTACTAACGTTAGCTAATAGTGAACCACCACATTCTGAGCGATATTACCCACTAATTCCTTAATCAGAATTCCCTATTTTACTTTCCAGAATTTCAGAATTTGTACTAGAGTGTTAACAATGCGTTAATCATTTGTTCATGTGTATGTTAGTTATTCATTAAGATCAGATAATTAATTTAACACATTGTTAACACTCAAAATGGCCTCCATCGCTGTTAACTCTTTACAGAGTCAAGTACATGTGGCGCACAACTCGAGCCGCGTCACAATATTTAAGTAACTGGACACGCATCAATATTCAGCTAGCGTTTTACTAGTGTCAATTCAAGTTTATGTAAGCTATAACTTATAAATGGCCTCCATCAATCCTATTAACTTAGGCTAACGTTAACTAAACTCTTAACAAAGTCAAGTAACGTATGTGGCGCACAACTGGAGCTGATCGTCACAATATTTAACGTTTACGAACGTATACCTTAGGCTGGACACACATCAATATAAAGCTAGCTAGTTTCACTAGTGCCAATTGTAAGCTATAGCAGCTAACTTATAAATGGCCCCCATCAATCATATTAAGGCTTACGTAACTTAACTCTTTACCGAGTCAAGTACATGTGGCGCACAACTGGAGCCGCTCGTCACAATATTTAACGTTAACCTATCACTTGGGTTACTGGACACATCAATATGCAGCTAGCTAGTTTCACTAGTGTCAATTAACGTTGTAAGCTATAACAGCTAAGTTATAAATGGTCTCAATCAATCATATTAAGGCTAACGTCAACTTAACTCTTTACCGAGTCAAGTACATGTGGCGCACAACTCGAGCCGCTCGTCACAATATTTAACGTTAACGTTAGGTTAATGGACACACATCAATATGCAGCTAGCTAGTTTCACTAGTGCAAATTAACATTGTAAGCTATAACAGCTAACTTATAAATGGTCTCAATCAATCATATTAAGGCTAACGTCAACTTAACTCTTTACCGAGTCAAGTACATGTGGCGCACAACTCGAGCCGCTCGTCACAATATTTAACATTTAACTTACTAGACACACATCAATATGCAGCTAGCAGGTAGCACTCGTGTCAATTAACGTTTATGTTATCTATAACTTATGTCATCTAACGTTGTTTGCTTTTGTGGTGATTACAAAAACAAGATAATTTATACCTAGTTCTACATTGAGCTCAGTTTAAAATGTGATCCTTAAACTAAGTTAAGGTTAGGCTATAATTTGCCTTACCAGTAAACTAACATAGGCTAAACATTTTGGTGTAACACAGCATTTAACAAGTGATTAACGTTAACATTTTTGGATTTTCTTGTCGAGCACTTACGGTCACGTTAGACTTCACATCAAGTTAACACGAGAAAGCTATCTCTGACTGTAATGTTCAAAAAACGCAGCAAAGTGATCTGAGCTCAAAACAGAGGCGATTTCTATGAAAATGAGTACTAAAACTTTGGAATTCTACTTACTTTTAAATCCAGCAGTAGCACAACGATCTCTTCCAAACCCAAATGCAGCCGCGATCGCGATGGCCGTGCAGAACAGTAATGGCTGATAAACGAAACTTTAGGAGGAGAAGATTTTGGGGAGGAGTCACATTTACTCTTCAATTTTGCTCCCACTCTATGGACACATTTTACTCTGTTCACTCAAAATAGATAAAAAACAACTCTTTTTGAGGAAAAAAAAATTACTCTGGAAAAACTACTCTGCTATTTTTCCTGTGTATGCGCTCATTGACAAATGCAGAACAATTAGTTAATGCTTTCATGACATCAAGACTAGATTACTGTAATACTCTACTGGGTGGTTGCCCTGCACGCTTAATAAACAAACTACTGGTACAAATTGCAGTGGCTTGAATTCTTACCAGAACCAGGAAATATGACCATATTAGCCCAGTTCTGTCAACACTGCATTGGCTGCCTATTAAACATAGTATACATTTTAAAATATTGTTGATTACTTACTTACTTACAAGGTCTTAACGCATTATAGTCCTTCACGTCTATTGTGATCTCAAAATTCCCGCCAGGTAATAATACCTAAAATATCAAAATCGACAGTAGGTGGTAGATCCTTTTCCTATTTAGCACCAAAACTGTGGAATAGTCTTCCTACCATTGTCCAGGAAGCAGACACACTCTTCAGTTCAAAGCTCGATTAAAGACACTTCTCTTTTTCCTAGCATACACGTAATACATTAAAGACTTCTATAATTCAATGTTAGACTGCATAGATTAGGTCAGCCGGAACTGATAACACTTCCCTTAAATCCAGATGTACTCGTTACATCATAAGAAGAATGGCATCTACGCTAATTTGAGTGTCTTTGTTTATCTCGAGGTTTTCCAGCAGCCTGCCGGATCCAGGCCATATCCAGATCTGACGAGAAGCTTAGCCTGGACCGATGACAATCCAGTGCTGAAATGCCAACTTAGCCTCTCCCTATGGAGGATCCCTTTCCCATTCTACAGATAAAGTGTTGTGAATTTCGTTTTGTGTACCTACCACAAATTGATAAAATAAAACAAAATTCTGTATCAAATTTATAGATAAAGGCCTGTTCACACCAAGCACGATAACTATAAAGATAACTATAAAGATATAATTCTAAAAATCGTTTTCCATATTAAAGAATAACAGAGTTCACACCACAGCTATAACGATAAAGATATGAGGAACGATAACGTTGGAATCACTTTCAGAACGATTTTTTTCTAGCTGTCCAACGATAAAACACTGACAACCAATGAGAATCCATTCTAATATAAAGGTCTCGCGCATTTAAAATGGCAGATGACATTGCAGAGAAGTTAATCGTCGAGGTACAAATAAAAATCCTCCATTGTTTGACAAGTCAAACCCCAGTTTCAAGGATAAAATTAGTATGAGGCGGCCGCATTGCATATTCTGGAGCTCAGCCGGTGCGGCTGTGAATTGGCTACACTGCTTCGTTAAAGGTCACTTCCGGTTGCCAGCAGGTGGCGCTATGACTGTGGGTGAATATCGGCATGTACATTTGTTCAGGGCGGGAATTTTGTGCAGATCTGGGCATTTACAGCGAAGATCTGCACGACTTCCTGTTTCATGTCGAATCTACAACTTCCTGTTTCATGTCGAATCATCGACGCCACAGACACGCCCATCGACGAAAACGCGCAGATAGCAAAACTTTACATTGTCAATGCCATTAGAAGGCACAGCAGAAATTTGAAGTCGATCCGACTAAATTCCTAGAAGGAGTTCGTTAAAGTACGGAGTGTGTAAATCGTCCCAAAATGGCTGCCAAATTCAAAATGGCGGACTTCCTGTCGAGTTTAGGGTATCGCTCCAAGAGACTTTTCTGTGCAACTTGACATGGTAGATGTACCACAGAAATTTTGTACATGTCTGTCAAACATGTGGTGGGGGCTGCTTCGTTAAAGGTCACTTCCTGTTCCCAGCAGGTGGCGCTATGACCATGGGTGAATGTCGGCATGTAGATTTGTTCAGGGCGGGACTCTTGTCAAATGTGTAAAATTTTGTGCAGATCTGGGCATTTACAGCCAGGTTACTACAACTTCCTGTTTCATGGCGAATCATCAACGCCACGGACACGCCCATCGACGAAAACGCGCAGATTGCACAACTTTACATCGTCAATGCCTTTAGAAGGCACAGCAGAAATTTGAAGTCGATCTGACAAAATCCCTAGGAGGAGTTTGTTAAAGTACGGAGTGTGTAAATCGTCCAAAAATGGCAGCCAAATTCAAAATGGTGGACTTCCTGTCGAGTTTAGGGTATGGGTTCTTGAGGCTTTTTTGTGCGTCTGGACATGGTAGATGTACCACAGAAATTTCGTACATGCCGGTCAAACATGCGGCTGGGGTTGCTTCGTTAAAGGTCACTTCCTTTTGTAGAAAAAAGAAAAGAAAAAAGAAAAAATAAAGCTGCAAGCAGCGATGGGCGGGCCCTCGCACCTGTAGCACGTCGGGGTATGAGGCGGCCGCGTTGCATATTCTGTAGCTCAGCAGGTGCAGCTGTGAATTTGCTACCCTGCTTCGTTAAAGGTCACTTCCTGTTGCCAGCTGGTGGCGCTATGACTGTGGGTGAATGTCGGCATGTAGATTTGTTCAGGGCGTGACTCTTGTCAAATGTGTAAATTTTTGTGCAGATCTGGGCATTTACAGCCAAGTTACTACAACTTCCTGTTTCATGGCAAGTCATCGACACCACGGACACGCCCATCGACGAAAACGCGCAGATAGCACAACTTTACATCGTCAATGCCTTTAAAAGTCACAGCAGAAATGTGAAGTCGATCCGACTAAATCCCTAGGAGGAATTGGTTAAAGTACGTAATGAGTAAATCATCCAAAAATGGCAGTAAAAATAGAATTGGCCGACTTCCTGTTGAGTTTAGGGCATCGCTCCAAGAGACTTTTCTGTGCGTCTGGACATGTTAGATGTACCACAGAAATTTCGTACATGTTGGTCAAACATGCGGCGGGGGCTGCTTTGTTAAAGGTCACTTCCTGTTGCCAGCAGGTGGCGCTATGACTATGGGTGAATGTCGGCATGTAGATTTGTTCAAGGCGGGACTCTTGTCAAAGGTGTAAAATTTCATGCATATCTGGGCTTTTACAGCCAAGTTACTACAACTTCCTGTTTCATGGCGAATCTTCGACGCCACGGACACGCCCATCGATGAAAACGCGCAGATAGCACAACTTTACATCGTCAATGCCTTTAGAAGGCACAGCAGAAATGTGAAGTCAATCCGACTAAAGCCCTAGGAGGAGTTCGTTAAAGTACGTAATGAGTAAATCGTCCAAAAATGGCGGTAAAATTAGAAATGGCTGACTTCCTGTTGAGTTTAGGGCATCGCTCCAAGAGACTTTTCTGTGCGTCTGGACATGGTAGATGTACCACAGAAATTTCGTACATGTCGGTCAAACATGCGACGGGGGCTGCTTCGTTAAATGTCACTTCCAGTTGCTAGCAGGTGACGCTATGACTGTGGGTGAATGTCGGCATGTAGATTTGTTCAGGGCGGGACTCTTGTCAAATGTGTAAAATTTCGTGCAGATCTGGGCATTTACAGCCAAGTTACTACAACTTCCTGTTTCATGGCGAATCTTCAATGCCACGGACACACCCATCGACGAAAATGCGCAGATAGCACAATTTTACATTGTCAATGCCTTTAGAAGGCACAGCAGAAATTTGAAGTCGATCCGACTAAATCCCTAGTAGGAGTTCGTTAAAGTACGGAGTGTGTAAATCGTCCAAAAATGGCAGCCAAATTCAAAATGGCGGACTTCCTGTTGAGTTTAGGGTATGGGTTCTTGAGGCTTTTTTTGTGCGTCTTGACATGATACACGTCCCCACCAAATTTCGTGCGTGTAGGTTGAACGTGGACGAGGGCTAATTTTTTCCAATATTGTAGGTGGCGCTAACGAGCCATTTTGCCACGCCCATCCGTGAAACCCACAAAATACGAAATTTTTCACCAGACCTGGCATGCGTGCCAATTTGGTGAGTTTTTGAGCTTGTGGCCTCGAAAATGGCGCTTACTTTGCAGAAAAAAGAAAAAAAAATTAAAGCTGCAAGCAGCGATGGGCGGGCCCTCGCACCTGTTGCACGTCGGGGTGTGAGGCGGCCACGTTGCATATTCTGTAGCTCAGCCAGTGCGGCTGTGCATTTGCTACGTTGCTTCGTTAAAGGTCACTTCCTGTTGCCAGCAGGTGGCGCTATGACTGTGGGTGAATGTCGTTATGTGGATTTGTTCAGGGCGGGACTCTTGTCAAATGTGTAAAATTTCGTGCAGATCTGGGCATTTACAGCCAAGTTACTACAACTTCCTAATTCATGGCGAATCTTCGATGCCACGGACACGCCCATCGACGAAAACGCGCAGATAGCACAACTTTACATCGTCAATGCCTTTAGAAGGCGCAGTAGAAATTTGAAATCGATCCGACTAAATCGCTAGGAAGAGTTAGTTAAAGTATGTAATGAGTAAATCATCCAAAAATGGCGGTAAAATTAGAAATGGCTGACTTCCTGTTGAGTTTAGGGCATCGCTCCAAGAGACTTTTCTATGTGTCTGGACACGGTAGATGTACCACAGAAATTTCGCACCTGTCGGTCAAATATGCGGAGGGGGCGGCGTCTTTTAAGGTCACTTCCTCTTGCCACTAGATGGCGCTATGACTGTGGGTGAATGCCGGCATGTAGATTTGTTCAGGGCGGGACTCTTGTCAAATGTGTAAAATTTCGTGCAGATCTGGACATTTACAGCCAAGTTATTACAACTTCCTGTTTCATGGCGAATCATCGACGCCACGGACACGCCCATTGACGAAAACGCGCAGATAGCACAACTTTACATCGTCCATGCCTTTAGAAGGCACAGCAGTAATTTGAAGTCGATCAGACTAAATCCCTAGGAGGAGTTAGTTACAGTATGTAATGAGTAAATAATCCAAAAATGGCGTTAAAATTAGAAATGGCGGACTTCCTGTTGAGTTTAGGGCATCGCTCCAAGAGGCTTTTTTGTGCGTCTGGACATGGTAGATGTACCACAGAAATTTCGTACTTGTTGGTCAAACATGCGGCCGGGGCTGCTTCGTTAAAGGTCACTTCCTGTTGCCAGCAGGTGGCGCTATGACTGTGGGTGAATGTCAGCATGTAGATTTGTTCAGGGCGGGACTCTTGTCAAATGTGTAAAATTTCGTGCAGATCTGGGCATTTACAGCCAAGTTACGACAACTTTCTGTTTCATGGCGAATCTTCGATGCTACGGACACACCAATCGACGAAAACGCACAGATAGCACAACTTTACATCGTCAATGCCTTTAGAAGGCACAGCAGAAATTTGAAGTCGATCCGAGTAAATCCCTAGGAGGAGTTAGTTAAAGTACGGAGTGTGTAAATCGTCCCAAATCGGTCGCCAAATTCAAAATGGCGGACTTCCTGTCGAGTTTAGGGTATGGGTTCTTGAGGCTTTTTTGTGCGGCTTGAAATGATACACATCCCCACCAAATTTCGTGCATATAGGTTGAACGTGGAGGAGGGGCTAATTTTTCCAATTTTCTAGGTGGCGCTAGCGAGCCATTTTGCCACGCCTATCCACGAAACCAACAAAATACGAAATTTTTCACCAGTCCTGACAAGCATGCCAAATTTGGTGACTTTTTGAGCATGTTGCGGCCCCGAAAACAGCGCTTACTTTGCAGAAAAAATAAATAAATAAATAAATAAATAAATAACCCTATCAGTTTCAAGAGGGCCTCGCACCGTTGGGTGCTCAGGCCCTAAAAATAACCCTAACAGTTTCAAGAGAGCCTCGCACCATTGGGTGCTCGGGCCCTAAATATAGCTGCGAGCAGCGATTGTGGGCCCAAGCCGGTGGCACCGCAACCCCGGTGCCTTTAGTTACCTAAAGGCTCCGGGGTGGCGGTACCACCACCTTTGGCCCTTCATCGTTGCTCGCAGCTATATTTATATATATATATATATATATATATATATATATATATAGCCGGTGGCACCGCCAACCTGGTGCCTTTAGGGTTATTGTGCACAAACGTAACACTGCTTTGACTGTCGAAAAGAAGTGTGCCGTACAGCTTGCAACAGTGTGGGCTCTGCAAAAGTGCGCATCGAGGACACTTATCAACCAAAATGTATACGTGAGCAACCTTCTGAAACCTAAAATGAATTAAAGCTGCAAGCAGCGATGGGCGGGCCCTCGCACCTATAGCGCGTCGGGGTGTGAGGCGGCCGCGTTGCATTTTCTGCAGCTCAGCCGGTGCGGCTGTGAATTCGCTACACTGCTTCATTAAAGGTCACTTCCTGTTGCCAGCAGGTGGCGCTATGTCTGTGGGTGAATGTCAGCATGTAGATTTGTTCAGGGCGGGACTCTTGTCAAATGTGTCAAATTTCTTGCAGATCTGGGCATTTACAGCCAAGTTACTGCAACTTCCTGTTTCATGGCGAATCATCGACGCCACAGACACGCCCATCGACGAAAATGCGCAGATAGCACAACTTTACATCGTCAATACCTTGAAAAGGTACAGCAGAAATTTGAAGTCGATCCGACTGAATCCCTAGGAGGAGTTAGTTAAAGTATGTAATGAGTAAATCATCCAAAAATGGCGGTAAAATTAGAAATGGCTGACTTCCTGTTGAGTTTAGGACATCACTCCAAGAGACTTTTCTGTGTGCCTGGACACGGTAGATGTACCACAGAAATTTCGTACCTGTCAGTCAAACATGCGGAGGGGGCTGCGTCTTTTAAGGTCACTTCCTCTTGCCACTAGATGGCGCTATGACTGTGGGTGAATGTCGGCATGTAGATTTGTTCAGGGCGGGACTCTTGTCAAATGTGTAAAATTTCGTGCAGATCTGGGCATTTACAGACAAGTTATTAAAACTTCCTGTTTCATGGCGAATCATCGACGCCACATACACGCCCATTGACGAAAACGCGCAGATAGCATAACTTTACATCGTCAATGCCAGTAGAAGGCACAGCAGAAATTTGAAGTCGATCCGACTAAATCCCTAGGAGGAGTTAGTTAAAGTACGTAATGAATAAATCATCCAAAAATGGCGGTAAAATTAGAAATGGCCGACTTCCTGTTGAGTTTAGGGCATCGCTCCAAGAGGCTTTTTTGTGCGTCTGGACATGGTAGATGTACCACAGAAATTTCGTACTTGTAGGTCAAACATGTGGCCGGGGCTGCTTCGTTAAAGGTCACATCCTGTTGCCAGCAGGCGGCGCTATGACTGTGGGTGAATGTCGGCATGTAGATTTGTTCAGGGCGGGACTCTTGTCAAATGTGTAAAATTTCGTGCAGATCTGGGCATTTACAGCCAAATTACTACAAGTTCCTAATTCATGGCGAATCTTTGATGCCAAGGACACGCCCATCGACGAAAACGCGCAGATAGCACAACTTTACATCGTCAATGCCTTTAGAAGGCACAGCAGAATTTTGAAGTCGATCCGAGTAAATCCCTAGGAGGAGCTAATTAAAGTACGGAGTGTGTAAATCGTCCCAAATCGGTTGCCAAATTCAAAATGGCGGACTTCATGTCGAGTTTAGGGTATGGGTTCTTGAGGCTTTTTTGTGCGGCTTGAAATGATAGACATCCCCACCAAATTTCGTGCATGTAGGTTGAACATGGAGGAGGGGCTAATTTTTTCCAATTTTCTAGGTGGCGCTAGCGAGCCATTTTGCCACGCCTATCCGCGAAACCAACAAAATACGAAATTTTTCACCGGTCCTGACATGCATGCCAAATTTGGTGACTTTTTGAGCATGTTGCGGCCCCGAAAACGGCGCTTACTTTGCAGAAAAAATAAAAAAATAATAAAAAAATGTAAAAAAATTAAAGCTGCAAGCAGCGATGGGCGGGCCCTCGCACCTGTTGCACGTCGGGGTGTGAGGCGGCCACGTTGCATATTCTGTAGCTCAGCCAGTGCGGCTGTGCATTTGCTATGCTGCTTCGTTAAATGTCACTTCCTGTTGCCAGCAGGTGGCGCTATGACTGTGGGTGAATGTCGGTATGTAGATTTGTTCAGGGCGGGACTCTTGTCAAATGTGTAAAATTTCGTGCAGACCTGGGCATTTACAGCCAAGTTACTACAACTTCCTGTTTCATGGCGAATCATCGACGCCACGGACACGCCCATCGAGGAAAATGCACAGATAGCACAACTTTACATCGTCAATGCCTTTAGAAGGCGCAGTAGAAATTTGAAGTTGATCCGACTAAATCCCTAGGAGGAGTTAGTTAAAGTATGTAATGAGTAAATCATCCAAAAATGGTGGTAAAATTAGAAATGGCCGACTTCCTGTTGAGTTTAGGGCATCGCTCCAAGAGGCTTTTTTGTGCGTCTGCACATGGTAGATGTACCACAGAAATTTCGTACTTGTCGGTCAAACATGCGGCCGGGGCTGCTTCGTTAAATGTCACTTCCTGTTGCCAGCAGGTGGCGCTATGACTGTGGGTGAATGTCGGCATGTAGATTTGTTCAGGGCGGGACTCTTGTCAAATGTGTAAAATTTCGTGCAGATCTGGGCATTTACAGCCAGGTTACTACAACTTCCTGTTTCATGGCGAATCTTCGATGCCACGGACACGCCCATCGACGAAAACGCGCAGATAGCACAACTTTACATCGTCAATGCCTTTAGAAGGCACAGCAGAAATTTGAAGTCGATCCGAGTAAATCCCTAGGAGGAGTTAATTAAAGTACGGAGTGTGTAAATCGTCCCAAATCGGTCGCCAAATTCAAAATGGCGGACTTCCTGTCGAGTTTAGGGTATGGGTTCTTGAGGCTTTTTTGTGCGGCTTGAAATGATACACATCCCCACAAAATTTCGTGCATGTAGGTTGAACGTGGAGGAGGGGCTAATTTTTTCCAATTTTCTAGGTGGCGCTAGCGAGCCATTTTGCCACGCCTATCCGCGAAACCAACAAAATATGAAATTTTTCACCAGTCCTGACAAGCATGCCAAATTTGGTGAGTTTTTGAGCATGTTGGGGCCCCGAAAACGGGGCTTACTTTGCAGAAAAAAGAAAAAAAAATTAAAGCTGCAAGCAGCGATGGGCGGGCCATCTCACCTGTAGCACGTCGGGGTGTGAGGCGGCCACGTTGCATATTCTGTAGCTCGGCCAGTGCGGCTGTGCATTTGTTACGTTGCTTCGTTAAAGGTCACTTCCTGTTGCCAGTAGGGATGCAACGATTACAGATTTTGTAAGTACGATTATTGTCTGAGAAATAATCACGGTTTAACGATTATCACGATTATTATGCATCAATTAAATTCACAACACTAATGTGTAATATCACATGAACACTCAACACTAGATTTTAATGTGTTATATATTGCTGCCAGAACATGGTACAAATTATAAAATGACAAACAATAACAAAAACAAAAAAATATTAAAGCTGCAAGCAGCGATGGGCGGGCCCTCGCACCTGTAGCGCGTCGGGGTGTGAGGCGGCCGCGTTGCATACTCTGCAGCTCAGCCGGTGCGGCTGTGCATTTGCTACGTTGCTTCGTTAAAGGTCACTTCCTGTTGCCAGCAGGTGGCGCTATGACTGTGGGTGAATGTCGGCATGTAGATTTGTTCAGGGCGGGACTCTTGTCAAATGTGTAAAATTTCGTGCAGATCTGGGCATTTACAGCCAAGTTACTGCAACTTCCTGTTTCATGGCGAATCATCGACGCCACGGACACGCCCATTGACGAAAACGCGCAGATAGCGCGAAAGGATACACATCCCCACCAAATTTCGTGCATGTAGTTTGAACGTGGAGGAGGGGCTAATTTCTTTCTATTTTCTAGGTGGCGCTAGCGAGCCATTTTGACACGCCTATCCGCGAAACCAACAAAATACAAAATTTTTCACCAGTCCTGACATGCGTGCCAAATTTGGTGACTTTTTGAGCATGTTGCGGCCCCGAAAATGGAGCTTACTTTGCAGAAAAAAGAATAAAATATAGCTGCGAGCAGCGATTGCGGTACCGCCGGCTTTGGCCCGCAATCGCTGCTCGCAGCTATATATATATATATATATATATATATATATATATATATATATATATATATATATATATTTAGCCAGTGGCACCGCCACCTTGGTGCTTTTAGGGTTATTCTACATGACGTGCAAAAACGTAACCCCCGCTTTGACTGTCAAAAAGAAGTGTGCTGAAGAGCTTGCAGCAGTGAAGGCTCTGCAAAAGTGCGGATCGAGGGCACATTTTAACCACAAAGTATGTATGAGCAACCTTCTGAAAGGTCAGGTGTACATCAAGGTCTACATCTGTACTGTGTTTACATTATAGTATTTAGGGATGCGCCGATTCGATACTCAGGATCGTTATCAGCTCCGATACTGCCATCTTTGCCGGATCGGGTATATTTACACCACTTTAATCAAACCACTCTTCTTTAAAACATAACAATGTGATTTTTTTCACATGTATTTTGTTACTCTTATTGAGCTATTTTGTCCACATACAGGACTCACTGCCAATCGTACGTGCTCACATCATTCTCTTTCAGTGAAAGCTGTATACTGCATTCACCAGTTTTCACTCTACAGCTGTTGACCAGAGCACTGAAATTATTTCTCACTTAAACTACAATCAAATGGATTTTCCCACACATTTTGCATTAGTCCTCTGCATGGCATTTTATTATTTTCTGCGCAGCTTCAGAAGTGCACGCACACAGCTTAGAACACATGACACGCACACACACTCAGTCACGAGAGAGGCGCGATCGAACTCTGTGTGTGTTTGTGTGTGAACAATGGAAACGTCTCGGTTACAGATGTAACCCTCGTTCCCTGAGTAGGGAACGGAGACGTTACGTCAAGGAGTGACGGAGAATGGGGGTTTCGCATAGAAAGCCAATCCTCTTCGAGTATTTAACAACGAGCCAATGGCGTGAAAATGCCATGGGTCTGCGGAATTTGCATAGCGTACTCCGCCCACCCATGTGGGTATAAAGGGAGGAAGCAAACGCAACCGCAGTATGTCTTCGCTGAGGAGCCAAGACTGATCTCAGGCGTCACCCAGCGGTACAGCAGAAGTGGCAAGGAGACGTAACGTCTCCGTTCCCTACTCAGGGAACGAGGGTTACATCTGTAACCGAGACGTTCCCTTTCGTAGTCACTCCGAGTTACGTCAAGGAGTGACGGAGAATGGGGGTCTATGCCATCACGCCATCTTCCAGCTGTCTTCCAGTGCTCTGCGAAAGTCTAGACCTCTTAACACAATAATACAAAAAGGTCCCACTTTGACACAGAATTACCAAGGTACACTGGGAAACATATCCCGGGAGGGACATGCTACCAGATGCCTACCGAAGGGAGGACTTACAAAACACATATGGCCACTGGGGCTGCATATGGAGAATACTGGAGCGCCAACCGCAGGTGGCACTAGCTCCAGGGGTGGCAGATGGCTTGCCAAGGGAAGACACATGCTCAGAGAGGCTTACAGTGGATAATACACGTGAGGCAGTTACCAAAGGGGAACCGTGCACACGGAGGCACCTAGCCGGCACCAGAGCAAGCGCAGTGGTGCCCGCATCATAAGTGCTGGAGGACTCAGGGCTTCAAAGAAGGACAACTGAGGAAATATCGCACTTATCCAATCTGAGGAGTGGAGTGGCGAGCAAGCGAAGACACTTAAGCGGTTCCAGCACTAGCGGAGGCGAGTACATGAGAGGAAACCGGCTCAATTCGCAAATTATAAAATCTTGCGAAGGTGTTAGGTGTCGCCCAGCCTGCAGCTCTGCAGATGTCTGTTAGCGAGGCGCCATGCGCTAAAGCCCAAGAGGAAGCCACACTCCGAGTGGAGTGGGCTGTCACACCAAGGGGGCACGGTCGACCTTGCTGCTGGTAAGACAAAACAATGGCGTCCACTAACCAGTGAGACAGCCGCTGTTTTGAGAGAGCCCTTCCCTTCTGGCTCCCCCCATGACAGACAAAGAGCTGATCTGAGGTCCTGAAACACCGCGTTCTGTCAACGTAGGTGCGGAGTGCACGCACCGGACAGAGCAGTGCCAAGGCTGGGTCTGCCTCCTCCAGGGGCAGCGCTTGCAAGGTCACCACCTGATCCCGGAAGGGAGTAGTGGGGACCTTGGGCACGTAACCGAGCCGGGGTCTCAGAACAACGTGAGAGTAAGCCGGGCCAAACTCTAGGCACGCTTCGTCAACGGAGAATGCGTGCAGGTCCCCTACCCTCTTGATGGAGGCCAATGCAACCAGGAGAGCTGTCTTCATAGACAGGAACTTAAACTCAACCGATTGCAAAGGCTCAAAGGGAGGCCTCTGCAGAGCACTTAACACTACCGAGAGGTCCCAAGAGGGCACGAGGGGAGGACGAGACGGATTTAGCCTCCTCGCTCCCCTCAGGAACCTGATGACCAGGTCGTGCTTTCCAACGGACTTACCTTCAACTGCATCATGAGAGGCGGAAATAGCCGCGACGTAAACTTTGAGGGTGGAGGGCGACAGCCTACGCTCCAACCCATCCTGCAGGAAGGAAAGCACAACACTGATCGAGCATCTCCTGGGGTCCTCTCTGCGAGAAGAGCACCAGTTGACGAAGAGGTTCCACTTCAACGCATACAGGTGTCTCGTAGACGACGCTCTAGCGGAAGTGATGGTTGCTGCCACCGCAGGTGGTAGCGAACTCAAACCTGCCTCGTGCCGTCCAGGAGCCACACATGTAGCCTCCATAGATCGGGACGAGGGTGCCACAGAGTGCCCCGTCTCTGAGTGAGCAGATCTTGTCTCAGAGGAATAGGCCAAGGAGGTGCTGTCGCGAGGAGCATGAGTTCGGCGAACCACGTCTTGGTGGGCCAATAAGGGGCTACCAGCAGGACCTGCTCCTCGTCCTCCTTGATCTTGCACAACACCCGTGCAAGGAGGCTCACTGGGGGAAACGCATACTTGCGTGGGCCCCGCGGCCAGCTGTGCGCCAGCGCATCTGTACCGAGCGTGCCCTCGGACAGGGAATAAAACTGGACGCAGTGGGAAGAGTCCCGGGAGGCAAACAGATCTATCTGAGCTTCCCCGAACTGGTCCCAGATCAGCTGGACCGTCTGGGGATGGAGTCGCCATTCGCCGGAGACAGGGCGGATCCGCGACAGCTCGTCGGCTGCCAGGTTCCGGGCTCCAGGAATGTACACAGCACGAAGGGACCTCAGGTGCTTCTGACTCCATAGTAGGAGGTGGCGAGCGAGCTGCGACATCCGACGTGAGCGTAGACCCCCCTGGTGGTTGATGTACGCTACTGTAGCGGTATTGTCTGAGCGGACAAGTACGTGCTGACCCCTGAGCAGTGCTCGAAAGCGGTGCAGGGCCAGGCGTACTGCCAGCAGCTCGAGGCAATTGATGTGCATGAGGCGCTGGGGTCCTGTCCAGGAACCCGCGGCTGCATGCCCATTGCACATGGCACCCCAACCCGTGGTAGATGCATCCGTGGAGACAACGAGATGCCTGGAAACTCGCTGGAGAGGGACACCTGCCCGAAGAAAGCTGAGGTTCAACCACGGGAAGAAGGTTCGGCGGCACGCTGGAGTTACTGGAACCCGGAGCGAGCCACGATGCCATGCCCACCTCGGGACTCGATCGCGAAGCCAGAGCTGAAGCGGTCTCATATGAAGCAATCCGAGTGGCGTAGCCGCGGCTGCGGATGCCATATGCCCCAGGAGCCTCTGAAAGAGTTTCAGTGGAACCGCACTCTTGCCGTCGAACTGTCGAAGACAAGTCAGCAGTGAGTGTGCGCGCTCGCTCGTAAGCTGCGCGGACATGGCGACCGAGTCTATCTCCATGCCGAGAAAAGAGATCCTCTGCACGGGGCAAAGTTTGCTCTTCTCCCGGTTGACCCGAAGGCCCAGACGGGCTAAGTGCTGAAGCACTAGATCTCTGTGTTCGCAAACCTGTTCTCGAGAGTGAGCCAAAATTAGCCAATCGTCGAGATAGTTCAGGATGCGAACCCCGTGTTCGCGAAGGGGAACAAGGGCTGCCTCGGCGATCTTCGTGAAGACGCGAGGGGACAGAGCTAACCCGAATGGGAGAACCGTGTACTGATATGCCTGGCCTTCGAAAGCGAACCGAAGAAACGGTCTGTGTCGAGGCAATATGGAGACATGAAAGTACGCATCCTTCAGGTCGATCGCTGCAAACCAATCCTGATGCCGAACACATTCGAAAATGCGTTTGGCCGTGAGCATTTTGAACGGCATTCGATGCAGAGTGCGGTTCAAAACGCGCAGGTCCAGGATCGGTCGTAACCCACCGGTCTTCTTGGGGACAATGAAGTAGGGGCTGTAAAAGCCGGACTTCACCTCGGCTGGAGGGACCGTCTCGATTGCACCCTTCGCCAGCAGGGTCGCAATCTCCGCTCTCAAAACCGGGGCATTGCCACCGATTATAGTGGAGCGAACTCCCCTGAAACGGGGAGGAGATCGTGCGAACTGAATCGCGTAGCCGAATCTGATCGTTCTGATGACCCAGTGGGACAGACCGGGGAGCTCGAGCCAAGCTCCGAGGAACCGAACCAGCGGGGTCATACGAGCCACAGACGTCCCCCCGGAGGGGCAGCGGGGCGGAGTGACTGGCATGCGCACGGGAGATACCACATGCGGGTGCGAAGTCGAGCTCCGCTCCCCGACAGAAGAGACCAGGGAAGGACCAGCGTTCCACGGGGATCTGTTCTGCCGAGGGTCTGGCGACAGAGGGGGAGAGGAGCGGTGCGGTCCGGGGATGACGCACGCTCCTCTCCGCGCCCTCAGAGACAGAGGGGAATGAGCGGGGCGACACTGTGGAGCATCGTGCGCGCTCATTCCGGTCTGTGTGCTCAGTGATAGTGTCAAGTCTTTCTTTAACCAACTCAGGGTGCTGCCCACCCGTGGGTGAGCAGCGGGGAGCGGAGAACAAAAGATTCTCCCCCGGCCCTCCACCGGGGGAAGGAGGGGGCCTGCTACCTCCTCCTGGGAAAAACTCGATGCCATCACTGAGCAGCCCGTCTCAGGAACGCCGCTTAGCCCGGCGTTTAGCGGGGGGCGGGGCCTGAGGGGGCTGTGACGCTCCTCTGCGACCGCCTCTACGGCGCGACCTGGGTGGAGGCTGCTGCTGGGGTCGCTCCGGAGGGAGGGGGGCCGCAGTGGAACGTCCTCGGCGGCGAGCAGACTGAGGCGGCTGCGGCGACGGCTGGGTGGAGGCAGCAGCTGGCCGTCGGGGCAGGATATGTTTAATCGCCTCTGTCTGCTTCTGGGCGGTCGAGAACTGCTGGGCAAAGTCCTCAACCGCACCGCCGAAAAGGCCAGCCTGGGAAAGGGGGGCGTCGAGCAGACGGGTCCGCTCAGCGTCCCGCACTTCCGCCAGGTTGAGCCAAAGATGACGCTCCTGGACCACACTAGTGGCCATCACCTGACCAAGGGAACGAGCCGCCACTTTAGTCGCCCGGAGAGCGAGGTCGGTGGCCGCTCGCAGTTCATTGAACGACCCTTGATCAGTCCCGCCCTCGTGCATATCTCTGAGCAGTTTGGCTTGGAAAACCTGCAAAGTGCTCATCGCATGCAGAGCGGCGGCCGCCCGTCCCGCCGCGCTATAGGATCGCGCCGCCATAGACGACAAGAACCTACAGGCTTTGGAGGGATGCTTGGGTGGCCCCCGGGAGGAGGCGCTGCATCGCAACAGAGCGCTCCACCGGAGGAACCCCAGAATACCCACGGGCAGCTGCGCCGTCGAGGGGAGGAAAGGCGGGGGAAGCTGACGGGCGAACGCGGGAAGACAAAGGAGCCTGCCACGTCTTCGTCAGTTCCGCATGCAGCTCGGGGAAGAATGGTATTGGGGTCGGCTGTGGCTTTGCAGCGGCGGCTTTGCCCAAAAACCATTCATCCATCCGTGAGTGATCGGGGTGGGCCGGAGGATTCCAGTCCAACCCGATACTCACGGCGGCCCGAGAGAGCATAGCCGTCATCTCGGGATCCGATACGGGCAGCGCTGGCACTCCCGAGGGAGGCAGCGCAGCCGCATCTTCACTTCCCGAGGAATTCAGCTCGCCTTGTGATGCCGCGATCGACATCGCATCCTCCTCTGGAGCGCCGAACGAAACAGACGGTACCTGCGAACAGGCAGACGTCTGAACCGTTTCGGCGCTCGCTGGCTGCAACACTGTTGCGGCGGGTGGGACCCGAGGAACTAGCGTCGGGGGTTTGTTCCACACCGTCACCGACAGATCACCCTGGCCGCGAGCCGAAGAGCTTCCCCGGGTAGAGGAAGCTGAACGGGTAGCGGAGGCGGGGACTCTCACAGTAAGATCATTGAGTCTCGATCTAAGTGTTGAGATGGTCATATTACCACAAAAGGCACATGACTCATCCACGAACGCTGCTTTAGCATGACGAAGACCCAGACATACAAAGCAGCGATCGTGCCCATCAGAGGAGGACAGATATCGACCGCACCCAGAAGAACACGGGCGAACCATCTTTAAAAAGACGTGCCGCGTGCAGCTCTTTCAAAGGAGAGGAGGAAATTCACTCTTTCAGCACCGAGGCGACCAGGGAGAAGCGCAAAGTCTGGCAGACCACTGCACAGATCGCAGGCAATGCAGAATCTCGCTGGGTACCGCCGTCACACCAACACTGAAGAGGATGCTCGTCTCGAAGAGGCTTAGTGATATGGCTTGTGGAGAGAAGAATGCTCTTGGCTCCGAAGCGAAAACATACTGCGGTTGCGTTTGCTTCCTCCCTTTATACCCACATGGGTGGGCGGAGTATGCTATGCAAATTCCGCAGACCCATGGCATTTTCACGCCATTGGCTCGTTGTTAAATACTCGAAGAGGATTGGCTTTCTATGCGAAACCCCCATTCTCCGTCACTCCTTGACGTAACTCGGAGTGACTACGAAAGGGAACTCAATTTTGTTCATACAGGAAAATATTCAGACTAATGTCTTGTGGGAGCAACAGAATACATGTAACGGCATTATGTAATCAGGATACAAAAATCCAGTAACTGTAATTTGTTACAGTGAGTTACATCAAAAAAGTAGTAATCAGATTATAGTTACTTTTTGAAAAAGTATATAGTACTTAAAGCCACTTAATATAAAGTGGGACTATTTTTTATGAAATAATTTGTAACTGTATCGGAATACATTTTTAAAGTAACCCTCCCAAGCCTGGTCTTGTGTGGACGTTCGTTAATTTCACTTTTTAAGTTAGCGCTTTTTAAGGCCCCAATCCTACTGTATTACTGTGTGGATATTGATCCAATAGTTCTACCTAATTTTGAACACAAGAGGGCAGTATAGCACTATGAATGATTTTTTACTCTTTTGACTAAAACATTCTGGCTGTTTTTAAAATTAGACATAATTCTTAAATTTAAAAAAGGAATAAAATGGCTGTAGTTCCAATATTGGTATAGTCTTATAGAAAAATAAATGGTGAATAATATAATTTTTAGAAGATATGAGACGTTTCCTGATTCTCTTTTTGACATAATCCCTCGCCATAGCAAAACTGTTTGACATAATAAATATCCGTTCACAATTTAGTATCTTTAATGTATTTTCATAATTTTGAAGAAGTTTGGTGGGAATAATTAAAAAACACTTAAGAGGGGGTAATAAAAATGTAAAGGCTGGTTTTGCAAAACATTCACATACAGACCAAAATAACCGACTTCCTGTTTTGCTGGCTTAATGTTGTTTGGGCTAATGAGATCTATATGTGTACCGAGTTTAATATTATTACATGCAAGTGTGTTTGATTTATGGAGCAAATTTTCAGACCAAGTTTATGGACCAAGTTAATTTAATTAATAAACTAATTATATAAAACTATTGTCAATGCAGTACAATTAAACTGGTTATATGCCATTACTTATAAAAAATAAAAAACTTATTTAAAAAATACCAGGCTTAAGGCATTTATTTTCTTTTATGCAGGCTACACACAGCAGTGAAATAGTTAATCCCCTCCCCCTGCACACACACACAGACATGCACACACACAGACAGGCAAACACACAGACAGAGACAGAGATGTAGGCTCAAACAGAGCATGACCAGATTCAAACAAACATATCTTACTTTCTGTGGGTCCTAGCTAATGAGTGTCAATTAGAAAGTTGTCCGGCTCGAGGAGTACAATATACATACTGATTTTTGTAACTGTAGATAAAACTAACAACCCCACTTTTGTCAAAAGGTGGCGCTACTGAGCCCTCACCACGCCCGTTTCTGAAACTTTGCACATGTCTACTGGCTAATAAATGTGATGTGTCTGATGAGTTTCATGCAATTTGAAGCATGCTAAGGGTCTCAAAAGCATCCTAAAAGAATGGTAAAGTTTGATGCATCGCCACGGCAACAGTTTCAAAGATATCAAGAATCCATTCACAGGTCTTCATCTGCCATATGTTTACATTATACATATGAAGTTTGAAGCAAATTGGGTTAAAATAAGAGGGTGATTTTAAAGCATTTTGAAAGTGACACACTTCCTGCTGCCAGTTGGTGGCGCTATAACTTTGACACACTATAGTCACATCCATGTGATCGTCCTCTTACAGCGAACGCACTCCTGAAGTTTCATCAAGATCGGTTGATGTATGCTGAAGTTATGATACACTTCCTGTTTCACGTTTCTCGCCATGATTTCATTTCCTCGCCACGGCCAAACCGTTCGAGATATCAAAAATCCCCTCGCAAAATTTCATCCTCAATGTCTTGACTTCACGCTGACTGAGTTTCATAGAATTTGGATAAGAGCTCTAGGAGGAGTATTAAAAATTCCATTGCAAGTGTTTTACAAAGAACCTTAAATAACCGACTTCCTGTTGGGCTGGGGTAAAAAGTAAAAGTGCGACGTATATGAAATGATGAGATCAACATGTGTACCGCGTTTCATATTAGTACATACAAGCGTGTTTGATTTATGGACGAAGTGTTCGGACTCCATTCCAGGTGGCGCTGTCGAGCCCCCCTGCCACGCCCGGGTACCATCTTCAGCCCGGCCCTAATGGCCGCGGGTTCTGACCAGTGTGCAAAGTTTTAAGAGTTTTCGAGCACGTTAAGGGCCCCAAAAGTGCCCAAATAGTCGTATAAATAATAATAATAATAATAAATATAGCTGCGAGCAGCGATTGCGGGCCCAAGCCGGTGGCACCGCAACCCCGGTGCCTTTAGTTACCTAAAGGCACCGGGATGGCGGTACCGCCGGCTTGGGCCCGCAATCGCTGCTCGCAGCTATATTTATATATATATATATATATATATATATATATATATATATATATATATATATATATATATAAAGCCGGTGGCACCGCCACCTTTGTGCTTTTAGGGTTATTCTACTTGACATGCAAAAACATAACCCCCGCTTTGACTGTCTAAAAGAAGTGTGCTGAAGAGCTTGCATCAGTGAAGGCTCTGCAAAAGTGCACATTGAGGGCACATTTTAACCACAAAGTATGCGTAAGCAACCTTCTGAAAGGTCAGGTGTACATCCAGGTCTACATCTGTACTGTGTTTACATTATAGTATTTAGGAATGCGCCGATCCGATACTCAGGATCGGTATCAGCTCCGATACTGCCATCTTTGCCGGATCGGGTATATTTACACCACTTTAATCAAACCACTCTTCTTTAAAACATTATGATGTGATTTTTTTCACATGTATTTTATTACTCTTATTGAGCTATTTTGTCCACACACAGGACTCACTGCCAATCGTACGTGCTCACATCATTCTCTTTCTGTGAAAGCTGTATACTGCACTCATCAGTTTTCACTCTACAGCTGTTGACCAGAGCACTGAAATTATTTCTCACTTAAACTACAATCAAATGGATTTTCTCACACATTTTGCGTTAGTCCTCCGCATGGCATTTTATTATTTTCTGCGCAGCTTCAGAAGTGCATGCACACAGCCTAGAACACATGACACGCACACACAGTCACGAGAGAGGCGCGATCGAATGTGTGTTTGTGTGCGAACAATGGAAACTCCTTTTTGTTCATACAGGAAAATATTCAGACTAATGTCTTGAGGGAGCAACAGAATACATGCAACGGCATTATGTAATCAGGATACAAAAATCTAGTGAGTTAAATCAAAAAAAAGTAGTAATCAGATTGTAGTTACTTTTTGAAAAAGTATATAGTACTTAAAGCCATTTAATATAAAGTGGGACCCTTTTTTATTAAATAATTTGTAACTGTATCGGAATACATTTTTAAAGTAACCCTCCCAAGCCTGGTCTTGTGTGCACGTCCGTTAATTTCACTTTTTAAGTTAGCGATTTTTAAGGCCGCAATCCTACTGTATTACCTATTATACTGTATTGCCAACTGTATTAATGTGTGGATATTGATCCAATAGTTCTACCTAATTTTGAACACAAGAGGGCAGTATAGCACTATGAATGATTTTTTTCTCTTTTGACTAAACCATTCTGTCTGTTTTTAAACTTAAACATAATTCTTAAATTAAAAAAGGAATAAAATGGCTATAGTTCCAATATTGGTATAGTCTTATACAGTGTTGGGGTAGTTCCTCAAAAAAGTAATTAGTTACTAGTTACTTCTGTAAATTGTAATGAGATTACTTTACTAGTTACTGCGTTGGAAAAATAACTTCACTACTTATTACTTTACTTTCCTGTTTCTTAATTTACCGTGCAGCCTACATGGACAAACATCATATCAGTTTTTGCCCTATCATCACTTTATTGTAAAAATGTATACAAAATGACATGAAAGAACAATATCCCTGTCTGCACAAATAAATATGCCGCACTGTAAAATTCACAAACAAAATGGGGTTCAAAATTCAAAATTTTAAAATGGTGTTTATCACAGAAGTTTCAAAACAGGCTGGGAGAATAAAACTCTTCTCCTGAGAACAAAACCAGCTTTTTATTCGACCCATGGTAATAATAATAATTAAAAAAAATAAAAGATGTCAATGAAAAATAATAAAATAAAGGTCACTTTTTCCCATAAAATTCTTAATCCTAATTTAAAATGTATTTTCTAAACCTGGGGAATTAATGGTCGACAGGGGAAGCATGTCTTCTACAATGAATCCTGCATCATGTGATCCTGTTCATTTCGTTTTCCAAGACTTTCGAGCCTTGTTTTTACTTGACGCGTCCGAACGAGCGGAAAGGTGCGCGCGGCAAACAGCGCACGCGATGCCGCATCCGAGGATGAACGACAAGAAGCCGAACCTGCACCGAACATGGAGCCTACATCTCCGCAACGGCACCCAGTTTGCGCATCTAAATCAGTTATTTATGTTTACAAAATGAGCCTAAGATCCATGTTTTATAAAATGTCCACGAAACTTAATGAAATGTTTAGTGAAATTAGAAAATAGAGATCGTTCATTTAGTTCTTTAGCCTAGCCTATTTACATGTTTTTATATCCACATATTTTGTTCTAATGTCACAAATAATAATCTTAGGATTTACTATAGCCTACATTTCACTCAAATATTTTTGTGCTTTCGAGCAATAAACTGAAAGTAATGTGAATATTGCCATTTTTTGAAACCCGTCTCTCTCCACTTCCCTCTCTCTCACTCAAATCGGTCTCTATGGCAACGGCGCGCACGCACCACTAGACGGAACTCTCCACACAGGCAAACACGGCTTGGGTAACGCAGGACAGCGCGTTCCTTTAGTATAGTAAAGTAGTGTAGTTACCAATATTTTCAGGGTAATGCGTTACTTTACTTACCCAAACTCGTTTGTAACTCGTTACCCCCAACACTGGTCTTATAGAAAATAAATGGTGAATAATGACATTTTTAATTCCTCATCCAATCATCCTTTTGTTATGGATCAATATCATAGCTAGAGACGTAGAAAAGGGCTGCAAGGTTTTGCAATAAATAATAATAAATAAAATAAAATAAACATATAAATATTGTAATTGCAATTAAATTAGATTTGTGTGGCAGCTGCATGTAAAATTATTATTATTAATAATAATTAATATTAATAATAATACAAATGAGCTTAGAATAAAAATTTAAATGGTTTATTACATTAAAAACAGGCCATATTTTTAATAAAGAAATAAGCTATCATTCATAGTGCACTAAATTTTGAACATTTTAAATTACATCATTGTTTGTGAAAGTCCACCAAAGTTAAATGTATACTCAAACCTGAAAAGTTGTGTGGCTCCGTTTTCATTTGATTATCATTGTGGCAGCAGTTGGAACACTGTGTCAACTAACCCCGCTGTGTATTACATATTTTAAACCTAGCTAACAGTCGCTAGGAATTACTGACATGTTTCAAAACGGTGCTGTGTTTGAGCCAACAAGACAGTGATTAAGGCAATATAAAGTTAGATTTGGACGCGTATACATCCAACCCGGAAACAGAAAAAAATCTACGATGAAAAAATTTACTTTCATGATGTCAAAACACTCTTTGTCCATTATCTTCACGAAATATAATCAAAACGTTCCGCAAATTCGCGGGAGACCGTCTTCTGGCAGCAAGAGAAAAAGAGCGGAAAGACAGCCGGCTAGATACTGACAAACTATGTAAAATGTCCGTGTTACATTTAACCCCGCGTGCCTACATTTATCCCCGCGCTCCCCTATTCTGTAGCTCCTGGAAGTGATGTTTCACCTCATGAAATATAGTTTATGTTCACATTTATGACACAGACAGTAGATAATATTATTTTCACATTTATGACACAGACAGATATAGGCTTCTGCCAGGCACTTTCAGGGATACAAATCGAAAAAATATGTATAGGCTATATGTGCATATTTATATGCAAAATACTCCTTTTTTCATGTCAACTATGTGCTATGGTCATTAAATGGCTTTCCTTTTCACTTAAGTCCAGCAAATAATTCATTTATTTTAACACATTTGGTGGCATCTGCCAGTTATTGTCGTTGTTATGAAGTACAGTCGTATGTTTGCATAATTCATTTTGAACACTATAATGCTTTCAACATCTGAGGTAAATTATCCGTTATGGCTTGTGGCACAGTGACCTATTTTTAACTAAAAATAAATAATGTGTACTCATAACCAGTGTAATTTCTTCATTCTGTCAGCCGCGACGTCGCAGAAATAGGAACCGTTTCTAAATTAGAAACTTCGCATGTCGCCGTCGCGTCTGGTTAGGACAAAAACTCTCATTAACATGGAAAAGATACCTTTTATCGCGTGTTGCGGCGTCGTGTGTAGTTAGGACACGGTGTAAGCGGCCGCTTCTCAAGTCTAGAATCTGAACTTGATTCCGATTGGCCAGTGTCAGACAGTCAGACCTTCTCGCAGCTCGCGTCAGCTTCATGCGGCTTCATGAGAGAGACGCATAAGTCCGGAATTTAACAATATACTTACGATAGAATATATTTACAATAAATAATGATTTAAAAACAAAATACATAACGCGCCGGGCCGCCGGCCCAACCAGACCGCGGCCCACCAGGAATCTCCCGGTAGTCCCGATGGCCAGTACATGCCTTAGTATCTTTAATATATTTTCATAATTTTTAAGAAGTTTGGTATGGGAATAATTAAAAATTACTTAAGAGGGGGGAAATAAAAATGTAAAGGCTGGTTTTGCAAAACATTCACATACAGACTGAAACAACCGACTTCCTGTTTTGCTGGCTTAAAGTTGCTTGGGCTAATGAGATCTATAAGTGTACCGAGTTTAATATTATTATATGCAAGTGTGTTTGATTTATAGACCCAATTTTCAGACCAAGTTAATGGACCAAGTTAATTTAATTAATGAACTAATTATATAAAACTATTGTCAATGCACTACAATTAAACTGGCTATGTGCCTTTACTTATAAAAAAATAAAATAAAAACTTATTTAAAAAATCCCAGGCTTAAGAAATGTATTTTATTTATGCTGGCCAGACACACAGCAGTTAAATGGTTAATTAAGCCCCCCTCCCTGCTAACACACACACACACACACACACATACACACACAGGCTCACACATATGCTCAGAGGGAGTATGACTACATTCAAACTAAAATATCTTACTTTCTGTGGGTCCTGGCTATTGAGTGTGAATTAGAAAGTTGTCCGGCTCGAAGAGTACAATATACATACCGATTTTTGTAACTGTAGATAAAACTAACAACCCCACTTTTGTCAAAAGGTGGCGCTACTGAGCCCTAACCACGCCCGTTTCTGAAACTTTGCATGTGTCTACTGGCTAATAAATGTGATGTGTCTGTCGAGTTTCATGCAATTTGAAGCATGCTAAGGGTCTCAAAGGCATCATAAAAGAATGGTAAAGTTTAATGCGTCGCCACGGCAACAGTTCCAAAGATATCAAGAATCCATTCACAGGTCTTCATCTGCCGTGTATTTACATTATACAGATGAAGATTGAAGCAAATCGGGTTAAAATAAGGGGGTGATTTTAAAGCATTTTGAAAGTGACACACTTCCTGCTGCCAGTTGGTGGCGCTATAGCTTTGACACACAACAGTCACATCCATGTGATCGTCCTCTTACAGCGAACACACTCCTGAAGTTTCATCAAGATCGGTTAATTTATGCTGAAGTTATGACTGACTTCCTGTTTCACGTTTCTCGCCATAATTTTGTTTCCTCGCCACAGCCAAACCGTTCGAGATATCAAAAATCCCCTCGCAATTTTTGATCCTCTATGTCTTTACTTCAGGCTGACCGAGTTTCGTTCCATGCGGATGAATGCTCTAGGAGGAGTACATTAAATTCCATTGCACGCGTTTTAAAAACAACCGTAAATATCTGACTTCCTGTTGGGCTGGGGTAAAAAGTAAAAGCGCGATGTATATATGAAACGATGAGATCGACATGTGTACCGAGTTTCATATTATTACATGCAAGCGTGTTTGATTTATGGACAAAGTGTTCAGACCCTGTTCCAGGGGGCGCTGACGAGCCGCCCTGCCACGCCCGGGTACCAGCTTCAGCCCGGCTCTGATGGCCGCAGGTTCTGACCCGTGTGCAAAGTTTCAAGAGTTTTTGAGCATGTTAAGGGACCCAAAAGTGCCCGGATAGTCGTTAGAAAAAAAAAAAAAAAAAAAAAAAAAAAAAAAAAAATAATCGCAAGGAAAACAATAGGGCCTTCGCCCTTTCAGGGCTTGGGCCCTAAATATAGCTGCGAGCAGCGATTGCGGGCCCAAGCCGGTGGCACCGCCACCCCGGTGCCTTTAGTTACCTAAAGGCACCGGGATGGCGGTACCGCCGGCTTTGGCCCGCAATCGCTGCTCGCAGCTATATTTATATATATATATATATATATATATATATATATATAAAGCCGGTGGCACTGCACCCTTGGTGCTTTTAGGGTTATTCTACATGATGTGCAAAAACGTAACCCCCGCTTTGACTGTCAAAAAGAAGTGTGCTGAAGAGCTTGCAGCAGTGAAGGCTCTGCAAAAGTGCGGATCGAGGGCACATTTTAACCACAAAGTATGCATGAGCAACCTTCTGAAAGGTCAGGTGTACATCAAGGTCTACATCTGTACTGTGTTTACATTATAGTATGTAGGGATGCGCCGATCCGATACTCAGGATCGTTATCAGCTCCGATACTGCCATCTTTGCCGGATCGGGTATATTTACACCACTTTAATCAAACCACTCTTCTTTAAAACATTACGATGTGATTTTTTCCACATGTATTTTGTTACTCTTATTGAGCTATTTTGTCCGCATAAAAGATTCACTGCCAATCGTACGTGCTCACATCATTCTCTTTCTGTGAAAGCTGTACTGCATTCACCAGTTTTCACTCTATACAGCTATTGACCAGAGCACTGAAATTATTTCTCACTTAAACTACAATCAAATGGATTTTCCCACACATTTTGCATTAGTCCTCTGCATGGCATTTTATTATTTTCTGAGCAGCTTCAGAAGTGCATGCACACAGCCTAGAACACATGACACGCACACACAGTCACGAGAGAGGCGCGATCGAACTCTGTGTGTGTTTGTGTGTGAACAATGGAAACGCCATTTTGTTCATACAGGAAAATATTCAGACTAATGTCTTGTGGGAGCAACAGAATACATGTAACAGCATTATGTAATCAGGAAACAAAAATCCAGTAACTGTATATTATTACAGTGAGTTACATCAAAAAAAGTAATCAGATTGTAGTTACTTTTTGAAAAAGTATAAAGTACTTAAAGCCAATTAATATAAAGTGGGACCCTTTTTTATGAAATAATTTGTAACTGTATCGGAATACATTTTTTAAAGTAACCCTCCCAAGCCTGGTCTTGTGTGGACGTCGTGAAATTAGAAAATAGAGATCGTTCATTTAGTTCTTTAGCCTATATACATGTTTTTATATCCACATATTTTGTTCTAATGTCACAAATAATAATTTTAGGGTTTACTATAGCCTACATTTCACTCAAATATTTTTGTACTTTCGAGCAATAAACTGAAAGTAATGTGAATATTGCCATTCAGGGCTGGACTGGGACAAAAAATCAGCCCTGGACACTTCATCCAGACCGGCCCACTAAGCAAACACACACACACGTGCATTAATCTATACGTGCATTAATCTGCATGTAAAATTACTGATTAGATTTCATTTACTATCAAAACCAAGAAAAAACTATTAAAATAATAAACAAAGGGAATGGAAATGATTTTATAAGGCTTTATTGTAAATAACTGGTCTGAATTTATGTGCCACTTAATATTTTAATAGAATATTCTTAGGCTATACTACATATATTTCATGAAGTGCAACATCACGGTGAGGACCTACAGAAATATATATTCTGTAGCTCCTGGCAGTGATGTTTCACCTCATGAAATATAGTTTATATAATATAGCATAAGAATATTCTGTTACAATATTATGTTCACATTTATGACACAGACAGTAGATAATATTATGTTCACATTTATGACACAGACAGTATAGGCTTCTGCCAGGCACTTTCAGGGAGACAAATTGAAAAAATATGTATTTATGTGCATATTTATATGCAAAATACTCCTTTTTTCACATCAACTATGTGCTATGGTCATTAAATGGCTATCCTTTTCACTTAAGTCCAGCAAATAATTCATTTATTTTAACACATTTGGTGGCATCTGCCTCAAGTTATTGTCGTTGTTATGAAATACAGTCGTATGTTTGCATAGAATTCATTTTGAACACTATAATATTACATGCTTTCAAAATCTGAGGTAAATTATCCGTTATGGCTTGTGGCACAGTGACCTATTTTTAACTAAAAATAAATAATGTGTACTCATAACCAGTGTAATTTCTTCATTCTGTCAGCCGCGACATCGCAGAAATAGGAACCGTTTCTAAATTAGAAACTTCGCATGTCGCCGTCGCGTCTGGTTAGGACAAAAACTCTGATTTACATGGAAAGGATACCTTTTATCGCGTGTCGCGGCGTCGTGTGTAGTTAGGACATATTGTAGCCTACTGTAACGGTAGTCGATACGCGTTCTTCTGATCATTAAAAAGAATGAGGTTATATTGACAGATGAATAGGCTACGCTCAGTTTATCAAATACGCTCAGTTTATTAAATGTCTCTTGCAAACTATGAAGAGACAATGATGAATCAATACACACTGACATGGCGATGCTGGACTGATTCTTTATTTACACCATCATACAGTAATTTTGTCGGTTGTTTATTACAGATATTAGCATGCATTTTATTGATCATCAGCTAATTTCATCAATAGACATCAATAAGAGAGAGTGGCAACAGCCCTTGTAAGAGTCAAGAGATCATTTCTTTCTTTACTTGAAGATGATTGTGTAGATGATTAAGCGTCTCTGACTTACTTTCACTTTTATTTGCGATGTTTGCACGTTGGTTTGACGCTCAGCTGCTGCTCATCTGCGGCGGTGATGCGTGTCGCAGTAGCGCCGTCATGTCTGACTATAACAGCCTGTAAACGCTCTCACTCGTTTATTTTTTAGCATTTTTGGGAGGAGTAAAATATACATGTGTGATATCAACAACCAGATTGCGTTTACACGTAAAGATCCGAACACAATGCGAGCCAGACTACCTCCAGATGGTCAGGCAAATCGATCACAATCCGATCACAACGTAATACCTTGCATTGATATTTCTTTTTTATTATCCGGATAACTTATCTGGATACAGATCGCATTTTAATACCAGGTGTAGGGGTCTCAGAGACGAGACCGGCGAGAAACTTCGCGAGACCGGCGGAATGCCTCCACAGGGCGGGGAGATACTATACTGCCTATGGGAGCGGCCGCTTCTCCGCTCTTGATTCCGATTGGCCAGTGTCAGACAGTCAGACCTGTCAGTCTCGCAGCTGGACCAAGTTTATGGACCAAGTTAATTTAATTAATAAACTAATTATATAAAACTATTGTCAATGCACTACAATTTAACTGGTTATATTATGCCTTCACTTATAAAAATTAAAATAAAAACTTATTTAAAACATACCAGGCTTAAGAAATGTATTAAGAAATTACACAGCAGAAAAAAACACACAGCACTGAAATGGTTAAGTTAAGCCCCTCCCCCTACTAACACACACACAGAGAGAGACAGAGATGTAGGCTCAAAGGGAGCATGACCAGATTCAAACAAACATATCTTACTTTCTGTGGGTCCTAGTTAAAGAGTGTCAATTAGAAAGTTGTCCGGCTCGAGGAGTACAATATACATACTGATTTTTGTAACTGTAGATAAAACTAACAACCCAACTTTTGTCAAAAGGTGGCGCTACTGAGCCCTCACCACGCCCGTTTCTGAAACTTTGCACATGTCTACTGGCTAATAAATGTGATGTGTCTGAGGAGTTTCATGCAATTTGAAGCATGCTAAGGGTCTCAAAAGCATCCTAAAAGAATGGTAAAGTTTGATGCGTCACCATGGCAACAGTTTCAAAGATATTAAGAATCCATTCACAGGTCTACATCTGCCGTATGTTTACATTATACAGATGAAGTTTGAAGCAAATCGGGTTAAAATAAGAGGGTGATTTCAAAGCATTTTGAAAGTGACACACTTCCTGCTGCCAGTTGGTGGCGCTATAACTTTGACACACAATAGTCACATCCATGTGATCGTCCTCTTACGGCGAACACACTCCTGAAGTTTCATCAAGATCGGTTGATGTATGCTGAAGTTAGGACACACTTCCTGTTTCACGTTTCTCACCATAATTTTGTTTCCTCGCCACAGCCAAACCGTTCGAGATATCAAAAATCCCCTCGCAATTTTTGATCGTCTATGTCTTGACTTCAGGCTGACCGAGTTTCGTTCCATGCGGATGAATGCTCTAGGAGGAGTACATTAAATTCCATTGCAAGCGTTTTAAAAACAACCGTAAATATCTGACTTCCTGTTGGGCTGGGGTAAAAAGTAAAAGTGCGATGAATATATGAAACGATGAGATTGACATGTGTACCGAGTTTCATATTATTACATGCAAGCGTGTTTGATTTATGGACAAAGTGTTCAGACCCTGTTCCAGGGGGCGCTGACGAGCCGCCCTGCCGCGCCCGGGTACCAGCTTCAGCCCGGCTCTGATGGCCGCGGGTTCTGACCTGTGTGCAAAGTTTCAAGAGTTTTTGAGCATGTTAAGGGCCCCAAAAGTGCCCGGATAGTCGTTAGAAAAAAAAAATAAAAATATAGCTGCGAGCAGCGATTGCGGGCCCAAGCCGGTGGCACCGCAACCCCGGTGCCTTTAGTTACCTAAAGGCACCGGGATGGCGGTACCGCCGGCTTTGGCCCGCAATCGCTGCTCGCAGCTATATTTATATATATATATATATATATATATATATATATATATATATATATATATATATAAAGCCGGTGGCACCGCACCCTTGGTGCTTTTAGGGTTATTCTACATGACGTGCAAAAACGTAACCCCCGCTTTGACTGTCAAAAAGAAGTGTGCTGAAGAGCTTGCAGCAGTGAAGGCTCTGCAAAAGTGCAGATCGAGGGCACATTTTAACCACAAAGTATGCATGAGCAACCTTCTGAAAGGTCAGGTGTACATCAAGGTCTACATCTGTACTGTGTTTACATTATAGTATGTAGGGATGCGCCGATCCGATACTCAGGATCGTTATCAGCTCCGATACTGCCATCTTTGCCGGATCGGGTATTTTTACACCACTTTAATCAAACCACTCTTCTTTAAAACATTACGATGTGATTTTTTCCACATGTATTTTGTTACTCTTATTGAGCTATTTTGTCCGCATAAAAGATTCACTGCCAATCGTACGTGCTCACATCATTCTCTTTCTGTGAAAGCTGTATACTGCATTCACCAGTTTTCACTCTACAGCTATTGACCAGAGCACTGAAATTATTTCTCACTTAAACTACAATCAAATGGATTTTCCCACACATTTTGCATTAGTCCTCTGCATGGCATTTTATTATTTTCTGAGCAGCTTCAGAAGTGCATGCACACAGCCTAGAACACATGACACGCACACACAGTCACGAGAGAGGCGCGATCGAACTCTGTGTGTGTTTGTGTGTGAACAATGGAAACTCCATTTTGTTCATACAGGAAAATATTCAGACTAATGTCTTGTGGGAGCAACAGAATACATGTAACAGCATTATGTAATCAGGAAACAAAAATCCAGTAACTGTATATTATTACAGTGAGTTACATCAAAAAAAGTAATCAGATTGTAGTTACTTTTTGAAAAAGTATAAAGTACTTAAAGCCAATTAATATAAAGTGGGACCCTTTTTTATGAAATAATTTGTAACTGTATCGGAATACATTTTTTAAAGTAACCCTCCCAAGCCTGGTCTTGTGTGGACGTCGTGAAATTAGAAAATAGAGATCGTTCATTTAGTTCTTTAGCCTATATACATGTTTTTATATCCACATATTTTGTTCTAATGTCACAAATAATAATCGTAGGGTTTACTATAGCCTACATTTCACTCAAATATTTTTGTACTTTCGAGCAATAAACTGAAAGTAATGTGAATATTGCCATTCAGGACTGGACTGGGACAAAAAAATCAGCCCTGGACACTTCATCCAGACCGGCCCACTATGCAAACACACACACACACGTGGATTAATCTATACGTGCATTAATCTGCATGTAAAATTACTGATTAGATTTTATTTACTATCAAAACCAAGAAAAAACTATTAAAATAATAAACAAAGGGAATGGAAATGATTTTATAAGGCTTTATTGTAAATAACTGGTCTGAATTTATGTGCCACTTAATATTTTAATAGAATATTCTTAGGCTACATATATTTCATGAAGTGCAACATCACGGTGAGGACCTACAGAAATATATATTCTGTAGCTCCTGGCAGTGATGTTTCACCTCATGAAATATAGTTTATATAATATAGCATAAGAATATTCTGTTACAATATTATGTTCACATTTATGACACAGACAGTAGATAATATTATGTTCACATTTATGACACAGACAGTATAGGCTTCTGCCAGGCACTTTCAGGGAGACAAATTTAAAAAATATGTATTTATGTGCATATTTATATGCAAAATACTCCTTTTTTCACATCAACTATGTGCTATGGTCATTAACACTAGAACTACCGGAATTCCATAACTACTACAACGACCATAGCGGTCATTCTGACCGTTCAAACTTTAACGTTCATTTGGCTGTACTGAACGTCATTTTCGTCATGTCATATCTGCATTTGAACCTTTCTCTTTAAGTTTTCCAGTGACACTTATAATTCCTGTTGTCATGTTATAATGCCATCGCCCTTAAAACAAGCAAAATATTATATCATATTATAAAGCCAATACAAAAATATTTCCCGACAGGTGCTGCCGAGGAAAGTTTTGCGTCAAAAATATTTTTTCACCGCACTCTCCACGTGAATAGACATGCAAAAAATCTAGGAAACGTCAAAGCTTCATACAGTAGCCTACAGCCCTGTTATACAAATACAATCAATGTGAAATCTAAAAATAAATAGATATACAATGTTAAGATAGATGATAATAAAGATGTGGGCTCATTTGAACGGTGGAAACCCCAATATTCATTCACTGACGTTACGCACACACACATAGGAAAACACCGCTTCGCGTGCAGCTTCAGTCCCTCACACTACTTTGTGACATTTGGCACATGACTCCTTGATTTAATTTTTGCAGTTTCTCCTTACTTGGCACTGCCTTCATCATCTTCGTCCCGGACCGCCTACCCGACTCTCGCACCAGTTGAGTGGCTTTTGATTTCATGTTGTCGGAGCGAAATTCGCTTGCCAGTTGCGTGATGGACGCGAAACTTGCTCATTTGTGCACTTCTACAATATGTGCGTGTTGATCGCGGGAAATATAGCGGACTTATGATATTTATAATGCGTGCGGTCAAAATGACCGCCATGGCCATTCTAGGTAGAAATAGGACGCAACTGTTTTGTGTTTTGTGATTGTAATAAAATAACAGTGCCAGAATAAAATATACACATATTTAGGAAAAGTCAGAGTCCTACAGCCACATTGATTTTATTTTAACAAATAAGTTATTACACTGTAAATTTTAAAAACGGTCAAAATGACCGCCTTGGGAGTTCTGGTGTTAAATGGCTATCCTTTTCACTTAAGTCCAGCAAATAATTCATTTATTTTAACACATTTGGTGGCATCTGCCTCAAGTTATTGTCGTTGTTATGAAATACAGTCGTATGTTTGCATAGAATTCATTTTGAACACTATAATATTACATGCTTTCAAAATCTGAGGTAATTAAATTATCCGTTATGGCTTGTGGCACAGTGACCTATTTTTAACTAAAAATAAATAATGTGTACTCATAACCAGTGTAATTTCTTCATTCTGTCAGCCGCGACATCGCAGAAATAGGAACCGTTTCTAAATTAGAAAAAACTTCGCATGTCGCCGTCGCGTCTGGTTAGGACAAAAACTCTGATTTACATGGAAAAGATACCTTTTATCGCGTGTCGCGGCGTCGTGTGTAGTTAGGTATGGAAAGCCTTTAGGGCCAAATACACGCGAATTTTAACGCGTATTTCACGCGTAAAATACACGTGAAATACACGTGAAATACGCGTTGATTATGTCACGCGTATTTCACGCGTATTTCACGTGTATTTTACGCGTATTTTACGTGTATTTTACGCGTGAAATACGCGTTGATTATGTCACGCGTATTTCACGCGTAAAATACACGTAAAATACGCGTGAAATACACGTAAAATACGCGTGAAATACGCGTGACATAATCAGTATGAACGGGTCGGTGTCATTGGCTGCTGAAGACTTAGGTCTAACCATTTCTGTGAGCTTAGAGGGGTGACTAGGCTACCACCAGATTACATTCTATAGATCAGTTTATTCCGGTTTTGTGTGTGTGTGTGTGTGTGTGTGTGTGTGTGTGTGTGTGTGTGTGTGTGTGTGTGTGTGTGTGTGTGTGTGTGTGTGAGAATAACCTATATGAATAATAGGCTATATTTAAATAGCGGTTTTATGACAATTTAGATAAAAATAAAATTAACTTGTTTTTCTCCTCTCATGCCTTTTTGTAAATAAGCACATTATTGGAGATTTTAGCTTTAACATCAAAGCATTACGTGTGTGGGGAATTCAGTTACAGTGGAGGTAACCAGGTTTATGATCACTGCAGGTTTAAGATACAGACCACTGTTATCAATATCTGTCTTTGGAAAACAACGTGAGCTTTTGTTGTGCTTACATTTACAGCTAAAGCAAGCAGGGGGCGCTTATTCAAACCTTTTTGTTCTGAAACAAGGCACTCAGACAAACTGTAATTAGGTATACACGTGCTATTATCAATTTAAAGAAATTTAATGGCTTAACATATATTTAAGGCTTTGAGGATTATAATGGGAGCTTGTGCTCAGGTCAGGACAGGTGTAAGAACCTTGGTATGTCACCTTGGTATTGGTATTAAAGCAATTTATCTGTAAAAATTATTAGACACTTTGGTAAAACACCATATAACATTTAAGTAGAAATAGGAGGATATTTAATTGTGGTAGCAGTAAAATACTTCTGCTGTCAGGAAAGCCAAATCAAGTTCTTACACCTGTCCTGACCTGAGCACAAGCTCCCATTCTAATCCTGAAAGCCTTAAATATATGTTAAGCCATTAAATTTCTTTAAATTGATAATATCACGTGTATACCTAATTACAGTTAGGTAATTGTCCATACCTGACCTGAGCACAAGCTCCCATTCTAATCCTAAAAGCCTTAAATAACATATTTAAATACATTAAGTCATTAAATTCCTTGATAATATCACCTGTATACCTAATTACAATTTGTCTGAGTGCCCAATTTCAGAATAAAAAGGTTTGAATAAGCGCCCCCTGCTTGCTATAGCTGTCAGTGTAAGCACAACAAAAGCTTACGTTGTTTTCCAAAGACAGATATTGATAACAGTGGTCTGTATCTTAAACCTGCAGTGATCATAAACCTGCATTGGTTACCTCCACTGTAACTGAATTCCCCACACACGTTAATGCTTTGATGTTAAAGCTAAAATCTCCAATAATGTGCTTATTTACAAAAAGGCATGAGAGGAGAAAAACAAGTTAATTTTATTTTTATCTAAATTGTCATAAAACTGCTATTTAAATATAGCCTATTATTCATATAGGTTACACAAAAAAAAACTGAATATAGAATGTAAACTGGTGGTAGACTAGTCTATGAAAGGTACACCCCTCTAAGCTCACAGAAATGGTTAGACCTGAGTCTTCAGCAGCCAATGACACCGACCCGTTCATACTAATTTTTCACGCGTATTTCACGCGTATTTCACGTGTATTTTACGTGTATTTTACGCGTGAAATACGCGTGACATAATCAACGCGTATTTCACGCGTAAAATACGCGTAAAATACACGTAAAATACACGTAAAATACGCGTGAAATACGCGTTAAAATTCGCGTGTATTTGGCCCTAAAGGCTTTCCATAGTTAGGACATATTGTACTGTAACGGTAGTCGATACGCGTTCTTCTGATCATTAAAAAGAATGAGGTTATACTGACAGATGAATAGGCTACGCTCAGTTTATCAAATACGCTCAGTTTATTAAATGTCTCTTGCAAACTATGAAGAGACAATGATGAATCAATACACACTGACATGGCGATGCTGGACTGATTCTTTATTTACACCATCATACAGTAATTTTGTCGGTTGTTTATTACAGATATTAGCATGCATTTTATTGATCATCAGCTAATTTCATCAATAGACATCAATAAGAGAGAGTGGCAACAGCCCTTGTAAGAGTCAAGAGATCATTTCTTTCTTTACTTGAAGATGATTGTGTAGATGATTAAGCGTCTCTGACTTACTTTCACTTTTATTTGCGATGTTTGCACGTTGGTTTGACGCTCAGCTGCTGCTTATCTGCGGTGGTGATGCGTGTCGCAGTAGCGCCGACATGTCTGACTATAACAGCCTGTAAACGCTCTCACTCGTTTATTTTTTAGCATTTTTGGGAGGAGTAAAATATACATGTGTGATATCAACAACCAGATTGCGTTTACACGTAAAGATCCGAACACAATGCGAGCCAGACTACCTCCAGATGGTCAGGCAAATCGATCACAATCCGATCACAACGTAATACCTTGCATTGATATTTCTTTTTTATTATCCGGATAACTTATCTGGATACAGATCGCATTTTAATACCAGGTGTAGGGGTCTCAGAGACGAGACCGGCGAGAAACTTCACGAGACCTGCGGAATGCCTCCACAGGGCGGGGAGATACTATACTGCCTATGGGAGCGGCCGCTTCTCCGCTCTTGATTCCGATTGGCCAGTGTCAGACAGTCAGACCTGTCAGTCTCGCAGCTGGACCAAGTTTATGGACCAAGTTAATTTAATTAATAAACTAATTTTATAAAACTATTGTCAATGCACTACAATTTAACTGGTTATATTATGCATTCACTTATAAAAATTAAAATGAAAACTTATTTAAAACATACCAGGCTTAAGAAATGTATTAAGAAATTACACAGCAGAAAAAAACACACAGCACTGAAATGGTTAAGTTAAGCCCCTCCCCCTACTAACACACACACAGAGAGAGACAGAGATGTAGGCTCAAAGGGAGCATGACCAGATTCAAACAAACATATCTTACTTTCTGTGGGTCCTAGTTAAAGAGTGTCAATTAGAAAGTTGTCCGGCTCGAGGAGTACAATATACATACTGATTTTTGCAACTGTAGATAAAACTAACAACCCAACTTTTGTCAAAAGGTGGCGCTACTGAGCCCTCACCACGCCCGTTTCTGAAACTTTGCACATGTCTACTGGCTAATAAATGTGATGTGTCTGAGGAGTTTCATGCAATTTGAAGCATGCTAAGGGTCTCAAAAGCATCCTAAAAGAATGGTAAAGTTTGATGCGTCACCACGGCAACAGTTTCAAAGATATTAAGAATCCATTCACAGGTCTACATCTGGCGTATGTTTACATTATACAGATGAAGTTTGAAGCAAATCGGGTTAAAATAAGAGGGTGATTTCAAAGCATTTTGAAAGTGACACACTTCCTGCTGCCAGTTGGTGGCGCTATAACTTTGACACACAATAGTCACATCCATGTGATCGTCCTCTTACGGCGAACACACTCCTGAAGTTTCATCAAGATCAGTTAATGTATGCTGAAGTTAGGACACACTTCCTGTTTCACGTTTCTCACCATAATTTTGTTTCCTCGCCACAGCCAAACCGTTCGAGATATCAAAAATCCCCTCGCAATTTTTGATCGTCTATGTCTTGACTTCAGGCTGACCGAGTTTCGTTCCATGCGGATGAATGCTCTAGGAGGAGTACATTAAATTCCATTGCAAGCATTTAAAAAAAAAACGTAAATATCTGACTTCCTGTTGGGCTGGGGTAAAAAGTAAAAGTGCGATGAATATATGAAACGATGAGATCGACATGTGTACCGAGTTTCATATTATTACATGCAAGCGTGTTTGATTTATGGACAAAGTGTTCAGACCCTGTTCCAGGGGGCGCTGACGAGCCGCCCTGCCACGCCCGGGTACCAGCTTCAGCCCGGCTCTGATGGCCGCGGGTTCTGACCCGTGTGCAAAGTTTCAAGAGTTTTTGAGCATGTTAAGGGCCCCAAAAGTGACCGGATAGTCGTTAGAAAAAAAAAAAAAAAAAAAAAAAAAAAAAATAGCTGCGAGCAGCGATTGCGGGCCCAAGCCGGTGGCACCGCAACCCCGGTGCCTTTAGTCACCTAAAGGCACCGGGATGGCGGTACCGCCGGCTTTGGCCCGCAATCGCTGCTCGCAGCTATATTTATATATATATATATATATATATATATATATATATATATATAAAGCCGGTGGCACCGCCACCTTGGTGCTTTTAGGGTTATTCTACATGACGTGCAAAAACATAACCCCCGCTTTGACTGTGAAAAAGAAGTGTGCTGAAGAGCTTGCATCAGTGAAGGCTCTGCAAAAGTGCACATTGAGGGCACATTTTAACCACAAAGTATGCGTGAGCAACCTTCTGAAAGGTCAGGTGTACATCCAGGTCTACATCTGTACTGTGTTTACATTATAGTATTTAGGGATGCGCCGATCCGATACTCAGGATCGTTATCAGCTCCGATACTGCCATCTTTGCCTTATCGGGTATATTTACACCACTTTAATCAAACCACTCTTCTTTAAAACATTATGATGTGATTTTTTCACATGTATTTTATTACTCTTATTGAGCTATTTTGTCCACACACAGGACTCACTGCCAATCGTACATGCTCACATCATTCTCTTTCTGTGAAAGCTGTATACTGCACTCACCAGTTTTCACTCTACAGCTATTGACCAGAGCACTGAAATTATTTCTCACTTAAACTACAATCAAATGGATTTTCTCACACATTTTGCGTTAGTCCTCCGCATGGCATTTTATTATTTTCTGCGCAGCTTCAGAAGTGCATGCACACAGCCTAGAACACATGACGCGCACACACAGTCACGAGAGAGGCGCGATCGAATGTGTGTTTGTGTGCGAACAATGGAAACTCCATTTTGTTCATACAGGAAAATATTCAGACTAATGTCTTGTGGGAGCAACAGAATACATGTAACGCCATTATGTAATCAGGGTACAAAAATCCAGTGAGTTACATCAAAAAAAGTAGTACTCAGATTGTAGTTACTTTTTGAAAAAGTATATAGTACTTAAAGTCATTTAATATAAAGTGGGACCCTTTTTTATGAAATAATTTGTAACTGTATCGGAATACATTTTTAAAGTAACCCTCCCAAGCCTGGTCTTGTGTGCACGTCCGTTACTTTCACTTTTTAAGTTAGCGATTTTTAAGGCCCCAATCCTACTGTATTACCTAATGTGGATATTGATCCAATAGTTCTACTTAATTTTGAACACAAGAGGGCAGTATAGCACTATGAATGATTTTTTTCTCTTTTGACTAAACCATTCTGTCTGTTTTTAAACTTAAACATAATTCTTAAATTTAAAAAAAGGAATAAAATGGCTATAGTTCCAATATTGGTATAGTCTTATACAGTGTTGGGGTAGTTACTCAAAAAAGTAGTTAGTTACTAGTTACTTCTGTAAATTGTAATGAGATTACTTTACTAGTTACTGCGTTGGAAAAGTAACTTCACTACTTATTACTTTACTTTCCTGTTTCTTAATTTACCGTGTAGCCTACATGGACAAACATCATATCAGTTTTTGCCCTATCATCACTTTATTGTACAAATGTATACAAAATGACATGAAAGAACAATATCCCTGTCTGCACAAATAAATATGCCGCACTGTAAAATTCACAAACAAAATGGGGTTCAAAATTCAATATTTTAAAATGGCGTTTAACACAGAAGTTTCAAAACAGGCTGGGAGAATAAAACTCTTCTCCTGAGAACAAAACCAGCTTTTTATTCGGCTCATGGTAATAATAATAATTAAAAAAAAAGATGTCAATGAAAAATAATAAAATAAAGGTCACTTTATCCCATAAAATTCTTAATCCTAATTTAAAATGTATTTTTCTAAACTTGGGGGATTAATGGTCGACAGGGGAAGCATGTCTTCTACAATAAACCCTGCAACAATCCTGTTCATTTCGTTTTGTGTTATCCAAGACTTTCGAGCCTTGTTTATACTTGACGCGTCCGAATGAGCGGAAAGGTGCGCGCGGCAAACAGCGCACGCGATGCCGCATCCGAGGATGAACGACCATAGACAGTAAAAGAAATGGACAGAGCGATCTCATTGGAACTCCATTGAGACGATTGAAGCCCGTTTTTGGCGATTTTTTAGCACTTCCGTCCCTGACGCGCAGACTCATACAGAGCTAGCCTACGTAGTTGTGACGTGAGTGACCCGTTTGATTTCTAGTGCGGTGGCATGAGAAATCTGAATCATTCCATTCCGAAACATGCGCTGAGGCAGAGAGTATGAATAGGAGCTGTCCACGGGCTAGGAGAAGGAAACAAGTTTGCTAGGTATTCTGATAAATTATTTTGTCATTCTGCCTCCATGTTTCCCAATTGTGCGCGAGCTTCTTCTCGTGTCCATACGGTAATCTCAAAACTGACAGAGAGTTGCGTGGGTATGACGCAATCGTTAGCCTACTTTCACTAAAACTGCTTCTACGGGGCCATAACATAAGCTACAAGGTAATGGAGCTATTTATACATTGTCGAGTTTCTTTAGAAATAAATAAAGGACAAATGGGGTCTTCAAACTTCTCAGATGTAAAGTTATTCACTGTCAAAGTGACGCCAAAATGAACGGGAGTCAATGGGAATGCTAACGCAAGTGAAGTTCTGCAACAAGATGTCAGCTCCCGCGAGGCTTCAACTTCCGGTCGATGGATTACCCCCTTGTGAACGACAAGAAGCCGAACCTGCACCGAACATGGAGCCTACATCTCCGCAACGGCACCAAGTTTGCGCATCTAAATCAGTTATTTATGTTTACAAAATGAGCCTAAGATCCATGTTTTATAAAATGTCCACGAAACTTAATGAAATGTTTAGTGAAATTAGAAAATCGAGATCGTTCATTTAGTTCTTTAGCCTATATACATGTTTTTATATCCACATATTTTGTTCTAATGTCACAAATAATAATCTTAGGGTTTACTATAGCCTACATTTCACTCAAATATTTTTGTGCTTTCGAGCAATAAACTGAAAGTAATGTGAATATTGCCATTCAGGTCTGGACTGGGACAAAAAATCAGCCCTGGACACTTCATCCAGACCGGCCCACTATGAATGTAAACACACACACACACGTGCATTAATCTGCATGTAAAATTACTGATTAGATTTTATTTACTATCAAAAACAAGAAAAAACTATTAAAATAATAAACAAAGGGAATGGAAATGATTTTATAAGGCTTTATTGTAAATAACTGGTCTTAATTTATGTGCCACTTAATATTCTAATAGAATATTCTTAGGCTATACTACATATATTTCATGAAGTGCAACATCACGGTGAGGACCTACAGAAATATATATTCTGTAGCTCCTGGCAGTGATGTTTCACCTCATGAAATATAGTTTATATAATATAGCATAAGAATATTCTGTTACAACATTATGTTGTTCACATTTATGACACAGACAGTAGATAATATTATGTTCACATTTATGACACAGACAGTATAGGCTTCTGCCAGGCACTTTCAGGGATACAAATTGAAAAAATATGTATTTATGTGCATATTTATATGCAAAATACTCCTTTTTTCACATCAACTATGTGCTATGGTCATTAAATGGCTATTCTTTTCACTTAAGTCCAGCAAATAATTCATTTATTTTAACACATTTGGTGGCATCTGCCTCAAGTTATCGTTGTTATGAAATACAGTCGTATGTTTGCATAGAATTCATTTTGAACACTATAATATTACATGCTTTCAAAATCTGAGGTAAATTATCCGTTATGGCTTGTGGCACAGTGACCTATTTTTAACTAAAAATAAATAATGTGTAGCCTACTCATAACCAGTGTAATTTCTTCATTCTGTCAGCCGCGACGTCGCAGAAATAGGAACCGTTTCTAAATTAGAAACTTTGCATGTCACCGTCGCGTCTGGTTAGGACAAAAACTCTGATTTACATGGAAAAGATACCTTTTATCGCGTGTCGCGGCGTCGTGTGTAGTTAGGACATATTGTACTGTAACGTAGTCGATACGCGTTCTTCTGATCATTAAAAAGAATGAGGTTATATTGACAGATGAATAGGCTACGCTCAGTTTATCAAATACGCTCAGTTTATTAAATGTCTCTTGCAAACTATGAAGAGACAATGATGAATCAATACACACTGACATGGCGATGCTGGACTGATTCTTTATTTACACCATCATACAGTAATTTTGTCGGTTGTTTATTACAGATATTAGCATGCATTTTATTGATCATCAGCTAATTTCATCAATAGACATCAATAAGAAAGAGTGGCAACAGCCCTTGTAAGAGTCAAGAGATCATTTCTTTCTTTACATGAAGATGATTGTGTAGATGATTAAGCGTCTCTGACTTACTTTCACTTTTATTTGCGATGTTTGCACGTTGGTTTGACGCTCAGCTGCTGCTTATCTGCGGTGGTGATGCGTGTCGCAGTAGCGCCATCATGTCTGACTATAACAGCCTGTAAACGCTCTCACTCGTTTATTTTTTAGCATTTTTGGGAGGAGTAAAATATACATGTGTGATATCAACAACCAGATTGCGTTTACACGTAAAGATCCGAACACAATGCGAGCCAGACTACCTCCAGATGGTCAGGCAAATCGATCACAATCCGATCACAACGTAATACCTTGCATTGATATTTCTTTTTTATTATCCGGATAACTTATCTGGATACAGATCGCATTTTAATACCAGGTGTAGGGGTCTCAGAGACGAGACCGGCGAGAAACTTCACGAGACCGGCTGAATGCCTCCACAGGGCGGGGAGATACTATACTGCCTATGGGAGCGGCCGCTTCTCCGCTCTTGATTCCGATTGGCCAGTGTCAGACAGTCAGACCTGTCAGTCTCGCAGCTGGACCAAGTTTATGGACCAAGTTAATTTAATTAATAAACTAATTATATAAAACTATTGTCAATGCACTACAATTTAACTGGTTATATTATGCCTTCACTTATAAAAATTAAAATAAAAACTTATTTAAAACATACCAGGCTTAAGAAATGTATTAAGAAATTACACAACAGAAAAAAACACAGCACTGAAATGGTTAAGTTAAGCCCCTCCCCCTACTAACACACACACAGAGAGAGACAGAGATGTAGGCTCAAAGGGAGCATGACCAGATTCAAACAAACATATCTTACTTTCTGTGGGTCCTAGTTAAAGAGTGTCAATTAGAAAGTTGTCCGGCTCGAGGAGTACAATATACATACTGATTTTTGTAACTGTAGATAAAACTAACAACCCAACTTTTGTCAAAAGGTGGCGCTACTGAGCCCTCACCACGCCCGTTTCTGAAACTTTGCACATGTCTACTGGCTAATAAATGTGATGTGTCTGAGGAGTTTCATGCAATTTGAAGCATGCTAAGGGTCTCAAAAGCATCCTAAAAGAATGGTAAAGTTTGATGCGTCACCACGGCAACAGTTTCAAAGATATTAAGAATCCATTCACAGGTCTACATCTGCCGTATGTTTACATTATACAGATGAAGTTTGAAGCAAATCGGGTTAAAATAAGAGGGTGATTTCAAAGCATTTTGAAAGTGACACACTTCCTGCTGCCAGTTGGTGGCGCTATAACTTTGACACACAATAGTCACATCCATGTGATCGTCCTCTTACAGCGAACACACTCCTGAAGTTTCATCAAGATCGGTTAATGTATGCTGAAGTTAGGACACACTTCCTGTTTCACGTTTCTCACCATAATTTTGTTTCCTTGCCACAGCCAAACCGTTCGAGATATCAAAAATCCCCTCGCAATTTTTGATCGTCTATGTCTTGACTTCAGGCTGACCGAGTTTCGTTCCATGCGGATGAATGCTCTAGGAGGAGTACATTAAATTCCATTGCAAGCATTTTAAAAACAACCGTAAATATCTGACTTCCTGTTGGGCTGGGGTAAAAAGTAAAAGTGCGATGAATATATGAAACGATGAGATCGACATGTGTACCGAGTTTCATATTATTACATGCAAGCGTGTTTGATTTATGGACAAAGTGTTCAGACCCTATTCCAGGGGGCGCTGACGAGCCGCCCTGCCACGCCCGGGTACCAGCTTCAGCCCGGCTCTGATGGCCGCGGGTTCTGACCCGTGTGCAAAGTTTCAAGAGTTTTTGAGCATGTTAAGGGCCCCAAAAGTGCCCGGATAGTCGTTAGAAAAAAAAAAAAAAAAAAAAAAAAAAAAAAAATAATAATCCTAAGGAAAACAATAGGGCCTTCGCCCTTTCAGGGCTTGGGCCCTAATAATCCTAAGGAAAACAATAGGGCCTTCGCCCTTTCAGGGCTTGGGCCCTAATAATCCTAAGGAAAACAATAGGGCCTTCGCCCTTTCAGGGCTTGGGCCCTAATAAATATAGCTGCGAGCAGCGATTGCGGGCCCAAGCCGGTGGCACCGCAACCCCGGTGCCTTTAGTTACCTAAAGGCACCGGGATGGCGGTACCGCCGGCTTTGGCCCGCAATCGCTGCTCGCAGCTATATTTATATATATATATATATATATATATATATATATATATATATTAGGGCTGTCAGTTTAGCGCGTTATTAACGGCGTTAACGCAAACCCCTTTTAACGGCGTTAATTTTTTTATCGCGCGATTAACGGTCTTTTTGTCCTAGCAGACTTTGTAGTTTTTTCACGTGGACGCGGCATGCGTCCTGATCCATTTCAGCATCTCGCGCTCGTCATCCACTCAAAAGCCGGCTCGCAAGGTGTGAAAAATGAAACGTGTGTTTGCAGCGTGCCTGTTGTTTTGTTTCCGGTCTAGATCCGCTTGCGCTTTGGTCAAAGAAGCAATAAAACGTCCTCGCACGGCGCAAGCCATTGAAATGAATGCGTTTCAGAGCGCAACGCGAGGACGTTTTGTGCCGCACCCACACGTTTCGGCTTGCGAGCCGGCCAAATAGTAACGTTTTGACCTGGATGACGAACGCGAGACGCCGAAATGGATGCCCTAAGATTCTGAATGGAAAGTTTACTTTTAAAAAGTTGCCATATTGTCCCATTGACAATTGATCTGTGTTTTGTCGTTGTGAACTGAGCTATCATCATCGCAGCATGTCCAGTGATGGCCAAGCAAACACACACACACACACAGATGATGCGAATTCTCCGCCCCCTCGCCAATATTAGGACCTCGTCAGTAGCCTATTTCTTTCACCCTTTTATTGATAGACAGTGTTACATTGTGTGAGAGATTATTTATAGGCAGTGTTGGGGAAGCTACTCTGAAACTGTAGTTTGACAAGCTAAAAGCTACCTGTACGTTAAAGTAGTTTAACTACAGTCAAGCTACCCTTTTGGAAAAGTAGTTAGCTACACTACAAGTTACTATCAAAAAGTAGTTAGCTACATTGAAACTACTTTTGCTTTTTGAACAACATATTATAAATAGGCTATTATATTACATATTATTATTATTATAACATGTTATAAATTATATTATAAATAACTGAATTAGTGTCTGATGAATGTTTTAATTAAAATATTTAGTGTTTAAAACAATGCAATACAATTATGATTTCATAGAGTATTGTTTTTTTTACACACAACACTCAAATATCTCAGACTGTTTGTCAAAAGTGCAAAATTGCAACATATAGCCTACAACATTGCAAGAACAAAATATAGGCCTACATTCAACATAAATTGCATTTAGAACATTTTCTCAAAAATACCGATTTAGCTTGGACAAATAAGGCCACGGGTAATTGACGTTAGTTTTTTCTCCAAATCTGCCATCACGTCTTGCTCCATCATGGATAATCATAATATGGGTGTGTCAACGCACTTCTTTACGTCAGTGAACCGTTAGCCGCAAGATGCGTGATTAAACAACAGGTGGCGGTAATGGCAAAAAATGAGTTTGTAATCTAACAAAAAGAAGAATATCCTTGCATCGCGCTGATTCGCGCAGGCTCGACAAACGCAATGTAGCTTTTGCTCGCGCTACACCGCTACTTGCTGCAAAAAGTAGTTAGCTACTGGAAAAACTACACTGTTTAAAAAGCAACTGAGCTACTGCTGAGCTACTGAAAAATGTAGTTAAGTTAGTAGCGCCGCTACTTGTAGTTAACTACTCCCCAGCACTGTTTATAGGCTATATGTTAGTGTGAAATTGAACACTATTCCAATGTTATTTTCAATAATTTCCACTTTTCCATATTGATAAGAGCATTAAAATGAGAAAAAAATAATATAACAAAAAGAAATCAAGAGACATTTAGAATAGATAAAAATGTGTGATTAATCGCGAGTTAACTATGACATTAATGCGATTAATCGCGATTAAATATTTTAATCGTTTGACAGCCCTAATATATATATATATATATATATATAACCAGTGGCACCGCCACCTTGGTGCTTTTAGGGTTATTCTACATGACGTGCAAAAACGTAACCCCCGCTTTGACTGTCAAAAAGAAGTGTGCTGAAGAGCTTGCAGCAGTGAAGGCTCTGCAAAAGTGCGAATCGAGGGCACATTTTAACCACAAAGTATGCATGAGCAACCTTCTGAAAGGTCAGGTGTACATCAAGCTCTACATCTGTACACATCTGTTTACATTATAGTATTTAGGGATGCGCAGATCCGATACTCAGGATCGTTATCAGCTCCGATACTGCCATCTTTGCCTGATCGGGTATATTTACACCACTTTAATCAAACCACTCTTCTTTAAAACATTACGATGTGATTTGTTTCACATGTATTTTGTTACTCTTATTGAGCTATTTTGTCCACAGGACTCACTGCCAATCGTACGTGCTCACATCATTCTCTTTCTGTGAAAGCTGTATACTGCATTCACCAGTTTTCACTCTACAGCTATTGACCAGAGCACTGAAATTATTTCTCACTTAAACTACAATCAAATGGATTTTCCCACACATTTTGCATTAGTCCTCTGCATGGCATTTTATTATTTTCTGCGCAGCTTCAGAAGTGCACGCACACAGCTTAGAACACATGACACGCACACACACTCAGTCACGAGAGAGGCGCAATCGAACTCTGTGTGTGTTTGTGTGTGAACAATGGAAACGTCTCGGTTACAGATGTAACCCTCGTTCCCTGAGTAGGGAACGGAGACGTTACGTCAAAGGAGTGACGGAGAATGGGGGTTTCGCACAGAAAGCCAATCCTCTTCGAGTATTTAACAACGAGCCAATGGCGTGAAAATGCCATGGGTCTGCGGAATTTGCATAGCGTACTCCGCCCACCATGTGGGTATAAAAGGAGGAAGCAGACGCAACCGCAGTATGTCTTCGCTGAGGAGCCAAGACTGATCTCAGGCGTCACCCAGCGGTACAGCAGAAGTGGCAAGGAGACGTAACGTCTCCGTTCCCTACTCAGGGAACGAGGGTTACATCTGTAACCGAGACGTTCCCTTTCGTAGTCACTCCGAGTTACGTCAAAGGAGTGACGGAGAATGGGGGTCTATGCCATCACGCCATCTTCCAGCTGTCTTCCAGTGCTCTGCGAAAGTCTAGACCTCTAACAGAAAATTACACAAAGGTCCCACTTTGACACAGAATTACCAAGGTACACTGGGAAACATATCCCGGGAGGGACATGCTACCAGATGCCTACCGAAGGGAGGACTTACAAAACACATATGGCCACTGGGGCTGCATATGGAGAATACTGGAGCGCCAACCGCAGGTGGCAACTAGCTCCAGGGGTGGCAGATGGCTTGCCAAGGGAAGACACATGCTCCGAGAGGCTTACAGTGGATAATACACATGAGACAGTTACCAAAGGGGAACCGTGCACATGGAGGCACTTAGCCGGCACCAGAGCAAGCGCAGTGGTGCCCGCATCATAAGTGCTGGAGGACTCAGGGCTTCAAAGAAGGACAACTGAGGAATATCGCACTTATCCAATCTGAGGAGTGGAGTGGCGAGCAAGCGAAGACACTCAAGCGGTTCCAGCACTAGCGGAGGCGAGTACGTGAGAGGAAACCGGCTCGATTCGCAAATTATAAAATCTTGCGAAGGTGTTAGGTGTCGCCCAGCCTGCAGCTCTGCAGATGTCTGTTAGCGAGGCGCCATGCGCTAAAGCCCAAGAGGAAGCCACACTCCGAGTGGAGTGGGCTGTCACACCAAGGGGGCACGGTCGACCTTGCTGCTGGTAAGACAAAACAATGGCGTCCACTAACCAGTGAGACAGCCGCTGTTTTGAGAGAGCCCTTCCCTTCTGGCTCCCCCCATAACAAACAAAGAGCTGATCTGAGGTCCTGAAACACCGCGTTCTGTCAACGTAGGTGCGGAGTGCACGCACCGGACAGAGCAGTGCCAAGGCTGGGTCTGCCTCCTCCAGGGGCAGCGCTTGCAAGGTCACCACCTGATCCCGGAAGGGAGTTGTGGGAACCTTGGGCACGTAACCGGGCCGGGGTCTCAGAACAACGTGAGAGTAAGCCGGCCCGAACTCTAGGCACGCTTCGTCAACGGAGAATGCGTGCAGGTCCCCTACCCTCTTGATGGAGGCCAATGCAACCAGGAGAGCTGTCTTCAAAGACAGGAACTTAAACTCAACCGATTGCAAAGGCTCAAAGGGAGGCCTCTGCAGAGCATTTAACACTACCGAGAGGTCCCAAGAGGGCACGAGGGGAGGACGAGACGGATTTAGCCTCCTCGCTCCCCTCAGGAACCTGATGACCAGGTCGTGCTTCCCAACGGACTTACCTTCAACTGCATCATGAGAGGCGGAAATAGCCGCAACGTAAACTTTGAGGGTGGAGGACGACAGCCTACGCTCCAACCCGTCCTGCAGGAAGGAAAGCACAACACCGATCGAGCATCTCCTGGGGTCTTCTCGACGAGAAGAGCACCAGTTGACGAAGAGGTTCCACTTCAACGCATACAGGTGTCTAGTAGACGACGCTCTGGCGGAAGTGATGGTTGCTGCCACCGCAGGTGGTAGCGAACTCAAACCTGCCTCGTGCCGTCCAGGAGCCACACATGTAGCCTCCATAGATCGGGACGAGGGTGCCACAGAGTGCCCCGTCTCTGAGTGAGCAGGTCTTGTCTCAGAGGAATAGTCCAAGGAGGTGCTGTCGCGAGGAGCATGAGTTCGGAGAACCACGTCTTGGTGGGCCAATAAGGGGCTACCAGCAGGACCTGCTCCTCGTCCTCCTTGATCCTGCACAACACCCGTGCAAGGAGGCTCACTGGGGGAAACGCATACTTGCGTGGGCCCCGCGGCCAGCTGTGCGCCAGCGCATCTGTCCCGAGCGTGCCCTCGGACAGGGAATAAAACTGGACGCAGTGGGAAGAGTCCCGGGAGGCAAACAGATCTATCTGAGCTTCCCCGAACTGGTCCCAGATCAGCTGGACCGTCTGGGGATGGAGTCGCCATTCGCCGGAGACAGGGCGGATCCGTGACAGCTCGTCGGCTGCCAGGTTCCGGGCTCCAGGAATGTACACAGCACGAAGGGACCTCAGGTGCTTCTGACTCCATAATAGGAGGTGGCGAGCGAGCTGCGACATCCGACGTGAGCGTAGACCCCCCTGGTGGTTGATGTACGCTACTGTAGCGGTATTGTCTGAGCGGACAAGTACGTGTTGACCCCTGAGCAGTGCTCGAAAGCGGTGCAGGGCCAGGCGTACTGCCAGCAGCTCGAGGCAATTGATGTGCATGAGGCGCTGGGGTCCTGTCCAGGAACCCGCGGCTGCATGCCCATTGCACATGGCACCCCAACCCGTGGTAGATGCATCCGTGGAGACAACGAGATGCCTGGAAACTCGCTGGAGAGGGACACCTGCCCGAAGAAAGCTGAGGTTCAACCACGGGAAGAAGGTTCGGCGGCACGCTGGAGTTACTGGAACCCGGAGCGAGCCACGATGCCATGCCCACCTCGGGACTCGATCGCGAAGCCAGAGCTGAAGCGGTCTCATATGAAGCAATCCGAGTGGCGTAGCCGCGGCTGCGGATGCCATATGCCCCAGGAGCCTCTGAAAAGAGTTTCAGTGGAACCGCACTCTTGCCGTCGAACTGTCGAAGACAAGTCAGCAGTGAGTGTGCGCGCTCGCTCGTAAGCTGCGCGGACATGGCGACCGAGTCTATCTCCATGCCAAGAAAAGAGATCCTCTGCACGGGGCAAAGTTTGCTCTTCTCCCGGTTGACCCGAAGGCCCAGACGGGCTAAGTGCTGAAGCACTAGATCTCTGTGTTCGCAAACCTGTTCTCGAGAGTGAGCCAAAATTAGCCAATCGTCGAGATAGTTCAGGATGCGAACCCCGTGCTCGCGAAGGGGAACAAGGGCTGCCTCGGCGATCTTCGTGAAGACGCGAGGGGACAGAGCTAACCCGAACGGGAGAACCGTGTACTGATATGCCTGGCCTTCGAAAGCGAACCGAAGAAACGGTCTGTGTCGAGGCAATATGGAGACATGAAAGTACGCATCCTTCAGGTCGATCGCTGCAAACCAATCCTGATGTCGAACACATTCGAAAATGCGTTTGGCCGTGAGCATTTTGAACGGCATTCGATGCAGAGTGCGGTTCAAAACGCGCAGGTCGAGGATCGGTCGTAACCCACCGGTCTTCTTGGGGACAATGAAGTAGGGGCTGTAAAAACCGGACTTCACCTCGGCTGGAGGGACCGTCTCGATTGCACCCTTCGCCAGCAGGGTCGCAATCTCCGCTCTCAAAACCGGGGCATTGCCACCGATTATAGTGGAGCGAACTCCCCTGAAACGGGGAGGAGATCGTGCGAACTGAATCGCGTAGCCGAATCTGATCGTTCTGATGACCCAGCGGGACAGACCGGGGAGCTCGAGCCAAGCTCCGAGGAACCGAACCAGCGGGGTCATACGAGCCACAGACGTCCCCCCGGAGGGGCAGCGGGGCGGAGTGACTGGCATGCGCACGGGAGATACCACATGCGGGTGCGTAGTCGAGCTCCGCTCCCTGACAGAAGAGACCAGGGAAGGACCAGCGTTCCACGGGGGTCTGTTCTGCCGGGGGTCTGGCGACAGAGGGGGAGAGGAGCGGTGCGGTCCGGGGACGACGCGCGCTCCCCTCCGCGCCCTCAGAGACAGAGGGGAATGAGCGGGGCGACACTGTGGAGCGTCGTGCGCGCTCATTCCGGTCCGTGTGCTCAGTGATAGTATAAAGTCTTTCTTTAACGCACTCAACCCGTCTTATTATTATATATATATTTTTTTTTTTTTTTTTGAGCAGCGGGGAGCGGAGAACAAAAGATTCTCCCCCGGCCCTCTACGGGGGGAAGGAGGGGCCCTGCTACCTCCTCCTGGGAAAGACTCGATGCCATCACTGAGCAGCCCATAGGGGGCTGTGACGCTCCTCTGCAACCGCCTCTACGGCGCGACCTGGGTGAAGGCTGCTGCTGGGGTCGCTCCGGAGGGAAGGGCGCAGAGGCTCGTCCTCGGCGGCGAACAGACTGAGGCGGCTACACCGGCGGCTGGGTGAAGGCAGCAGCTGGCCGTCGGGGCAGCCTCAGCCTGTTTCTGGGCGGTAGAGAACTGCTGGGCAAAGTCCTCAACCGCACCGCCGAAAAGCTTTTTTTTTTTTTTTTAGCAATGTTTTTACTTTTAGATGACGCTCCTGGACCACACTAGTGGCCATCACCTGATCCAAGGGAATCAGTCCCGCCCTCGTGCATACCTCTGAGCAGTCTGGCTTGGCAGACCTAAAAAACGCCCATCATATGCATAGCGGCGGCCGCCCGCCGCGCTATAGGATCGCGCCGTCATAGACGACGAAAACCTACAGGCTCTGGGGGGATGCTCGGGGGGCCCCCGAGAGGAGGCGCTCCGCGGACACAGTTGCATCGCGACAGAGCGCTCCACCAGAGGCACCCCAGCATACCCACGGGCAGCTGCGCCGTCGAGGGGAGGAAAGGCGGGGGAAGCTGACGAGCGCGTCCTCGTCAGTTCCGCATGCAGCTCGGGGACGAATGGCATTGGGGACGGCTGCGGCCTCGCGGCGGCGGCTTTGCCCAAAAACAATTCATCCATCCGTGAGTGATCGGGGTGGGCCGGAAGATTCCAGTGCAACCCGATACTCACGGCGACCCGAGAGAGCATAGCCGTCATCTCGGGATCCGACACGGGCAACAGGCGCTCCCGAAGGAGGTCGTGCATCCGCATCTTCACTTCCCGAGGAATCAAGCCCGCCTTTATGTGATGCCGCGATCGATAACGCGTCTTCCTCTGGAGCGCCAAACGATCCAGACGGTACCCGCGAACAGGCAGACGTCTGAACCGTTTCGGCGCTCGCTGGCTACAACACTGTTGCGGTGGGTGGGACCCGAGGAGCTAGCGTCGGGGGTTTGTTCCACACCGTCACCGACAGATCACCCTGGCCGCGAGCCGAAGAGCTTCCCCGGGTAGAGGAAGCTGAACGGGTAGCGGAGGCGGGGACTCTCACAGTAAGATCATTGAGTCTCGATCTAAGTGTTGAGATGGTCATATTACCACAAAAGGCACATGACTCAACCACGAAAGCTGCTTTAGCATGACGAAGCCCAGACATACAAAGCAGCGATCGTGCCCATCAGAGAAAGACGGATATCGACCGCACCCAGAAGAACACGGGCGAACCGTCTTTAAAAAGACGTGCCGCGTGTAGCTCTTTCAGAGGAGAGGAGGAAATTCACTCTTTCAGCGCCGAGGCGACCAGGGAGAAGCGCAAAGTCTGGCAGACCACTGCACAGATCGCAGGCAATGCAGAATCTCGCTGGGTACCGCCGTCACACCAACACTGAAGAGGACGCTCGTCTCGAAGAGGCTTTTAATGATATGGCTTGTGGAGAGAAGAATACTCTTGGCTCCGAAGCGAAAACATACTGCGGTTGCGTCTGCTTCCTCCTTTTATACCCACATGGTGGGCGGAGTACGCTATGCAAATTCCGCAGACCCATGGCATTTTCACGCCATTGGCTCGTTGTTAAATACTCGAAGAGGATTGGCTTTCTGTGCGAAACCCCCATTCTCCGTCACTCCTTTGACGTAACTCGGAGTGACTACGAAAGGGAACTCAATTTTGTTCATACAGGAAAATATTCAGACTAATGTCTTGTGGGAGCAACAGAATACATGTAACGGCATTATGTAATCAGGATACAAAAATCCAGTAACTGTAATTTGTTACAGTGAGTTAAATCAAAAAAAGTAGTAATAAGATTGTAGTTACTTTTTGAAAAAGTATATAGTACTTAAAGCCACTTAATATAAAGTGGGACCCTTTTTTTATGAAATAATTTGTAACTGTATCGCAATACATTTTTAAAGTAACCCTCCCAAGCTTGGTCTTGTGTGGACGTCCGTTACTTTCACTTTTTAAGTTAGCGCTTTTTAAGGCCCCAATCCTACTGTATTACTGTGTGGATATTGATCCAATAGTTCTACCTAATTTTGAACATAAGAGGGCAGTATAGCACTATGAATGATTTTTTACTCTTTTGACTAAAACATTCTGGCTGTTTTTAAAATTAGACATAATTCTTAAATTTAAAAAAGGAATAAAATGGCTGTAGTTCCTATATTGGTATAGTCTTATAGAAAAATAAATGGTAAATAATAAAATTTTTAGAAGATATGAGACGTTTCCTGATTCTCTTTTTGACATAATCCCTCGCCATAGCAAAACTGTTTGACATAATAAATATCCGTTCACAATTTAGTATCTTTAATGTATTTTCATAATTTTGAAGAAGTTTGGTGGGAATAATTAAAAAAACACTTAAGAGGGGGTAATAAAAATGTAAAGGCTGCTTTTGCAAAACATTCACATACAGACCAAAATAACCGACTTTCCTGTTGGGCTGGCTTAAAGTTGTTTGGGCTAATGAGATCTATATGTGTACCGAGTTTAATATTATTACATGCAAGTGTGTTTGATTTATGGACCAAATTTTCAGACCAAGTTTATGGACCAAGTTAATTTAATTAATAAACTAATTATATAAAACTATTGTCAATGCAGCACAATTAAACTGGTTATATGCCATTACTTATAAAAAATAAAAAACTTATTTAAAAAATACCAGGCTTAAGGCATTTATTTTCTTTTATGCAGGCTACACACACAGCAGTGAAATAGTTAATCCCCTCCCCCTGCACACACACACAGACATGCACACACACAGACAGGCAAACACACAGACAGAGACAGAGATGTAGGCTCAAACAGAGCATGACCAGATTCAAACAAACATATCTTACTATCTGTGGGTCCTAGCTAATGAGTGTCAATTAGAAAGTTGTCCGGCTTGAGGAGTACAATATACATACTGATTTTTGTAACTGTAGATAAAACTAACAACCCCATTTTTGTCAAAAGGTGGCGCTACTGAGCCCTCACCATGCCCGTTTCTGAAACTTTGCACATGTCTACTGGCTAATAAATGTGATGTGTCTGATGAGTTTCATTCAATTTGAAGCATGCTAAGGGTCTCAAAAGCATCCTAAAAGAATGGTAAAGTTTGATGCATCGCCACGGCAACAGTTTCAAAGATATCAGGAATCCATTCACAGGTCTTCATCTGCCGTATGTTTACATTATACAGATGAAGTTTGAAGCAAATCGGGTTAAAATAAGAGGGTGATTTTAAAGCATTTTGAAAGTGACACACTTCCTGCTGCCAGTTGGTGGCGCTATAACTTTGACACACAATAGTCACATCCATGTGATCGTCCTCTTACAGCGAACGCACTCCTGAATTTTCATCAAGATCGGTTGATGTATGCTGAAGTTATGACACACTTCCTGTTTCACGTTTCTCGCCATGATTTCATTTCCTCGCCACGGCCAAACCATTCGAGATATCAAAAATCCCCTCGCAAACTTTCATCCTCAATGTCTTGACTTCACGCTGACTGAGTTTCGTAGAATTTGGATAAGAGCTGTAGGAGGAGTATTAAAAATTTCATTGCAAGTGTTTTACAAGGAACCTTAAATAACCGACTTCCTGTTGGGCTGGGGTAAAAAGGAAAAAGTGCAACATATATATGGAATGATGAGATCAACATGTGTACCGAGTTTCATATTAGTACATACAAGCGTGTTTGATTTATGGACCAAGTGTTCGGACCCCATTCCAGGTGGCGCTGTCGAGCCCCCCTGCCACGCCCGGGTACCATCTTCAGCCCGGCCCTAATGGCCGCGGGTTCTGACCCGTGTGCAAAGTTTCAAGAGTTTTCGAGCATGTTAAGGGCCCCAAAAGTGCCCAAATAGTCGTATAAATGATAATAATAATAATAAATATAGCTGCGAGCAGCGATTGCGGGCCCAAGCCGGTGGCACCGCAACCCCGGTGCCTTTAGTTACCTAAAGGCACCGGGATGGCGGTACCGCCGGCTTTGGCCCGCAATCGCTGCTCGCAGCTATATTTATATATATATATATATATATATATATATATATATATATATAAAGCCGGTGGCACCGCCACCTTGGTGCTTTTAGGGTTATTCTACATGACGTGCAAAAACATAACCCCCGCTTTGACTGTCAAAAAGAAGTGTGCTGAAGAGCTTGCATCAGTGAAGGCTCTGCAAAAGTGCACATTGAGGGCACATTTTAACCACAAAGTATGCGTGAGCAACCTTCTGAAAGGTCAGGTGTACATCCAGGTCTACATCTGTACTGTGTTTACATTATAGTATTTAGGGATGCGCCGATCCGATACTCAGGATCGGTATCAGCTCCGATACTGCCATCTTTGCCGGATCGGGTATATTTACACCACTTTAAAGGACAAGTTCGGTATTTTACAATTAAAACCCTGTTTTAAGATCATCCCTGATGAAATAGAATAGTTAAGATTGTTTTTGAGACAAATGCTCCTGTCACGAGAATTTTAGGTTTCTGTGTTAGCCCCCCCCCACCTTTATAATGAAAGCATAGGTGCACTCGAACAATCATTCATAAAAACGCATACAACTTTAGTTTACAAAGACGTGAAACTCACCGGGTGTTCACTGATATGCTCACACAAAAATCGCTGCAAAAGATGCTTTTCCAACAGGTTTTATCGTAGTTTTTGTCCAAGTCCATTTTCTTCCTGTTTTCGGTTGAAGTCCATATTAGTCAATTGTCGAGTTCACGTGCGCGATCATTGGTAACTAGATAACTAAGGATCGCGCACGCAAACTCGACAATTGACTAATGTGGACTTCAACCAAAAACAGGAAGAAAATAGACTTGGACAAAAACGATGATAAAACCTGTTGGAAAAGCATCTTTTGCAGCGATTTTTGTGTGAGCATATCAGTGAACACCCCAGACCACTCGGTGAGTTTCACGTCTTTGTAAACTAAAGTTTTATGCGTTTTTATGAATGATTGTTCGAGTGCACCTATGGTTTCATTATAAAGGTGGGGGGGTGCTAACACAGAAACCTAAAATTCTCGTGACAGGAGCATTTGTCTCAAAAACAATCTTAACTATTCTATTTCATCAGGGATGATCTTAAAACAGGGCTTTAATTGTAAAATACCGAACTTGTCCTTTAATCAAACCACTCTTCTTTAAAACATTATGATGTGATTTTTTTCACATGTATTTTATTACTCTTATTGAGCTATTTTGTCCACACACAGGACTCACTGCCAATCGTACGTGCTCACATCATTCTCTTTCTGTGAAAGCTGTATACTGCACTCACCAGTTTTCACTCTACAGCTGTTGACCAGAGCACTGAAATTATTTCTCACTTAAACTACAATCAAATGGATTTTCTCACACATTTTGCGTTAGTCCTCCGCATGGCATTTTATTATTTTCTGAGCAGCTTCAGAAGTGCATGCACACAGCCTAGAACACATGACACGCACACACAGTCACGAGAGAGGCGCGATCGAACTCTGTGTGTGTGCAAACAATGGAAACTCCATTTTGTTCATACAGGAAAATATTCAGACTAATGTCTTGTGGGAGCAACAGAATACATGTAACGGCATTATGTAATCAGGATACAAAAATCCAGTGAGTTACATCAAAAAAAGTAGTAATCAGATTGTAGTTACTTTTTGAAAAAGTACTTAAAGCCACTTAATATAAAGTGGGACCCTTTTTTATGAAAAAATTTGTAACTGTATCGGAAAACATTTTTAAAGTAACCCTCCCAAGCCTGTTCTTGTGTGCACGTCCATTACTTTCACTTTTTAAGTTAGCGATTTTTAAGGCCCCAATCCTACTGTATTACCTAATCAATGTGTGGATATTGATCCAATAGTTCTAATTTGAACACAAGAGGGCAGTATAGCACTATGAATGATTTTTTTCTCTTTTGACTAAACCATTCTGTCTGTTTTTAAACTTAAACATAATTCTTAAATTTAAAAAAATGAATAAAATGGCTATAGTTCCAATATTGGTATAGTCTTATACAGTGTAGTTACTCAAAAAAAGTAATTAGTTACTAGTTACTAGTTACTTCTGTAAATTGTAATGAGATTACTTTACTAGTTACTGCATTGGAAAAGTAACTTCACTACTTATTACTTTACTTTCCCGTTTCTTAATTTACCGTGTAGCCTACATGGACAAACATCATATCAGTTTTTGCCCTATCATCACTTTATTGTAAAAATGTATACAAAATGACATGAAAGAACAATATCCCTGTCTGCACAAATAAATATGCCGCACTGTAAAATTCACAAACAAAATGGGGTTCAAAATTCAAAATTTTAAAATGGTGTTTAACACAGAAGTTTCAAAACAGGCTGGGAGAATAAAACTCTTCTCCTGAGAACAAAACCAGCTTTTTATTCGACTCATGGTAATAATAATAATTAAAAAAAAATAAAAGATGTCAATGAAAAATAATAAAATAAAGGTCACTTTATCCCATAAAATTCTTAATCCTAATTTAAAATGTATTTTTCTAAACCTGGGGGATTAATGGTCGACAGGGGAAGCATGTCTTCTACAATAAACCCTGCAACAATCCTGTTCATTTCGTTTTGTGTTATCCAAGACTTTCGAGCCTTGTTTTTACTTGACGCGTCCGAACGAGCGGAAAGGTGCGCGCGGCAAACAGCGCACACGATGCCGCATCCGAGGATGAACGACAAGAAGCCGAACCTGCACCGAACATGTAGCCTACATCTCCGCAACGGCACCCAGTTTGCGCATCTAAATCAGTTATTTATGTTTACAAAATGAGCCTAAGATCCATGTTTTATAAAATGTCCACGAAACTTAATGAAATGTTTAGTGAAATTAGAAAATAGAGATCGTTCATTTAGTTCTTTAGCCTATATATACATGTTTTTATATCCACATATTTTGTTCTAATGTCACAAATAATAATCTTAGGGTTTACTATAGCCTACATTTCACTCAAATATTTTTGTGCTTTCGAGCAATAAACTGAAAGTAATGTGAATATTGCCATTTGCCGAAACCCGTCTCTCTCTCTCCACTTCCCTCTCTCCTTCACTCAAATCGGTCTCTATGGCAACGGCGCGCACGCACCACTAGGTGGAACTCTCCACACAGGCAAACACGGCTTGGGTAACGCAGGAAAGCGCGTTCCTTTAGTATAGTAAAGTAGTGTAGTTACCAATATTTTCAGTGTAATGCGTTACTTTACTTACCCAAAAAAGTAATATCGTTACTGTAATTCGTTACTTTGTAACTCGTTACCCCCAACACTGGTCTTATAGAAAATAAATGGTGAATAATAAAATTTTTAGAAGATATGAGACGTTTCCTGATTCTTTTTTTGACATAATCCCTCGCCATTCGATATCCGTTCACAATTTAGTATCTTTAATATATTTTCATAATTTTGAAGAAGTTTGGTGGGAATAATTAAAAATTACTTAAGAGGGGGGGAATAAAAATGTAAAGGCTGGTTTTGCAAAACATTCACATACAGACCGAAACAACCGACTTCCTGTTGGGCTGGCTTAAAGTTGTTTGGGCTAATGAGAGTGTACCGAGTTTAATATTATTATATGCAAGTGTGTTTGATTTATGGACCCAATTTTCAGACCAAGTTTATGGACCAAGTTAATTTAATTAATGAACTAATTATATAAAACTATTGTTAATGCACTACAATTAAACTGGCTATATGCCTTTACTTATAAAAAATTAAAATAAAAACTTATTTAAAAAATCCCAGGCTTAAGAAATGTATTTTCTTTATGCTGGCCAGACACACAGCAGTGAAATGGTTAACCCCCTCCCCCTGCAAACACACACACACACACACACACACACACACACACACACACACACACAGGCAAAGGCTCAGACATAGGCTCAGAGGGAGTATGACTACATTCAAACAAAAATATCTGACTTTCTGTGGGTCCTAGCTATTGAGTGTGAATTAGAAAGTTGTCCGGCTCGAGGAGTACAATATACATACTGATTTTTGTTACTGTAGATAAAACTAACAACCCCACTTTTGTCAAAAGGTGGCGCTACCGAGCCCTCACCACGCCCGTTTCTGAAACTTTGCACATGTCTACTGGCTAATAAATGTGATGTGTCTGAGGAGTTTCATGCAATTTGAAGCATGCTAAGGGTCTCAAAGCATCCTAAAAGAATGGTAAAGTTTGATGCGTCGCCACGGCAACAGTTTCAAAGATATCAAGAATCCATTCACAGGTCTACATCTGCCGTATGTTTACATTATACAGATGAAGTTTGAAGCAAATCGGGTTAAAATAAGAGGGTGATTTTAAAGCATTTTGAAAGTGACACACTTCCTGCTGCCAGTTGGTGGCGCTATAACTTTGACACACAATAGTCACATCCATGTGATCGTCCTCTTACAGCGAACACACTCCTGAAGTTTCATCAAGATCGGTAGATGTCTGCTGAAGTTATGACACACTTCCTGTTTCACGTTTCTCGCCATAATTTCATTTCCTCGCCACGGCCAAACCGTTCGAGATATCAAAAATCCCCTCGCAAACTTTCATCCTCAATGTCTTGACTTCACGCTGACCGAGTTTCGTTGAATTCGGATAAGAGCTCTAGGAGGAGTATTAAAAATTCCATTGCAAGTGTTTTACAAAAAACCTTAAATAACCGACTTCCTGTTGGGCTGGGGTAAAAAGTAAAAGTGCGACGTATATATGAAATGATGAGATCAACATGTGTACCGAGTTTCATATTAGTACATACAAGCGTGTTTGATTTATGGACCAAGTGTTCGGACCCCATTCCAGGTGGCGCTGTCGAGCCCCCCTGCCACGCCCGGGTACCATCTTCAGCCCGGCCCTAATGGCGGCGGGTTCTGACCCGTGTGCAAAGTTTCAAGAGTTTTCGAGCACGTTAAGGGCCCCAAAAGTGCCCAAATAGTCGTATAAATAATAATAATAATAATAAATATAGCTGCGAGCAGCGATTGCGGGCCCAAGCCGGTGGCACCGCAACCCCGGTGCCTTTAGTTACCTAAAGGCACCGGGATGGCGGTACCGCCGGCTTTGGCCCGCAATCGCTGCTCGCAGCTATATTTATATATATTTATATATATATAAAGCCGGTGGCACCGCCACCTTTGTGCTTTTATGGTTATTCTACTTGACATGCAAAAACATAACCCCCGCTTTGACTGTCTAAAAGAAGTGTGCTGAAGAGCTTGCATCAGTGAAGGCTCTGCAAAAGTGCACATTGAGGGCACATTTTAACCACAAAGTATGCGTGAGCAACCTTCTGAAAGGTCAGGTGTACATCCAGGTCTACATCTGTACTGTGTTTACATTATAGTATTTAGGAATGCGCCGATCCGATACTCAGGATCGGTATCAGCTCCGATACTGCCATCTTTGCCGGATCGGGTATATTTACACCACTTTAATCAAACCACTCTTCTTTAAAACATTATGATGTGATTTTTTTCACATGTATTTTATTACTCTTATTGAGCTATTTTGTCCACACACAGGACTCACTGCCAATCGTACGTGCTCACATCATTCTCTTTCTGTGAAAGCTGTATACTGCACTCACCAGTTTTCACTCTACAGCTATTGACCAGAGCACTGAAATTATTTCTCACTTAAACTACAATCAAATGGATTTTCTCACACATTTTGCGTTAGTCCTCCGCATGGCATTTTATTATTTTCTGCGCAGCTTCAGAAGTGCATGCACACAGCCTAGAACACATGACACGCACACACAGTCACGAGAGAGGCGCGATCGAATGTGTGTTTGTGTGCGAACAATGGAAACTCCTTTTTGTTCATACAGGAAAATATTCAGACTAATATCTTGTGGGAGCAACAGAATACATGCAACGGCATTATGTAATCAGGATACAAAAATCTAGTGAGTTACATCAAAAAAAGTAGTAATCAGATTGTAGTTCCTTTTTGAAAAAGTATATAGTACTTAAAGCCATTTAATATAAAGTGGGACCCTTTTTTATGAAATAATTTGTAACTGTATCGGAATACATTTTTAAAGTAACCCTCCCAAGCCTGGTCTTGTGTGCACGTCCGTTAATTTCATTTTTTAAGTTAGCGATTTTTAAGGCCCCAATCCTACTGTATTACCTATTATACTGTATTGCCAACTGTATTAATGTGTGGATATTGATCCAAAAGTTCTACCTAATTTTGAACACAAGAGGGCAGTATAGCACTATGAATGATTTTTTTCTTTTTTGACTAAACCATTCTGTCTGTTTTTAAACTTAAACATAATTCTTAAATTAAAAAAAAGGAATAAAATGGTTATAGTTCCAATATTGGTATAGTCTTATACAGTGTTGGGGTAGTTACTCAAAAAAGTAATTAGTTACTAGTTACTTCTGTAAATTGTAATGAGATTACTTTACTAGTTACTGCGTTGGAAAAATAACTTCACTACTTATTACTTTACTTTCCTGTTTCTTAATTTACCGTGTAGCCTACATGGACAAACATCATATCAGTTTTTGCCCTATCATCACTTTATTGTAAAAATGTATACAAAATGACATGAAAGAACAATATCCCTGTCTGCACAAATAAATATGCCGCACTGTAAAATTCACAAACAAAATGGGGTTCAAAATTCAAAATTTTAAAATGGTGTTTATCACAGAAGTTTCAAAACAGGTTAGGAGAATAAAACTCTTCTCCTGAGAACAAAACCAGCTTTTTATTCGGCTCATGGTAATAATAATAATTAAAAAAAAATAAAAGATGTCAATGAAAAATAATAAAATAAAGGTCACTTTATCCCATAAAATTCTTAATCCTAATTTAAAATGTATTTTTCTAAACCTGGGGAATTAATGGTCGACAGGGGAAGCATGTCTTCTACAATGAACCCTGCAACAATCCTGTTCATTTCGTTTTCCAAGACTTTCGAGCCTTGTTTTTACTTGACGCGTCCGAACGAGCGGAAAGGTGCGCGCGGCAAACAGCGCACGCGATGCCGCATCCGAGGATGAACGACAAGAAGCCGAACCTGCACCGAACATGGAGCCTACATCTCCGCAACGGCACCCAGTTTGCGCATCTAAATCAGTTATTTATGTTTACAAAATGAGCCTAAGATCCATGTTTTATAAAATGTCCACGAAACTTAATGAAATGTTTAGTGAAATTAGAAAATAGAGATCGTTCATTTAGTTCTTTAGCCTAGCCTATATACATGTTTTTATATCCACATATTTTGTTCGAATGTCACAAATAATAATCTTAGGATTTACTATAGCCTACATTTCACTCAAATATTTTTGTGCTTTCGAGCAATAAACTGAAAGTAATGTGAATATTGCCATTTGTTGAAACCCGTCTCTCTCTCTCCACTTCCCTCTCTCTCTCACTCAAATCGGTCTCTATGGCAACGGCGCGCACGCACCACTAGACGGAACTCTCCACACAGGCAAACACGGCTTGGGTAACGCAGGAAAGCGCGTTCCTTTAGTATAGTAAAGTAGTGTAGTTACCAATATTTTTAGTGTAATGCGTTACTTTAGTTACCCAAACTCGTTTGTAACTCGTTACCCCCAACACTGGTCTTATAGAAAATAAATGGTGAATAATAACATTTTTAATTCCTCATCCAATCATCCTTTTGTTATGGATCAATATCATAGCTAGAGACGTAGAAAAGGGCTGCACGGTTTTGCAATAAATAATAATAAATAAAATAAAATAAACATATAAATATTGTAATTGCAATTAAATTAGATTTGTGCAGCTGCATGTACAATTATTATTATTAATAATAATAACATTAATAATAATACAAATGAGCTTAGAATAAAATATTAAATGGTTTATTACATTAAAAACAGGCCATATTTTTAATAAATAAATAAGCTATCATTCATAGTGCACTAAATTTTAAACATTTTAAATTACAACATTGTTTGTGAAAGTCCACCAAAGTTAAATGTATACTCAAACCTGAAAAGTTGTGTGGCTCCGTTTTCATTTGATTATCATTGTGGCAGCAGTTGGAACACTGTGCTAACCCCGCTGTGTATTACATATTTTAAACCTAGCTAACAGTCGCTAGGAATTACTGACATGTTTCAAAACGGTGCTGTGTTTGAGCCAACAAGACAGTGATTAAGGCAATATAAAGTTAGATTTGGACGCGTATACATCCGGAAACAGAAAAAAAATCTACGATGAAAAAATTTACTTTCATGATGTCAAAACACTCTTTGTCCATTATCTTCACGAAATATAATCTAAACGTTCCGCAAATTCGCGGGAGACCGTCTTCTAGCAGCAAGAGAAAAAGAGCGGAAAGACAGCCGGCTAGATACTGACAAACTATGTAAAATGTCCGTGTTACATTTAACCCCGCGTTAGGCATACATTTATCCCCGCGCTCCCCTATTCTGTAGCTCCTGGCAGTGATGTTTCACCTCATGAAATATAGTTTATGTTCACATTTATGACACAGACAGTAGATAATATTATGTTCACATTTATGACACAGACAGTAGGCTTCTGCCAGGCACTTTCAGGGATACAAATCGAAAAAATATGTATATATATTTAGCCTATATGCAAAATACTCCTTTTTCACGTCAACTATGTGCTATGGTCATTAAATGGCTTTCCTTTTCACTTAAGTCCAGCAAATAATTCATTTATTTTAACACATTTGGTGGCATCTGCCAGTTATTGTCGTTGTTATGAAGTACAGTGTTTGCATAATTCATTTTGAACACTATAATGCTTTCAAAATCTGAGGTAAATTATCCGTTATGGCTTGTGGCACAGTGACCTATTTTTAACTAAAAATAAATAATGTGTACTCATAACCAGTGTAATTTCTTCATTCTGTCAGCCGCGACGTCGCAGAAATAGGAACCGTTTCTAAATTAGAAACTTCGCATGTCGCCGTCGCGTATGGTTAGGACAAAAACTCTGATTTATTAACATGGAAAAGATACCTTTTATCGCGTGTCGCGGCGTCGTGTGTAGTTAGGACACGGTGTAAGCGGCCGCTTCTCAAGTCTAGAATCTGAACTTGATTCCGATTGGCCAGTGTCAGACAGTCAGACCTGTCAGTCTCGCAGCTCGCGTCAGCTTCATGCGGCTTCATGAGAGAGACGCATAAGTCCGGAATTGGACAATTTAACAATATACTTACGATAGAATATATTTACAATTAATAATGATTTAAAAACAAAATACATAACGCGCCGGGCCGCCGGCCCAAGCAGACCGCGGCCCACCAGGAATCTCCCGGTAGTCCCGATGGCCAGTACATGCCTTAGTATCTTTAATATATTTTCATAATTTTGAAGAAGTTTGGTGTGGGAATAATTAAAAATTACTTAAGAGGGGGGAAATAAAAATGTAAAGGCTGGTTTTGCAAAACATTCACATACAGACTGAAACAACTGACTTCCTGTTTTGCTGGCTTAAAGTTGCTTGGGCTAATGAGATCTATAAGTGTACCGAGTTTAATATTATTATATGCAAGTGTGTTTGATTTATGGACCCAATTTTCAGACCAAGTTAATGGACCAAGTTAATTTAATTAATGAACTAATTATATAAAACTATTGTCAATGCACTACAATTAAACTGGCTATGTGCCTTCATTTATAAAAAAATAAAATAAAAACTTATTTAAAAAATCCCAGGCTTAAGAAATGTATTTTATTTATGCTGGCCAGACACACAGCAGTTAAATGGTTAATTAAGCCCCCTCCCCCTGCTAACACACACACACACACACACACACACAGAGAGAGAGAGAGAGACAGGCAAAGGCTCAGACATATGCTCAGAGGGAGTATGACTACATTCAAACTAAAATATCTGACTTTCTGTGGGTCCTAGCTATTGAGTGTGAATTAGAAAGTTGTCCGGCTTGAGGAGTACAATATACATACCGATTTTTGTAACTGTAGATAAAACTAACAACCCCACTTTTGTCAAAAGGTGGCGCTACTGAGCCCTCACCACGCCCGTTTCTGAAACTTTGCACATGTCTACTGGCTATTAAATGTGATGTGTCTGATGAGTTTCATGCAATTTGAAGCATGCTAAGGGTCTCAAAAGCATCCTAAAAGAATTGGAAAGTTTGATGCGTCGCCACGGCAACAGTTTCAAAGATATCAAGAATCCATTCACAGGTCTACATCTGCCGTATGTTTACATTATACAGATGAAGTTTGAAGCAAATTGGATTAAAATAAGAGGGTGATTTCAAAGCATTTTGAAAATGACACACTTTCTGCTGCCAGCTGGTGGCGCTATAACTTTGACACACAATAGTCACATCCATGTGATCGTCCTCTTACAGCGAACACACTCCTGAAGTTTCATCACGATCGGTTGATGTATGCTGAAGTTATGACACACTTCCTGTTTCACATTTTTTGCCATGATTTCATTTCCTCGCCACGGCCAAACCGTTCGAGATATCAAAAATCCCCTCGCAAACTTTCATCCTCAATGTCTTGACTTCACGCTGACTGAGTTTCATAGAATTTGGATAAGAGCTCTAGGAGGAGTATTAAAAATTCCATTGCAAGTGTTTTACAAAGAACCTTAAATAACCGACTTCCTGTTGGGCTGGGGTAAAAAGTAAAAGTGCGACGTATATATGAAATGATGAGATCAACATGTGTACCGAGTTTCATATTAGTACATACAAGCGTGTTTGATTTATGGACCAAGTGTTCGGACCCCTTTCCAGGTGGCGCTGTCGAGCCCCCCTGCCACGCCCGGGTACCATCTTCAGCCCGGCCCTAATGGCAGCGGGTTCTGACCCGTGTGCAAAGTTTCAAGAGTTTTCGAGCACGTTAAGGGCCCCAAAAGTGCCCAAATAGTCGTATAAATAATAATAATAATAATAATAATAATCCTAAGGAAAACAATAGGGCCTTCGCCCTTTCAGGGCTTGGGCCCTAATAATAATAATAATAATAATAATAATCCTAAGGAAAACAATAGGGCCTTCGCCCTTTCAGGGCTTGGGCCCTAAATATAGCTGCGAGCAGCGATTGCGGGCCCAAGCCGGTGGCACCGCAACCCCGGTGCCTTTAGTTACCTAAAGGCACCGGGATGGCGGTACCGCCGGCTTTGGCCCGCAATCGCTGCTCGCAGCTATATATATATATATATATATATATATATATATGTATATATAAAGCCGGTGGCACCGCCACCTTGGTGCTTTTAGGGTTATTCTACTTGACATGCAAAAACATAACCCCCGCTTTGACTGTCAAAAAGAAGTGTGCTGAAGAGCTTGCATCAGTGAAGGCTCTGCAAAAGTGCACATTGAGGGCACATTTTAACCACAAAGTATGCGTGAGCAACCTTCTGAAAGGTCAGGTGTACATCCAGGTCTACATCTGTACTGTGTTTACATTTTAGTATTTAGGAATGCGCCGATCCGATACTCAGGATCGGTATCAGCTCCGATACTGCCATCTTTGCCGGATCGGGTATATTTACACCACTTTAATCAAACCACTCTTCTTTAAAACATTATGATGTGATTTTTTTCACATGTATTTTATTACTCTTATTGAGCTATTTTGTCCACACACAGGACTCACTGCCAATCGTACGTGCTCACATCATTCTCTGTGAAAGCTGTATACTGCACTCACCAGTTTTCACTCTACAGCTATTGACCAGAGCACTGAAATTATTTCTCACTTAAACTACAATCAAATGGATTTTCTCACACATTTTGCGTTAGTCCTCCGCATGGCATTTTATTATTTTCTGCACAGCTTCAGAAGTGCATGCACACAGCCTAGAACATATGACGCGCACACACAGTCACGAGAGAGGCGCGATCGAATGTGTGTTTGTGTGCGAACAATGGAAACTCCTTTTTTGTTCATACAGGAAAATATTCAGACTAATGTCTTGTGGGAGCAACAGAATACATGCAACGGCATTATGTAATCAGGATACAAAAATCTAGTGAGTTACATCAAAAAAAGTAGTAATCAGATTGTAGTTACTTTTTGAAAAAGTATATAGTACTTAAAGCCATTTAATATAAAGTGGGACCCTTTTTTTATGAAATAATTTGTAACTGTATCGGAATACATTTTTAAAGTAACCCTACCAAGCCTGGTCTTGTGTGCACGTCCGTTAATTTCACTTTTTAAGTTAGCGATTTTTAAGGCCCCAATCCTACTGTATTACCTATTATACTGTATTGCCAACTGTATTAATGTGTGGATATTGATCCAATAGTTCTACCTAATTTTGAACACAAGAGGGCAGTATAGCACTATGAATGATTTTTTTCTTTTTTGACTAAACCATTCTGTCTGTTTTTAAACTTAAACATAATTCTTAAATTAAAAAAAGGAATAAAATGGCTATAGTTCCAATATTGGTATAGTCTTATACAGTGTTGGGGTAGTTACTCAAAAAAGTAATTAGTTACTTCTGTAAATTGTAATGAGATTACTTTACTAGTTACTGCGTTGGAAAAATAACTTCACTACTTATTACTTTACTTTCCTGTTTCTTAATTTACCGTGTAGCCTACATGGACAAACACCATATCAGTTTTTGCCCTATCATCACTTTATTGTAAAAATGTATACAAAATGACATGAAAGAACAATATCCCTGTCTGCACAAATAAATATGCCGCACTGTAAAATTCACAAACAAAATGGGGTTCAAAATTCAAAATTTTAAAATGGTGTTTATCACAGAAGTTTCAAAACAGGCTGGGAGAACTCTTCTCCTGAGAACAAAACCAGCTTTTTATTCGACTCATGGTAATAATAATAATTTAAAAAAATAAAAGATGTCAATGAAAAATAATAAAATAAAGGTCACTTTATCCCATAAAATGCTTAATCCTAATTTAAAATGTATTTTTCTAAACCTGGGCAATTAATGGTCAACAGGGGAAGCATGTCGTCTACAATGAACCCTGCAACAATCCTGTTCATTTCGTTTTCCAAGACTTTCGAGCCTTGTTTTTACTTGACGCGTCCGAAAGAGCGGAAAGGTGCGCGCGGCAAACAGCGCACGCGATGCCGCATCCGAGGATGAACGACAAGAAGCCGAACCTGCACCGAACATGGACCCTACATCTCCGCAACGGCACCCAGTTTGCGCATCTAAATCAGTTATTTATGTTTACAAAATGAGCCTAAGATCCATGTTTTATAAAATGTCCACGAAACTTAATGAAATGTTAAGTGAAATTAGAAAATAGAGATCGTTCATTTAGTTCTTTAGCCTAGCCTATATACATGTTTTTATATCCACATATTTTGTTCTAATGTCCAGTGGTGGAAAGAGTACTGACAAATTGTACTTAAGTAAAAGTATTGCTACTTAAGTAAAAATTTACTTGAGTACAAGTAGAAGTACTGAAATATAATATGACTCAAGTAAGAGTAAATAAGTAGTTTGCTTAAAAACTACTCAAGTAACTGCGTTACAAAGTACTTTAGTATTTTTCTATTTTTACCCAAAATGGGGAGATGGTAGCGAAATTGGAGCGCAAAAAACTCTCATGTCATCTGTTTCATTCATACTGAAGGCCCAGTACTGATGCATAAAAGTATTAAATTTACACATTTCAGGAAATGTCTTATATGGACATAATAACTTGCAAATAGTGATGTTTTGACTGATGAAACAAGAAAACAAACACATAGCTATAATATATCTGAGTTTATCAAACTGTCAGGTATTTTCAAAAGAATAGTTCACCCAAAAATTAAAATTAGCCCACGATTTACTCTCCCTCAAGTCATCTTAGAAGATATGACTTTCTGCGTTCCGTCGAATACAATCACAGTTAAATTAAAATTTGGCCTGGCTCTTCCAAACTTTATAATGGCAGTGAATGACTGTAGAAAATTTGAAGCCCAAAAAAAGTGCATCCATCAATGATAAAAGTGCTCCACATATAGACTACTAGCTTTCTCTGTTGTCAAGAGCAATTTTTTATTACTAATTTTGAAAAGTAAGTGTGGGTAAGATCATTTGAATGTTTTGATTCGAATCATTCATAATTGAAAGCAAAGAAGGTTAATTGAGAGGTCCGATAAAAAAGTATGAAAAACAATATAAACAGTATGATTAAAAATAGTAAAAAAAAAAAAAAATCTGGGGTATGATTATCATGTTAAATTAAATGATCTTTTTTTCATCGTAGCCAACCGAAAATGTGCTGTGACTGCGAGCCCACTGTTGCTATAGGAACGAACTACGCTTTTACATGCATCTGATAGACAGATCAATCATGCGATCACATTTCACTGTTTTTTCAGCTTTGTAAAAAGTGTATTGTTAAACAGGGAGAGCTTTACCATTAATTGAACTGTGTGCATGTATTTTAGACACTTACATTCTTGCTCTGTCCATTGCAAACCGCGTCCATGTTATGAGCCGAGCTTTTTTATTTACTTCAACTGCTCAGTGCTCTGGTATTATCAATGGTGTGACCCATTTCAGTAGTTGCCATAATTAAATATGAGCAGAATACTCACATTCACTGACATATTGAAACGTTAGCGCTAGATTAAAACACGAGCGCCAGTGATTGAAACGTCAAAGCGCGGTGTGAACGCCCCGCCCCCCAGCCAAACTGGAGGTTTTGATTGGTTTTGCGCCTGAGTCAGACCTGTCTATTATTGGCTGAAGTGCTTCAGATATGTCTGTTATTGTCTGAAGCGCAGGGCTCCACCGCAGTGGTTATGAAATGTGTCTGTCAAATCTCAGCTGTTGCTCCGTCGGCATTCGGCACCTTTGTAAAAGTACTTTGTACTTTTTATGAAATATAAATGTAGCGAAGTTGAATACTTTATTTTTATTTTACTCAAGTAAGAGTAAAAGTACCACAATTTAATTATACTCAAGAAAGTAGAAAAAATGAAAAAATCTACTCAAGTACTGTAACGAAAGTATTTGTAATTAGTTACTTTCCACCACTGCTAATGTCACAAATAATAATCTTAGGATTTACTATAGCCTACATTTCACTCAAATATTTTTGTGCTTTCGAGCAATAAACTGAAAGTAATGTGAATATTGCCATTTGTTTAAACCCATCTCTCTCTCTCCACTTCCCTCTCTCTCTCACTCAAATCGGTCTCTATGGCAACAGCGCGCACGCACCGCTAGACGGAACTCTCCACACAGGCAAACACGGCTTGGGTAGGCCTAACGCAGGAAAGCGCGTTCCTTTAGTATAGTAAAGTAGTGTAGTTACCAATATTTTCAGTGTAATGCGTTACTTTACTTACCCAAACTCGTTTGTAACTCGTTACCCCCAACACTGGTCTTATAGAAAATAAATGGTGAATAATAACATTTTTAATTCCTCATCCAATCATCCTTTTGTTATGGATCAATATCATAGCTAGAGACGTAGAAAAGGGCTGCACGGTTTTGCAATAAATAATAATAAATAAAATAAAATAAACATATAAATATTGTAATTGCAATTAAATTAGATTTGTGTGGCAGCTGCATACAATTATTATTATTAATAATAATAATATTAATAATAATACAAATGAGCTTAGAATAAAAATTTAAATGGTTTATTACATTAAAAACAGGCCATATTTTTAATTAATAAATAAGCTATCATTCATAGTGCACTAAATTTTAAACATTTTAAATTACAACATTGTTTGTGAAAGTCCAACAAAGTTAAATGTATACTCAAACCTGAAAAGTTGTGTGGCTCCGTTTTCATTTGATTATCATTGTGGCAGCAGTTGGAACACTGTGTTACAACTAACCCCGCTGTGTATTACATATTTTAAACCTAGCTAACAGTCGCTAGGAATTACTGACATGTTTTAAAACGGTGCTGTGTTTGAGCCAACAAGACAGTGATTAAGGCAATATAAAGTTAGATTTGGACGCGTATACATCCAACCCGGAAACAGAAAAAAATCTACGATGAAAAAATTTACTTTCATGATGTCAAAACACTCTTTGTCCATTATCTTCACGAAATATAATCAAAACGTTCCGCAAATTCGCGGGAGACCGTCTTCTGGCAGCAAGAGAAAAAGAGCGGAAAGACAGCCGGCTAGATACTGACAAACTATGTAAAATGTCCGTGTTACATTTAACCCCGCGTTAGGCCTACATTTATCCCCACGCTCCCCTATTCTGTAGCTCCTGGCAGTGATGTTTCACCTCATGAAATATAGTTTATGTTCACATTTATGACACAGACAGTAGATAATATTATGTTCACATTTATGACACAGACAGTAGATATAGGCTTCTGCCAGGCACTTTCAGGGATACAAATCGAAAAAAATATGTATAGGCTATATGTGCATATTTATATGCAAAATACTCCTTTTTTCACGTCAACTATGTGCTATGGTCATTAAATGGCTTTCCTTTTCACTTAAGTCCAGCAAAAAATTCATTTATTTTAACACATTTGGTGGCATCTGCCAGTTATTGTCGTTGTTATGAAGTACAGTCGTATGTTTGCATAATTCATTTTGAACACTATCAAAATCTGAGGTAAATTATCCGTTATGGCTTGTGGCACAGTGACCTATTTTTTAACTAAAAATAAATAATGTGTACTCATAACCAGTGTAATTTTTTCATTTTGTCAGCCGCGACGTCGCAGAAATAGGAAACGTTTCTAAATTAGAAACTTCGCATGTCGCCGTCGCGTATGGTTAGGACAAAAACTCTGATTTATTAACATGGAAAAGATACCTTTTATCGCGTGTCGCGGCGTCGTGTGTAGTTAGGACACGGTGTAAGCGGCCGCTTCTCAAGTCTAGAATCTGAACTTGATTCCGATTGACCTGTCAGTCTCGCAGCTCGCGTCAGCTTCATGCGGCTTCATGAGAGAGATGCATAAGTCCGGTGTTCTGTCGAATTTTGCTTCCTTGTCAAAAAATGCTACCGTAGCGCGAATTGATGACAGAATGCCGATTAAAGTCGTATGAAATACAATTGTAATACAATTCTAAGTTATGAGAAGCTACTGTATACTGTAGACGACTATTTTTTACTTTTAAAACGGTGTAAAAATTAAAAATTATCATAAAATATTCATCGTTGACTTGTCAAAGTACACCTTTCCTCATAGTAACTGAAAATTTCAGTTATTCCTTTTCATGTGGCTGACCGTACAAATATTCATATGGTAGTAAGCATTTTTTAAACGGAAATTATATATTATAACGCCTTTTGTAAAAAAAAGAAAAAAATATCTGACGCTGCACATGCGCATAACAGTAGCAAATCTCGATGGGTAGCATGAATTTTCAGAACACCTGTTCTGGACAATTTAACAATATACTTACGATAGAATATATTTACAATTAATAATGATTTAAAAACAAAATACATAACGCGCCGGGCCGCCGGCCCAACCAGACCGCGGCCCAACAGGAATCTCCCGGTAGTCCCGATGGCCAGTACATGCCTTAGTATCTTTAATATATTTTCATAATTTTGAAGAAGTTTGGTGTGGCAATAATTAAAAATTACTTAAGAGGGGGGAAATAAAAATGTAAAGGCTGGTTTTGCAAAACATTCACATACAGACTGAAACAACTGACTTTGTTTTGCTGGCTTAAAGTTGCTTGGGCTAATGAGATCTATAAGTGTACCGAGTTTAATATTATTATATGCAAGTGTGTTTGATTTATGGACCCAATTTTCAGACCAAGTTAATGGACCAAGTTAATTTAATTAATGAACTAATTATATAAAACTATTGTCAATGCACTACAATTAAACTGGCTATGTGCCTTTACTTATAAAAAAATAAAATAAAAACTTATTTAAAAAATCCCAGGCTTAAGAAATGTATTTTATTTATGCTGGCCAGACACACAGCAGTTAAATGGTTAATTAAGCCCCCTCCCCCTGCTAACACACACACACACACACACACACACACACACACACACACACAGAGAGAGAGAGAGAGAGAGAGACAGAGAGAGAGAGACAGGCAAAGGCTCAGATATATGCTCAGAGGGAGTATGACTACATTCAAACTAAAATATCTGACTTTCTGTGGGTCCTAGCTATTGAGTGTGAATTAGAAAGTTGTCCGGCTTGAGGAGTACAATATACATACTGATTTTTGTAACTGTAGATAAAACTAACAACCCCACTTTTGTCAAAAGGTGGCGCTACTGAGCCCTCACCACGCCCGTTTCTGAAACTTTGCACATGTCTAATGGCTAATAAATGTGATGTGTCTGATGAGTTTCATGCAATTTGAAGCATGCTAAGGGTCTCAAAAGCATCCTAAAAGAATGGTAAAGTTTGATGCATCGCCACGGCAACAGTTTCAAAGGTATCAAGAATCCATTCACACGTCTTCATCTGCCGTATGTTTACATTATACAGATGAAGTTTGAAGCAAATCGGGTTAAAATAAGAGGGTGATTTTAAAGCATTTTGAAAGTGACACACTTCCTGCTGCCAGTTGGTGGCGCTATAACTTTGACACACAATAGTCACATCCATGTGATCGGCCTCTTACACCGAACGCACTCCTGAAGTTTCATCAAGATCGGTTGATGTATGCTGAAGTTATGACACACTTCCTGTTTCACGTTTCTCGCCATGATTTCATTTCCTCGCCACGGCCAAACCGTTCGAGATATCAAAAATCCCCTCGCAAACTTTCATCCTCAATGTCTTGACTTCACGCTGACTGAGTTTCGTAGAATTTGGATAAGAGCTCTAGGAGGAGTATTAAAAATTCCATTGCAAGTGTTTTACAAAGAACCTTAAATAACCGACTTCCTGTTGGGCTGGGGTAAAAAGTAAAAGTGCGACGTATATATGAAATGATGAGATCAACATGTGTACCGAGTTTCATATTAGTACATACAAGCGTGTTTGATTTATGGACCAAGTGTTCGGACCCCTTTCCAGGTGGCGCTGTCGAGCCCCCCTGCCACGCCCGGGTACCATCTTCAGCCCGGCCCTAATGGCCGCGGGTTCTGACCCGTGTGCAAAGTTTCAAGAGTTTTCGAGCAAGTTAAGGGCCCCAAAAGTGCCCAAATAGTCGTATAAATAATAATAATAATAATAAATATAGCTGCGAGCAGCGATTGCGGGCCCAAGCCGGTGGCACCGCAACCCCGGTGCCTTTAGTTACCTAAAGGCACCGGGATGGCGGTACCGCCGGCTTTGGCCCGCAATCGCTGCTCGCAGCTATATTTATATATATATATATATGAAGAGTTCAGATGCAAAAGCCTCTAAATGCCATTTGAAATTTTCTTCTAAAATGATCATTTTTATCAAGCTTGTATATTTAAGTTCTGTAATTTCACTTAAATGACAATTAATAGGTAATCTTCATTGCCGTTTAAGTGAAATTACTGAACTTAAATATACAAGCTTGATAAAAATGATCATTTTAGAAGAAAATTTCAAATGGCACTTAGAGGCTTTTGCATCTGAACTCTTCATATATATATATATATATATATATATATATATATATATATATATATATATATATATATATATATATATATATAAAGCCGGTGGCACCGCCACCTTGGTGCTTTTAGGGTTATTCTACTTGACATGCAAAAACATAACCCCCGCTTTGACTGTCAAAAAGAAGTGTGCTGAAGAGCTTGCATCAGTGAAGGCTCTGCAAAAGTGCACATTGAGGGCACATTTTAACCACAAAGTATGCGTGAGCAACCTTCTGAAAGGTCAGGTGTACATCCAGGTCTACATCTGTACTGTGTTTACATTATAGTATTTAGGAATGCGCCGATCCGATACTCAGGATCGGTATCAGCTCCGATACTGCCATCTTTGCCGGATCGGGTATATTTACACCACTTTAATCAAACCACTCTTCTTTAAAACATTATGATGTGATTTTTTTCACATGTATTTTATTACTCTTATTGAGCTATTTTGTCCACACACAGGACTCACTGCCAATCGTACGTGCTCACATCATTCTCTTTCTGTGAAAGCTGTATACTGCACTCACCAGTTTTCACTCTACAGCTATTGACCAGAGCACTGAAATTATTTCTCACTTAAACTACAATCAAATGGATTTTCTCACACATTTTGCGTTAGTCCTCCGCATGGCATTTTATTATTTTCTGCGCAGCTTCAGAAGTGCATGCACACAGCCTAGAACACATGACGCGCACACACAGTCACGAGAGAGGCGCGATCGAATGTGTGTTTGTGTGCGAACAATGGAAACTCCTTTTTGTTCATACAGGAAAATATTCAGACTAATGTCTTGTGGGAGCAACAGAATACATGCAACGGCATTATGTAATCAGGATACAAAAATCTAGTGAGTTACATCAAAAAAAGTAGTAATCAGATTGTAGTTACTTTTTGAAAAAGTATATAGTACTTAAAGCCATTTAATATAAAGTGGGACCCTTTTTTATGAAATAATTTGTAACTGTATCGGAATACATTTTTAAAGTAACCCTCCCAAGCCTGGTCTTGTGTGCACGTCCGTTAATTTCACTTTTTAAGTTAGCGATTTTTAAGGCCCCAATCCTACTGTATTACCTATTATACTGTATTGCCAACTGTATTAATGTGTGGATATTGATCCAAAAGTTCTACCTAATTTTGAACACAAGAGGGCAGTATAGCACTATGAATGATTTTTTTCTTTTTTGACTAAACCATTCTGTCTGTTTTTAAACTTAAACATAATTCTTAAATTAAAAAAAGGAATAAAATGGCTATAGTTCCAATATTGGTATAGTCTTATACAGTGTTGGGGTAGTTACTCAAAAAAGTAATTAGTTACTAGTTACTTCTGTAAATTGTAATGAGATTACTTTACTAGTTACTGCGTTGGAAGAATAACTTCACTACTTATTACTTTACTTTCCCGTTTCTTAATTTACCGTGTAGCCTACATGGACAAACATCATATCAGTTTTTGCCCTATCATCACTTTATTGTAAAAATGTATACAAAATGACATGAAAGAACAATATCCCTGTCTGCACAAATAAATATGCCGCACTGTAAAATTCACAAACAAAATGGGGTTCAAAATTCAAAATTTTAAAATGGTGTTTATCACAGAAGTTTCAAAACAGGCTGGGAGAATAAAACTCTTCTCCTGAGAACAAAACCAGCTTTTTATTCGGCTCATGGTAATAATAATAATTAAAAAAAAATAAAAGATGTCAATGAAAAATAATAAAATAAAGGTCACTTTATCCCATAAAATTCTTAATCCTAATTTAAAATGTATTTTTCTAAACCTGGGGAATTAATGGTCGACAGGGGAAGCATGTCTTCTACAATGAACCCTGCAACAATCCTGTTCATTTCGTTTTCCAAGACTTTCGAGCCTTGTTTTTACTTGACGCGTCCGAACGAGCGGAAAGGTGCGCGCGGCAAACAGCGCACACGATGCTGCATCCGAGGATGAACGACAAGAAGCCGAACCTGCACCGAACATGGAGCCTACATCTCCGCAACGGCACCCAGTTTGCGCATCTAAATCAGTTATTTATGTTTACAAAATGAGCCTAAGATCCATGTTTTATAAAATGTCCACGAAACTTAATGAAATGTTTAGTGAAATTAGAAAATAGAGATCGTTCATTTAGTTCTTTAGCCTAGCCTATATACATGTTTTTATATCGACATATTTTGTTCTAATGTCACAAATAATAATCTTAGGATTTACTATAGCCTACATTTCACTCAAATATTTTTGTGCTTTCGAGCAATAAACTGAAAGTAATGTGAATATTGCCATTTGTTGAAACCCGTCTCTCTCTCTCCACTTCCCTCTCTCTCTCACTCAAATCGGTCTCTATGGCAACGGCGCGCACGCACCACTAGACGGAACTCTCCACACAGGCAAACACGGCTTGGGTAACGCAGGAAAGCGCGTTCCTTTAGTATAGTAAAGTAGTGTAGTTACCAATATTTTTAGTGTAATGCGTTACTTTACTTACCCAAACTCGTTTGTAACTTGTTACCCCCAACACTGGTCTTATAGAAAATAAATAGTGAATAATAACATTTTTAATTCCTCATCCAATCATCCTTTTGTTATGGATCAATATCATAGCTAGAGACGTAGAAAAGGGCTGCACGGTTTTGCAATAAATAATAATAAATAAAATAAAATAAACATATAAATATTGTAATTGCAATTAAATTAGATTTGTGTGGCAGCTGCATGTACAATTATTATTAATAATAATAATAACATTAATAATAATACAAATGAGCTTAGAATAAAATATTAAATGGTTTATTACATTAAAAACAGGCCATATTTTTAATAAATAAATAAGCTATCATTCATAGTGCACTAAATTTTAAACATTTTAAATTACAACATTGTTTGTGAAAGTCCAACAAAGTTAAATGTATACTCAAACCTGAAAAGTTGTGTGGCTCCGTTTTCATTTGATTATCATTGTGGCAGCAGTTGGAACACTGCTGTGTATTACATATTTTAAACCTAGCTAACAGTCGCTAGGAATTACTGACATGTTTCAAAACGGTGCTGTGTTTGAGCCAACAAGACAGTGATTAAGGCAATATAAAGTTAGATTTGGACGCGTATACATCCAACCCGGAAACAGAAAAAAATCTACGATAAAAAAATTTACTTTCATGATGTCAAAACACTCTTTGTCCATTATCTTCACGAAATATAATCAAAACGTTCCGCAAATTCGCGGGAGACCGTCTTCTGGCAGCAAGAGAAAAAGAGCGGAAAGACAGCTGGCTAGATACTGACAAACTATGTAAAAATGTCCGTGTTACATTTAACCCCGCGTTAGGCCTACATTTATCCCCGCGCTCCCCTATTCTGTAGCTCCTGGCAGTGATGTTTCACCTCATGAAATATAGTTTATGTTCACATTTATGACACAGACAGTAGATAATATTATGTTCACATTTATGACACAGACAGTAGATATAGGCTTCTGCCAGGCACTTTCAGGGATACAAATCGAAAAAATATGTATATATGTGCATATTTAGCCTATATGCAAAATACTCCTTTTTTCACGTCAACTATGTGCTATGGTCATTAAATGGCTTTCCTTTTCACTTAAGTCCAGCAAATAATTCATTTATTTTAACACATTTGGTGGCATCTGCCAGTTATTGTCGTTGTTATGAAGTACAGTCGTATGTTTGCATAATTCATTTTGAACACTATAATGCTTTCAAAATCTGAGGTAAATTATCCGTTATGGCTTGTGGCACAGTGACCTATTTTTAACTAAAAATAAATAATGTGTACTCATAACCAGTGTAATTTCTTCATTCTGTCAGCCGCGACCTCGCAGAAATAGGAACCGTTTCTAAATTAGAAGCTTCGCATGTCGCCGTCGCGTATGGTTAGGACAAAAACTCTGATTTATTAACATGGAAAAGATACCTTTTATCGCGTGTCGCGGCGTCGTGTGTAGTTAGGACACGGTGTAAGCGGCCGCTTCTCAAGTCTAGAATCTGAACTTGATTCCGATTGGCCAGTGTCAGACAGTCAGACCTGTCAGTCTCGCAGCTCGCGTCAGCTTCATGCGGCTTCATGAGAGAGACGCATAAGTCCTGAATTGGACAATATAACAATATACTTACGATAGAATATATTTACAATTAATAATGATTTAAAAACAAAATACATAACGCGCCGGGCCGCCGGCCCAAGCAGACCGCGGCCCACCAGGAATCTCCCGGTAGTCCCGATGGCCAGTACATGCCTTAGTATCTTTAATATATTTTCATAATTTTGAAGAAGTTTGGTGTGGGAATAATTAAAAATTACTTAAGACGGGGGGAAATAAAAATGTAAAGGCTGGTTTTGCAAAATATTCACATACAGACTGAAACAACCGACTTCCTGTTTTGCTGGCTTAAAGTTGCTTGGGCTAATGAGATCTATAAGTGTACCGAGTTTAATATTATTATATGCAAGTGTGTTTGATTTATGGACCCAATTTTCAGACCAAGTTAATGGACCAAGTTAATTTAATTAATGAACTAATTATATAAAACTATTGTCAATGCACTACAATTAAACTGGCTATGTGCCTTCACTTATAAAAAAATAAAATAAAAACTTATTTAAAAAATCCCAGGCTTAAGAAATGTATTTTATTTATGCTGGCCAGACACACAGCAGTTAAATGGTTAATTAAGCCCCCTCCCCCTGCTAACACACACACACACACACACACAGAGAGAGAGAGACAGGCAAAGGCTCAGACATATGCTCAGAGGGAGTATGACTACATTCAAACTAAAATATCTGACTTTCTGTGGGTCCTAGCTATTGAGTGTGAATTAGAAAGTTGTCCGGCTTGAGGAGTACAATATACATACTGATTTTTGTAACTGTAGATAAAACTAACAACCCCACTTTTGTCAAAAGGTGGCGCTACTGAGCCCTCACCACGCCCATTTCTGAAACTTTGCACATGTCTACTGGCTAATAAATGTGATGTGTCTGATGAGTTTCATGCAATTTGAAGCACGCTAAGGGTCTCAAAAGCATCCTAAAAGAATTGGAAAGTTTGATGCGTCGCCACGGCAACAGTTTCAAAGATATCAAGAATCCATTCACAGGTCTACATCTGCCGTATGTTTACATTATACAGATGAAGTTTGAAGCAAATTGGATTAAAATAAGAGGGTGATTTCAAAGCATTTTGAAAATGACACACTTTCTGCTGCCAGTTGGTGGCGCTATAACTTTGACACACAATAGTCACATCCATGTGATCGTCCTCTTACAGCGAACACACTCCTGAAGTTTCATCACGATCGATTGATGTATGCTGAAGTTATGACACACTTCCTGTTTCACATTTTTTGCCATGATTTCATTTCCTCGCCACGGCCAAACCGTTCGAGATATCAAAAATCCCCTCGCAAACTTTCATCCTCAATGTCTTGACTTCACGCTGACTGAGTTTCGTAGAATTTGGATAAGAGCTCTAGGAGGAGTATTAAAAATTCCATTGCAAGTGTTTTACAAAGAACCTTAAATAACCGACTTCCTGTTGGGCTGGGGTAAAAAGTAAAAGTGCGACGTATATATGAAATGATGAGATCAACATGTGTACCGAGTTTCATATTAGTACATACAAGCATGTTTGATTTATGGACCAAGTGTTCGGACCCCTTTCCAGGTGGCGCTGTCGAGCCCCCCTGCCACGCCCGGGTACCATCTTCAGCCCGGCCCTAATGGCGGTGGGTTCTGACCCGTGTGCAAAGTTTCAAGAGTTTTCGAGCACGTTAAGGGCCCCAAAAGTGCCCAAATAGTCGTATAAATAATAATAATAATAATAATAATAATAATAATAATAATCCTAAGGAAAACAATAGGGCCTTCGCCCTTTCAGGGCTTGGGCCCTAAATATAGCTGCGAGCAGCGATTGCGGGCCCAAGCCGGTGGCACCGCAACCCCGGTGCCTTTAGTTACCTAAAGGCACCGGGATGGCGGTACCGCCGGCTTTGGCCCGCAATCGCTGCTCGCAGCTATATTTATATATATATATATATATATATAAAGCCGGTGGCACCGCCACCTTGGTGCTTTTAGGGTTATTCTACTTGACATGCAAAAACATAACCCCCGCTTTGACTGTCAAAAAGAAGTGTGCTGAAGAGCTTGCATCAGTGAAGGCTCTGCAAAAGTGCACATTGAGGGCACATTTTAACCACAAAGTATGCGTGAGCAACCTTCTGAAAGGTCAGGTGTACATCCAGGTCTACATCTGTACTGTGTTTACATTATAGTATTTAGGAATGCGCCGATCCGATACTCAGGATCGGTATCAGCTCCGATACTGCCATCTTTGCCGGATCGGGTATATTTACACCACTTTAATCAAACCACTCTTCTTTAAAACATTATGATGTGATTTTTTTCACATGTATTTTATTACTCTTATTGAGCTATTTTGTCCACACACAGGACTCACTGCCAATCGTACGTGCTCACATCATTCTCTTTCTGTGAAAGCTGTATACTGCACTCACCAGTTTTCACTCTACAGCTATTGACCAGAGCACTGAAATTATTTCTCACTTACACTACAATCAAATGGATTTTCTCACACATTTTGCGTTAGTCCTCCGCATGGCATTTTATTATTTTCTGCGCAGCTTCAGAAGTGCATGCCCAACGCACACAGCCTAGAACACATGACACGCACACACAGTCACGAGAGAGGCGAGATCGAATGTGTGTTTGTGTGCGAACAATGGAAACTCCTTTTTGTTCATACAGGAAAATATTCAGACTAATGTCTTGTGGGAGCAACAGAATACATGCAACGGCATTATGTAATCAGGATACAAAAATCTAGTGAGTTACATCAAAAAAAGTAGTAATCAGATTGTAGTTACTTTTTGAAAAAGTATATAGTACTTAAAGCCATTTAATATAAAGTGGGACCCTTTTTTTATGAAATAATTTGTAACTGTATCGGAATACATTTTTAAAGTAACCCTCCCAAGCCTGGTCTTGTGTGGACGTCCGTTACTTTCACTTTTTAAGTTAGCGATTTTTAAGGCCCCAATCCTACTGTATTACCTATTATACTGTATTGCCAACTGTATTAATGTGTGGATATTGATCCAATAGGTCTACCTAATTTTGAACACAAGAGGGCAGTATAGCACTATGAATGATTTTTTTTCTTTTTTGACTAAACCATTCTGTCTGTTTTTAAACTTAAACATAATTCTTAAATTAAAAAAAGGAATAAAATGGCTATAGTTCCAATATTGGTATAGTCTATACAGTGTTGGGGTAGTTACTCAAAAAAGTAATTAGTTACTAGTTACTTCTGTAAATTGTAATGAGATTACTTTACTAGTTACTGAGTTGGAAAAATAACTTCACTACTTATTACTTTACTTTCCTGTTTCTTAATTTACCGTGTAGCCTACATGGACAAACATCATATCAGTTTTTGCCCTATCATCACTTTATTGTAAAAATGTATACAAAATGACATGAAAGAACAATATCCCTGTCTGCACAAATAAATATGCCGCACTGTAAAATTCACAAACAAAATGGGGTTCAAAATTCAAAATTTTAAAATGGTGTTTATCACAGAAGTTTCAAAACAGGCTGGGAGAATAAAACTCTTCTCCTGAGAACAAAACCAGCTTTTTAGTCGACTCATGGTAATAATAATAATTTAAAAAAAATAAAAGATGTCAATGAAAAATAATAAAATAAAGGTCACTTTATCCCATAAAATTCTTAATCCTAATTTAAAATGTATTTTTCTAAACCTGGGGAATTAATGGTCGACAGGGGAAGCATGTCTTCTACAATGAACCCTGCAACAATCCTGTTCATTTCGTTTTCCAAGACTTTCGAGCCTTGTTTTTACTTGACGCGTCCGAACGAGCGGAAAGGTGCGCGCGGCAAACACCGCACGCGATGCCGCATCCGAGGATGAACGACAAGAAGCCGAACCTGCACCGAACATGGAGCCTACATCTCCGCAACGGCACCCAGTTTGCGCATCTAAATCAGTTATTTATGTTTACAAAATGAGCCTAAGATCCATGTTTTATAAAATGTCCACGAAACTTAATGAAATGTTTAGTGAAATTAGAAAATAGAGATCGTTCATTTAGTTCTTTAGCCTAGCCTATATACATGTTTTTATATCGACATATTTTGTTCTAATGTCGCAAATAATAATCTTAGGATTTACTATAGCCTACATTTCACTCAAATATTTTTGTGCTTTCGAGCAATAAACTGAAAGTAATGTGAATATTGCCATGTTGAAACCCGTCTCTCTCTCTCCACTTCCCTCTCTCTCACTCACTCAAATCGGTCTCTATGGCAACGGCGCGCACGCACCACTAGACGGAACTCTCCACACAGGCAAACACGGCTTGGGTAACGCAGGAAAGCGCGTTCCTTTATTATAGTAAAGTAGTGTAGTTACCAATATTTTCAGTGTAATGCGTTACTTTACTTACCCAAACTCGTTTGTAACTCGTTACCCCCAACACTGGTCTTATAGAAAATAAATGGTGAATAATAACATTTTTAATTCCTCATCCAATCATCCTTTTGTTATGGATCAATATCATAGCTAGAGACGTAGAAAAGGGCTGCACGGTTTTGCAATAAATAATAATAAATAAAATAAAATAAACATATAAATATTGTAATTGCAATTAAATTAGATTTGTGTGGCAGCTGCATGTACAATTATTATTATTAATAATAATAACATTAATAATAATACAAATGAGCTTAGAATAAAAATTTAAATGGTTTATTACATTAAAAACAGGCCATATTTTTAATAAATAAATAAGCTATCATTCATAGTGCACTAAATTTTAAACATTTTAAATTACAACATTGTTTGTGAAAGTCCAACAAAGTTAAATGTATACTCAAACCTGAAAAGTTGTGTGGCTCCGTTTTCATTTGATTATCATTGTGGCAGCAGTTGGAACCCTGTGTTAACCCCGCTGTGTATTACATATTTTAAACCTAGCTAACAGTCGCTATGAATTACTGACATGTTTCAAAACGGTGCTGTGTTTGAGCCAACAAGACAGTGATTAAGGCAATATAAAGTTAGATTTGGACGCGTATACATCCAACCCGGAAACAGAAAAAAATCTACGATGAAAAAAAATTACTTTCATAATGTCAAAACACTCTTTGTCCATTATCTTCACGAAATATAATCAAAACGTTCCGCAAATTCGCGGGAGACCGTCTTCTGGCAGCAAGAGAAAAAGAGCGGAAAGACAGCCGGCTAGATACTGACAAGCTATGTAAAATGTCCGTGTTACATTTAACCCCGCGTTAGGCCTACATTTATCCCCGCGCTCCCCTATTCTGTAGCTCCTGGCAGTGATGTTTCACCTCATGAAATATAGTTTATGTTCACATTTATGACACAGACAGTAGATAATATTATGTTCACATTTATGACACAGACAGTATAGGCTTCTGCCAGGCACTTTCAGGGAGACAAATTGAAAAAATATGTTTTTATGTGCATATTTATATGCAAAATACTCCTTTTTTCACATCAACTATGTGCTATGGTCATTAAATGGCTATCCTTTTCACTTAAGTCCAGCAAATAATTCATTTATTTTAACACATTTGGTGGCATCTGCTGCCTCAAGTTATTGTCGTTGTTATGAAATACAGTCGTATGTTTGCATAGAATTCATTTTGAACACTATAATATTACATGCTTTCAAAATCTGAGGTAAATTATCCGTTATGGCTTGTGGCACAGTGACCTATTTTTAACTAAAAATAAATAATGTGTACTCATAACCAGTGTAATTTCTTCATTCTGTCAGCCGCGACATCGCAGAAATAGGAACCGTTTCTAAATTAGAAAAAACTTCGCATGTCGCCGTCGCGTCTGGTTAGGACAAAAACTCTGATTTACATGGAAAAGATACCTTTTATCGCGTGTCGCGGCGTCGTGTGTAGTTAGGACATATTGTACTGTAACGGTGGTCGATACGCGTTCTTCTGATCATTAAAAAGAATGAGGTTATATTGACAGATGTATAGGCTACGCTCAGTTTATCAAATACGCTCAGTTTATTAAATGTCTCTTGCAAACTATGAAGAGACAATGATGAATCAATACACACTGACATGGCGATGCTGGACTGATTCTTTATTTACACCATCATACAGTAATTTTGTCGGTTGTTTATTACAGATATTAGCATGCATTTTATTGATCATCAGCTAATTTCATCAATAGACATCAATAAGAGAGAGTGGCAACAGCCCTTGTAAGAGTCAAGAGATCATTTCTTTCTTTACTTGAAGATGATTGTGTAGATGATTAATCGTCTCTGACTTACTTTCACTTTTATTTGCGATGTTTGCACGTTGGTTTGACGCTCAGCTGCTGCTTATCTGCGGTGGTGATGCGTGTCGCAGTAGCGCCGACATGTCTGACTATAACAGCCTGTAAACGCTCTCACTCGTTTATTTTTTAGCATTTTTGGGAGGAGTAAAACATGTGTGATATCAACAACCAGATTGCGTTTACACGTAAAGATCCGAACACAATGCGAGCCAGACTACCTCCAGATGGTCAGGCAAATCGATCACAATCCGATCACAACGTAATACCTTGCATTGATATTTCTTTTTTATTATCCGGATAACTTATCTGGATACAGATCGCATTTTAATACCAGGTGTAGGGGTCTCAGAGACGAGACCGGCGAGAAACTTCACGAGACCTGCGGAATGCCTCCACAGGGCGGGGAGATACTATACTGCCTATGGAGCGGCCGCTTCTCCGCTCTTGATTCCGATTGGCCAGTGTCAGACAGTCAGACCTGTCAGTCTCGCAGCTGGACCAAGTTTATGGACCAAGTTAATTTAATTAATAAACTAATTTTATAAAACTATTGTCAATGCACTACAATTTAACTGGTTATATTATGCCTTCACTTATAAAAATTAAAATAAAAACTTATTTAAAACATACCAGGCTTAAGAAATGTATTAAGAAATTACACAGCAGAAAAAAACACACAGCACTGAAATGGTTAAGTTAAGCCCCTCCCCCTTCCAACACACACACAGAGAGAGACAGAGATGTAGGCTCAAAGGGAGCATGACCAGATTCAAACAAACATATCTTACTTTCTGTGGGTCCTAGTTAAAGAGTGTCAATTAGAAAGTTGTCCGGCTCGAGGAGTACAATATACATACTGATTTTTGTAACTGTAGATAAAACTAACAACCCAACTTTTGTCAAAAGGTGGCGCTACTGAGCCCTCACCACGCCCGTTTCTGAAACTTTGCACATGTCTACTGGCTAATAAATGTGATGTGTCTGAGGAGTTTCATGCAATTTGAAGCATGCTAAGGGTCTCAAAAGCATCCTAAAAGAATGGTAAAGTTTGATGCGTCACCACGGCAACAGTTTCAAAGATATTAAGAATCCATTCACAGGTCTACATCTGCCGTATATTTACATTATACAGATGAAGTTTGAAGCAAATCGGGTTAAAATAAGAGGGTGATTTCAAAGCATTTTGAAAGTGACACACTTCCTGCTGCCAGTTGGTGGCGCTATAACTTTGACACACAATAGTCACATCCATGTGATCGTCCTCTTACGGCGAACACACTCCTGAAGTTTCATCAAGATCAGTTAATGTATGCTGAAGTTAGGACACACTTCCTGTTTCACGTTTCTCACCATAATTTTGTTTTCTCGCCACAGCCAAACCGTTCGAGATATCAAAAATCCCCTCGCAATTTTTGATCGTCTATGTCTTGACTTCAGGCTGACAGAGTTTCGTTCCATGCGGATGAATGCTCTAGGAGGAGTACATTAAATTCCATTGCAAGCATTTTAAAAACAACCGTAAATATCTGACTTCCTGTTGGGCTGGGGTAAAAAGTAAAAGTGCGATGAATATATGAAACGATGAGATTGACATGTGTACCGAGTTTCATATTATTACATGCAAGCGTGTTTGATTTATGGACAAAGTGTTCAGACCCTGTTCCAGGGGGCGCTGACGAGCCGCCCTGCCACGCCCGGGTACCAGCTTCAGCCCGGCTCTGATGGCCGCGGGTTCTGACCTGTGTGCAAAGTTTCAAGAGTTTTTGAGCATGTTAAGGGCCCCAAAAGTGCCCGGATAGTCGTTAGAAAAAAAAAAAAAAAAAAAAAAATATAGCTGCGAGCAGCGATTGCGGGCCCAAGCCGGTGGCACCGCAACCCCGGTGCCTTTAGTTACCTAAAGGCACCGGGATGGCGGTACCGCCGGCTTTGGCCCGCAATCGCTGCTCGCAGCTATATTTATATATATATATATATATATATATATATATATATATATATATATATATATATATATATAAAGCCGGTGGCACCGCACCCTTGGTGCTTTTAGGGTTATTCTACATGACGTGTTCATACAGGAAAATATTCAGACTAATGTCTTGTGGGAGCAACAGAATACATGTAACAGCATTATGTAATCAGGAAACAAAAATCCAGTAACTGTATATTATTACAGTGAGTTACATCAAAAAAAGTAATCAGATTGTAGTTACTTTTTGAAAAAGTATAAAGTACTTAAAGCCAATTAATATAAAGTGGGACCCTTTTTTATGAAATAATTTGTAACTGTATCGGAATACATTTTTTAAAGTAACCCTCCCAAGCCTGGTCTTGTGTGGACGTCGTGAAATTAGAAAATAGAGATCGTTCATTTAGTTCTTTAGCCTATATACATGTTTTTATATCCACATATTTTGTTCTAATGTCACAAATAATAATCTTAGGGTTTACTATAGCCTACATTTCACTCAAATATTTTTGTACTTTCGAGCAATAAACTGAAAGTAATGTGAATATTGCCATTCAGGGCTGGACTGGGACAAAAAATCAGCCCTGAACACTTCATCCAGACCGGCCCACTATGCAAACACACACACACGTGCATTAATCTATACGTGCATTAATCTGCATGTAAAATCACTGATTAGATTTTATTTACTATCAAAACCAAGAAAAAACTATTAAAATAATAAACAAAGGGAATGGAAATGATTTTATAAAGGCTTTATTGTAAATAACTGGTCTGAATTTATGTGCCACTTAATATTTTAATAGAATATTCTTAGGCTATACTACATATATTTCATGAAGTGCAACATCATGGTGAGGACCTACAGAAATATATATTCTGTAGCTCCTGGCAGTGATGTTTCACCTCATGAAATATAGTTTATATAATATAGCATAAGAATATTCTGTTACAATATTATGTTCACATTTATGACACAGACAGTAGATAATATTATGTTCACATTTATGACACAGACAGTATAGGCTTCTGCCAGGCACTTTCAGGGAGACAAATTGAAAAAATATGTATTTATGTGCATATTTATATGCAAAATACTCCTTTTTTCACATCAACTATGTGCTATGGTCATTAAATGGCTATCCTTTTCACTTAAGTCCAGCAAATAATTCATTTATTTTAACACATTTGGTGGCATCTGCCTCAAGTTATTGTCGTTGTTATGAAATACAGTCGTATGTTTGCATAGAATTCATTTTGAACACTATAATATTACATGCTTTCAAAATCTGAGGTAAATTATCCGTTATGGCTTGTGGCACAGTGACCTATTTTTAACTAAAAATAAATAATGTGTACTCATAACCAGTGTAATTTCTTCATTCTGTCAGCCGCGACATCGCAGAAATAGGAACCGTTTCTAAATTAGAAACTTCGCATGTCGCCGTCGCGTCTGGTTAGGACAAAAACTTTGATTTACATGGAAAAGATACCTTTTATCGTTTTATCGCGTGTCGCGGCGTCGTGTGTAGTTAGGACATATTGTATTGTAACGGTAGTCGATACGCGTTCTTCTGATCATTAAAAAGAATGAGGTTATATTGACAGATGAATAGGCTACGCTCAGTTTATCAAATACGCTCAGTTTATTAAATGTCTCTTGCAAACTATGAAGAGACAATGATGAATCAATACACACTGACATGGCGATGCTGGACTGATTCTTTATTTACACCACATCATACAGTAATTTTGTCGGTTGTTTATTACAGATATTAGCATGCATTTTATTGATCATCAGCTAATTTCATCAATAGACATCAATAAGAGAGAGTGGCAACAGCCCTTGTAAGAGTCAAGAGATCATTTCTTTCTTTACTTGAAGATGATTGTGTAGATGATTAAGCGTCTCTGACTTACTTTCACTTTTATTTGCGATGTTTGCACGTTGGTTTGACGCTCAGCTGCTGCTCATCTGCGGCGGTGATGCGTGTCGCAGTAGCGCCGTCATCATGTCTGACTATAACAGCCTGTAAACGCTCTCACTCGTTTATTTTTTAGCATTTTTGGGAGGAGTAAAATATACATGTGTGATATCAACAACCAGATTGCGTTTACACGTAAAGATCCGAACACAATGCGAGCCAGACTACCTCCAGATGGTCAGGCAAATCGATCACAATCCGATCACAACGTAATACCTTGCATTGATATTTCTTTTTTATTATCCGGATAACTTATCTGGATACAGATCGCATTTTAATACCAGGTGTAGGGGTCTCAGAGACGAGACCGGCGAGAAACTTCACGAGACCGGCGGAATGCCTCCACAGGGCGGGGAGATACTATACTGCCTATGGGAGCGGCCGCTTCTCCGCTCTTGATTCCGATTGGCCAGTGTCAGACAGTCAGACCTGTCAGTCTCGCAGCTGGACCAAGTTTATGGACCAAGTTAATTTAATTAATAAACTAATTATATAAAACTATTGTCAATGCACTACAATTTAACTGGTTATATTATGCCTTCACTTATAAAAATTAAAATAAAAACTTATTTAAAACATACCAGGCTTAAGAAATGTATTAAGAAATTACACAGCAGAAAAAAACACACAGCACTGAAATGGTTAAGTTAAGCCCCTCCCCCTACTAACACACACACACAGAGAGAGACAGAGATGTAGGCTCAAAGGGAGCATGACCAGATTCAAACAAACATATCTTACTTTCTGTGGGTCCTAGTTAAAGAGTGTCAATTAGAAAGTTGTCCGGCTCGAGGAGTACAATATTCATACTGATTTTTGTAACTGTAGATAAAACTAACAACCCAACTTTTGTCAAAAGGTGGCGCTACTGAGCCCTCACCACGCCCGTTTCTGAAACTTTGCACATGTCTACTGGCTAATAAATGTGATGTGTCTGAGGAGTTTCATGCAATTTGAAGCATGCTAAGGGTCTCAAAAGCATCCTAAAAGAATGGTAAAGTTTGATGCGTCACCACGGCAACAGTTTCAAAGATATTAAGAATCCATTCACAGGTCTACATCTGCCGTATGTTTACATTATACAGATGAAGTTTGAAGCAAATCGGGTTAAAATAAGAGGGTGATTTCAAAGCATTTTGAAAGTGACACACTTCCTGCTGCCAGTTGGTGGCGCTATAACTTTGACACACAATAGTCACATCCATGTGATCGTCCTCTTACGGCGAACACACTCCTGAAGTTTCATCAAGATCAGTTAATGTATGCTGAAGTTAGGACACACTTCCTGTTTCACGTTTCTCACCATAATTTTGTTTCCTCGCCACAGCCAAACCGTTCGAGATATCAAAAATCCCCTCGCAATTTTTGATCGTCTATGTCTTGACTTCAGGCTGACCGAGTTTCGTTCCATGCGGATGAATGCTCTAGGAGGAGTACATTAAATTCCATTGCAAGCATTTTAAAAACAACCGTAAATATCTGACTTCCTGTTGGGCTGGGGTAAAAAGTAAAAGTGCGATGAATATATGAAACGATGAGATTGACATGTGTACCGAGTTTCATATTATTACATGCAAGCATGTTTGATTTATGGACAAAGTGTTCAGACCCTGTTCCAGGGGGCGCTGACGAGCCGCCCTGCCACGCCCGGGTACCAGCTTCAGCCCGGCTCTGATGGCCGCGGGTTCTGACCTGTGTGCAAAGTTTCAAGAGTTTTTGAGCATGTTAAGGGACCCAAAAGTGCCCGGATAGTCGTTAGAAAAAAAAAAAAAAAAAAAAAAAATATAGCTGCGAGCAGCGATTGCGGGCCCAAGCCGGTGGCACCGCAACCCCGGTGCCTTTAGTTACCTAAAGGCACCGGGATGGCGGTACCGCCGGCTTGGGCCCGCAATCGCTGCTCGCAGCTATATTTATATATATATATATATATAAAGCCGGTGGCACCGCCACCTTGGTGCTTTTAGGGTTATTCTACATGACGTGCAAAAACATAACCCCCGCTTTGACTGTGAAAAAGAAGTGTGCTGAAGAGCTTGCATCAGTGAAGGCTCTGCAAAAGTGCACATTGAGGGCACATTTTAACCACAAAGTATGCTTGAGCAACCTTCTGAAAGGTCAGGTGTACATCCAGGTCTACATCTGTACTGTGTTTACATTATAGTATTTAGGGATGCGCCGATCCGATACTCAGGATCGTTATCAGCTCCGATACTGCCATCTTTGCCGGATCGGGTATATTTACACCACTTTAATCAAACCACTCTTCTTTAAAACATTATGATGTGATTTTTTCACATGTATTTTATTACTCTTATTGAGCTATTTTGTCCACACACAGGACTCACTGCCAATCGTACGTGCTCACATCATTCTCTTTCTGTGAAAGCTATATACTGCACTCACCAGTTTTCACTCTACAGCTATTGACCAGAGCACTGAAATTATTTCTCACTTAAACTACAATCAAATGGATTTTCTCACACATTTTGCGTTAGTCCTCCGCATGGCATTTTATTATTTTCTGCGCAGCTTCAGAAGTGCATGCACATAGAACACATGACACGCACACACAGTCACGAGAGAGGCGCGATCGAATGTGTGTTTGTGTGCGAACAATGGAAACTCCATTTTGTTCATACAGGAAAATATTCAGACTAATGTCTTGTGGGAGCAACAGAATACTTGTAACGCCATTATGTAATCAGGGTACAAAAATCCAGTGAGTTACATCAAAAAAAGTAGTAATCAGATTGTAGTTACTTTTTGAAAAAATATATAGTACTTAAAGTCATTTAATATAAAGTGGGACCCTTTTTTATGAAATAATTTGTAACTGTATCGGAATACATTTTTAAAGTAACCCTCCCAAGCCTGGTCTTGTGTGCACGTCCGTTACTTTCACTTTTTAAGTTAGCGATTTTTAAGGCCCCAATCCTTATTAGGTATTACCTAATGTGGATATTGATCCAATAGTTCTACTTAATTTTGAACACAAGAGGGCAGTATAGCACTATGAATGATTTTTTTCTCTTTTGACTAAACCATTCTGTCTGTTTTTAAACTTAAACATAATTCTTAAATTTAAAAAAAGGAATAAAATGGCTATAGTTCCAATATTGGTATAGTCTTATACAGTGTTGGGGTAGTTACTCAAAAAAGTAATTAGTTACTAGTTACTTCTGTAAATTGTAATGAGATTACTTTACTAGTTACTGCGTTGGAAAAGTAACTTCACTACTTATTACTTTACTTTCCTGTTTCTTAATTTACCGTGTAGCCTACATGGACAAACATCATATCAGTTTTTGCCCTATCATCACTTTATTGTACAAATGTATACAAAATGACATGAAAGAACAATATCCCTGTCTGCACAAATAAATATGCCGCACTGTAAAATTCACAAACAAAATGGGGTTCAAAATTCAATATTTTAAAATGGCGTTTAACACAGAAGTTTCAAAACAGGCTGGGAGAATAAAACTCTTCTCCTGAGAACAAAACCAGCTTTTTATTCGGCTCATGGTAATAATAATAATTAAAAAAAAGATGTCAATGAAAAATAATAAAATAAAGGTCACTTTATCCCATAAAATTCTTAATCCTAATTTAAAATGTATTTTTCTAAACCTGGGGGATTAATGGTCGACAGGGGAAGCATGTCTTCTACAATAAACCTGCAACAATCCTGTTCATTTCGTTTTGTGTTATCCAAGACTTTCGAGCCTTGTTTATACTTGACGCGTCCGAACGAGCGGAAAGGTGCGCGCGGCAAACAGCGCACGCGATGCCGCATCCGAGGATGAACGACCATAGACAGTAAAAGAAATGGACAGAGCGATCTCATTGGAACTCCATTGAGACGATTGAAGCCCGTTTTTGGCGATTTTTTAGCACTTCCGTCCCTGACGCGCAGACTCATACAGAGCTAGTCTACGTAGTTGTGACGTGAGTGACCCGTTTGATTTCTAGTGCGGTGGCATGAGAAATCTGAATCATTCCATTCCGAAACATGCGCTGAGAGTATGAATAGGAGCTGTCCACGGGCTAGGAGAAGGAAAGAAGTTTGCTAGGTATTCTGATAAATTATTTTGTCATTCTGCCTCCATGTTTCCCAATTGCGCGCGAGCTTCTTCTCGTGTCCATACGGTAATCTCAAAACTGACAGAGAGTCGCGTGGGTATGACGCAATCGTTAGCCTACTTTCACTAAAACTGCTTCTACGGGGCCATAACATAAGCTACAAGGTAATGGAGCTATTTATACATTGTCGAGTTTCTTTAGAAATAAATAAAGGACAAATGGGGTCTTCAAACTTCTCAGATGTAAAGTTGTTCACTGTCAAAGTGACGCCAAAATGAACGGGAGTCAATGGGAATGCTAACGCAAGTGAAGTCCTGCAACAAGATGTCAGCTCCCGCGAGGCTTCAACTTCCGGTCGATGGATTACCCCCTTGTGAACGACAAGAAGCCGAACCTGCACCGAACATGGAGCCTACATCTCCGCAACGGCACCAAGTTTGCGCATCTAAATCAGTTATTTATGTTTACAAAATGAGCCTAAGATCCATGTTTTATAAAATGTCCACGAAACTTAATGAAATATTTAGTGAAATTAGAAAATAGAGATCGTTCATTTAGTTCTTTAGCCTATATACATGTTTTTATATCCACATATTTTGTTCTAATGTCACAAATAATAATCTTAGGGTTTACTATAGCCTATATTTCCCTCAAATATTTTTGTGCTTTCGAGCAATAAACTGAAAGTAATGTGAATATTGCCATTCAGGGCTGGACTGGGACAAAAAAATCAGCCTTGGACACTTCATCCAGACAGGCCCACTATGCATGTAACACACACACACGTGCATTAATCTATACGTGCATTAATCTGCATGTAAAATTACTGATTAGATTTTATTTACTATCAAAAACAAGAAAAAACTATTAAAATAATAAACAAAGGGAATGGAAATGATTTTATAAGGCTTTATTGTAAATAACTGGTCTTAATTTATGTGCCACTTAATATTCTAATAGAATATTCTTAGGCTATACTACATATATTTCATGAAGTGCAACATCACGGTGAGGACCTACAGAAATATATATTCTGTAGCTCCTGGCAGTGATGTTTCACCTCATGAAATATAGTTTATATAATATAGCATAAGAATATTCTGTTACAATATTATGTTCACATTTATGACACAGACAGTAGATAATATTATGTTCACATTTATGACACAGACAGTATAGGCTTCTGCCAGGCACTTTCAGGGATACAAATTGAAAAAATATGTATTTATGTGCATATTTATATGCAAAATACTCCTTTTTTCACATCAACTATGTGCTATCATTAAATGGCTATCCTTTTCACTTAAGTCCAGCAAATAATTCATTTATTTTAACACATTTGGTGGCATCTGCCTCAAGTTATCGTTGTTATGAAATACAGTCGTATGTTTGCATAGAATTCATTTTGAACATTATAATATTACATGCTTTCAAAATCTGAAAGCATGTAATCGCGGCTTCATGAGAGAGACGCATAAGTCCGGAATTGGACAATTTAACAATATACTTACGTTAGAATATATTTACAATTAATAATGATTTAAAAACAAAATACATAACGCGCCGGGCCGCCGGCCCAACCACACCGCGGCCCACCAGGAATCTCCCGGTAGTCCCGATGGCCAGTACATGCCTGATTTAGTATCTTTAATATCGTCGCTGCCCGATGAAACTCACGTATGTCCAAAACGGTTACTTTTCAGGAAGTGGAAAATAACATGTTATTTTAAAAGCAGCTGAACGTAGCATTCTCATGCTTGGCACAACATCTTTAAATGTAACCATATTCTAGCCAGTGTCATGATATAATCCATATTTGACCCAAAATCTAGTTTAAATGGACATACGTGCATATTGTACTGTAACGGTGGTCGATACGCGTTCTTCCGATCATTAAAAAGAATGAGGTTATATATATTGACAGATGAATAGGCTACGCTCAGTTTATCAAATAGCCTATGCTCAGTTTATTGTCTCTTGCAAACTATGAAGAGAAAATGATGAATCAATACACACTGACATGGCGATGCTGGACTGATTCTTTATTTACACCATCATACAGTAATTTTGTCGGTTGTTTATTACAGATATTAGCATGCATTTTATTGATCATCAGCTAATTTCATCAGACATCAATAAGAGAGAGTGGCAACAGCCCTGGTAAGAGTCAAGAGATCATTTCTTTCTTTACTTGAAGATGAATGTGTAGATGATTAAGCGTCTCTGACTTACTTTCACTTTTATTTGCGATGTTTGCACGTTGGTTTGACGCTCAGCTGCTGCTCATCTGCGGCGGTGATGCGTGCAGCGTGTCGCAGTAGCGCCGTCATGTCTGACTATAACATAGCCTGTAAACGCTCTCACTCGTTTATTTTTTTAGCATTTTTGGGAGGAGTAAAATATACATGTGTGATATCAACAACCAGATTGCGTTTACACGTAAAGATCCGAACACAATGCGAGCCAGACTACCTCCAGATGGTCAGGCAAATCGATCACAATCCGATCACAACGTAATACCCTGCATTAACATTTCTATTTTATTATCCGGATAACTTATCTGGATACAGATCGCATTTTAATACCAGGTGTAGGGGTCTCAGAGACGAGACCGGCGAGAAACTTCACGAGACCAGCGGAATGCCTCCACAGGGCGGGGAGATACTATACTGCCTATGGGAGCGGCCGCTTCCCCGCTCTTGATTCCGATTGGCCAGTGTCAGACAGTCAGACCTGTCAGTCTCTCAGCTCGCGTCAGCTTCATGCGGCTTCATGAGAGAGACGCATAAGTCCGGAATTGGACAATTTAACAATACTTACGATAGAATATATCTACAATTAATAATGATTTAAAAACAAAATATATAACGCGCCGGGCCGCCGGGCCAACCAGACCGCGGCCCACCGGGAATCTCCCGGTAGTCCCGATGGCCAGTAGCCTACATATGCCTGATTTAGTAGCCTATCTTTAATATATTTTCATAATTTTGAAGAAGTTTGGTGTGGGAATAATTAAAAATTACTTAGGAGGGGGAAATAAAAATGTAAAGGCTGGTTTTGCAAAACATTCACATACAGACCGAAACAACCGACTTCCTGTTGGGCTGGCTTAAAGTTGTTTGGGCTAATGAGATCTATAAGTGTACCGAGTTTAATATTGTTATATGTAAGTGTGTTTGATTTATGGACCCAATTTTCAGATCAAGTTTATGGACCAAGTTAATTTAATTAATAAACTAATTATATAAAACTATTGTCAATGCACTACAATTTAACACGTTATATTATGCCTTCACTTATAAAAATTAAAATAAAAACTTTAAAACATACCAGGCTTAAGAAATGTATTAAGAAATTACACAGCAGAAAAAACACACAGCAGTGAAATGGTTAAGCCCCTCCCCTACTAACACACACACAGACAGAGACAGAGATGTAGGCTCAAAGGGAGCATGACCAGATTCAAACAAACATCTCTTACTTTCTTTAGGTCCTAGCTAATGAGTGTCAATTAGAAAATTGTCCGGCTCGAGGAGTACAATATACATACCGATTTTTGTAACTGTAGATAAAACTAACAACCCCACTTTTGTCAAAAGGTGGCGCTACTGAGCCTTAACCACGCCCATTTCTGAAACTTTGCACATGTCTACTGGCTAATAAATGTGATGTGTCTGAGGAGTTTCATGCAATTTGAAGCATGCTAAGGGTCTCAAAAGCATCCTAAAAGAATGGTAAAGTTTGATGCGTCGCCACGGCAACAGTTTCAAAGACATCAAGAATCCATTCACTGGTCTACATCTGCCGTATGTTTACATTATACAGATGAAGTTTGAAGCAAATCGAGTTAAAATAAGAGGGTGATTTCAAAGCATTTTGAAAGTGACACACTTCCTGCTGCCAGTTGGTGGCGCTATAACTTTGACACACAATAGTCACATCCATGTGATCGTACTCTTACAGCAAACACACTCCTGAAGTTTCATCAAGATCGGTTGATGTATGCTGAAGTTAGGACACACTTCCTGTTTCACGTTTCTCACCATAATTTTGTTTCCTCGCCACAGCCAAACCGTTCGAGATATCAAAAATCCCCTCGCAATTTTTGATCCTCTATGTCTTGACTTCAGGCTGACCGAGTTTCGTTCCATGCGGATGAATGCTCTAGGAGGAGTACATTAAATTCCATTGCATCCGTTTTAAAAACAACCGTAAATATCTGACTTCCTGTTGGGCTGGGGTAAAAAGTAAAAGCGTGATGTATATATGAAACGATGAGATCGACATGTGTACCGAGTTTCATATTATTACATGCAAGTGTGTTTGATTTATGGACAAAGTGTTCAGACCCTGTTCCAGGGGGCGCTGACGAGCCGCCCTGCCGCGCCCGTGTACCAGCTTCAGCCCGGCTCTGATGGCCGCGGGTTCTGACCCGTGTGCAAAGTTTCAAGAGTTTTTGAGCATGTTAAGGGCCCCAAAAGTGCCCGGATAGTCGTTAGAAAAAAAAAAATATAGCTGCGAGCAGCGATTGCGGGCCCAAGCCGGTGGCACCGCAACCCCGGTGCCTTTAGTTACCTAAAGGCACCGGGATGGCGGTACCGCCGGCTTTGGCCCGCAATCGCTGCTCGCAGCTATATTTATATATATATATATATATATATATATATATATATATATATATATATATATATATAAAGCCGGTGGCACCGCACCCTTGGTGCTTTTAGGGTTATTCTACATGACGTGCAAAAACGTAACCCCCGCTTTGACTGTCAAAAAGAAGTGTGCTGAAGAGCTTGCAGCAGTGAAGGCTCTGCAAAAGTGCGGATCGAGGGCACATTTTAACCACAAAGTATGCATGAGCAACCTTCTGAAAGGTCAGGTGTACATCAAGGTCTACATCTGTACTGTGTTTACATTATAGTATGTAGGGATGCGCCGATCCGATACTCAGGATCGTTATCAGCTCCGATACTGCCATCTTTGCCGGATCGGGTATATTTACACCACTTTAATCAAACCACTCTTCTTTAAAACATTACGATGTGATTTTTTCCACATGTATTTTGTTACTCTTATTGAGCTATTTTGTCCGCATAAAAGATTCACTGCCAATCGTACGTGCTCACATCATTCTCTTTCTGTGAAAGCTGTATACTGCATTCACAGTTTTCACTCTACAGCTATTGACCAGGGCACTGAAATTATTTCTCACTTAAACTACAATCAAATGGATTTTCCCACACATTTTGCATTAGTCCTCTGCATGGCATTTTATTATTTTCTGAACAGCTTCAGAAGTGCATGCACACAGCCTAGAACACATGACACGCACACACAGTCACGAGAGAGGCGCGATCGAACTCTGTGTGTGTTTGTGTGTGAACAATGGAAACTCCATTTTGTTCATACAGGAAAATATTCAGACTAATGTCTTGTGGGAGCAACAGAATACATGTAACAGCATTATGTAATCAGGAAACAAAAATCCAGTAACTGTATATTATTACAGTGAGTTACATCAAAAAAAGTAATCAGATTGTAGTTACTTTTTGAAAAAGTATAAAGTACTTAAAGCCAATTAATATAAAGTGGGACCCTTTTTTATGAAATAATTTGTAACTGTATCGGAATACATTTTTTAAAGTAACCCTCCCAAGCCTGGTCTTGTGTGGACGTCGTGAAATTAGAAAATAGAGATCGTTCATTTAGTTCTTTAGCCTATATACATGTTTTTATATCCACATATTTTGTTCTAATGTCACAAATAATAATCTTAGGGTTTACTATAGCCTACATTTCACTCAAATATTTTTGTACTTTCGAGCAATAAACTGAAAGTAATGTGAATATTGCCATTCAGGGCTGGACTGGGACAAAAAATCAGCCCTGGACACTTCATCCAGACCGGCCCACTATGCAAACACACACACACATGCATTAATCTATACGTGCATTAATCTGCATGTAAAATTACTGATTAGATTTTATTTACTATCAAAACCAAGAAAAAACTATTAAAATAATAAACAAAGGGAATGGAAATGATTTTATAAGGCTTTATTGTAAATAACTGGTCTGAATTTATGTGCCACTTAATATTTTAATAGAATATTCTTAGGCTATACTACATATATTTCATGAAGTGCAACATCACGGTGAGGACCTACAGAAATATATATTCTGTAGCTCCTGGCAGTGATGTTTCACCTCATGAAATATAGTTTATATAATATAGCATAAGAATATTCTGTTACAATATTATGTTCACATTTATGACACAGACAGTAGATAATATTATGTTCACATTTATGACACAGACAGTATAGGCTTCTGCCAGGCACTTTCAGGGAGACAAATTGAAAAAATATGTATTTATGTGCATATTTATATGCAAAATACTCCTTTTTTCACATCAACTATGTGCTATGGTCATTAACACTAGAACTACCGGAATTCCATAACTACTACAACGACCATAGCGGTCATTCTGACCGTTCAAACTTTAACGTTCATTTGGCTGTACTGAACGTCATTTTCGTCATGTCATATCTGCATTTGAACCTTTCTCTTTAAGTTTTCCAGTGACACTTATAATTCCTGTTGTCATGTTATAATGCCATCGCCCTTAAAACAAGCAAAAATATTATATCATAGCCTATTATAAAGCCAATACAAAAATATTTCCCCGACAGGTGCTGCCGAGGAAAGTTTTGCGTCAAAAATATTTTTTCACCGCACTCTCCACGTGAATAGACATGCAAAAAATCTAGGAAACGTCAAAGCTTCATACAGTAGCCTACAGCCCTGTTATACAAATACAATCAATGTGAAATCTAAAAATAAATAGATCTACAATGTTACGATAGATGATAATAAAGATGTGGGCTCATTTGAACGTTGGAAACCCCCCGCTTCATTCACTGACGTTACGCACACACACATAGGAAAACACCGCTTCGCGTGCAGCTTCAGTCCCTCACACTACTTTGTGACATTTGGCACATGACTCCTTGATTTAATTTTTGCAGTTTCTCCTTACTTGGCACTGCCTTCATCATCTTCGTCCCGGACCGCCTACCCGACTCTCGCACCAATTGAGTGGCTTTTGATTTCATGTTGTCGGAGCGAAATTCGCTTGCCAGTTGCGTGATGGACGCGAAACTTGCTCATTTGTGCACTTCTACAATATGTGCGTGTTGATCGCGGGAAATATAGCAGACTTATGATATTTATAATGCGTGCGGTCAAAATGACCGCCATGGCCATTCTAGAAATAGGACGCAACTGTTTTGTGTTTTGTGATTGTAATAAAATAACAGTGCCAGAATAAAATATACACATATTTAGGAAAAGTCAGAGTCCTACAGCCACATTGATTTTATTTTAACAAAGTTATTACACTGTAAATTTTAAAAACGGTCAAAATGACCGCCTTGGGAGTTCTAGTGTTAAATGGCTATCCTTTTCACTTAAGTCCAGCAAATAATTCATTTATTTTAACACATTTGGTGGCATCTGCCTCAAGTTATTGTCGTTATACAGTCGTATGTTTGCATAGAATTCATTTTGAACACTATAATATTACATGCTTTCAAAATCTGAGGTAAATTATCCGTTATGGCTTGTGGCACAGTGACCTATTTTTAACTAAAAATAAATAATGTGTACTCATAACCAGTGTAATTTCTTCATTCTGTCAGCCGCGACATCGCAGAAATAGGAACCGTTTCTAAATTAGAAAAAACTTCGCATGTCGCCGTCGCGTCTGGTTAGGACAAAAACTCTGATTTACATGGAAAAGATACCTTTTATCGCGTGTCGCGGCGTCGTGTGTAGTTAGGACATATTGTACTGTAACGGTAGTCGATACGCGTTCTTCTGATCATTAAAAAGAATGAGGTTATACTGACAGATGAATAGGCTACGCTCAGTTTATCAAATACGCTCAGTTTATTAAATGTCTCTTGCAAACTATGAAGAGACAATGATGAATCAATACACACTGACATGGCGATGCTGGACTGATTCTTTATTTACACCATCATACAGTAATTTTGTCGGTTGTTTATTACAGATATTAGCATGCATTTTATTGATCATCAGCTAATTTCATCAATAGACATCAATAAGAGAGAGTGGCAACAGCCCTTGTAAGAGTCGAGATCATTTCTTTCTTTACTTGAAGATGATTGTGTAGATGATTAAGCGTCTCTGACTTACTTTCACTTTTATTTGCGATGTTTGCACGTTGGTTTGACGCTCAGCTGCTGCTTATCTGCGGTGGTGATGCGTGTCGCAGTAGCGCCGACATGTCTGACTATACAGCCTGTAAACGCTCTCACTCGTTTATTTTTTAGCATTTTTGGGAGGAGTAAAATATACATGTGTGATATCAACAACCAGATTGCGTTTACACGTAAAGATCCGAACACAATGCGAGCCAGACTACCTCCAGATGGTCAGGCAAATCGATCACAATCCGATCACAACGTAATACCTTGCATTGATATTTCTTTTTTATTATCCGGATAACTTATCTGGATACAGATCGCATTTTAATACCAGGTGTAGGGGTCTCAGAGACGAGACCGGCGAGAAACTTCACGAGACCAGCGGAATGCCTCCACAGGGCGGGGAGATACTATACTGCCTATATGGGAGCGGCCGCTTCTCCGCTCTTGATTCCGATTGGCCAGTGTCAGACAGTCAGACCTGTCAGTCTCGCAGCTGGACCAAGTTTATGGACCAAGTTAATTTAATTAATAAACTAATTATATAAAACTATTGTCAATGCACTACAATTTAACTGGTTATATTATGCCTTCACTTATAAAAATTAAAATAAAAACTTATTTAAAACATACCAGGCTTAAGAAATGTATTAAGAAATTACACAGCAGAAAAAAACACACAGCACTGAAATGGTTAAGTTAAGCCCCTCCCCCTACTAACACACACACAGAGAGAGACAGAGATGTAGGCTCAAAGGGAGCATGACCAGATTCAAACAAACATATCTTACTTTCTGTGGGTCCTAGTTAAAGAGTGTCAATTAGAAAGTTGTCCGGATCGAGGAGTACAATATACATACTGATTTTTGTAACTGTAGATAAAACTAACAACCCAACTTTTGACAAAAGGTGGCGCTACTGAGCCCTCACCACGCCCGTTTCTGAAACTTTGCACATGTCTACTGGCTAATAAATGTGATGTGTCTGAGGAGTTTCATGCAATTTGAAGCATGCTAAGGGTCTCAAAAGCATCCTAAAAGAATGGTAAAGTTTGATGCGTCACCACGGCAACAGTTTCAAAGATATTAAGAATCCATTCACAGGTCTACATCTGCCGTATGTTTACATTATACAGATGAAGTTTGAAGCAAATCGGGTTAAAATAAGAGGGTGATTTCAAAGCATTTTGAAAGTGACACACTTCCTGCTGCCAGTTGGTGGCGCTATAACTTTGACACACAATAGTCACATCCATGTGATCGTCCTCTTACGGCGAACACACTCCTGAAGTTTCATCAAGATCAGTTAATGTATGCTGAAGTTAGGACACACTTCCTGTTTCACGTTTCTCACCATAATTTTGTTTCCTCGCCACAGCCAAACCGTTCGAGATATCAAAAATCCCCTCGCAATTTTTGATCGTCTATGTCTTGACTTCAGGCTGACCCGAGTTTCGTTCCATGCGGATGAATGCTCTAGGAGGAGTACATTAAATTCCATTGCAAGCATTTTAAAAACAACCGTAAATATCTGACTTCCTGTTGGGCTGGGGTAAAAAGTAAAAGTGCGATGAATATATGAAACGATGAGATTGACATGTGTACCGAGTTTCATATTATTACATGCAAGCGTGTTTGATTTATGGACAAAGTGTTCAGACCCTGTTCCAGGGGGCGCTGACGAGCCGCCCTGCCACGCCCGGGTACCAGCTTCAGCCCGGCTCTGATGGCCGCGGGTTCTGACCTGTGTGCAAAGTTTCAAGAGTTTTTGAGCATGTTAAGGGCCCCAAAAGTGCCCGGATAGTCGTTAGAAAAAAAAAAAAAAAATATATATATATAAATATAGCTGCGAGCAGCGATTGCGGGCCCAAGCCGGTGGCACCGCAACCCCGGTGCCTTTAGTTACCTAAAGGCACCGGGATGGCGGTACCGCCGGCTTGGGCCCGCAATCGCTGCTCGCAGCTATATTTATATATATATATATATATATATATATAAAGCCGCAGCTATATATATATATATATATATATATATATATATATATATATATATATATATATATATACATAAAGCTGGTGGCACCGCCACCTTGGTGCTTTTAGGGTTATTCTACATGACGTGCAAAAACATAACCCCCGCTTTGACTGTCAAAAAGAAGTGTGCCGAAGAGCTTGTTTATGTGTCACTTAATATTCTAATAGAATATTCTTAGGCTATACTACGTATATTTCATGAAGTACAACATCACGGTGAGGACCTACAGAAATATATATTCTGTAGCTCCTGGCAGTGATGTTTCACCTCATGAAATATAGTTTATATAATATAGCATAAGAATATTCTGTTACAATATTATGTTCACATTTATGACACAGACGGTAGATAATATTATGTTCACATTTATGACACAGACAGTATAGGCTTCTGCCAGGCACTTTCAGGGATACAAATTGAAAAAATATGTATTTATGTGCATATTTATATGCAAAATACTCCTTTTTCACATCAACTATGTGCTATGGTCATTAAATGGCTATCCTTTTCACTTAAGTCCAGCAAATAATTCATTTATTTAACACATTTGGTGGCATCTGCCTCAAGTTAGCGTTGTTATGAAATACAGTCGTATGTTTGCATAGAATTCATTTTGAACACGATAATATTACATGCTTTCAAAATCTGAGGTAAATTATCCGTTATGGCTTGTGGCACAGTGACCTATTTTTAACTAAAAATAAATAATGTGTAGCTACTCATAACCAGTGTAATTTCTTCATTCTGTCAGCCGCGACGTCGCAGAAATAGGAACCGTTTCTAAATTAGAAACTTCACATGTCGCCGTCGCGTCTGGTTAGGACAAAAACTCTGATTTACATGGAAAAGATACCTTTTATCGCGTGTCGCGGCGTCGTGTGTAGTTAGGACACGGTGTAAGCGGCCGCTTCTCAGGTCTAGAATCTGAACTTGATTTTTGATTGGCCAGTGTCAGACAGTCAGACCTGTCAGTCTCTCAGCTCGCGTCAGCTTCATGCGGCTTCATGAGAGAGACGCATAAGTCCGGAATTGGACAATTTAACAATATACTTACGATAGAATATATTTACAATTAATAATGATTTAAAAACAAAATACATAACGCGCCGGGCCGCCGGCCCAACCAGACCGCGGCCCACCGGGAATCTCCCGGTAGTCCCGATGGCCAGTACATATGCCTGATTTAGTATCTTTAATATATCGTCGCTGCCCGATGAAACTCACGTATGTCCAAAACGGTTACTTTTCAGGAAGTGGAAAAAAACATGTTATTTCAAAAGCAGCTGAACGTAGCATTCTCATGCTTGGCACAACATCTTTAAATGTAACCATATTCTTGCCAGTGTCATGATATAATCCATATTTGACCCAAAATCGAGTTTAAATGGACATACGTGCATATTGTACTGTAACGGTGGTCGATAAGCGTTCTTCAGTTCATTAAAAGAATGAGGTTAGCCTATATTGATAGATGAATAGGCTACGCTCAGTTTATCAAATACGCTCAGTTTATTAAATGTCTCTTGCAAACTATGAAGAGACAACCCAGCAAGCAATAGCCATCATTTCACCGTCTACGTTAAATAGAGACCCGATATAGTCCGGCTATGTGTAACCCACTTCTAGCCAAAATAACATTGAATCATGGCTAAATGTATTTTTTCCAAAATAACTTGCAAAATGTATTATATTCCATCATGTAAGCAAAGTCAACTGTGATTACAAGGTGTTTGGTTTGATTTCTTTGACATTTTCTATGTGTAGGCTGTGTGAAGACGCGATCTAGCTCGTATAGTCTGTCCGGCTATTTATAGCCCACTTCTAGTCGAAACTGATTAATTGTCGTTTTAATGAATTGTTTGGCAGGCAACGCATGAGATAGTTGATATCCCATCATGTTCGCATTGGTAAACATATCTACAAGGTGCCAGTGTCATATCATGACATGGTCGATTTGTAGTCACGATCCTCTGAATTGGATGGGCTATGTGCAGTCTGCTTTTAGCCCACTGGCGAAATCGAGGCTATCAGTGGTCTACGTTTAACGGCTTGGCTATAGCCCTGATTTAGACCAGCGATTAGTAGGCTATTGCCAAAATAAATCTTAAAATTGTTTTCTTGTTTTTCACCCACGCAGCTTCATGTTTGCTGTCACAGTCACACATTAATTAAAAATCTATGGTTTTATTTGACTGTTTTTCATTTTAAATTAAATAAAAATGCAATTACATTTATCAACCGCTAGATGGCAACAGCCCTACTGAGACATGACTGCTGACAACGCGAGTCTTGATAGCACAGATCACCGGTCACGCGATCGTCGATCGACCATTCTCAAATATTTTAAACGAGGCAGAGCATTGCATTCAGCTGACGGTCGACGACAACAGGTAAAATACATTCCCACTTTTGTCTTTTAAGCATATGTGTTTTCATTTTGACGTGTTAATTTTTTAGATAAATTATTTGTTATCATGTGTTGTTGGAATCGTGACATTTTAGCGGGTGTGTCATGGTACATGCACGTGTAGGCCTAACGTTACTGAATCCAAAGCTGTAAACATGAAACACATGCAATCTATTATAAAGTGTTATGAAAGCCACACTTATATTTGGCTCTTTTCTTTAGATCATTGTGATATAAAAATAGCATTTCCTCACTAAATCTCTCGTCTTTGACAAAGTCCATCATTGATATAAATTATAAAATTGAATTTGTCTGAACATTGGCTTGTTGGAGAGCATAAGCAAATAGAGTAGAATAATATTTGTTATTGTACAAGCAAAGTAAGATGAAGTTTCATTCAAAATGCCTTCATTAATTCAAGTTTGAAACTTTCAAATTAATTTTATAATACAGCATAAAAATACAAATGATTGGTTATATAAAATAAGCAAATCTAAAAAGTCTCCGCCAGTATATCAATAATGCAAATAGCTCCGATGTGCATTAAAACCTAAACAGAACACAAGAACACACACACACACACACACACACACACAAAACGTACATGTACTTTCAACAATGCTTTTCTTGTGCTAATTATTTTATTCTTATTTGGCAGATGCTGTGATGACCAACTTCCCAGCAGCAACAGAGTTTTCTATTTTATTAGCCTATCTTAAGTTGTTCATGTTAAAATAATTTTATATTTTTAATTTTAATATTGGTGTGGTAATTTTTATGTTTTGAAGTTACGTAATGTTGTTCTTTTGCTAAATAAAGCCTTTTATATATATATATATATATATATTTTTGGAATGGCTTGTTATTTATGTGAACCTGTTATATTTGAGTGAAAAGAATCTTTTAACCATTTTGTTGTCTATTGCATGTATATGTAGTCGTTTAATAGTTGTCTAATTGATGACTAGTCTATTCTTGGGCTTAGACGTCTATTAGATTTTCACTGACAGCCCAAATTTAGCCTTGTTTTAGCCTAGACCCATATGCACTGCCTATTAGACGTATAAATGTAGTCGTTCAATAGCCGTCTAATTGTTAACCATAGTCTGTTCTTGGGCTACGGTTAGATGTCTATTCTTGGGCTATGGTTAGACGTCTATTAGATTTTCACTGACAGCCCAAATTTAGCCTTGATTTAGCCTAGACGTCTGGGCTATGTTTTGACGGCTATTAGACGTCTTTTGGACGTAAAATTGCTTGCTGGGAATGATGAATCAATACACACTGACATGGCGATGCTGGACTGATTCTTTATTTACACCATCATACAGTAATTTTGTCGGTTGTTTATTACAGATATTAGCATGCATTTTATTGATCATCAGCTAATTTCATCAATAGATATCAATAAGAGAGAGTGGCAACAGCCCTGGTAAGAGTCAAGAGATCATTTCTTTCTTTACTTGAAGATGAATGTGTAGATGATTAAGCGTCTATGACTTACTTTCACTTTTATTTGCGATGTTTGCACGTTGGTTTGACGCTCAGCTGCTGCTCATCTGCGGCGGTGATGCGTTTCGCAGCGCCGTCATTTCTGACTATAACAGCCTGTAAACGCTCTCACTCGTTTATGTTTTAGCATTTTTGGGAGGAGTAAAATATACATGTGTGATATCAACAACCAGATTGCGTTTACACGTAAAGATCCGAACACAATGCGAGCCAGACTAGCCTACCTCCAGATGGTCAGGCATATCGATCACAATCCGATCACAACGTAATACCTTGCATTAACATTTCTTTTTTTATTATCCGGATAACTTATCTGGATACAGATCGCATTTTAATACCAGGTGTAGGGGTCTCAGAGACTAGACCGGCGAGAAACTTCACGAGAACGGCGGAAAGCCTCCACAGGGCGGGGAGATACTATACTGCCTATGGGAGCGGCCGCTTCTCCGCTCTTGATTCCGATTGGCCAGTGTCAGACAGTCAGACCTGTCAGTCTCTCAGCTCGCGTCCGCTTCATGCGGCTTCATGAGAGAGACGCAGAAGTCCGGAATTGGATGATTTAACAAATACTTACGATAGAATATATTTACAATTAATAATGATTTAAAAACAAAATACATAACGCGCCGGGCCGCCGGCCAAACCAGACCGCGGCCCACCGGGAATCTCCCGGTAGTCCCGATGGCCAGTACATATGCCTGATTTAGTATCTTTAATATATTTTCATAATTTTAAAGAAGTTTGGTGTGGGAATAATTAAAAATTACTTAAGAGGGGGGAAATAAAAATGTAAAGGCTGGTTTTGCAAAACATTCACATACAGTACAGACCGAAACAACCGACATCCTGTTGGGCTGGCTTAAAGTTGTTTGGGCTAATGAGATCTATAAGTGTACCGAGTTTAATATTATTATATGCAAGTGTGTTTGATTTATGGACCCAATTTTCAGATCAAGTTTATGGACCAAGTTAATTTAATTAATAAACTAATTATATAAAACTATTGTCAATGCACTACAATTTAACGGGTTATATTATGCCTTCACTTATAAAAATTAAAATAAAAACTTATTTAAAACATACCAGGCTTAAGAAATGTATTAAGAAATTACACAGCAGAAAAAACACACAGCAGTGAAATGGTTAAGCCCCTCCCCTACTAACACACACACAGACAGAGACAGAGATGTAGGTTCAAAGGGAGCATGACCAGATTCAAACAAACATATCTTACTTTCTGTGGGTCCTAGGTAATGAGTGTCAATTAGAAAGTTGTCCGGCTCGAGGAGTACAATATACATACCGATTTTTGTAACTGTAGATAAAACTAACAACCCAACTTTTGTCAAAAGGTGGCGCTACTGAGCCCTCACCACGCCCGTTTCTGAAACTTTGCACATGTCTACTGGCTAATAAATGTGATGTGTCTGAGGAGTTTCATGCAATTTGAAGCATGCTAAGGGTCTCAAAAGCATCCTAAAAGAATGGTAAAGTTTGATGCGTCGCCACGGCAACAGTTTCAAAGACATCAATAATCCATTCACAGGTCTACATCTGCCGTATGTTTACATTATACAGATGAAGTTTGAAGCAAATCGGGTTAAAATAAGAGGGTGATTTCAAAGCATTTTGAAAGTGACACACTTCCTGCTGCCAGTTGGTGGCGCTATAACTTTGACACACAATAGTCACATCCTAGTGATCGTCCTCTTACAGCGAACACACTCCTGAAGTTTCATCAAGATCGGTTGATGTATGCTGAAGTTAGGACACACTTCCTGTTTCACGTTTCTCACCATAATTTTGTTTCCTCGCCACAGCCAAACCGTTCGAGATATCAAAAATCCCCTCGCAATTTTTGATCCTCTATGTCTTGACTTCAGGCTGACCGAGTTTCGTTCCATGCGGATGAATGCTCTAGGACGAGTACATTAAATTCCATTGCACGCGTTTTAAAAACAACCGTAAATATCTGACTTCCTGTTGGGCTGGGGTAAAAAGTAAAAGCGCGATGTATATATGAAACGATGAGATCGACATGTGTACCGAGTTTCATATTATTACATGCAAGCGTGTTTGATTTATGGACAAAGTGTTCAGACCCCGTTCCAGGGGGCGCTGACGAGCCGCCCTGCCGCGCCCGTGTACCAGCTTCAGCCCGGCTCTGATGGCCGCGGGTTCTGACCCGTGTGCAAAGTTTCAAGAGTTTTTGAGCATGTTAAGGGCCCCAAAAGTGCCCGGATAGTCGTTAGAAAAAAAAAAAAAAAAAAAAAAAAAAAAAAAAAAAAAAAAAAAATAATCCTAAGGAAAACAATAGGGCCTTCGCCCTTTCAGGGCTTGGGCCCTAATAAATATAGCTGCGAGCAGCGATTGCGGGCCCAAGCCGGTGGCACCGCAACCCCGGTGCCTTTAGTTACCTAAAGGCACCGGGATGGCGGTACCGCCGGCTTTGGCCCGCAATCGCTGCTCGCAGCTATATTTATATATATATATATATATATATATAAAGCCGGTGGCACCGCACCCTTGGTGCTTTTAGGGTTATTCTACATGACGTGCAAAAACGTAACCCCCGCTTTGACTGTCAAAAAGAAGTGTGCTGAAGAGCTTGCAGCAGTGAAGGCTCTGCAAAAGTGCGGATCGAGGGCACATTTTAACCACAAAGTATGCATGAGCAACCTTCTGAAAGGTCAGGTGTACATCAAGGTCTACATCTGTACTGTGTTTACATTATAGTATGTAGGGATGCGCCGATCCGATACTCAGGATCGTTATCAGCTCCGATACTGCCATCTTTGCCGGATCGGGTATATTTACACCACTTTAATCAAACCACTCTTCTTTAAAACATTACGATGTGATTTTTTCCACATGTATTTTGTTACTCTTATTGAGCTATTTTGTCCGCATAAAAGATTCACTGCCAATCGTACGTGCTCACATCATTCTCTTTCTGTGAAAGCTGTATACTGCATTCACAGTTTTCACTCTACAGCTATTGACCAGAGCACTGAAATTATTTCTCACTTAAACTACAATCAAATGGATTTTCCCACACATTTTGCATTAGTCCTCTGCATGGCATTTTATTATTTTCTGAGCAGCTTCAGAAGTACATGCACACAGCCTAGAACACATGACACGCACACACAGTCACGAGAGAGGCGCGATCGAACTCTGTGTGTGTTTGTGTGTGAACAATGGAAACTCCATTTTGTTCATACAGGAAAATATTCAGACTAATGTCTTGTGGGAGCAACAGAATACATGTAACAGCATTATGTAATCAGGAAACAAAAATCCAGTAACTGTATATTATTACAGTGAGTTACATCAAAAAAAGTAATCAGATTGTAGTTACTTTTTGAAAAAGTATAAAGTACTTAAAGTCAATTAATATAAAGTGGGACCCTTTTTTATGAAATAATTTGTAACTGTATCGGAATACATTTTTTAAAGTAACCCTCCCAAGCCTGGTCTTGTGTGGACGTCGTGAAATTAGAAAATAGAGATCGTTCATTTAGTTCTTTAGCCTATATACATGTTTTTATATCCACATATTTTGTTCTAATGTCACAAATAATAATCTTAGGGTTTACTATAGCCTACATTTCACTCAAATATTTTTGTACTTTCGAGCAATAAACTGAAAGTAATGTGAATATTGCCATTCAGGGCTGGACTGGGACAAAAAATCAGCCCTGGACACTTCATCCAGACCGGCCCACTATGCAAACACACACACACGTGCATTAATCTATACGTGCATTAATCTGCATGTAAAATTACTGATTAGATTTTATTTACTATCAAAACCAAGAAAAAACTATTAAAATAATAAACAAAGGGAATGGAAATGATTTTATAAGGCTTTATTGTAAATAACTGGTCTGAATTTATGTGCCACTTAATATTTTAATAGAATATTCTTAGGCTATACTACATATATTTCATGAAGTGCAACATCACGGTGAGGACCTACAGATATATTCTGTAGCTCCTGGCAGTGATGTTTCACCTCATGAAATATAGTTTATATAATATAGCATAAGAATATTCTGTTACAATATTATGTTCACATTTATGACACAGACAGTAGATAATATTATGTTCACATTTATGACACAGATAGGCTTCTGCCAGGCACTTTCAGGGAGACAAATTGAAAAAATATGTATTTATGTGCATATTTATATGCAAAATACTCCTTTTTTCACATCAACTATGTGCTATGGTCATTAAATGGCTATCCTTTTCACTTAAGTCCAGCAAATAATTCATTTATTTTAACACATTTGGTGGCATCTGCCTCAAGTTATTGTCGTTGTTATGAAATACAGTCGTATGTTTGCATAGAATTCATTTTGAACACTATAATATTACATGCTTTCAAAATCTGAGGTAAATTATCCGTTATGGCTTGTGGCACAGTGACCTATTTTTAACTAAAAATAAATAATGTGTACTCATAACCAGTGTAATTTCTTCATTCTGTCAGCCGCGACATCGCAGAAATAGGAACCGTTTCTAAATTAGAAACTTCGCATGTCGCCATCGCGTCTGGTTAGGACAAAAACTCTGATTTACATGGAAAAGATACCTTTTATCGCGTGTCGCGGCGTCGTGTGTAGTTAGGACATATTGTACTGTAACGGTGGTCGATACGCGTTCTTCTGATCATTAAAAAGAATGAGGTTATATTGACAGATGAATAGGCTACGCTCAGTTTATCAAATACGCTCAGTTTATTAAATGTCTCTTGCAAACTATGAAGAGACAATGATGAATCAATACACACTGACATGGCGATGCTGGACTGATTCTTTATTTACACCATCATACAGTAATTTTGTCGGTTGTTTATTACAGATATTAGCATGCATTTTATTGATTATCAGCTAATTTCATCAATAGACATCAATAAGAGAGAGTGGCAACAGCCCTTGTAAGAGTCAAGAGATCATTTCTTTCTATACTTGAAGATGATTGTGTAGATGATTAAGCGTCTCTGACTTACTTTCACTTTTATTTGCGATGTTTGCACGTTGGTTTGACGCTCAGCTGCTGCTTATCTGCGGTGGTGCGTGTCGCAGTAGCGCCGACATGTCTGACTATAACAGCCTGTAAACGCTCTCACTCGTTTATTTTTTAGCATTTTTGGGAGGAGTAAAATATACATGTGTGATATCAACAACCAGATTGCGTTTACACGTAAAGATCCGAACACAATGCGAGCCAGACTACCTCCAGATGGTCAGGCAAATCGATCACGATCCGATCACAACGTAATACCTTGCATTGATATTTCTTTTTTATTATCCGGATAACTTATCTGGATACAGATCGCATTTTAATACCAGGTGTAGGGGTCTCAGAGACGAGACCGGCGAGAAACTTCACGAGACCTGCGGAATGCCTCCACAGGGCGGGGAGATACTATACTGCCTATGGAGCGCCGCTTCTCCGCTCTTGATTCCGATTGGCCAGTGTCAGACAGTCAGACCTGTCAGTCTCGCAGCTGGACCAAGTTTATGGACCAAGTTAATTTAATTAATAAACTAATTATATAAAACTATTGTCAATGCACTACAATTTAACTGGTTATATTATGCCTTCACTTATAAAAATTAAAATAAAAACTTATTTAAAACATACCAGGCTTAAGAAATGTATTAAGAAATTACACAGCAGAAAAAAACACACAGCACTGAAATGGTTAAGTTAAGCCCCTCCCCCTTCTAACACACACACAGAGAGAGACAGAGATGTAGGCTCAAAGGGAGCATGACCAGATTCAAACAAACATATCTTACTTTCTGTGGGTCCTAGTTAAAGAGTGTCAATTAGAAAGTTGTCCGGCTCGAGGAGTACAATATACATACTGATTTTTGTAACTGTAGATAAAACTAACAACCCGACTTTTGTCAAAAGGTGGCGCTACTGAGCCCTCACCACGCCCGTTTCTGAAACTTTGCACATGTCTACTGGCTAATAAATGTGATGTGTCTGAGGAGTTTCATGCAATTTGAAGCATGCTAAGGGTCTCAAAAGCATCCTAAAAGAATGGTAAAGTTTGATGCGTCACCACGGCAACAGTTTCAAAGATATTAAGAATCCATTCACAGGTCTACATCTGCCGTATATTTACATTATACAGATGAAGTTTGAAGCAAATCGGGTTAAAATAAGAGGGTGATTTCAAAGCATTTTGAAAGTGACACACTTCCTGCTGCCAGTTGGTGGCGCTATAACTTTGACACACAATAGTCACATCCATGTGATCGTCCTCTTACGGCGAACACACTCCTGAAGTTTCATCAAGATCAGTTAATGTATGCTGAAGTTAGGACACACTTCCTGTTTCACGTTTCTCACCATAATTTTGTTTCCTCGCCACAGCCAAACCGTTCGAGATATCAAAAATCCCCTCGCAATTTTTGATCGTCTATGTCTTGACTTCAGGCTGACCGAGTTTCGTTCCATGCGGATGAATGCTCTAGGAGGAGTACATTAAATTCCATTGCAAGCATTTTAAAAACAACCGTAAATATCTGACTTCCTGTTGGGCTGGGGTAAAAAGTAAAAGTGCGATGAATATATGAAACGATGAGATTGACATGTGTACCGAGTTTCATATTATTACATGCAAGCGTGTTTGATTTATGGACAAAGTGTTCAGACCCTGTTCCAGGGGGCGCTGACGAGCCGCCCTGCCACGCCCGGGTACCAGCTTCAGCCCGGCTCTGATGGCCGCGGGTTCTGACCTGTGTGCAAAGTTTCAAGAGTTTTTGAGCATGTTAAGGGCCCCAAAAGTGCCCGGATAGTCGTTAGAAAAAAAAAAAAAAAAATAAAATAATCCTAAGGAAAACAATAGGGCCTTCGCCCTTTCAGGGCTTGGGCCCTAAATATATATATATTGTAACGAGGCTCGAGACAGATTCGAATCCATTTGCAGCTTTATTGAGAGTAAACAGACAGGCAGGGGTCAGAGAGCGGCTAGGCAGGGTTATCAGAGGACAGGCACAGAGAATGGTCAAGAGGCAGGCAGTAGATCAGGGCAGGCGGCAGACAACAGTAATCAAGAGGCAATCCGAATCAGGACAGGCGGCAAACAGGCAGAGGAGATAAACAATCAGAGTCGATACACAGGATAGGCAGATCAGGAATAAACGCTCAGAAATTACAGGCCGTGGCAATGTAATACTTCGCACTGAATCAATGTTTAGGTGTGGCTTAAATAGGAAGTCTTGATAGGTTTCAGGTGTGTGCGTAATCAGTCCCAGGCGCGGTGCATTGTGGTGAATGAAGTTCAGATAAGAGTCAATACTCCGGTGACAGTTCCCTCTGCTGGTTGAGAGGAGGCGGTGCGGGAGCCTGCTCCGTAACAGAGCCCCCCTCCTGCGAGCAGCTCCTGAGGCGAGAAGGTCGACGACGCCGGGGTCTTCCACGGGGTCTAGGGGCCGGTTTCTCCGGGTGGTTGCGGTGAAACTCCTCCGTGAGAGATGGATCCAGAATATCACTGGCGTTGATCCACGATTGTTCCTCCGGACCGTACCCCTCCCAATCCACCAGATATTGAAGAACGTTACCCCGGCGCCTGGAGTCCAGCAGCTCATGAACACGATACGCCTCCTCGCCGTCAATCAGGAGCGGTGCAGGATCTGGGGCTGTGGCTCCCGCTTCCGACACTCCCCCCGGACACTCAGCAGGTTTCAGCAGGGATACATGGAATGTAGGAGAGATGCGGTAATCAGCAGGTAAATCCAGACGAAAAGACACAGGGGTAACTTGTCTTACTATTTGAAATGGACCAACATACCTGGGACTGAGTTTACGGCAGGGAAGTCGAAGTCTCAGATCTCTAGTAGAAAGCCACACCCATTGACCAGCGCTGTACTGCGGCCCGGGGCGCCGATGACGATTGGCCTGTCTTTCTTGTCTTCGGACGGCTTGGCGGAGGTGTGTGTGGGCCTGATCCCAGACCGTTTCGCTCTTCTGTAGCCATTCCGTTACAGCTGGTAATTCTGTAGGTTCTCCGGACCAGGGAAACAGAGGAGGTTGGAAACCGAGTATACACTTGAAGGGAGTCACTCCAGTGGCTGGCTTGACTAAAGAGTTCTGTGCATATTCTGCCCAAAATAAAAATCTGCTCCATTCAGTTTGTTCCTTTTGACAATAGGTTCTCAAAAATCGTGTAACATCTTGATTCAAGCGTTCAGTTTGGCCATTGGATTGAGGGTGGTATCCTGATGTTAAACTAATGTTAATGTTAAGGCTTTTGAAGAATGCAGTCCAGAGTCTAGAAGTAAATTGTGGGCCTCGATCAGAAACAATGTCTTCTGGTAGACCATAGAAACGGAAAACTTGATTGCAAAGTACCTCAGCAGTTTCAAAAGCGGTCGGGAGTTTGGGTAGTGGTATGAGTCGGCATGCTTTGGAGAATCTGTCTACTATGGTGAGTATGGTGGTGTTTCCCTGAGATTTGGGTAGATCGGTGATGAAATCAATTGCGATATGAGACCAGGGTCGTTGGGGTGTGGGGAGTGGGGTTAATAGACCTGCCGGTAGCTGTCTGGGTGTTTTGGACATGTTGCAGCACACGCAACTCTTCACCTGTTTGATGGTATCAGCAGTTAATGTAGGCCACCAAAACCGGTTCTGTAGGAGCTGGGTGGTGGCCGTAATGCCTGGATGTCCTGAACTGGGGGTGGAATGAACGTGATCGATGAGTCTGGTTCTGAATGCTTCCGGGACGAACAATCGGTTGTCTGGACATGCGGGTGGGATCTGTGTGTGATAGTTAGCCTGTTGGATCTCTGTGATAATATCCCATTGGACAGGTGCCACGAGTAGATTGGGCTGAATAATGTTCTCAGGATCACAATTTTTGATGGTACCTTCTGTTTGACGTGAGAGTGCATCTGCCTTAGTATTCTTGGACCCAGGGCGATATGTGACGGTGAACTGGAAGCGAGTGAAAAACAGTGCCCATCGTGCCTGTCGAGGGTTGAGCCGTTTAGCCGATCTTAGATACTCCAGGTTCTTGTGGTCGGTGAAAACGATAAAAGGTTGACTAGCTCCCTCCAGCCAGTGTCGCCATTCCTCCAATGCTAGCTTCATTGCCAGTAGCTCTCTATTCCCCACATCATAATTCTGCTCTGCTTGTGAAAGTTTGCGGGAAAAAAAAGCGCATGGATACATCTTTTCTGGGTTACCTTGTCGTTGAGATAGCACGGCCCCCACACCGGTGCTAGAAGCATCAACCTCTACGATGAACTGCTTCTCGGGATCAGGATGATGAAGGATAGGTGCCGAAGTGAATCGAGACTTGAGCTCCTCGAAAGCCTGTATCGCCTCATTGGACCACTTGAGTTTGGACGATTGGCGTTTAGTCATAGCGGTGAGGGGAGCAGCAATGATGCTGAAGTTACGGATGAATCGTCTGTAGAAGTTGGCAAACCCTAAAAATCGCTGAAGTTCCTTCAGAGTCTGAGGTAACGGCCATTCCAGAACCCCCTTTACCTTCTTCTCGTCCATAGCGACCCCTTCTTGACTGATAATGTAACCCAAGAATGAGGTGCTCGTCTGATGGAATTCACATTTTTCTGCTTTGGCGAAGAGCTTGTACTGAATAAGTCGTTCCAGGACCGACCTGACCTGTTGCACATGTTCCTCCATGGAATTCGAGTAGATCAGAATATCATCGATATAGACTATCACCCACTTGTCCAGCATGTCTCGAAAGATATCATTCATGAAAGATTGGAACACGGAAGGACTGTTAGACAAGCCGAAAGGCATGACGAGATATTCGTAGTGCCCACTAGTGGTGGAGAATGCCGTCTTCCACTCGTCCCCCTCTCGAATACGGATTAGATTGTAAGCATTGCGCAGATCTAGCTTCGTGAAAAATTTTGCCTGTCGAAGTTGTTCCAGTGCCGCTGGTACTAGAGGAAGAGGATAACGGAATTTCACCGTGATGTCATTCAGGGCTCGATAGTCGATGCAGGGTCGTAATCCTCCGTCCTTTTTCTTGACAAAGAAGAATCCAGCCGCAGCAGGAGAGGTTGAAGGTCGAATGAATCCCTTAGCGAGTTCTTCTTGAATGTAGGTTTTCATGGCTTCGGATTCGGGTTGAGATAACGGGAATACACGGCCCCGAGGTGGTGAGGTGCCCGGAAGGAGATCAATGGCGCAGTCCGTGGGACGATGTTCGGGAAGCTGGGAAGCCTTCTTTTTACTAAATGCCTCTAGTAGATCAGCGTAAACAGCAGGAATTTCAGTTCCCTCGGGAGATATGGTCTCAGAAACAGGCTTAGATACAGGGCTAGACTTCATTCGGGGTGAATTAGGCTCCTCGAGGTCTTGAGAATCATTTTCTGCTGCAGGAAGAGGAACTCGGATTACGGGAGTCAGGCAGTGCTCAAAACATGAAGTATTCCATCGCACAATTTGTCCCTCTCTCCAGGAAATCTGAGGCTCATGAGCTTGTAACCAGGGAAAACCCAAAACAATGGGATGATGAGGTGATTGAATCACATAAAACTTGATTAGTTCAGAATGCAGGGAGCTTACACGCAGTTCAATTTCTTCGGTCATACTCTGAACTCTCCCCTCCCCTAAGGGTCGACCGTCTAGCGCCTCCACTGTCAAGGAGGAAAGACAAGGGGTTAACGTGAGCTGGCAATGATCAGCAAAAGTCTGAGAAATGAAATTTCCAGCAGCTCCAGAGTCAATGAGAGCCGTAGTTCTGAACTGTTCTCCTCTATTGACGATTATAACAGGTAATTTAAAGTTAGAAGATTTTGATATAACTTCGGAGCATGAACTCACCGGGCGAGGGGCTTTCGATGGACGAACTGGGCATGAGATTTTCAGGTGTCCAGGCTGACCACAGTACATACACAATCTCTGCTGTCTGCGGCGTTCTCTCTCTTCAGGAGTGAGCTGTGAGAATCCGATCTGCATGGGTTCAGGGTCAGCGGAGGATTCGGGCTGAGGACGCTGATTAAACCGGACTGGTCGTCGTGAACGAATCAGTGAATCAACTTGGATGGCCAGATCAATATACTCAGACAGGGATTTACCTTCATCACGGCAGGCGAGTTCGGACTGAAGCTCTATGGTGAGACCCTTGCGAAAGAGCGTTTTCAGTGTGCTTTCAATCCAGTCAGTTTGTGCCGCGAGGGTGCGGAAGGTTAGAGCGAAGTCAGCGGCAGATTTATTCCCCTGCGATAGTGATAGTAATTGCTCACCAGCATCTCCTTTCTCTGATACGTGTTCGAAAACTTGACGGAACTGTTTGGTGAACTCACTGTAACTGGAGAAAGATGAGCCGGTAGTATTCCAGACCGCGGTCGCCCACTCCAATGCCCGTCCGGTTAGCAGCGAGCAAACAAACGCTATCCTACTAGCATCTGTGCTATACAGGGATGGCTGCTGCTCCACGAAAAGGGTACACTGGAGGAGGAATCCTTTACATTTCGCCGGGTTGCCGTCAAATTTCTCTGGGAAGGCTAATCGCGGGGCCATGGGGGTAGTAGGAGTTACTGGAGGGCTTCCCACAGGAGGGACAACTGGTGTGGCAGGCGGATTAGAAATAGCAGTTCGTAATTCATGCAAACCTTGAACAAGCTTCTCTGTTAGCGTCGTCAGGTGGCTGAGCTGCTGGTGGTGAAGATCCAGGCGAGACGCTTGAGAGGTGAGCTCGGAGGAAAGCTGTAGTACTGCTGGATTCGTAGGTGGCGAAGTATTCTGTAACGAGGCTCGAGACAGATTCGAATCCATTTGCAGCTTTATTGAGAGTAAACAGACAGGCAGGGGTCAGAGAGCGGCTAGGCAGGGTTATCAGAGGACAGGCACAGAGAATGGTCAAGAGGCAGGCAGTAGATCAGGGCAGGCGGCAGACAACAGTAATCAAGAGGCAATCCGAATCAGGACAGGCGGCAAACAGGCAGAGGAGATAAACAATCAGAGTCGATACACAGGATAGGCAGATCAGGAATAAACGCTCAGAAATTACAGGCCGTGGCAATGTAATACTTCGCACTGAATCAATGTTTAGGTGTGGCTTAAATAGGAAGTCTTGATAGGTTTCAGGTGTGTGCGTAATCAGTCCCAGGCGCGGTGCATTGTGGTGAATGAAGTTCAGATAAGAGTCAATACTCCGGTGACAGTTCCCTCTGCTGGTTGAGAGGAGGCGGTGCGGGAGCCTGCTCCGTAACATATATATAAATATAGCTGCGAGCAGCGATTGCGGGCCCAAGCCGGTGGCACCGCAACCCCGGTGCCTTTAGTTACCTAAAGGCACCGGGATGGCGGTACCGCCGGCTTTGGCCCGCAATCGCTGCTCGCAGCTATATTTATATATATATATATATATATATATATATATATATATATATATATATATATATATATATATATATATATAAAGCCGTTGGCACCGCACCCTTGGTGCTTTTAGGGTTATTCTACATGACGTGCAAAAACGTAACCCCCGCTTTGACTGTCAAAAAGAAGTGTGCTGAAGAGCTTGCAGCAGTGAAGGCTCTGCAAAAGTGCGGATCGAGGGCACATTTTAACCACAAAGTATGCATGAGCAACCTTCTGAAAGGTCAGGTGTACATCAAGGTCTACATCTGTACTGTGTTTACATTATAGTATGTAGGGATGCGCCGATCCGATACTCAGGATCGTTATCAGCTCCGATACTGCCATCTTTGCCGGATCGGGTATATTTACACCACTTTAATCAAACCACTCTTCTTTAAAACATTACGATGTGATTTTTTCCACATGTATTTTGTTACTCTTATTGAGCTATTTTGTCCACATAAAAGATTCACTGCCAATCGTACGTGCTCACATCATTCTCTTTCTGTGAAAGCTGTATACTGCATTCACCAGTTTTCACTCTACAGCTATTGACCAGAGCACTGAAATTATTTCTCACTTAAACTACAATCAAATGGATTTTCCCACACATTTTGATTAGTCCTCTGCATGGCATTTTATTATTTTCTGAGCAGCTTCAGAAGTGCATGCACACAGCCTAGAACACATGACACGCACACACAGTCACGAGAGAGGCGCGATCGAACTCTGTGTGTGTTTGTGTGTGAACAATGGAAACTCCATTTTGTTCATACAGGAAAATATTCAGACTAATGTCTTGTGGGAGCAACAGAATACATGTAACAGCATTATGTAATCAGGAAACAAAAATCCAGTAACTGTATATTATTACAGTGAGTTACATCAAAAAAAGTAATCAGATTGTAGTTACTTTTTGAAAAAGTATAAAGTACTTAAAGCCAATTAATATAAAGTGGGACCCTTTTTTATGAAATAATTTGTAACTGTATCGGAATACATTTTTTAAAGTAACCCTCCCAAGCCTGGTCTTGTGTGGACGTCGTGAAATTAGAAAATAGAGATCGTTCATTTAGTTCTTTAGCCTATATACATGTTTTTATATCCACATATTTTGTTCTAATGTCACAAATAATAATTTTAGGGTTTACTATAGCCTACATTTCACTCAAATATTTTTGTACTTTCGAGCAATAAACTGAAAGTAATGTGAATATTGCCATTCAGGGCTGGACTGGGACAAAAAATCAGCCCTGGACACTTCATCCAGACCGGCCCACTATGCAAACACACACACACGTGCATTAATCTATACGTGCATTAATCTGCATGTAAAATTAATGATTAGATTTCATTTACTATCAAAACCAAGAAAAAACTATTAAAATAATAAACAAAGGGAATGGAAATGATTTTATAAGGCTTTATTGTAAATAACTGGTCTGAATTTATGTGCCACTTAATATTTTAATAGAATATTCTTAGGCTATACTACATATATTTCATGAAGTGCAACATCACGGTGAGGACCTACAGAAATATATATTCTGTAGCTCCTGGCAGTGATGTTTCACCTCATGAAATATAGTTTATATAATATAGCATAAGAATATTCTGTTACAATATTATGTTCACATTTATGACACAGACAGTAGATAATATTATGTTCACATTTATGACACAGACAGTATAGGCTTCTGCCAGGCACTTTCAGGGAGACAAATTGAAAAAATATGTATTTATGTGCATATTTATATGCAAAATACTCCTTTTTTCACATCAACTATGTGCTATGGTCATTAAATGGCTATCCTTTTCACTTAAGTCCAGCAAATAATTCATTTATTTTAACACATTTGGTGGCATCTGCCTCAAGTTATTGTCGTTGTTATGAAATACAGTCGTATGTTTGCATAGAATTCATTTTGAACACTATAATATTACATGCTTTCAAAATCTGAGGTAAATTACCCGTTATGGCTTGTGGCACAGTGACCTATTTTTAACTAAAAATAAATAATGTGTACTCATAACCAGTGTAATTTCTTCATTCTGTCAGCCGCGACATCGCAGAAATAGGAACCGTTTCTAAATTAGAAAAAACTTCGCATGTCGCCGTCGCGTCTGGTTAGGACAAAAACTCTGATTTACATGGAAAAGATACCTTTTATCGCGTGTCGCGGCGTCGTGTGTAGTTAGGACATATTGTACTGTAACGGTAGTCGATACGCGTTCTTCTGATCATTAAAAAGAATGAGGTTATATTGACAGATGAATAGGCTACGCTCAGTTTATCAAATACGCTCAGTTTATTAAATGTCTCTTGCAAACTATGAAGAGACAATGATGAATCAATACACACTGACATGGCGATGCTGGACTGATTCTTTATTTACACCATCATACAGTAATTTTGTCGGTTGTTTATTACAGATATTAGCATGCATTTTATTGATCATCAGCTAATTTCATCAATAGACATCAATAAGAGAGAGTGGCAACAGCCCTTGTAAGAGTCAAGAGATCATTTCTTTCTTTACCTGAAGATGAATGTGTAGATGATTAAGCGTCTCTGACTTACTTTCACTTTTATTTGCGATGTTTGCACGTTGGTTTGACGCTCAGCTGCTGCTTAACTGCGGTGGTGATGCGTGTCGCAGTAGCGCCGTCATCTCTGACTATAACATAGCCTGTAAACGCTCTCACTCGTTTATTTTTTAGCATTTTTGGGAGGAGTAAAATATACATGTGTGATATCAACAACCAGATTGCGTTTACACGTAAAGATCCGAACACAATGCGAGCCAGACTACCTCCAGATAGTCAGGCAAATCGATCACAATCCGATCACAACGTAATACCGTGCATTGATATTTCTTTTTTATTATCCGGATAACTTATCTGGATACAGATCGCATTTTAATACCAGGTGTAGGGGTCTCAGAGACGAGACCGGCGAGAAACTTCACGAGAATGCCTCCACAGGGCGGGGAGATACTATACACTGCCTATGGGAGCGGCCGCTTCTCCGCTCTTGATTCCGATTGGCCAGTGTCAGACAGTCAGACCTGTCAGTCTCGCAGCTGGACCAAGTTTATGGACCAAGTTAATTTAATTAATAAACTAATTATATAAAACTATTGTCAATGCACTACAATTTAACTGGTTATATTATGCCTTCACTTATAAAAATTAAAATAAAAACTTATTTAAAACATACCAGGCTTAAGAAATGTATTAAGTAATTACACAGCAGAAAAAAACACACAGCACTGAAATGGTTAAGTTAAGCCCCTCCCCCTACTAACACACACACAGAGAGAGACAGAGATGTAGGCTCAAAGGGAGCATGACCAGATTCAAACAAACATATCTTACTTTCTGTGGGTCCTAGTTAAAGAGTGTCAATTAGAAAGTTGTCCGGCTCGAGGAGTACAATATACATACTGATTTTTGTAACTGTAGATAAAACTAACAACCCAACTTTTGTCAAAAGGTGGCGCTACTGAGCCCTCACCACGCCCGTTTCTGAAACTTTGCACATGTCTACTGGCTAATAAATGTGATGTGTCTGAGGAGTTTCATGCAATTTGAAGCATGCTAAGGGTCTCAAAAGCATCCTAAAAGAATGGTAAAGTTTGATGCGTCACCATGGCAACAGTTTCAAAGATATTAAGAATCCATTCACAGGTCTACATCTGCCGTATGTTTACATTATACAGATGAAGTTTGAAGCAAATCGGGTTAAAATAAGAGGGTGATTTCAAAGCATTTTGAAAGTGACACACTTCCTGCTGCCAGTTGGTGGCGCTATAACTTTGACACACAATAGTCACATCCATGTGATCGTCCTCTTACGGCGAACACACTCCTGAAGTTTCATCAAGATCGGTTAATGTATGCTGAAGTTAGGACACACTTCCTGTTTCACGTTTCTCACCATAATTTTGTTTCCTCGCCACAGCCAAACCGTTCGAGATATCAAAAATCCCCTCGCAATTTTTGATCGTCTATGTCTTGACTTCAGGCTGACCGAGTTTCGTTCCATGCGGATGAATGCTCTAGGAGGAGTACATTAAATTCCATTGCAAGCGTTTTAAAAACAACCGTAAATATCTGACTTCCTGTTGGGCTGGGGTAAAAAGTAAAAGTGCGATGAATATATGAAACGATGAGATTGACATGTGTACCGAGTTTCATATTATTACATGCAAGCGTGTTTGATTTATGGACAAAGTGTTCAGACCCTGTTCCAGGGGGTGCTGACGAGCCGCCCTGCCGCGCCCGGGTACCAGCTTCAGCCCGGCTCTGATGGCCGCGGGTTCTGACCTGTGTGCAAAGTTTCAAGAGTTTTTGAGCATGTTAAGGGCCCCAAAAGTGCCCGGATAGTCGTTAGAAAAAAAAAAAAAATAATAATAATCCTAAGGAAAACAATAGGGCCTTCGCCCTTTCAGGGCTTGGGCCCTAATAATCCTAAGGAAAACAATAGGGCCTTCGCCCTTTCAGGGCTTGGGCCCTAAAAAAATAATCCTAAGGAAAACAATAGGGCCTTCGCCCTTTCAGGGCTTGGGCCCTAATAATAAATATAGCTGCGAGCAGCGATTGCGGGCCCAAGCCGGTGGCACCGCAACCCCGGTGCCTTTAGTTACCTAAAGGCACCGGGATGGCGGTACCGCCGGCTTGGGCCCGCAATCGCTGCTCGCAGCTATATTTATATATATATATATATATATATATATATATATATAAAGGCGGTGGCACCGCCACCTTGGTGCTTTTAGGGTTATTCTACATGACGTGCAAAAACATAACCCCCGCTTTGACTGTCAAAAAGAAGTGTGCCGAAGAGCTTGTTTATGTGTCACTTAATATTCTAATAGAATATTCTTAGGCTATACTACGTATATTTCATGAAGTACAACATCACGGTGAGGACCTACAGAAATATATATTCTGTAGCTCCTGGCAGTGATGTTTCACCTCATGAAATATAGTTTATATAATATAGCATAAGAATATTCTGTTACAATATTATGTTCACATTTATGACACAGACGGTAGATAATATTATGTTCACATTTATGACACAGACAGTATAGGCTTCTGCCAGGCACTTTCAGGGATACAAATTGAAAAAATATGTATTTATGTGCATATTTATATGCAAAATACTCCTTTTTCACATCAACTATGTGCTATGGTCATTAAATGGCTATCCTTTTCACTTAAGTCCAGCAAATAATTCATTTATTTAACACATTTGGTGGCATCTGCCTCAAGTTAGCGTTGTTATGAAATACAGTCGTATGTTTGCATAGAATTCATTTTGAACACGATAATATTACATGCTTTCAAAATCTGAGGTAAATTATCCGTTATGGCTTGTGGCACAGTGACCTATTTTTAACTAAAAATAAATAATGTGTAGCTACTCATAACCAGTGTAATTTCTTCATTCTGTCAGCCGCGACGTCGCAGAAATAGGAACCGTTTCTAAATTAGAAACTTCGCATGTCGCCGTCGCGTCTGGTTAGGACAAAAACTCTGATTTACATGGAAAAGATACCTTTTATCGCGTGTCGCGGCGTCGTGTGTAGTTAGGACACGGTGTAAGCGGCCGCTTCTCAGGTCTAGAATCTGAACTTGATTTTTGATTGGCCAGTGTCAGACAGTCAGACCTGTCAGTCTCTCAGCTCGCGTCAGCTTCATGCGGCTTCATGAGAGAGACGCATAAGTCCGGAATTGGACAATTTAACAATATACTTACGATAGAATATATTTACAATTAATAATGATTTAAAAACAAAATACATAACGCGCCGGGCCGCCGGCCCAACCAGACCGCGGCCCACCGGGAATCTCCCGGTAGTCCCGATGGCCAGTACATGCCTGATTTAGTATCTTTAATATATCGTCGCTGCCCGATGAAACTCACGTATGTCCAAAACGGTTACTTTTCAGGAAGTGGAAAAAAACATGTTATTTCAAAAGCAGCTGAACGTAGCATTCTCATGCTTGGCACAACATCTTTAAATGTAACCATATTCTTGCCAGTGTCATGATATAATCCATATTTGACCCAAAATCGAGTTTAAATGGACATACGTGCATATTGTACTGTAACGGTGGTCGATAAGCGTTCTTCCGTTCATTAAAAGAATGAGGTTAGCCTATATTGATAGATGAATAGGCTACGCTCAGTTTATCAAATACGCTCAGTTTATTAAATGTCTCTTGCAAACTATGAAGAGACAACCCAGCAAGCAATAGCCATCATTTCACCGTCTAGGTTAAATAGAGACCCGATATAGTCCGGCTATGTGTAACCCACTTCTAGCCAAAATAACATTGAATCATGGCTAAATGTATTTTTTCCAAAATAACTTGCAAAATGTATTATATTCCATCATGTAAGCAAAGTCAACTGTGATTACAAGGTGTTTGGTTTGATTTCTTTGACATTTTCTATGTGTAGGCTGTGTGAAGACGCGATCTAGCTCGTATAGTCTGTCCGGCTATTTATAGCCCACTTCTAGTCGAAACTGATTAATTGTCGTTTTAATGAATTGTTGGGCAGGCAACGCATGAGATAGTTGATATCCCATCATGTTCGCATTGGTAAACATATCTACAAGGAGCCAGTGTCATATCATGACATGGTCGATTTGTAGTCACGATCCTCTGAATTGGATGGGCTATGTGCAGTCTGCTTTTAGCCCACTGGCGAAATCGAGGCTATCAGTGGTCTACGTTTAACGGCTTGGCTATAGCCCTGATTTAGACCAGCGATTAGTAGGCTATTGCCAAAATAAATCTTAAAATTGTTTTCTTGTTTTTCACCCACGCAGCTTCATGTTTGCTGTCACAGTCACACATTAATTAAAAATCTATGGTTTTATTTGACTGTTTTTCATTTTAAATTAAATAAAAATGCAATTACATTTATCAACCGCTAGATGGCAACAGCCCTACTGAGACATGACTGCTGACAACGCGAGTCTTGATAGCACAGATCACCGGTCACGCGATCGCCGATCGACCATTCTCAAATATTTTAAACGAGGCAGAGCATTGCATTCAGCTGACGGTCGACGACAACAGGTAAAATACATTCCCACTTTTGTCTTTTAAGCATATGTGTTTTCATTTTGACGTGTTAATTTTTTAGATAAATTATTTGTTATCATGTGTTGTTGGAATCGTGACATTTTAGCGGGTGTGTCATGGTACATGCACGTGTAGGCCTAACGTTACTGAATCCAAAGCTGTAAACATGAAACACATGCAATCTATTATAAAGTGTTATGAAAGCCACACTTATATTTGGCTCTTTTCTTTAGATCATTGTGATATAAAAATAGCATTTCCTCACTAAATCTCTCGTCTTTGACAAAGTCCATCATTGATATAAATTATAAAATTGAATTTGTCTGAACATTGGCTTGTTGGAGAGCATAAGCAAATAGAGTAGAATAATATTTGTTATTGTACAAGCAAAGTAAGATGAAGTTTCATTCAAAATGCCTTCATTAATTCAAGTTTGAAACTTTCAAATTAATTTTATAATACAGCATAAAAATACAAATGATTGGCTATATAAAATAAGCAAATCTAAAAAGTCTCCGCCAGTATATCAATAATGCAAATAGCTCCGATGTGCATTAAAACCTAAACAGAACACAAGAACACACACACACACACACACACACACACACACACAAAACGTACATGTACTTTCAACAATGCTTTTCTTGTGCTAATTATTTTATTCTTATTTGGCAGATGCTGTGATGACCAACTTCCCAGCAGCAACAGAGTTTTCTATTTTATTAGCCTGTCTTAAGTTGTTCATGTTAAAATAATTTTATATTTTTAATTTTAATATTGGTGTGGTAATTTTTATGTTTTGAAGTTACGTAATGTTGTTCTTTTGCTAAATAAAGCCTTTTATATATATATATATATTTTTGGAATGGCTTGTTATTTATGTGAACCTGTTATATTTGAGTGAAAAGAATCTTTTAACCATTTTGTTGTCTATTGCATGTATATGTAGTCGTTTAATAGTTGTCTAATTGATGACTAGTCTATTCTTGGGCTTAGACGTCTATTAGATTTTCACTGACAGCCCAAATTTAGCCTTGTTTTAGCCTAGACCCATATGCACTGCCTATTAGACGTATAAATGTAGTCGTTCAATAGCCGTCTAATTGTTGACCATAGTCTGTTCTTGGGCTATGGTTAGATGTCTATTCTTGGGCTATGGTTAGACGTCTATTAGATTTTCACTGACAGCCCAAATTTAGCCTTGATTTAGCCTAGACGTCTGGGCTATGTTTTGACGGCTATTAGACGTCTTTTGGACGTAAAATTGCTTGCTGGGAATGATGAATCAATACACACTGACATGGCGATGCTGGACTGATTCTTTATTTACACCATCATACAGTAATTTTGTCGGTTGTTTATTACAGATATTAGCATGCATTTTATTGATCATCAGCTAATTTCATCAATAGATATCAATAAGAGAGAGTGGCAACAGCCCTGGTAAGAGTCAAGAGATCATTTCTTTCTTTACTTGAAGATGAATGTGTAGATGATTAAGCGTCTATGACTTACTTTCACTTTTATTTGCGATGTTTGCAGTTAGTTTGACGCTCAGCTGCTGCTCATCTGCGGCGGTGATGCGTGTCGCAGCGCCGTCATTTCTGACAATAACATAGCCTGTAAACGCTCTCACTCGTTTATGTTTTAGCATTTTTGGGAGGAGTAAAATATACATGTGTGATATCAACAACCAGATTGCGTTTACACGTAAAGATCCGAACACAATGCGAGCCAGACTAGCCTACCTCCAGATGGTCAGGCATATCGATCACAATCCGATCACAACGTAATACCTTGCATTAACATTTCTTTTTTTATTATCCGGATAACTTATCTGGATACAGATCGCATTTTAATACCAGGTGTAGGGGTCTCAGAGACTAGACCGGCGAGAAACTTCACGAGAACGGCGGAAAGCCTCCACAGGGCGGGGAGATACTATAGGCTACTGCCTATGGGAGCGGCCGCTTCTCCGCTCTTGATTCCGATTGGCCAGTGTCAGACAGTCAGACCTGTCAGTCTCTCAGCTCGCGTCCGCTTCATGCGGCTTCATGAGAGAGACGCATAAGTCCGGAATTGGATGATTTAACAAATACTTACGATAGAATATATTTACAATTAATAATGATTTAAAAACAAAATACATAACGCGCCGGGCCGCCGGCCAAACCAGACCGCGGCCCACCGGGAATCTCCCGGTAGTCCCGATGGCCAGTACATATGCCTGATTTAGTATCTTTAATATATTTTCATAATTTTGAAGAAGTTTGGTGTGGGAATAATTAAAAATTACTTAAGAGGGGGGAAATAAAAATGTAAAGGCTGGTTTTGCAAAACATTCACATACAGTACAGACCGAAACAACCGACATCCTGTTGGGCTGGCTTGTTTGGGCTAATGAGATCTATAAGTGTACCGAGTTTAATATTATTATATGCAAGTGTGTTTGATTTATGGACCCAATTTTCAGATCAAGTTTATGGACCAAGTTAATTTAATTAATAAACTAATTATATAAAACTATTGTCAATGCACTACAATTTAACGGGTTATATTATGCCTTCACTTATAAAAATTAAAATAAAAACTTATTTAAAACATACCAGGCTTAAGAAATGTATTAAGAAATTACACAGCAGAAAAAACACACAGCAGTGAAATGGTTAAGCCCCTCCCCTACTAACACACACACAGACAGAGACAGAGATGTAGGTTCAAAGGGAGCATGACCAGATTCAAACAAACGTATCTTACTTTCTGTGGGTCCTAGGTAATGAGTGTCAATTAGAAAGTTGTCCGGCTCGAGGAGTACAATATACATACCGATTTTTGTAACTGTAGATAAAACTAACAACCCAACTTTTGTCAAAAGGTGGCGCTACTGAGCCCTCACCACGCCCGTTTCTGAAACTTTGCACATGTCTACTGGCTAATAAATGTGATGTGTCTGAGGAGTTTCATGCAATTTGAAGCATGCTAAGGGTCTCAAAAGCATCCTAAAAGAATGGTAAAGTTTGATGCGTCGCCACGGCAACAGTTTCAAAGACATCAATAATCCATTCACAGGTCTACATCTGCCGTATGTTTACATTATACAGATGAAGTTTGAAGCAAATCGGGTTAAAATAAGAGGGTGATTTCAAAGCATTTTGAAAGTGACACACTTCCTGCTGCCAGTTGGTGGCGCTATAACTTTGACACACAATAGTCACATCCTAGTGATCGTCCTCTTACAGCGAACACACTCCTGAAGTTTCATCAAGATCGGTTGATGTATGCTGAAGTTAGGACACACTTCCTGTTTCACGTTTCTCACCATAATTTTGTTTCCTCGCCACAGCCAAACCGTTCGAGATATCAAAAATCCCCTCGCAATTTTTGATCCTCTATGTCTTTACTTCAGGCTGACCGAGTTTCGTTCCATGCGGATGAATGCTCTAGGACGAGTACATTAAATTCCATTGCACGCGTTTTAAAAACAACCGTAAATATCTGACTTCCTGTTGGGCTGGGGTAAAAAGTAAAAGCGCGATGTATATATGAAACGATGAGATCGACATGTGTACCGAGTTTCATATTATTACATGCAAGCGTGTTTGATTTATGGACAAAGTGTTCAGACCCCGTTCCAGGGGGCGCTGACGAGCCGCCCTGCCGCGCCCGTGTACCAGCTTCAGCCCGGCTCTGATGGCCGCGGGTTCTGACCCGTGTGCAAAGTTTCAAGAGTTTTTGAGCATGTTAAGGGCCCCGAAAGTGCCCGGATAGTCGTTAGAAAAAAAAAAAAAAAAAAAAAAAAAAAAAAAAAAATAATCCTAAGGAAAACAATAGGGCCTTCGCCCTTTCAGGGCTTGGGCCCTAATAATAATCCTAAGGAAAACAATAGGGCCTTCGCCCTTTCAGGGCTTGGGCCCTAAAAAATAATCCTAAGGAAAACAATAGGGCCTTCGCCCTTTCAGGGCTTGGGCCCTAAATATATAAATATAGCTGCGAGCAGCGATTGCGGGCCCAAGCCGGTGGCACCGCAACCCCGGTGCCTTTAGTTACCTAAAGGCACCGGGATGGCGGTACCGCCGGCTTGGGCCCACAATCGCTGCTCGCAGCTATATATATATATATATATATAAAGCCGGTGGCACCGCCACCTTGGTGCTTTTAGGGTTATTCTACTTGACATGCAAAAACATAACCCCCGCTTTGACTGTCAAAAAGAAGTGTGCTGAAGAGCTTGCATCAGTGAAGGCTCTGCAAAAGTGCACATTGAGGGCACATTTTAACCACAAAGTATGCGTGAGCAACCTTCTGAAAGGTCAGGTGTACATCCAGGTCTACATCTGTACTGTGTTTACATTATAGTATTTAGGAATGCGCCGATCCGATACTCAGGATCGGTATCAGCTCCGATACTGCCATCTTTGCCGGATCGGGTATATTTACACCACTTTAATCAAACCACTCTTCTTTAAAACATTATGATGTGATTTTTTTCACATGTATTTTATTACTCTTATTGAGCTATTTTGTCCACACACAGGACTCACTGCCAATCGTACGTGCTCACATCATTCTCTTTCTGTGAAAGCTGTATACTGCACTCACCAGTTTTCACTCTACAGCTATTGACCAGAGCACTGAAATTATTTCTCACTTAAACTACAATCAAATGGATTTTCTCACACATTTTGGGTTAGTCCTCCGCATGGCATTTTATTATTTTCTGCGCAGCTTCAGAAGTGCATGCACACAGCCTAGAACACATGACACGCACACACAGTCACGAGAGAGGCGTGATCGAATGTGTGTTTGTGTGCGAACAATGGAAACTCCTTTTTGTTCATACAGGAAAATATTCAGACTAATGTCTTGTGGGAGCAACAGAATACATGCAACGGCATTATGTAATCAGGATACAAAAATCTAGTGAGTTACATCAAAAAAAGTAGTAATCAGATTGTAGTTACTTTTTGAAAAAGTATATAGTACTTAAAGCCATTTAATATAAAGTGGGACCCTTTTTTTATGAAATAATTTGTAACTGTATCGGAATACATTTTTAAAGTAACCCTCCCAAGCCTGGTCTTGTGTGCACGTCCGTTACTTTCACTTTTTAAGTTAGCGATTTTTAAGGCCCCAATCCTACTGTATTACCTATTATACTGTATTGCCAACTGTATTAATGTGTGGATATTGATCCAATAGTTCTACCTAATTTTGAACACAAGAGGGCAGTATAGCACTATGAATGATTTTTTTTTTTTTCTTTTTTGACTAAACCATTCTGTCTGTTTTTAAACTTAAACATAATTCTTAAATTAAAAAAAGGAATAAAATGGCTATAGTTCCAATATTGGTATAGTCTTATACAGTGTTGGGGTAGTTACTCAAAAAAGTAATTAGTTACTAGTTACTTCTGTAAATTGTAATGAGATTACTTTACTAGTTACTGCGTTGGAAAAATAACTTCACTACTTATTACTTTACTTTCCTGTTTCTTAATTTACCGTGTAGCCTACATGGACAAACATCATATCAGTTTTTGCCCTATCATCACTTTATTGTAAAAATGTATACAAAATGACATGAAAGAACAATATCCCTGTCTGCACAAATAAATATGCCGCACTGTAAAATTCACAAACAAACTGGGGTTCAAAATTCAAAATTTTAAAATGGTGTTTATCACAGAAGTTTCAAAACAGGCTGGGAGAATAAAACTCTTCTCCTGAGAACAAAACCAGCTTTTTAGTCGACTCATGGTAATAATAATAATTTAAAAAAAATAAAATATGTCAATGAAAAATAATAAAATAAAGGTCACTTTATCCCATAAAATTCTTAATCCTAATTTAAAATGTATTTTTCTAAACCTGGGGAATTAATGGTCGACAGGGGAAGCATGTCTTCTACAATGAACCCTGCAACAATCCTGTTCATTTCGTTTTCCAAGACTTTCGAGCCTTGTTTTTACTTGACGCGTCCGAATGAGCGGAAAGGTGCGCGCGGCAAACACCGCACGCGATGCCGCATCCGAGGATGAACGACAAGAAGCCGAACCTGCACCGAACATGGAGCCTACATCTCCGCAACGGCACCCAGTTTGCGCATATAAATCAGTTATTTATGTTTACAAAATGAGCCTAAGATCCATGTTTTATAAAATGTCCACGAAACTTAATGAAATGTTTAGTGAAATTAGAAAATAGAGATCGTTCATTTAGTTCTTTAGCCTTGCTTATATACATGTTTTTATATCGACATATTTTGTTCTAATGTCACAAATAATAATCTTAGGATTTACTATAGCCTACATTTCACTCAAATATTTTTGTGCTTTCGAGCAATAAACTGAAAGTAATGTGAATATTGCCATTTGTTGAAACCCGTCTCTCTCTCTCCACTTCCCTCTCTCTCTCACTCAAATCGGTCTCTATGGCAACGGCGCGCACGCACCACTAGACGGAACTCTCCACACAGGCAAACACGGCTTGGGTAACGCAGGAAAGCGCGTTCCTTTATTATAGTAAAGTAGTGTAGTTACCAATATTTTCAGTGTAATGCGTTACTTTACTTACCCAAACTCGTTTGTAACTCGTTACCCCCAACACTGGTCTTATAGAAAATAAATGGTGAATAATAACATTTTTAATTCCTCATCCAATCATCCTTTTGTTATGGATCAATATCATAGCTAGAGACGTAGAAAAGGGCTGCACGGTTTTGCAATAAATAATAATAAATAAAATAAAATAAACATATAAATATTGTAATTGCAATTAAATTAGATTTGTGTGGCAGCTGCATGTACAATTATTATTATTAATAATAATAACATTAATAATAATACAAATGAGCTTAGAATAAAAATTTAAATGGTTTATTACATTAAAAACAGGCCATATTTTTAATAAATAAATAAGCTATTATTCATAGTGCACTAAATTTTAAACATTTTAAATTACAACATTGTTTGTGAAAGTCCAACAAAGTTAAATGTATACTCAAACCTGAAAAGTTGTGTGGCTCCGTTTTCATTTGATTATCATTGTGGCAGCAGTTGGAACACTGTGTTACAACTAACCCCGCTGTGTATTACATATTTTAAACCTATAGCTAACAGTCGCTAGGAATTACTGACATGTTTTAAAACGGTGCTGTGTTTGAGCCAACAAGACAGTGAGGCAATATAAAGTTAGATTTGGACGCGTATACATCCAACCCGGAAACAGAAAAAAATCTACGATGAAAAAATTTACTTTCATGATGTCAAAACACTCTTTGTCCATTATCTTCACGAAATATAATCAAAACGTTCCGCAAATTCGCGGGAGACCGTCTTCTGGCAGCAAGAGAAAAAGAGCGGAAAGACAGCCGGCTAGATACTGACAAACTATGCAAAATGTCCGTGTTACATTTAACCCCGCGTTAGGCCTACCTTTATCCCCGCGCTCCCCTATTCTGTAGCTCCTGGCAGTGATGTTTCACCTCATGAAATATAGTTGATGTTCACATTTATGACACAGACAGTAGATAATATTATGTTCACATTTATGACACAGACAGTAGATATAGGCTTCTGCCAGGCACTTTCAGGGATACAAATTGAAAAAATATGTATAGTCTATATGTGCATATTTATATGCAAAATACTCCTTTTTTCACGTCAACTATGTGCTATGGTCATTAAATGGCTTTCCTTTTCACTTAAGTCCAGCAAATAATTCATTTATTTTAACACATTTGGTGGCATCTGCCAGTTATTGTCGTTGTTATGAAGTACAGTCGTATGTTTGCATAATTCATTTTGAACACTATAATGCTTTCAAAATCTGAGGTAAATTATCCGTTATGGCTTGTGGCACAGTGACCTATTTTTAACTAAAAATAAATAATGTGTACTCATAACCAGTGTAAAAAAAAAAAAAATAATAAATAATCCTAAGGAAAACAATAGGGCCTTCGCCCTTTCAGGGCTTGGGCCCTAATAATAATAATAATAATAATAATCCTAAGGAAAACAATAGGGCCTTCGCCCTTTCAGGGCTTGGGCCCTAAATATAGCTGCGAGCAGCGATTGCGGGCCCAAGCCGGTGGCACCGCAACCCCGGTGCCTTTAGTTACCTAAAGGCACCGGGATGGCGGTACCGCCGGCTTTGGCCCGCAATCGCTGCTCGCAGCTATATATATATATATATATATATATATATATATATATATATATATACTGTATATATTTAGCCAGTGGCACCGCCACCTTGGTGCTTTTAGGGTTATTCTACATGACGTGCAAAAACGTAACCCCCGCTTTGACTGTCAAAAAGAAGTGTGCTGAAGAGCTTGCAGCAGTGAAGGCTCTGCAAAAGTGCGGATCGAGGGCTCATTTTAACCACAAAGTATGCATGAGCAACCTTCTGAAAGGTCAGGTGTACATCAAGGTCTACATCTGTACTGTGTTTACATTATAGTATTTAGGGATGCGCCGATTCGATACTCAGGATCGTTATCAGCTCCGATACTGCCATCTTTGCCGGATCGGATATATTTACACCACTTTAATCAAACCACTCTTCTTTAAAACATAACGATGTGATTTTTTTCACATGTATTTTGTTATTCTTATTGAGGTATTTTGTCCACATACAGGACTCACTGCCAATCATACGTGCTCACATCATTCTCTTTCAGTGAAAGCTGTATACTGCATTCACCAGTTTTTACTCTACAGCTGTTGACCAGAGCACTGAAATTATTTCTCACTTAAACTACAATCAAATGTATTTTCCCACACATTTTGCATTAGTCCTCTGCATGGCATTTTATTATTTTCTGCGCAACTTCAGAAGTGCACGCACACAGCTTAGAACACATGACACGCACACACACTCAGTCACGAGAGAGGCGCGATCGAACTCTGTGTGTGTTTGTGTGTGAACAATGGAAACTCAATTTTGTTCATACAGGAAAATATTCAGACTAATGTCTTGTGGGAGCAACAGAATACATGTAACGGCATTATGTAATCAGGATACAAAAATCCAGTAACTGTAATTTGTTACAGTGAGTTACATCAAAAAAGTAGTAATCAGATTATAGTTACTTTTTGAAAAAGTATAGTACTTAAAGCCACTTAATATAAAGTGGGACCCTTTTTTATGAAATAATTTGTAACTGTATCGGAATACATTTTTAAAGTAACCCTACCAAGCCTGGTCTTGTGTGGACGTCCGTTACTTTCACTTTTTAAGTTAGCGCTTTTTAAGGCCCCAATCCTACTGTATTACTGTGTGGATATTGATCCAATAGTTCTACCTAATTTTGAACACAAGAGGGCAGTATAGCACTATGAATTATTTTTTACTCTTTTGACTAAAACATTCTGGCTGTTTTTAAAATTAGACATAATTCTTAAATTTAAAAAAGGAATAAAATGGCTGTAGTTCCAATATTGGTATAGTCTTATAGAAAAATAAATGGTGAATAATAAAATTTTTAGAAGATATGAGACGTTTCCTGATTCTCTTTTAGACATAATCCCTCCCCATAGCAAAACTGTTTGACATAATAAATATCCGTTCACAATTTAGTATCTTTAATGTATTTTCATATTTTTGAAGAAGTTTGGTGGGAATAATTAAAAAAACACTTAAGAGGGGTTAATAAAAATGTAAAGGCTGCTTTTGCAAAACATTCACATACAGACCAAAATAACCGACTTCCTGTTGGGCTGGCTTAAAGTTGTTTGGGCTAATGAGATCTATATGTGTACCGAGTTTAATATTATTACATGCAAGTGTGTTTGATTTATGGACCAAATTTTCAGACCAAGTTTATGGACCAAGTTAATTTAATTAATAAACTAATTATATAAAACTATTGTCAATGCAGCACAATTAAACTGGTTATATGCCATTACTTATAAAAAATAAAAAACGTATTTAAAAATACCAGGCTTAAGGCATTTATTTTCTTTTATGCAGGCTACACACACAGCAGTGAAATAGTTAATCTCCCTCCCCCTGCACACACACACAGACATGCACACTCACAGACAGGCAAACACACAGACAGAGACAGAGATGTAGGCTCAAACAGAGCATGACCAGATTCAAACAAACATATCTTACTCTCTGTGGGTCCTAGCTAATGAGTGTCAATTAGAAAGTTGTCCGGCTCGAGGAGTACAATATACATACTGATTTTTGTAACTGTAGATAAAACTAACAACCCCACTTTTGTCAAAAGGTGGCGCTACTGAGCCCTCACCACGCCCGTTTCTGAAACTTTGCACATGTCTACTGGCTAATAAATGTGATGTGTCTGATGAGTTTCATGCAATTTGAAGCATGCTAAGGGTCTCAAAAGCATCCTAAAAGAATGGTAAAGTTTGATGCATCGCCACGGCAACAGTTTCAAAGATATCAACAATCCATTCACAGGTCTTCATCTGACGTATGTTTACATTATACAGATGAAGTTTGAAGCAAATCTGGTTAAAATAAGAGGGTGATTTTAAAGCATTTTGAAAGTGACACACTTCCTGCTGCCAGTTGGTGGCGCTATAACTTTGACACACAATAGTCACATCCATGTGATCGTCCTCTTACAGTGAACGCACTCCTGAAGTTTCATCAAGATCGGTTGATGTATGCTGAAGTTATGACACACTTCCTGTTTCACGTTTCTCGCCATGATTTCATTTCCTCGCCACGGCCAAACCGTTCGAGATATCAAAAATCCCCTCGCAAACTTTCATCCTCAATGTCTTGACTTCACGCTGACTGAGTTTCGTAGAATTTGGATAAGAGCTCTAGGAGGAGTATTAAAAATTCCATTGCAAGTGTTTTACAAAGAACCTTAAATAACCGACTTCCTGTTGGGCTGGGGTAAAAAGTAAAAGTGCAACGTACATATGAAATGATGAGATCAACATGTGTACCGAGTTTCATATTAGTACATACAAGCGTGTTTGATTTATGGACCAAGTGTTCGGACCCCTTTCCAGGTGGCGCTGTCGAGCCCCTAATAATAGAAAAGAATAATCCTAAGGAAAACAATAGGGCCTTCGCCCTTTCAGGGCTTGGGCCCTAAATAATAATAATCGCAAGGAAAACTATAGGGCCTTCGCCCTTTCAGGGCTTGGGCCCTAATAATATCAAGGAAAACAATAGGGCCTTCGCCCTTTCAGGGCTTGGGCCCTAAATATATTAATACAGATGATTCTGCATCGATACAGCAGCAAATGCATTGATGCAGTTTTAAAAAAGAAACAGAACAGAAAAGACAAATTTAAAGTTTCAAATTTAAAAAAAAAAAAATTATTTGCTCTATATATCACTCTGGGATTAGAAACTGAATTATCTTAAGTTGTCCCAACGTGATGGCTTTTTCTTCTCTGTTATACAGAACAATAAAGAAGCGGTTATAGTGAACTGTATACTGTAGGACAAAATCAACGTGGCCCATGTTTCGTGCAGTACAGTATAGTTTCATTTAATGGCATATCAGCATCTGTGGCTATTTTCATGGCAAAAACTGATTTACAAAAATACAAGAGTTACATTTTATACAATGAAAATAAAAACAAAGCAAACAGAAACAGCAATTAATACTTTACAAGATTTTTTACATTAATGTGATACCTGTTCTGGTAAATTCTTACTAAAGTCTTTAAGTGAGTTTGCTGCCTTTGCTGTTGATGTTGTTGTTACTGCTGCTGATGATGATGATGATACTGCTGGAGTTGATCTGAGACTGTAGACATTAAAATAAACAGAAATATAGGGTATTAGCTGATTAAACCATTTTTATGTGACCATGACAAGATGTAAAGATTGCTGACAGTGTTTGGAACTGGCTCACTAGTTCACTGACCTGCTAAAGCTACAGATTCTGCCAAGGCTGCTATAGTATAATAATACAATAATAGTATATAATAGTAACGTTACTAGGGGAGATGTTCACAGAGGCTTCTGCAAACAAAACATAAGATACTAACTGGTAAGCCTACAGTATGTGATAACTTACCAGAGTTGTGATAATAATTTTTATGGCACTCCGCGTTTTTTAAATAAATACTGTAATAATAATAATAATAGTTTAAAGTAAAAATAATAGTTTTTAGTCAAATAACTCCCCTACACGCCCATGAAAATTTTCTCCCTCAAACAGCAAGCTAATTACTTCTACAGCCTACACACTACAAACAATATATCTCTGCATGCTGTCTTCACGTCGTTCTAGTAAAATAATAATAATAAGTAAACAAACATCAAAATCACTTCGCTGAGAATAGACAAGTTTACGCGCCAAATGACGGGCGCCGCCATAACTCTACTCAAATGCATTTCATTTCCGCCGGAAGTGGTTTGCAAAGCGTCTGCCGGTGTAAACACAGCGACGGTTCCACTACTTTGTGTGGAGATGGCGTTACTATCCCCCACCCGAATTCAGTGCAGAAGACTTACAGGACGACGTGGCCCAGCATAACGTACAGCAAGATTTGCTCCTACTTCGTGTAATCCTTGGCAAGATGGAAAAGCTATTGGACAAGCTGAAAGCCTCCAAGGCATATAGGCGGCGAGCTACATAGGCCTACCGTGCACCCCCCCCACCTCCCAACAAAACCATACTTTTTTGAAAGGTCTGGATGTGTAAAATATGAATCTGAATGTTAACATTGAAAATTTTGGGTTGCACTACCTGTTTTAGGCCTGTAAATAGGGAAACCCTAAAAACGTTTTTAAGTAATTTTAACATGTTGAGATTGGCCTAGTCAATCAGAACAGCTTTTAAGGGATCCAATACACACTCAAACTTAACATATGATGACTTGGGTCAAATATCTACCATGCTGCTTATTGGTAGGTGTCTAAAATTAACATAGGTAAGGCTTTATGTTGACAAAATGAGCCCATTTCTTGCATAGGCCACGACCATTCGCCTATCATACACCCCAACCCCCTTCCCTGACAAAATCATGCTTTTCTGAAAGGTCTGGATGTGTAGAATATGAATCTGAATGTTAACATTGACATTTTAGGGATACATCACCTTTTTTAGCCCTGAATAGGGAAACTCTAAAAAACGATTTTAAGCTATTTTAACAATAACAACAGTTTCTGAGAAGTCAGTGAAGAGTCTTGGGAGATGGTAAGAAGGGGATCTAAGGGACACAGTTCGAGTGGGAGAAGTTAGACGGCAAGCAGTGGAAGGGTTAAAGAGCATAAACAGCTGTGCTCTACCAGGCAAGCTAAAATTCTGGTGCTTTCAGTTTGGTTTGCTGCCGAGGTTGCTGTGGCCACTAACTGTGTACAAGGTTTCTTTGACAACAGTGGATAAGCTGAAAGCGTTAATAAGTTCATACATCAGGAAATGGTTGGGAGTTTCACGCTGCCTCAGCAGAGTGGGACTTGGTAAAGGCATATTGCAGCTGTCAGTCTCTGATTTAACCGAGGAGTTTAAGTGTGCCAAGGTCAGGCTGGATATGACCTTAGTAGAGTCACACGACAAATGTGTAAGGGAGGCAGTACCTGTGTTAAAAACTGGTAGGAAGTGGTCAGCAGAGAAATCTGTAGAAGAGGCAAAGGCTGCCCTAGAAATTGGGGATATTGTGGGACAGGTACAGCATGGAGGAGGGGTTTTTTGGCTTAGTGTAGCTCCTCCTAAATGGCACAAGGCAGGCCCAGCTCAAAGGAGGAAGCTGGTAGTCAACAAGGTGCGAAAGCAGGAGGAGAGGATGAGGTGGATGAGATGGGAGAGTGTGGAACAACGCAAGTTGGGCTGGCAAGACCTTGAGTCAATGGAAGAGAGTAGGATCAGTTTCCTTATAAGGTCAACATATGATGTTCTCCCATCACCACAGAACCTAAACCTTTGAATAGGAGAGGATCCCTCTTATCCTTTGTGTTCATCAACTGCCACATTAAGGCACATTCTGACAGGATGTAAGGTGGCTCTTAGCCAATATCGGTTTACTTGGCGCCATGACCAAGTACTGCGATGTTTGGCTTTAGTTTATGTCCGTGGTAATAGCAAATGTATTTGTGTGATATTTTAATGTTTCTTTTAACATAATAATAACAATTGTGGCCAAATAAGTGTTTGCAGTTTATAGCTTAATCAGGTATGACATTTACAAGATTATAGGAAATAATAGAAGCCTGTTGTTGCCGATGGAATACGTATTTGTATTTGGAAAACCGACTGTAACCTATAATAACATGACTTACTGCTGAGCTCTAAATAAAGACATGATCTATTTTGCAATTATCCTTATGACTGCATTGTTTTACCTGCTGTGTACCCTTTTACCTCTTAAAATACCTTTAAATGTAGAAACTAACCCATAAAATGCAGTAGGCCTATTCTACTTACAACAAAACGATTGAAGCCTCTAACGTTACTTATTGCAATAAATAAAGGCAATCAATTTTCGGCACGACACCGGCACCGTGTCGGATCTCCGGCGTGCCGAAAAAAAAAAAATTTCGCGATTCATTTTTGTCCAGCTTTAACGTGTTAAAATATTTAATGCAAACACAGCATCTGTTCTTTCTGTCATCCTTTAGCTAGGATTATGATCATGGTCTTATTCACGCAAATGCTTTAAACCATGCGCGACAAGACAAAAGAGAACGCGCTGTCAGTGAATGTCCTCCTGACGTTGGTATCCAAACCATATCATAGGCTACTTAGCTAGAGTGCAAAGTGTGTGTGTGCCATGATGATAATAATTAGGGGCGCGATTGAACTGTGTGTGTGTGTGTGTGTGAGAGAGAGAGAGAGAGGCGCGATACTGTGTGAGTGTGTTGTGTGTAAACAATGGAGCGCATGGCCATTCACATTGCCCATTGCCTCTTCGTAGCTGGTTTACGGTCGTAGCACTCTCTATCTAACCACTCGTTCAGGTGCTTTCTCGAGTGTTTGCAACCAACTACCGCACACATCATTCCCGAACACCACCTTTCTTCTTGTTGTAATTGTTATCTTCTTTGTCACTGCGATCAGCGGTATGTCGACACGACTGAGCTAGCTAGCAAAACAAACCCAGCCCGCCAGAACGGAAGTAGGTTGCATAAATGGGAGGAGTTTAGGATGTAGAGCGGAAACGGCTCATAAACTTGTCTATAGAAAACCACTTACCAGCAGCCGCAAGAGTAGAAGCTATCCTCTGGGAATGCGTGATTGCGCGTAGCCGCACGGAATTAAAAAATGTGCGTGCAGCGTGAGGAATCGTCCCGGATGAGTTCGTCAGGTGAAAGGTCATCATGTGGGTCATTTTATTTACGGATAAATTATTTTTCATTCATTTTACTACTAGTTAGATGGGGCAGGCATCCACAAAAGTGCCTTTAAACACAAAAAGGGAGAGGACATTTTGTGAAAGTTGCTTTTTTATATAAATGACTTCATTTAAAAGAAGAGACTCTCAGCTTCATAAATAGAGATCTTTGTGTCTCTGTGACAAGTATTTAATGAGTTACATCTGATTTTTCGGACGCGTTTCAGAAAGATTTTTGCGGAGACAGAGTGAGCTGAAAGCGCAACCTGTTTAATTTATTTATTTTACAAAAACACAAGGTTTTGATATTACTAAGAGTGTACACAAAAAAGAAGACCCTCTATAGTTTATAATCATGTATTGATTTTATTTTTATGACCATTAATGACGGAGTATTTTAAGTCTATGTTACAGCTGTGTGAAAAAAAAAAAACGATCAAAACGCGGGGACGCGTTATTGGTCCCCAGGGGGTTAATGCTTTGGCCTATTTAAGAGAGCCTCATTCTGCATTTAAGAGAGAGGGTGAGTACTAGCTTGCTGTGAGGCTGTAAAGTATTGGCTGTAATATTGGTCAAAGCCAGAGGCATTATGCTGTTTTGATTTTTTTATTATTATTTTGTTTTCTTGACTTCTGAGTTAAAATCTAAATAAACTTTATTCTGTTTTCTGGAACCAATTGAGTTGTGGTAACAGTCTTTTCCACCTCCACCACCTAAAGTCAGTGAGTCTACACATCCCAGTATTTGGGGTGCCAATCGGTACCTCACAAACACAGTGTTTATATAAGTCTTTTCATAATTCAGGCCTCATTAAATAGTTACAATAGTGGCTTAGCAGAAAAGGTTAGTTTAAAGTACATTGCAGTGCATAAGATTGATTTAGTTGGTTCACTTGGGTGCGTTTTAACTCCTTTTTGTCATTTTCTCTTTCCAGGGACCTGAGGGCCCTTCTGGACAGAAGGTACTGTTGATGCTTCTGTTTTACAGATCATGGAAGCCTGTTTCTGCCTAATATCAAATAATTGTGAAGTTTACAATAAGTATTCAACTTCTTTTTAAAGAAATTGATCATTTTATGTAGTATGCATTGGATTTATCAGTGACAATAATGTAGCAAAAGCAACATTTAATAATATACATACAATGTATTAAGGGGGCCGGAACGGCCAATTTAGCTCAAAGGGAAATGATTCATTGATTCGCAATGAATCTATGGAACCGAATCACTGAACCGAGCAAATGACTCGTTTAGAGTTAATTTGAACGGGCCGTAATTATAACCTTTGCAAGGATATAAATACCAAATCTATAGTGAAACACTATGTCTTAGCAAGGTAACTTTAGATCGAACAGTACAAGACATTAAATGTGCAAACACAACACAAGGCAATTATCTTTTCAAATATATGGAAGAATTCATTAGCTATTCTAAACACAAATCTAAAGTCTAAACATGATTACACATACACACACACATTCATACTGTCGCGGAGAGGGAAAGAGAGTGAGTTGGGAAGAGTGAGAGAGAAAGTTTCAACTTTCTATATGCACGTAAGACATGACCTGCAAGAACCAACAAGCATTAATTTAAACCTTCGTTTCTTAGGGAGGTTATTCAAGTTACATTAAAGCACCAGTTCAGCTAAGAGTCTGAAGTACTTGCTTGCTTGTCTTTGCGTGGCTTGGGTCCATTGCGTAGCTGTCTTCTCGTGTGCCTGGATGGATCCAGCTTGCCGGTCACGTGTGACTGGCAACCGAATGAAAAGTCTTTGCAGTTCGAAGCGCGTTGCAGGAAGATGTTTAAAAACGAAACTTTGCAGCAAACTTAACTTTGAACCGAGACTTTTACGAAAAAGACAATAAAGGAAAGAAATGAAAGTAAGACAAGTTAGATGGCTTGACTTTGCTGTGTTAACCCGGATCTTGATGGGTTGTTGTCTGCTGGTCGAATTTGGTCTAGTCGATGTAGAAGCATGCGAACACGCTCTTTGTTTCAGAGAGAAGCACGAACAGAAACACTCTTGTTTTAGAGAGAGGCACGAACTTAACAGTTACAAACTGAACACGAACGAACACAAACACAAAACTTCTGACCAATGAGAAAAATGGCCCAATTTTAGGAGGTGGATCTGCCTTCTTATCATAATTTATGGATGGTCTGTGAGCTGCCTGGTCTCCAGCATTTAGCAGAGAAACAAGTGAACACAGTTTAAGATTATATATTATAATCATAAAACAAAGACTTTTAGACACATTTCAATCAAGCCATCTTTTGAATTAAGAGAATACGATTCGTTTGAGAGTAAACAAGGCATTCACACTTCTAATGGTTGTATAACAGTTACAAGAGTTCATAGTTAACAACAGTTACATGATTAATATGTGATCTAAGCATTAACAAGCACATACAATATATTGTAGAAACAACTGTGTCAAACATAGAATTGAATGTTTGAGTAGAAGTTCATTGAAAATTGTTCTGAATTGAGTTTATGTGATTTTATGCGTGAGATCTCAGATCTCAATAGTGAGGTCATAATGTGTTTAAGGAGTAGGGGCCTGTGTTATGTCGGTAACACTTTACAATAAGGTTCATTTATTAAACATTAGTTCTTGCATTAACTAACATGAACTAACCATTTGTTATTCTTTGTTAACATTAGTTAATACAAATTTAGCTGTTCATTGTTTGTTCATGTTAGTTCACAGTGCATTAACTAATGTTAACAAGATTTTAATAAAGTATTAGTAAATGTTGAAATTAACATTACCAAAGATTAACAAATGCTGAAGAAGTATTGTTCATTCTTTGTTAATGTTAACTAATGTAGTAACTAATGAACCTTATTGTAAAGTGTTACCGTTATGTCTTTGTCCCGCTCAACAGAGATGATGCTGAGGGAGGTGTAGCAAATGCAACATTTAATAATATACATAAAATGTATTAAGGGGGCCGGAACGGCCAATTTAGCTCACAGGGAAAGATTCATTGATTTGCAATGAATCTATGGAACCGAATCACTGAACCGAGCAAATGACTTGTTTAGAGTTCATTTGAACGTGCCGTAATTCCTCTTAGCAAGGTAACTTTAGATCGAACAGTACAAGACATTAAATGTGCAAACACAACACCAAGGCAATTATCTTTTCAAATATATGTAGGACTTTATTAGCTATTCTAAACACAAATCTAAAGCCTAAACAAAATCACACACACACGCATTCATACTGTCGCGGAGAGGGAAAGAGAGTGAGTTGGGAAGAGTGAGAGAGAAAGTTTCAACTTTCTATGTGCACATAAGACATAACTGCAAGAGCCAACAAGCGTTAATTTAAACCTTCGTTTCTTCGTTTCTTAGCTAGGTTATTTAATTTACATTAAAGGCACCAGTTAAGCTAAACGTCTGGAGTACTTGCGCTTGTCTTTGCTGGGCTCAGGGAATTCCTTTGTTGCAAGAGGGGGTTCCCGGCCGGGTCCGTTGCGTGATGGTCTTTGAAGTGCAGGGATGGAAGTTCTGAGCTTGCCGGTCACGTGTGACTGGCGACCGAATCAAAAGTCTTTGCAGTTCGAAGCGCGTTGCAGGAAGATGTTTAAAAACGAAACTTGCAGCAAACTTAACTTTGAACCGAGACTTTTACGAAAAAGAAAATAAAGGAAAGAGATGAAAATAAAACGAGTCGGAGATGGCTTGGATTAGCTGAATTAACCCGAATCTTGATGGGTTGTTGTCTGCTGGTCTACGTGTGCAAACACGCTCTTTGTTGTCTTCAGAGATAAGCATGAACAGAACACTCTCTGATTGTTCTAGAGAGAGGCACGAACTTAACAGTTACAAACTGAACGAACGAAAATCAAACCGAACAGAACATAGCTGGAAGATAACAAAATCTTAACTTAATGTTAACTTTAGAAAAACTTAACTTGAGGTCCTTTGTTCGGATCTTTAACTTAAATCTCAGTCCAACCTCTTAGAAACTTCTGGCCAATGAAACCTTAGCTTCACTTCTGAGGTGGATCTCTTCTTATCATAATTTATGGATGGTCTGTGAGCTGCCTGGTCTCCAGCATTTTAGCAGAGAGACAAGAGACCATAGTTTAAACCTTATGATTGCTATAATCATAAAACAAAACGTTCTACACAGATTTCAATCAAGCCATCTTTTGAATTAAGAGAATACGGTTCGTTTAAGACTAAACACGAGGTTCTCATTCACACTTCTTCTAATAGTTATAACATATAGGTATAACACTTACAAGAGTTAATGGTTAACAACGATTACATGATATGTGATCTAAGCATTAACAACACAACACATATTTTGCAGAAGCAATAATACTTATGTTTGATTAAGTCCAAGGATTGTTCTGAAGTGAGTTTATGGGCCCTATCTTGCACCCGGCGCAAATGACTTTATACACAAACGCATGTCTCATTCCTATTTTGCACGCGCGCAAAGCGGGATTTTCCCCTCCACAGACGCACGTCGGTAAAATAGGAAATGAACTTGCGCTCCCTGGGCGGATCGGCGCAAAAAGGAGGCGTGTTTCGGCGCAAACATTCCCTGGTGCTATTTTACACTTCCAGAACACAATTGCGCCACTGACCATAAAAAACCTGGTCTAAAGTCAGTGGCGCGTTGCGCGTTGTTCATAATGCTATTTTAAGCGCGCATGCTTGGCCATAATATAGCGGGTAGGCCTACACAACGCGCATATACTGATTCTCTCATCAACATAGATGCAGTAGTTTTTATTTTTGCAAATCATACATTATAACAAGGAAAAATATTAACACATGAGGGAAATCATTTTGGTTTACATGAAGATGAAAAAACTGAAATACCCATTTCTTAAGGCTATTGTAGTACTAAGGATCAGACCTGTTTGCCCAATAGTGGCAAGAAACATACGTATAGGCTATAATGTTTAACCGACGCTGATGTGCAAGAGTTTCTCCCATCCCTATTCAACGTCACTTCTGTCTTTCACTGTCCTGACAAGAACGTCGGTCTCATCGGCTGTGAACGCTCCTGGCGCGCGCCTGGTAAACCCGCCGTTATAATAACAATCCGTCATGCAAAATGCGCACCTGTTCTTAAAGGGTATGTTGGATGGCGCTCGGATTGGTTTATTTCACGTTACGCCCAAACCACACCTATGAATAATGAAGCTACTTCAGACCAACCTCTTTTAGATTTGCGCCAGGCGCAAGAGGCATTTATCCCGCCGGGAAAATAGCAACAGCGCCGGGACCCGCCCACAAAGTTACTTGCGCCATGCGCTTTGACACTTGCGTTTCAGATCGTTAAAATAGGGCCCTATGTGTTGTATGTGTGAGATGTCAGATCTCACATTGAGGTCAACTCGTGTGTTAAGCTGTGGGGGGGGGGGGGTGGGTTTTGTTGTCGCTTACCCACATAGAATGCTTTTGGATGCACTCGTTGATTCCAGTTGTTTCCTTCTGGTGGGCCCCATGACTTTTCCACGTCGTTAGAGTGGTAGCTGTCATTGGCATGGGAGTCACGTTCTCTGTGCTCCTGATGAAGGACTGGGGAGTTGTCATGCCACTGGGTGTCTTCCAGTGCAAGGCTTGTGTCTTGGCTGATGGAGTTTGACACTGTGGATGTTTTCAAACCTTTCTTGGAAGTCATCTTTTGTTTGACGTAGGCTTTTTGCGTCAGGTCACGTAGCTGTTGAAGGGTCATTGTGACTGGGCAGGCCATGATGCCGAGATGATGACTCAGTCCTGGGTGCAGGTTTCTCAGGAAGATGGTTTTGAAGTTCACATCCTCTTCAAATTCAGGTTTGCTATGTGCACCGAAGTAGGCTTTTCGGAAACGGTGATAATAGGCTTGGGGAGGCTCTTGACGACCTTGCTTGGTTTCCAAGGCTATTAACACACCGTGTTCTGACTCTGGACTTGTAAATTCTTTAGTCAGGATCTCACGTAGCAGCTGGTAGTTTGACTTGACATGAGCAGGTTGTCGGTCTAGGAAGCTTCGTACCTCTTGACTGGATGTGGATCTGAGGAGGTACAAAATGTCTCTGTCAGTCATATGGGGTCTCACCTCTAGGAGAAAGTCGATATCTTGGAGGTAGGCCTGGATGCTGTGGCCCACCGTAGAGTTCGGGTCGAACTGGGTGATGTTCTTAGCCAGCTGGTTGAGATCTTTGAAGGTCATTCCATTTGCAGCTTTGGAGTCTGGATGGATGATCTCTCTTTGTTTGTTGGCAGGGAAGAGTTCTGTGGTGAAGGCCGGTGAAGTTTTGGGGTGTGGCCATTCAATTCTTCCGTAGGATGACAGTTCGTTGATGGAGGACTCTGTTCTGGTCAGCAGTGATGATGCTGACGGAGGTCTCTCCCTTCTCGGCTCTGGTTTCTGTGTAAAGACATGTTGGAGTTCATTTCTGACCGCGTAGAGCTCGTCGTTGGCGTCGTCTCGCTGTTGGGTCAGATGGTCAATTTCAACGCTGCACCTTTGCAGGTGGTCTTCCAGAGCAGTGATTTTAGAGTTCTTACTTTCAATGTCAGCTTTGGCTTTCTCTAGCTGATGTTCAGCAGACTGGAGTTGGTTTTCCAGGTGCTTCTGGACAGTCTTTAACTCTTGTTTGTCACGTTCAGTGACTGCAAGGGCTGCTTGGAGCTTGTCGGACGCTTTGAGCTGGTCTTTGCAGTGTTGAGTGTGCATCAGCTCTCTCAGGAACTCGGTGATCTTGAGGTCGTCCTGGACTTTCACTTCCAGCTTGTCTATGCGGCGTTGGGCACGTGTCAGCTCCTCCTGAAGGTGGGTGACGTGCTGGTGGCTTAGATTTAGCTGGGCTGTGAAGGCATTGCTTAGGGTACAGGTTATCTTGGTTAGTTCCACATGGCTTTGGTTTTGGCTTGAATCATGTGTCAGGAATCTTCTCAGAATTGAGATTATTATTAAAAATAATAACAGTTCAATTGTCTTTGATGTGAGGCAGTCTGTAATGCCTTTGAGCCAGGCGTCCATGTCTTCCCGTTGGGCAGTGGAGTTTGTAGTCCACGACATGTTGGCACGCTTGGTGAAGAGACTGACACAGATCTGTGTGGTATAAGCCTATATGTAGTTGCACGGCTAAGTGTCGTTTCAGTACGTGTAGACCAAAAGTAAAGTGTCGTGATGACTAGGTGGTGGTCTAAATATACACAGTGAGGCTAGTGATGTGAAGATCTCGCCACTCAACTGGGTAAAGGAGAGAAAAAGAAAGAGGTTAAAACAAATCTCAAATGGAAAAACTTTTTCTTTTCGATGGGAGAAAATATTTTTTGTAAATATTTCCTATCACTGAAAAGCTGGTTTCAACTCGTGATGAGGACTTCGTCGCTCAACTGAGTAAGGGAAGAAGAGAGAAAAGTTAACCAAATTCAAATGAAGGAGAAACAAAACAAAAAGGAAATTATTAACTAGGGAAAGTATTAATTTCTCATAAATGTTTCTTATCAATGACAATCTGTTTTCAGAAAGGTAAACAATATTATTGATTATGTTTGCAATGAAAAATAATACAATAATAATGCTGATACCTCTTTTCTGAGTTTGACAGGATTGACACACACCTTCGGTTGGACCGCTTACAGCAGGCTAAACAGCAGGGATGCTTAGAAGGCGGAGTTTGCTCATCACTTGTCTCTGTTAATTAATCTTGGATAAGATGTTAAAGTTTAAATTGCTTTGACAAATGCAGGGAGAGTGAGAAGAACACAAGAGGGTTTGATTAAAAATCAAATGCCTAATAATCTGTTTGTTGGGAAAGATTATCTTTGTCTCTTTTTAGAGTCGATTGATGGTTCTTCCAGGTTTGTTCCCTACAATGTGCACAATAAGATAGAATAAAACAGGACAGAACAGGAAAGACGTGATGAGGGAGAAATGAAACAAGGAGGTTGGATCCCACTACCTTTAGATCTACTACGAGTATAGAATTGATAGTTGATGAACAACTAAACGCACAAATAAACTTAGTAAAAGACTATTGTCTCTGGTTTATTTGAAACTCGTATTGAGATGGTAATATCTCCTATTGGAGTGTCACGAAAATGAATTAATCAAATATAGTTGTTACGGAGCAGGCTCCCGCACCGCCTCCTCTCAACCAGCAGAGGGAACTGTCACCGGAGTATTGACTATTATCAGAACTTCATTCACCACAATGCACCGCGCCTGGGACTGATTACGCACACACCTGAAACCCATCAGACTTCCTATTTAAGCCACACCTAAACATTGATTCAGTGCGAAGTATTACATTGCCACGGCCTGTAATTTCTGAGCGTTTATTCCTGATCTGCCTATCCTGTGTATCGACTCTGATTGTTTATCTCCTCTGCCTGTTTGCCGCCTGTCCTGATTCGGATTGCCTCTTGATTACTGTTGTCTGCCGCCTGCCCTGATCTACTGCCTGCCTCTTGACCATTCTCTGTGCCTGTCCTCCGATAACCCTGCCTAGCCGCTCTCTGACCCCTGCCTGTCTGTTTACTCTCAATAAAGCTGCAAATGGATTCGAATCTGTCTCGAGCCTCGTTACAGAATACTTCGCCACCTACGAATCCAGCAGTACTACAGCTTTCCTCCGAGCTCACCTCTCAAGCGTCGCGCCTGGATCTTCACCACCAGCAGCTCAGCCACCTGACGACGCTAACAGAGAAGCTTGTTCAAGGTTTGCATGAATTACGAACTGCTATTACTAATCCGCCTGCCACACCAGTTGTTCCTCCTGTGGGAAGCCCTCCAGTAAATCCTACTACCCCCATGGCCCCGCGATTAGCCTTCCCAGAGAAATTTGACGGCAACCCGGCGAAATGTAAAGGATTCCTCCTCCAGTGTACCCTTTTCGTGGAGCAGCAGCCATCCCTGTATAGCACAGATGCTAGTAGGATAGCGTTTGTTTGCTCGCTGCTAACCGGACGGGCATTGGAGTGGGCGACCGCGGTCTGGAATACTACCGGCTCATCTTTCTCCAGTTACAGTGAGTTCACCAAACAGTTCCGTCAAGTTTTCGAGCACGTATCAGAGAAAGGAGATGCTGGTGAGCAATTACTATCACTATCGCAGGGGAATAAATCTGCCGCTGACTTCGCTCTAACCTTTCGCACCCTCGCGGCACAAACTGACTGGGTTGAAAGCACACTGAAAACGCTCTTTCGCAAGGGTCTCACCATAGAGCTTCAGTCCGAACTCGCCTGCCGTGATGAAGGTAAATCCCTGTCTGAGTATATTGATCTGGCCATCCAAGTTGATTCACTGATTCGTTCACGACGACCAGTCCGGTTTAATCAGCGTCCTCAGCCTGAATCCTCCGCGGACCCTGAACCCATGCAGATCGGATTCTCACAGCTCACTCCTGAAGAGAGAGAACGCCGCCGACAGCAAAGACTGTGTATGTACTGTGGTCAGCCTGGACACCTGAAACTCTCATGCCCAGTTCGCCCATCGAGAGCCCCTCGCCCGGTGAGTTCATGCTCCGAAGTCATATTAAAATCCTCTAACTTTAAATTACCTGTTGTAATCGTCAATAGAGGAGAACAGTTCAGAACTACGGCTCTCATTGACTCTGGAGCTGCTGGAAATTTCATTTCTCGGACTTTTGCTGATCATTGCCAGCTCACGTTAACCCCTTGTCTTTCCTCCTTGACAGTGGAGGCGCTAGACGGTCGACCCTTAGGGGAGGGGAGAGTTCAGAGTATGACCGAAGAAATTGAACTGCGTGTAAGCTCCCTGCATTCTGAACTAATCAAGTTTTATGTGATTCAATCACCTCATCATCCCATTGTTTTGGGTTTTCCCTGGTTACAAGCTCATGAGCCTCAGATTTCCTGGAGAGAGGGACAAATTGTGCGATGGAATACTTCATGTTTTGAGCACTGCCTGACTCCCGTAATCCGAGTTCCTCTTCCTGCAGCAGAAAATGATTCTCAAGACCTCGAGGAGCCTAATTCACCCCGAATGAAGTCTAGCCCTGTATCTAAGCCTGTTTCTGAGACCATATCTCCCGAGGGAACTGAAATTCCTGCTGTTTACGCTGATCTACTAGAGGCATTTAGTAAAAAGAAGGCTTCCCAGCTTCCCGAACATCGTCCCACGGACTGCGCCATTGATCTCCTCCCGGGCACCTCACCACCTCGGGGCCGTGTATTCCCGTTATCTCAACCCGAATCCGAAGCCATGAAAACCTACATTCAAGAAGAACTCGCTAAGGGATTCATTCGACCTTCAACCTCTCCTGCTGCGGCTGGATTCTTCTTTGTCAAGAAAAAGGACGGAGGATTACGACCCTGCATCGACTATCGAGCCCTGAATGACATCACGGTGAAATTCCGTTATCCTCTTCCTCTAGTACCAGCGGCACTGGAACAACTTCGACAGGCAAGATTTTTCACGAAGCTAGATCTGCGCAATGCTTACAATCTAATCCGTATCCGAGAGGGGGACGAGTGGAAGACGGCGTTCTCCACCACTAGTGGGCACTACGAGTATCTCGTCATGCCTTTCGGCTTGTCTAACAGTCCTTCGGTGTTCCAATCCTTCATGAATGATATCTTTCGAGACATGCTGGACAAGTGGGTGATAGTCTATATCGATGATATTCTGATCTACTCGAATTCCATGGAAGAACATGTGCAACAGGTCAGGTCGGTCCTCGAACGACTTATTCAGTATAAGCTCTTCGCCAAAGCAGAGAAATGTGAATTCCACCAGACGAGCACCTCATTCTTGGGTTACATTATTAGTCAAGAAGGGGTCGCCATGGACGAGAAGAAGGTAAAGGGGGTTCTGGAATGGCCGTTACCTCAGACTCTGAAGGAACTTCAACGATTTTTAGGGTTTGCAAACTTCTACAGACGATTCATCCGTAACTTCAGCATCATTGCTGCTCCCCTCACCGCTATGACTAAACGCCAATCGTCCAAACTCAAGTGGTCCAATGAGGCAATACAGGCTTTCGAGGAACTCAAGTCTCGATTCACTTCAGCACCTATCCTTCATCATCCTGATCCCGAAAAGCAATTCATTGTAGAGGTTGATGCTTCGAGCACCGGTGTGGGGGCCGTGCTATCTCAACGACAAGGTAACCCAGAAAAGATGTATCCATGCGCTTTTTTTTCCCGCAAACTTTCACAGGCAGAGCAGAATTATGATGTGGGGAATAGAGAATTACTGGCAATGAAGCTAGCATTGGAGGAATGGCGACATTGGCTGGAGGGAGCTAGTCAACCTTTTATCGTTTTCACCGACCACAAGAACCTGGAGTATCTAAGATCTGCTAAACGGCTCAACCCTCGACAGGCACGATGGGCCCTGTTTTTCACTCGCTTCCAGTTCACCGTCACATATCGCCCTGGGTCCAAAAATACTAAGGCAGATGCACTCTCACGTCAAACAGAAGGTACCATCCAAAATTGTGATCCTGAGAACATTATTCAGCCCAATCTACTCGTGGCACCTGTCCAATGGGATATTATCACAGAGATTCAACAGGCTAACAATCACACACAGATCCCACCCGCATGTCCAGACAACCGATTGTTCGTCCCGGAAGCATTCAGAACCAGACTCATCGATCACGTTCATTCCACCCCCAGTTCAGGACATCCAGGCATTACGGCCACCACCCAGCTCCTACAGAACCGGTTTTGGTGGCCCACATTAACTGCTGATACCATCAAACAGGTGAAGAGTTGTGTTTGTTGCAACATGTCCAAAACACCCAGACAGCTACCGGCAGGTTTATTAACCCCACTTCCCACACCCCAACGACCCTGGTCTCACATCGCAATAGATTTCATCACCGACCTACCCAAATCTCAGGGAAACACCACCATACTCACCATAGTAGATAGATTTTCCAAAGCATGCCGACTCATACCACTACCCAAACTCCCTACCGCTTTTGAAACTGCTGAAGTACTTTGCAATCAAGTTTTCCGTTTCTATGGTCTACCAGAGGACATTGTTTCAGATCGAGGCCCACAATTCACTTCTAGAGTCTGGACGGCATTCTTCAGAAGCCTTAACATCAACATTAGTTTAACGTCAGGATACCACCCTCAATCCAATGGCCAAACTGAACGCCTGAATCAAGAAGTTACACGGTTTTTGAGAGCTTACTGTCAAAAGGAACAAGCGGAATGGAGCAGATATTTATTTTGGGCAGAATATGCACAAAACTCTTTGGTCAAGCCAGCCACTGGGGTGACTCCCTTCAAATGTATACTCGGCTTTCAACCTCCTCTGTTTCCCTGGTCCGGAGAACCTACTGAATTACCAGCCGTAACTGAATGGCTACAGAAGAGCGAGACGGTCTGGGATCAGGCTCATACACACCTCCGCCAAGCCGTCCGAAGACAAGAAAGACAGGCCAATCGTCATCGGCGCCCCGGGCCGCAGTACAGCGCTGGTCAATGGGTGTGGCTTTCTACTAGAGATCTGAGACTTCGACTTCCCTGCCGTAAACTCAGCCCCAGGTATGTTGGTCCATTTCAAATAGTAAGACAAGTTACCCCTGTGTCTTTTCGTCTGGATTTACCTGCTGATTACCGCATCTCTCCTACATTCCATGTATCCCTGCTGAAACCTGCTGAGTGTCCGGGGGGAGTGTCGGAAGCGGGAGCCACAGCCCCAGATCCTGCACCGCTCCTGATTGACGGCGAGGAGGCGTATCGTGTTCATGAGCTGCTGGACTCCAGGCGCCGGGGTAACGTTCTTCAATATCTGGTGGATTGGGAGGGGTACGGTCCGGAGGAGCAATCTTGGATCAACGCCAGTGATATTCTGGATCCATCACTCACGGAGGAGTTTCACCGCAACCACCCGGAGAAACCGGCCCCTAGACCCCGTGGAAGACCCCGGCGTCGTCGACCTTCTCGCCTCAGGAGCTGCTCGCAGGAGGGGGGCTCTGTTACGGAGCAGGCTCCCGCACCGCCTCCTCTCAACCAGCAGAGGGAACTGTCACCGGAGTATTGACTATTATCAGAACTTCATTCACCACAATGCACCGCGCCTGGGACTGATTACGCACACACCTGAAACCCATCAGACTTCCTATTTAAGCCACACCTAAACATTGATTCAGTGCGAAGTATTACATTGCCACGGCCTGTAATTTCTGAGCGTTTATTCCTGATCTGCCTATCCTGTGTATCGACTCTGATTGTTTATCTCCTCTGCCTGTTTGCCGCCTGTCCTGATTCGGATTGCCTCTTGATTACTGTTGTCTGCCGCCTGCCCTGATCTACTGCCTGCCTCTTGACCATTCTCTGTGCCTGTCCTCTGATAACCCTGCCTAGCCGCTCTCTGACCCCTGCCTGTCTGTTTACTCTCAATAAAGCTGCAAATGGATTCGAATCTGTCTCGAGCCTCGTTACAATAGTGGTTAAGTTTATAACCAACAGGGCGAAAGGATAAAACCGCAATGACAATAAAGAGCAAATCTGAGTCTAACACTATTTTTGTAATAGTGATAATAACTTTCAAATTTCTACTTTCAGAGTTCTCAAGTTCAAAGAATTATTCACCTAGTGAATAGATCTCAACGAGAAATGTAGAAACTATGAAAATTATGCAATCAGAATTATTACAAAAATAAATCTAGAAATCATTAGAAATGGTCTGTCTAGAAAAGTAGAATTTCAATTTGTTTAATATTTCCTTGTTCTTTAAAATCAAATTAGAAATTTGACAATTAATAATTATAAACCAGCATTTTATTTTTCCAAGTAAAATGTAGGTAAAATAATTAATAATGGTAAATCAAAATTTTCCTTCCAGGAAAAATATTGGTAACGTTAACTTTAAGGAAAAGTGAAAAAGTTACAAGAAGAAAAACAAGAAAAGATCGACGGGTGTATCAGTCGAGGTGTCTAAAGGGTTAAATCACTTTAACGTTGTTCAAACAGACACTGGCTAAACGCTGGGGTTAATATTGATAACAGTAACTGATGCTAAAGGCTTTTAGCAAAGGCCTCAATGCAAGCAACTGTTCAGCTTAGCGTAGCTTAGCTTAGCATTTGTGTACAATAGGGCGAGTGGGGTCAGAGCTCACCCGGAAGTGTTGGAAGACTTCCGTGTCACGATTGTAACTATAGCGACCAAACGAACGCTAGTGGACGAACCGTGAATTGCAGTTGGTAAACAGTTTGTTATAGGTCCATGCAATGCGAGCGCATTTCAATGTTCACAGAACATGCAATGTACAGTAACAATCGCACATATTACGGGAAATATCGGCGCATTTCACACTGTTCAAATAAAATACACCACTCGTAGCTGGGTTTACGACGTGGGGCTTCACTCAGTTTGTTGAGAGTGATATTAACTTTAAGCACGCGGCGGTGCGCTATATGAGAGCAATGATGATTTTGTCTCTGTCTTTGTGCAGGTTTATTTTCACACAAAGCAACAGGGTCTAACTTGGTTCAGTTTCAAAACAAGCTTTACTTGAATAAAACTTACAATAACTCCTATTCAATTACCCTCGGACACGCGCAGTGTTTACGCGATAGATAATTGAACAGACATATACAGAAAAGCATTAACTGTTTATCACGGGGATCACGGACAGTGGGACACGCACTGGTGATCCAATAAAATAAACAGATAAGCATTAACGTTAAGTGTAACGTTATATCACGGAGATCAGTCAGTGGAACACGCACTGGTGATCATACAAATAAACAGATAAGTTAAGCATTAAGCATTTATCGCGGAGAAAGCAATGGAACACGCACTGCATTCAGATAAATAACTTTAAGGCTGTTATGATTAGATTCGAAGAGGAACATGCTCGACGATCTGTTAGGAGAATATTTTAACTTACAGGGTTAGTTTAATTATTAAAGTTTGATTTCGTTCGGCTTCTCTGATATAAACACACACACACACAACGTTATAGCTCTCTGAAAAACTCTGGAACACGCAGATATCTCAGCTATAACGAGGCATTTCTGGAAATAAGGAACACGCTTAATTCCTACCTTATTGTAGTGTGAGGTTTTATATCTTATGCAGGTATAAAGAAAACAAAATAGACTTTCAGCTTTCTCTGGGAATTTCACTCACAGACAACAGCAGCAGCAGCATTCAAAGGGCGCGCGCCGCGCGCACGTCACACACAGACTCGCGGAGGTTCGGATCTCGCATCCGCAACCAAAAATGAAAAGATAATTTCTTGATATATGTTCACAATTTAGGTTGAACTGCCTGCATTCTCCACCAATAATGTAGCAAATGCAACATTTAATAATATACATAAAATGTATTAAGGGGGCCGGAACGGCCAATTTAGCTCACAGGGAAAGATTCATTGATTTGCAATGAATCTATGGAACCGAATCACTGAACCGAGCAAATGACTTGTTTAGAGTTCATTTGAACGTGCCGTAATTCCTCTTAGCAAGGTAACTTTAGATTGAAGAGTACAAGACATTAAATGTGCAAACACAACACCAAAGCAATTATCTTTTCAAATATATGTAGGACTTTATTAGCTATTCTAAACACAAATCTAAAGCCTAAACAAAATCACACACACACGCATTCATACTGTCGCGGAGAGGGAAAGAGAGTGAGTTGGGAAGAGTGAGAGAGAAAGTTTCAACTTTCTATGTGCACATAAGACATAACTGCAAGAACCAACAAGCGTTAATTTAAACCTTCGTTTCTTAGCTAGGTTATTTAATTTACATTAAAGGCACCAGTTAAGCTAAACGTCTGGAGTACTTGCGCTTGTCTTTGCTGGGCTCAGGGAATTCCTTTGTTGCAAGAGGGGGTTCCCGGCCGGGTCCGTTGCGTGATGGTCTTTGAAGTGCAGGGATGGAAGTTCTGAGCTTGCCGGTCACGTGTGACTGGCGACCGAATCAAAAGTCTTTGCAGTTCGAAGCGCGTTGCAGGAAGATGTTTAAAAACGAAACTTGCAGCAAACTTAACTTTGAACCGAGACTTTTACGAAAAAGAAAATAAAGGAAAGAGATGAAAATAAAACGAGTCGGAGATGGCTTGGATTAGCTGAATTAACCCGAATCTTGATGGGTTGTTGTCTGCTGGTCTACGCGTGCAAACACGCTCTTTGTTGTCTTCAGAGATAAGCATGAACAGAACACTCTCTGATTGTTCTAGAGAGAGGCACGAACTTAACAGTTACAAACTGAACGAACGAAAATCAAACCGAACAGAACATAGCTGGAAGATAACAAAATCTTAATGTTAACTTTAGAAAAACTTAACTTGAGGTCCTTTGTTCGGATCTTTAACTTAAATCTCAGTCCAACCTCTTAGAAACTTCTGGCCAATGAAACCTTAGCTTCACTTCTGAGGTGGATCTCTTCTTATCATAATTTATGGATGGTCTGTGAGCTGCCTGGTCTCCAGCATTTTAGCAGAGAGACAAGAGACCATAGTTTAAACCTTATGATTGCTATAATCATAAAACAAAACGTTCTACACAGATTTCAATCAAGCCATCTTTTGAATTAAGAGAATACGGTTCGTTTAAGACTAAACACGAGGTTCTCATTCACACTTCTTCTAATAGTTATAACATATAGGTATAACACTTACAAGAGTTAATGGTTAACAACGATTACATGATATGTGATCTAAGCATTAACAACACAACACATATTTTGCAGAAGCAATAATACTTATGTTTGATTAAGTCCAAGGATTGTTCTGAAGTGAGTTTATGTGTTGTATGTGTGAGATGTCAGATCTCACATTGAGGTCGTGTGTTAAGCTGTGGGGGGGGGGGGGGGGGGGAGAAAAGATGCTCTGCGGACCATCTTTGTCATAGGATCAAAGGAGCCATATCTGCAGGGCCATAAGAGTCTTCTGAGGGGGGGGGGGGGGGGGTGGTTATTGTCCCCCCAAAGCAAACAATTTGGCGCCATTCTGTGAAAGGAATGTGAGCTTCAGGAACTGAAGACATGGATCCTTCCATGAGAGATGAATTTGATTATTCTGTGTTTCACGAGTTCACACTTACATATAATTTTGAGTGAGTAAGATTCAATGCGTATTTGGCGTGCTGTCCGGAGGGAGGGCTCCGAGCTCGGAATTCTGCCCGAACCCAGAGTACTCCCCCCGTATGTAAGTGATATTTTTAGAAAAAGGTATGTGGAGAACTACGAGTGTGGAGAAGGGGTGGAGGAGGGATGCTGCAAACTGCCAATGGATCGAGGTAAGACTGCTGAGTCTATTTGTACCCTCTTATCATTAGCTGCTGATTGCGGATTGCTGTCCACTCGTGTCAATTATCTGAACGTGCTCCTCCCGAACTTAGTTAATAAAACTTCATTTCACGAGTTCACACTTACATATAATTTTGAGTGAGTAAGATTCAATGCGTATTTGGCGTGCTGTCCGGAGGGAGGGCTCCGAGCTCGGAATTCTGCCCGAACCCAGAGTACTCCCCCCAAAAGGCTAAAGAGAAGAGGACAGCCGCCGGACTAAAAACCCCCCAAAGAGTGCCAAGATTGGCAGGCTGGCATCTCGAGAAGGGGCCTGGAAGCTTGTTCAGGGAGGCCCGTGATGGTGGCTCACTGCCTGGACTGACGGCCCTTGTTGACTGCGAACAAGGTGCGGTTGTAGTATACTTCTCCAGGAGCTTTTCACGCTGCATCCGCTGTGAGACCAAATGCTCGCTGAAATGAAAGAGAAAACGTGAGTGCTCTAACGGGAACTTTCTCGCTCCATCTGCTGTGAGACAAATGCTCGCTGGATGAAAAGAGGAAAACTGAAATATGGAAAAATGAGTGCTTGCCCAGGAGAGTCTCGCACTGCATTCGCTGAGAGACCAACTGTTCGCTGAATGAAAGAGAAATAATATAAGTGCTCTCACTCCATCCACTGTGAGACCAATGCTCACTGGACGGAAAGAGGAAGACAGGAAAGAGAAAAAATGAGTGCTTGTCCAGGAGATTTTCTCGTACTCCGTCCGCTGTGAGACCAACTGCTCGCTGGATGAAAGAGAAAATATAAGTGCTCTACTGTGAAAGCACTCACTCCATCTGCTATGAGACCAATGCTCACTAGACGGAAAGAGGAAGACTAAAAAGAGAAAAATGAGTGCTTGTCCAGGAGATTTTCTCGTACTCCGTCCGCTGTGAGACCAACTGCTCGCTGGATGAAGGAGAAAATGTAAGAGCTCTACTGGGAAAGCTCTCACTCCGTCCACTGTGAGACCAATGCTCACTAGACGGAAAGAGGAAGACTAAAAAGAGAAAAACTGAGTGCTTGTACAGGAGATTTTCTCGTACTCCGTCCGCTGTGAGAAAACTGCTCGCTGGATGAAAGAGAAAATATAAGTGCTCTACTGTGAAAGCACTTACTCCATCCGCTATAAGACCAATGCTCACTAGATGGAAAGAGGAAGACTGGAAAGAGAAAAATGAGTGCTTGTCCAGGAGATTTTCTCGTACTCCGTCCGCTGTGAGACCAACTGCTCGCTGGATGAAAGAGAAAATATAAGTGCTCTACTGTGAAAGCACTCACTCCATCTGCTATGAGACCAATGCTCACTAGACGGAAAGACGAAGACTGGAAAGAGAAAAATGAGTGCTTGTACAGGAGATTTTCTCGTACTCCGTCCGCTGTGAGACCAACTGCTCGCTGGATGAAAGAGAAAATATAAGTGCTCTACTGTGAAAGCACTCGCTCCATCTGCTATGAGACCAATGCTCACTAGACGGAAAGACGAAGACTGGAAAGAGAAAAATGAGTGCTTGTACAGGAGATTTTCTCGTACTCCGTCCGCTGTGAGACCAACTGCTCGCTGGATGAAAGAGAAAATATAAGTGCTCTACTGTGAAAGCACTCGCTCCATCTGCTATGAGACCAATGCTCACTAGACGGAAAGACGAAGACTGGAAAGAGAAAAATGAGTGCTTGTACAGGAGATTTTCTCGTACTCCGTCCGCTGTGAGAAAACTGCTCGCTGGATGAAAGAGAAAATATAAGTGCTCTACTGTGAAAGCACTTACTCCATCCGCTATAAGACCAATGCTCACTAGACGGAAAGAGGAAGACTGGAAAGAGAAAAATGAGTGCTTGTACAGGAGATTTTCTCGTACTCCGTCCGCTGTGAGACCAACTGCTCGCTGGATGAAAGAGAAAATATAAGTGCTCTACTGTGAAAGCACTCACTCCATCTGCTATGAGACCAATGCTCACTAGACGGAAAGAGGAAGACTGGAAAGAGAAAAATGAGTGCTTGTCCAGGAGATTTTCTCGTACTCCGTCCACTGTGAGACCGACTGCTCGCTGGATGAAAGAGAAAATATAAGTGCTCTACTGTGAAAGCACTCACTCCATCTGCTATGAGACCAATGCTCACTAGACGGAAAGAGGAAGACTGGAAAGAGAAAAATGAGTGCTTGTCCAGGAGATTTTCTCGTACTCCGTCCGCTGTGAGACCAACTGCTCGCTGGATGAAAGAGAAAATATAAGTGCTCTACTGTGAAAGCACTCACTCCATCTGCTATGAGACCAATGCTCACTAGACGGAAAGACGAAGACTGGAAAGAGAAAAATGAGTGCTTGTACAGGAGATTTTCTCGTACTCCGTCCGCTGTGAGACCAACTGCTCGCTGGATGAAAGAGAAAATATAAGTGCTCTACTGTGAAAGCACTCGCTCCATCTGCTATGAGACCAATGCTCACTAGACGGAAAGACGAAGACTGGAAAGAGAAAAATGAGTGCTTGTACAGGAGATTTTCTCGTACTCCGTCCGCTGTGAGACCAACTGCTCGCTGGATGAAAGAGAAAATATAAGTGCTCTACTGTGAAAGCACTCGCTCCATCTGCTATGAGACCAATGCTCACTAGACGGAAAGACGAAGACTGGAAAGAGAAAAATGAGTGCTTGTACAGGAGATTTTCTCGTACTCCGTCCGCTGTGAGACCAACTGCTCGCTGGATGAAAGAGAAAATATAAGTGCTCTACTGTGAAAGCACTCACTCCATCTGCTATGAGACCAATGCTCACTAGACGGAAAGAGGAAGACTGGAAAGAGAAAAATGAGTGCTTGTCCAGGAGATTTTCTCGTACTCTGTCCGCTGTGAGACCAACTGCTCGCTGGATGAAGGAGAAAATATAAGTGCTCTACTGTGAAAGCACTCACTCCATCTGCTATGAGACCAATGCTCACTAGACGGAAAGAGGAAGACAGGAAAGAGAAAAATGAGTGCTTGTCCAGGAGATTTTCTTGTTCCCCGTCCGCTGTGAGACCGACTGCTCGCTGGATGAAAAGAAAAATGTAAGTGCTCCACTGGGAAAGCACTCACTCCTCTCACAAAGTGATGGCGGTTTCTGAGTGTCTAAGAACACGTAAAACTAGTTTAAACATGGCATTGAGTGTATGAGCGGAACTGAGGGGCTGGTAGCCTGTGCGGAAAGCCTGAATACATTTGATGAGAATGTCTGGTGTTATGGGTTGTCCAGCGTCGGGGCAGGTGGGCTGGGATCTCAGAATCTTTTTAATCAGGGTTTGTGAATTGTTTATCTACACCGAAGGGGTGCCGTACATCAGTTTATGAAAAAACTGCATGCCGCTTAGATAACCTTTATTGGACCCAATTTGTAGGCTCTTAATATATTAAGGTAGGAGATAAAAGATTTGATTGAAAAGAGAAAAATCAGGGAAAGGGCAGTTGTAAGAGACATTTTTATCGTTTTCTTTCTTTACATTATCTCCAAGCAGTAACCTAGGATTGAAGGGTCCTGGGAGATACTGCTTGGTGGATAACTTTGATGCCTGCGATGTCCGCTTGGAGACCAATGCTCGCTGGACAGAGAAAACAATCAATTAGGGGTTTTAGCAGGAGTAAAATTCTGAATAGTGATGTACTGGAGAGAAAACATCACTATTATAGTAGTGTAAAAATTAGCCAGAGAAACAGACATACTATGGGAGCAGAAGAGACGTCACTGCTGGGGCAGTGTAGAAAATTAGCCAGAGACGCAAAGCTCCTGTGGGAGCGGAGGAGACGTTGCTGCTGTGGCAGTGCAGACAATTAGCCAGGGAAACGGAGCTCCTTTGAGAGCAGAGTAGGCATCATTTCTGTGGCAGCGGAGAAAATTAGTCGGAGAAAGAGAGCTCCTTTGGGAGCAGAGTAGACATCACTGCTGGGTAATGTAGAAAATTAGCCAGAGAAAGAGAGCTCTTGTGAGAGCAGAATAGACTACACTGCTGTGGCAGAGTAGAAAATTAGCCAGAGAAGGAGAGCTCCTGTGGGAGCAGAGTAGACATCACTGCTGGGGCAGTGTAGAAAATTAAATGGAGAAACAGAGCTCCTGCATGAGCGGAGGAGACATCACTGCTGGGGCAGTGGTAGCCAGAGAAAGAGAGCTCTTGTGGGAGCCGAGTAGATATCACTGCTGTGGCAGTGTAGAAAATTAGCCAGAGAAACTGAGATCCTGCGTGAGCAGAGTAGACATCACTGCTGTGGCAGAGTAGAAAATTAGCCAGAGATAGAGAGCTCCTGTGGGAGCAGAGGAGACATCACTGCTGTGGCATTGGAGAAAATTAGCCAGAGAAAATAGAGCTCCAGTGGGAGCGGAGTAGACGTCACTGCTGGGGCAGTGTAGAAAATTAGCTGGAGAAACAGAGCTCTAGTGGGAGCGGAGGAGACGTCACTGCTGTGGGCTTGTAGAAAATTAGCCAGAGAAAGAGAGCTCCTTTGGGAGCAGAGGAGACATCACTGCTGGGGCAGTGGAGAGACGTACCTGAGCAAATTGAGCTGTGGTGTGAAGCCAAGCGAAGGGGGAAGTAAATTGGGGCCTGGTGGGCCGATGATCATCTTCTTGAGCGTAATTAAAGACGCGAAAAAGAGGGGAGATTAAATCTTTGCAGGATTATGCGCATCTTTATTAACATTTGAAAATGGCTTAGGGAGCTTTCACCCTGGCAGTTAAGACCGTAATGGGGCACGGTTCGCATGAAAAATTGCTAATGTGAATGCAGTCATTGAAAACGGGTGTGCACTGGGGTACCGAACCCAAGACTACCTGGAGGAGGGGGTCTGAGTTCGGTTGCTCCCCGCCGCGGTTTGCGTGTATGTGAAAGCACCACGATCTCGGGTGCGCACTTGTTCAGGAAGTAAAGTATCCTGCGCATGCGTTTTAGCTTATTGTGATGAATTCAGTTAAAATAAGTAAGGGATGACATTTTTAAAGAATTACCTTGGATACGAGCGAGAGTGAGCCTGCAGTGTATTCGAGTATTATGCGTGGAATCAGAGCAACATATCTGGAAATCCACTGTCTCCTTAAGAGTCCGTTTGCAAGTAGCAGAAGTCCACTTTCTGCTTTCTATCATGCGCCATGCACGTTTGCGATGATGTAAGATGCACGCAAACTCACCAGATCCGATAGAAACAAGTTTTGTGTGAAAAACAGACCCATGCTGCGGGGGGCGTCGGGAACAAACGCGCTCTGACAGCAGCAAACGAGCCCAGTGTAAAAGCCCCCCTATTTTCTCATATTATTTATTTATCACCGAGGAGCTGCTTTGACACAATCCGTATTGTGAAAAGCGCTATACAAATAAATGTGACCCGACTTGACATGACTATTTATTTGTCATTTCTAAGGGTCGCGTTCCCAGCCTATTTTTTTTTTTTTTTTTTTTTTTTTTTTTTTTTTATCAGTAAAAAAAATCAATAATCAGTAAAACCAAATGGTGAAGCTGTGGGTTTGAATTAGTCTGAACTTTATTTATTTACAGGTGACATGATTGTGTTGACAAATATAATCGATTACAAGCCGCGGTTTGTGTTAAAATCTCAAAGAAGGAGTCGATTCCCTTTAATGGAATCGATTCCAACCTTTGGAATCGACTCTCAATTCCTAACGCCTCGGAATCGATTCTTTTTGGAATCGATTCCCAGTCCTACTGTTTACATACGGAAGCATCGCGTTTAAGGAATGCAAATCATTTGGACAGAAACTGTTTAAAACCTGTGATCCTCCGATCACGATTTGTGTCCAGATAGCATAACTTGCTCGTCATTCAACAATTGAAGCGATGCGAAGTTCAATCAGGGACACGAAAGTTTTGAGCTATATAAGCACTCACAGAGTTGACCCGGCAGATGTAGAGAGTGTGTGGATCAGCCGGGAATAAATCTGCAGCGTGGCTTAACTTATGGCTTGTTGTGGCGGTTTGACGCTGGAGGAAGGCCCGTTCCTTTGCGTTAAGAGAGCCTTGTCTCTATGGCAGGAAATATTGAAAGGTCCGGTTTAAAGAAATACGCGGAAGTAGATTGCGGATGTTTCGCCCGTTTGTTTGGGCTGACGCCCACGAGATAATAACGTTACCATGTTGGCAAAGATTCCTAATTCTGAAGGACAAAAGATTCTTTATCGAAACGGGAAGAGCTAGATTCGGACATGGCCGAATGCTGCAAACTGCCAATGGATCGAGGTAAGACTGCTGAGTCTATTTGTACCCTCTTATCATTAGCTGCTGATTGCGGATTGCTGTCCACTCGTGTCAATTATCTGAACGTGCTCCTCCCGAACTTAGTTAATAAAACTTCATTTGATTCGCCTCAATTCTCTACAGAGGTCAAAGGTGGTCAGGCTTTTGGTGGTCAGGCATCTTGTTCCACTATTTCTGAGTCGATTTGTCTTGGTAAAACATTAACATATTGACACGTTTTTCCTATTTAGTGCCCATCTCTTGGGTCTGTGGGGCAATAAAAGTCCTACTCTGAGGGGGAAGGTTGGCCAGAGCAGACAGCTTGGAGCTGCCTTGGGACTTTGGAATGTGGTGTCCAGAACTTGATTCTGGAACGCTGAATCATATGTGGATGAATCCCTTGAGAGATTAATTTGATTAAGTTGTGTTTGATTCACCTCAATTCTCTACAATAAAGACTTCAAAAATTGGTATTTCAAATAATTGCTGTTATTATAAACCTTTTATTAATCAAAAAATCCTGAAAAAAAGTTTCACGATTTCCATAAAATTATTAAAAATGTTAAATATATTAAGCAGTGCAGTTTTCAACGTAGATAAGAAATTATACTTTAGCACCAAATGAGCATATTAAAATAATTTATAAAGGATCATTTGACACGAAATATCCGAAAAATCAGCTTTTCCTCACAGGAATAAACAACATTTTTAAATATATTAAAGGAATAGTTCACCCAAAATGAATAATAATAATAATAATAATAATTAAATATCCTGATTATTTACTCACCCCAAGACCATCCAAAATATAAATTACTTTCTTTCCTTACCCAAAGAGAAATTAAGGTTAGGAAAGGAAAATATTTTCTCCATTTAATGCTAGTGATTGGGAATCAGCATAGTCCATTTTAGATGTTCCCAAATCCATACTTGGGCAGCTTCAAAGGGCTCCTCACGATGCCTGCCAATGATTAAAGGGCTTCTGATCAGTCATTTTTTGGATTGTTTTATAGTCAACAAACTGACATAAGAAAACAAAGATTTACTGAATGTTTTCCAGCAAGTGCCAAACCTGTGCTATATACAAGATGCAGAACATACATTCATGCAGAACATAGAATAGGCATAATGTGGTATTTTGCAGGTACATTAAATTATATGAGGCATCAGGTATTGTCTGGTTCACCCTTTCCCAACCCATCAGACTGTTTCTTTAAACACTTGTCAGGAAAACATCAAGTCTAAACTTATAAAGAAGGTATGCACATGATGTCACTGCCGTTACACCCACTAAGTGGCAGAAAGACTGAGTGGCACCAATAATGTTCAGCTTGAATGCAGAGGAAAAGCATTAAAATGGTAAAGAGTCATTGTGTTATTGTAAGTCTTATGCATTGTCTTGTTCATCATATGTTTTTGTCAGCAACCCTATTCCTGGAAACATGTCAATGTCCATTAGTGCTGGGTGGTATATCGGTTCATACTGATAACCGGTGTATGTTTCTGGTATGATATTAATTTTTAATATACCGCCATACCGATGCATTTCATTCGCTGCGCCGTGCGACACCGTTTCCGAGGCCGAGGGTATACAGCAGTGCTCTGGTGTTATGTTACAGGGTAGATGGATGCAGCAGAACTATGGTGTTACTTTCCAGTCAAATGTCGAGAGCGCACTGTATGCTATATGTGCACAAGCGTAGTTTCGAACTTCCGCTATTGGGGCATGTCAGTTTCCGGTTTACGACTGTTCATCCGCATCCGCTATAGGCAAACAAGATAAGTGCTGCTGTTGTACGAAAAAAAGAGTTGTTAAACACATCTAAGTTTCTAAGAACTGTAGGTGGATCTATCATCTAACGCCCGTTTCACACCTACCCCGTTTGCAGTGCGTGTTGCGGTGCAGGAGTAGCGGGTGCTATAGTGCTTTCACATATGATGCATTTACAGTGAATAACTGATCCGTGGCTGTACCACAAACACATACTTACTATTTTTATTTAAAATCCAGAAGTTTTGCTGTAACTTTTATTTCAAAAAAAGTTGTCAGCATTGCGATTCTCTTTGTACACACTCTTTAATAGACGTATGCACGTTTAAACACAATTTAAATAACGTAAGTTAGGGCTATTATTCCATGCATTACTTATATTAAGTTGCTCAAGCAAGTGGTCAAATTTACTATTGTTAGAAATGAAAGACTTCCAACAAGTGCCTTTTCCTCCACGTCCTTTTTTTGAGTTGTGAACAGACCATACAAGATCAAAATCACCAGCGCTGGGGGAGACAGAAAAGAGTGCTCAGCCTCCCCATATGTGACATGCAAATATATATGAAAATATCAAGGGGAGTTATCTGGATTTATCCAATAGAATTATACTGTATATGACCACATACCATATCATATATACGTTTATATAATAAGTCTAAATATGGTCAATATCCGTTGAAAATACCCTCAGAACCTAGGGATCCTAGAAGACTTTCTATATGTAACAAAAGAAAGAAGAACAGAAAGGGGAGAGGGAGAAACTCTCCAGATGTTTGAACTTACATACATACAAAGAAATGTGCAAGCAAAGCATTAACTCTTCATACTTCGGCCTAATGGACATAGCTGAGACTAAAAGACTTATATTTCTGACAACTATATTAAAGGTTCTCTAAGCGATGTGGGAGCAAAACATTTTTTGTCACGTACAGCAAACGTCTCCTCACTATCGGCTAGCTGCCTGTCCCCTAAACACACTGTAAAAAAACGCGGTCTCTGTAGACACCACAGGCTCCACAAACGGCAACAAAAACAATCATGTCTTACCCGGACCACGAAACCTAATAAACAGTGTTCCAGCCAATCACTGGCAAGAAGTATTTGAGGGTGGGTCTGGGGGTTAGTGCGCGTGCACATGAAGGGGGTGTGTGTGTGTGAAGGAGAGACAAGCGTCAGAGGGAAGTTTGAAAAAATGCCTGACACACGACCAAAGAGACGTCGTTCTGAAGAACAAATTAAAAAGAAGAAGGAGTTGGATAAAGAACGTGCAAAGTTCCGAATTTACATCGGTAGCAAAGCTTTTGAACGATGGCGAGAAGAACTCTGGCGGCAGAAGGGCTTCCAGTCCGACGGTTACAATTATTTCAGGAAGCACAGAAGGGAGGGGGAGGAGATGAGATGCGGAGGAGGTAGGGTCTAGCTAGCCTCCGATTTGTTTGAAAATATTGCGAACGTCAACACACCCAGGATCGGAGGATAGAGGACCTTTAAAATGGTAAATATTTTATTGGCAAAAACAGCCGACTAACATGCCTTTTCTTTTGCAATTATATAGCCTAGCTATAATGAAGCTAGCCCTTTCATAACTGATAGATCGACATTGACAATGTTAGTGGAGAATACGTAACAGTTCAATGCATTGTGTGTAGTCACCTGTGGGGAAGTCACCTGTGGGGAAAAAAAAAACAATCCGAGGTGACGGTTTTGCAATCCGTCCCCTCAGTTTATATACTGTACTCACGAATTCTTAAACTGTTCCCTCGATTTAACAATTCGTGACCACGGATTAATAAACCGTACCCATGAGTTCCTAATCCGTGTTCTCAGATTTGTAAACCGTGCCCTCAGTTTTAGCAATCTGTACCCACAAATTCATAAACCATACCCACGCTTTCGCAATCCGTACTCACGGATTGTGTGGCTCGTCCCCCATAGTGTGCCGCATGATTCAACCAGGCCTCCTATTTAGATGCGGGATGCATTGCATTGTTTTTAAAATCCGTTTTTGAAATGGATAATTTCTTGCATTTTCTAAAAAAAAAAAAACTACATTTAGGATACTTTTATCTTTAAAGTCCATTTTTAGAGGAAAAAGCTCAGTTATAGCATAATAAGCGAGAAAAAAAATAAAATAAAATAATAATAACAGTTCAAAAACTGTAAAAGGTTTGGTTATGAGTTATAAATTATTTTATGTTAAATATATTACTATCTTCAGTGAACTCATTCATAGTAATAAACGCAAATAATAATTAGCTATCAAATCAAAATGCATTTAGGCTACATAGGCCTATTTAGAAGATGCTTTTATCCACAAAAAAAGAACAAAGCAATTCGTCAAATCAGTCTTAGACAATAATAATGGGCTAAGATTATAACAAACAAACAGGTTTTTAACGCATATCCAAGTGTTTGTGTGAAGTGTGCACTGCATGTCACAGAGCAAACACTTGCATGTTCCTATCAACAGTGGAACAATTTAAAATAATGGCATTTCTGGTCATACAGAAAAAATACATTATACATAATTACATTACATAACATACATTATTTGCAACTACTTTTATTTGTGTAAACTCACAATAACAAGAAAACGTCTCAGGTTACGACTGTAACCTATGTTCCCTGAGAATAGGGAATGAGACAATACGTCATTGACGCTTTGGGGAAACGCCTCAGGCGTGACAGGTGTCTGAAATCACTATCAAATCACGTCAATCACATTGACCGGCGACAGCCCGTAAATCATTAATGTGAATGATTAACATGCAACCTGGAAGTATATAAGGGCGCCTTGCAAACATGACAAAACACCTTATCGTCTGAAGGGACTGTATGGCAGGCAAGCCCTGAGGCATGGCAGCGAGACGTATTGTCTCGTTCCCTATTCTCAGGGAACATAGGTTACAGTCGTAACCTTGAGATGTTCCCTTTCGAAGGGAACTCAACAATACGTCATTGACGCTTTGGGGAACGAAATACCCACTACGCCATGCTAAGGGGAGTGCATGCCCTCAGGCAGTGACAACTGTCCGAACCAGCAAATTCCAATGAAATGCTAGAACCACTCACCCTCAGGTCACAATGGGCTGTCAGTGACATCACTCCCTACGGTCATAGCCTAAGCTATATGCCTCAAAGGAAACCTCCATCACAGTTAAATGAAAGGCCTACCTGAGCCTGCTCAAAGGCCTAGGACCACAACTTCAATTAGAAGGGGTCCTTTCTAGGGAGTGTGGCCAGGGAACCCGAAGGAACCACAGCCAATCACTACTCAGGGGAACGTACTCACCCCGAAATGCCACCAGGATGGCCTGACCTGGCGTCAGATACATAGACACTTAGTCTGGCCACTTCCTGTCTGTCCGGGACAGAGCCTCTGGAATATGCCTTAGGGTAAGGCATCCAAACCGAGGGACTGCAAAGTTGGCAGTGAACCACTCGGCCCGGATCTCAGAGACGGGATATCCTGGAGAATATGACTCAGCATAGTGCTTCACAACCCTTGCTAGCGAGGGGAGTTTCCTTACTCGATCCACGGATCAAACCAGTGTCTGTGTTTCAAAACTCTGAGGAGGCCTGTGAGGGCTTAGGAATGAAATGCCACCAGGCAGGCCTAACCTGGTGTCAGTACAGAAGACGGGATATCCCGGAGAGTATGACTCAGCATAATAATTTATAACCCTTGCTAGTGAGGGGAGTTTCTCTACTCGATCCACGGATCAACCCAGTGTCTATAGCCCTATTCGCACGGGGTTAGTATTATCTGGTGACCTGTAGTAATTTGTAATAATTGCGGAGTTTGTCTGTGATGTTAATCCCGTGCGAATCGGCCATGTCTGTAATTTGTAAAGTAAAAATTCCCCCGCAAATTACCTACTATATTTCGCCGAACACCGAGGTCCTGTGATAATATTAGTCCCGTGCGAATCAACATCTCTGTGATTTGGCCGGATCGTATATCATTTTTTCAAGGTTTTTGTTTCATCTGCGCCTTTTTATCCATCTTTCGCGGAGAATAGAGGCTGATTTGGAGTATTTTGATATTATTTTGGGTGCAGGGTCATATCGCTAGTACAACTAGCCTATACAATTTGCAGAAAGAGAAAGCTATACCATCAGAAGAGCAAAAACAAAAAGAACGATTAGATGGAGATGAATGACATGTTTAGCAGGATAGGCTACGGTAAAGACAATTCTTCTGTTTATTATATACAGCTAGACATAATAACGAGAAGACATTTCAAAGCTATAGCCTAATGATATCATATCCGGGAGACAAGTCAGTAAATTCAAGCAAAATCACCGGCTTCGCTTATCCCGTGCGAATGCGCCACACGAAATTCAGATGTGGGTGGGTAATTTCAAATTCACACGAGGTTCCCAGGTAATACTAATCCCTTGCGAATAGGCCTTATGTTTCAAGACACTGAGGAGGCCTGTAAAGGCCTAAGGACTGATCTAACTGGAAGGCCTCACGAGGGGCCTGCGACCGTCTGACCAGACTCAGGGGTCCACGTGCTCACAGTGACCCTCAAATGAGGGAAGCACATGGTCCACCTGGTAGGCGAAACCAGACTGTAGGCAGAAGCAAGGTCCCAGGAGGGACCCAGTAGCAGAGAAGAACATTTTAGTCGAGCCACAAGCTCACCTACAGCAGCTGCCTAATAAGGCCAGCTGAAAAAAGCAAGAGCCATAGGCTTCCTGAACCCAGCACCGCTACGGAACCACTCGCAAGGAGGCCAGGTGAGCCCTACTACCTGACATTGAACAGAACATGGTCACCTACAGGGAGACCTAAAAACAACTGAATGTGGGGAACTCACCCTTAGGGAGGCCTAGTGAGGCCTGCTACCTGACAGTTACAGTATGTGGGGACCCATCTGTAGAGAGGATTCACCCTCAGGGAGGCCTGAGGAGCCTACCACCTTATAGCCACTGGTAGCTGAGCCTGGGTGACAGTTCCAGGCGACCTACTAAGGCCCGCCAGCTGGGGACTCGCACACAGGGAGGCCCGGTTGGGCCTACTAGCTGATAGCAAGTCAGTTCTGCTACAAAGGAACACTGAATCAACTGCCTGAACCAACAGCGCCCCCTTGGGGGTACTCAACAAGGAGGCCTACTATCTAATGGTGCAGCCTTTATTGGCAGATAAGCTGTTTACACAGCGCCTACAGCATCCTGGTGTCTAATCACATTACCCATGGTAGTGCACTCAGCAAGAGAGCTTAACACCCTTAAAAGCAAGGGGAGTACAACATACGTCACTCTGCCTCAACGGAGGCCCCAGTTAATCAGGGGCCTACCATCTATGCATGGGCATCAACTCAGGGCAATGCTCTGGCTACAGGGGAGCATACTTCGACCAAAGAAGAAGTGAAAGCTTAGATCATACTCGACCCGAACCAAAGTGGTGCGAGGTGGGACAAACAAAACTGGGAAAAGTACTCAAACCTACCCTAAAACACAGGGGAATGCTCCCACCTCACCCTGAAGAAACCAGGGAGCAAGGCCTGCCAGTGGCTCTAATGGTAATAGAAATGAATCTGCGTCCAACAGCGCTTGAGCAGTAGCTCAGCGAGGCAAGGGAAGCCCATACTGGCGGCCTCAATCTGTAGGCCAGTCTAAACCCTGCTCGAAGGACTTGTATACCACGGAGGCCTAACATGTCCTTATAAACCATCCTCTGCACCACGCTGCATTACTCTAGTCACCCCAGAATGCAGAGAAGGGGACGGGCCTTGGCCTAACGACTCCCATGGGAGGAGGCTGTTTATACAGCGATGCCAGAAACTTACATTCACAAAGTGAAGGGTCAGAGGAAGAAATGCCAATTTTAACGGAGCACCTCTAATATCCCTGGCACGCCTAGGCCAGCTACAGAGGCGGCCCTGGTGAGGGCCAGCCTGTAAGCATAGATCTATCTTAGGGCTCGGAGGAGCCACAGCCTACTAAAGAATATAGTTATTTCTTTATTTTTCTGTATTATTCCATATAAAGGGCTGCAGAAACGCTCAACCTAATGAAAACTCAACAGAGCTCAAGGGGTGAAAATACTCAGAAAGTCAAAACGGTCCCATGGGCCGGACATAAGATCTATCTGAAGCTCTAGCGTCAGTCAATACTCTAAGTAAACATACTGTCAGAGAGAAACCAACTACTCTACCCTGAGGTGGCTAATAGCCCGAAGGCTGACATAGTTTATCATTATGGCCACCTAATGGGGAACTTCAGGGGCCTGATATATCCAAAAAAGTTATCTTACCTTATTTCCTTGACATGCTCAAAACTCTATACAGGGAACAAGGTCTGTAAAGAGAAACATGTATTTTTAATCATAAAAAATACTCTTTGAAGACCAGCAGCTCACCTGCGGTGTGTGAAGTGAAGACTCACCAGACAGTTCTTCATGAACATGGGGTCTACCACCTACATACCTGAAAGAGGCACTCACTAACAAAACTGGACCGGGCCAACAGAACGTTATAATGTTCTAACCATGAGCCCAGCCTCAGGCCTGATGTAAGAAGCGCCTGGGGGCATGTTTTTTTTTTTTTTTTTTTTTTCAAAGAAACGCATACCCATTCTCTCCCATCCTCTCAACATCAGCGAAAATAGCCTGCTGATGTTGGTGGATACAGGCAAAGTAGCCTATATGGTTCTTCCATGTCCTCTCAATCTCAGTATGAGATCGGGAAGAAATGAAAGGCTCACCTGAGCTGGTGGTTTAATGACCGGGGAAAAAATGCTCTCATCGCGAGCGATTTCTCCCCCAACGAGCAGCCACGGCAGCTGCAGCCTGCCGCGCGGTGCGTTTCATAACACCAACCAACTCAGCACACAGGGCAAGGTGGCTGAGAAGATACAGGAAATATCCTATTATTACCACCCTCATCAGCCATCTCCTATTTGTCCGGGAGAGCGCTTGGTTTTAAAAAGAAAAAACTTCATTCAAATGCAGCTTACCCTCGTCAGCCGCCGCATCGTCTGAGAGAATTACACCATTCTAACGGCGATCGGCGGACTTCATCTGTGAAAACCAGATACTGAACCCTCTTCTCTCGGGAGGAGGGACAGGCGAGAGCGAACACAATTGTACAGACAGTTCCCTCGAGAACTACCTGTGCGCATCTTTTCTCCCAGACAGAAAAATGCATCGAACTTGTGTCACCCGGCTTCAGATATCTTGAGCACAGGTCTGCACACTTCTGAAGAATTTCATAATTGATTTTCAAGCAGTTACAGACAAAACAGTCCCTGAAGATGAAAAAATGATTTGTCATGTTTGCAAGGCGCCCTTATATTTCCAGGTTGCATCATTCACAATCATTCACATTAATGATTCACGGGCTGTCGCCGGTCAATGTGATTGACGTGATTTGATAGTGATTTCAGACACCTGTCACGCCTGAGGCGTTTCCCCAAAGTGTCAATGAGGTATTGTTGAGTTCCATTCGAAAGGGAACGTTGTTTTGTTAAAAATATTGTTTAATCAGGCGCGCTTTCATGATCTCCGGTGCACGTCTCATAAAAGAGCTGAAACAAAAACCTATCTAAAGCTTGAAATGTCCACTTTTAAACGAACAAATTCGAATCGAAAGCAAATGGCACGTCTGATTATACAATCCGAAAGGTGCATCTCTCTAAGGTGCATCTGCTTTACAGCGGAGATGGAGATCGCCTGTCCGTCACAAGAAAACTGTTTATTTAAGCAATAAAAATCCATCTACACATTTATTATGATTAGCCTATAAATCACCTATAAATCATCTCTCTATGGTTCCAGAGACATGCTCTTCTCATTTAGCACTGCGGGCAAAATATAGTTTTTAGAAAGTAAAATCAATTTTTTTTCCATATTAATTTGCGAATATTTTAAATGTTTAATAAAGGCAAAAAGTCAATGTTATTTATTTTTTGTGCACAAACTCTTGGATATGCATCAAAATCTTGTGTTTGTTTGTGATAATCTCAGCCCTGTATTGTCTAACCTTATGACTGACATTTGACGAATTGCTTTGTTTCTTTTTTTGATAAAAGCGTCTTATAGCCGATCTAAATATGTAGCCTAAATGTAATAATAATAGCCTAATTATTATCATTAGGCCTATTATTTGTGTTTATAACTTTAAATGAGTTCACTTGAGACAGGAATATGTTAATCATAAAACAATTTATGAATGTATTATTATTATAGGCCTATAACTTTGTGTTTCTGTTATATTTATTTATTTATTTATTTATTGAATGTTAAGTCCTTTTAAAAACAATGCATCCCGCAGGAGGCCTGGTTCAATCATGCGGCATACTCTGGGGGACGAGCCACAAATCCGTGAGTACGGATTGCGAAAGCGTGGGTACGGTTTATGAATTTGTGGGTACAGATTGCAAAAACTGAGGGCACGGTTTACAAATCTGAGAGCACGGATTAGGAACTCGTGGGTACGCTTTATTAATCCGTGGGCACGAATTGTTAAACGAACAGTTTAAGAATCCGTGAGTACAGTTTATAAACTGAGGGGACGGATTGCAAAACCGTCGCCTCGGATTGTTTTTTTTTCCCCCCACAGGTGACTTCCCGGGCTCTGTACTATTTTGATCGGTCATGTAGAATAGAGACTGCTGTGCTTGACTGGCTGCATAGAGAGAAAGAGCACGCGTGCACTCTCACATCTTCTCGCAACCGCTCACAACACATCATAAATTATGCTCTGTTTCTGTAGTGATGAGTGTCAGCAGCAGGTATGGTAAATACCTATGGTAAATACATTTGCATGATTGTTGTGTGGACCTGCTCTCTCGTTTGCCTATAGGTAACTTCATATCCCTTCGCCGCTGTTGTAGACTGTGCTAATAAATATAGGTAAAACAATGTAGCTATTGCAATGCAATGAAAGGATAGTTTGATTTCTAACATTATTCTCTCAAGGGATGTTAAGGGATACTCCACTTTTTTCAGAAATAAGCTCATTTAAGCTCAGAGTTGAACAGTTGGTTACTGATATTCTTCTAAATATCAGAAAATCGGCTGAATGGATTCGAAAACGGTAAAACTCAACTGTTTAATTCTAGGGGAGTTGAAAAATTAGCCTATTTCCAAAAAAAGTGGAGTATCCCTTTAATGGCAAACTATGCAACTAGGACGACTGGATGAAATGTTTTTATAAACTGTCTCCACTCATAAGTAACACTAAGGCTCACTTGGAAATGAGGCCCAATGTCCAAAATTCCGAACCACCCCTTTAAATTAGTAAGGCAAACATGGGTAACAATACAGGTAACACAGATGATGGCCTGATGACTGAATGAATAATGTCATTAGGATGCCTTGTGATGTAAGAAAATGTGCAAAAAGTGGTTTTCAACCCAGACAGTATTCATGTCCAAGGCCCTGATGAAGGTAAATTAAAACGTTGGCTTTGTTTCAGCATACATTAATACATTTATTTAAATCAAACAGTTAAAGGGATAATTCACTTTGAAATTAACTTCTGATATGTTTTAGCTTACCTCAAGGGCATCCACGATGTAGGTGTCTTTGTTTGCACAGTATTTTCAATTTTGACATTTTTCGGTCAAACCGTTGTTGTCTGTCAGTCATATAATGGAAGTCTATGGGGATTTTCTAAAAGAGCATGTACAGAGAAGTCAAAATTAAACATAATTTAATGACTCATAAATGTAAGTACACATTTAAGTGTTTTGTGTGAGAAATGAGTGGTTTGTGTGAGAAAACGAACAGTATTTATATAGTTTTTAACTTGTATAATCACAGTCACGTCCAAGTGATCTGAATCAGTTGTCCAATGTTGAACTGAACCATGCCCAACGTTTCGCCGGAAGCGTCGACTTCACTCATTGTTTACACAGAGATTTCAGAAGTTTTACCTTTTACTTTGAAGATATAAACATATTTAGATATACAGGAAATAGCAATGGAAGACGATTTTGGTATATCTAAATATGTTTAGTGAAAGGTTAAACTTACGAAATCTCCTCTTACGAAACTTACGTGTAACTAATGCATGACTTAGAATCATAAATGGTCAAGATACTTCTTCATAAATTAAAGGAACACTCCGACTATGTGGACTTTAGCCTATTCATCTTATCCCCCAGAGTTAGATAAGTCCATACATATCTTTTTCATCTCCGTGCGTGCTATAAGTCTGTTTGACGCACCCACCGCTAGCCTAACTTAGCACAAAGACTGGTTGTAAATGGTTGCAGCTGGCAGACTAATCCAAAGTCCATAGTCACAAAGTGTACAAAAAATAAAGTCAAATGAGACACAGACATCTTTTAACCGTATAAATACTGAGAACTATATTCTCTGAAGGCGAAGCACTGCTACTTGGGCGGAGTGATAACCCCAGCACCGAGACGCACCGTGGTGAAGAGCAGAGAGTTCGTTCAGAGTTTGGGTAACTGAGTCAGCAGTTTATAAATAGTAAAAGCGTAGTTTACAGTCATGGGTTTTCGCTGTATTGTAAATAGCTGCGACAATAAACAGGGGAGGTAATACCATGATGTTTCACAGAATTACTAAAACGCTGACCAGATGAAGAAATGGCTACTTGCTCTGGCTATTGATCCAAACACACCTAAAAAGATTATCAAGGGACATCATGTTTGCTCGGTACATTTTACTGAGGATGACTATTTTGAAAAAATGGAATTTGCCACACGGACCATAAACATGTGCTGAAGGATGTGGCCATCCCATCTATAGCACAGACAGGACAAAGTGGATCACCTGCAGCTGTGGTAAGTGTTACGTTATGTTTTTAGATGACCTACTGTAACAGTGCCATTAGCCATTAGCTGTAACGTTATTGACACTGTTATAGGGTATGAATATGTTTTTATCTTGATGCAGCACAGACGCGCTTGGAAAAAACGAGCTCATTGCACCCTGCGCGCCTACATTTGAAATAACAAACTTGAGCGTGCAAAAGACGTGATATGTGAGCAGGCCCTAATGTTAGTATTGTTTTATCACGAATGCGCTCTACAGCCCCAGTAACAAATGAGCGGAGCTGTAAACTCAGGACTGTAGCCACCTTGCTAATGAATCAGAGTTTTTTTTTTTTTTTTTTTTTGAGAAACAGTGACCTTGTCCATTACATTAGGGTTCATTGTGCAAAAACATTTTGCCTTGTGCTATTACTTTCCCCTTATTCTAGCCTATTGTAATGCAATTATACTGTATTATATGCTTTTCTGTGATATTTATAAATCAGGATGCGTTTTTGGTTGGAATTCAATGAAACATCATGGTATTACCTGGTCTCCCCTGTTTATTGTCACAGCTCATACAATAAAGCGAACACCCATGATAAACTATGCTTTTCTATCTAGTAATTGCTGACTCATACTCTGAGCGAACTCTCTGCTCCTCGTCAAGTTTCAAGTTTACTTTATTTATATAGCACATTTAACACAGTCGCAGACTGACCAAAGTGCTTCACAACAGAAGAAACAAAGGAAGAAAAAAGAATAACATAAAATTAAATAAAATAAAGATAAAAAGATCAAGTGAACAGAGTCCACTCTCAAGCAGGCAGTGTCTGTTCCATCAGATTTACAGAGAGCAATAAACAATCTTAAAATGCCTAATATGCCAGAGAAAACAAATGGGTTTTTAAAAGAGACTTGAAAGTGGACAAACTCGGAGCCAATCGAATTTCCACTGGCAGCTCATTCCAGAGGCGCGGACCGATTACTGAAAAGGCATGGTCACCTCTGCTTTTAAGTCTCGAATGTTGAATTAGAAGAAGATTCTGATCTCCAGATCTTAAGCTTCTAGAGGGGATATACTGATGCAGCAGGTCAGAAAGGTAGCCAGGTGCTTGAGAGTGCAAAGATTTAAAAACAAATAGAAGAATTTTAAAATGAATTCTAAATTGCACTGGAAACGAATAAAGGGTATTTAATAGTGGAGTGACGTGATCCCTTTTCTTCTTTTTCAAAATAAATCTTGAGGCAGCATTTTGTACTAACTGGAGACGGGCAATTTGGGCCTTAGAAATGCCACACTATAACGAATTGCAGTAGTCAAGACGAGACGTAATAAACACATGCACTGCCATTTCCAAGGTCTTATCATTAAGGAAATGTTTAATTTTTGAAAGTAGACGGAGCTGATGAAAACTGGACCCAATTACTGAAGAAATTTGTTTATCAAATTTTAAAGAGTCATCCAGGATAACACCCAGATTCCGTGCCTGCGAGGACCTAAAAGCCGATAGTGGCCCCAGGTCAAGGTTAAATGTAGTTGAATTTTCAGAAGGGCCAAAAACAATTACTTCAGTTTTATCATTGTTTAAGGATAAAAAATTTTGAGATATCGAGGATTTAACCTCATCTAGACTGGAGGAGAGAGCAGACATGGCCAACCGATCATTTTTCCTGAGAGGTAAATAGATTTGGGTATCATCGGCGTAAAGATGATACGACACCCCATGTTTTCTAAAAATAGACCCCAGAGGGAGCATATATAAAGAAAATAGAGAGGGGACCAAAATCGAGCCTTGAGGAAGCCAATTTCTATCGACGGTTTATTAACCAGTACAGTTTGCTCACCGCTCCTCTAACCACCTTGCTCAAAGGAAAGCCCAAGACTTTGAAATGGACCCCAGAAGCCGAGGAGGCGTTTACCTTTCTGAAATCTGCCTTTACCACTTGCACCTTACTTCACCATTCTGATCCTGAGCCACTTTCAGATAAGCAGGGACCACCCCAGTTAAAAGACACTTATTTAAAAACGATATTAGACCTGGTCCAACTGAGTCAATAATTTGCTTTAAATACCTAGGGTGAGTAACATCAAATGAAGAAAAAGAAGGTTTCAGCTTAGCAATAGTGTCACTGAGTGTCAGATGTGAAACTGGTTCAAAGACATCACAGGAAATGGACAACTGTGGAAGGAACAGCAGTTCAACAGAGGGGGTATTAGTTACCGATCCTAAATTAGCTGCTTTATCCTTAAAAAACCTCAAGAAGCTTTCGGAGAGAGCAGCAGAGGCAACAGAGAGAGTATTGATTGAAGGGTTAAGAACAGAATTAATAACAGAAAACAGGACTTTAGGTCTAGAGTGATTATGCAAAATTAAATTCGAAAAATAGGTTGCCTTAGCCGATTTGGTGAGCCAATTTACTCATTCAGTACCTCCAGCCATACACTATTTAACAAACTCAGGTGTTCATCCGCATCCAGGTCTGCTAACGGAGACTCCAGGAGGAGACTCCTCGTCACGGTGAGTCTTGGTGCTGCAGTTATCACTCCACCCAAGTAGCAGTGCTTCGCCTTCAGAGAATATAGTTCTCAGTATATATACGGTTAAAAGATGTCTGTGTCTCATTTGACTTTGTTTTTTGTACACTTTGTGACTATACAAATCACAGCATGTAAATAAAAAAAATGTTTGTGTTATTTTGTCACTCATTTGGATTAGTATGCCAGCTGCAACCATTTACATCCAGTCTTTGTGCTAAGCTAGGCTAGCGGTGGGTGCGTCAAACAGACTTTAGCCCTGTTCACACTACACGCAACTTTGTCGCTGCAGGTCGCCAGTGGCTGCACTGGAGGGCATTCCCATAACTGGTTGCCTAGTAGTGTTTGTGAGTGACATTCCCGGAAGTTACTCTATGTTAGACAACAAATGTGTTTTATTGCCGCTACAAACAAATATTTTGGAAGGAAAAGTCTAAATATAAATGGAATCAGTACATAAAATGCATAATATTAAAGATGAACTAGAAAAAGATGAACGATAACGAGTGCTCTTTGCCATCGTGGCTATTTAACTGCAGCAAACGTTCAAATACCGGTCTATCTGGGTTCCCGAAACCATTCAGTCATGGAGTCAGTACGGTGAACACCACTGTATGTACACGGAGATATATCATCAATTATTGGACAGTTTCTTACTGCTAAAATGAGCTTCTCGTTCAACTTGCCTCGGTCAGACTCAGCACTGAAGAGTGACGCGCTCCACTGACTTCATTCCTATTGGTTGTCGCTCGCGAAAATTGCTCTTCATTTGCATAAAGTTAAAAATTTCTCAATTTTGTCGCGTCGCTGGACATGCCCCACCAGTCGCCAATGGTTGCGACCACGCGTGTCGCCGGAAATCGCCCGCTCACCATTGAAAACGAATGGTATCGTGTCGCGTATAGTGTGAACGCAGCTTTATAGCACGCACGGAGATGAAAAAGATGGTGAATAGGCTAAAGTCCCAAAAAGTCGGAGTGTTCCTTTAAATTATGACATTTGTGCCACATGAATACAATTTGCTCTGCCTATTTAAATGTCTAAAAATATGTGTACTGTGAAGATGAGCTAATTGATACAAACAAAAAGTCCTTTTTAAACAGCCTACAGAGCAAATAAATAAGTCACAGCTTGTTCTTGTGTTACAACTTAAATCTAGACTGTCACACTATATTTCACTGGTTGGGCAAAAATATAACATTAGCTCTATTACACACATCTGCAAATAACACCCTCAGTCTTCAGTCCAGAAAATAGCGTTATTTCATGGAGGTGTAATGAGTGGAAATAAGGTGTGGCCCCTTTAAGAGCTGCACGCGCCCTCTTCAACTGTCTGCACTTTTAACTTGGTTTGCAGGCTACCAGAGAATGTCTAATTGAAGAGAATTGGCACTGTCTGGTTACTTCCGGTTTCTGGGCTGGATGCAGTAACACGTCTCTGTCCATGCGGGGGCGCACGCGGTCGAGTGCAGAATGAATGGGAGTCTATGGGGTTTCACCCCCAGACATCCACTTTTCTCAGGATGTAATTTTACTTAGCCGTTTTAGCTAATTCCGGTGGTTTCTTTAAACGGCCAGAACTCCACGCATGTGTAAGTTGGAGAGTAGAGACATACTTAAAAAAAAAAAAAAAAAAAAAAGGCTGGTGTTGTCCTAGAATTGTTTTTCATGTCAGACAGATAGAAGGCTAGTAAGGATAACTAAGGGCTACAATAAACGTTAGCTGCCGTTAGCAATTAGCTATGGCTAGTTGTTACTTTCAGGTTTAGAAAAGTTTTAGCTATAGTTTGCTTGTGACATGAATGGGCAAAAAAAAAACGATATGGCAAAAACTATATTGCTATATTGGATATCAGACTGTACACAATACTGAACAATACAAATGTTCTGTAATATGTAAACATACTATAGACAAGTTTATGAGCCGTTTCCGCTCTACATCCTAAACTCCTCCCATTTATGCAACCTACTTCCGTTCTGGCGGGCTGGGTTTGTTTTGTTAGCTAGCTTAGTTGTGCCGACATAGCGCTGATATCGCAGTGACAAAGAAGATAACAATTACAACATGAAGACAGGTGGTGCTCGGGAATGATGTGTGCGGTAGTTGGTTGCAAACACTCGAGAAAGCACCTGAACGAGTGGTTAGATAGAGAGTGCTATGACCGCAAACCAGCTACGAAGAGGCAATGTGAATGTCCATGCGCTCCATTGTTTACACACAAACACACTCACACAGTATCGCGCCTCTCTCACACACACACAGTTCGATCGCGCCCCTAATTATTATCATCATGTCACACACACACACACACTTTGCACTCTAGCTAAGTAGCCTATGATATGGTTTGGATACCAACGTCAGGAGGACATTCACTGACAGTGCGTTCTCTTTTGTCTTGTTGCGCATGAGTGGTTTATTTGCGTGAATAAGACCATGATCATAATCCTAGCTAAAGGATGAAAGAAAGAACAGATGCTGTGTTTGCATTAAATATTTTAACACGTTAAAGCTGGACAAAAATGAATCGCGAAAATATTTTTTTTCCGCACGCCGGAGATCCGACACGGTGCCGGTGTCGTGCCAAAAATTGATCGCCTTTATTTATTGCAATAAGTAACGTTAGAGGCTTCAATCGTTTTGTTGTAAGCAGAATAGGCCTACTGCATTTTATGGGTTAGTTTCTACATTTAAAGGTATTTTAAGAGGTAAAAGGGTACACAGCAGGTAAAACAATGCAGTCATAAGGATAATTGCAAAATAGATCATGTCTTTATTTAGAGCTCAGCAGTAAGTCATGTTATTGTAGGTTACAGTCAGTTTTCCAAATACAAATACGTATTCCATCGGCAACAACAGGCTTCTATTATTTCCTATAATCTTGTAAATGTCATACCTGATTAAGCTATAAACTGCAAACACTTATTTGGCCACAATTGTTATTATTATGTTAAAAGAAACATTAAAATATCACACAGATACATTTGCTATTACCACGGACATAAACTGATAGTTATTTGCACGCTATGTCTGTTTGATCTAGCTTTGTATGACATGACACAACCGACTTTGTTGCCGTGCAGATATTGATATGCCTTGGAGGCTTTCAGCTTGTCCAATAGCTTTTCCATCTATTGCCATGGACTGCACAAAGTAGGAGCAAATCTTGCTGTACGTTATGCTGGGCCACGTCGTCCTGTAAGTCTTCTGCACTGAATTCGGGTGGGGGATAGTAACGCCATCTCCACACAAAGTAGTGGAACCGTCGCTGTGTTTACACCGGCAGACGCTGTGAAAACCACTTCCGGCGGAAATGAAATGCATTTGAGTAGAGTTATGGCGGCGCCCATCATTTGGCGCGTAAACTTGTGTATATATTATGCATAATTTGTTTTAGTATGTACTGTATATAGAGTGAGTGATTTGTGAAAAGTTAGGTAGTAGTAATAATAATAATTTATTTATTTGTGGGCACCTTTTAAGACACTCAAGGACACCTTACATTTAATAAAATACACAATTACACAGAGGAAAACAACAAAACAGTAAACAATACAAACAAACAAAAAAAATGAAAGTGATTTGTTAAATCAATTACTCAATAGCATAACTAAAATCAATCAAAATAGGATAATCAAAAAACAAAAAGAGTTTTAAGACATGATTTAAAAATTTAAAGACTAAGACTTTACTTTTATCAAATTGCAGCAGCAATATAACTAAAGGCTCTACTTCCCATGGTAGTCAAACGCACAGATGGTACAACAAGAGTCACAGAAACAGAAGACCTGAGTGATTGGGTAGGTACATACACATGAAGAAGTTCACTCAGATATGAAGGTGCTAGATTATGAAGATCCTTAAGTACCGTATATACCCGAATATAAGACGAGGTTTTTGTCCTAAAAATAGGCTGAAAAAAGAGAGGTCGTCTTATATTCGCGATATAGGCAAAATCACGGGGGAAAGGGGAGAAAGCAGGGAGAAACCGTAGAGGGTGCCAATACAAGCTCAAGGTAGTGTGGGGCAGCTGCGGTGCACTTCAAGAATAGAAAAATGCTCGTTTTGGATGCATTCTGCGGACACATGACGGAGTCCGTCAAAACTCAGTTGCGGAAAATTAACGGCGATCTAGTGATCATACCCGGGGGAATGACAAGCCAGCTACAGGTATTGGTAGTCGTCAACAAGCCGTTCAAGGATAATCTGCTGAAGAGGTACACTGAGTGGCTCCTGTCAGGCGTTCACTCACTTTCACTTACTGGAAACGTCTCTCCCTCTCTTCCGTGTACGCGCTACACGGTTTGCTTTGGAGCACACACAGTAGGCTAAGTTCTGTCTCACATGTTCGGCTCTAGTCTAGATTTTAGGAGATTTGAACTATTTTGCGGACATCAGGGAGCCGCTATCAATATGTGGGATTTTTAGGGAAGTTAATAATAAAACTGATGCGCGCAGTGAACTGAATTGAAAACAAAAACAGCGCTGGACAGGGGGCTTAAAATCCGGACTGTCTGGCCAAAATCTGTGAAAAGGACGGTTATTCATGTCACTCATTCATTCATTTCTCTCTTCAACAAAGTGCACTTTATTTTGTGACAAATGTAACTGTTCAAATATAACTATTTTCTGTTGAAAACCAGATTTTTTCCAACAAAAGTTTCTTTCCCCCAAAAATAAGTCTGGAAAATGGGGGTCTTATATTCGGGTAAAGTAACATTTCGAATTGAATACGTTATCTGATCGGAAGCCAATGAAGGTGCCCAAAACTTGAATATTATGCTTATTCAAAGGTGTTCGTGTAATGATCCGAACTGCTGAATTCTGAACCATCTGAAATTTATGAATACATTTCTGTGAAACACCACTGACCTGAGAGTTACTGTAGTCAATTCAAGAGTTAACTTACACAGCAGAAACTGACTGGGCTTTCACACTGGCAGTTTAGTACAGACGTGCCGCGGTTCGCGTGAATGTGAAATCAACACGGATTCGGGCACGCACTTGTTCAGGAATTAAAGTATCCTGTGCATGCGTTTTAGCTTATTGTGATGTATTCAGTTAAATAAAACACTTGTACGGGATGACAGTGTTGATGATTTACCTTGGATACGAACGAGAGTGAGCTTGCAGTGCATTCGTGCATTGCGCATGGAATCAGAGCAACACATTTGGAAATCCACTGTCTCCTCAAAAGAGTCCGTTTGCAAGCAGCAGAAGTCCACCTTATGTGACACACGCACAGTAAACCTGTATTGTTCACTCAACTGCTCATAATAGCAGCACATTAATAAAAAAACACAATATTTACCCACGTTCTGCTTTCTATCATGCGACGCGCACGTTCGCGATGACGTAAGATGCACGCAAACGCACCAGGGTTCGATAGAATCAAGTTGAGTGTGAAACCAGACCAACGCTGCGGGGGGCGCCGCAAACTAACGCGCTCGACTCAGACCACAGCAAACGAGCCCAGTGTAAAAGCCCCCTTACATTAGTAGAAAGAGATGGTCGAAGTTAACTTACGTTAGCAGAAAGAGATGGTCGAAGACAATTAATATTTTGTAGATAGTAGTATGTGAATTGCGGACCGTGTAATAATATTTACATGGGCCTCGATGACACTCTTGAGCTGAGAAGAAGGAAAGATAGCAGAATTGGCGATAGTAAGTGTAAAACTTCCACAATTATGCAGTTTTGATTTAGTACCTACTAATAAAATTTCAGATCCCTTTCAGTCGCTCATGTGCAATGTAACATTGACGTGTTACATGGACCGACCGCAAGTATGGACGATCAGATGGAGGCTTTCCTCTTTGACCAAAATGGGGCCTTTCTGGAGGAATTCACTGAGGTATATCTTCACCTGCACCAGGACACATAATGGGAGGAAGATTTCCTTAAACAGCGGTTCTGGAGAGGTTTGGACGATCCTTTAGCCCAGATCCTGCTGCTCGATGACCTACATCTGCCGAGACAGCCCAGCCCGAGTCTCGTCCCGCCGAGACAGCCCAGAGCCCAGCCCAAGTCTCGTCCCACCGAGACAGCTCAGCCCGAGTCTCGTCCCAGCGAGACAACCCAGCCCAAGTCTCGTCCCGCCGAGACAGCCCAGCCCGAGTCTCGTCCCGCCGAGACTGCCCAGCCAGAGTCTCGTCCCGCCGAGACCGCCCAGCCAGAGTCTCGTCCCACCGAGACCCCCGAGACCCCCCAGCCAGAGTCTCGTCCCGCCGAGACCGCCCAGCAAGAGTCTCGTCCCACTGAGACAACCCCACTAGAGACTGTTTGTGTCCCGTCTGACCCTAATCCGGGGATTCACCCCAAATATTTTTTTTTTTGGGGGGGGGGGGGGGGGCAATGTCCCAGCCACGGCCGCCTGAAGGGTCTTCACCACCGTGGCTGCCTGAAGGGTTTTCACCGCCGTGGCCGCCCGAAGGGTCTTCACCGCCGTGGCTGCCTGAAGAGTCTTCACCGCCGTGGCCGCCCGAATGGTTGTCACCGCCGTGGCCGCCTGAAGGGTCGTCACTGCTGTGGCCGTCCTGAAGGGTCTTCACCGCCCTGGACACCCGAGGGTCCAACAGCTCCGCCCTGGACGCCCGAGGGTTCGTCTGCTCCGCCCTGGATGCCCGAGGGTCCAACAGCTCCGCCCTGGACGTCCTAGGGTTCGTCTGCTTCGCCACGTCCTGCTCCGCCCTGGCCACGCCCTCAGCCTGCTCCGCCACGCCCTCAGCCTGCTCCGCCCTGGCCACGCCTTCAGCCTGCTCCGCCATGTCCTGCTCTGCCCTGGCCACGCCCTAAGCCTGTTTCGCCATGTCCTGCTCCGCCTTGGCTACGCCCTAAGCCTGTTCCGCCACGTCCTGCTCAGCCCTGGCCACGCCCTCAGCCTGCTCCGCTCTGGAGGCTTCCTGTCCCAGTTTAGCGACGCCCTGGCCGGCCTTCAGGGCGCCCACCCTCCCTCCCCTGTTCTACTGCGTGAGGCCACGCCTACCAGGAGGGGGGAGTGATGTCACAGTCCTCGTCCGCACCAGTCTGTCTTCGTCTTCTGCACTACACTTCCCAGGATCCTCTTGTCTCCACACCTGAACTCACTCCCTCAATCAGCCTCCGGTTCATCGTCTTGTTCATATGTATCACCTGTCTTCACCTTATGTTTGATTCTTGCTTGTATTTATTTTGCCTCTGTTCAGTCTGTCCTTGTCAGTCGATGTTAATGTTACCTGAGTCTGTGAGTGTACCTTCTGTCTGCCTGTACCTGTTCTGGTACCTGTTTGCATTTAGAGTAAACCTTTGTATTGGAGCTTTTGAACTCTGCCTGTTCTTCTGCCTGTACCACACCGTGACAGAGTGTGTGTGTGTGTGTGTGTGTGTGTGTCGGTCTCGGTGGGCATTCCTCTTTGAGTCTGTACCCCAGTTACACCACATCTATCCCTGGGTGCTTCAGCACTGAAAGAGTTCAGCACTATTTCTGTTTTTTTTTTTTCACTAAAAGAGCAACACAAGCGTGACCCTGCGTCCTTTTCAGGATGTCTTTCCACTCGTGCATTTATGGATGCGGTCATTCCCTGGCGCCAGCAGACGGCTACAATAGTTGCTTCTCGTGTTTGGACATTCAGCACGCTGAGGCAACTTTTGTAAATAGTTCATGTTCCCATTGCAGTAATATGACTATGACAGCGCAGAGATCAAGACTTGCTTACCTCAAGGGAGGTTCAGTCCCCTCGCCTATGCCCCGATCTATTGTTTATTTTGGACCTCAGAATAAATCTACTTCTGTGCAGGGTCAGGGTGATCTGAGGATTGACGTGAGGACTTCCCCGCAATCTCCTTGGGTCTCTCACACCTCACAAGCGCTGCCGCTTTTGGAGCCCCTAAAGGAACGCGCTGGTCCTTCTCGTGGATGACCAGCCGTGTCTTTTGGGGTCCGCCTGATGATCAAATGTTGATCGCAACATCCAGGGCCATTTGAAGGAATTTGGGGGCCCCAAGCAAAATGGACATGGAGTCCACTACCAATGCTTAAAAACATCCCAAGCTAATGTTTGATGCACGGAGTTTATTGTGTGATTTTCCTAACCCCCATTGGTAAATATATGATCATAGTTAGTATAGCATGCTATGCCACTTTCATCAAAACCTATTACAAAGCTAGAGCAATGTCATGTCAATAAATACGATAAACAGTGATTCTGGAACAGATCTGCGTCTTCCTTATCGCGTTAAGAAACATATGGGCTCTATGCACGGCGGTTTTTCCGGTGAAGGTGTAAGGATGCTCGATAACTTCCGCCGATCGTAGAGTTCAATACAATACCGAGAATGTATATTGAATTTTATACTCCATGGTTATACTAAAGAAACGTTAGTCACAAAAACAGATAAAACAGACACCCCTCGTTGTGTTTATTCTTCTTTTTAAAATTATATTAAATAAACATAATATATAAAATTACATCTAAACGTATGTACGTTTCGTTTCAAAGACGGGAGGACAGTAAATTTTGAAGACTCTGCCATAATCCCGTTTTTCTCGGTTTTCCTCCGCTTTAATCTCCACAACTGGAAATGGACGAGCATCCTTGCGTCAAATGCGGAATTTATGCGTGCATATACATAGTTCCCACATGACGTCACAACATACAGGCATTTGCAGACCCGGCGCCATTGCTGAGGGCAAAACATTAGAAGAAGTAATACGTGTTGAATGAAGTGAAATGAGTTTCGTGCTATAAAGTGAAAATGGTCATCTCCTGCTGGGTCAATGGAGGATAAAATCGTGCCGGAGTTTCAGTTAAATCGGGATTTTACACTATACCCGTCATTAGACTCCATTGATGTGAGAAGACTAAGCTTTTGTCCGAACAGCGACGGAGATTATGGCTGGCGAGGATAAACAGGAAAGAAACTCACTCAAAACACGCAAGAATTTGTTTGACAAAAGCACAATGTTGTGTTTTATTGGGAGTGTAAACAAATATAAGTTAACACATTGCAGTTTGAATAATGTCCTGTATGAACAAAATGACGAGGTATTAAAAACATAAAAAACAACATTGTTTCCACTGTTTTATCTCACATTCCAGCAATCTCAATCTCAATCTCAGATTATGTCCCTAAAGAACCCACGTATAACGTAGTTCCGCATTACATTAATTAAATTGCACGCAAGTTGTTTATTTTTATTCATGCACCGAACCATGACACCCGCAAGTACATGCATATTACAGAAAGCAACGGTGACTGTTTTAAGGGGAACATAGGAATTAAGTTGTGCAGCCTATGGCTTTTTAATAGACAGATTAGCACCATGCTACTTCGCTATGATGACTAGGTTACTTTTCCATTGATTGCACTTGAGCAAACTTCACCGAACCAGCCCACGGCAAGCAGATTGTACGCCTCCAGTGATTTCCAGACTCGGAATTGCTCACAATGTGTAAAAACTCCTCACCAATACCAGGTAATGGTGCACATGAAAATACTGTAAGTTATCTAAGGCAAAGCTGCATAATCATTGCTCAGTGCTTCTTCCGTTACTGCATACAGATCCACACCATTTATGATTGAAATTTTCGCATTGTACCTCTCTCTGTCTTGTTTTAATAGTCTCTTTATAATCTATTTCACTTTGTCTTTTCATGATTTGCATAACAATATAAACAGGAATAAATATTTGTTTGTAAAACGACATTCTCTGAAAAAACTCTGTAAAAACCTATGGTAAACACAGCGGTTTTGCCCTCAAAGATGGCGTCTCCGGGGAGGTAACGTGACATTAATTCGCCTGTGCGAACTATGTATAGCCCATTACAGTATGCAATGTTAACCATATTCCGTCCGTTTGAAAAAGAATTGCACTAACTGTTTGTTACAAGCAGCATTTGCCGTCAGGGAGGTAGCTAACATAAACATATTTTTGTTATAGCCTAACGTTACCTGCTGCAAAATTACACCTTATGAACTAGACAAGTAGAGTTATTCTTATGTAGTGTAATTTATCACTTTACCACTATCTTGTCTTTTTCTTATACCCCTCTTCCTTTCTCTTCTTTCTTTTCTGGCTTGCTCAAGCATAATTCCGCTTCATGATGACTGCCAAGGAGGTTTGTATTTTACCGACAGCAGATATTGCGTGGTTGGCTTGCTGCTGTCAGCGACTACTGAGGGGGGCCCCCTTGAGGGGGATTCCGATAACAGTGTCATTGCACTTTACTCCATTGACTATCAATGGGGCGCTCACAGTTTGTCGTTGCATTTTATTCTTAAACAGTCGTTGTCTTGGGGCCCCAGTCCAGCTCGGGGCCCCAAGCAATTGTTTGCCTGTCCTGTCGCGACGGGCCTGGCAACATCAGAGCGGGAGCTTCAGTCCTCTGGAGATGAGGATTTGGCTGTGTTTCCCCCTTTAAAGGAAACCACTCATTCCGCTGGTCAGGCGATGTCCACCTTGGTGGTCCAGGAGCGACACCTTTGGTTCAACCTGGCCAATATGAGGGACACCGATAAGAATTGGTTCCTGGATGCCCCTCTGTCCCAGGTTGGGTTATTCGGCTACCTGTTGAGAGCTTTGCCCTACCCATCCAACGGCCGCAGACCCTCCATCCACTTGTCACTGAGGTCGACCTCCTGCGGCATCCTCTGCTCCCGTTAAGTCCCAGCAGCAGCCACCATCCAGGCCTCAGCGTGGACCACACAGGTATATCTGATTGCCGCCCCAGAAAAGTATCACTGCCAGTTGTTCTATTCCCTGGCCAAAGGGACCCTCGGCACAGATGCTCTGGCACACAGCTGGCCCCCGGTCCTATTTAAGTCTGCATTTCCCCCAGTGAGCCTTCTTGCACAAAACTTGTGCAAGATCAGGAAGGATGAGGAGCAGGTCTAAGTAAACTAGTAGAAAATGAATGCTGCTACAGGGACACATTTGGGATGAGGAATCATCAGAAATATACTTGTTTGAAGACTGGCGTGGTCCTTTCAGTTAATTACCATTACAATATCCATATTACTATTATTTTCCAAAACTCTGGGGCAGACCTACCGGTTTTTACTAAAGTCACTGTCGCTTACCACAGACAATGACAAGCAGCTTCAAAGTCCATTGGCAACCATTGGTAACAGTTGTTTGGTTGTTCCAAACTCATTAAAATCATTAAGATTGTGTGTGTGTGTGTGTGTTTGTAAGTGAGCTGAGATGCTAAATATCCTGCATGTTTTTAAGAATTTTGAGAGTAGTGTAAAATTCTATTGACGTTCTGAGCCTGTTGATTGCCAACTAGTAGTGAAATCCTCATAGATCCCTTGATTTTGGTTGGATTTTTATCATTTTTTTCTGTGGAATTAGTTTTGGAGTTTAGTGTTTGATGAAAAGAATGGCATTTGACTGATGTCATACCTTAGGGGAATAGCTGATTGCCAATGAAGTAAAGATGAAAATATTGGGGGGAAAAAAATGAGAAAACGCCTCATTTTTTGCTTTAAATTGATGCAAAATCATGTAGAAATGTGTTTTAAGAGTTATTTTTTAGTGGATGTTGTCAGCACATGTGTTCTGTGTATCTGGAATGCATTTATGGACCACCTACCCAACACACTAAGGATTTGATGAAAAAAAAATCATTTTTCACATTTTTCTGATAAAAAATATTGGGTGCATACACTAAAATGGCCAGATTTTTATTTTTTTTTTTTCCGGGATATTTCCAGCAGAGCAGACCCTCCAATTATTTGTTCTAAGGGTCAAATTTAACAGGAAAAACACAAATAAAAAGTATGGTAGACCATGTCAGGTTCAACCCGTTTTTGAGACTTTGGCTCACCAACTAATATGGTTGCTAGGTGGTTGCTAACCATCTAATATGGTTGCTTTTTTGCCTGATTACAAAATTTGCAAACACAGGCAGACATGGGCAGTATTTCAATTAAATGTATTTTAAATACGTATTTAATTACTTTAGTGTATTTTGTAATTTGTATTTTGCAGGTGTGGAAAAAATAAAATGTAGTTTGTAACAAAATATTTTGACGGAGTGTATTTGAGTATTTCAAATACTTAAATACTTAAGAAAAATTACCATAGAAATGTCATGATTCTGCCCTCGTGTCCTTGATTTTCTCTAGTCTTGAGGCAGGATCATGACAGACCCATCATATACTTCATATACGAAGCTTTTGCCAAAGCGTAGACATCCAATGCAAATGGCACCCTTTAGTGTCAATATGAGACGCAGATATATATAGGCAGAATGCGCCTCCTAGTGGTCTAACCCTATCCCTACCCCAGACCTAAACCTACCCATACTCTGTGCATGTTATATAGACAATAAAGGGTTCTATTTGCGTTGGATGTCAACGTTTTGGCAAAAGCGTTGTATATGCCGCCTTTGGATGAGAATGTGTTGAAAAACCGTGTCTCTGTAGGCTACCTAGACTCTGAGATCTGCACACAAAAACAATGGGTTCACCAACCACTAAAACCTAAATAAAAAGTGTTCCAAGTTACCAATCACCGACGCGGTGGGTGTTGTGAGGTTTTGCGCTCGTGCACGGCTGTACGCAAAGTCGTCGCTAACCCTAACCCTTCATAGGCCCTACCTATTATGAAACGACGTGTCTGTCACAACTCCACTGAAATCTCCATGATAAGCAAGCGTTCACACAATTTAAATGTATTACATATGAGAAATATCGATTTTGTATAAAACTACCACACCATTGATGTGAACTTAGCTACACATGCCAGTTATGTCAGAGAGTGCTATTTCAGGCCCTGTAGAAATTTAGTGAAATGCCCAAACTTTATTATTTTGCTACTTAGCCATTTTGAATTTACACATTTATAATATTTGTGTTATTGCTACTATTTGTGTTATTGACCTTAGAGTAATTAAAAAAGACTATTGTGATTATTATTATTATTAATTTTTCACATCAGTATTTTGTATTTTATTTAAATACATTTCATGAGCCAGTATTTGTATTTTGTAACAAAATAGTTCCCTTTCGTAGTCACTCCGAGTTACGTCAAGGAGTGACGGAGAATGGGGGTTTCGCACAGAAAGCCAATCCTCTTCGAGTATTTAACAACGAGCCAATGGCGTGAAAATGCCATGGGTCTGCGGAATTTGCATAGCGTACTCCGCCCACCCATGTGGGTATAAAAGGAGGAAGCAGACGCAACCGCAGTATGTTTTCGCTTCGGAGCCAAGAGCATTCTTCTCTCCACAAGCCATATCACTAAAAGCCTCTTCGAGACGAGCGTCCTCTTCAGTGTTGGTGTGACGGCGGTACCCAGCGAGATTCTGCATTGCCTGCGATCTGTGCAGTGGTCTGCCAGACTTTGCGCTTCTCCCTGGTCGCCTCGGCGCTGAAAGAGTGAATTTCCTCCTCTCCTCTGAAAGGGCTACACGCGGCACGTCTTTTTAAAGACGGTTCGCCCGTGTTCTTCTGGGTGCGGTCGATATCCGTCTTTCTCTGATGGGCACGATCGCTGCTTTGTATGTCTGGGCTTCGTCATGCTAAAGCAGCTTTCGTGGTTGAGTCATGTGCCTTTTGTGGTAATATGACCATCTCAACACTTAGATCGAGACTCAATGATCTTACTGTGAGAGTCCCCGCCTCCGCTACCCGTTCAGCTTCCTCTACCCGGGGAAGCTCTTCGGCTCGCGGCCAGGGTGATCTGTCGGTGACGGTGTGGAACAAACCCCCGACGCTAGCTCCTCGGGTCCCACCCACCGCAACAGTGTTGTAGCCAGCGAGCGCCGAAACGGTTCAGACGTCTGCCTGTTCGCGGGTACCGTCTGGATCGTTTGGCGCTCCAGAGGAAGACGCGTTATCGATCGCGGCATCACATGGCGGGCTTGATTCCTCGGGAAGTGAAGATGCGGATGCACGACCTCCTTCGGGAGCGCCTGTTGCCCGTGTCGGATCCCGAGATGACGGCTATGCTCTCTCGGGTCGCCGTGAGTATCGGGTTGCACTGGAATCTTCCGGCCCACCCCGATCACTCACGGATGGATGAATGGTTTTTGGGCAAAGCCGCCGCCACGAGGCCACAGCCGACCCCAATGCCATTCGTCCCCGAGCTGCATGCGGAACTGACGAGGACGCGCTCGTCAGCTTCCCCCGCCTTTCCTCCCCTCGACGGCGCAGCTGCCCGTGGGTATGCTGGGGTGCCTCCGGTGGAGCGCTCTGTCGCGATGCAACTGTGTCCGCGGAGCGCCTCCTCTCGGGGGCCCCCCGAGCATCCCCCCAGAGCCTGTAGGTTTTCGTCGTCTATGACGGCGCGATCCTATAGCGCGGCGGGCGGCCGCCGCTATGCATATGATGGGCGTTTTTTAGGTCTGCCAAGCCAGACTGCTCAGAGGTATGCACGAGGGCGGGACTGATTCCCTTGGATCAGGTGATGGCCACTAGTGTGGTCCAGGAGCGTCATCTTTGCTAAAAAAAAAAAAAAAAAGCTTTTCGGCGGTGCGGTTGAGGACTTTGCCCAGCAGTTCTCTACCGCCCAGAAACAGGCTGAGGCTGCCCCGACGGCCAGCTGCTGCCTTCACCCAGCCGCCGGTGTAGCCGCCTCAGTCTGTTCGCCGCCGAGGACGAGCCTCTGCGCCCTTCCCTCCGGAGCGACCCCAGCAGCAGCCTTCACCCAGGTCGCGCCGTAGAGGCGGTCGCAGAGGAGCGTCACAGCCCCCTATGGGCTGCTCAGTGATGGCATCGAGTCTTTCCCAGGAGGAGGTAGCAGGGCCCCTCCTTCCCCCCGTAGAGGGCCGGGGGAGAATCTTTTGTTCTCCGCTCCTCGATGCTCAAAAAAAAAAAAATATATAATAATAAGACGGGTTGAGTGCGTTAAAGAAAGACTTTATACTATCACTGAGCACACAGACCGGAATGAGCGCGCACGACGCTCCACAGTGTCGCCCCGCTCATTCCCCTCTGTCTCTGAGGGCGCGGAGAGGAGCGTGCGTCGTCCCCGGACCGCACCGCTCCTCTCCCCCTCTGTCGCCAGACCCCCGGCAGAACAGACCCCCGTGGAACGCTGGTCCTTCCCTGGTCTCTTCTGTCGGGGAGCGGAGCTCGACTACGCACCCGCATGTGGTATCTCCCGTGCGCATGCCAGTCACTCCGCCCCGCTGCCCCTCCGGGGGGACGTCTGTGGCTCGTATGACCCCGCTGGTTCGGTTCCTCGGAGCTTGGCTCGAGCTCCCCGGTCTGTCCCGCTGGGTCATCAGAACGATCAGATTCGGCTACGCGATTCAGTTCGCACGATCTCCTCCCCGTTTCAGGGGAGTTCGCTCCACTATAATCGATGGCAATGCCCCGGTTTTGAGAGCGGAGATTGCGACCCTGCTAGCGAAGGGTGCAATCGAGACGGTCCCTCCAGCCGTGGTGAAGTCCGGCTTTTACGGCCCCTACTTCATTGTCCCCAAGAAGACCGGTGGGTTACGACCGATCCTGGACCTGCACGTTTTGTGCTCACGGCCAAACGCATTTTCGAATGTGTTCGGCATCAGGATTGGTTTGCAGCGATCGACCTGAAGGATGCGTACTTTCATGTCTCCATATTGCCTCGACACAGACCGTTTCTTCGGTTCGCTTTCGAAGGCCAGGCATATCAGTACACGGTTCTCCCATTCGGGTTAGCTCTGTCCCCTCGCGTCTTCACGAAGATCGCCGAGGCAGCCCTTGTTCCCCTTCGCGAACACGGGGTTCGCATCCTGAACTATCTCGACGATTGGCTAATTTTGGCTCACTCTCGAGAACAGGTTTGCGTACACAGAGATCTAGTGCTTCAGCACTTAGCCCGTCTGGGCCTTCGGGTCAACCGGGAGAAGAGCAAACTTTGCCCCGTGCAGAGGATCTCTTTTCTCGGCATGGAGATAGACTCGGTCGCCATGTCCGCGCAGCCTACGAGCGAGCGCGCACACTCACTGCTGACTTGTCTTCGACAGTTCGACGGCAAGAGTGCGGTTCCACTGAAACTCTTTCAGAGGCTCCTGGGGCATATGGCATCCGCAGCCGCGGCTACGCCACTCGGATTGCTTCATATGAGACCGCTTCAGCTCTGGCTTCGCGATCGAGTCCCGAGGTGGGCATGGCATCGTGGCTCGCTCCGGGTTCCAGTAACTCCAGCGTGCCGCCGAACCTTCTTCCCGTGGTTGAACCTCAGCTTTCTTCGGGCAGGTGTCCCTCTCCAGCGAGTTTCCAGGCATCTCGTTGTCTCCACGGATGCATCTACCACGGGTTGGGGTGCCATGTGCAATGGGCATGCAGCCGCGGGTTCCTGGACAGGACCCCAGCGCCTCATGCACATCAATTGCCTCGAGCTGCTGGCAGTACGCCTGGCCCTGCACCGCTTTCGAGCACTGCTCAGGGGTCAACACGCACTTGTCCGCTCAGACAATACCGCTACAGTAGCGTACATCAACCACCAGGGGGGTCTACGCTCACGTCGGATGTCGCAGCTCGCTCGCCACCTCCTACTATGGAGTCAGAAGCACCTGAGGTCCCTTCGTGCTGTGTACATTCCTGGAGCCCGGAACCTGGCAGCCGACGAGCTGTCGCGGATCCGCCCTGTCTCCGGCGAATGGCGACTCCATCCCCAGACGGTCCAGCTGATCTGGGACCAGTTCGGGGAAGCTCAGATAGATCTGTTCGCCTCCCGGGACTCTTCCCACTGCGTCCAGTTTTATTCCCTGTCCGAGGGCACGCTCGGTACAGATGCGCTGGCGCACAGCTGGCCGCGGGGCCCACGCAAGTATGCGTTTCCCCCAGTGAGCCTCCTTGCACGGGTGTTGTGCAAGATCAAGGAGGACGAGGAGCAGGTCCTGCTGGTAGCCCCTTATTGGCCCACCAAGACGTGGTTCTCCGAACTCATGCTCCTCGCGACAGCACCTCCTTGGCCTATTCCTCTGAGACAAGATCTGCTCACTCAGAGACGGGGCACTCTGTGGCACCCTCGTCCCGATCTATGGAGGCTACATGTGTGGCTCCTGGACGGCACGAGGCAGGTTTGAGTTCGCTACCACCTGCGGTGGCAGCAACCATCACTTCCGCTAGAGCATCGTCTACGAGACACCTGTATGCGTTGAAGTGGAACCTCTTCGTCAACTGGTGCTCTTCTCGCTGAGAGGACCCCAGGAGATGCTCGATCAGTGTTGTGCTTTCCTTCCTGCAGGATGGGTTGGAGCGTAGGCTGTCGCCCTCCACCCTCAAAGTTTACGTCGCGGCTATTTCCGCCTCTCATGATGCAGTTGAAGGTAAGTCCGATGGAAAGCACGACCTGGTCATCAGGTTCCTGAGGGGAGCGAGGAGGCTAAATCCGTCTCGTCCTCCCCTCGTGCCCTCTTGGGACCTCTCGGTAGCGTTAAGTGCTCTGCAGAGGCCTCCCTTTGAGCCTTTGCAATCGGTTGAGTTTAAGTTCCTGTCTATGAAGACAGCTCTCCTGGTTGCATTGGCCTCCATCAAGAGGGTAGGGGACCTGCACGCATTCTCCGTTGACGAAGCGTGCCTAGAGTTCGGGCCGGTTTACTCTCACGTTGTTCTGAGACCCCGGCTCGGTTACGTGCCCAAGGTCCCCACTACTCCCTTCCGGGATCAGGTGGTGACCTTGCAAGCGCTGCCCCTGGAGGAGGCAGACCCAGCCTTGGCACTGCTCTGTCCGGTGCGTGCACTCCGCACCTACGTTGACAGAACGCGGTGTTTCAGGACCTCAGATCAGCTCTTTGTCTGTCATGGGGGGAGCCAGAAGGGAAGGGCTCTCTCAAAACAGCGGCTGTCTCACTGGTTAGTGGACGCCATTGTTTTGTCTTACCAGCAGCAAGGTCGACCGTGCCCCCTTGGTGTGACAGCCCACTCCACTCGGAGTGTGGCTTCCTCTTGGGCTTTAGCGCATGGCGCCTCGTTAACAGACATCTGCAGAGCTGCAGGCTGGGCGACACCTAACACCTTCGCAAGATTTTATAATTTGCGAATTGAGCCGGTTTCCTCTCATGTACTCGCCTCCGCTAGTGCTGGAACCGCTTAAGTGTCTTCGCTTGCTCGCCACTCCACTCCTCAGATTGGATAAGTGCGATATTTCCTCAGTTGTCCTTCTTTGAAGCCCTGAGTCCTCCAGCACTTATGATGCGGGCACCACTGCGCTTGCTCTGGTGCCGGCTAGGTGCCTCCGTGTGCACGGTTCCCCTTTGGTAACTGCCTCACGTGTATTATCCACTGTAAGCCTCTCTGAGCATGTGTCTTCCCTTGGCAAGCCATCTGCCACCCCTGGAGCTAGTTGCCACCTGCGGTTGGCGCTCCAGTATTCTCCATATGCAGCCCCAGTGGCCATATGTGTTTTGTAAGTCCTCCCTTCGGTAGGCATCTGGTAGCATGTCCCTCCCAGGATATGTTTCCCAGTGTACCTTGGTAATTCTGTGTCAAAGTGGGACCTTTTTGTAATATTGTGTTAGAGGTCTAGACTTTCGCAGAGCACTGGAAGACAGCTGGAAGATGGCGTGATGGCATAGACCCCCATTCTCCGTCACTCCTTGACGTAACTCGGAGTGACTACGAAAGGGAACGTCTCGGTTACAGATGTAACCCTCGTTCCCTGAGTAGGGAACGGAGACGTTACGTCTCCTTGCCACTTCTGCTGTACCGCTGGGTGACGCCTGAGATCAGTCTTGGCTCCTCAGCGAAGACATACTGCGGTTGCGTCTGCTTCCTCCTTTTATACCCACATGGGTGGGCGGAGTACGCTATGCAAATTCCGCAGACCCATGGCATTTTCACGCCATTGGCTCGTTGTTAAATACTCGAAGAGGATTGGCTTTCTGTGCGAAACCCCCATTCTCCGTCACTCCTTGACGTAACGTCTCCGTTCCCTACTCAGGGAACGAGGGTTACATCTGTAACCGAGACGTTTTGATGTATTTGTGCCCACCTCTGAACACAGGTCACATATCTAAAGACAATTTGTAATTTTCACTTGTAGGGTTCCAATGGGCCACCTGGTTTTCCAGGTATCGATGGAATAAAGGTAAGAAAACAGGTATCGTTATTTGTTTTACATTTCAATCAAAAACATATTGTTTTGAATACACAATAAATTTCATATTTTTGCCTTTATTCCCTTTTCATTTTTAGGAATAACCCATACTTAGTTGGCTACGGAAAGAATATTGTTAAAATTAATAAAATTGCCTTGCCCAATTAATCATCTGAAACAGAGGAACACAAAGCCAAATGTACCATTTCCGTGAAGTATTACACTAGTGTTATCATTATTATAGTGAAACACTTAGCCAGATTATGACTCTTTTCACTAAATAGTCATGAGTCATTTCTTTGTTTTAAAGTCTGAATTTGAAGAGTGCATGTTTTGAAATTTGACCAAGGATAATAGCTGTGAGGCCAAAACTTCTTTCAAAATACATTATCAAGATTTATTTCAAATACAGCATAATAAGAAAAAGGTTGTGTTGTAAAAATATTTCCATGTTGCTCATATAGGGTAATGAGGGAAGCTAATGTATACCAGACTTGTAATGTTCTCAAGCATTTAGAAATCCATTAAAACTGAAGGGTGTGCATTCATTGGAAACAGAGTAAGACAAGAAGCAATGCTCACTTTTGAATTTGAAGTTCTAAATGTTGGATGCCAACTCTCATGTAATAGATCTCAAATGCACTGCAGTTATAAAACAGTCTAAGGCTACTTTAAATGCAATCTAGTTCATCATGGAGACAGGTAATTCAGTAAATGTTTTTTTAGAGAGATGGGTTAAATAGGTCACTGTGTGTTCTGTTATTTGTAGGGAGATATGGGTATGCCAGGATTAGATGGAATCCCTGTTGTGCAAGATTTCATCAGATCACGAGATTGATTATAGAAAATATCTATACAAATTAAAGTTACACTGAGATTATGAACACTGAGAACTCTGAGTTACACTGAGAAATAATCTCATTATCAGAAGTCAAATATCAAATACCATGGTCATATCATTTAATATCATAAAGTGCACATTTGTTATCCTATGTTATTTGATCTACTGTATATTAAGTTATATGCCCATGTCCTTATATGATCTGTTGTGTTCTCTTTCATAGGTTCACTCAACGCTGCGTAGCTTATGACTCAGTGGGAATGCCCTCTGGGTGTGCCGATTGTCTGAAGCCCTTATAGAATCACGCCAATCCTATTGGCTGATGGCAATGATTGGTGACGCCTCTGCGTCATAATATTATAATAGCGTGCACCATCCGCTCCTCAGATTTCTTTGCCTTCACGAAGCGGCCATTTCGCCCTTTGACTTCGGTTTTTCTGAGCCCGTATCAATGGATTATCAACGGATTATCTCGACAGATTTCACTTGTTCTTCATTTGCACTTCAGTGACTGCTTTCAGTGGAACCCTGTTCTCCTTGCGGTGAAGTGCCATGGAGTATCGTCGTTGCCCGCCGCCATGCGTTTGCTTCATCGCGAACGACGACCCGCACAGTAAGTGTATTAAGTGTTTGGGTTTTTCGCATGTGCGCGAGGCTATTTTAGGGACTTCAAAATGCAAATTTTATGATAAATCTCCGCTCACGGTTTGCGGTGTTTGAGAAGGAGTCATTCGTCTCCCCCCATCGGGCTCCCAAGGCCGCTGAGCCCTCGTTTGAATCCGCGACCTGGGGCTCGGATGTAGAGTTCGAGGATATGGAGTTTGAGCTGACGGGCCATGCCCTTACTCTCCCTCCGTCTCCCGAGCATGCACGCGGTGCCAAACCAGTCGAATTCTCACATGATATTTATGTCCCAGCCCAAGAGCATGTGAATCAGTTTCTTTCTGGCTGGAAGATATTATTTACACCACGGCTTCTGACTCCGAGGATTTCGGGCCTGTTTTAGCTTTGGATGCTCTCCCGCCTAGCGGCCAGGAAGCGCGGCCTACACGGAGCTTGTCGACTTGCTTTTGCGCACTACCGAGAAACTGTCTATCGACTGGCCTGACGAGCCCCGCGAATCTCAGTCCTCTAAACTTGACGAGGGATTTCTAAGCGGCCCTAATTCTAGGCCTGAACAGAAACCCCCCCCCCCCCTATTTCGCTGATCTGCATCGTGAGATCTCCAGATCCTGGAAACAGCCGTTCTTCGCTCGTCCCACTTACACGGCAGCCACTGACTTCACCATCCTTGTTAGTTCTGTGGAGCAAGGTTATTCCGCCATCGCAGCGGTCGAGGACACGCTGGCTTCTCACCTCTCCACGTCGTCGGCTCCATCTTGGAAATCTTGTCCCCTCCTCCCTTCTAAACCATGCAGGACTACTTCCGCCCTTATTGGGAAGTCCTACATGGCAGCCGGTCAGGCTGGGATGGCCCTCCACACCATGGCAATTCTCCAGGCCTACCAAGCGGATGTTCTGAAGGAGGTGGACGAAGGTGAAGGTATCACTCCGGAAGCCGTGAAGGACCTGCGCATGGTTACTGGTCTGGCCTTTAGGGCCACCAAACATACAGCATGCACAGTAGGATGCTCTATGGCAGGGGCTGTTGTGGCAGAGCGCCACCTTTAGCTGAATCTCAAAGAAATCCGCGACAAGGAGAAGGTCTTCCTCTTGGACGCCCTGGTTTCTCAGTCAGGGTTATTTGGAAAGGCAGTCAACACTGTAGTGGAGAAAATTCAGGTTGCTAAGTCCCAGTCAGCTGCCCTCAGGCAGTTCATGCCCAGGAGGGCTAGGGAATCCTCCAACCCCACCCTTTCCATGTCCAGAGATCGGTCTTCTCATAGATCAGAGTTTCCAAACACTAGGAGCTGAAGCGGTCTAACAAACCCTTCGCTCCGGCCTCCTCGAATCGTTCCTGACCCGCAGGTCAGGAAAAGGAGAGCTTCTCTCTATCTACGAGGTTGGGTCAGACCGCGCAAGCGTTTCTGCCCACCTCCCACTCGCTTTTCTAAACCAGCCATTTTCGCCACGCTGCGTGTCCCGAAGTGCAGCCACCCCTCAACAGTATCCAAACCGTCTAGAGCAGGAGGAAGGAGACATGCACAGCTTTCTCCCCTCCCTCTCGACTCACCCGTTTCCTTTCACTCGCGCAGGAGACACTTTTGTTTTCTCTCAGCAGCAGATGGACCCGTTGGTCTTAGCAAATCAGGCAGTGGTGCTCCCCTCTACGTGTCAGGATGTCAACTGCCTTCATTCACATTGGATCGTTCCGCCCCACGGGAGCCAACAGATCACCCCATTTCAGGTATGTCCACCGCCTTGCAACACTACACCTCCTCTCTCTCAGTTCTTTCCAGTGTGGGAGCGTCTACCAGGGGAGTTGCCCTGCGTCCTCCACACAATTCGGCTACACACTTCAGTTCTGTCGCCCGCCCCCTTACTTCAACAGGGTCTGCCCAACTGTAGTCAACAGCACCTCAGAGGCGCCTCAGATTTCCTTCCTTTTACTCAAAGGAGCCATAGAGGAGATTCCTCCAGAGGAGATCGAGCAGGGCCTCTCCAGTCATTACTTCCTGGTCCCCAAAAAGGACAAAAAGTCCCCTGCGCCGACTGAATTTTTGTCTCTACAAAGGGAAATTCAAGATGTTGACGCTCAAAGCTATCATCTCCCAAATTCGAGCAGGGGACTGGTTTGTGACTATAGATCTGAAGGAGGCATATTTTCATATCCAGGTAGTGCGACAACATAGGAGGTTTCTCAGGTTCTCCTTTGGGGCGAAGGCATACCAGTACCATCCCTTTGGTCTTGCACTAGCTCCACAAACTTTCACAAAGTGAATGGATGCTGCTCTGGCCCCTTTACGGCTCCAGGGCATCCGGATACTCAATTACCTCGACGATTGGCTCCTTTTAGCCAACTACAAGGAATTAGTGACTCACCACAGGGATCTTGTCCTTCGTCACATTCAGTCTCTCGGCCTGAGGTTGAACACAGAGAAGAGTGTTCTTGCCCCAGCTCTAAGCACAGTCTTCCTAGGGGTGCTCTTGGATTCGGTTCTGATGCAGGCCCTGTTGGCTCCTGCCCGGATTTCCAGACTTCTGACATGTTTGGCCCGTTTTTCACTCAGTCATCATGTTTCTGTGGGCACCTCATGGCTGCAGCATCCCGGGTGCTTCCCCTTGGGTTACTCCACATGAGGTCCTTCCTCTGGTGGATGAAACTCTCAGGTGCCCGGTCCACAGGACTGGCTTTTCGCCTATTGAAGGTGTCGCGCAGCTGTCTCCGCGCACTTTCGATTTGGCGGGACCCTCTTTTCCTTCAGAAAGGGGTCAGCATAGGTGCAGTTTTCCGTCGCTAAATGATCAAGACGGATGCTTCTCTAACCGGATGGGGTGCGGTTTCGAGGGCAGACTAGCAAGTGGTGTTTGGACTGAAGACACTCTCGATTGGCACATAAACAGCTTGGAGCTGAGAGCTGTTTCCCTGGCCCTTCTTCACTTTCTCCCCTTTCTCAGAGGGCATCACGTCATTGTCAGAACAGACAATATGGTGGTGGTGTCTCATATAAATCGACAAGGGGGCTTGCGGTCGCGCACCCTGGACAGGCATGCGCGCTGCCTTCTCCTTTGGTCTCAGGACATATTCCTGTCACTGAGGGCAGTCCATGTTCCGGGGGCCCTGAACCTCGCAGCAGATTTTCTGTCGAGGCAGAAACTTAGGTCGGGGGAATGGACGTTGAACCGTCAGACAGTATCTCTAATTTGAGAAATGTTCGGAAAGGCGGGGGTGGACCTCTTTGCATCCCAGGAGTCGACCCAGTGCCCTCTTTGGTTCTCCTTGAGCCCCCCAGCACCTCTGGATATAGATGCATTCGCCCACCCTTGGCCGAGGCTGAGGCTTTATGCTTTCCTGCCGGTCTTATCCAGGCAGTTCTTTCCAGGGTGAGGGAGAGCGGAGTTCATCTCCTCCTGGTAGCCCCATTCTGGCCCTCCCAGCCGTGGTTTTCAGAGCTGATTCCCCTCTTGGAACTTCCCCCTTAGGAGATTCCGGTCAGGGAGGATTTGTTGTCCCAACTTCAGGGCAGAATATGGCATCCTGTCCTGAGATTTGGAAGCTGTACGTGTGGCTCATCAGGGGCCGTTAGCTTTGGACTTTGGTCTTCCAGCTGACGTCCAGGAGACCATTGAAAATGCTAGGGTCCCCTCCAAGAGAAAGTTGTACTCCTCTAAGTGGGATTTTTTTTTTGTATCTTGGTGCTCACTACACTCTTTAGACCCAGTCAACTGCCCAGTTGGTTCGGTGCTGGAACTCTTTCAGGAAAAGTTTGCCTTGGGGGCGGCCGCTACTACCTACTATGTTGCCGCTATTGCTGCTCACAGAGAATCGGATGAGATTCCTATGGGCAAAGTAAGATTCATTTCTGCTTTTATGCTTGGGGTTAGATGCCTGAAACTAGTATGCTCCCCGGGTATTCCCTCCTGGGACCTCTCTATTGTCCTGGAGGGCTTAAGGCCCCCTTTGAGCCCTTGGAGTCAGCTCCAGATCGGATTCTGACTCTCAAGGTTGTTCTCTTGTTAGCTTTAGCTTCTTTGAAGTGAGTTGGGGATCAGCAGGCCTTTTCCGTTAGCGAGTCATGTCTTGATTTTGCTTCAGGCTTGGTTAGAGTGTCTTTGAGACCAAAGCCAGGTTATGTGCCTAAGGTTTTATCCACAGTATTTCGTTCTCAGGTTGTTAACCTTTGCTCTTTCCACCCTCCTCCTTTTGGGTCTGAAGAGGACCGAAAGCTTAACTTGTTTTGCCCGGTCCAGGCATTGAAGATGTATTTGGATCGTTCCAGTGGCTGGAGGAAATCCAACCAGCTCTTGGTGTGTTTTGGTGCTGGCCGCCGCGGGCTTTCCGCATCGAAACAGAGAATTTCTCACTGGGTCACAGACGCTATTTCTTTGGCTTATGAGTTGCCTGGTTTACCTTCACCTCTTATCATCAGGGCACATTCCACCAGGGGTGTGGCTTCCTCTCAAGCCCTTTTTAGAGATGTTCTCTGGAGGACATTTGTGTGGCGGCAGGGTGGTCCTCTCTGAACACTTTTGTCAATTTGGATCTCTCGGAGGACTCCAGGTTCCCAAGTTTTGTCTGCTTGAACCAGTCATATTTGTTATCTGATATTGTTTTAGTTTCGGCAGCACTGTAGCTTGGGGAGTTTGGTATATCGTTCCCACTGCATCATAAGCTATGCAGCATTGAGTGAATGAAAGAGAACCTCTCTGGTTACTGGAGTAACCTATGTTCTCTGAACTTAGACCCTGTGTTCGCTGCCAAGCTCCTTGCACTGCCGACAGGTTCCTTTTCGGCAGAGAAATCTGAGGAGCGGATGGCGCGCACTATTATAATATTATGATGCAGAGGCGTCAAAGGGCGCACCTGCGCCATCAGCCAATAGGATTGGCATGATTCTATAAGGCCTTCAGACAATCGGCACACCCACTGCGTCATAAGCTACGCATCGTCTCATTCCCTATTCAGAGAACATAGGTTACACCAGTAACCAGAGACGTTTTCAGTGTATATATTAGGTCTAAAGCTGTTCTGGGTGTGAGTAATGTTTATTTCAATGGATAAATAATTCCATGTTCATTGCTGCACAGGTCATGTACAATAAGATGTAAGTAAGATGGCGTGTACAGTAAAGTACAGGGGATCTGTAACATGAGCCTCATATCTTAAATGAAAATTAATTTACCCCAGATGTGATCTGATTCCAAGCTGGACTCTTTGGTACATCCTAGTCCTTGAGTTTCTAGCCTTTATATATTTAACATTGCTTACTTTATTTTCCATCAGGGTGACAGAGGTAAACTGGGTGAGAAGGTAAAGCATGGGTTTACTAAAACTGATAATATATCAGAGGTGTTTTTTATGCATGTTTTTGATTTCTGGGGATCAGCATAATTATGTTGCTTCAATATATGTAAATACATATACATTTTTTATTTATTTATTTTTTGGTAGAGCAACATAAAATTAATATTATACCCTAAGCCCTCAGTAAAATCAGTGATTAAGGAATGGTAGATTAAAACTTTGAAAACGTCTCAGGTTACTTGACTGTAACCCTGTTCCCTGAAAAAGCGGAAATGAGATGCTGCGATTGATTTAAGCGCTACAGGAAAATGTCTTTATTTGACCAGAAGTGAACACATGTGGCAAACCTGCCAAAGAATTTGGCTTAAATAACCACTGATTTATGACCTCAACAGAATGCGCACGTCAGAGGCTATAAATACACGTGGCAGGTGCACTCATCAATTCGTTCCCACTTTTTCAGGGAATAAGGTTAAAGTCAAGTAACCCGAGACGTTCCCTTTTAAAAGGTACTCTCAATGCTGCTGATTTAAGCAATATAGGAATGAGAATACCAAAGCCACCGCACTGGAAGTGTCTGGACCCCTCAAGTTTGTGTAGTGTGTGTGTATAAACACGAGAAGGGCCTCAGACATGAGCTTGGGAAGTCGACATCTAAGGACATGTGCGCCCGGGGTAACATGAACATCCAAACTATAAAATATAATAAATGTGTGCAGAGAGGATCACAAGTTCCTCTTGCTAAAGCCCTGGAGGATGCAAACCCCCTGGTAGAATGAGCCCTAACGCCTCTAGGCGAAGTTTGACCGCACACTTTAAAAGCTAGTGCGATAGCATCCCTTATTCACTGTGACATAGTTTGCTTTGTGGGTGGCTGCCCCCCAGTCACGGCCCCCATACCAAATTAACATCTGCTCTGATTTATGACACTGGCTAGTGTGGTGGACATAAATCTGAAGAGCATGAATTGGACACAGAAAGTGAAGTCTGTCCTGCTCCAGCGTCAGAAGCATGACCAGTGCTGACTCAAAGCACGTGGTTCAAATGGGTTGTTGACTAGCCCCTCAAGGACCATGGCTAAATCCCATAAAGGCGGGCATACACTGTGCGATTTTCGTCCGATTTTGAGCCGAATTCTTACTCATGCGACTCTTTTTCGTGTCGGACCGATTTTCAGCTTTGTCGTGCGTCGTTTGTCGTGCAGTGTTCGTGCAGTGTACAGGGAGAAACGAGAGGCGATTAACCTCTCACGATCGACAATCGGATGGTCGGATGAATTTCTGGCATGTCAGAAATTTTGGTCGCTCCTCGTGACTATATCGCACTGTTGAAGCAAAGCTACGAACCGATTGCCCTAAACTCAGTGTTTTTTCCCTCACTGCACCTCCGCGAAAACAGAAGTTTAACCATTTCATCTGCGGCAAAAATAAAATAAAAACGAAAAGAGGGAGATCTTTAAGTTCTGTAGTTCAAACTAGCTACAAATTACTGTTGCTTACCTCCAGTTCGTGTTGCAAAATAGATAATATATTACCCACCGTCTTCCAAGAAACCTGCGATGTAACACTTCTTTTATTAATTTGTCAAACAATGTTTTTGAAATAAACCTGTTTTTAATTTTCATTAATGATTAATTATGGCAATGTTCGGACATATTATAGACTGTTAATAGTTATTTTATATGCCTATAATTCATTGTAATCGACCTAAATGTTTTAGACAATTTTTAATGAGTAAGATTATGTAATATTTTAATAATGATAATACAATAATACAATACCACTAATAATGATAATACAATAATGCTAATAATAATTAAATGCATAAATTGAAAATGCTAAATCATCTAGATACTGATAGCAGATGCTTTGACAATATCCCTGGATACATACACGTAAATATGCGCAATCCAGGGGGTTATCGCAGATATTACACGTATAGTGTGAGCAGTGAAGTCGCAGCTCGACGATCGGACCGTACAGTGTGAGCACATAAATCCTGAACTTTGGCTTTGCATCGCATGCGATTTACTCGTTGAGTGTGAGTAGGTACCTTGCTGAAATCGCATAGACATCGCACAGTGTATGCCCGCCTTAAGGGAACTTTGACTCTGAAGGGAGGCCTCAGTCACCTAGCTGCATGAATGAAGCTGGCGATCCAAAGGTGTTTCCCCACTGAAAGCCTATCAAACAAAGCGTGGCAAGCTGAAACGGCGGCCACAAATACTCTGAGAGTAGAAGGACGTACCTTCTGACAGCTTTTCCTGCAGAAACTCCAGCATTGAAACAATCCGGCAGTGGACTGGGTCTGCACGATGTATAGTGCACCACCTTTCAAAGACGTTCCACTTAAATGCGTACATTCTTCTGGTAGAGGGCTCCCTAGCACTCAGAATGGTCTCTAATACATCCGCTGGAAAGGAACTTGTCCTGAGCCCAAAGCAGAACCTGCTGTGCTAGTTTGTTTAAACTGTGCTAACGCAGTCTGCCCTGGCAATTTGTATAAGTGACTACCGCAGTGTTGTCCACACACATCAGGACATGGTAGTCTCTTAACTGATGGAGGAAGTACTTCAGGGTCATAAATATAGCCATCAATTCAAGGCAATTGAACTATGGCTAAGCCACGCCCTCAAATGCGATGAGCCAATCACAGTCCACAACACCAACTAAAGGCGGATAAATTAAACAAGGATGTCTACATCTGATCTAAGTTAAGTCAACAATGTATTTGAATGTTATCTTTAAAATCTCATTAACGTATATCTGTAAATAACCGAGATAACAAATGTTAACAATGTTGTGCTGAATGATTCATGTAAATACTGTAGCACCAAACAGTGATGGCAGCGATATGTGGGTATCATGTTTACACTATGACCTGTACAGCTCTGGCTGAAGCTGAAGCTTCTCAACAATAAAATTATTCATATAACCCTCCAATGCATAGTTAATGCCCTTTAGGTGACTTCAAGATGATATATAATTTTTCTGTCTCCAAAAATCACCAATTGCCTACTGTGAAGTGTTGACTACTTGTTTGTCCGAGTGAGTGGAGGGGGAGTGGCTTAGCCATAGGTCAATTGATGAGCCAATCAAGATAACAGCCTCTCCAGACCCCTTGGGCTCAACGGCCATCTAAGAGTATACCCCAGCCTTTCAGGGAAGCGTCTGAAGTCTGGGGGTGGTGATGGCGCAGGAGAAAAGACACATGACTTTGGTATGAGAGACCCGGGTTTAAATCGACTGTGAGACACCAATGTGCCCCTGAGCAAGAGACTTAACCCCTAGTTGCTCCAGAGGCGTGCGACCTCTGACATAAATAGCAATTGTAAGTTGCTTTGGATAAAAGCATCAGATAAATGAATACATGTCTGTTGTTAGCATCCTGGAATGACAAAACACACCTAGAGTGGGACTCAGAGTGAGGAACCAGGGTCTGAGCCAAATAGAAAGGGTTCAAAGCCTGCAGCACGTAACCCTTACCATAAACATGGATTTTAGAAAGGGCACGAAGCACTCTGCCTGTGTCCTTACACTTATTTGCCTCTGGAGATTGGCCCATGGACGAAATCCCTGGCACTGAGCCACAGCTGAAATGGTCTCATGTGCAGAAGGCCCAAAGGTATCACCATAGACACAGCTGCCTTAAGACCTAGAACTATTTGAACATCATGGAAAGTAATTTCTTGACCTAGCCTAATATAGCTCAGGGGGTCTAAGACGGACTCGGCATGTGCGGGGGACAGTTGTGCCCACATAGTGACCGAGTCACATACAACCCCTAAATATGTTGTCCTTTGGGCAGGAGAGAAAACCCTTTTCTTTGCATTGAATCTCAACCCCAAGATTCAAGATGATGGGATCTTGGTGGAGATGAGGATGGCATCTGACGTCGGAAGTGCTAGCTCTTGAGAATGGGTCAATGTGTTGTGGCAGAATTTCTATATGAAAATATGCGTCCTTAAGTTCGATTGTGACAAAGCAAATTTTGTGTTGAATTTGAGACAATCATTTGACTGAGAACATATTGAACTTGGATTTTCCGAGAAAACGCTTCAGATCATGAAGGTTTAGAATTGGACCCCCCATCTTTTTTGGGGACCAAAAAATAGCAGATGTAATAACCTGACTAATCTGATGCAATGTTTTGATGGGGGAAGAGTAAATATCTTGTGTCCTGGGGAAAGGCAGGAAGCAACTGAATATTTAAAATTTCGCTGAAAACCACTGCTCTCCGACGCAGCATCTCGTTCCCTATCGGGGAACTAGGCTTACATACATAACTGAGACGTTCCCTTTCAAGGGAATTCCGAGCTGTTTCGAATGCTGTAGGAACGCGAATACCCATGTCGCCATAGGAGCAAGTGACCGTCATGTGAGATGTAGCACGCAGAGGACGAGAGCACCCCCGCCCTAGGAGTGGACCTTAAAGGGATAGTTCACCCAAAAATGAAAATTCTTTCATCATTTACTCACCGTCAAGTTGTTCCAAACCTCTATGTGTTTATTTGTTTTGCTAAACACAAAGGAAGATATTTGAAAGAATGTTTTAATTAAACAGATCTCAATCCCCATTGACTTCCATAGTAGGAAAAATACATACTATGGTAGTCAATGGGGATTGAGATCTGTTTGATTAAAACATTCTTCCAAATATCTTCCTTTGTATTCAGCAGAACAAATAAACACATAGAGGTTTGGAACAACTTGAGGGTGAGTAAACGATGATAGAATTTTCATTTTTGTGTGAACTATCCCTTTAAGTCCAAATCATAGGACTTAATAAACGTATGCGGTGAAGTCCATCCAGCCGCATCACAAATATCACTCAGAGATACTCTTGACAATAAAGCTTTAGAAGCAGCCATACTCCTAGTAGAGTGGGCTCGTACAGCCAAAGGTGAAGGCTGACCAGACTCATAAGCAAGTTTGATAGCCTCGACCACCCACTTGCCCACCCACTTGCTCACCCACTAGTGCTGCATCCAGGTCTAACGCCCTCACCGGGCAGAGTAAATTGAGTTTCTCCTGGTCTGACAACAGAAATGGAGGAGGACAGAAAGCCTGCAGAACTGTAGGTCTAACAACATTAGTAGGGACCTTAGGAACATAACCTAGCCTAGGGTATAGAAAAGCCTTAACCATACCAGGTGAAAATTCTAGGCATGAGGGTGCAACCGAAAGAGCCTGCAAATCTCAGATTTTCTTGAGTCAGGAGATAGCTAGAAGGAAAATAGATTCCCTATCGAGGGAACTCAACACTGCGTCGAGAATCGACACTTTGGGGACGCTCCCTAAGCGTGCGCCTCTGAAGTATGAATGAAACTAATCCAATCCTGATTGGTGTTGCGTTGTGACGTAACATGTGACGGCATACCCGGAAGTATAAAAGTGACGCTGTCACAACACACACTAGCTTTCGCTCTTCAGCAAGCGCTATACGTGAACTGTCTGTCTATTTGGTGTTGTTTGTCTGAAAGATTTATTTAAAAAGAGAATATGGCCAGCAAACAGTTTAAAAGATGTGTGCATCCTTGCCCTCGCTACATCACGGGCAGGGATACACACTCTCTGTGTGTGAACTGTTTGGGAGTGCAGCATGCACGGGCGGCTCTCGAGGGGGCTGCCTGTGCAGACTGTGATAACATGCCCATTAGGGTGCTGCGCTCCCGGCTAGCGTGCTTTGATGAGCACGGCCAGGCTCGCGTTCCCCAGGGTTCCGGTCCCGCATTCGCCGAGGCGATGCGGCGACTGAAATCTTGGGGTTCGCAGCAGGATCTCGCAGAGGAGAATGAGACTGCCGAGGCACTTTCTCGTTCTCCGTCTGTAGATCCTGCAGCCTCTGAGAGTGGTGCGGGAGCCCGCGTAGCGGTTTCTCCTGCCCACGATCAGGTCCCGATGCTGGAACTGTCTGCTTCTGAGGAAGTGGATGTGGTCAGCATCGAAATGGGCGACCGTGAGTTCGGCACGCCAGCACAAGGCCAAAGTTATGAGGAGCTGGTGGAGGTTGTGACTCGCGCTGTGGCCAGACTCAACATTAGCTGGCCACAAAATGAGCAGGAAGCGCTGGTTACTAGCAAGCTTGATGAGCGTTTCCTGCAGCGTAGGTCACAGCCTAAACGCCGGGGTCTTCCGTTTTTCCCCGATCTTCATAAAGAGATCGCGAGATCGTGGGAAAAACCACACTCTTCCCGTGTTTCGACTCCCCATATGGTTGATTATAGTAATGTTGTGGGGGCTCGAGACATGGGATATGGGAAGATGCCTGAGGTGGAAGAAGCTTTAGCTTGCTATCTTTCACCTGATTCGGTGTCTTCCCTGAAGACCCCGGTGTTGCCTAGTAAGCCCTGCCGGGAAACATCTACCCTGGTCGGCAGGGCTTACATGGCGGCGGGTCGGGCTGGTTCATGCCTGCACACTATGGCGGTATTGCAGGCATACCAGGCCGACCTCCTAAAAGATTTAGATGAGGGGGAGGGACCGACTCCTGAGGATGTGGCGGAATTGAGGAAAGCCACAGATCTGTCTCTCCGGGCCACGAGAGCAACGGCCCGCGCCATTGGCCGCTCTATGGCGGCCATGGTGGCCACGGAGAGACATCTGTGGCTGAATCTTTCTGGAATTAAGGAGAAGGATAGGTCCGTTCTGCTGGACTCGCCGCTCTCGCCTTCTGGCCTGTTTGGCGACGCCGTTACTTCGGTCGTCGACAGGTTTCAGGAGGCGAAGAAACAATCTGCGGCGTTCCAGCAGTATCTCCCCCGAAAAGCTAAAGCTAAATCTAATAGGATGGGGCAAGGCGATCAGCCCCAGCCGTCATCCAGCTCCTCTCACCGGGCAGAACAAAAAGAGAGCGTTTCCTCCAGAGCCCCTCCTTCGGGAACCTGGCAACAGAGGAAACGCTCTCAAAAGTCGAAGTCTTCCAGCCAGAAGGGCGACCTGAGGGACGTCATTCAGGCTAGGAGGACTTCGGGAAAGAGGTCCTAGCTGGGGTAGGATCTCGGAGGGCTGTCCCCTCCGCTGTGGGGCAACCGAGGTTGTTCTCGCAGCGGAGCCCTCTCGGAAAGGATGTATGCTGCCCGCCGTTAACGACGTTTCGGGCCGCATCCTTTTCCAGCGAAAATATCGTAATAGAGCATCGGTTATGGTCACAGGGACCGAATCGACTACAACCTGCCGGTATTCCGCTTCAGAAAGTAGAAAAATATGCTCGAGAAACACCAGAGGCCAGTCTCGAGAGACTGGTACCCTTAGTAGATTTTTTAGAGGCATGGCAACATCTCCCCAACATATCTACATGGGTCCTGCAGACAATAAAGATTGGGTACAGACTGCAGTTTGCGCGCCGCCCCCCCAAGTTTTCTGGGGTGGTGCAAACGACAGTGGTCCCAGAGCAGGCTCTAGTAATGGAACAAGAAATACAGACTTTGCTGTTGAAGGGAGCCATAGAACGTGTTCTCCCGTTAGACAGGGAGTCCGGGTTTTACAGCCGGTACTTTATAGTTCCAAAGAAGGATGGCGGGCTAAGACGATTTTGGTTCTCAGGGGTTTGAACCAGTCTTTGAGGAGATTCAGGTTCAAGATGTTAACTATCCCTGCGATTGTGACGCAAATCAGGTCCGAGGACTGGTTCATCACAATAGATCTGAAAGACGCTTATTTTCACATTTCCATCCTTCCATGTCACAGGAGATACCTGAAGTTCGCTTTCGGGGACGAAGCATACCAATACCGGGTTCTTCCGTTTGGCCTAGCACTCTCTCCCCGCACATTCACCAAATGTGTGGACGTAGCCCTTGCTCCACTGAGACTTCAAGGGATTCGTGTTTTGAATTATCTCGACGACTGGCTTATTCTGGCGCAGTCCCGGGATATGGCGGTTCGGCATCGAGATGTCGTCCTTGGCCACATTCAAAAGTTGGGGTTGAGACTCAATTTGAAAAAGAGTGTGCTAGAACCATCCCAGTGCACGACGTTTTTGGGAGTCGTGTGGAATTCGGTTACAATGCAGGCACAAATGTGTCCTGCACGTATCGAATCAATTCTGGCGATGGTATCCAGGGTAAGGCTAGGCCACGCCATCACTGTAAAGCAATTTCAAAGGATGCTGGGCCTCATGGCAGCGGCATCCAACATTATTCCTTTGGGCCTCCTACACATGAGGCCCCTTCAGTGGTGGTTGAAAACCAAGGGGTTCTCTCCCAAGGGGAATCCGTTCCGTATGATCAAAGTCACACGCAGATGCCTTCAGGCTTTGACAATATGGAGGAAACCTTGGTTCCTTTCCCAAGGGCCAGTGTTGGGAGTGTCATGTCGCCGGGAAACCGTTTCGACAGACGCCTCCCTCACTGGCTGGGGCGCGGTCATGGACGGCCGCTTTGCCAGGGGTCTGTGGCAGGACCATCATCGTTCATGGCATATAAATTGCCTGGAGATGTTGGCTGTGTTCAGGGCTCTGAGGAGCTTCCTCTCAGACATCAAGGGTCACCACGTATTAGTACGGACGGACAATACGTCGGTGGTGGCTTATCTGAACCGCCAAGGGGGACTCAGATCGCGCCCCTTGTGCAAACTGGCGCATCAGATTATCCTTTGGTCCCGGGGTAAGATACTGTCTTTGAAAGCAATGTATATTCCTGGGGTTCAGAATCAGGGAGCAGACGTCCTGTCGAGGCAGGGGCTGAGGCCCGGGGAATGGAGACTTCATCCGGAGGTGGTGAAGTTGATATGGGAGAGGTTCGGACCAATGGAAGTGGATCTTTTTGCGTCTCGAGAGACGTCCCACTGTCCACTTTGGTTCTCCCTCTCACATCCAGCCCCACTGGGGTTGGATGCCATGGTACAGGTCTGGCCGAGGCTTCGCCTGTACGCATTTCCCCCGATCGCTCTGCTCCCGGGAGTCCTGGAGAGGGTTCGTCAAGAGGGCATCAATCTATTGCTGATTGCTCCAATGTGGCCAACACGGGTTTGGTTCTCGGACATTGTGTCGCTCCTCATAGCTCCACCATGGCAGATTCCTCTGAGGAGGGATCTGTTGTCTCAGGTGGGGGGCACAATCTTTCACCCTCGTCCAGAGCTGTGGAAACTGTGGGTCTGGCCTCTGAGGGGGTTCAGTACCTAAATGCTGGGTTATCAGCTGGAGTGGTTGAAACCATACTCAGCTCCAGGGCTCCATCTACCAGGAGATTATATGGCCTCAAGTGGAATGTGTTCGTCACTTGGTGTAGAGAACATGGCTTAGATCCAGTAAACTGCCCGGTGGCTTCAGTTCTGGAATTTCTTCAAGACCGTTTCTCTGCGGGTCTCTCCCCGTCCACACTTAAGGTGTACGTGGCTGCTATTTCGGCTTTCCATGCACCATTGGTTGATGGGCCTTTGGGGAGGCATCAATTGGTCGTTCGGTTTCTCCGTGGTACTTGGAGGATGAGGCCGGCGGCTAGGTCCAGGGTTCCGGCCTGGGACCTGGCAATAGTTCTTGAAGGGTTATCCCTGGCTCCCTTCGAACCTTTGAACTCGGCTTCGCCTAGGGACTTAACGCTGAAAATGGTTTTTCTCTTGGCTATTACCTCACTCAAGAGGGTAGGAGATCTCCAAGCCCTGGCGGTGACGCCAGCTTGCTTGGAGTTTGCCCCTGGTAGAGTAAAAGCCTTTTTGCACCCGAGTCCGGGCTATGTGCCTAAAGTTCCATCCAATACGGCTCGGTCTGTAGTCCTTCAGGCATTCCATCCTCCACCTCATGTGTCGGCAGAAGTTGAGAGGCTTCACTTGCTCTGCCCCGTCAGAGCTTTGAGTGTATATCTTGAGAAGTCCTCTTCGTGGAGAAGGTCGGAGCAACTGTTAATCTGTTTTGGGTCACCTAGGAAGGGGCTCCCTGCAACTAAATCAACTATTAGTAACTGGATCGTCCAGGCGATTTCGGAGGCCTACAAGGTGCGTGGGCTGCCTTCACCTTTGGCCTTGAGGGCTCATTCAACGAGAGGCATGGCCTCGTCTAGGGCCCTTCTTTCAGGAGTACCCATGCAGGAGATCTGTGAAGCGGCCGGTTGGGCTACTCCACATACTTTTATCAGGTTTTACAGTCTCCATCTTCCCAGTACGCCCGGTGCACACGTACTTGGTCCTGGCTGAGTGCCTAGACAGCTTCACTCCGGGACAGGTCTATTCGGTGCGTGGCCTAGTGGGCACTCGTTCCCCAAAGTGTTGATTCTCGACGCAGTGTTGAGTTCCCTCGATAGGGAACGTCTCGGGTTATAACTATAACCCTGGTTCCCTGAGAAGGGAACGAGACACTGCGTCGTTCTGCCACGCCCTCTTTAGACCTTCAGCGTCTTGCTTCATCACGAGGCTAGTGTGTGTTGTGACAGCGTCACTTTTATACTTCCGGGTATGCCGTCACATGTTACGTCACGACGCAAAACCAATCAGGATTGGATTAGTTTCATTCATACTTCAGAGGCGCACGCTTAGGGAGCGTCCCCAAAGTGTCGATTCTCGACGCAGTGTCTCGTTCCCTTCTCAGGGAACCAGGGTTATAGTTATAACCCGAGACGTTTTAGAGTGAGAAACTTCTCAGGAACTTCTTTGATAGCTTTGAAAGGAGCTAGGGAAAGACCTTCTAATACAATGACCAGATCCCAGGTCGGCACCCTCAAACGAACTGCTGGCCTCAGCTTCAAAGTGCCAAGAAGGAAACAAGTTATAAGCGGGTGCCTCCCAAGAGAAAAAGAGAAACTGAAAGGGGCGTGGTAAGCAGCTAGTGCCGCCACATACACCTTTAGTGTGGAGGGGGATAATCCTATGGAGAAACACTCCTGCAGGATTTCCAGCACTGCACCCACTGGGCAGTTAATTGGGTCCTGCAGGTGTTCTCCACACCAAGAAGTGAAAAGTTACCACTTCAAGGCATAAAGCTTCCTCGTGGATGGAGCTCTGGAGTTAAGAATGGTCTCAACAATGAGGGACCGGAATCTATGAGTTGGGCCCCCTCAGAGGCCTAGCCCACAGTTTCCATAATTCTGGGGAGGGGTGAAATATTGTGCCGCCCGCCTGAGAGAGTAGATCCCTCCTGACCGGGAGCTCCAAAGGAGAGCCGTCCAGGAAAGAAATTAGGTCAGCAAACCATACTCGGGCCGGCCAGAATGGGGCTACTAGTAGTAGGCTGACCTCGTCCCAGCAAACCCTCTCCAGAACTCCTGGAAACAGAGTAATCGGGGGAAAGGCTTACAGACGTGACCTCAGCCACGGCTGTACTATAGCGTCCAAGCCCAGAGGGGCTTTATGACTCATGGAGAAACACAGATGACAGTGCGTTGTCTCCTTGGAAGCGAATAGATCCACATCGGCGCAACCAAAACTCAACCAAAGGAGCTCCACCACCTCAGTTCCTAATCTAGTTCACCTAATCTTGTTCATTCTTAGTTCATAAACTATTTTAACAATGTTTTTACTACTTTTCTGGGGCTTAAAAGTTGCTGTCTATGGGTGGTTCAGAAACCTCTCAGATTTCATCAAAATATCTTAATTTGTGTTCTGATGATAAACAAAGGTTACAGGTTTGGAATGACATGAGGATGAGTAATTACTGACAGAATTTTCACTAATCCTTTAACTGAAAACAACTTGCACTGACATGTGAAACTAACTTGCACCGAAATATGTAACTGACACTATTTTGTCTCAAGATGCAAACCAGTAATGTTGTTTTTTTTTTTTTATAAAAGCTGCTTAAATACCCTAATTTTATTATTAAAGCCTAGTCCTGGCTTAAGCTAAGCCCTGTATGGAAACCAGGGCCATATTGTTCATACCAGTAGTCAGCCAACAAAATATACAACAAAAAAAAAAAGAACAAAAAGTCGTTAATAAATACTGTCAAGACAAGGTTAGTGACACAATTCAGTCTAATATATATGAATAGCAAATATGCTAATGACTAACCTCTAAACAAACTTGAGTGTGCATGGTGCCTCTTTCAGGTACTGCAAGCTGAAGTTATGGGAGGAGGATGCTCCTTCATGCACACCTTGACCTTCGAAACTTAAAGGGATACTTCAGGATTTAGCATTAAGCTTTGTATCAGTAGGAAAACCAGTAGTATCCCCCCCCCCCTCATATCCCCCTGATATGAGAGAAAAAGGAATTTTAAGTCTGAAAAAATCCTCCAATGACGCAAAAATCGTCATTTTGAATCAATTGGAGGAAAACAGTTCATAAGCAGAGCTACTAGCTACTCTGTTAGCATGGTCCTGTCTTGCATCATATTTTTAATGTTAAAGTCTAAGTCGTGTTATATACATTAGGCTAGTACATCCCGGTACAATGCAATTTAGCACCATTTCGATGGAAATTTATCAAATAGCTCATAATGTATCAAAGCAAGCCTAGTTGTATCCATTTTTGGATTCTACTGTCTGTAACCGGTAGGCGTGGTTTGGGAGTGGCCTCGCAAGGGCAGCAAAGGGCTCCTTGCCCAGGGACCACAGATGTAAATTAGCTGTACAGCTAACTCTGGCACAGGACTTGAACTGTGCAAGGTCCCTGACAAATAAACGAATAAATAAAAAATGAAAAAGCAAGTGCATTCTGGGAGTTGTAGTCTTTCAGTCACATGAGTAAAAAATACATTTTCTGCATTTTTTCAGTCTACAAAGCTTCAATTTCAAAAATAATTTCACATTTCTACTATATAAATGACCAATATTAAAGAGTACCTATTATGGCATTTAAAATGTTCCTAATATTGTTCTGGGAGTCCCCAACAACAATTTTACAAGCATGCAATGACAAAAAACACTTTTGTTGTCTTATAATATGCATTTATTTTTACCTGAATTGCCCACCAACTCCCATATGAATCGTTTTAGCGAGTCCTTTGTCCAAAACCCGCCTTTGCGTGACACTAATCTGTGGTGATTGGTCAGATGACCTAGTCAGTTGTGATTGGTATTCTCTGTGCAGAAAAACGGAACTCCTATTACCTTAAATGGGTTCTCAACTCCAGTCCTCGACCCACTGCTCTGCATATTGTGTATGTCTCCCTCATTTAACACACCTCAGATCCTCAGCTCGTTAGGATAGAGCCGGCTCGCGAATCCATACTTTATAGCGTTTAGGTTTGTGAAGCAATCATCTTCAAAATGACGCGAACACAGAACAAGGTTTGGGCTATACTTGTGTGGTATAGCAGTACTTGTATATATGAACTGCAGCCACTTAGTCTTCAAATACTCCTCACTTGGCAGGTGAAAAAAGTTTGCTTTTGCGTCGCACTTCAAAACACAGCGTCTCGTCGACATGATTGTTTTCCGAAGCCCAGATCTCGAAAAACGACAGAGTCCAAAAAGGTGCGGTGGGTCCAAACCTCCATGCTCTCAGACCTCCCTGGCCAGCCCAGGCAGGGTGGCCCGTCCTGGGCCAGTTTCAGATTTGCCCGCCACCCCTGGAGCTCCGGTTTTCCCTAGCGTCTCCGAGCGCAATAAGTGGGCGTTTCTTATTCAAATAACTTATCAAGTTGACGTCAACTAGACAAAGGAAAAGCATCGTTTTTCGAACGATTCATATCAGTGACTCAGAGTCGACTCTTGTTTTTGAGAGACAATAACTTTGTATACGATGAACTTTCATGTTTAAAACTTTGCAGGATGTTTTCGTTCACTTAGATCTATGTTAAACACTACATGAAGGGCAATTTTCAAAAACCCAAAATAGGTACCCTTTAAATACACCTTCATCTTCCCAGAGGTGAAGTATCCCTTTAATATCCAGCAGTGGTTGCTTAGAGATTGGCCTGTAATTGAAAACAAAAATGAATGAATGAATACTATTAATAATTAAAATAACTATTGTGCTTGTTATAAAATAACTATCCACTCTGGTTTGATGCAGTTGTCCATTCATTGTTCTACATAAATGTTAAAAGTACTCTGAAACACCTTTCACAGGATTTACCATTTAATTCAGTTTTGGCTTTGGTTCATCAATAAAGTAATGCTTTAATTTATAGCAATGATCAATTTCCTAATTAAAGGGATAGTTAAATGAAATGTGAAATGAAAGTAGTGTTCGAGTTAGTTAGCTGGACTTCACAACCACACAATTTTGCAAAAAAATATGCAAAAATACCACAGAATGTATGTGAAAAATGCTCTGTATTCCAAACGTTCTGGGGTATAAAATAGGGTTTGGTAAAAATGAAACCAAAATGTAATGTATTATTTAATTAAAATCCTGGCCATTGAACGTGAACATTTCTTGCTACAACAAACACAATGGAATATAATAATCTGATTTTAAAAAAAAAGTTCTTTTATTGTGAATTTCATTTTCTCACAACTGCAGCACTAATAGTCTCTTGAACATGCATTCGAGCACAGAAGACCAACAGTCAATGTCAGGATTTTCATTAAAAAATACATTAAATTACGGTTTATTTTTCATCAAAACCTATCGTATACCCACAGAACACGTATGGCACATTGCATGGGATCATTCTGTGATACTTTTGTATCTTTTTAAAAATCTTGATGCTATCACTTTTCACTGTTATTATATTGATGAGCACAAGTGTGATATTATTTTGTATTCTCCAAATGATATCAGAACAATACCCCACTGCAAAAAAATACTTTGAACCAAAGCTTACTCACAAATTCACAGACACTGTTTATATTGATAAAATGAATAATCATTCTTCTGTTGAGTCCCGCTGACAAATCAAGTTTGCATGTACTCTGTTCGAGTCACGTTTGAATTAAGTCTGAATTGAGCATGAATAAAATCAATCCCACAATGCAATGTGTTTACAATATGATACTATTATACGAATTTATTAACATGAAAACAGAAATGTGCTGTATATTTATAGCTGTTCTGTAAAATATACAGCCTAATGCTGTATTAAAGCCACAATATGTACTTTTTCGGCTTTAAAAATAGCAAAAATAACTCTATCTATGTTATATATTTCTATTAGATGTGTACTTACATTATCCCGACAGTTTCCACCAACTTTCAAATACGGAAAAATTTATAGTTTAATTCGAAGAAACGGGACGTTTCTTTATTTCCGTTTCGTCTTCCGTCTATGGCGTCATATAACCTTTGACTCCTCTATTTTCTCTAACTTCCTTGCGGAACCCGGCGAAACCACCAAACACAAAGGGGAACACTGGACTACCGCCAAGAAAGCATAGAAATTGACGAAGAAAAAAAAGTAAGACGTATTTTTATGCGTGTAAATCACGTGCCCACTCACGAGCGCTCACTCAGACCACTCAGACGAGATGCACTGTCCCCCGGTGCTGCTCGCGCATATAGCTCTCCCCGTTCCGGTCGTCTCATTCAAATCAGCCAACTGTTGCTGTTAGCGAGCCGCGCACATTGAATACTCATATGAGTCAGGTTGCGAATGTACGTGCCCGCTTTAGCGCGCTCATGCTTACTAAATAAACGCCTCACCTGCGGCGCAAGCTCTCACTACATTCCCTTTAGCCTTTAGCACATAGTGGATGCATAACGCAAACCCAGTCAAACGTTTGACTGCAGTATCTTACGTGCTTATAAAATCTGGTGTGCCCGAAAAATGTTCTAAAATAGGTCATTCATTGAAGGAGCGTAAAATAAATATTTGTATTCGTCTGTATTATAGTTATGAACCACGATTACGCTTTGCCTGCACCTTCTGCTGCTACAGCCCAGTAAAGCTCAAACGTACGGGTGAAAGATATGACCCGAGAAGGGTTTGGCGACAGGAGAAGCACGACACAGGTAAACATTGGGGTTGCATTTAAAGCTTCTTGACAAGCTAAATCTACAGAGATGCCGTATATCCGTATATTTTGTAAAAACGATCATGTCATGTCATGAGCTGAGCTGGTTGTCATTGACAGCGACAACAACTCCCGTGAGCCCACACTCTTTCCTGACGTCATCAAAGTACGTCTTTGTTATTATGTGAAATGAGTGACCCCTGGTGGCCAAAAAAATTACATATTGTATGTTTAAGGAAATACAGTACAATACTGTAGGAAATTACCTGTAAATTTACAGCAAAGCGTTACAGTGCTAAGGACAGACAGTGTTTACAATCAGACAGTTTCACATATAGCGCTTACTGAAGGCACAGAAGCTGTTGCACTTGTTTTTTTGGGGTGCTTTATAGTTTCCTGGTCAATGACGCCACCTGCCTATGACGTTTCATATCTCCATTGGACTGATTCCATACGTGCTTCATGACGCACAACAGCGTTCGACGCAGCTCGAAGTTCCCTTGAAAGGGAACATCATGCTCGCAAACACACACAATTTGTTTGCACACCTTCCTTGGAACAAGAGAGAAAGCGAATCTCCCGTCTGCTCAGTTCCCTCGCATATAGCGGTCCCGTAATCTGTGTGTTGCCTCGGCAGATCCAAGATCCGGGCCACTGATTCTTTTTTGATAAGATAATCTATGTCCTCAGTCCACTCTGAAGAAGCGCCGAGGAGCGTTTCAGAAGTGGACTGGAGGATGAAGCAATCTGAAGAGAGAAAGAGACGAGCCCATCTCCCACTCCTATGCCAAATCGAGTCGCAATATACTAGACAAGTGCATAGCACTTTAACGGAGAGCAACTCATAGTGCTTGCACTCGCCATTCTCTCGACATGATTGTCTTTTCTTTTCGTTGTAGAGAAAGAGATTGAGAAAGGCTTTAATCCTGCCTGACAAAACTAACTTACCAACTTACAAACTAACTAACTTACAAAACTAAACTCCGCCATTTTGGCAGGCAAATCAGGAGAGCGCCAGAGCGGCCGTAGCAGTGATATCGATAGCGGTTGAATGATTTAAAGTCTATTTAAAATTTAAAACCATAAAATTTCAAAATGACTTTGGGGAATGTTTAAACTGTTGTTTAACCCATTTAATCCCACCATAAAGATATAAAAGAATAATTGTACAATATGTCAGTAAAGATATTATCATTATCACATAAAACACAATGTTTCACACACTTTCCATAAACAGATTTTCTTTTTTTTTTTTTCTTTTTTTTTTTACTTTATTCATTATTTCAATGGACAACTAATGACACATCATTAGGATATTTTGTCTGGGAAAAAATTGGGAAAGTCAAAAAATACTTCACCTCCCTTCACCAGTAATTAATTTTTCCATGACCCTCCAAACCGATTGTGAAAAAAAGCATGACCCTCCCCGATAATTTATTGATTACTTCTGTACTGGTTTGCGCTTGGCAAAGATGTTCAGACTGTTACGGAGCAGGCTCCTGCACCACCTCCTCTTCGCCAGCAGAGGGAGACTTCACCCGAATACTGACTTTTCTCAGAACTCCGTTTACCATAATGCACCACGCCTGGGACTGATTGCGCACACACCTGCTGATGATCAGGACTGCCTACTTAAGCCACACTCACACTCACACTCATTGCAAAGTATTACATTGCCCCGGCTGTAATTTCTGAGCGTTTCTCCCGTGCCTGTCTGATTTGTATTCTGAACCCGGATTGTATTCTGACCCTTGCCTGTTTGCTGCCTGTCCTGACCCGGTCTGCCTTTGATTATCGTTGTCTGCTGCCTGCCCTGATCTTCTGCCTGTTTACCGACCACTCTTTAGCTCTGTCTCTGATAACCCTGTTCTGCCGTTGCCTGACCATTGCCTGTTTGACTATCCCTCAATAAAGCTGCACATGGATTGTAATATGTCTTGTGCCCCGTTATGGAATACTTCGCCGACATCGAATCCAGCAGCTGTCCTGCAGCTTTCATCAGAGCTCACATCACAGGCGTCTCGCCTCGACTTGCATCACCAGCAGCTCAGTCATTTGACTTCCCTCACGGAGAAGCTGGTTCAGGGTTTAAGTGAGCTAAGGGTCGCTATCGCAAATCCACCTGCTGTACCTGCCATTTCCCCCGTAGTAAATCCACCTTCAGCTCCCGCAGCTACAGTAGCACCGCGCCTGGCTTTCCCTGAGAAATTTGATGGCCAACCAACTAAATGCAAGGGGTTTTTGCTTCAGTGCACTTTGTTTGTAGAGCAGCAACCACAACTATATGCCACGGACGCCAGCCAGATAGCGTTTGTTTGCTCTTTACTTACTGGACGAGCGCTAGAGTGGGCTACAGCGGTGTGGGGGACCAACAGATCGTCTTTCTCTACCTTCAATGAGTTCGTCAAGCAATTCCGACAGGTATTTGAACACTCCAGTGAGAAAGGAGATGCCGGTGAACAGCTACTCTCACTTTCGCAGGGGAATAAATCAGCAGCGGATTTTGCACTGTCTTTCCGCACTCTCGCGGCACAAACCGATTGGAGAGAGAGCACTTTGAAGACGTTGTTCCGTAAGGGATTGAACCGAGAGCTGCAATCTGAACTAGCCTGTCGAGATGAGGGAAAGACCCTGACGGAATACATCGACCTCGCCATTCAACTAGACATTCTCATTCGTTCACGACGTTCATACAGACCGGTACCCCGCTATCACCATGAATCTACGCCTGAACCAGAACCCATGCAGCTGGGATTTTCACACATTACCCCGGAGGAGAGAGAGCGGCGAATCCAACATGGCCTTTGCATGTATTGCGGACAGTCTGGTCACATGAAGGCCACCTGCCCGGTTCGACCCAGCACCCGCACTCGTCCGGTGAGTCAAACCAGTAATCATTATCCTTTAAGATCGTCCAGTTTGAAAGTATCAGTAATCATCACTTCACGAGGAAGTGAATTTCCTACTACTGCCCTGATTGATTCTGGAGCGGCTGGGAATTTCATGTCTCGCACATTTGCTGAACGATGCAATCTACGATTAATTCCCTGTCCCTCTTCTCTCACAGTGGAGGCGTTAGATGGTCGACCTCTCGGCGAGGGGAGAATCATGCACACCACTGAACAAGTAAAACTTCACGTCGGTCCACTACACTCTGAAACAATCAGCTTCTATGTCATCCAATCAGTTCATCATTCCATTATTCTGGGTCACCCCTGGTTACAAGATCACGATCCACATATTTCCTGGAAGGAGGGGCAAATCACACGGTGGACCTCAGCCTGCCACAACCGCTGTCTATCTCCCGTCACACGTATCCCACATCACCAACCGACAGAGGAAACTTCGAGAGTAATCGAATCGACCCCACTACAGCAGAGTAATAGTAATTCCCCTCGACACGAGATCGATCCAGACATCGCTGTTCCGACTGAGATCAAGATTCCCTCCGAATACGTGGACCTGCATATCGCCTTCAGTAAGGAAAAAGCCTGTCACCTTCCCGCACATCGTCCCACCGATTGTGCTATCGATCTTCTCCCAGGAACTACTCCACCTCATGGAAGGATCTTCCCGCTGTCACAACCTGAAACCGAGGCCATGGAAAAGTATATTCAAGAGGAACTGTCCAAGGGCTTCATTAGACCATCCACGTCACCCGCGGCCGCAGGGTTTTTCTTTGTTAAGAAGAAGGACGGAAGCCTGCGTCCCTGCATCGATTACCGAGCCCTCAATGACATTACAGTAAAGTTTCGTTACCCATTACCGTTAGTACCAGCAGCCTTAGAACAACTCCGCAAGGCCAGAGTCTTCACAAAGCTGGATCTACGGAACGCTTATAATCTCATCCGCATTCGTGAGGGAGACGAATGGAAGACGGCATTTTCAACCACTAGTGGGCACTACGAATACCTTGTAATGCCATTCGGTTTGTCCAACAGTCCATCGGTCTTCCAGTCTTTCATGAATGACATCTTTCGGGACATGCTGGACAAGTGGGTAATCGTTTACATCGACGACATCCTCATCTATTCCAATTCCTTGGAGGAGCACATCCAACACGTCAGACAGGTTCTAACCCGACTCAGTCAACATCACCTATATGTCAAGGCAGAGAAATGTGAATTCCACCAAACCAGCACATCATTCCTGGGGTACATTATCAGTCCTGACGGGGTGGCCATGGATGACAAGAAGGTGAGGGGAGTTCTGGACTGGCCGTTACCTCGGACCCTAAAAGAATTGCAGCGCTTCCTGGGGTTCGCCAACTTTTATAGGAGATTCATCCGAAACTTTAGTACCGTTGCAGCTCCTCTTACCGCCATGACCAAGCGCCAGTCTTCGAGACTACAGTGGACTGATGAGGCAGAACAGGCATTCCGTGAGCTTAAAGTCCGATTCACAACTGCACCCATCCTCCATCACCCTGATCCTGAGAAACCATTTATTGTTGAAGTTGATGCATCAAGTTCTGGAGTGGGAGCCGTGCTATCGCAACGCCAAGGAGATCCTGAGAAGATGTATCCGTGCGCCTTTTTCTCCCGCAAGCTCTCACCAGCCGAGCGAAATTACGATGTGGGCAACAGGGAACTTTTGGCAATGAAACTGGCATTAGAGGAGTGGCGGCATTGGCTGGAGGGAGCCAAACATCCCTTCGTTGTACTCACTGACCATAAGAATTTAGAATATCTTCGTTCAGCCAAGCGTCTCAACCCCAGACAGGCCAGGTGGTCACTATTCTTCACACGCTTTCAGTTTACTGTCACATACTTACCCGGGTCCAGAAACATCAAAGCTGACGCTCTATCACGTCAATCAGAAGAGTTAGTTTCAGATCATACAGCAGAAACAATCCTACCAGCACGTCTTCTAGTGGCTCCAGTCCAATGGGACATCATCACAGAAATACAACAGGCCAATGACCAGATACCAGCTCCCACTGAATGCCCCGATCGTCTGTTATTCGTCCCGGAACCTCTTAGAACCCGTCTAATCAATCACGTCCATTCCACTCCCAGCTCAGGGCATCCAGGTATCACAGCCACCACTCATTTTCTCCAGAACCAATTCTGGTGGCCGACGCTACAAAGTGATACCATGAGATTTGTAAAGAACTGTGTCAATTGCAACATGTCGAAATCACCCAGACAGCTACCAGCAGGCTTACTAACTCCTCTTCCCATACCAGAACGACCGTGGTCACACATCGCCATAGACTTCATAACCGATCTACCCAACTCTCAGGGAAACACCACCATTCTCACCATTGTGGACCGTTTCTCAAAGGCCTGTCGACTCATACCACTGCCCAAACTACCCACAGCTCTAGAGACAGCGGAGATCCTGTGCAACCAAGTCTTCCGGCTGTATGGTCTTCCCGAGGACATTGTTTCCGATCGGGGTCCACAGTTTACATCCCGGGTCTGGGCAGCCTTCTTCAAGAGCTTGAATGTTAATATCAGTTTAACGTCTGGATATCACCCTCAATCTAACGGACAAACCGAACGTCTGAACCAGGACATCACACGCTTTCTCCGCTCCTATTGCCAAAGGGAACAATCAGAATGGAGCCGGTTCTTATTCTGGGCAGAATACGCTCAGAATTCTCTCGTTAAACCAGCCACTGGTATCACGCCGTTTAAGTGTATCTTGGGCTATCAGCCGCCACTATTCCCCTGGTCCGGGGAGCCCACCGAACTTCCTTCTGTAACCGACTGGTTAAATCGGAGCGAAGCAGTCTGGGACCAAGCTCACAATCATCTCCTTCGAGCCGTCCGAAGACAGGAGTTTCAGGCCAATCGCCATCGTCGACCGGGTCCCAAGTACAGTGTGGGTCAATGGGTGTGGCTCTCAACCAAGGATCTAAGACTTCGTCTACCCTGTCGCAAACTCAGTCCCAGGTATGTCGGTCCATTTCAAGTTTTAAAACAAGTATCTCCTGTATCCTTCCGTTTGGACTTACCCAGTAACTATCGCATTTCTCCTACATTCCATGTCTCCCTACTGAAACCTGCTGAGGGGCCGAGAGGAGTGTCGGAGGCAGGAGCCACAGCCCCAGATCCTGCACCGCTCCTAATCGACGGCGAGGAGGCGTATCAGGTACACGAGCTACTGGACTCCAGGCGCCGGGGTAACATCCTCCAATACCTGGTGGATTGGGAGGGGTACGGTCCGGAGGAACGTTCTTGGGTCAACGCCAGAGATATCCTGGACCCATCACTCACAGAGGACTTTCATCGAAGATACCCGGACAAGCCGGCCCCAAGACCACGTGGAAGACCCCGGCGTCGCCAGTTTTCTCGCCTCAGGAGCGGCTCACAGGAGGGGGGCTCTGTTACGGAGCAGGCTCCTGCACCACCTCCTCTTCGCCAGCAGAGGGAGACTTCACCCGAATACTGACTTTTCTCAGAACTCCGTTTAACATAATGCACCACGCCTGGGACTGATTGCGCACACACCTGCTGATGATCAGGACTGCCTACTTAAGCCACACTCACACTCACACTCATTGCGAAGTATTACATTGCCCCGGCTGTAATTTCTGAGCGTTTCTCCCGTGCCTGTCTGATTTGTATTCTGAACCCGGATTGTATTCTGACCCTTGCCTGTTTGCTGCCTGTCCTGACCCGGTCTGCCTTTGATTATCGTTGTCTGCTGCCTGCCCTGATCTTCTGCCTGTTTACCGACCACTCTTTAGCTCTGTCTCTGATAACCCTGTTCTGCCGTTGCCTGACCATTGCCTGTTTGACTATCCCTCAATAAAGCTGCACATGGATTCTAATATGTCTCGTGCCCCGTTACACAGACAGCCTTTTTTTACAATTAACAAACGACTAAACTCCTGCTTTCTCATCCTAAGGCTGTAACAATATACCAAAATTCGGTTCGTATCATGATTTTTTTTTATTTTAGATTTAAAATAATAATAATAATAATAATAATAATAATAAATCACGTTTTTGGTGCTGATGCATGGTGCGTTCATGTAACAAGGGTGGTGCTCCAAAGTATCTAAAAGCTGCCACAAAGAACCGGCAAAGGTGATGATTATGAATATGTCAAATATAGCAAGGAGACATTTTAATTGTTTATTATAAACACGGTTTTTCTGTGTCAGTGTGTCCTCTTCAAGTTGATGATGCTGACGCGCGATCTTCACAGTAACGCGCGGCACCAGAGAGAAATGTACCTACATTTCATACGGATTATTACATAAGCATGCAGAGATCATGTTTTTCGTTTTTAAATGTTCTGTTTAAAAGTAGACCACGCTTTCTATACATTTATAAGGTTTGTGAGGCAAGTAGCCTACATATACGGTGAGTTTCGGTTTATTTATGAGAGTCCAGTTCATGTGGCAGCATCTCTGTTTCTTTTCTATCGTCTTCTATATTTACATCTTATTTATTAAATCAAGGCAATTGCTTGATGAAAATAACGTACGATTGTATAAGATACAATTACTTTAAAGAAAGGCTGTGCTTTCTGAAGTCTGTGAAAGTTTTAAAGTCACTTTCACAGCGGTCTATAACGGAGAACTGTCATGTCCGTTACATTGTTATTTTTTCCCTCATAAATGCGAGCACGAAAAATAAAATAAAAATATTTTATGTTCTGTGGAGGCTGACTCTTCTTCCTCCTATTAACCTACTTTCAGGAAAGCAATCAGTTCCTTTACACATGAAAAGCACCCCAGGGGCATAGATCTGTTATGTTTAATCTATTAAGTTTTGTTATGTAAGTGTATTTTGAATTAAAGTGTGCTGTGAACTCTGTTGCATTGAAACTCAAGCTCATTCATTCACGTCCCGGCGGGTTTAAACAGAGTAGGTCACGTGACGTCCGGAGCTCTATAGATTGAGTGGAAAGTGTTCCAGCACACACTGTACACAATGTGGTTCTGAAGACAAAAGAACCTGAAGAACACACCTTTCACACGTCTTTTTATAGCCTCTGACGTGTGGATTCCTATGATGTATGTCATAGGAATATTCCTGTATGTCTTCAGAACTTTCACTGAGGCAGCCAAACACGCATGGCACAGTATTAAAATGTTTGTTACTTGTCAAAATCTTTATTCTCGGTGACAGTCCAATATTGTTCAGACTGTCAAGGGGACAATGTTGATAGTGTAAAGCGCCACAAAATCGATCCAATGGCGGAATTCGATTTGTGGTGAAGGTTTCATGTGTGTTCTGTATTTCCCATGGCAAAGTGTTTTTTTTTTTTATGTGCAACAATAAAATGCATTTTTAAATGCAACACGTTTAATCTTATGTATTAACTCGTTTCATCTGACTCCATAAAATGAAAAGGTTTATCAATGATATCTGTACATCATTTAATATGCTAATGCTCGACTATTCCTTTTAACTCTAATGAAAATAAAAAGTATGTTAGTATGTTCTAATAAAGTATGTTAGAATAATCAATTATAACAATGTAAGGTAAATGTATTATTACAATTTCATAAGATAACCAATGCAAACCATCAAATGTTTCTAGAACAAAGAAGAATCCTTTTACCTGACGAGGCTACGTGAGCTGGGAGTAAAACTCCCAGCCTTACGGACTGATCTGAAAACAGACACCGGCCCAAAACCCTTGTTGCATTTCCCTTATAAAGCGCTCATTTCATATTTAAGTTCCAGTGGAAATTTACTAGAAGGTAAACTTTTGCTTAGTTGTAAATTGCATTCAGACAAAAGGCCAGAAGGTGTTAACTCAAAAACACACCCTTCTGTGTGCAAGATATTTCTATATTCTTAAAAACCTTATTACCTTTTCTTTTACTTCTTTGGAAATGAGACACTATTACCAGTCACCCGGAGACCTTCAAAATGATATCCTTAAAGATTCTCACATTCACATTAAAAACATATATTCTTGTGTGAGGATTTCTGCAAGTGTGTGTGTGTGTGTGAGAGAGAGAGAGAGAGAGAGAGAGAGAGAGAGAGAGAGAGAGAGAGAGAGAGAGAGAGAGAGAGAGAGAGAGAGAGAGAGAGAGAGAGAGAGAGAGAGAGTTGTTCACATGTTAATTTGAAAGCAAGGTCTTTGTTGCTTTGTCTTCAGAGGACTCTGGGAAAACTGAGTTTAAGTTTTAGTCTTAAAATAGTGATCGGTTTTTCTTCATGTCTTGGATCACTCCTACCAGGGATTATACTTGAAGCAGTTGGCAGACTTACCCTTCCACAACCCTTTTTTTTCTGAAAAAGCTCATTTAGAATTCACAATTATTTAAAATTCACAATTTTGGACCATTTAGTCTCATTGAGTCAAACACCCACAGATTTTCAAACAGGTCAAACATAATGAAGCAGATTCCATTCCACCCTAGACCTGCACTGCACCCAGACTTTTCTTTGGACCTTAAAATAGCTGGAATCAAACCTACAAAAGGTCATCACCTCTAGACCAGCTGCAGAAATAGACATTTTATTTGTTACAATACAACTTGACAGTTGCATTCTTTGCATTTTTTAAACTCACATTTAGAACTGCATATTCTTTGCTTTTTAATAGATCACTCATTAAATAGTGTATACACTTTTAATTAATATTTTAACTAAAGCCAGTTATGCTTGTTTTCTTATTTTGTTTTAACGTGAAACAACAGTGTATAATGAGGCAACACTGCTTGTGTACAGTTTATGCAATCTATTGAAACAATAAATATTATATTCTTTTTCTGACAGGGAGACATGGGAGAGCAGGGGCCAAAGGGTGACACCGGAGAGAAGGTCAGGCTGAACATCATATCTATACATATTTAATGGTATAAACATGCTGAACTATAACATTACTAACTGGGGGTGTATGGACCGTGATATTGTGACATTGCTACTCATAGAACATCATTACTCCACTATGGACTGTAAAATGAAATTCACAAACATTAAAATAATTCAGTCAAATTGTTTTATGCTGAAGAGTGTACTATTCATTCTATTTTTTTATTCTAAAAGTAATTAACACATTGACACATACACTCACCTGAAGGATTATGAGGAACACATTTCTCAATAATGCAATTATCTATTCAACCAATCACATGGCAGTTGCTTTAATGCATTAAGGGGTGTGGTCCTGGTCAACCTAATCTCCTGAACTCCAAACTGAATGTCAGAATGGGAAAGAAAGGTGATTTAGGCAATTTTAAGCATGGCATAGTTGTTGGTGCCAGACGGGGTGGTCTGAGTATTTCACTATCTGCTCAGTTACTGGAATTTCCACACACAACCATTTCTAGGATTTACAACGAATGGTGTGAAAAGGGAAAAACATCCAGTATGCGGCAGTCAGGTGAAAATGCCTTGTTGATGCTAGAGGTCAGAGGAGAATGGTCCGACTGATTCAAGCTGATAGAAGAGCAACTGAAATAACCACTCGTACAACCAGGGTCGTATTAAAACAGTATTCAAATATCTCAATTCAAAATCTTCATCAATTAATTGACAGCATCAATTCATGTTTGCCCAAAAATAATAATAAATCTATCAGGTTTCTTGCCTTTACAGGCATGAAAACGGGTCAGGGGTGAAAAAAGTGAGACGGTTATTACCCCAGGTATTGTCAGGAGGACATCCTGGGGAGAGTTGGAGAAACTTAACTTTAGCCATGAGTCAAAAATATTATGGCCCCCGTAGCAAGCTAATCATTTTCCACCAGAGCTAGCTGGCTAATGTTGCATTCTCTAATGCTGTGCTCAACTAAAATCATTAAGCTAGCTAACGTTAGCTAAGTCTACGTTAACAGAGCTCCTGAGTAATGTGGAGACTCTGCCAGGTGCACATCTTTCAAACCCCACAGTTGAAAAAGCTTTATTTTGATTTTCAAGCAGCAAAGCATTTGTGAAGCCACAACACGCACAACCTTGAGGCGGATGTGCTACAAGAGCAAAAGGCCCCACCGGGTACCACTCATCTCCACTACCAAAAGGAAAAGAGGCTACAATTTGCAAGAGCTCACCAAAATTGGACTGTTGAAGACTGGAACTATGTTGCCTGGTCTGATGAGTCTCAATTTCTGTTGAGACATTCAGATGTTAGAGTGAGAATTTGGCATACAGAATGAGAACATGGATCCATCATGCCTTGTTATCACTGTGCAGGCTGGTGGTGGTGGTGGTGTAATGGTGTGGGAGATGTTTTCTTGGCACACTTTAGGCCCCTTAGTGCCAATCGGCCATTGTTTAAATCTTTTGGATGTGGTGGAATGGGAGCTTCGTGCCCTGGATGTGCATCCCACAAATCTCCATTAACTGCAAAATGCTATCCTATCAATATGGGCCAACATTTCTAAAAAAATGCTCTTAGCACCTTGTTGAATCAATACCACATAGAATTAAGGCAGTTCTGAAGGCGAAAGGGGGTCAAACAGTAATATTACTGACTGGGTCATTTGACCAATCGCTGCAGATTCGCGTCACTCAAAGCAGGTGTTTGGGAAAATGAGACGTCAAACGAATCATTTGGGAGTCATTGAGCAAATCAGGTAAAAATAAATGCATATTATAAGACAAATATTTTGTTTTTTTATCCTTGCATGCACGTTAAACTGTTTTGGAGAACTCCCTAAACATAAATAGGAACATTTCAAATGCTATGATAGGAGCTCTTTAAACCCGTCCTCTAAAGGACATTTTTGGAAGCAGCCATTTCCATTTATCAAGTCGAACTTTACTTTCTCAATTATACCCTCCCAGTTTTTTTGTGTCACTACTTCATCTCCAATAAAAACTCCTAAATATTTAAAACCAATTTTTCTCCACTGCAGGCCCATAGGAAGTTTAGGTTTATCATTATTCCAATCTCCTATGAAAAAAGCTTCACTTTTCCCCCAGTTTATATTAGCAGAAGATATTTTTTTAAGTTTTCAATAAGTTTAACAAAGCCTGAATATCACTTTTCCATTGATACACTCAGCAACATCATCTACATATGCCGACAGTATGAATTTATTCCTACATTCTGGTAAAATTACATCTTGAAGGTTACACCTTATCTGATTTAACAAAGGCTCAATTGCTAAAGAATATAACATACCAGATAATGCACAACCCTGTCTTATGTATGAAGATAAAACAGTAGCAATACTTGAGAGCACGTAAAAGTGAATTTGAGAACTTGTACAATAAATATTCGTACTTGTATGTGAACATTAACACTCACAGCTCTGATTTGAAAACCTGTAAAATAAAAATCTGAACTTGAACGCTGAGATTTGCACTCATAGACAACAGTCACAAACCTGTATTCTGAATCTGAAGCTGCAGACAAGCAGTCACAAATGTGTAAAATATATTTGCACTTCTTCTAACATTCAAATTCGCAGTACAACCTCAAATTGGCACTTGCAACTTCTCAAATCTGTCACTGCAAGTTCAAATTTCGAGCCTTGACTTTTGCTACTCTTTTCGCGATATATGAGGTGCAAAACTGATTTGTGCACTTGTAATTTACTGATTTACAAGTTGTAAATCAGTCGCGGCGAGAGAGAGGGGGGTGGGAGCGGGGTGTTCAAACGAGCCGTGTTATTGGTTGGCACCTAGCCAATGAAATGGGACTTATGCACGATGATGTCACGAAACCCGCCTCCTCGTGGATGTTCTGAAACGCTAACATTAATCCATTAGACTGATATTAAAATAAATAAATGATATTATCAAACTTAGTAAACCACCATACTAATAATGCCTAATAAAGAAAAGCAGATGAACATAGAATATGAACGCAACATGTTTAAGACAGTGGTATTACAAGACCAAACTCAGGAAACACCATAAATAAAGCATACGGAGGAGCATTGAGCAGAATATGAACGCAACTCATTTAATTGTACGTTAAGCATTTTCCTCTCATAGAAAACGCTTAATGAGGCTTAATGGACCAACACAGTTATAAAATAAAAATACAAAAAAACAATTCACACAATTTGTTATACATTATTAATAAAACACAGGCAGCTGGTTTATTTGCACTGAACACAAATTTGCTTTCTTTCATCATATTCTGTGTTCATCTGCTTTTCTTTAGTATGCATTATTAGTATGGTGGTTTACTAAGTTTGATATTTCTTTTAATATCAGTCTTGCTTTATTAGGGGCGGCGCTAGGAGGGGGCTGGAGCCCCGAATGTTTTCAGTAAAGCCCCGAATGTTTTTATTACCATGCATTACACACCATCAGTGAGAGAATTTACTTAATTAAATGTATATCTCTCATTAAATGTATATAGATAATGAATATAAAAAAAATAAATAAATAAAAGGAAGTAAAACACCATCACTAAAACAAGATACAACAGCTTCAGCAGGTATCTGTAGTATTAGATTTCTCGCTTTAGATTGTCAGATATACATTTTGATCGTTTAACAGTTTGTGAAGCACAGTCAATAATACGCGCATTTTGAGAGCGTTATATGTTTAGTCAGCATGCCTGCAGCAGGTGTCAGGGCAACAATTCAATAAGAAAAGATATTATAAACATAAAGCAAATATTTTGCTAACGAAAATGGTTTCAAACAAAGCATCACAGTGTTTTTTGATTGAATTTGCTTGTAAACGATTCACTGACCGCCATTCAAAAACATTTCAATCATCTGTTTTGAACGAATCGATTGGAAAAAAACGACTAATTCATTAAGGCAGTGGCTTGCCGCCATCTAGTGGCAAAGTACCATTTTCATTTTTTCAATATTTCATATTTCTGTGTTCTAAGTTTAATATTTGAGTCTCATACGATTATTTAATGCATCTACAAGTGTTTAGTGTTTGTTTTATGTATAAAGTTAAAAAAAATTCATTATTTTTATAACTTATGTTATGCGTGATATCTGTATACTTATTGTATAAATGTACTTATAAGGCTTGTATGTGATGAGATAGTTATGGAGAGCTAAATGTTTGTAATTGTTTGTAAATGTTTGTAAATGTTGGTAAGAATGTGATTGTGTATTATTGTGACTTAATGCTAAAGGCTGTTTGTTTATGTTTGTTCTCAGGACCCCCTCGAAAACGAGATGTTACATCTCAAGGGGCTATCCTTCAAATAAATTTCAAATTCAAATAAAGTAAAAAAATAAGGTAGCCTATAAAATGTAATATGTGCATGAAGAATAGGGTTAAGTTTTTTTGCTATTATAGAGATTCTTTAGTCACCTCTTTTTATCTATTCTTACAAAAATCATGCAGTTAAGTGAATGCTATTTATTAAAACAATAATAGAGCTGAGCTTGCTATTTTGCCATGTCTCAGATGAGTCAGCAAGGAAAGAAGAGGCTGTGTGACATTGTGATTTTTAATTTTAATTAGCAAGAAATATTCACCTTGTTAAAAAAAAAACAATAAAAAAAACAAATATAAAAATTGTATTTAAAGATTATTCCTTGCATCGTGGCACACAGAAGGTGCGTTCCATTCGACCGTTAGTGAACTGCGAAGTGGACTTCACAGGGTATTTCGCCATCTTAAGTGAGATTCCAATCCGAAGGGAACGAACTTGTTCAGTTGGAAGGGCACTGCAAACGGCGTAGGGAATAAGTGAACATCGATACATCACTTCACAGGAAGTGGAGAGCGGAATCACCCAACTGTCATTGCGCGTCACGTCATCACCAGTCAGAGCGGTCGTAAATAACGATGGAGGAGTTTATGTTTGTGTATAAGTATGCATACATTTTGCCATTACTAACTAAGTATTTTTTAACGGTTATTGGGGTGAATATTACATTTACATATGCTATTTTTTGTATGTCCTTGGGACTTTATAAACGATTACCACAACCATTTACCTCAGAATTTACCTTATCATATTTTTATTTATTATTGTATATTATATATATATATATTTTAAATTTGATATTAAATTCAATTGAAATATTAATGTAAGCCTATATCTATTTGTTTTATTATCATAATCTGCGGAACCCCGTACGTTAACTTAACTGATGACGTTTGCAGGGCATTCCAAATGAGCGGCATTGTCAGCGAAGTCCACTTCAACTGATGTACCGTGTTCAGGGAGTAGGGAGCAGTGAACACTGCGTAGGGACCCTGTCGAATGGAACGCAGCTATGGTTTTCTCTGGGCTAAGCCCCGGATATCCACTCATCCTAGATCCGCCCCATCCACGAGGAGGCGGGTTTCGTGACATCATCGTGCATAAGTCCCATTTCATTGGCTAGGCGCCAACCAATAACACGGCTCGTTTGAACACCCCGCTCCCCCCCTCTCTCTCGCCGCGACTGATGATTTACAAGTGCTCAAATCAGTTTTGCATAGACAAGTTTACGCACCAAATGACGGGCGCCGCCATAACTCTACTCAAATGCATTTCATTTCCGCCGGAAGTGGTTTGCAAAGCGTCTGCCGGTGTAAACACAGCGACGGTTCCACTACTTTGTGTGGAGATGGCGTTACTATCCCCCACCCGAATTCAGTGCAGAAGACTTACAGGACGACGTGGCCCAGCATAACATACAGCAAGATTTGCTCCTACTTCGTGCAATCCATGGCAATAGATGGAAAAGCTATTGGACAAGCTGAAAGCCTCCAAGGCATATCAATATCTGCACGGCAACAAAGTCGGTTGTGTCATGTCATACAAAGCTAGATCAAACAGACATAGCGTGCAAATAACTATCAGTTTATGTCCGTGGTAATAGCAAATGTATCTGTGTGATATTTTAATGTTTCTTTTAACATAATAATAACAATTGTGGCCAAATAAGTGTTTGCAGTTTATAGCTTAATCAGGTATGACATTTACAAGATTAGGCTATAGGAAATAATAGAAGCCTGTTGTTGCCGATGGAATACGTATTTGTATTTGGAAAACCAACTGTAACCTATAATAACATGACTTACTGCTGAGCTCTAAATAAAGACATGATCTATTTTGCAATTATCCTTATGACTGCATTGTTTTACCTGCTGTGTACCCTTTTACCTCTTAAAATACCTTTAAATGTAGAAACTAACCCATAAAATGCAGTAGGCCTATTCTACTTACAACAAAACGATTGAAGCCTCTAACGTTACTTATTGCAATAAATAAAGGCAATCAATTTTCGGCACGACACCGGCACCGTGTCGGATCTCCGGCGTGCCGAAAAAAAAAAATTGCGATTCATTTTTGTCCAGCTTTAACGTGTTAAAATATTTAATGCAAACACAGCATCTGTTCTTTCTGTCATCCTTTAGCTAGGATTATGATCATGGTCTTATTCACGCAAATGCTTTAAACCACTCATGCGCGACAAGACAAAAGAGAACGCGCTGTCAGTGAATGTCCTCCTGACGTTGGTATCCAAACCATATCATTGGCTACTTAGCTAGAGTGCAAAGTGTGTGTGTGCCATGATGATAATAATTAGGGGCACGATCAAACTGTGTGTGTGTGTGTGTGAGAGAGAGAGAGGCGCGATACTGTGTGAGTGTGTTTGTGTGTAAACAATGGAGCGCATGGACATTCACATTGCCTCTTCATAGCTGGTTTGCGGTCGTAGCACTCTCTATCTAACCACTCGTTCAGGTGCTTTCTCGAGTGTTTGCAACCAACTACCGCACACATCATTCCCGAACACCACCTTTCTTCATGTTGTAATTGTTATCTTCTTTGTCACTGCGATATCAGCAGTATGTCGGCACGACTGAGCTAGCTAGCAAAACAAACCCAGCCCGCCAGAACGGAAGTAGGTTGCATAAATGGGAGGAGTTTAGGATGTACAGCGGAAACGGTTCATAAACTTGTCTATATCGCGAAAAGAGTAGCAAAAGTCAAGGCGCGAAATTTGAACTTGCAGTGACAGATTTGAGAAGTTGCAAGTGCCAATTTGAGGTTGTACTGCGAATTTGAATGTTAGAAGAAGTGAAAATATATTTTACACATTTGTGACTGCTTGTCTGCAGCTTCAGATTCAGAATACAGGTTTGTGACTGTTGTCTGTGAGTGCAAATCTCAGCGTTCAAGTTCAGATTTTTATTTTACAGGTTTTCACATCGGAGCTGTGAGTGTAAATGTTTGCGTTCACGTACAAATATTTATTGTACAAGTTCTCAAATTCACATCTACGTGCGCTAGAGTTTAGCTACTAATTTACCTTCATACTTATGCCTCTAAAAACTGTAAAAGGAGTCCATAAACCATTGACCTTTAAAATACTCTCCACATCATTATAAAGGACTTTTGAAGGGTTAGTTCACACAAAAATGAAAATTCTGTCAGTATCACCCTCTTGTTGTTCCAAACCTTTATGTGTTTATTTGTTCTGCTACACACAAAGGAAGATATTTGGAAGAATGTAACAGATCTCATTCCCCATTGACTACTATAGTAGGAAAAAATACATACTATAGTCAATGGGGAATGAGATCTGTTTGATTAAAACATTCTTCCAAATATCTTCCTTTGTGTTCAGCAGAACAAATAAACACATAGAGGTTTGGAACAACATGAGGGTGAGTAAATACTGACATAATTTTCATTTTTGGGTGAACTAACCCTTTAATATAGTTAATAAAACTGATCTGGACTCAATGCTTTTCTCAAAAAGTCATCAATGATTCATTGTGAGTCATTCAGAGAGGATACAGACCTTTTGGCATATATTGTCTGAGGATGCCAGGGGCTGGAATCGGTGGGGCATCCGAAACCCCCGTGAGATGCTGGATACCAGACTGGACCTGACAAACGCCATTTTTCTCGGGACGAGCGTCTCGAGATAACAGCAGAAAGGCAGATGGGAAATAATTAGCATAGCTGATGTTCATAATAATTTCCATTGTACGGGTGTCGGTGTTAGAAAACCACTATCTCACGAACTCTCCGCAACCCAAACTCTCCGCAACGCAACCCAACCATACGGGCCGACCCGTTTGTCTAAAAGGCTGTCGAGCCCCACTGGTGCGTTAAGCAGTTTCAGTGGCAAACGGTTCCGTATGGCATAACAGAGGACTGAAAGGTAAGCATTATGTGAATGCTTGACTAAAGAGATGCGTCTTTAATCTAGTTTTAAACTGTGTCAGCGAGTCAGAGCCCCGGACCGTATCGGGAAGGCTATTCCAGAGTTTTGGAGCTAAATGCGAGAACGCCCTCCCTCCTTTACTGGACTTAGATATCCTAGGAATGACCAGAAGCCTTGAATTTAGTGATCTTAAGGAACGCGGTGGATTGTAGGGCGAGAGAAGGTCCGTTAAGTACATAGGAGCTAAACCATTTAGGGCTTTATAGGTCAGTAGTAGTACTTTGTAGTTGATACGGAACTTAATAGGTAACCAGTGCAGAGATGATAAAATCAGTGTTATATGATCATGTTTTCTTGACCTAGTAAGAACTCTAGCAGCTGCATTCTGTACTAACTGTAGCTTGTTTATTGGGGATGCAGGACAACCGGCTAATAAAGCATTGCAGTAATCTAGTCTCGAGGTCATGAATGCATGAACTAACTTTTCTGCATCAGAGAGAGATAGCATGTTACGTAGCTTAGCAATGTTTCTAAGGTGGAAAAAGGCTGTCCTTGTAACATATGAAACATGATTTTCGAAAGACAAGTTGCGGTCTAGTATAACACCCAGGTCTTTTACTGTAGTGGATAGGGTAACAGGACATCCGTCTATACTAAAGTTTTGTTGTAAGAGATTTTGTGAGTGTTTTTTTGGACCAATAAGTAATACCTCCGTTTTATCTGAATTTAATAGCAAGAAGTTACGCGTCATCCAGCATTTTACATCTTTGAGACACTCTGTCAATTTAGATGAGTTAGTGTTTTCGTCTGGTCGTGATGAAATATATAATTGAGTGTCTTCAGCATAACAGTGGAAATTAATTCCATGTTTTCTTATAATATTACCAAGTGGCAGCATATATATTGAGAATAGCAGAGGGCCTAAAACCGATCCTTGCGGTACTCCATAGTCTACTGACGTTATCTTTGATTTTTCCCCGTGTAAACAGACAAAATGATAACGGTCCGATAAGTACGATCTGAACCAGCTTAATGCCTGTCCTTGAACACCAGTGTAGTTTTGTAGTCGATCCAAGAGTATTTTATGATCTATAGTGTCGAACGCAGCGCTGAGATCAAGTAGGACTAGTATTGAGATACAGCCTTGGTCAGAAGCTAAAAGTAAATAATTTGTAATTTTAACTAGCGCAGTTTCAGTGCTATGATGCGGTCTGAATCCTGACTGGAATTTTTCATAGATATAATTTTCTTGCAAAAAAGAGCATAGTTGAGCAGACACAACTTTTTCTAGTATTTTGGACATAAATGGAAGATTTGAAATGGGTCTGTAATTCGCCAACTTATTTGGGTCTAATTGTGGTTTCTTAATGAGAGGTTTTATTACTGCCAGCTTGAATATTTTTGGAACATGACCTAAAGATAGAGACAAGTTAATAATATTGAGGAGAGGCTCTTCCACTACAGGTAATAGTTCTTTTAGTAGTTTAGTGGGTATTGGATCTAATAAACATGTTGTTTAGATGCAATGATAAGTTTATTTAGCTCCTCCTGTCCTATCGTTGTAAAGCGGTGTAGTTGTTCTAGAGGGGCCATAATTGCGGCTGAATCATAAGACACCATAGAAGATTGTACATTTATAATTGTGTTTCGGATGCTTTCTATTTTCTCGTTGAAGTAATTCATAAAATCATTACTGCTAAACTGTAACGGTATATTTTGCTCTGGTGATGTCTGTTTGTTTGTTAGTCTAGCCACGGTGTTAAATAAAAACCTTGGGTTATTTTGGTTATTTTTGATTAGTTTGCGGAGATGCTCAGCCCTGGATGTTTTTAGAGCCTTTTTATAACGTGACATACTGTCTTTCCACGCGATTCTAAAGACCTCTAAGTTAGTTTGTTTCCATTTACGCTCTAACTTAGTTTCTCTCTTGATAGCATGCGTAGCACTGTTGTACAAGGGTGCTTTAGTTTTCTCTCTAACCTTTTTTAATCTAATTGGTGCAACAATATCTAATGTACTAGTGAAAATGGTGCTCAAACTGCTAGTCATTTCCTCTAATTCATCTGTTTGTTTGGGTTCACTTAGCAATTTAGATAGATCAGGTAAGGTATTTGAGAATCTATCTCTAGTGGTTGGAAGGATTGTTCTGCCTGGTCTATAACGTGGCGCAACATGACATATTTCAGCAGTGCGTATTATGCAAGTCACCATGTAATGATCAGTGACGTCATTGTTTTGCGGTATAATATCTATATCAGTTGGATCGGTTCCATACAATATAATTAAATCTAGTGTATGATTTAGACGATGAGTGGGACCACTGACGTTTTGTTTGACCCCAAAGGAGTTTAATAAGTCTGTAAACGCAGCACCTAAAGCATCATTTGTATTATCTACGTGAATGTTAAAATCTCCAACAATCATTGCTTTATCGACATCCACCAATAGATCTGAGAGAAAGTCTGCAAACTCTTTTAGGAATTCATCATATGGCCCTGGAGGTCTATATACAGTAGCCAAAGCTAGAGATAATATGGATTTCCTTCTTACATCTAAGAGCGTAACATTTAGCACAAGTACTTCAAATGAATTAAACCTGTGACCTGTTTTCTGAATAACATTAAAAATATGTTTATAGATTGTTGCCACACCACCGCCACGACCGATCAGACGGGGCTCATGTTTATAACAGTATCCTGGCGGAGTAGATTCATTTAGACCGAAATATTCATTTGTTTTAAGCCAGGTTTCAGTAAGGCACAGAACATCGATATTATTATATGTGACCATTTCATTTACAATAACCGCATTAGGTTTGAGCGATCTAATGTTTAGAAGACCTAACTTTAGAGATTGTTTTTGTTCACTGATATTTAGATTTTCTGGTTTAATTACAATAAGATTTTTGCTAGATCCTACACTACATTTATTGTTTGGCTTCACTAAACGAGGAATAGACACAGTTTCTATATAATGTTCCACACTGTGCATATTAGTTAAGTTTGGGCAACAAAGGGTGTGATTTGGACTTTGACTTAGTCATCTGGTCTGTAACGTCTTGGAGATGTTGTCCGACAGAACAGCCGCTCCGATTCTGCTGGGTTGGAGACCATCTGCACGGTACAACCTTGGTCTCTCCCAAAACAGATTCCAATTATTTACAAAGAGCAGTTTCTGTTCATTACACAGTGACATTAACCATTCATTTAATGCAAATAGTCTACTGAACCTTTCCTGTCCTTGTCGGTACGTGGGGAGCGGTCCCGACACGATGATCGTTGCTTCAGGAGCTGTGCTGCGTACCGTCTCGATCAGGCTCATGTAGTCCTTCTTCAGTACCTCAGTCTGCCGCAGCCTGATGTCGTTCGCTCCAGCGTGCAGCACAACAGCTCCGACGCGCTCATCACCGTTCAGGATCTCGGGAACCAGTGCAGCGACATCAAGAACACGAGCACCAGGAAAGCAGTGAGTCCGCACCTTACCTTTACCCGAGGTAGCGCGGACATGACGGACCATGGACGTGCCGATGATCACGGCGTCGTCGTGTGCCGGCTCGCGAAGAGGGGAGAAGCGGTTCCGAGTGGAGATCTCGAAGACCGGGAGGGGCGGAGAGGCAGCTCTGGTCCTGTCTCGTGTCTTCCGCTGTGTGATCCATGGTCCATGGTGTTGTGTCGGTGCCGGAGTGAATGAAGCCCGAGATGATCGCGTCCTCCTGGGCAGAGGAACACGCGGAGTAGAGGAAGTCGGGGTCAAAGAGTTAATGTTACTAACCACTGATTTGTGAGCGTCGGCGCGTGATGCTTCAAGCGTTGAGCGCCGATCCAACAGCTCGGCTTTCTTCACCAGCAGACCACGGATCTGTGTCTCGATGTATTCCAGCTCCTGCTTCACCGAGAAGAGCTCGAATGAGTCTTCACCTGCACTCAAAGGTAAAGTTAGACACGCATCTGATACGTTCGCCTTTATAACAGATGAACAGTAAATTAGTAGTGATACTACAAATATCACTACTAATTTAGGACTGAAATGCCGGATATAACCCGTATCCTTTCAGTGAAACGGGTGTAAAAGGAGACGGTCGATAGGCGAGAGGCCACGCGTGAAATGCTAGCGGGCTAAAGGCTAGTAGCCGAGATTCGGAAGTTTGGATATAAGTAGCGATATCAAAGCAATCCAATTGTTTTTATGAGGAATAGTATCGAGGATAAGTTCACATGATATAAAAATCGAAAGTGCTTGTTTATAAATGAGTGGAAAAGAAGAAAATCAAGGATTGAACTTTGTGAACTTTGTCACTTTGTGAAAGTGAAGGGATGTGGCCTTTGCTCATATAGAGTCTGTATACAAGGACAGTCTGAACAGAAGCAAACTAAATACAAGCATGAATCAAACATAACCAGGTGAAGACAGGTGACACAGATGAACAGGACGATGAACAGGTGGCTGATTCAGGTGTGGAGACAAGAGGATCCTGGGAAGTGTAGTGCAGATGACGAAGACAGACTGGTGCAGACAAGGACTGTGACATTACTCCCCCCTCCCGGTAGGCGTGAACTCACGCCGCAGAAAAGGGGTGGGAGGGTGGGCGCCCTGAAGGCTGGCCAGGGCTTGGTTAAACAGGGACAGGAAGCCTCCAGGGCGGAGCAGGACGTGGACGTGACCAGGGCGGAGCAGGCTGAGGGTGTGGCCAGGGCTGAGCAGGACATGGCGGAGCAGGCTGAGGGCGTGGCCAGGGCTTAGCAGGATGTGGACATGGCCAGGGCAGAGCAGGACATGGCGGAGCAGGCTGAGGGCGTGGCCAGGGCGGAGCAGGACGTGGCAGAACAGGCTTAGGGCATGGCCAGGATGGTGAAGACCCTTCAGGCGGCCACGGCGGTGAAGACCCTTCAGGCGGCCACGGTGATGAAGACCCTTCAGGCGGCCGTGGCTGGGACATTTGGTCTGTGAATTGTATTAGCCAAGCGGTGTTCCAGTAGTGCTGCTGTCAGTCTGTGTATTTTTAGTGTTGTGGATTTTTCACTGACTCTTTCTGCACATTACAATGTTATGCCAGTTGGTAGCAACAAGTGACTTTATGAGTGAGTCATTGACTCATTGACTCATTTACACAAATGCAGCTCATGATCCTGTTTTTACTCAATTCGCAGTAAATGTTGCTCCACATAAACTTCATCTCTGCTAATGGTGTGAGTTTGGGTCACAGCATGCATTTGAAAACGCTAACAAGCATAAACCATATTTCCAAATTTATAAATCTGTTGTTGTCAACAAAATAGAAGCTTTTAAAGGCTCTATGCAGTTTTCCGCCAAAATTTAATGTTTGAAAGCAAAGGAATGAAGACAGCCACAAATATTAGTGTTATCATTTTTTCTGTCAAATAAAATAGTCATTATTATACAATAATAATTTATTTTATTTTATAGTACATCAATATCACTATCATCATATGTCTTTATCGATTTTTTTATTTTCAGAATTTAATACATATAAAATAATATTTAAATAATAATAAAAATAATTATAAAAAAAAAATTGTAATTAAGTTGGCTTGGAAAAGAACTGTGGGGGGACCCCGGGGAGCCCTTATGAATGGGGAATAATGGTGGCCGGCAGGAGTGCGGGCCAGTGTGTGTGTAATAGTGGGAAGGGAAAAACAGAGTGGTGGTGCCGCTAGTAATCTTTATTTCTTTCTAACTAATCTGTTATTCTTACTTTCTAACTAATCTATCATTCTTTCTTTCAAACTAATCTATCTATCTTTCAAACTAATCCATCTTTCTTTCTGACTATTCTTTCTTTTAATTAAATATTTCTTACTATTTCTTTTAATTAAATATTTCTTTCTTTCTTTTCTTTTTTTTTTACCTTTCTTTCCTTTCTTTCTATCTAACTCTTCTATCTTTCTTTCTAACTATTCTTTATTTTTCCTAACATTTCTTTCTTTCTTTTTTCCTGGCTAGGCTTTTCGAAGCCAACTTTGTCTACAAACTTTACCATCTAGTTAGTAGTAGTTGTAGTATAGACATATTAAATTGGTAAATTTAAAACAGTAAAAACAGCAATGTAAATGTGGGGGAATAAGACTGTGACTGAGTCCCCTATATCCTTATGTACATAGTGACATTTTTTTTTAATCTGATTTTTTACCTGAATTTTTTACTCGGGTGGGGCATGACCCGCCCCACTTTAGGGGGTTTGATATATCTTTGTCACCTTTTCACCACTGATGACTTGCATCCTTATAAAAATAGAAAAAGTAACTGGTACAAAACAAATAACACACCCAGTCGCAATTGTGCTGTTAGTCTGCATGTCAGCAAGGCTGTAATTCGGAGGTAAACATGAGGCCATGGCACACCAAAACAGTCATGCTGATTTTCAGAACAGCAGCTTGACTGAGTGATACTGTTTTCTGTGTTATAAATCTGAAGTTCATTGTGCAATTGTGGCATTCTAAACCAGGACAGACTAAACAATGACTACGCCACTCTGGGAATTTCACCCAGAGAATGATTTTTCTACCCAAGCTCTATAAATCCAGCAGCTAAAGACACACATGTTCGTGTACAATAGAGCCAAAGACAATGTTCAATTTTGAGAGCACAGCATTTATTAATTTCAATAATTTAACAGTTTAAAACAATCATCTATCAGGGAAGAGAACACAAAACACACACACACAAAAAAAATTGCTGAGGCTTACCGATGGAGGCAAAGTATTCGAAAGGTGGTAAAAGATCCCAGAACACCCCCCCAATAAACACACAAACACACCCCCAATGAAAGCAAATGCAAACAGGGAAGTCCACAGCACTCCAAACGGGGACAACACCACCCAGACACCAATACCAACACTGGCTCTCAGCTACTGCAACAGAAAAAGAAAGAAAACAAAAGAAATGCACAAACACTCTTTCAACAAAGGTTTACCAAAAGAAAATACAGAAATCAAAAAAATCAGTATTTTTCTTATCACAAAATAAACAATAACTGCCAGAACCCACAAAGGCTCTAAAGGGGCAGTAAAAATATCACAAGAAAATAAACAAATAAATAAATGTTCTCAATTCAATAATCAAAGAAAAATCAAAATGAACTTCACAAAATATAAACAATAACTGCCGAAACCCACAATGGCTCTAAAGAGGCAGTATAAATATAACAAGAAAATAAACAAATAAATAAATATTTCCCAATTCAGTAAATCAAAGAAAATCAAAATAATAAACTTAGCACAAAATACAAAATGACTGCCAAAACCAACAATGGTTATAATACAGCAGTATAAAGAAAAAAAAAAAAACCCAGTAAATCAAGAAAATAAATCAAATGAAATATAAATACAATTTTAATCTAAATTGGAATCAAAACAAACAAACCAAAAGAAAGCAAACCCAGAAAACAAACTTCTTACATCGACAAAATTATAATATAAAGCCCCAACCCCTTAAGCTATTCACGTATCATAAAAACAATAGCACTCATGAACCAAATGCCACATACTTTTGGCCAGACAGCCGTAACTACCCAGTGGCCGTGATAACAATACGAGCGTACAGCGATCTGCTCCAGTCGCTGATAGGCTATTTACACAAATAAGGCGGGGGCCCGGGCAAAGTGGCACATGTGGCAAACGGAGTCGGAGACAAAGATAAAACACGAAAATGTACACGAGGACACCGCACCTTAAACACAGGCAAAAGGGCATGATATAATTGTCAGGCAAATAGGCAAAAGCAAAACAGCAGCCAGCGAATCGGTCCTGTGCAGCTAGTGATGATCTCCGGCTAAACTGGCCTCATTCCTGTTAGCTACACAGGAAAAAAAAACTACCATTAACCCCCAATTAATCAGAAACTAGATATAAATCCCACGTCATCTGAGATACATTCCCATCGTTCAGACGTACCCGAGGGAGAAAGCTCGACGAGTGCCCACGGCACTGATAATGCAGTGTGTTCAGTGGTTCAATGAATTGAACGACGAGATGAGAGTTCGTCCATCCGGCCGGAGATCTACGAACGCCAGTAACCACATAATACCAGTAAGCAAGACGGCAGGAAAACATGTTCGCACGGAGACAGCAAAGCCACCACCCTACCTGTTAGCGCAGCAACGCACACATGGAGAGAGAGAGGCCCGGAAGCACAACAACTTCCGGTCACTGATGAGCAAGAGAGGGCGTCAGAAGGATTACGCGCTGTTTATAGGATGGAGCTTCACACGGGGAGTGACCAAGGGAACACCAGCTCATTAGACTAACTCGTACTGCCACACGATGATTAGGGCCCAAGCCCTGAAAGGGCGAAGGCCCTATTGTTAGGGCCCAAGCCGTCAGCGCCCCCTGGAACAGGGTCTGAACACTTTGTCCATAAATCAAACACGCTTGCATGTAATAATATGAAACTCGGTACACATGTCGATCTCATTGTTTCATATATACATCGCGCTTTTACTTTTTACCCCAGCCCAACAGGAAGTCAGATATTTACGGTTGTTTTTAAAACAGATGCAATGGAATTTAATGTACTCCTCCTAGAGCATTCATCCGCATGGAACGAAACTCGGTCAGCCTGAAGTCAAGACATAGAGGATCAAAAATTTGCGAGGGGATTTTTGATATCTCGAACGGTTTGGCTGTGGCGAGGAAACAAAATTATGGTGAGAAACGTGAAACAGGAAGTGTGTCATAACTTCAGCATACATCAACCGATCTTGATGAAACTTCAGGAGTGTGTTCGCTGTAAGAGGACGATCACATGGATGTGACTATTGTGTGTCAAAGTTATAGCGCCACCAATTGGCAGCAGGAAGTGTGTCACTTTCAAAATGCTTTGAAATCACCCTCTTATTTTAACCCGATTTGCTTCAATCTTCATCTGTATAATGTAAATACACGGCAGATGTAGACCTGTGAATGGATTCTTGATATCTTTGAAACTGTTTCCGTGGCGACGCATTAAACTTTACCATTCTTTTAGGATGCTTTTGAGACCCTTAGCATGCTTCAAATTGCATGAAACTCGACAGACACATCACATTTATTAGCCAGTAGACACATGCAAAGTTTCAGAAACGGGCGTGGTGAGGGCTCAGTAGCGCCACCTTTTGACAAAAGTGGGGTTGTTAGTTTTATCTACAGTTACAAAAATCGGTATGTATATTGTACTCTTCGAGCCGGACAACTTTCTAATTCACACTCAATAGCTAGGACCCACAGAAAGTCAGATATTTTAGTTTGAATGTAGTCATACTCCCTCTGAGCATATGTCTGAGCCTTTGCCTGTCTGTGTGTGTGTGTGTGTGTGTGTGTGTTAGCAGGGAGAGGGGGCTTAATTAACCATTTAACTGCTGTGTGTCTGGCCAGCATAAATAAAATACATTTCTTAAGCCTGGGATTTTTTAAATAAGTTTTTATTTTATTTTTTTATAAGTAAAGGCACATAGCCAGTTTAATTGTAGTGCATTGACAATAGTTTTATATAATTAGTTCATTAATTAAATTAACTTGGTCCATTAACTTGGTCTGAAAATTGGGTCCATAAATCAAACACACTTGCATATAATAATATTAAACTCGGTACACTTATAGATCTCATTAGCCCAAGCAACTTTAAGCCAGCAAAACAGGAAGTCGGTTGTTTCAGTCTGTATGTGAATGTTTTGCAAAACCAGCCTTTACATTTTTATTTCCCCCCTCTTAAGTAATTTTTAATTATTCCCACACCAAACTTCTTCAAAATTATGAAAATATATTAAAGATACTAAGGCATGTACTGGCCATCGGGACTACCGGGAGATTCCTGGTGGGCCGCGGTCTGGTTGGGCCGGCGGCCCGGCGCGTTATGTATTTTGTTTTTAAATCATTATTAATTGTAAATATATTCTATCGTAAGTATATTGTTAAATTGTCCAATTCCGGACTTATGCGTCTCTCTCATGAAGCCGCATGAAGCTGACGCGAGCTGCGAGACTGACAGGTCTGACTGTCTGACACTGGCCAATCGGAATCGAGTTCAGATTCTAGACCTGAGAAGCGGCCGCTTACATCGTGTCCTAACTACACACGACGCCGTGACACGCGATAAAAGGTATATTTTCCATGTTAATAAATCAGAGTTTTTGTCCTAACCATACGCGACGGCGACATGCGAAGTTTCTAATTTAGAAACGGTTCCTATTTCTGCGACGTCGCGGCTGACAGAATGAAGAAATTACACTGGTTATGAGTACACATTATTTATTTTTAGTTAAAAATAGGTCACTGTGCCACAAGCCATAACGGATAATTTACCTCAGATTTTGAAAGCATTATATTGTTCAAAGTGAATTATGCAAACATACGACTGTACTTCATAACAACGACAATAACTGACAGATGCCACCAAATGTGTTAAAATAAATGAATTATTTGCTGGACTTAAGTGAAAAGGAAAGCCATTTAATGACCATAGCACATAGTTGACGTGAAAAAAGGAGTATTTTAAATATGCACATATAGACTATACATATTTTTTCGATTTGTATCCCTGAAAGTGCCTGGCAGAAGCCTATATCTACTGTCTGTGTCATAAATGTGAACATAATATTATCTACTGTCTGTGTTATAAATGTGAACATAAACTATATTTCATGAGGTGAAACATCACTGCCAGGAGCTACAGAATAGGGGAGCGCGGGGATAAAGGTAGGCCTAACGCGGGGTTAAATGTAACACGGACATTTTACATAGTTTGTCAGTATCTAGCCGGCTGTCTTTCCGCTCTTTTTCTCTTGCTGCCAGAAGACGGTCTCCCGCGAATTTGCGGAACGTTTTGATTATATTTCGTGAAGATAATGGACAAAGAGTGTTTTGACATCATGAAAGTAAATTTTTTCTGTTTTCTGTTTTTTCTGTTTCCGGGTTGGATGTATACGCGTCCAAATCTAACTTTATATTGCCTTAATCACTGTCTTGTTGGCTCAAACACAGCACCGTTTTGAAACATGTCAGTAATTCCTAGCGACTGTTAGCTAGGTTTAAAATATGTAATACACAGCGCCGGGGTTAGTTGTAACACAGTGTTCCAACTGCTGCCACAATGATAATCAAATGAAAACGGAGCCACACAACTTTTCAGGTTTGAGTATACATTTAACTTTATTGGACTTTCACAAACAATGTTGTAATTTAAAATGTTTAAAATTTAGTGCACTATGAATGATAGCTTATTTATTTATTAAAAATATGGCCTGTTTTTAATGTAATAAACCATTTAAATTTTTATTCTAAGCTCATTTGTATTATTATTAATGTTATTATTATTAATAATAATAATTGTACATGCAGCTGCCACACAAATCTAATTTAATTGCAATTACAATATTTATATGTTTATTTTATTTTATTTATTATTATTTATTGCAAAACCGTGCAGCCCTTTTCTACGTCTCTAGCTATGATATTGATCCATAACAAAAGGATGATTGGATGAGGAATTAAAAATGTTATTATTCACCATTTATTTTCTATAAGACCAGTGTTGGGGGTAACGAGTTACAAACGAGTTTGGGTAAGTAAAGTAACGCATTACACTGAAAATATTGGTAACTACACTACTTTACTATAATAAAGGAACGCGCTTTCCTGCGTTACCCAAGCCGTGTTTGCCTGTGTGGAGAGTTCCGTCTAGTGGTGCGTGCGCGCCGTTGCCATAGACCGATTTGAGTGAGAGAGAGAGGGAAGTGGAGAGAGAGAGACGGGTTTCAACAAATGGCAATATTCACATTACTTTCAGTTTATTGCTCGAAAGCACAAAAATATTTGAGTGAAATGTAGGCTATAGTAAATCCTAAGATTATTATTTGTGACATTAGAACAAAATATGTCGATATAAAAACATGTATATTGGCTAGGCTAAAGAACTAAATGAACGATCTCTATTTTCTAATTTCACTAAACATTTCATTAAGTTTCGTGGACATTTTATAAAACATGGATCTTAGGCTCATTTTGTAAACATAAATAACTGATTTAGATGCGCAAACTGGGTGCCGTTGCGGAGATGTAGGCTCCATGTTCGGTGCAGGTTCGGCTTCTTGTCGTTCATCCTCGGATGCGGCATCGCGTGCGGTGTTTGCCGCGCGCACCTTTCCGCTCGTTCGGACGCGTCAAGTAAAAACAAGGCTCGAAAGTCTTGGAAAACGAAATGAACAGGATTGTTGCAGGGTTCATTGTAGAAGACATGCTTCCCCTGTCGACCATTAATTCCCCAGGTTTAGAAAAATACATTTTAAATTAGGATTAAGAATTTTATGGGATAAAGTGACCTTTATTTTATTATTTTTCATTGACATCTTTTATTTTTTTTTTAAATTATTATTATTACCATGAGTCGACTAAAAAGCTGGTTTTGTTCTCAGGAGAAGAGTTTTATTCTCCCAGCCTGTTTTGAAACTTCTGTGATAAACACCATTTTAAAATTTTGAATTTTGAACCCCATTTTGTTTGTGAATTTTACAGTGCGGCATATTTATTTGTGCAGACAGGGATATTGTTCTTTCATGTCATTTTGTATACATTTTTACAATAAAGTGATGATAGGGCAAAAACTGATATGATGTTTGTCCATGTAGGCTACACGGTAAATTAAGAAACAGGAAAGTAAAGTAATAAGTAGTGAAGTTATTTTTCCAATGCAGTAACTAGTAAAGTAATCTCATTACAATTTACAGAAGTAACTAGTAACTAATTACTTTTTTGAGTAACTACCCCAACACTGTATAAGACTATACCAATATTGGAACTATAGCCATTTTATTCCTTTTTTTAATTTAAGAATTATGTTTAAGTTTAAAAACAGACAGAATGGTTTAGTCAAAAAAGAAAAAAATCATTCATAGTGCTATACTGCCCTCTTATGTTCAAAATTAGGTAGAACTATTGGATCAATATCCACACATTAATACAGTTGGCAATACAGTATAATAGGTAATACAGTAGGGATTGGGGCCTTAAAAATCGCTAACTTAAAAAGTGAAATTAACGGACGTGCACACAAGACCAGGCTTGGGAGGGTTACTTTAAAAATGTATTCCGATACAGTTACAAATTATTTCATAAAAAAAGGGTCCCACTTTATATTAAATGGCTTTAAGTATATACTTTTTCAAAAAGTAACTACAATCTGATTACTACTTTTTTTGATGTAACTCACTAGATTTTTGTATCCTGATTACATAATGCCGTTGCATGTATTCTGTTGCTCCCACAAGACATTAGTCTGAATATTTTCCTGTATGAACAAAATGGAGTTTCCATTGTTCGCACACAAACACACATTCGATCGCGCCTCTCTCGTGACTGTGTGTGCGCGTCATGTGTTCTAGGCTGTGTGCATGCACTTCTGAAGCTGCGCAGAAAATAATAAAATGCCATGCGGAGGACTAACGCAAAATGTGTGAGAAAATCCATTTGATTGTAGTTTAAGTGAGAAATAATTTCAGTGCTCTGGTCAATAGCTGTAGAGTGAAAACTGGTGAGTGCAGTATACAGCTTTCACAGAAAGAGAATGATGTGAGCACGTACGATTGGCAGTGAGTCCTGTGTGTGGACAAAATAGCTCAATAAGAGTAATAAAATACATGTGAAAAAAATCACATCATAATGTTTTAAAGAAGAGTGGTTTGATTAAAGTGGTGTAAATATACCCGATCCGGCAAAGATGGCAGTATCGGAGCTGATACCGATCCTGAGTATCGGATCGGCGCATTCCTAAATACTATAATGTAAACACAGTACAGATGTAGACCTGAATGTACACCTGACCTTTCAGAAGGTTGCTCATGCATACTTTGTGGTTAAAATGTGCCCTCAATGTGCACTTTTGCAGAGCCTTCACTGATGCAAGCTCTTCAGCACACTTCTTTTTGACAGTCAAAGCGGGGGTTATGTTTTTGCATGTCAAGTAGAATAACCCTAAAAGCACCAAGGTGGCGGTGCCACCGGCTTTTTATATATATATATATATATATATATATAGCTGTGAGCAGCGATTGCGGGCCAAAGCCGGCGGTACCGCCATCCCGGTGCCTTTAGGTAACTAAAGGCACCGGGGTTGCGGTGCCACCGGCTTGGGCCCGCAATCGCTGCTCGCAGCTATATTTAGGGCCCAAGCCCTGAAAGGGCGAAGGCCCTATTGTTTTCCTTAGGATTATTATTATTATTATTTTTTTTTTTTTTCTAACGACTATCCGGGCACTTTTGGGGCCCTTAACATGCTCAAAAACTCTTGAAACTTTGCACACAGGTCAGAACCCGCGGCCATCAGAGCCGGGCTGAAGCTGGTACCCGGGCGCGGCAGGGCGGCTCGTCAGCGACCCCTGGAACAGGGTCTGAACACTTTGTCCATAAATCAAACACGCTTGCATGTAATAATATGAAACTCGGTACACATGTCAATCTCATCGTTTCATATATTCATCGCACTTTTACTTTTTACCCCAGCCCAACAGGAAGTCAGATATTTACGGTTGTTTTTAAAACACTTGCAATGGAATTTAATGTACTCCTCCTAGAGCATTCATCCGCATGGAACGAAACTCGGTCAGCCTGAAGTCAAGACATAGACGATCAAAAATTGCGAGGGGATTTTTGATATCTCGAACGGTTTGGCTGTGGCGAGGAAACAAAATTATGGTGAGAAACGTGAAACAGGAAGTGTGTCCTAACTTCAGCATACATTAACCGATCTTGATGAAACTTCAGGAGTGTGTTCGCCGTAAGAGGACGATCACATGGATGTGACTATTGTGTGTCAAAGTTATAGCGCCACCAACTGGCAGCAGGAAGTGTGTCACTTTCAAAATGCTTTGAAATCACCCTCTTATTTTAACCCGATTTGCTTCAAACTTCATCTGTATAATGTAAACATACGGCAGATGTAGACCTGTGAATGGATTCTTAATATCTTTGAAACTGTTGCCATGGTGACGCATCAAACTTTACCATTCTTTTAGGATGCTTTTGAGACCCTTAGCATGCTTCAAATTGCATGAAACTCCTCAGACACATCACATTTATTAGCCAGTAGACATGTGCAAAGTTTCAGAAACGGGTGTGGTGAGGGCTCAGTAGCGCCACCTTTTGACAAAAGTTGGGTTGTTAGTTTTATCTACAGTTACAAAAATCAGTATGTATATTGTACTCCTCGAGCCGGACAACTTTCTAATTGACACTCTTTAACTAGGACCCACAGAAAGTAAGATATGTTTGTTTGAATCTGGTCATGCTCCCTTTGAGCCTACATCTCTGTCTCTCTCTGTGTGTGTGTTAGTAGGGGGAGGGGCTTAACTTAACCATTTCAGTGCTGTGTGTTTTTTTCTGCTGTGTAATTTCTTAATACATTTCTTAAGCCTGGTATGTTTTAAATAAGTTTTTATTTTAATTTTTATAAGTGAAGGCATAATATAACCAGTTAAATTGTAGTGCATTGACAATAGTTTTATATAATTAGTTTATTAATTAAATTAACTTGGTCCATAAACTTGGTCCAGCTGCGAGACTGACAGGTCTGACTGTCTGACACTGGCCAATCGGAATCAAGAGCGGAGAAGCGGCCGCTCCCATAGGCAGTATAGTATCTCCCCGCCCTGTGGAGGCATTCCGCCGGTCTCGTGAAGTTTCTCGCCGGTCTCGTCTCTGAGACCCCTACACCTGGTATTAAAATGCGATCTGTATCCAGATAAGTTATCCGGATAATAAAAAAGAAATATCAATGCAAGGTATTACGTTGTGATCGGATTGTGATCGATTTGCCTGACCATCTGGAGGTAGTCTGGCTCGCATTGTGTTCGGATCTTTACGTGTAAACGCAATCTGGTTGTTGATATCACACATGTATATTTTACTCCTCCCAAAAATGCTAAAAAATAAACGAGTGAGAGCGTTTACAGGCTGTTATAGTCAGACATGACGGCGCTACTGCGACACGCATCACCGCCGCAGATGAGCAGCAGCTGAGCGTCAAACCAACGTGCAAACATCGCAAATAAAAGTGAAAGTAAGTCAGAGACGCTTAATCATCTACACAATCATCTTCAAGTAAAGAAAGAAATGATCTCTTGACTCTTACAAGGGCTGTTGCCACTCTCTCTTATTGATGTCTATTGATGAAATTAGCTGATGATCAATAAAATGCATGCTAATATCTGTAATAAACAACCGACAAAATTACTGTATGATGGTGTAAATAAAGAATCAGTCCAGCATCGCCATGTCAGTGTGTATTGATTCATCATTGTCTCTTCATAGTTTGCAAGAGACATTTAATAAACTGAGCGTATTTGATAAACTGAGCGTAGCCTATTCATCTGTCAATATAACCTCATTCTTTTTAATGATCAGAAGAACGCTTATCGACTACCGTTACAGTACAATATGTCCTAACTACACACGACGCCGCGACACGCGATAAAAGGTATCTTTTCCATGTAAATCAGAGTTTTTGTCCTAACCAGACGCGACGGCGACATGCGAAGTTTCTAATTTAGAAACGGTTCCTATTTCTGCGATGTCGCGGCTGACAGAATGAAGAAATTACACTGGTTATGAGTACACATTATTTATTTTTAGTTAAAAATAGGTCACTGTGCCACAAGCCATAACGGATAATTTACCTCAGATTTTGAAAGCATGTAATATTATAGTGTTCAAAATGAATTCTATGCAAACATACGACTGTATTTCATAACAACGACAATAACTTGAGGCAGATGCCACCAAATGTGTTAAAATAAATGAATTATTTGCTGGACTTAAGTGAAAAGGATAGCCATTTAATGACCATAGCACATAGTTGATGTGAAAAAAGGAGTATTTTGCATATAAATATGCACATAAATACATATTTTTTCAATTTGTCTCCCTGAAAGTGCCTGGCAGAAGCCTATACTGTCTGTGTCATAAATGTGAACATAATATTATCTACTGTCTGTGTCATAAATGTGAACATAATATTGTAACAGAATATTCTTATGCTATATTATATAAACTATATTTCATGAGGTGAAACATCACTGCCAGGAGCTACAGAATATATATTTCTGTAGGTCCTCACCGTGATGTTGCACTTCATGAAATATATGTAGTATAGCCTAAGAATATTCTATTAAAATATTAAGTGGCACATAAATTCAGACCAGTTATTTACAATAAAGCCTTATAAAATCATTTCCATTCCCTTTGTTTATTATTTTAATAGTTTTTTCTTGGTTTTGATAGTAAATGAAATCTAATCAGTAGGCTAATTTTACATGCAGATTAATGCACGTATAGATTAATGCACGTGTGTGTGTGTTTGCATAGTGGGCCGGTCTGGATGAAGTGTCCAGGGCTGATTTTTTGTCCCAGTCCAGCCCTGAATGGCAATATTCACATTACTTTCAGTTTATTGCTCGAAAGTACAAAAATATTTGAGTGAAATGTAGGCTATAGTAAACCCTAAAATTATTATTTGTGACATTAGAACAAAATATGTGGATATAAAAACATGTATATAGGCTAAAGAACTAAATGAACGAGCTCTATTTTCTAATTTCACGACGTCCACACAAGACCAGGCTTGGGAGGGTTACTTTAAAAAATGTATTCCGATACAGTTACAAATTATTTCATAAAAAAGGGTCCCACTTTATATTAATTGGCTTTAAGTACTTTATACTTTTTCAAAAAGTAACTACAATCTGATTACTTTTTTTGATGTAACTCACTGTAATAATATACAGTTACTGGATTTTTGTTTCCTGATTACATAATGCTGTTACATGTATTCTGTTGCTCCCACAAGACATTAGTCTGAATATTTTCCTGTATGAACAAAATGGAGTTTCCATTGTTCACACACAAACACACACAGAGTTCGATCGCGCCTCTCTCGTGACTGTGTGTGCGTGTCATGTGTTCTAGGCTGTGTGCATGCACTTCTGAAGCTGCTCAGAAAATAATAAAATGCCATGCAGAGGACTAATGCAAAATGTGTGGGAAAATCCATTTGATTGTAGTTTAAGTGAGAAATAATTTCAGTGCTCTGGTCAATAGCTGTAGAGTGAAAACTGGTGAATGCAGTATACAGCTTTCACAGAAAGAGAATGATGTGAGCACGTACGATTGGCAGTGAATCTTTTATGCGGACAAAATAGCTCAATAAGAGTAACAAAATACATGTGGAAAAAATCACATCGTAATGTTTTAAAGAAGAGTGGTTTGATTAAAGTGGTGTAAATATACCCGATCCGGCAAAGATGGCAGTATCGGAGCTGATAACGATCCTGAGTATCGGATTGGCGCATCCCTACATACTATAATGTAAACACAGTACAGATGTAGACCTTGATGTACACCTGACCTTTCAGAAGGTTGCTCATGCATACTTTGTGGTTAAAATGTGCCCTCGATCCGCACTTTTGCAGAGCCTTCACTGCTGCAAGCTCTTCAGCACACTTCTTTTTGACAGTCAAAGCGGGGGTTACGTTTTTGCACGTCATGTAGAATAACCCTAAAAGCACCAAGGGTGCGGTGCCACCGGCTTTATATATATATATATATATATATATATATATATATAAATATAGCTGCGAGCAGCGATTGCGGGCCAAAGCCGGCGGTACCGCCATCCCGGTGCCTTTAGGTAACTAAAGGCACCGGGGTTGCGGTGCCACCGGCTTGGGCCCGCAATCGCTGCTCGCAGCTATATTTATTATTATTATTTATACGACTATTTGGGCACTTTTGGGGCCCTTAACGTGCTCGAAAACTCTTGAAACTTTGCACACGGGTCAGAACCCGCGGCCATTAGGGCCGGGCTGAAGATGGTACCCGGGCGTGGCAGGGGGGCTCGACAGCGCCATCTGGAAAGGGGTCCGAACACTTGGTCCATAAATCGAACACGCTTGTATGTAATAATATGAAACTCGGTACACATGTTGATCTCATCATTTCATATATACGTCGCACTTTTACTTTTTACCCCAGCCCAACAGGAAGTCGGTTTTTTAAGGTTCTTTGTAAAACACTTGCAATGGAATTTTTAATACTCCTCCTAGAGCTCTTATCCAAATTCTACGAAACTCAGTCAGCGTGAAGTCAAGACATTGAGGATGAAAGTTTGCGAGGGGATTTTTGATATCTCGAACGGTTTGGCCGTGGCGAGGAAATGAAATCATGGCAAAAAATGTGAAACAGGAAGTGTGTCATAACTTCAGCATACGTCAACCGATCTTGATGAAACTTCAGGAGTGTGTTCGCTGTAAGAGGACGATCACATGGATGTGACTATTGTGTGTCAAAGTTATAGCGCCACCAACTGGCAGCAGAAAGTGTGTCATTTTCAAAATGCTTTGAAATCACCCTCTTATTTTAACCCAATTTGCTTCAAACTTCATCTGTATAATGTAAACATACGGCAGATGTAGACCTGTGAATGGATTCTTGATATCTTTGAAACTGTTGCCGTGGCGACGCATCAAACTTTCCAATTCTTTTAGGATTTTGAGACCCTTAGCATGCTTCAAATTGCATGAAACTCATCAGACACATCACATTTAATAGCCAGTAGACATGTGCAAAGTTTCAGAAACGGGCGTGGTGAGGGCTCAGTAGCGCCACCTTTTGACAAAAGTGGGGTTGTTAGTTTTATCTACAGTTACAAAAATCAGTATGTATATTGTACTCCTCAAGCCGGAAAACTTTCTAATTGACACTCATTAGCTAGGACCCACAGAAAGTAAGATATGTTTGTTTGAATCTGGTCATGCTCTGTTTGAGCCTACATCTCTGTCTCTGTCTGTGTGTTTGCCTGTCTGTGTGTGTGCATGTCTGTGTGTGTGCAGGGGGAGGGGGATTAACCATTTCACTGCTGTGTGTGTAGCCTGCATAAAAGAAAATAAATGCTTTAATCCTGGTATTTTTTAAATAAGTTTTTTTATTTTTATAAGTATGGCATATAACCAGTTTAATTGTACTGCACTGACAATAGTTTTATATAATTAGTTTATTAATTAAATTAACTTGGTCTGAAAATTTGGTCCATAAATCAAACACACTTGCATGTAATAATATTAAACTCGGTACACATATAGATCTCATTAGCCCAAACAACTTTAAGCCAGCCCAACAGGAAGTCGGTTGTTTCAGTCTGTATGTGAATGTTTTGCAAAACCAGCCTTTACATTTTTATTTCCTCCCTCTTAAGTAATTATTATTTATACCCACCAAACTTCTTCAAAATTATGAAAATACATTAAAGATACTAAATGGATATCGAATATGTCAAACAGTTTTGCTATGTTGAGGGATTATGTAAAAAAAAAAGAATCAGGAAACGTCTCATATCTTCTAAAAATTTTATTATTCACCATTTATTTTTCTATAAGACTATACCAATATTGGAACTATAGCCATTTTATTCCTTTTTTAAATCTAAGAATTACGTTTAAGTTTAAAAACAGCCAGAATGGTTTAGTCAAAAGAGAAAAAAGTCATTCATAGTGCTATACTGCCCTCTTGTGTTCAAAATTAGGTAGAACTATTGGATCAATATCCACACATTAGGTAATACAGTAGGATTGGGGCCTTAAAAATCGCTAACTTAAAAAGTGAAAGTAACAAATGTCCACACAAGACCAGGCTTGGGAGGGTTACTTTAAAAATGTATTCCGATACAGTTACAAATTATTTCATAAAAAAAGGGTCCCACTTTATATCAAGTGGCTTTAAAGGGCAATTCCACCCCTGGAAAGATGAATGTGTATTTAAAATGGGTAATTTATGTAGAAGAAATGTGAAATTATTTTTGAATTTAGAGCTTTCTAGACTGAGAAAAGACAGAAAATGTATTTTTGGCTTATGTGGATGAAAAACATCAACTCCCAGAATGCCCTTGGTTCGCTGCACTAGCCCACGCCTACCGGTAAACGTGCAGTAGGTAAACAAGACTAGGCTAGTGAGTCTCCGTGATGCGTATGCCTGAAAATGCATTTCGAGATCGCCCAATATGTCCGGGATTCGGCTTTTGCGTTCTACAGTCGTCATTCACCATGAATACTGTGGCGAGCGGAACAAGTGAGGGCCGTGTGGACTGGAGAATGACGCGACGCGAGTCATGATTACTCTGGCAACGGGGACGAGTAAGAGCTGTGTGGACTGGATAACGGCACGGCGCGGCGCGAGTCATGTTTACTGGGGCGAGCGGGAACGAGTGAGAGCTGTGTCGACTGGATAACGGCGCGGCGCGAGTCATGTTTACTGTGGCGAGCGGGAACGAGTGAGAGCTGTGTGGACTGGATAACGGCGCGGCGCGAGTCATGTTTACTGTGGCGAGCGGGGACGAGTGAGAGCTGTGTGGACTGGATAACGGCGCGGCGCGAGTCATGTTTACTGTGGCGAGCGGGAACGAGTGAGAGCTGTGTGGACTGGATAACGGCGCGGCGCGAGTCATGTTTACTGTGGCGAGCGGGAACGAGTGAGAGCTGTGTGGACTGGATAACGGCGCGGCGCGAGTCATGTTTACTGTGGCGAGCGGGGACGAGTAAGAGCTGTGTCGACTGGATAACGGCGCGGTGCGAGTCATGTTTACTGTGGCGAGCGGGAACGAGTGAGAGCTGTGTGGACTGGATAACGGCGCGAGTCATGTTTACTGTGGCGAGCGGGGACGAGTGAGAGCTGTGTGGACTGGATAACGGCGCGGCGCGAGTCATGTTTACTGTGGCGAGCGGGGACGAGTGAGAGCTGTGTGGACTGGATAGCGGCGCGAGTCATGTTTACTGTGGCGAGCGGGGACGAGTGAGAGCTGTGTGGATTGGATAACGGCGCGGCGCGAGTCATGTTTACTGTGGCGAGTGGGGACGAGTGAGAGCTGTGTAGACTGGATAACGGCGCGGCGCGAGTCATGTTTACTGTGGCGAGCGGGAACGAGTGAGAGCTGTGTGGACTGGATAATGGCGCGGCGCGAGTCATGTTTACTGTGGCGAGCGGGGACGAGTGAGAGCTGTGTGGACTGGATAACGGCGCGGCGCGAGTCATGTTTACTGTGGCGAGCGGGGACGAGTGACAGCTGTGTGGACTGGATAACGACGCGAGTCATGTTTACTGTGGCGAGCGGGGACGAGTGAGAGCTGTGTGGACTGGATAACGGCGCGGCGCGAGTCATGTTTACTGTGGCGAGCGGGGACGAGTGAGAGCTGTGTGGACTGGATAACGGCGCGGCGCGAGTCATGTTTACTGTGGCGAGCGGGAACGAGTGAGAGCTATGTGCGAGGCCGGTGGCGTGATTACCGATGAGCGGCAACTGAGAGGTAAGTTACTGGTCTTGTATCTCTTATGAAGGAGCGGGAATTTTCTTAGCAATGTTAAAACCCACATTAACAGATCACTTGTTTAGCGTTCATGTAAACACTACATTCAGATTCAGCAATCAGAATGAATTCAGTTAGATTAAAACAAAAGCTGTAACTTACATGTAAACAATGCAAAAGCTGAATCCCGGACATCGACGGCCGGACATATCTGGGAAAAAGAGGATGGTAACACCTAAAGCTACAACTCAGCTTTCTACACAGGACAACAGCCTACTAGCTTAGTTTAGCTTCCAAAACAGATGTGTAATCCCAATCCTCCATAATGCATCCGTCTGCGTATTCAGTACCTTCGTCTATATTTTCAAAACATTTCTGCCGGTGAAATCGAACACACTGGCACTGATCTGTGATAGGTCTGTTAGCGCATTAGGTCCAACCCCCTATGGGCGGGTTTGAAAGGGTGAGATCTTGTGCTTGTAGTTTTTCCCGAAATCCCCCTCTCTTACACTTCCGCCAACAATGACGTAAAAAGACGATTTTTGCGTCATTGTAGCAGGAAGTGAAAGAGGTAAATAGCAGATTTCTCTCATCTCAGGAGAAAATGAGAAAGTGTTGCATGACCATTCAGTAGTATAACTGGGTTTCTAACAATGGAAAGCTTAATGCAAATGGGTGGAGTTGCCCTTTAAGTACTATATACTTTTTCAAAAAGTAACTACAATCTGATTACTATACTGATTTTTTTTATGTAACTCACTGTAACAAATTACAGTTACTGGATTTTTGTATCCTGATTACATAATGCCGTTACATGTATTCTGTTGCTCCCACAAGACATTAGTCTGAATATTTTCCTGTATGAACAAAATGGAGTTTCCATTGTTCACACACAAACACACACAGAGTTCGATCGCGCCTCTCTCGTGACTGAGTGTGTGTGCGTGTCATGTGTTTTAAGCTGTGTGCGTGCACTTCTGAAGCTGCGCAGAAAATAATAAAATGCCATGCAGAGGACTCACGCAAAATGTGTGGGAAAATCCATTTGATTGTAGTTTAAGTGAGAAATAATTTCAGTGCTCTGGTCAGCAGCTGTAGAGTGAAAACTGGTGAGTGCAGTATACAGCTTTCACAGAAAGAGAATGATGTGAGCACGTACGATTGGCAGTGAGTCCTGTATGCGGACAAAATAGCTCAATAAGAGTAACAAAATACATGTGAAAAAAATCACATCATAATGTTTTAAAGAAGAGTGGTTTGATTAAAGTGTTGTAAATATACCCGATCCTACGGTGGCCGAGAGAGCTAACCGCGCTGCAACCTGATGAAGACGAATGCATTTTCAAAAAAACGTATTCAACTTTAAAAACGCGTGTAAATTCAAAAAAGACATCGCAAATTAATAAAAACATCTTCATCAGTTCCACAACACACGTGTGCTCCAAGTACTCACAACACAACCAAATACAGAAACGCGCTGCAAACGTTCACAACACCACCAAATACAGAAACGCGCTGCAAATATCCACAACGGAAATGTTTCCGGGGAACCAAATAAGTGACGTACCCGATTGGAACCACAGGACGTGCTTAAAGCAAAAAACCTTTATTGACAAGAAGTCAAAGCCTATATATTTTTTAATAAATAAACTATACTATTAAAATAATATTGTATATATAAATAATATTATAATATGATATTTTTATAGTTCTATACTCCTTGCTTACTCAAAATTCTACTTTGTTTTATTTAATTTCTTTTGACTTTCCCCTGCAAAACACCGAGATTCAAATTATTATGACATACAACTTGTGTACAATATACAACATGTGTTAACAATATGTTCAATGTCATCACAATACACATGAGAAAAGAACAATGATCTGAAAACTAAACTAAATAAATAAAAAAAGATCTAGAAGAACATGAAGGCAAGATATTAATCTATACATCAGTTACACTATACAAATAGTTTCATTTTATGTTTAAATTTTTATAAGAAAAGTTTCCTTAAAATGTTAGGTAATGTATGGCACTGACATACAGATATATAAAACAGATATTTTAACAGATTTTTATAAAGTAAAAATAAAAAATAAATAATTTATTTGCAACCGTTATGTTAATCATTATATTTCTGTCGTCAGAACAGCCAGCTGATGGACAAAGTGCTGCGTTGTCATAGGAACATCCAAGGTAAAAATAATTACATTAAGTTGTCTGTTGTTGCTCCCTTCACCAAGGTCCAAACGGCTACAAAAATGACCCACTAGGTGTCATGCTCACGCCAAATTCCCACTTGAAGAGCTTTGCCGTCTGCCCTTTGAAGGGAGTAGGGCATAGGGAAGCTCACAATAAAACAAGTCCCAGTTGGGTCCGTCACTTATTTAGTTCCCCGGAAACATTTCCGTTGTGGACCGTTTTATTTGCAGCGCGTTTCTGTATTTGGTGGTGTTGTGAACGTTTGCAGCGCGTTTCTGTATTTGGTTGTGTTGTGAGTACTTGGAGCACACGTGTGTTGTGGAACTGATGAAGATGTTTTTATTAATTTGCGATGTCTTTTTTGAATTTGCACGCGTTTTTAAAGTTGAATACGTTTTTTTGAAATTGCATTCGTCTTCATCAGGTTGCAGCGCGGTTAGCTCTCTCGGCCACCGTACGATCCGGCAAAGATGGCAGTATCGGAGCTGATAACGATCCTGAGTATCGGATCGGCGCATCCCTAAATACTATAATGTAAACACAGTACAGATGTAGATCTGGATGTACACCTGACCTTTCAGAAGGTTGCTCATGCTCATGTGGTTAAAATGTGCCCTCGATGCGCACTTTTGCAGAGCCTTCACTGCTGCAAGCTCTTCAGCACACTTCTTTTTGACAGTCAAAGCGGGGGTTACGTTTTTGCACATCATGTAGAATAACCCTAAAAGCACCAAGGTGGCGGTGCCACCGGCTTATATATATATATATATATATATATATATATATATATATATATATATACAAATATAGCTGCGAGCAGCGATTGCGGGCCAAAGCCGGCGGTACCGCCATCCCGGTGCCTTTAGGTAACTAAAGGCACCGGGGTTGCGGTGCCACCGGCTTAGGCCCGCAATCGCTGCTCGCAGCTATATTTAAAATTAAGATTTTTTTTAAAAAAATCTTCATCAATACAGAGCCCCTAAAGGGACCTTTAAAAAAATAAATAAAAATACAGCCTTTCGCATGAAACTTTTCATGTTTTTTACAATTTCCGGTTTATGAGTACTATAACCTATTTTACTATGAAGAAAATCAGAGTATGAATGCGCATTAATTAATAAAAATCAATTAATTAATAGATATTTATAATTGTAGATCTTTATTAATTGATATTAATTCTTTATTAATTTATTCATCCTTACTCTCATTTTCATTGTAGTAAAATGGCAGTGACACACAAAGGAAATTGGTTATAGTATAGTATACATAAACTGGAAATTGTAACTCCTGAGGATGCAACAGAATTCCTGTAAGCACATGAAACATTTGCTTGCTCAAAAGAAACATTTCACGTGCACATGGGAGTTACTCACAATTTCCAGTTTATGCAGGCTAAAATGCAGTGCAGCTCAACCAGAAGAGCTACATTTATATGAGTGTAGTCTGCGCATGACAATATCTGGACAGAACTCACCTTTCACTTAAACAGACAGAAGTATCGCCTGCAAGGCGGGAACTTCCAGGTTATAAAACCTGAGAAAGGTGGACAGAGAGGGTGGACACATATGTCTTGAATGGAAATTCGGCTAAACCATGTCCACGAAGAGGCCACGCCTCTAGTGGAGTGACCCTTGATGCCCAGAGGGCACTGCAGACCTTTTGCCATGTAAGCGGCTGCGATTGCATCTATTGTCCACCTAGACAGGCATTGTTTTGAGGTGGTGAGACCTTTGGTGCACCCACCAAACGAAACTAAAATCTGCTCTGAATGCCTGAATGGGGTGGAGCGCGTAATGTATAATCACAGGTCTGACTGGGCAGAGGAGATTAACATCCATCTCACTATTAGATGCTGCCAGAGCCGATAGGGAAATGACCTGTGCTCTAAACGGAGTGCCAACTACTTTGGGAACATAGCCATGTCTAGGTTTGAGGATGACTTTTGAGTCATTTGGGCCAAACTCAAGACATACTGTGCTAACAGATAGCGCGTGTTAATCCCCCACACGTATGACTGGTGACAAGGCGATCAGAAAAATGGTTTTGAGTGACAGGTATTTTAGGTCCGCCGAGTCTAGGGGTTCAAAGGGGCATACTTTCAGGGTCTCGAGGACCAAAGAAAGATCCCACATAGGAACTGAAGGGGGCGTGGAGGGTTCATCCTTCTGGTTCCTCTGAAGAAGAGGATGATAAGCTCGTTCCTGCCTATTGATTGGCTGTGCGTTGATTCTGAGAATGCTGCAACGGCCGTTACATAGACTTTGCATGGAGGGGTATCTTCCCCTGTCCAACAGCTCTTGAGGGAAACTAAGCTGCTGCGGGACCCCGCACCTTCGTGGGTCCAGGTTTTTGTCAGTGCACCATTTAGAGAACACAAACCATTTAGACTCCCGGTAGAAGGAGCTCTGACTGCGTGATTGTGTTCAGCACTGCATCTGGCAGGGCAACGGGTATTTGTTGATTAACCACAGGTGCAGAGACAAATGCTCTGGAAGGGATGGCCAGATCGAGCCGCAAGCTTGAGAGAGGAGGTCTGCTCGGGATCGGCCACAGGGCTGTTTGTGACAGCTGAGTTAGCTCTGTGAACCAACTCTGGTTTTCCCATCGCGGGCCTAAGAGGAGCACTGAATGGCGCGTTTCCCTGATTCTCTTGATCACCCGTGGCAACAGAGATATCGGAGGGAAGGCATCGAGTGGGCAGCTGGGCCAGGTTTGGGCCAGCGTGCCCTCCTTTTTTGAAAAGAACTGTGGGCAGTGAGCGTTGTCTTGCGACACAAAGAGGTCGAATTCCACTTTGCCGAAAAGGTGCCATACTGGACTGTCTGGGGGTGCGGGGACCATTCTCCTGGGGGAACGTTGTTCCTGGACAGTCTGTCTGGGCCGTCGTTTAGGTGACCTGCCACATGCGCAGCTCTCAGCGAGCGCAGATTTTGCTGAGACCAAACGAGGAGACGTTCTGCCAGATTGCAGAGATTCCTGGATCTGATACCGCCCTGGAGATTCACGTAGGACACTACAGACATGTTGTCTGAGCGGAGTAGAACGTCTCGGTTACGGATGTAACCCTCGTTCCCTGAGTAGGGAACGGAGACGTTACGTCAAGGAGTGACGGAGAATGGGGGTTTCGCACAGAAAGCCAATCCTCTTCGAGTATTTAACAACGAGCCAATGGCGTGAAAATGCCATGGGTCTGCGGAATTTGCATAGCGTACTCCGCCCACTCATGTGGGTATAAAAGGAGGAAGCAAACGCAACCGCAGTATGTCTTCGCTGAGGAGCCAAGACTGATCTCAGGCGTCACCCAGCGGTACAGCAGAAGTGGCAGGGAGACGTAACATCTCCGTTCCCTACTAAGGGAACGAGGGTTACATCCGAAACCGAGACGTTCCCTTTCGTAGTCACTCCGAGTTACGTCAAGGAGTGACAGAGAATGGGGGTCTATGCCATCACGCCATCTTCCAGCTGTCTTCCAGTGCTCTGCGAAAGTCTAGACCTCTAACATAAAAATTACAACAGGTCCCACTTGACACAGAATTACCAAGGTACACTGGGAAACATATCCCGGGAGGGACATGCTACCAGTTGCCTACCGAAGGGACAACATGACATCATGACTTTTGCATAAACATACACGCCACTTTCGAGTCAAGTGGCGTATTATTTCTACGCATTTTGAGCTATTCGCGTGTATCCGCGTGTATGCGTGTATGTCTACGCCATTAACGTCCGCGTCATCCCGCGTGTCAGAACACGCGCGTCAAATGTCCAGTCATAAATGCCATTAACCCCAGTGACGGTTAAGTTTAGAGATAGGGTTGAGGTAAGTCATATCTTTTTTTTCCCTAGGATGGTAAGGGAACAGTCATAAATGCCATTGACCCCAGTGACGGTTAAGTTTAGGGACGGGGTTGAGGTAAGTCCTATATTTATATAACGTTAAGTCAACGGCGTTCATAAACACCCTGAAAAGTGATTATGCTTCTTCATAACACGCCAAAAATGCAAATACGAATTGGCGTGTCATACACACGCTACTTCATGAGATCAGCCTGGAAGGGAGGACTTACAAAACGCATATGGCCACTGGGGCTGCATATGGAGAATACTGGAGCGCCAACCGCAGGTGGCAACTAGCTCCAGGGGTGGCAGATGGCTTGCCAAGGGAAGACACATGCTCAGAGAGGCTTACAGTGGATAATACACATGAGACAGTTACCAAAGGGGAACCGTGCACACGGAGGCACCAAGAGCAAGCGCAGTGGTGCCCGCATCAGAAGTGCTGGAGGACTCAGCGCAAGGTACAACTGAGGAAATATCGCACTTATCCAATCCGAGGAGTGGAGTGGCGAGCAAGCGAAGACACTCAAGCGGTTCCAGCACTAGCGGAGGCGAGTACGTGAGAGGAAACCGGCTCGATTCGCAAATTATAAAATCTTGCGAAGGTGTTAGGTGTCGCCCAGCCTGCAGCTCTGCAAATGTCTGTTAGCGAGGCGCCATGCGCTAAAGCCCAAGAGGAAGCCACACTCCGAGTGGAGTGGGCTGTCACACCAAGGGGGCACGGTCGACCTTGCTGCTGGTAAGACAAAACAATGGCATCCACTAACCAGTGAGACAGCCGCTGCTTTGAGAGAGCCCTTCCCTTCTGGCTCCCCCCATGACAGACAAAGAGCTGATCTGAGGTCCTGAAACACCGCGTTCTGTCAACGTAGGTGCGGAGTGCACGCACCGGACAGAGCAGTGCCAAGGCTGGGTCTGCCTCCTCCAGGGGCAGCGCTTGCAAGGTCACCACCTGATCCCGGAAGGGAGTAGTGGGGACCTTGGGCACGTATCCGAGCCGGGGTCTCAAAACAACGTGAGAGTAAGCCGGCCCGAACTCTAGGCACGCTTCGTCAACGGAGAATGCGTGCAGGTCCCCTACCCTCTTGATGGAGGCCAATGCAACCAGGAGTGCTGTCTTCATGGACAGGAACTTAAACTCAACCGATTGCAAAGGCTCAAAGGGAGGCCTCTGCAGAGCACTTAACACCACCGAGAGGTCCCAAGAGGGCACGAGGGGAGGACGAGACGGATTTAGCCTCCTCGCTCCCCTCAGGAACCTGATGACCAGGTCGTGCTTTCCAACGGACTTACCTTCAACTGCATCATGAGAGGCGGAAATAGCCGCGACGTAAACTTTGAGGGTGGAGGGCGACAGCCTACGCTCCAACCCATCCTGCAGGAAGGAAAGCACAACACTGATCGAGCATCTCCTGGGGTCTTCTCCGCGAGAAGAGCACCAGTTGACGAAGAGGTTCCACTTAAACGCATACAGGTGTATCGTAGACGTCGCTCTAGCGGAAGTGATGGTTGCTGCCACCGCAGGTGGTAGCGAACTCAAACCTGCCTCGTGCCGTCCAGGAGCCACACATGTAGCCTCCATAGATCGGGACGAGGGTGCCACAGAGTGCCCCGTCTCTGAGTGAGCAGATCTTGTCTTAGAGGAATAGGCCAAGGAGGTGCTGTCGCGAGTAGCATGAGTTCGGAGAACCACGTCTTGGTGGGCCAATAAGGGGCTACCAGCAGGACCTGCTCCTCGTCCTCCTTGATCTTGCACAACACCCGTGCAAGGAGGCTCACTGGGGAAACGCATACTTGCGTGGGCCCCGCGGCCAGCCGTGCGCCAGCGCATCTGTACCGAGCGTGCCCTCGGACAGGGAATAAAACTGGACGCAGTGGGAAGAGTCCCGGGAGGCGAACAGATCTATCTGAGCCTCCCCGAACTGGTCCCAGATCAGCTGGACCGTCTGGGGATGGAGTCGCCATTCGCCGGAGATAGGGCGGATCCGTGACAGCTCGTCGGCTGCCAGGTTCCGGACTCCAGGAATGTACACAGCACGAAGGGACCTCAGGTGCTTCTGACTCCATAGTAGGAGGTGGCGAGCGAGCTGCGACATCCGACGTGAGCGTAGACCCCCCTGGTGGTTGATGTACGCTACTGTAGCGGTATTGTCTGAGCGGACAAGTACGTGTTGACCCCTGAGCAGTGCTCGAAAGCGGTGCAGGGCCAGGCGTACTGCCAGCAGCTCGAGGCAATTGATGTGCATGAGGCGCTGGGGTCCTGTCCAGGAACCCGCGGCTGCATGCCCATTGCACATGGCACCCCAACCCGTGGTAGATGTATCCGTGGAGACGACGAGATGCCTGGAAACTAGCTGGAGAGGGACACCTGCCCGAAGAAAGCTGAGGTTCAACCACGGGAAGAAGGTTCGGCGGCACGCTGGAGTTACTGGAACTCGGAGCGAGCCACGATGCCATGCCCACCTCGGGACTCGATCGCGAAGCCAGAGCTGAAGCGGTCTCATATTAAGCAATCCGAGTGGCGTAGCCGCGGCTGCGGATGCCATATGCCCCAGGAGCCTCTGAAAGAGTTTCAGTGGAACCGCACTCTTGCCGTCGAACTGTCGAAGACAAGTCAGCAGTGAGTGTGCGCGCTCGCTCGTAAGCTGCGCGGACATGGCGACCGAGTCTATCTCCATGCCGAGAAAAGAGATCCTCTGCACGGGGCAAAGTTTGCTCTTCTCCCGGTTGACCCGAAGGCCCAGACGGGCTAAGTGCTGAAGCACTAGATCTCTGTGTTCGCAAACCTGTTCTCGAGAGTGAGCCAAAATCAGCCAATCGTCGAGATAGTTCAGGATGCGAACCCCGTGTTCGCGAAGGGGAACAAGGGCTGCCTCGGCGATCTTCGTGAAGACGCGAGGGGACAGAGCTAACCCGAATGGGAGAACCGTGTACTGATATGCCTGGCCTTCGAAAGCAAACCGAAGAAACGGTCTGTGTCGAGGCAATATGGAGACATGAAAGTACGCATCCTTCAGGTCGATCGCTGCAAACCAATCCTGATGCCGAACACATTCGAAAATGCGTTTGGCCGTGAGCATTTTGAACGGCATTCGATGCAGAGTGCGGTTCAAAACGCGCAGGTCCAGGATCGGTCGTAACCCACCGGTCTTCTTGGGGACAATGAAGTAGGGGCTGTAAAAGCCGGACTTCACCTCGGCTGGAGGGACAGTCTCGATTGCACCCTTCGCCAGCAGGGTCGCAATCTCCGCTCTCAAAACCGGGCCATTGCCACCGACTATAGTGGAGCGAACTCCCCTGAAACGGGGAGGAGATCGTGCGAACTGAATCGCGTAGCCGAATCTGATCGTTCTGATGACCCAGCGGGACAGACCGGGGAGCTCGAGCCAAGCTCCGAGGAACCGAACCAGCGGGGTCATACGAACTACAGACGTCCCCCCGGAGGGGCAGCGGGGCGGAGTGACTGGCATGCGCACGGGAGATACCACATGCGGGTGCGTAGTCGAGCTCCGCTCCCCGACAGAAGAAACCAGGGAAGGACCAGCGTTCCACGGGGGTCTGTTCTGCCGGGGGTCTGGCGACAGAGGGGGAGGGGAGCGGTGTGGTCCGGGGACGACGCGCACTCCTCTCCGCGCCCTCAGAGACAGAGGGGAATGAGCGGGGCGACACTCTGGAGCATCGTGCGCGCTCATTCCGGTCTGTGTGCTCAGTGATAGTGTCAAGTCTTTCTTTAACCAACTCAGGGTGCTGCTCACCCGTGGGTGAGCAGCGGGGAGCGGAGAACAAAAGATTCTCCCCCGGCCCTCCACCGGGGGAAGGAGGGGGCCTGCTACCTCCTCCTGGGAAAAACTCGATGCCATCACTGAGCAGCCCGTCTCAGGAACGCCGCTTAGCCTGGCGTTTAGCGGGGCGCGGAGCCTGAGGGGGCTGTGACGCTCCTCTGCGACCGCCTCTACGGCGCGACCCGGGTGGAGGCTGCTGCTGGGGTCGCTCCGGAGGGAGGGGAGTCGCAGAGGCTCGTCCTCGGCGGCGAGCAGACTGAGGCGGCTGCACCGACGGCTGGGTGGAGGAAGCAGCTGGCCGTCGGGGCAGGATGTGTTTAATCGCCTCTGTCTGCTTCTGGGCGGTCGAGAACTGCTGGGCAAAGTCCTCAACCGCACCGCCGAAAAGGCCAGCCTGGGAAAGGGGGGCGTCGAGCAGACGGGTCCACTCAGCGTTCCGCACTTCCGCCAGGTTGAGCCAAAGATGACGCTCCTGGACCACACTAGTGGCCATCACCTGACCAAGGGAACGAGCCGCCACTTTAGTCGCCCGGAGAGCGAGGTCGGTGGCCGCTCGCGGTTCATTGAACGACCCTTGATCAGTCCCGCCCTCGTGCATATCTCTGAGCAGTTTGGCTTGGAAAACCTGCAAAGTGCTCATCGCATGCAGAGCGGTGGCCGCCCGCCCCGCCGCGCTATAGGATCGCGCCGCCATAGACGACGAAAACCTACAGGCTTTGGGGGGATGCTTGGGGGGGCCCCGGGAGGAGGCGCTCTGCGGACACAGTTGCATCGCGACAGAGCGCTCCACCGGAGGAACCCCAGCATACCCACGGGCAGCTAGGCCGTCGAGGGGAGGAAAGGCGGGGGAAGCTGACGGGCGAATGCGGGAAGACAAAGGAGCCTGCCACGTCTTCGTCAGTTCCGCATGCAGCTCGGGGAAGAATGGTATTGGGGTCGGCTGTGGCCTGGCGGCAGCGGCTTTGCCCAAAAACCATTCATCCATCCGTGAGTGATCGGGGTGGGCCGGAGGATTCCAGTCCAACCCGATACTCACGGCGGCCCGAGAGAGCATGGCCGTCATCTCGGGATCCGACACGGGCAACGCTGGCACTCCCGAGGGAGGCAGCGCAGCCGCATCCTCACTTCCCGAGGAATCAAGCCCGCCTTGTGATGCCGCGATCGACATCGCGTCTTCCTCTGGAGCGCCGAACGATACAGACGGTACCTGCGAACAGGCAGACGTCTGAACCGTTTCGGCGCTCGCTGGCTGCAACACTGTTGCAGTGGGTGGGACCCGAGGAGCTAGCGTCGGGGGTTTGTTCCACACCGTCACCGACAGATCACCCTGGCCGCGAGCCGAAGAGCTTCCCCGGGTAGAGGAAGCTGAACGGGTAGCGGAGGCGGGGACTCTCACAGTAAGATCATTGAGTCTCGATCTAAGTGTTGAGATGGTCATATTACCACAAAAGGCACATGACTCATCCACGAAAGCTGCTTTAGCATGACGAAGACCCAGACATACAAAGCAGCGATCGTACCCATCAGAGGACGACAGATATCGACCGCACCCAGAAGAACACGGGCAAACCATCTTTAAAAAGACGTGCCGCGTGTAGCTCTTTCAGAGGAGAGGAGGAAATTCACTCTTTCAGCGCCGAGGCGACCAGGGAGAAGCGCAAAGTCTGGCAGACCACTGCACAGATCGCAGACAATGCAGAATCTCGCTGGGTACCGCCGTCACACCAACACTGAAGAGGACGCTCGTCTCGAAGAGGCTTTTTAGTGATATGGCTTGTGGAGAGAAGAATGCTCTTGGCTCCGAAGCGAAAACATACTGCGGTTGCGTTTGCTTCCTCCTTTTATACCCACATGGGTGGGCGGAGTACGCTATGCAAATTCCGCAGACCCATGGCATTTTCACGCCATTGGCTCGTTGTTAAATACTCGAAGAGGATTGGCTTTCTGTGCGAAACCCCCATTCTCCGTCACTCCTTGACGTAACTTGGAGTGACTACGAAAGGGAACATGGTAGTCCTGTATGAATGAGATGAAGCATTTCAGCACATTCTCGACCGCTATTATTTCCAGACAGTTTATATGGAGGACTTTTTCCCGGTCTGACCATAGGCCAAAGACTGGTCTGCCCTCGAGAAGAGCGCCCCAAATCGAGTTGGACGCGTCCATCGAAATGACCTTCCGGAATGAGACAGCCCCCATAATCACTCCCCGCTGGTACCAGTCGGCTAATAACCAGGGCTGCAGAGCTGTAACACAGCTCTTAGTCACTCTGATTCACTCGCGACCCGGCCTCCAAGCCCAGTGTGACACACGCGCAGTGTCAACTTCATCTTAGCTGACAAAGAAAACACTTGTTTATTAATAAACAAATAAAATCTCCTTGCTATATTTTACAAATTCATAATCATTACTTTTGTCGGTTATTTGTGACAGCTTTTAGGTGCTTTATTGGCAGCGCCACCCTTACATGTTACATGAGTCGCCAGCGCATCACCACACCCACCAGAATAGGCCTGTATATAAAATTCTGGCGGTAATGGTTAATGTAAAGGTGTCATAACAAAGACATCCCAAACAATGTCATATTTGCATTAAAAATGTCATAATTGAGCGAATGACACTTAATGACAGTTGTCATAAACATGCATAAAATGAGCAGTGGTAAATTACGTCATACAGAGAGTAAACGGACACTTAATAATAATAATAATTCATCACATTTATATAGCGCCTTTCTGGACACTCAAAGCGCTTCACATAGAGGGGGCAATCTCCTTAACCACCACCAATGTGCAGCATCCACCTGGATGATGCGACGGCTGCCATATTGCGCCAGAACGCTCACCACACACCAGCTTACTGGTGGAGAGGAGACAGTGATGAAGCCAGTTGGTATATATGGGGATGATTAGGAGGCCATGATGGACAGAGGCCACTGGGCAAATTTGGCCAGGATGCCAGGGTTACACCCCTACTCTTTCAAAAGAGTGAAAGAGGATTTTTAATGACCACAGAGAGTCAGGACCCCGGTTTAACGTCTCATCCGAAGGATGGTGCTCTTTGACAGTAGTATCCCCATTACTATAGACCATTTCAAAAGATGTAAACAACACTGGCCCAGAAGCACTTCCTGTTTCAGTTTTTTAACACTACATAAAAGCGGGGATAAAATACAACCAACAGAACATTTAAAACTGAATCAAAAAGTTAAACAAACATCTTTAAGAAGTTTTCTTTACATGTGAAATAAAGAAAACAGTTACAAACTGAAACAGGAAGTGCTTCTGGACCAGTGTTGTTTACATCTTTTGAAATGGTCTATACTGGGGCATTAGGACCCACAGAGACCACAGGGTGAGCACCCCCTGCTGGCCTCACTAACACCTCTTCCAGCAGCAACCTGGCCTTCTCAGAAGGTCTCCCATCCAGGTACTAACCAGGCTCAGCCCTGCTTAGCTTCAGTGGGCAACCAGTCTTGGGCTACAGGGTGATATGGCTGCTGGCAAATTAATAAACTTAAAAACTTTCTTTTTTTTTTTAAATAAACAGATAGTAAACTTACATTTTAAAATGCAGCAATTGCTGCTGATTTGCACAATGTCCCTGTGGCAATGTCCCGAACGACTTTAATGCGACTGGTTTATTTTTTGCCGCGGTAGGCATTTTGGTATGCTAAACACAAATGCTGCCGAGTAACATGGTTTAGTAGCCTAACTGCAAGCCCTGAAAATGTTTTTATTTTATGATCATTTGGTTTAATGTATTACAGTTATGTTTCAGTTAATAAATCTACTAACAAATTAAAATAACACAAAGTAAAAGACAAGTAACCTATTGACATAGCCTTTCTAAATTATCGAAAAACTGGGCACACAGCCTAATGTTGAAGTGTGCCTACTTTGCTTAAATTTGATGCAATAATAGAGGCCTATTTTTATTTCATTTTTTTTAATTGACTTTTTCAGTATTGTGATTATGAATTTGTTTTTAACTACAATGTTAACCTTTAATTTATCTGCGACCTCAGCTCTCAATGAGCAGTGGCAAATTACGTCACCTAGAGAATAAACGGACACTTTAAGTAAACAGTTAATAAACTCGCTAATAAACAGTTACCTACTTAAGCTTCAAGAAAAGTAAAACACTACAGTTGTCGGCCAACAGCATGTCATGAGGTTTCGATCTCGGGTTGACTGAAGCTCCGAGGTTGAGGTTGATGCTTTAACCACAGAGTTAGCTTTAGAATGCTACATCTTATACGCTTGTAAAGCCTCATTGATGTAGCCTAATGTATTTCTACTGCAATGTTTTAACCCCGTATTTCCACCAAGTGCAGAACGGCCGCGGATCGGATCGCTGCCTGTCGGATCCGTGCTTCGCCGTCCTTCAATACCTACCAGATACGGATTTGTTGCGGAACGGCTGCGGCCACGACTGACAGCTGAAGTCACGAGGACACACGATATCTCGCGAATTTACGTTTGATATAACAGGATGTATTTTCTATAAACAGAACCACAAAACCAGCAACAGTTTGTTTCCATCCAGAGGAGTACAGGGGAAACAATTATGTGCTGACATGCTGATCTCCTTTTTTATATTATAGTGATTCTAGTACAATATTTATAATTAAATATAATCAACTTATAAAATGCTAAATGTTTATTAATGAATGTTGTGGGAAAGTAGTAGGCTGTGTAAATAAAGTTAACTATTGTTCTTGTTGGAAAAGGGAAAACTATTTTTACTTTGGAAATTACCGGATGTTTTATTTAGTTTCTGTGCTCGACTTCCTCTAAAAAAAATAGAAACTCTGCGTATCTTCTCTGGAGGGCTGTGCGGTACCAGAGTCGGAATGCAGCCGTTCCGCAGTCAGTGAAAATGCACACATTGACTTTATGGAAACCTATTGACTCCGCCGCCATTCCTGAGCGGATCCGTAGCTGTTCCGCAGTTGGTGGAAATTGGGGGTAAGTTTTCATTATTTATTCAATTTAATTTCAGTATTGTGATTAATTAATTAATTTAACTATGTTTCACTCCAATTAATCTGCTACCAGCTTTCAATCGCTCTGAGTGAGCCGCGGCACCGCTGCAGATTGCGCAATCAACGGACACTTTTCAAAATCTGTGATTGTAGCACCTCTTAGCGGCAAAAGGCAGCAAATGCACCCCAAATTTTATCGCTGTGGCAGAACGGCGGCGGTAAAAGCCTCACCCCGGATTTCCACCAAGTGCAGAACGGCCGCGGATCGGCTCCGCTGCGTGTCGGATCCGTGCTTCGCCGTCCTTCAATACCTACCAGATACGGATTTGTTGCGGAACGGCTGCGGTCATGACTGACAGCTGAAGTCACGAGGACACACGATATCTCGCGAATTTACGTTTGATATAACAGGATTTAGTTTATATAAACAGAACCACAAAACCAGCAACAGTTTGTTTCCATCCAGAGGAGTACAGGGGAAACAATTATGTGCTGACATGCTGATCTCCCTTTTTTGGAGATTATAGTGATTCTAGTACAATAATTATAATTAAATATAATCAACTTATAAAATGCTTAATGTTTATTTGGGTTCATTTTTGAATGTAATAGGAAAGTAGTAGTAGGGTAGGAAGGGGGGGTTCACCTGCACCCGAAAGATATATTTTTTTAACCTACTTTTTTGTAATCCTTAAGGTGTCTAGAAAAAGAATTTTGATGTTCCCCGCGCAAATTTTTGTCCCATATGTGATTTTTTGTATCATCTTTTGTGTCCGTGCTTGATTTTTGGCTGTGGAAAATGAAAACTTTAAATCTACATAGAATCTGAACAATACATCCTACAGAAACAATCTACCCCATTTTCTCTTCGTCTTTGCATGAGGAATTGATAGATATGAGGATTGTCTTGATTAGATGAGGTATAGTGCATAAAAACTCAAATAAACACCAAAAAATGTTAAAAAATGGTGACATTGGATCACTGGAACTCCTCCCCTATGGACCCCTCTGAAATATGTTTTCTAACTTTTGTATTTTTACAGTCTTTAGGATGTCTAAGAAGCAAATGTTGATGATCCCCACCTGAAATATTGTCACATGTATGTATTTTTTGGCTATATTGGTTGCCACCCTGGATATCCAAAAAAAGCAAAAAATCACATTTATAGGCAGTCTGTTTTTCTCCTTTAGTTTTCGATTTGATCGATCGATCATTTTTCATAACTGGCTATGTAAATTATTGTTGAGCACATGTTGAGCTTGTTTCCAACGTCAATTGTTGCACATTAAAAATATAACGTAGATATTTCAATTAAATAGTACATTTTAAGATACAACATGTTCAAAAATATGCGTTAATTAAAAATCACACCATGTAATTAGGATTCACTGGTAATGTGAGGTTTATTTAACATACATTTTCAAACTAACTACACAAATACATAGCCTACATGATGCACCAACACACAATTAGAAAGATCTTTCTTGGTGAAGAGCATTTAGCATTATTGAAGCCCACATTAACTGGCAGATATTGGTCTCTCCAGGTTTCTGTTAAGTTGAAAAAAAATTGTTATGTTTAATAATGAATTAATTATACTTTCATTATTATTATTATTACCACTGGTGAGGGAATGTGTTTCATCTTGAATGGGACAATCTGAACAAAATAACAACAAACATTCATGGCTCAAATGTGGTGAACTGGACTGGTGGGATCATGAGGTGAAACCTGGATTTGATGCCCCCAACTCTCTTGAAATTCCACGAATGCTCCCACTCTACGAGTGGAACAAGACACGCTCTCTTATGGTAGACATACCTGAGACCCTAAATTCATCATCAAGCCATGATTAGATGATGTATAGTGTATAAACACTCAAATGAACACCAAAAAATTTAAAAATAAATTGTGACATTGGATCACTGGAACCCCTGCCCTCAGGACCCTGTTGATATATGTTTTCTAACTTTTGTACTTTTACAGTCTTTAGGATGTCTAAGAAACAAATGTTGATGATCCCCACCTGAAATAACTATCTATCCATCATAAAGTGCATCTATCCATCATATAAGTGTATCTGTCCATCATAAAAGTGCATCTATTCATCATAAAAGTGCATCTGTCCATCATAAAAGTGCATCTATCCATCATAAAAGTGTATCTGTCCATCATAAAAGTGCATCTGTCCATCATAAAAGTGCATCTATCATCATAAAAGTGTATCTGTCCATCATAAAAGTGCATCTGTCCATCATAAAAGTGCATCTATCATCATAAAAGTGCATCTGTCCATCATAAAAGTTCATCTCTCCATCATAAAAGTGCATCTGTCCATCATAAAAGTACATCTATCCATCATAAAAGTATATCTGTCCATCATAAAAGTGCATCTGTCCATCATAAAAGTGCATCTGTCCATCATAAAAGTGCATCTATCCATCATACAAGTGCATCTGTCCATCATAAAAGTGCATCTGTCCATCATAAAAGTGCATCTATCCATCATAAAAGTGTATCTATCCATCATAAAAGTGCATCTGTCCATCATAAAAGTGCATCTATCCATCATAAATGTTTATCTATCCATCATAAAAGTGCATCTATCCATCATAATAGTGCATCTATCCATCATAAATGTTTATCTATCCATCATAAAAGTGCATCTATCCATCATAAAAGTGTATCTATCCATCATAAAAGTGCATCTGTCCATCATAAAAGTGCATCTATCCATCATAAATGTTTATCTATCCATCATAAAAGTACATCTATCCATCATAAAAGTATATCTGTCCATCATAAAAGTGTATCTGTCCATCATAAAAGTGCATCTATCCATCATAAATGTTTATCTATCCATCATAAAAGTGCATCTATCCATCATAAAAGTGTATCTATCCATCATAAAAGTGCATCTGTCCATCATAAAAGTGCATCTATCCATCATAAATGTTTATCTATCCATCATAAAAGTGCATCTATCCATCATAAATGTTTATCTATCCATCATAAAAGTACATCTATCCATCATAAAAGTATATCTGTCCATCATAAAAGTGTATCTGTCCATCATAAAAGTGCATCTATCCATCATAAATGTTTATCTATCCATCATAAAAGTGCATCTATCCATCATAAAAGTGTATCTATCCATCATAAAAGTGCATCTGTCCATCATAAAAGTGCATCTATCCATCATAAATGTTTATCTATCCATCATAAAAGTGCATCTATCCATCATAAAAGTGTATCTATCCATCATAAAAGTGCATCTGTCCATCATAAAAGTGCATCTATCCATCATAAATGTTTATCTATCCATCATAAAAGTACATCTATCCATCATAAAAGTATATCTGTCCATCATAAAAGTGTATCTGTCCATCATAAAAGTGCATCTATCCATCATAAATGTTTATCTATCCATCATAAAAGTGCATCTATCCATCATAAAAGTGTATCTATCCATCATAAAAGTGCATCTGTCCATCATAAAAGTGCATCTATCCATCATAAATGTTTATCTATCCATCATAAAAGTACATCTATCCATCATAAAAGTATATCTGTCCATCATAAAAGTGCATCTGTCCATCATAAAAGTATATCTGTCCGTCATAAAAGTGCATCTATCCATCATAAAAGTGCATCTGTCCATCATAAAAGTGCATCTCTCCATCATAAAAGTGCATTTGTCCATCATAAAAGTGCATCTATCTTCATAAAAGTGCATCTATCCATCATAAAAGTGCATCTATCCATCATAAAAGTGCATCTGTCCATCATAAAAGTGCATCTGTCCATCATAAAAGTACACTCCTCCCAGGCCTGAGTTTTTGCCTCCACAACCACCCGGGCTTCAGTCCGCTTGGCCTGCCGGTACCAGTCTGCTGCCCCAGGAATCCCACAAGCCAGCCAGGCCCGATAGAACTCCTTCTTCAGCTTGACGGCATCCTTTACTTCCGGTGTCCACCACCGGGTTCGGTGATTGCCGCCTTGACAGGCACCGGAGACTTTACGGCTGCAACTCTGAGCAGCCGCTTCGACAATGGAGGTGGAGAACATGGTCCACTCGGACTCAATATCCACAGCCTCCCTCGGGATCTGGTCGAGGCTCCTCCAGAGGTGGGAGTTGAAGATCTCTCTGACAGGAGACTCTGCCAAACGTTTCCTGCAGACCCTTACAGTACGCTTGGGTCTGCCGAGTCTGTTTAGCTTCCTCTCCCGCCATCGGATCCAACTCACCACCAGGTGGTGATCAGTTGACAGCTCTGCCCCACTCTTCACCCAAGTGTCCAAGACATACAGCTGCAGGTCAGATGAAACGACCACAAAGTCAGTCATCGATCTACGCCCTAGGGTGTCCAGGTGCTGTGTGCACTGATGGACACCCGTTTGCTTGAATATGGTGTTCGTTGTGGAAAAACTGTGACTAGCACAGAAGTTCAATAACTGAACACTACTCGGGTTCATGTCAGGGGGGCCGTTCTGTCCCCAGAGCTAGTTTCCGTGTCCAGGGATCAGGTTGTTCAGGCCCCTGCCTTTGACTGCCGCCCGATCCTCTCAGCACCGGCCCCTTACGGTCCCTCCTGAAGGTGGTGAGACCACAGGAAGGAGGCCCCTCGTTGCTCCTTCGGACTGAGCTGAAGTTTTCACTTCACTCATAAGGTTTTTTGAACTGTTCTTGGTCTGACCTGTCGCCTAGGACCGGTTTGCCTTGGGAGACCCTACCAGGGGCATATAGCCCCGGGCAACATAGCTCATAGGGTCGTTCGGGTACTCAAACCTCTCCACCACGTTAAGGTAAAGACTGTAAAAGTACAAAAGTTAGAAAACATATCAACAGGGTCTTGAGGGCAGGGGTTCCAGTGATCCAATGTCACAATTTATTTTTACATTTTTTGGTGTTCATTTGAGTGTTTATGCACTATACATCATCTAATCATGGCTTGATGATGAATTTAGGGTCTCAGGTATGTCTACCATAAGAGAGCGTGTCTTGTTCCACTCGTAGAGTGGGAGCATTCGTGGAATTTCAAGAGAGTTGGGGGCATCAAATCCAGGTTTCACCTCATGATCCCACCAGTCCAGTTCACCACATTTGAGCCATGAATGTTTGTTGTTATTTTGTTCAGATTGTCCCATTTAAGATGAAACACATTCCCTCACCCGTGGTAATAATAATAATAATGAAAGTATAATTAATTCATTATTAAACATAACAATTTTTTTTTCAACTTAACAGAAACCTGGAGAGACCAATATCTGCCAGTTAATGTGGGCTTCAATAATGCTAAATGCTCTTCACCAAGAAAGATCTTTCTAATTGTGTGTTGGTGCATCATGTAGGCTATGTATTTGTGTAGTTAGTTTAAAAATGTATGTTAAATAAACCTCACATTACCAGTGAATCCTAATTACATGGTGTGATTTTTAATTAACGCATATTTTTGAACATGTTGTATCTTAAAATGTATTATTTAATTAAAATATATACGTTATATTTTTAATGTGCAACAATTGACGTTGGAAACAAGCTCAACATGTGCTCAACAATAATTTACATAGCCAGTTATGAAAAATGATCGATCGATCAAATCGAAAACTAAAGGAGAAAAACAGACTGCCTAATGTGCTTTTTTGCTTTTTTTGGATATCCAGGGTGGCAACCAATATAGCCAAAAAATACATACATGTGACAATATTTCAGGTGGGGATCATCAACATTTGCTTCTTAGACATCCTAAAGACTGTAAAAATACAAAAGTTAGAAAACATATTTCAGAGGGGTCCATAGGGGAGGAGTTCCAGTGATCCAATGTCACCATTTTTTAACATTTTTTGGTGTTTATTTGAGTTTTTATGCACTATACATAATCTAATCAAGACAATCCTCATATCTATCAATTCCTCATGCAAAGACGAAGAGAAAATGGGGTAGATTGTGTCTGTAGGATGTATTGTTCAGATTCTATGTAGATATAAAGTTTTCATTTTCCACAGCCAAAAATCAAGCACGGACACAAAAGATGATACAAAAAATCACATATGGGACAAAAATTTGTGCGGGGAACATCAAAATTCTTTTTCTAGACACCTTAAGGATTTTAAAAAAGTAGGTTAAAAAAATATATCTTTCGGGTGCAGGTGAACCCCCCCTTCCTACCAGACTATAGTAGGCTGTTTAAATAAAGTAACTATTTTTCTTGTTGGAAAAGGCAAAACTATATTTTTATTTTGGAAATTACCGGATGTTTTATTTAGTTTCTGTGCTCGATTTCCTGCGGCGCTCTCCGGCATACGGCAAAAATAGAAACTCTGCGTATCTTCTCCGGAGGGCTGTGCGTCACCGGAGCTGGGACGGAGTCGGAATGCAGCCGTTCCGCAGTCAGTGAAAATGCACACATTGACTTTAATGGAAACCTATTGACTCCGCCGCCGTTCCTGAGCGGATCCGCAACCGTTCCCCAGTTGGTGGAAATTGGGGGTCATTCTGGTTGTCTACTTACTGTAAGTTGCCCCCTAAAGACGGGACCCCCCAAAAATAAAATTCTTGCTACGCCCCTAACGTAGCCAAATTCTGGCTACACCCAATTCTGGTTCCATTGCTGTTTAGCTACTCAATTTTATCAAATGAATGATCAGGATGGCAGCTGTACTCTCGCACCGTTGCCAGGAGCGGTAATCGGGAACACCTGGTTGCGCAATTAGGTAATCCTACAAAGGCTACATGGTGCGTCCTTCGAAGGACAAATAGATGATTTATCAAATGCTTGCCAGTATCACAGTCTCATTAAGTCAGTCTGCAAACTGTAGCAATTTTATTTATAATTAAAAGCTGACCTTTATGCTCAACGTCACTAATGCACTACCTTTTAATAGCATATAATTATTTACACCATCAGCGTTTAATGCTTCAAGCCATATAAACGCTGAAGCATTTTGACTGTTTCCCAGTCTCTCAGCTGTACCCCTGTAAGTTCTCTGGCAGTATGCTATACTGTTAATTGTTCACTTTTTTGCCATATGATCTTTTAGTACTCTTGGTTTATTATGAGCATAAAAAAAACATTAAAAAAGATCAAAACTTTGTTGGTTTGTTTTTAGGCATGTTGCAGAGATATTTATGAGACCGAATAAGCCACAATTTGATATTCACATTTCATATCATGCTGCAGTTTTTCAGAAAAACAAAAAAAGTACTGATAACAACAGCAAATAAAACATTTTTTCTTTTTCATGACAAAACAGTAGGCATTTCACGCTTGCAAACTTGCAAAATGGAATAACATATAAGGCCTGGAGACATAACTCTATCAGAACCAGCTGTGGTGAATTGTTAGCAATGAAAATCTCTGCCAATGTTTGACAGGTTTACAACAGAATACACTTGTATCTATTGTGCTTTTAGTCTTACTGTAAACTGCTCTATAAAGTAGAAAACAACTTGTCCCAGGCTTGACAGCAAAAGTTTGTCATTTCGAACCATACATAACTAAAACTTTTACAGCAACAAATGAGTGGATGCAATTTTATATAATTCCTTGACACAGTTTCCTCATGCATCTATTGTGCACTAAGAATATTGATATAGAAGGAAAAAGATGAGGCATTAAGGATTGGGGTGGAGTAGAAGGAGTTTACTGATATCCAGCTGCAACTGTTAAAGTAGTTTATGGCTAACAAAAATGCAACAATTAAGCTTGCATCATAAATGAAGCCCATAAAAGCCACGGCATGCATTCCTCAACAATCTCTGAGCATTTTGACACGTGAATTGGCACTACAAGTTCAGCAGCAGGCCGGGGGCCCAGCTGCTCTTTCCCACCACGTCCAATCATCCTCTCATCTTAGCTGCACATTAAGCCCAAGACATTCAGCTACTATCATGTTTTTAGGCTTTCATTTTATTTCTGTTGTTGCAGTGTAACAAAAGAGAGCTATGCAAAGCTATGTAATTCTATTTAATTTTTTGGTGTTTAATATTAGAACCAAGACATAAAGCAAAGAAGTTGTCACTCATGAGTGGTTGTAATTAAGTACAGAAAGACAAAGAATATCACAGAACAGTCTTTAATCTTAATCCAACACGGAACACTTAGGAGAATCACAGAAAGTAATACAATAAACGCAACCAATAACGGACAAAGAACAGACAGAACTCAGAGTTGAAATACACAGGGAGAAATAATTAACAAAACTAGAAACAGCTGTGGGATTTATCATAGTCCTTTCAGGTAAGTTATGCCACTCGGCCGCCATCTTGGCAATGCCTCCGGGCAGCTATTTTGGACTTAACAAGACCAGGCTCCTATCTAAATGAATGGGCAGAGAGTCAGAACTGCACTTTCACTGGTCACCGAGACATAAAAACTGCATGTATAGAAACAGCAGTAAAATATATTAAAAATCGTTGAAAAAGTTTGATGACTTTGCACTAAAATAAGGTTTAAAATGCCGTTTTCCCACAGGTTATACTTTTACTGCGCATGCGCAAGGGTTCTCTCGCTCTCTGTCGCACGCGCTGCACAGTTTGAAATGCGCGCTCTTGCTCGCTCGCTCTAGATTCCGGGAGATTTGAACTAATTTGCGGGCATAAGCGAGCCTCTATCAATCTGCGGGAGACACCCGGAACTTCTGGGAGACTTGGGATGTCTGATATTTATACAACGTACACTGCATATCTTATCTGCCGCCTTTTCAAACAGTTACGTATTTAAATGTTTCCCGGCTTGACCATTAAAGGGTACCTATTTTGGGTTTTTGAAAATTGCCCTTCATGTAGTGTTTAACATAGATCTAAGTGAACAAAAACATCCTGCAAAGTTTTAAACATGAAAGTTCATCGTATACAAAGTTATTGTCTCTCAAAAACAAGAGTCGACTCTGAGTCACTGATATGAATCGTTCGAAAAACGATGCTTTTCCTTTGTCTGGTTGACGTCAACTTGACAAGTTATTTGAATAAGAAACGCCCACTTATTGCGCTCGGAGACGCCAGGGAAAACCGGAGCTCCAGGGGTGGCGGGCAAATCTGAAACTGGCCCAGGACGGGCCACCCTGCCTGGGCTGGCCAGGGAGGTCTGAGAGCATGGAGGTTTGGACCCACCGCACCTTTTTGGACTCGAGATCTGGGCTTCGGAAAACAATCATGTCGACGAGACGCTGTGTTTTGAAGTGCGACGCAAAAGCGAACTTTTTTAACCTGCCAAGTGAGGAGTATTTGAAGACTAAGTGGCTGCAGTTCATATATACAAGTACTGCTATACCACACAAGTATAGCCCAAACCTTGTTCTGTGTTCGCGTCATTTTGAAGATGATTGACGCTATAAAGTATGGATTCGCGAGCCGTCTCTATCCTAACGAGATGAGGATCAATATGCAGAGCAGTGGGTCGCGAGGACCGGAGTTGAGAACCCATTTAAGGTAATAGGAGTTCCGTTTTTCTGCTGACTAGGTCATCCGACCAATCACCGCATATTAGCGTCACGCAAAGGCGGGTTTTTGACAAAGGACTCGCTAAAACGATTCATATGGGAGTCGGTGGGCAATTCAGGTAAAAATAAATGCATATTATAAGACAACAAAAGTGTTTTTTGTCATTGCATGCTTGTAAAATTGCTGTTGGGGACTCCCAGAACAATATTAGGAACATTTTAAATTACATAATAGGTACACTTTAAAAGCAGACGATTGGCTGTCCAGCGGGAGGGGCGGGGCATTTGGATACAAATGTGTCTTAATACATTTGTATTAAGGATTGAGGAAGTGCCATGTCTCTATATAAATAGTCTCTGGATTTATTAACAACCAAGGAAGCTACAGCCGCGTTTCCACCAAAATTACCTAGAACAATTTGTCCCAGGAACTTTTTTCCCCCCAGACCTGTTACTGTCTGCGTTCCCATCGTGGTCTAAAGTACCGTGAAGATTAGGCAAATTAGTCAGGTGATGTAGGTCTGCGTTCTACTTTCCAGTTCCCGCTGGATTTCATCCTCTGAATTTAAAGCTTAATAAAACCTGAACCTTGTCTGTCCATTGGTCGTATTTTCAAACTCCATTGTTGATTAGAATAGCAAACCACTCTTACTGCACGCACCGCAACAGACTTTAAAAAATGGTGGCTGAAATAAAATGCTGTGTGGAGTCAACCAATCAAAATACTGCATGAAATCAACCAATCAGCATGTTCAGCACCAATGCACCACCCCTGAATGTTTGAAAAAGTACTACCTCGCCAACAAGGACTTTCTGAGGGGCAAATTCCTGGGGAAAGTTCCTGTGGTTGAAACAGAGAAAATTAAACCAAAACAGAACATACGCATCACACCCACCCCCTGGGAAGGCGTGTCCTCATGCCGTAACAGTCCAACTGAGGAAGGATGATGGTGGCGATGACAGTGGGAGGAGCAGGGATGTGAGGAGAACAGGAGTAGCCAGGTGGGGACCCAGAGTACAGCCAGGATGAAGGTATACTGCGAAGTCGAGGGAGGGAGGAGCCATGGTGGAGACTTGGCTGATGAAACCATGAAGGCGATGGACGGCGACTGTGCCAACGGAGTTGGAGACCCATGAGGGTGATAGTCCCAGGTGGAGTTGAGGGAGGAAGGAGCCAATATGGAACTGACTGGTCACCGAGCTGAGGTGAAGTGATGGCTGGAGGTGGAGCCAGGGGATCCTTAAGCCAAGGCAGAACTGGTGACTGGAAGATCCGACATGCATCGACACTGCTTTGTGGAGCAAATAAAGGATGAGCTGAGGAGCTGAAGAGAACCATCCTCTTTTGAATCCTTAAAAAATGTAGAGGCCAAAATTTGCTGGGCCTTCTTTCGTCCCAAGCACCTGGTCAGACTTTTCCATAGGCTCAGGCTCCTGGGTGATGGTTGGCCCAGTCCTACCATTAAATGCCCAGTAAATGCCCCCCGAGCACCATCACTAGGAGAGGCATGCCTTGGTGTGTTCGTTTAGCTGGTCAGAATTTGCACAAGGAGGGATTGGGGAAGTTTGTTAAGCACAACAGGTCCTCTGGTATAGCTGCTCTTGCTCTAGGCAGAGCAGCTGGACGGCCGATAAGTCTATTTTGTCTCTTTTTTTTAGGTCTGGTATTCTATCACACATGAACATCTGTAATGAATAGTACGAAGGAATATCACAGAAACACAGAGAAAACTAAACCAAAACCGTAAGGGTGCTCTGATTGATCGGTCGCCGATCACAATCGGCCGATAATTGCTTTGGGATGTGTGATTGGCGGTCTCTGTAAAGGCCGATCCAGAAAAGCCGATATGATTACGCAAAACTCGCAAGACAATTTTTTATGCCCTGGTAAAAATGGCTTCAGCAGTCTGTCAATTGTACAAAGTGTGTGAAAAAGCAATTCACCAGCAATCCATCTGCAATGTGTGTACCACGCCGCTGTCCGCTTGTCAAACTGTGCAGCCTCTCTGATCAACCCATAAAATTATGGAAAGAATAGAGTCCATCCGCAAAGGCGATAGATTGAAGCGCGTGTCTGAGTAAACACTGCGCGAGCTACAGAGAACCAAGTACATCTGGCTGCAGCCTGCAGATCGGGGTGGGGCTGCACCTCGGGCGGGGCTACACGTGCAGCTCCAGCCATAACAATTTTCATTGGTTAGTGACAAAGTGATGACTTCGATCGAGGCGGGGCTGCACTAGGGCGGGGCTGCATGTGCAGTACCGCCCAAAATGCTTCTCATTGGTTAAGTGGCAGAGCAATGACGTCGACGCCATGCACGGTAAACAGGAAATGGGGTTGAAAAACTCACGCACTAAATTGCGCTGAAACCTCTCACGTAGATTTAATTTAGAGCTAACTGTATATTCTGTGATTAGAACATAGAGACCACGGATCATTTGTTTTTCTCCTGCTCTCACCACAACACATTCTGGTGTGACATGTATCATTGGATTGAGCCTTATCTCCAGTCTCTCTGCAGTTTCACTAGAGATAACATCACATTAGGAATTATAATGAAAGATAAAAACTATGAAATGCTTTTAAACACTTTAATTATCATGAGTACATTTTTCATTCACAAATGTAAATGTTTAAAAACATTCTCTATTTACTGTCTTCAAGAGAGAATTTGCATTGTAACCCATTACAAATCCCTGTGGTTCATGAAGAAGCCTCTCTCTCTCTCTCTGTATGTGTGTGTGTATATATGTGTGTGTGTATATATATATATATATATATATATATATATACATATATATGGGAGGTGATAAAGGTGATAAATAAGTTTTTTTGTGCTATATATATATATATATATATATATATATATATATATATATACATATATATATATATACCACGCTGAAAGCACATGCATCGTATTTGCGTTAAGTGGTACAGTAATGATGTCGATGCTTCAAAACGCATGCGCAAATTTGAAATAATACTTTTAATAAAATGATTAAGTATTAAAAATCTCTAAAGTAATAATGAAAGCAGCAAAAAGGAGTAGAGCACATATCCATAGTTTTAACTATGCCTGATCCAAGTTCAGCGTATAAGGAATTACAGAGTGTAATATCTTTTGTAGTATTTTAAAAGTTTTTCACATTCTGTTGCACTTCACCATGTAAATAACAAAATAACTGTAAACATTAATGGCACCTAAATATATTTCTTATTTTAAGTATTCCTTGTAATAGTTCTTGATTATTTTTGTGCATTATATAGGTTATTATAAAACATTTATGCCAATAAAGTTTGAAGTTAAAATAACTACATACAGTACATTGTCAATCTCTGCAAACCATATTATACATGCCAACTCAAAAAAACCAAACTCATACCAGTGATAACTTTTATTTCAGTTTGAAAAATTGTGTAAAGAGATATTCAGATAATCACCTACACACAAATACACACACACACACACACACGCGCACACACACACACACACACACACACACATCATGTACACACACGTACACACACTCTCACACACGTACACTCTCACACAATCTACTCAGCCTGAAATTCCCCTCCATCATTGAAAAAACTTGTCCTCAACCTCCTTCACAGAAGAAAATGCACGCAGGACTGCCCTTCTGCCATCACCTACACACCCAGGTGTGCAGTCCTATATGCAGGCCTGTATTTCAGTACAGTGCAAGCACAGTCAACGAGGGCACCTGGAACTCTTGCACTCCAGTTCACAACACCTAATTTAGATAAAATACAGAACAAACAATATTGAATCATTTTGAAGAATGGCTTTATCAGTACAGAGTCATACAAGGAATTTCTTTTTATACATTTTAAACATTTTATATAGGAAAATGTTAGACAAGATACACTTGAGTGTTATTGGCTTTGTCTGTAGTACCTAAGTACCTAAGAGACTTAATTGTTTATGAAGAATATAAACTCTAAATAAAAACTTTAACATGGCTTGAGCAAGCTGTAAAAAGGGCCACGAAATCGATCCAAATGGCGGAATTAGATTTGTGGCGAAGGTTTCAAGCGTGTTCCGTTTTTCCCATGGCAAAGTGAATTTTAATTAAATGCAACACATTTAATCTTATGTATTAACTCGTTTCATCTGACTCCATAAAATGAAAAGGGTTTATCAATGATATCTGTGCATCATTTAATATGTTAATGCTTGACTATTCCTTTTACTGTAACTCTAATGAAAATAAAGTCAAAGTCTGTTAGAATAGCCAAATGTAACAATTTATTATGTCAGGTAAATGTATTATTACAATTCCACAAGGTAATCAATGCAAACCATTAAATTTTTCAAAGAACAAAGAACTTTACCCAACATATTAGGCTACATGAGCTGAGAAGATACAACATCATGGGCTTATCTGAATACAGAATGGCAGCCACGAACACTTGTTTCATCTCCTTTTATAATCAGACCTCATTGCAAGTTTCAGTGGAAATTTACTGAATCTCCCCCAACCATGTTTTTCGGGGGCAGACCATTTGTAAATTGCATTCAGACAAAAGGGCCAGACGTGTAAAGTCAAAGGCACATCCTTCTTTGTGTGCAAGATATTTCTATATTCTTAAAACCCTTATTACCTTTTCTTTTATTACTTTGGGAATGAGACATTATTACCAGTCACCCTGAGACCATCAAAATGTCTCCAAACACTTCTTAAAGATTATCACATTCACATAATATATGATTTCCAAATATCCATCATATATGTAATCAAGTGAAGGATCAATGAAGACAATCATTTAGGTAAATTATAGTTTTTATTTTTCAGATATAATTGTAACATAGGTATACTTTCTATAATGAAATGTAACTAAATGAGGACAAAACATAACATTTAGTGCACACATTACAGTAAATTACTGTAATTTGGATCAAGCCAGTCCTGAGCATTTGACTATAGATTCTCATCCACATCACAATGAATGTTACCGTATATAGGCCAATTGTGGTTGCCACTATGTGAAATCAATTAGCTATAACGAGTATTCATCATGTGTGGTTACATGTAATTTACTGTAAATATTCATACAAACACACATTTTATTTCTGTAGTTCTTAAAATCCATATACTGTATATTGCTGAAATGAAAATCTATAGGTTTACCAAATGATTAATTGATTAACCATTAAGATCTGTTGGATTAAATAATAGACAAAAGTATTAAACTGAACAAAAAGAGATGCAAATCAAAAGTTTGAGAGAGAGAGAGAGAGAGAGAGAGAGAGAGAGAGAGAGAGAGAGAGAGAGAGAGAGAGAGAGAGAAGATGTAGATAATATGCTCAGAGAAAAGGGGTAAATAAAGCCTATCCTAAAAGTTTTGAGGGCAATATAGTTTATCAAGACACAGACAGATGTATGGATATGACAGATAGGTAGATATAGGCACACAGAGATGAATAGATAGATTAGGATAGGATAGAAAATTATTTTTGATGTGGTAATACATCAGCCATATGGCATGCTAGGGTACTGACAGAATGGGCACCTACTACTGCTCAAACCCCCCTCACAGTTGTGTACATATTTCCTGGAGGAATGGCTCTTAACCTTGGATTTATAAAGTAAACAACAACAAAATATATGTGAGAGAGCTGGGGCCCGTTTCAGTAAGGAGGTTCAACCAACTCTGAGTTAAAGCTTGAACTCTGAGTTGACTTACCCTGAGATGGGAAACTCTGAGTTTTCGGTTACAGAACAGCTGAAATGAGTTAGTTCAATCAACTCTGAGTTGACTGACTCTGAGTTAAGCGCGTGCACTACAACTATAAAAAGCCATTATCAATGGAGTGCAGATATTATGAGTCACCATGGCAACAGCGCCAGACAAAAAGAGGTGTTGGGTATAACCAAGTGATCTAAATATTGTAATTTAATTAAGGGGATTACTCTTAATTCTTCTGTAATTTAAAATAAAATATGATGCAATTACATTAAATAGGCAACTGCATAAACTATACACCAATTCAGTATAAAACAAAAGGGGATTTAACATACATTTTCAAAAGGTATATTTTTATGTAACCTTCTCCCTCTACACACTTTGATCAATTCAAGAATAATTCATGCAATTGTATATTGTTAATTTGAAAGCATTAAAAGTGCAGTTTCTTGTCTCTCCTCCTTGTATTAATCAAGTAGTTGAGGTTGATATAGGATTTAGCAATTAGTAATATGCAGACCAATATTTTCTAGAGATAGTAATTATTACTTTAATCTAACTACACAATTGAAGATGTAATTTGTAGTTAATAATTCATAACTATTTTAGAGTAACTTACTATTATAATATCAGAGGTGAAACTGGAAGAATGTTATTCAACCTAAAGCAGGCTACTATTACTTTGATAAATTTTTACTTAAGTAAAAATACCAGTCTAAAAATCTACTCAAGTAAAAAATAGCTAATTTAAAACATGAGTAAAAGTTGCTGAGTAACTTGTTTAACAGAGGGGGTGGGGTGGGGGACTCCCAGAGGCGGACAGAGTACACAGCTTTAATACTTGAGTAAAAGTACAGATACCCATTGCCAAATTTTACTCAAGTACAAGTAAAAGTACTACAGTCAGATGTCTACTCAAGTAAAAGTACTAAAGTACTTGTTTTTAAAAGTACTTGAGTATCAAGAGTACTAGAGTACATTTTCAAAATATTGTACTACCTGCCACAGTGCTTACATTTATGGACAGAAACGTCCACATTGAGTTATGAAAAATGTTAATGTCAATACCTTGGAGATTGTAAAAGGAATTGAAAGTAAAATCAAGTCATATTCATCTTTTTACCATGTTGCTTTATTTAACATTTAACCCTTCTATTATCCCTGGGGTCAATTTGACCCCATTCAATGTTTAACGTCTCTGTAAATACATAATTTTTTTTTAGTTATGAAAAATGGTAATGTAAAATCAAGTCATTTTCATCTTTTTCTAATGTTGCTTTAATTAACATTTAAGAACATTTCAGAAAATTCAGAAAATTGAAATAGTGTGGCGAGGTGGGGTCACGGGTTGGCACATTCCCGGGATGGACCTGCTGCGTCTCCATCCATTGTTTCGTCCATGGTTTGGTCTCTTTTCCAAATCTGACCATGGAGTTGACTTTGGCGGAAAGCTGAAGGTGATTTTTGATAGGTTGTCTCAATCAGTGGCGCCTGCACAATCCTATCACGTTTGAGAGGGAAACAAGATTTTTCTTATTTCCATTCTTTTGAAAATTTTTTCATAAGTAGTTACTTTTTACTCACGGTTATGGATAGAAATGTATTGGAGTAAAGAGTACAATATTTCCCTCTCAAATGTACTTGAGTAAAGTCATGAGTACTCCCCAAAAATGATACTTGAGTAAAGTACAGATCCCTCAAAATTGTACTTAAGTACTGTACTCAAGTAAATGTACTCCAATACTGTCCGGCTTTGGGGACTCCCCCATGTGGGGAATGAGAGTTTCACAGTATAAGAACCGTCTCAGAAAATATCACGGTTTATGGTATTAAACAATTATTAAATATATAAACTGCAATAAAAAATTACGGTTATTATTATCATCAGTTAAAATGACAGTTAAATAAATTAAACAATCGTTCAATAAAACATACTGTATGTGTCACGGTGGACAGCTCCTCTGTTCCTTCTAGTCTCGTGTTTATGTTGTTGTATGAATGCACGTGTGTGAGGGGCGTGTCTGGGTGGCATTACCTCATCCACTCCAGCTAATCATTCTCAATCATCACCAGCTGCAGTTAATCACCACTACTCCATATATACTCACCACTGTTCTCTCATCCTTATCAAATCGTTGTTTGGTGTTTGGTGTGTTCGTGTCCGGTTCCCGTGTTCCTGGTCGTCTCGTGTTTCGTGGAGTTCGATCGTGTTTTGAGTTTATGTTCATCGTCACCTTTGGATTTGTCTCACCATCTGTCTTCACTTCCTCGAGTTGACCATCGAAGTCCCTGCTTCACCGTGCTCCTTGGCTTACTGCATTGGACTGAGTTCTAATAAACTGTATTTATTAGATGTATTTACTCGCTATTGCTTCCTGTGATATATTGCACCATGACAGAACGATCTGACCGTCAAATGGGAGCAGCGAGTGTGTCAGATTCATCCATCGAGGAATTCGTTCATCACAGCATTCAGAGAATGAATTCTCAAGAGAAGGAGATCGGCGACACTAGTCTCGCAGTTCAAGCCTTGGTGACGCAGGTGTCCGAGCTCACCCAGGAGATCCAGCGCCTACGTGTTCCCGCTGCGCCCTCCACACCTGCCGTTCCTCTCGCTCCATCTGGTAGCCCCTCCCAGTCAGAACCCCGGTTACCGGTCCCAGAGGCATATTCGGGTGAGCCTTCACATTGCAGAGCATTCTTAACCCGATGTTCCATGCATTTTGCCTTACAGCCACGCACGTTCTTCAATGAAGAAAGGAAGGTCGCATAGGTGTTGACGCTGTTGACTGGGAGAGCGGCACTCTGGGGAACGGCGGTGTGGGAGAACCAGAATCCATGCTGTTCCTAGTTCCAGAAACTATCGGAGGAGATGAAGAAGGTCTTCGATCGAGCAGTGTCCGGAAGAGAGGCGGCCAGGACGTTGGCTGAGCTTCGTCAGGGTGGACGTTCTGTGTCAGATTTCTCGATCGAATTCAGGACCCTGGCGGCGGAGTGTGGCTGGAACGAGGAGGCGCAGTGGGACATGTTCCTGCATGGGCTGGCTGACCACGTCCAGAAGGAGATCTATGCCCTGGATCTTCCTACCACTCTCAACGGATAGATCGACCTGGCTCTGCGGGTGGACGCTCGACTATCCAGAGTTGAGCGCAGAACGACCACCACCCGCATCCCCGGAGAGTGGGACGTCCTGCGATCCAGCGGCAGGGGCGTGGTCAGCCCCGTCGACGATCACGAGCCTATGCAGGTGGGTCAAGCTCGGCTTTCCCGAGAGGAGAGGGAGAGGCGGAGGTCCCAGGGCCTTTGCCTGTATTGTGGAGGGGCCGGACACTATGTCGACAACTGTCCGGTCAAAAGGCCCAGCCCGATAGTAAACTTGAGGATGCTGTCGGGTGGGATCTCCGCCGAGAAGATATCATCGACGATTCCATCTACTTCTACTCTCCTCTCGGTAAGACTAAGATGGTCAACCAACCAGCACGATTGTCTTGCACTGTTGGATTCCGGGGCTGAGGGTAATTTTATGGATTATAACTTCGCACGCACATTTCAAATTCCCCTCAGTCCTCTCACTCACCGGATTTCAGTTCACGCTTTAAACGGTCAAGAGCTTCCCACCATTTCCCAAACCACTGAAGACATCACTCTCATCACCTCTGGCAACCACACTGAGACTATTTCCTTTTTCATTTTGGACTCACCCCTGGCACCCGTTGTTCTTGGACATCCCTGGCTCATCAAACACAACCCCCGAGTGGACTGGATTCATAAAGCTGTGCTGGAGTGGAGCAAGGAATGTCATAAGTCTTGTCTCGTGTCTGCTTGTTCGTCTCTACCTGTTTCTGTGTTGCAGGAGGAAGCAGGGGATTTGTCTAACGTGCCCGCGGAGTATCTGGACCTGAAGGAAGTGTTCAGTAAGTCTCGTGCTGCTTCTCTTCCTCCGCATCGTCCCTATGACTGTGCTATAGATTTACTGCCAGGTAAGTCTCCGCCTAAAGGCAAATTATATTCACTTTCGATTCCTGAAAGAGAGGCTATGGAGAAATATATTTCTGATTCTCTAGCAGCCAAGTTCATTCGCCCTTCCTCTTCTCCAGCGGGGGCGGGGTTCTTTTTTTGTGGGGAAGAAAGATGGATCGTTGCGACCTTGCATTGATTACCGAGGGTTGAATAACGTCACGGTAAAGAATACATATCCTTTGCCGTTGATGTCTTCAGCCTTCGAGAGGTTGCAAGGAGCATCTATCTTCACAAAATTGGATTTACGTAACGCTTATCATTTGGTTCGCATTAGGGAGGGTGATGAATGGAAAACTGCTTTTAACACCCCTAGGGGGCACTTTGAATATTTGGTCATGCCTTTCGGTCTGTCCAACTCCCCAGCAGTTTTCCAGGCACTGGTCAATGACGTGCTGCGAGACATGATCGATCAGTTCATATATGTCTACCTGGATGACATTGATTTTTTCTTCGTCTCTCCAGGAGCATGTGCAGCACGTCCGTCGAGTGCTTCAGAGGCTGTTGGAGAATGGGCTTTTTGTCAAGGCGGAGAAATGCGAATTTCATGTACAGTCTGTTCCTTTTTTAGGATACATCGTGTCGTCCGAGGGGATGCGGATGGACCCTGAAAAGATCAAGGCTGTGGTTAATTGGCCAAGTCCAGATTCACGCAAGGCCCTGTTGAGGTTTCTGGGGTTCGCCAATTTTTACCAGCGTTTTATTCGCAATTTCAGCCAGCTAGTCGCGCCTCTGTCTGCCTTGACCTCCCCCCGAACTGCGTTCAGGTGGACCGACTCAGCCGAGGCTGTGTTCGCTAAACTGAAGAGCCGCTTCGTTTTAGCTCCCATTCTAATAGCCCCTGATCCAGCACGTCAGTTCGTGGTGGAGGTCGACGCGTCGGAGGTGGGAGTAGGAGCAGTGTTATCCCAGCGTTCACCTGTGGACGACAGGATGCATCCTTGCGCGTTTTTTTCACATCGTTTATCCCCGGCCGAACGCAATTATGACATTGGTAACAGAGAGTTGTTGGCAGTCAAGTTAGCGTTGGAGGAGTGGCGCCACTGGTTAGAAGGGTTGGGGGTACCTTTTATCGTCTGGACTGATCACAAGAATCTCGAATACATCAGATCCGCCAAAAGATTGAACTCCAGGCAGGCTCGGTGGGCACTTTTTTTTCGGTCGTTTTGATTTCATTCTCTCTTACCGTCCTGGTTCTAAGAACATCAAACCGGACTCATTATCTCGCATATTTGATTTTTCCGAACGCCCGTCTACTCCCGAGTGTATTTTACCCGAAACTGTATTCGTTTCAACACTCACGTGGGAGATCGAAGCGAAGGTCAAGAGAGCCTTAGAAGGGGTAACGCCTCCGCCCGGTTGCCCACCGAACCGTTTGTTTGTGCCGAAGGGATTACGGTCCGACGTTATCCAGTGGGGTCACAGTTCCAACGTTGCTTGTCACCCAGGAGTTACTCACACTGGTTTTTCAGTCAGGCAGAGATTTTGGTGGCCACGTATGGCTCGCGACATTCACGATTTTGTCTTGGCTTGCTCAGTTTATGCCATTGGTAAGTCTTCCAATCGATCTCCAGATGGGTTACTTCAACCGCTGCCGGTGCCTTCGAGACCCTGGTCCCATATCGCTCTAGATTTCATCACCGCCCTCCCACCCTCTCAAGGTAACACAGTGGTTTTAACTGTGGTGGACCGATTCTCGAAGGCAGCACATTTCATCCCCTTACCCAAATTACCTTCAGCTAAGGAGACAGCGGTAACGATCGTTGATCACGTCTTTCGGTTACATGGCCTCCCGATAGACGTGGTTTCCGACAGGGGTCCCCAGTTTGTGTCCAAATTTTGGCAAGAATTTTGTAAATTACTGGGGGCGACTGTTGCCTATCCTCTGGGTTTCACCCCCAGAGCAATGGTCAAACTGAGAGAGCCAACCAAGATTTGGAGAGAACGTTGCGATGTATGGTTTCCAAGAATCCCTCTTCGTGGAGTCAGCAACTGTCAATGGTGGAGTACGCCCACAATACGTTACCAGTGTCATCTACGGGCCTGTCTCCGTTTGAGTGTAGCGTAGGTTACAAGCCACCAATTTTTCCCAGTCTGGATCTGAAGTCGCAGTCCCCTCTGCCCACGCCTTTATCCAGAGGTGTCAACGCACTTGGACTGGAGCCTGTGAGACTTTACTCCAAGTGGGAGCTTGCACCAAGGCCAAAGCCGATCGCCACCAGCGGAAGCCTCCCGTATACGTCGTCGGTTCCAAAGTGTGGCTTTCTACTAAGAACATTCCTCTCCGATCCGTCTCTAATAAACTTGCTCCCAAATTTATTGGCCCGTTTGCTGTCACCAAAATCGTTAGTCCGGTGGCAGTCCACCTCAAACTTCCTCTTGCGTACAAGAGAATTCATCCGGTGTTCCATGTATCCAAAGTCAAGCCCGTGTTTTATGCTAGTATTAATCCGCCAGTCCCGGTTCCCCCACCGCCGCGACTCGTAGATGGGGAACCATCCTATTCGGTCAATCGCATTCTGGATTCTAGACGGAGGGGACACGGATTCCAGTACTTGGTGGACTGAGAAGGTTACGGTCCGGAGGAGAGAAGTTGGGTTCCTGCTAGAGACATTCTGGATAACTCTCTTATCGATGATTACAATCGACAGGTAAGGGAGTCTGAGAACGCCAGGAGGTGTTCTTAGGGAGAGGGGTACTGTCACGGTGGACAGCTCCTCTGTTCCTTCTAGTCTCGTGTTTATGTTGTTGTATGAATGCACGTGTGTGAGGGGCGTGTCTGGGTGGCATTACCTCATCCACTCCAGCTAATCATTCTCAATCATCACCAGCTGCAGTTAATCACCACTTCTCCATATATACTCACCACTGTTCTCTCATCCTTGTTAGATCGTTGTTTGGTGTTTGGTGTGTCCGTGTCCGGTTCCCGTGTTCCTGATCGTCTCGTGTTTCGTGGAGTTCAATCGTGTTCTGAGTTTATGTTCATCGTCACCTTTGGATTTGTCTCACCATCTGTCTTCACTTCCTCGAGTTGACCATCGAAGTCCCTGCTTCACCGTGCTCCTTGGCTTACTGCATTGGACTGAGTTCTAATAAACTGTATTCACTCGCTATTGCTTCCTGTGATATATTGCACCATGACAATATGTAATCAACTAACTTCAATAATTGATTATGAATAAGATTAACATGTCATTTTTATCATTAATAACTTATTATTATTATTATTATTTATTTTGTACAGGGACAGTGCATATTCATAAACATTTCTGTAAATATGCCAGAATTAGCCTAAAGGCTATTTTTCATCTGCAGTCCCTAGACAGTTGGTAAGAGTCACCCTAAAAAAAGAAAAAAGATTACATAGTACATAGCACTAAAAAAAAAATTAAAATACATTTAGTAAAATATCTATTATGTTAGAGTATATACTCTAAACACATCAAAACAACAATCGGACAAACATCACGTAAAAAACATGACAAACACATGAGGAAAAAAGTCAACAGTGTGCATCAAGAGCATGTGTAGAAATAGGTTAATGTTGGCAGATCTGATGATCAATAAGCCATTTCCTTAACTGAATTTTAAATGAACTATACTTGTTTATATTTCTGATAGTTATGGGGGTGAGGTTCCACTCATATTATGTTTGAAATTCTATTAAATGTTTTTTATTCCAATTTTTTAATGATTTAATAGAAATATATTATCAAAAATGGTGGTAATCAAATAAAAGTTTAGCAAACGTTTTAATCCTTTTATTTTTTGGCAAAGTGCTGCAAAACAGATTTAGTCAATTAAACCATGGACAAACAATATATATCCCTTAAAGAATGTGTAAATACATTTTATTGTTGGTGTTTAAACAGCACTTCCTCTTTTAAAAAGGGGAGGAGACCACAAGAAACTTACCAGGTTAGGTTCACAGAGTTAGTTACCATGGTGAAATATAATTTCAGTATAATTTACCTCTCTTTCAGAAACGGGCTTGACTTACTCTGCTTTCTCGGGTTTGATATACCCCCCTTTCTGAAACGGAAAACCCAGAGTTTCCCTCATTTCAGGGTTAACATACTCAGAGTTTTCACTTAACCTTCTTTCTGAGGACTAGAGTAAGTGTTAGAGAATAATTATCAGCAAACACCAAAATATATATAAAGTAAAATAGCAAAAGTGGTACCCAGGGAATATAAATGAGGATGACAATGCCAAGGATAAGCAAAGAGAATGATGTATAGAGCATAAGAATACGCATTTTTTTTCATGTTTGTTACCATCTCTGGACTTTGTTTGTTTTCATTTACCACGTGTGCCCCTCGTCTGAGTTCTCCGCCCTCATCTGTTGCCATGGACACTCATCACCTCCCGCACAGCTGCCTGTCATTTGTTAATCACCTTCACTGTGTATTTAAGTCCCTGCCTGTCTTCACTCCCTTGTCCGGTATTGTTCGTGCTATGTGTTACACGCTGTCTCCTGCCCGCTTTATCTACCTGTTTCTGAGATTTTTGTAACATTAAAAGGATTTATTGTTACTTCAGCCTTCTTCTTCGTCTTCCTTAACCCACCCCGTGACATAATACCGGACCCAAAATGAACTGCGACTTCATCGAGCTGGCGGAAGTGTCACTGGATTTTGTGTCTTTTTCCTGGGACCTTGTCGTTTTAGCACTCACCAGCCCCCTCGATGATGGAACCCTGAAGGCCCTGTTCTGGCTCGGGGCCACCTTCCACCAACATTTTGACCTCCCAGACACCTCTAACCTGAAATGGATGGAGGCCGTCGCCAGGTGTCTGGAGAGCGTTGAAGCCTGAGCCAGAACAAAGCCAGATCCAGAGCCAGGATTAACAGCCTCGACCGTGGAGATCTCGTGCGTGCCCCCCGCAGACAGAGAGCTACCACCCGCCGCGACGCGTCAGCCAGAGCCCGAGATGAAGAGGACAGAGCTGACCCTCGCCCCGGAGGAGGAGCCCGAACAGGAGTCTGACCAGGGGTGTGAGCCCACAAGTTCTACGGATGAGGGGACTAGATCGTTGGCACTGGAGGACTGGCTGATGAACCTCAGGATCCAGGATATTGTTCCCGCCCTACCCCACCTGTCATCTGTATCTTCTTCATATTCTGATCTGTCCTTTGAAGATTTCTGCCCTGCCGTCGGTCAGATTCACACCATCCCGTCACCTTTTCCAGTCAGTCCTCCAGCCGCCCCGCTGCTGGATGTGCGCAGCCCTGCACCATCTCCGTGGGGAGTCCTCGACGTCGAGCGGCAGGTCAGCCCACCATCCGCAGCACCTGTGTTTGAGGATCCTACGGCTTCACCTCCAGCCTCAGTCCTCGGCACTCCATCTCGGCCCATCGACCTGCCGGCTCCGTCTTGGCTCCTCCCACCTGCGCCTCCACCAGAGACCCTCGAAACATCGGCTGCAGTGGGTTCCCTCGTCCTGCCGGCTCCACCTTGGTCAGTCCTCTGCCTGCGCCACGGACTTGCGGTCAGTCTGCTACGCTCGATCCCTCCACCCCTTTGGCTTCAGCGGGCTCCTCCTTCCCTTCGGCGCCCCCTCTGTCCTCCCTTACTCCACCTTCGCCTCCGCTCTCGGGTACTCTGGCTCAGTCTCCAGCAATCGTCGCCGCGATGTCACCGGGGTCTTCCAGTCCTGCGACGTTGCTGGAGTCCATCGGCTCCGATGGACCCAGTGTATAGCACACCGAGTCTCCGTCGGTCATCCCCAGCTACCGCCAGCTTTCTCGCCATCTGGTCTCTTCCCTCCGTCTTCTCTACCATTGGCTGTCGGTACTGGGCGGCTCTGGGTCTGCGCCACAGCGCCATCCCCATCAAGGCCGTCAGGGATTCATCATCATCCTGTCACCATTCGGTTACTTCAGCCTCTCTCCTGCACTTCACCTTCGTCGCGTCCTCCACCTGAACCTCCCCCGGTCCCCCCTCTGTCTACTCTGTCTGTGTTTTGCTTCGGCGCGAGGTCGCGCCTTGCTGTAGGGGGGCGATATGTCACCATCTCTGGACTGTCTGTTTGTTTTCATTTACCACGTATGCCCCTCGTCTGAGTTTTCCACCCTCATCTGTTGCCATGGACACTCATCACCTCCCGCACAGCTGCCTGTCCTTTGTTAATCACCTTCACTGTGTATTTAAGTTCCTGCCTGTCTTCACTCCCTTGTCCGGTATTGTTCGTGCTTTGTGTTACACGCTGTCTCCTGCCCGCTTTATCTACCTGTTTCTGAGATTTTTGTAACATTAAAAGGATTTATTGTTACTTCAGCCTTTTTCTTCGTCTTCCTTAACCCACCCCGTGACAATGTTCAATTAAATAAATGTAATCTTATTAATTACAAAATAGTTTACATTTAATCAAATTATTTATAGAAAAAAAGTCTTAGCATATAACTTTATATATTGTCACTATTAACTCTTAAATCATGTTTTTCTTCTGGTTCATTTTTAACACTAATATCCTCCTAATCCCACCAAAACCACACTAATATACATATGCCCGCGCTCGCACACACACACACACACACACACACACACACAAACACACGCACACACACACACACACACACACACACACACACACACACACACACACACACACACACAGGCCTATGATACTTTTGGGAAACGCTGCCCTAGTTATTAGTGTGATATGGTGAGTAAAGTTACACAATCTTATTGTTATACCACTTCATTGTATCATCACACTAAACGCCACTTCAGAATTAAAAATTGTAAATAAAATCAGAGGAAAAAAGAAGAGTAGCCTGTACTCACCATGCAGCGATGAACAGCGGAAATGAAAACAAGCTAGAAAGCGACGTCACGAGTTTAAGGGTGCGGGCCCACCTCGATCCACGTCATCACTTTGCCCCTAACCAATGAGAAGCATTGTGGGCGGGGCTACACGTGTACCCCCGCCCCAGGTGCACCCCCGCCCAAATCTGCAGGCTGCAGCCAGGTGCTTCTCTGTCGTCAGTCATTCAGCATTCAAACAGCAAGCGCATCGCATCGCGTTCGGAAACGATGAAACTCTCTCCAAGATGACTAAATGTTAATATTATTATACTTGATCTGTAGATAAAGCTCTATGGTTTCGCATAAATTGACTATCTTGCTGTAGTACCTTAATCATGTTCCTTTCAATCGTGTGCCTACATCACAACACTGGAGAGCACTATCATTGTTCTTGACGTGCACAGTAACTGAAATTAACTGTAAATATAGCTGCGAGCAGCGATTGCGGGCCCAAGCCGGTGGCACCGCAACCCCGGTGCCTTTAGTTACCTAAAGGCACCGGGATGGCGGTACCGCCGGCTTTGGCCCGCAATCGCTGCTCGCAGCTATATTTATATATATATATATATATATATATATATATAAAGCCGGTGGCACCGCCCCCTTGGTGCTTTTAGGGTTGTTCTACTTGACATGCAAAAACATAACCCCCGCTTTGACTGTCAAAAAGAAGTGTGCTGAAGAGCTTGCATCAGTGAAGGCTCTGCAAAAGTGCACATTGAGGGCACATTTTAACCACAAATTATGCGTGAGCAACCTTCTGAAAGGTCAGGTGTACATCCAGGTCTACATCTGTACTGTGTTTACATTATAGTATTTAGGAATGCGCCGATCCGATACTCAGGATCGGTATCAGCTCCGATACTGCCATCTTTGCCGGATCGGGTATATTTACACCACTTTAATCAAACCACTCTTCTTTAAAACATTATGATGTGTTTTTTTTCACATGTATTTTATTACTCTTATTGAGCTATTTTGTGCACACACAGGACTCACTGCCAATCGTACGTGCTCACATCATTCTCTTTCTGTGAAAGCTGTATACTGCACTCACCAGTTTTCACTCTACAGCTATTGACCAGAGCACTGAAATTATTTCTCACTTAAACTACAATCAAATGGATTTTCTCACACATTTTGCGTTAGTCCTCCGCATGGCATTTTATTATTTTCTGCGCAGCTTCAGAAGTGCATGCACACAGCCTAGAACACATGACACGCACACACAGTCACGAGAGAGGCGCGATCGAATGTGTGTTTGTGTGCGAACAATGGAAACTCCTTTTTGTTCATACAGGAAAATATTCAGACTAATATCTTGTGGGAGCAACAGAATACATGCAACTGCATTATGTAATCAGGATACAAAAATCTAGTGAGTTACATCAAAAAAAGTAGTAATCAGATTGTAGTTACTTTTTGAAAAAGTATATAGTACTTAAAGCCATTTAATATAAAGTGGGACCCTTTTTTATGAAATAATTTGTAACTGTATCGGAATACATTTTTAAAGTAACCCTCCCAAGCCTGGTCTTGTGTGCACGTCCGTTAATTTCACTTTTTAAGTTAGCGATTTTTAAGGCCCCAATCCTACTGTATTACCTATTATACTGTATTGCCAACTGTATTAATGTGTGGATATTGATCCAAAAGTTCTACCTAATTTTGAACACAAGAGGGCAGTATAGCACTATGAATAATTTTTTTCTTTTTTGACTAAACCATTCTGTCTGTTTTTAAACTTAAACATAATTCTTAAATTAAAAAAAGGAATAAAATGGCTATAGTTCCAATATTGGTATAGTCTTATACAGTGTTGGGGTAGTTACTCAAAAAAGTAATTAGTTACTAGTTACTTCTGTAAATTGTAATGAGATTACTTTACTAGTTACTGCGTTGGAAAAATAACTTCACTACTTATTACTTTACTTTCCTGTTTCTTAATTTACCGTGTAGCCTACATGGACAAACATCATATCAGTTTTTGCCCTATCATCACTTTATTGTAAAAATGTATACAAAATGACATGAAAGAACAATATCCCTGTCTTCACAAATAAATATGCCGCACTGTAAAATTCACAAACAAAATGGGGTTCAAAATTCAAAATTTTAAAATGGTGTTTATCACAGAAGTTTCAAAACAGGCTGGGAGAATAAAACTCTTCTCCTGAGAACAAAACCAGCTTTTTATTCGACTCATGGTAATAATAATAATTAAAAAAAATAAAAGATGTCAATGAAAAATAATAAAATAAAGGTCACTTTATCCCATAAAATTCTTAATCCTAATTTAAAATGTATTTTTCTAAACCTGGGGAATTAATGGTCGACAGGGGAAGCATGTCTTCTACAATGAACCCTGCAACAATCCTGTTCATTTCGTTTTCCAAGACTTTCGAGCCTTGTTTTTACTTGACGCGTCCGAACGAGCGGAAAGGTGCGCGCGGCAAACAGCGCACGCGATGCCGCATCCGAGGATGAACGACAAGAAGCCGAACCTGCACCGAACAGGGAGCCTACATCTCCGCAACGGCACCCAGTTTGCGCATCTAAATCAGTTATTTATCTTTACAAAATGAGCCTAAGATCCATGTTTTATAAAATGTCCACGAAACTTAATGAAATGTTTAGTGAAATTAGAAAATAGAGATCGTTCATTTAGTTCTTTAGCCTAGCCTATATACATGTTTTTATATCCACATATTTTGTTCTAATGTCACAAATAATAATCTTAGGATTAACTATAGCCTACATTTCACTCAAATATTTTTGTGCTTTCGAGCAATAAACTGAAAGTAATGTGAATATTGCCATTTGTTGAAACCCGTCTCTCTCTCTCCACTTCCCTCTCTCTCTCACTCAAATCGGTCTCTATGGCAACGGCGCGCACGCACCACTAGACGGAACTCTCCACACAGGCAAACACGGCTTGGGTAACGCAGGAAAGCGCGTTCCTTTAGTATAGTAAAGTAGTGTAGTTACCAATATTTTTAGTGTAATGCGTTACTTTACTTACCCAAACTCGTTTGTAACTCGTTACCCCCAACACTGGTCTTATAGAAAATAAATGGTGAATAATAACATTTTTAATTCCTCATCCAATCATCCTTTTGTTATGGATCAATATCATAGCTAGAGACGTAGAAAAGGGCTGCACGGTTTTGCAATAAATAATAATAAATAAAATAAAATAAACATATACATATTGTAATTGCAATTAAATTAGATTTGTGTGGCAGCTGCATGTACAATTATTATTATTAATAATAATAACATTAATAATAATACAAATGAGCTTAGAATAAAATATTAAATGGTTTATTACATTAAAAACAGGCCATATTTTTAATAAATAAATAAGCTATCATTCACAGTGCACTAAATTTTAAACATTTTAAATTACAACATTGTTTGTGAAAGTCCAACTAAGTTAAATGTATACTCAAACCTGAAAAGTTGTGTGGCTCGTTTTAATTTGATTATCATTGTGGCAGCAGTTGGAACACTGTGTTACAACTAACCCCGCTGTGTATTACATATTTTAAACCTAGCTAACAGTCGCTAGGAATTACTGACATGTTTCAAAACGGTGCTGTGTTTGAGCCAACAAGACAGTGATTAATTCAATATAAAGTTAGATTTGGACGCGTATACATCCGGAAACAGAAAAAAATCTACGATGAAAAAATGTACTTTCATGATGTCAAAACACTCTTTGTCCATTATCTTCACGAAATATAATCAAAACGTTCCGCAAATTCGCGGGAGACCGTCTTCTGGCAGCAAGAGAAAAAGAGCGGAAAGACAGCCGGCTAGATACTGACAAACTATGTAAAATGTCCGTGTTACATTTAACCCCGCGTTAGGCCTACATTTATCCCCGCGCTCCCCTCTGTAGCTCCTGGCAGTGATGTTTCACCTCATGAAATATAGTTTATGTTCACATTTATGACACAGACAGTAGATAATATTATGTTCACATTTATGACACAGACAGTAGATATAGGCTTCTGCCAGGCACTTTCAGGGATACAAATCGAAAAAATATGTATAGGCTATATGTGCATATTTATATGCAAAATACTCATTTTTTTCACGTCAACTATGTGCTATGGTCATTAAATGGCTTTCCTTTTCACTTAAGTCCAGCAAATAATTCATTTATTTTAACACATTTGGTGGCATCTGCCAGTTATTGTCGTTGTTATGAAGTACAGTCGTATGTTTGCATAATTCATTTTGAACACTATAATGCTTTCAAAATCTGAGGTAAATTATCCGTTATGGCTTGTGGCACAGTGACCTATTTTTAACTAAAAATAAATAATGTGTACTCATAACCAGTGTAATTTCTTCATTCTGTCAGCCGCGACGTCGCAGAAATAGGAAACGTTTCTAAATTAGAAACTTCGCATGTCGCCGTCGCGTATGGTTAGGACAAAAACTCTGATTTATTAACATGGAAAAGATACCTTTTATCGCGTGTCGCGGCGTCGTGTGTAGTTAGGACACGGTGTAAGCGGCCGCTTCTCAAGTCTAGAATCTGAACTTGATTCCGATTGGCCAGTGTCAGACAGTCAGACCTGTCAGTCTCGCAGCTCGCGTCAGCTTCATGCGGCTTCATGAGAGAGACGCATAAGTCCGGAATTGGACAATTTAACAATATACTTACGATAGAATATATTTACAATTAATAATGATTTAAAAACAAAATACATAACGCGCCGGCCCGACCAGACCGCGGCCCACCAGGAATCTCCCGGTAGTCCCGATGGCCAGTACATGCCTTAGTATCTTTAATATATTTTCATAATTTTGAAGAAGTTTGGTGTGGGAATAATTAAAAATTACTTAAGAGGGGGGAAATAAAAATGTAAAGGCTGGTTTTGCAAAACATTCACATACAGACTGAAACAACCGACTTTGTTTTGCTGGCTTAAAGTTGCTTGGGCTAATGAGATCTATAAGTGTACCGAGTTTAATATTATTATATGCAAGTGTGTTTGATTTATTGACCCAATTTTCAGACCAAGTTAATGGACCAAGTTAATTTAATTAATGAACTAATTATATAAAACTATTGTCAATGCACTACAATTAAACTGGCTATGTGCCTTTACTTATAAAAAAATAAAATAAAAACTTATTTAAAAAATCCCAGGCTTAAGAAATGTATTTTATTTATGCTGGCCAGACACACAGCAGTTAAATGGTTAATTAAGCCCCCTCTCCCTGCTAACACACACACACACACACACACACACAAAGACAGGCAAAGGCTCAGACATATGCTCAGAGGGAGTATGACTACATTCAAACTAAAATATCTGACTTTCTGTGGGTCCTAGCTATTGAGTGTGAATTAGAAAGTTGTCCGGCTCGAAGAGTACAATATACATACTGATTTTTGTAACTGTAGATAAAACTAACAACCCCACTTTTGTCAAAAGGTGGCGCTACTGAGCCCTCACCACGCCCGTTTCTGAAACTTTGCACATGTCTACTGGCTAATAAATGTGATGTGTCTGATGAGTTTCATGCAATTTGAAGCATGCTAAGGGTCTCAAAAGCATCCTAAAAGAATGGTAAAGTTTGATGCATCGCCACGGCAACAGTTTCAACGATATCAAGAATCCATTCACAGGTCTTCATCTGCCGTATGTTTACATTATACAGATGAAGTTTGAAGCAAATCGGGTTAAAATAAGAGGGTGATTTTAAAGCATTTTGAAAGTGACACATTTCCTGCTGCCAGTTGGTGGCGCTATAACTTTGACACACAATAGTCACATCCATGTGATAGTCCTCTTACAGCGAACGCACTCCTGAAGTTTCATCAAGATCGGTTGATGTATGCTGAAGTTATGACACACTTCCTGTTTCACGTTTCTCGCCATGATTTTGTTTCCTCGCCACGGCCAAACCGTTCGAGATATCAAAAATCCCCTCGCAAACTTTCATCCTCAATGTCTTGACTTCACGCTGACTGAGTTTCGTAGAATTTGGATAAGAGCTCTAGGAGGAGTATTAAAAATTCCATTTCAAGTGTTTTACAAAGAACCTTAAATAACCGACTTCCTGTTGGGCTGGGGTAAAAAGTAAAAGTGCGACGTATATATGAAATGATGAGATCAACATGTGTACCGAGTTTCATATTAGTACATACAAGCGTGTTTGATTTATGGATCAAGTGTTCGGACCCCTTTCCAGGTGGCGCTGTCGAGCCCCCCTGCCACACCCGGGTACCATCTTCAGCCCGGCCCTAATGGCGGCGGGTTCTGACCCGTGTGCAAAGTTTCAAGAGTTTTCGAGCACGTTAAGGGCCCCAAAAGTGCCCAAATAGTCGTATAAATAATAATAATAATAATAATAATAAATAATAATAATAATAAATATAGCTGCGAGCAGCGATTGCGGGCCCAAGCCGGTGGCACCGCAACCCCGGTGCCTTTAGTTACCTAAAGGCACCGGGATGGCGGTACCGCCGGCTTTGGCCCGCAATCGCTGCTCGCAGCTATATTTATATATATATATATATATATATATATAAAGCCGGTGGCACCGCACCCTTGGTGCTTTTAGGGTTATTCTACATGACGTGCAAAAACGTAACCCCCGCTTTGACTGTCAAAAAGAAGTGTGCTGAAGAGCTTGCAGCAGTGAAGGCTCTGCAAAAGTGCGGATCGAGGGCACATTTTAACCACAAAGTATGCATGAGCAACCTTCTGAAAGGTCAGGTGTACATCAAGGTCTACATCTGTACTGTGTTTACATTATAGTATGTAGGGATGCGCCGATCCGATACTCAGGATCGTTATCAGCTCCGATACTGCCATCTTTGCCGGATCGGGTATATTTACACCACTTTAATCAAACCACTCTTCTTTAAAACATTACGATGTGATTTTTTTCACATGTATTTTGTTACTCTTATTGAGCTATTTTGTCCGCATAAAAGATTCACTGCCAATCGTACGTGCTCACATCATTCTCTTTCTGTGAAAGCTGTATACTGCACTCACCAGTTTTCACTCTACAGCTATTGACCAGAGCACTGAAATTATTTCTCACTTAAACTACAATCAAATGGATTTTCCCACACATTTTGCATTAGTCCTCTGCATGGCATTTTATTATTTTCTGAGCAGCTTCAGAAGTGCACGCACACAGCCTAGAACACATGACACGCACACACAGTCACGAGAGAGGCGCGATCGAACTCTGTGTGTGTTTGTGTGTGAACAATGGAAACTCCATTTTGTTCATACAGGAAAATATTCAGACTAATGTCTTGTGGGAGCAACAGAATACATGTAACAGCATTATGTAATCAGGAAACAAAAATCCAGTTACTGTATATTATTACAGTGAGTTACATCAAAAAAAGTAATCAGATTGTAGTTACTTTTTGAAAAAGTATAAAGTACTTAAAGCCAATTAATATAAAGTGGGACCCTTTTTTATGAAATAATTTGTAACTGTATCGGAATACATTTTTTAAAGTAACCCTCCCAAGCCTGGTCTTGTGTGGACGTCGTGAAATTAGAAAATAGAGATCGTTCATTTAGATCTTTAGCCTATATACATGTTTTTATATCCACATATTTTGTTCTAATGTCACAAATAATAATCTTAGGGTTTACTATAGCCTACATTTCACTCAAATATTTTTGTACTTTCGAGCAATAAACTGAAAGTAATGTGAATATTGCCATTCAGGGCTGGACTGGGACAAAAAATCAGCCCTGGACACTTCATCCAGACCGGCCCACTATGCAAACACACACACACGTGCATTAATCTATACGTGCATTAATCTGCATGTAAAATTACTGATTAGATTTCATTTACTATCAAAACCAAGAAAAAACTATTAAAATAATAAACAAAGGGAATGGAAATGATTTTATAAGGCTTTATTGTAAATAACTGGTCTGAATTTATGTGCCACTTAATATTTTAATAGAATATTCTTAGGCTATACTACATATATTTCATGAAGTGCAACATCACGGTGAGGACCTACAGAAATATATATTCTGTAGCTCCTGGCAGTGATGTTTCACCTCATGAAATATAGTTTATATAATATAGCATAAGAATATTCTGTTACAATATTATGTTCACATTTATGACACAGACAGTAGATAATATTATGTTCACATTTATGACACAGACAGTATAGGCTTCTGCCAGGCACTTTCAGGGAGACAAATTGAAAAAATATGTATTTATGTGCATATTTATATGCAAAATACTCCTTTTTTCACATCAACTATGTGCTATGGTCATTAAATGGCTATCCTTTTCACTTAAGTCCAGCAAATAATTCATTTATTTTAACACATTTGGTGGCATCTGCCTCAAGTTATTGTCGTTGTTATGAAATACAGTCGTATGTTTGCATAGAATTCATTTTGAACACTATAATATTACATGCTTTCAAAATCTGAGGTAAATTATCCGTTATGGCTTGTGGCACAGTGACCTATTTTTAACTAAAAATAAATAATGTGTACTCATAACCAGTGTAATTTCTTCATTCTGTCAGCCGCGACATCGCAGAAATAGGAACCGTTTCTAAATTAGAAACTTCGCATGTCGCCGTCGCGTCTGGTTAGGACAAAAACTCTGATTTACATGGAAAAGATACCTTTTATCGCGTGTCGCGGCGTCGTGTGTAGTTAGGACATATTGTACTGTAACGGTAGTCGATACGCGTTCTTCTGATCATTAAAAAGAATGAGGTTATATTGACAGATGAATAGGCTACGCTCAGTTTATCAAATACGCTCAGTTTATTAAATGTCTCTTGCAAACTATGAAGAGACAATGATGAATCAATACACACTGACATGGCGATGCTGGACTGATTCTTTATTTACACCATCATACAGTAATTTTGTCGGTTGTTTATTACAGATATTAGCATGCATTTTATTGATCATCAGCTAATTTCATCAATAGACATCAATAAGAGAGAGTGGCAACAGCCCTTGTAAGAGTCAAGAGATCATTTCTTTCTTTACTTGAAGATGATTGTGTAGATGATTAAGCGTCTCTGACTTACTTTCACTTTTATTTGCGATGTTTGCACGTTGGTTTGACGCTCAGCTGCTGCTCATCTGCGGCGGTGATGCGTGTCGCAGTAGCGCTGTCATGTCTGACTATAACAGCCTGTAAACGCTCTCACTCGTTTATTTTTTAGCATTTTTGGGAGGAGTAAAATATACATGTGTGATATCAACAACCAGATTGCGTTTACACGTAAAGATCCGAACACAATGCGAGCCAGACTATCTCCAGATGGTCAGGCAAATCGATCACAATCCGATCACGACGTAATACCTTGCATTGATATTTCTTTATTATCCAAATAACTTATCTGGATACAGATCGCATTTTAATACCAGGTGTAGGGGTCTCAGAGACGAGACCGGCGAGAAACTTCACGAGACCAGCGGAATGCCTCCACAGGGCGGGGAGATATACTGCCTATGGGAGCGGCCGCTTCTCCGCTCTTGATTCCGATTGGCCAGTGTCAGACAGTCAGACCTGTCAGTCTCGCAGCTGGACCAAGTTTATGGACCAAGTTAATTTAATTAATAAACTAATTATATAAAACTATTGTCAATGCACTACAATTTAACTGGTTATATTATGCCTTCACTTATAAAAATTAAAATAAAAACTTATTTAAAACATACCAGGCTTAAGAAATGTATTAAGAAATTACACAGCAGAAAAAAAACACACAGCACTGAAATGGTTAAGTTAAGCCCCTCCCCCTACTAACACACACACAGAGAGAGACAGAGATGTAGGCTCAAAGGGAGCATGACCAGATTCAAACAAACATATCTTACTTTCTGTGGGTCCTAGTTAAAGAGTGTCAATTAGAAAGTTGTCCGGCTCGAGGAGTACAATATACATACTGATTTTTGTAACTGTAGATAAAACTAACAACCCAACTTTTGTCAAAAGGTGGCGCTACTGAGCCCTCACCACGCCCGTTTCTGAAACTTTGCACATGTCTACTGGCTAATAAATGTGATGTGTCTGAGGAGTTTCATGCAATTTGAAGCATGCTAAGGGTCTCAAAAGCATCCTAAAAGAATGGTAAAGTTTGATGCGTCACCATGGCAACAGTTTCAAAGATATTAAGAATCCATTCACAGGTCTACATCTGCCGTATGTTTACATTATACAGATGAAGTTTGAAGCAAATCGGGTTAAAATAAGAGGGTGATTTCAAAGCATTTTGAAAGTGACACACTTCCTGCTGCCAGTTGGTGGCGCTATAACTTTGACACACAATAGTCACATCCATGTGATCGTCCTCTTACGGCGAACACACTCCTGAAGTTTCATCAAGATCGGTTAATGTATGCTGAAGTTAGGACACACTTCCTGTTTCACGTTTCTCACCATAATTTTGTTTCCTCGCCACAGCCAAACCGTTCGAGATATCAAAAATCCCCTCGCAATTTTTGATCGTCTATGTCTTGACTTCAGGCTGACCGAGTTTCGTTCCATGCGGATGAATGCTCTAGGAGGAGTACATTAAATTCCATTGCAAGCATTTTAAAAACAACCGTAAATATCTGACTTCCTGTTGGGCTGGGGTAAAAAGTAAAAGTGCGATGAATATATGAAATGATGAGATTGACATGTGTACCGAGTTTCATATTATTACATGCAAGCGTGTTTGATTTATGGACAAAGTGTTCAGACCCTGTTCCAGGGGGCGCTGACGAGCCGCCCTGCCACGCCCGGGTACCAGCTTCTGCCCGGCTCTGATGGCCGCGGGTTCTGACCTGTGTGCAAAGTTTCAAGAGTTTTTGAGCATGTTAAGGGCCCCAAAAGTGCCCGGATAGTCGTTAGAAAAAAAAAAAAAAATATAGCTGCGAGCAGCGATTGCGGGCCCAAGCCGGTGGCACCGCAACCCCGGTGCCTTTAGTTACCTAAAGGCACCGGGATGGCGGTACCGCCGGCTTTGGCCCGCAATCGCTGCTCGCAGCTATATTTATATATATATATATATATATATAAAGCCGGTGGCACCGCCACCTTGGTGCTTTTAGGGTTATTCTACATGACGTGCAAAAACATAACCCCCGCTTTGACTGTCAAAAAGAAGTGTGCTGAAGGGCTTGTTTATGTGTCACTTAATATTCTAATAGAATATTCTTAGGCTATACTACATATATTTCATGAAGTGCAACATCACGGTGAGGACCTACAGAAATATATATTCTGTAGCTCCTGGCAGTGATGTTTCACCTCATGAAATATAGTTTATATAATATAGCATAAGAATATTCTGTTACAATATTATGTTCCCATTTATGACACAGACAGTATAGGCTTCTGCCAGGCACTTTCAGGGATACAAATTGAAAAAATATGTATTTATGTGCATATTTATATGCAAAATACTCATTTTTTCACATCAACTATGTGCTATGGTCATTAAATGGCTTTCCTTTTCACTTAAGTCCAGCAATTAATTCATTTATTTTAACACATTTGGTGGCATCTGCCTCAAGTTATCGTTGTTATGAAATACAGTCGTATGTTTGCATAGAATTCATTTTGAACACTATAATATTACATGCTTTCAAAATCTGAGGTAAATTATCCGTTATGGCTTGTGGCACAGTGACCTATTTTTAACTAAAAATAAATAATGTGTACTCATAACCAGTGTAATTTCTTCATTCTGTCAGCCGTGACGTCGCAGAAATAGGAACGTTTCTAAATTAGAAACTTCGCATGTCGCCGTCGCGTCTGGTTAGGACAAAAACTCTGATTTACATGGAAAAGATACCTTTTATCGCGTGTCGCGGAGTCGTGTGTAGTTAGGACACGGTGTAAGCGGCCGCTTCTCAGGTCTAGAATCTGAACTTGATTCCGATTGGCCAGTGTCAGACAGTCAGACCTGTCAGTCTCTTAGCTCGCGTCAGCTTCATGCGGCTTCATGAGAGAGACGCATAAGTCCGGAATTGGACAATTTAACAATATACTTACGACAGAATATATTTACAATTAATAATGATTTAAAAACAAAATACATAACGCGCCGGGCCGCCGGCCCAACCAGACCGCGGCCCACCGGGAATCTCCCGGTAGTCCCGATGGCCAGTACATGCCTGATTTAGTATCTTTAATATATCGTCGCTGCCCGATGAAACTCACGTATGTCCAAAACGGTTACTTTTCAGGAAGTGGAAAAAAACATGTTATTTCAAAAGCAGCTGAACGTAGCATTCTCATGCTTGGCACAACATCTTTAAATGTAACCATATTCTTGCCAGTGTCATGATATAATCCATATTTGACCCAAAATCGAGTTTAAATGGACATACGTGCATATTGTACTGTAACGGTGGTCGATACGCGTTCTTCCGATCATTAAAAAGAATGAGGTTAGCCTATATATATTGATAGATGAATAGGCTACGCTCAGTTTATCAAATACGCTCAGTTTATTAAATGTCTCTTGCAAACTATGAAGAGACAACCCAGCAAGCAATAGCCCTCATTTCACCGTCTAGGTTAAATAGAGACCCGATATAGTCCGGCTATGTGTAACCCACTTCTAGCCAAAATAACATTGAATCATGGCTAAATGTATTTTTTCCAAAATAACTTGCAAAATGTATTATATTCCATCATGTAAGCAAAGTCAACTGTGATTACAAGGTGTTTGGTTTGATTTCTTTGACATTTTCTATGTGTAGGCTGTGTGAAGACGCGATCTAGCTCGTATAGTCTGTCCGGCTATTTATAGCCCACTTCTAGTCGAAACTGATTAATTGTCGTTTTAATGAATTGTTGGGCAGGCAACGCATGAGATAGTTGATATCCCATCATGTTCGCATTGGTAAACATATCTACAAGGTGCCAGTGTCATATCATGACATGGTCGATTTGTAGTCACGATCCTCTGAATTGGATGGGCTATGTGCAGTCTGCTTTTAGCCCACTGGCGAAATCGAGGCAATCAGTGGTCTACGTTTAACGGCTTGGCTATAGCCCTGATTTAGACCAGCGATTAGTAGGCTATTGCCAAAACAAATCTTAAAATTGTTTTCTTGTTTTTCACCCACGCAGCTTCATGTTTGCTGTCACAGTCACACATTAATTAAAAATCTACGGTTTTATTTGACTGTTTTATTATTTTAAATTAAATAAAAATGCAATTACATTTCTCAACCGCTAGATGGCAACAGCCCTACTGAGACATGACTGCTGACAACGCGAGTCTTGATAGCACAGATCACCGGTCACGCGATCGACCATTCTCAAATATTTTAAACGAGGCAGAGCATTGCATTCAGCTGACGGTCGACGACAACAGGTAAAATACATTCCCACTTTTGTCTTTTAAGCATCTGTGTTTTCATTTTGACGTGTTAATTTTTTAGATAAATTATTTGTTATCATGTGTTGTTGGAATCGTGACATTTTAGCGGGTATGTCATGGTACATGCACGTGTAGGCCTAACGTTACTGAATCCAAAGCTGTAAACATGAAACACATGCAATCTATTATAAAGTGTTATGAAATCCACAATTATATTTGGCTCTTTTCTTTAGATCATTGTGATATAAAAATAGCATTTCCTCACTAAATCTCTTGTCTTTGACAAAGTCCATCATTGATATAAATTATAAAATTAAATTTGTCTGAACATTGGCTTGTTGGAGAGCATAAGCTAATAGAGTAGAATAATGTTTGTTATTGTACAAGCAAAGTAAGATGAAGTTTCATTCAAAATGCCTTCATTAATTAAAGTTTGAAACTTTCAAATTAATTTTATAATACAGCATAAAAATACAAATGATTGGCTATATAAAATAAGCAAATCTAAAAAGTATCCGCCAGTATATCAATAATGCAAATAGCTCCGATGTGCATTAAAACCTAAACAGAACACAAGAACACACACACACACACAAAACGTACATGTACTTTCAACAATGCTTTTCTTGTGCTAATTATTTTATTCTTATTTGGCAGATGCTGTGATGACCAACTTCCCAGCAGCAACAGAGTTTTCTATTTTATTATCTTAAGTTGTTCATGTTAAAATAATTTTATATTTTTAATTTTAATATTGGTGTGGTAATTTTTATGTTTTGAAGTTACGTAATGTTGTTCTTTTGCTAAATAAAGCCTTTTATATATGTTTTTTTTTTTGGAATGGCTTGTTATTTATGTGAACCTGTTATATTTGAGTGAAAAGAATCTTTTAACCATTTTGTTGTCTATTGCATGTATATGTAGTCGTTTAATAGTTGTCTAATTGATGACTAGTCTATTCTTGGGCTACATTTAGACATCTATTAGATTTTCACTGACAGCCCAAATTTAGCCTTGTTTTAGCCTAGACCCATATGCACTGCCTATTAGACGTATAAATGTAGTCGTTCAATAGCCGTCTAATTATTGACTATAGTCTATTCTTGGGCTATGGTTAGATGTCTATTCTTGGGCTATGGTTAGACGTCTATTAGATTTTCACTGACAGCCCAAATTTAGCCTTGATTTAGCGTAGACGTCTGGGCTATGTTTTGACGGCTATTAGACGTCTTTTGGACGTAAAATTGCTTGCTGGGAATGATGAATCAATACACACTGACATGGCGATGCTGGACTGATTCTTTATTTACACCATCATACAGTAATTTTGTCGGTTGTTTATTACAGATATTAGCATGCATTTTATTGATCATCAGCTAATTTCATCAATAGATATCAATAAGAGAGAGTGGCAACAGCCCTGGTAAGAGTCAAGAGATCATTTCTTTCTTTACTTGAAGATGAATGTGTAGATGATTAAGCGTCTCTGACTTACTTTCACTTTTATTTGCGATGTTTGCACGTTGGTTTGACGCTCAGCTGCTGCTCATCTGCGGCGGTGATGCGTGTCGCAGCGCCGTCATTTCTGACTATAACATAGCCTGTAAACGCTCTCACTCGTTTATGTTTTAGCATTTTTGGGAGGAGTAAAATATACATGTGTGATATCAACAACCAGATTGCGTTTACACGTAAAGATCCGAACACAATGCGAGCCAGACTACCTCCAGATGGTCAGGCATATCGATCACAATCCGATCACAACGTAATACCTTGGATTAACATTTGTTTTTTATTATCCGGATAACTTATCTGGATACAGATCGCATTTTAATACCAGAGGGGTCTCAGAGACGAGACCGGCGGAATGCCTCCACAGGGCGGGGAGATACTATACTGCCTATGGGAGCGGCCGCTTCTCCGCTCTTGATTCCGATTGGCCAGTGTCAGACAGTCAGACCTGTCAGTCTCTCAGCTCGCGTCCGCTTCATGCGGCTTCATGAGAGAGACGCAGAAGTCCGGAATTGGATGATTTAACAAATACTTACGATAGAATATATTTACAATTAATAATGATTTAAAAACAAAATACATAACGCGCCGGGCCGCCGGCCAAACCAGACCGCGGCCCACCGGGAATCTCCCGGTAGTCCCGATGGCCAGTACATATGCCTGATTTAGTATCTTTAATATATTTTCATAATTTTGAAGATGTTTGGTGTGGGAATAATTAAAAATTACTTAAGAGGGGGGAAATAAAAATGTAAAGGCTGGTTTTGCAAAACATTCACATACAGTACAGACCGAAACAACCGACATCCTGTTGGGCTGGCTTAAAGTTGTTTGGGCTAATGTGATCTATAAGTGTACCGAGTTTAATATTATTATATGCAAGTGTGTTTGATTTATGGACCCAATTTTCAGATCAAGTTTATGGACCAAGTTAATTTAATTAATAAACTAATTATATAAAACTATTGTCAATGCACTACAATTTAACGGGTTATATTATGCCTTCACTTATAAAAATTAAAATAAAAACTTATTTAAAACATACCAGGCTTAAGAAATGTATTAAGAAATTACACAGCAGAAAAAACACACAGCAGTGAAATGGTTAAGCCCCTCCCCTACTAACACACACACAGACAGAGACAGAGACAGAGATGTAGGTTCAAAGGGAGCATGACCAGATTCAAACAAACATATCTTACTTTCTGTGGGTCCTAGGTAATGAGTGTCAATTAGAAAGTTGTCCGGCTCGAGGAGTACAATATACATACCGATTTTTGTAACTGTTGATAAAACTAACAACCCAACTTTTGTCAAAAGGTGGCGCTACCGAGCCCTCACCACGCCCGTTTCTGAAACTTTGCACATGTCTACTGGCTAATAAATGTAATGTGTCTGAGGAGTTTCATGCAATTTGAAGCATGCTAAGGGTCTCAAAAGCATCCTAAAAGAATGGTAAAGTTTGATGCGTCGCCACGGCAACAGTTTCAAAGACATCAATAATCCATTCACAGGTCTACATCTGCCGTATGTTTACATTATACAGATGAAGTTTGAAGCAAATCGGGTTAAAATAAGAGGGTGATTTCAAAGCATTTTGAAAGTGACACACTTCCTGCTGCCAGTTGGTGGCGCTATAACTTTGACACACAATAGTCACATCCATGTGATCGTCCTCTTACAGCGAACACACTCCTGAAGTTTCATCAAGATCGGTTGATGTATGCTGAAGTTAGGACACACTTCCTGTTTCACGTTTCTCACCATAATTTTGTTTCCTCGCCACAGCCAAACCGTTCGAGATATCAAAAATCCCCTCGCAATTTTTGATCCTCTATGTCTTGACTTCAGGCTGACCGAGTTTCGTTCCATGCGGATGAATGCTCTAGGAGGAGTACATTAAATTCCATTGCAAGCATTTTAAAAACAACCGTAAATATCTGACTTCCTGTTGGGCTGGGGTAAAAAGTAAAAGCGCGATGTATATATGAAACGATGAGATCGACATGTGTACCGAGTTTCATATTATTACATGCAAGCGTGTTTGATTTATGGACAAAGTGTTCAGACCCTGTTCCAGGGGGCGCTGACGAGCCGCCCTGCCGCGCCCGTGTACCAGCTTCAGCCCGGCTCTGATGGCCGCGGGTTCTGACCCGTGTGCAAAGTTTCAAGAGTTTTTGAGCATGTTAAGGACCCCAAAAGTGCCCGGATAGTCGTTAGAAAAAAAAAAAAAAAAAAAAAAAAAAAAAAAAAAAAAAAAATAATCCTAAGGAAAACAATAGGGCCTTCGCCCTTTCAGGGCTTGGGCCCTAAATATATATATATATATATATATATATATATATATATATATATATATATAAAGCCGGTGGCACCGCACCCTTGGTGCTTTTAAGGTTATTCTACATGACGTGCAAAAACATAACCCTCGCTTTGACTGTCAAAAAGAAGTGTGCTGAAGAGCTTGCAGCAGTGAAGGCTCTGCAAAAGTGCGGATCGAGGGCACATTTTAACCACAAAGTATGCATGAGCAACCTTCTGAAAGGTCAGGTGTACATCAAGGTCTACATCTGTACTGTGTTTACATTATAGTATGTAGGGATGCGCCGATCCGATACTCAGGATCGTTATCAGCTCCGATACTGCCATCTTTGCCGGATCGGGTATATTTACACCACTTTAATCAAACCACTCTTCTTTAAAACATTACGATGTGATTTTTTCCACATGTATTTTGTTACTCTTATTGAGCTATTTTGTCCGCATAAAAGATTCACTGCCAATCGTACGTGCTCACATCATTCTCTTTCTGTGAAAGCTGTATACTGCATTCACCAGTTTTCACTCTACAGCTATTGACCAGAGCACTGAAATTATTTCTCACTTAAACTACAATCAAATGGATTTTCCCACACATTTTGCATTAGTCCTCTGCATGGCATTTTATTATTTTCTGAGCAGCTTCAGAAGTGCATGCACACAGCCTAGAACACATGACACGCACACACAGTCACGAGAGAGGCGCGATCGAACTCTGTGTGTGTTTGTGTGTGAACAATGGAAACTCCATTTTGTTCATACAGGAAAATATTCAGACTAATGTCTTGTGGGAGCAACAGAATACATGTAACAGCATTATGTAATCAGGAAACAAAAATCCAGTAACTGTATATTATTACAGTGAGTTACATCAAAAAAAGTAATCAGATTGTAGTTACTTTTTGAAAAAGTATAAAGTACTTAAAGCCAATTAATATAAAGTGGGACCCTTTTTTATGAAATAATTTGTAACTGTATCGGAATACATTTTTTAAAGTAACCCTCCCAAGCCTGGTCTTGTGTGGACGTCGTGAAATTAGAAAATAGAGATCGTTCATTTAGTTCTTTAGCCTATATACATGTTTTTATATCCACATATTTTGTTCTAATGTCACAAATAATAATCTTAGGGTTTACTATAGCCTACATTTCACTCAAATATTTTTGTACTTTCGAGCAATAAACTGAAAGTAATGTGAATATTGCCATTCAGGGCTGGACTGGGACAAAAAATCAGCCCTGGACACTTCATCCAGACCGGCCCACTATGCAAACACACACACACGTGCATTAATCTATACGTGCATTAATCTGCATGTAAAATTACTGATTAGATTTTATTTACTATCAAAACCAAGAAAAAACTATTAAAATAATAAACAAAGGGAATGGAAATGATTTTATAAGGCTTTATTGTAAATAACTGGTCTGAATTTATGTGCCACTTAATATTTTAATAGAATATTCTTAGGCTACATATATTTCATGAAGTGCAACATCACGGTGAGGACCTACAGAAATATATATTCTGTAGCTCCTGGCAGTGATGTTTCACCTCATGAAATATAGTTTATATAATATAGCATAAGAATATTCTGTTACAATATTATGTTCACATTTATGACACAGACAGTAGATAATATTATGTTCACATTTATGACACAGACAGTATAGGCTTCTGCCAGGCACTTTCAGGGAGACAAATTTAAAAAATATGTATTTATGTGCATATTTATATGCAAAATACTCCTTTTTTCACATCAACTATGTGCTATGGTCATTAACACTAGAACTACCGGAATTCCATAACTACTACAACGACCATAGCGGTCATTCTGACCGTTCAAACTTTAACGTTCATTTGGCTGTACTGAACGTCATTTTCGTCATGTCATATCTGCATTTGAACCTTTCTCTTTAAGTTTTCCAGTGACACTTATAATTCCTGTTGTCATGTTATAATGCCATCGCCCTTAAAACAAGCAAAATATTATATCATATTATAAAGCCAATACAAAAATATTTCCCGACAGGTGCTGCCGAGGAAAGTTTTGCGTCAAAAATATTTTTTCACCGCACTCTCCACGTGAATAGACATGCAAAAAATCTAGGAAACGTCAAAGCTTCATACAGTAGCCTACAGCCCTGTTATACAAATACAATCAATGTGAAATCTAAAAATAAATAGATATACAATGTTAAGATAGATGATAATAAAGATGTGGGCTAATTTGAACGGTGGGAAACCCCCGCTTCATTCACTGACGTTACGCACACACACATAGGAAAACACCGCTTCGCGTGCAGCTTCAGTCCCTCACACTACTTTGTGACATTTACAGACGACTCACACGACTCCTTGATTTAATTTTTGCAGTTTCTCCTTACTTGGCACTGCCTTCATCATCTTCGTCCCGGACCGCCTACCCGACTCTCGCACCAGTTGAGTGGCTTTTGATTTCATGTTGTCGGAGCGAAATTCGCTTGCCAGTTGCGTGATGGACGCGAAACTTGCTCATTTGTGCACTTCTACAATATGTGCGTGTTGATCGCGGGAAATATAGCGGACTTATGATATTTATAATGCGTGCGGTCAAAATGACCGCCATGGCCATTCTAGGTAGAAATAGGACGCAACTGTTTTGTGTTTTGTGATTGTAATAAAATAACAGTGCCAGAATAAAATATACACATATTTAGGAAAAGTCAGAGTCCTACAGCCACATTGATTTTATTTTAACAAAGTTATTACACTGTAAATTTTAAAAACGGTCAAAATGACCGCCTTGGGAGTTCTGGTGTTAAATGGCTATCCTTTTCACTTAAGTCCAGCAAATAATTCATTTATTTTAACACATTTGGTGGCATCTGCCTCAAGTTATTGTCGTTGTTATGAAATACAGTCGTATGTTTGCATAGAATTCATTTTGAACACTATAATATTACATGCTTTCAAAATCTGAGGTAAATTATCCGTTATGGCTTGTGGCACAGTGACCTATTTTTAACTAAAAATAAATAATGTGTAGGCTACTCATAACCAGTGTAATTTCTTCATTCTGTCAGCCGCGACATCGCAGAAATAGGAACCGTTTCTAAATTAGAAAAAACTTCGCATGTCGCCGTCGCGTCTGGTTAGGACAAAAACTCTGATTTACATGGAAAAGATACCTTTTATCGCGTGTCGCGGCGTCGTGTGTAGTTAGGACATATTGTACTGTAACGGTAGTCGATACGCGTTCTTCTGATCATTAAAAAGAATGAGGTTATATTGACAGATGAATAGGCTACGCTCAGTTTATCAAATACGCTCAGTTTATTAAATGTCTCTTGCAAACTATGAAGAGACAATGATGAATCAATACACACTGACATGGCGATGCTGGACTGATTCTTTATTTACACCATCATACAGTAATTTTGTCGGTTGTTTATTACAGATATTAGCATGCATTTTATTGATCATCAGCTAATTTCATCAATAGACATCAATAAGAGAGAGTGGCAACAGCCCTTGTAAGAGTCAAGAGATCATTTCTTTCTTTACTTGAAGATGATTGTGTAGATGATTAAGCGTCTCTGACTTACTTTCACTTTTATTTGCGATGTTTGCACGTTGGTTTGACGCTCAGCTGCTGCTTATCTGCGGTGGTGATGCGTGTCGCAGTAGCGCCGACATGTCTGACTATAACAGCCTGTAAACGCTCTCACTCGTTTATTTTTTAGCATTTTTGGGAGGAGTAAAATATACATGTGTGATATCAACAACCAGATTGCGTTTACACGTAAAGATCCGAACACAATGCGTGCCAGACTACCTCCAGATGGTCAGGCAAATCGATCACAATCCGATCACAACGTAATACCTTGCATTGATATTTCTTTTTTATTATCCGGATAACTTATCTGGATACAGATCGCATTTTAATACCAGGTGTAGGGGTCTCAGAGACGAGACCGGCGAGAAACTTCACGAGACCTGCTGAATGCCTCCACAGGGCGGGGAGATACTATACTGCCTATGGGAGCGGCCGCTTCTCCGCTCTTGATTCCGATTGGCCAGTGTCAGACAGTCAGACCTGTCAGTCTCGCAGCTGGACCAAGTTTATGGACCAAGTTAATTTAATTAATAAACTAATTATATAAAACTATTGTCAATGCACTACAATTTAACTGGTTATATTATGCATTCACTTATAAAAATTAAAATAAAAACTTATTTAAAACATACCAGGCTTAAGAAATGTATTAAGAAATTACACAGCAGAAAAAAACACACAGCACTGAAATGGTTAAGTTAAGCCCCTCCCCCTACTAACACACACACAGAGAGAGACAGAGATGTAGGCTCAAAGGGAGCATGACCAGATTCAAACAAACATATCTTACTTTCTGTGGGTCCTAGTTAAAGAGTGTCAATTAGAAAGTTGTCCGGCTCGAGGAGTACAATATACATACTGATTTTTGTAACTGTAGATAAAACTAACAACCCAACTTTTGTCAAAAGGTGGCGCTACTGAGCCCTCACCACGCCCGTTTCTGAAACTTTGCACATGTCTACTGGCTAATAAATGTGATGTGTCTGAGGAGTTTCATGCAATTTGAAGCATGCTAAGGGTCTCAAAAGCATCCTAAAAGAATGGTAAAGTTTGATGCGTCACCACGGCAACAGTTTCAAAGATATTAAGAATCCATTCACAGGTCTACATCTGCCGTATGTTTACATTATACAGATGAAGTTTGAAGCAAATCGGGTTAAAATAAGAGGGTGATTTCAAAGCATTTTGAAACTGACACACTTCCTGCTGCCAGTTGGTGGCGCTATAACTTTGACACACAATAGTCACATCCATGTGATCGTCCTCTTACGGCGAACACACTCCTGAAGTTTCATCAAGATCAGTTAATGTATGCTGAAGTTAGGACACACTTCCTGTTTCACGTTTCTCACCATAATTTTGTTTCCTCACCACAGCCAAACCGTTCGAGATATCAAAAATCCCCTCGCAATTTTTGATCGTCTATGTCTTGACTTCAGGCTGACCGAGTTTCGTTCCATGCGGATGAATGCTCTAGGAGGAGTACATTAAATTCCATTGCAAGCATTAAAAAAAAAAACGTAAATATCTGACTTCCTGTTGGGCTGGGGTAAAAAGTAAAAGTGCGATGAATATATGAAACGATGAGATCGACATGTGTACCGAGTTTCATATTATTACATGCAAGCGTGTTTGATTTATGGACAAAGTGTTCAGACCCTGTTCCAGGGGGCGCTGACGAGCCGCCCTGCCACGCCCGGGTACCAGCTTCAGCCCGGCTCTGATGGCCGCGGGTTCTGACCCGTGTGCAAAGTTTCAAGAGTTTTTGAGCATGTTAAGGGCCCCAAAAGTGCCCGGATAGTCGTTAGAAAAAAAAAAAAAAAAAAAAAAAAAAAAAAAAAAAAATAATAATCCTAAGGAAAACAATAGGGCCTTCGCCCTTTCAGGGCTTGGGCCCTAAAAAAAATCCTAAGGAAAACAATAGGGCCTTCGCCCTTTCAGGGCTTGGGCCCTAATAATAATCCTAAGGAAAACAATAGGGCCTTCGCCCTTTCAGGGCTTGGGCTCTAAATATATATATAAATATAGCTGCGAGCAGCGATTGCGGGCCCAAGCCGGTGGCACCGCAACCCCGGTGCCTTTAGTAAAGGCACCGGGATGGCGGTACCGCCGGCTTTGGCCCGCAATCGCTGCTCGCAGCTATATTTATATATATATATATATATATATATATATATATATATATATAAAGCCGGTGGCACCGCCACCTTGGCGCTTTTAGAGTTATTCTACTTGACATGCAAAAACATAACCCCCGCTTTGACTGTCAAAAAGAAGTGTGCTGAAGAGCTTGCATCAGTGAAGGCTCTGCAAAAGTGCACATTGAGGGCACATTTTAACCACAAAGTATGCGTGAGCAACCTTCTGAAAGGTCAGGTGTACATCCAGGTCTACATCTGTACTGTGTTTACATTATAGTATTTAGGAATGCGCCGATCCGATACTCAGGATCGGTATCAGCTCCGATACTGCCATCTTTATCGGATCGGGTATATTTACACCACTTTAATCAAACCACTCTTCTTTAAAACATTATGATGTGATTTTTTTCACATGTATTTTATTACTCTTATTGAGCTATTTTGTCCACACACAGGACTCACTGCCAATCGTACGTGCTCACATCATTCTCTTTCTGTGAAAGCTGTATACTGCACTCACCAGTTTTCACTCTACAGCTATTGACCAGAGCACTGAAATTATTTCTCACTTAAACTACAATCAAATGGATTTTCTCACACATTTTGCGTTAGTCCTCCGCATGGCATTTTATTATTTTCTGCGCAGCTTCAGAAGTGCATGCACACAGCCTAGAACACATGACACGCACACACAGTCACGAGAGAGGCACGTGTGTTTGTGTGCGAACAATGGAAACTCCTTTTTGTTCATACAGGAAAATATTCAGACTAATGTCTTGTGGGAGCAACAGAATACATGCAACGGCATTATGTAATCAGGATACAAAAATCTAGTGAGTTACATCAAAAAAAGTAGTAATCAGATTGTAGTTACTTTTTGAAAAAGTATATAGTACTTAAAGCCATTTAATATAAAGTGGGACCCTTTTTTTATGAAATAATTTGTAACTGTATCGGAATACATTTTTAAAGTAACCCTCCCAAGCCTGGTCTTGTGTGCACGTCCGTTAATTTCACTTTTTAAGTTAGCGATTTTTAAGGCCCCAATCCTACTGTATTACCTATTATACTGTATTGCCAACTGTATTAATGTGTAACACAGTCTCATCCCAATTCGTCATATAACTGACGTTTTGGGACGTCTTTTGACCATTCGTCAATATATGACTTTTTAGGGCCCCCTTAAACGTTGGTAGATGACGATCCCGGGTCGTCATACAACTGACGCTTTACCTTTAACGTCAGTTAGGTGACGAGTTGGGTTTAGGGTTAGGTTTAGGTATGGGGTAGAGTTAGGATCCCATAACGTCATCTACCGACGTTTAAGGGGGCCCTAAAAAGTCGTATATTGACGAATGGTCAAAAGACGTCCCAAAACGTCAGTTATATGACGAATTGGGATGAGACCGGGTTGTAATGTATGGATATTGATCCAATAGTTCTACCTAATTTTGAACACAAGAGGGCAGTATAGCACTATGAATGATTTTTTTCTTTTTTGACTAAACCATTCTGTCTGTTTTTAAACTTAAACATAATTCTTAAATTTAAAAAAAGGAATAAAATGGCTATAGTTCCAATATTGGTATAGTCTTATACAGTGTTGGGGTAGTTACTCAAAAAAGTAATTAGTTACTAGTTACTTCTGTAAATTGTAATGAGATTACTTTACTAGTTACTGCGTTGGAAAAATAACTTCACTACTTATTACTTTCCTGTTTCTTAATTTACCGTGTAGCCTACATGGACAAACATCATATCAGTTTTTGCCCTATCATCACTTTATTGTAAAAATGTATACACAATGACATGAAAGAACAATATCCCTGTCTGCACAAATAAATATGCCGCACTGTAAAATTCACAAACAAAATGGGGTTCAAAATTCAAAATTTTAAAATGGTGTTTATCACAGAAGTTTCAAAACAGGCTGGGAGAATAAAACTCTTCTCCTGAGAACAAAAACAGCTTTTTATTCGACTCATGGTAATAATAATAATTAAAAAAAATAAAAGATGTCAATGAAAAATAATAAAATAAAGGTCATTTTATCCAATAAAATTCTTAATCCTAATTTAAAATGTATTTTTCTAAACCTGGGGAATTAATGGTCGACAGGGGAAGCATGTCTTCTACAATGAACCCTGCAACAATCCTGTTCATTTCGTTTTCCAAGACTTTCGAGCCTTGTTTTTACTTGACGCGTCCGAACGAGCGGAAAGGTGCGCGCGGCAAACAGCGCACGCGATGCCGCATCCGAGGATGAACGACAAGAAGCCGAACCTGCACCGAACATGGAGCCTACATCTCCGCAACGGCACCCAGTTTGCGCATCTAAATCAGTTATTTATGTTTACAAAATGAGCCTAAGATCCATGTTTTATAAAATGTCCACGAAACTTAATGAAATGTTTAGTGAAATTAGAAAATAGAGATCGTTCATTTAGTTCTTTAGCCTAGCCTATATACATGTTTTATATCCACATATTTTGTTCTAATGTCACAAATAATAATCTTAGGATTTACTATAGCCTACATTTCACTCAAATATTTTTGTGCTTTCGAGCAATAAACTGAAAGTAATGTGAATATTGCCATTTGTTGAAACCCGTCTCTCTCTCTCTCCACTTCCCTCTCTCTCTCACTCAAATCGGTCTCTATGGCAACGGCGCGCACGCACCACTAGACGGAACTCTCCACACAGGCAAACACGGCTTGGGCAGGAAAGGGCGTTCCTTTAGTATAGTAAAGTAGTGTAGTTACCAATATTTTCAGTGTAATGCGTTACTTTACTTACCGAAACTCGTTTGTAACTCGTTACCCCCAACACTGGTCTTATAGAAAATAAATGGTTAATAATAACATTTTTAATTCCTCATCCAATCATCCTTTTGTTATGGATCAATATCATAGCTAGAGACGTAGAAAAGGGCTGCACGGTTTTGCAATAAATAATAATAAATAAAATAAAATAAACATATAAATATTTTAATTGCAATTAAATTAGATTTGTGTGGCAGCTGCATGTACAATTATTATTAATAATAATAATACCATTAATAATAATACAAATGAGCTTAGAATAAAAATTTAAATGGTTTATTACATTAAAAACAGGCCATATTTTTAATAAATAAATAAGCTATCATTCATAGTGCACTAAATTTTAAACATTTTAAATTACAACATTGTTTGTGAAAGTCCAACAAAGTTAAATGTATACTCAAACCTGAAAAGCCGTTTTCATTTGATTATCATTGTGGCAGCAGTTGGAACACTGTGTTACAACTAACCCCGCTGTGTATTACATATTTTAAACCTAGCTAACAGTCGCTAGGAATTACTGACATGTTTCAAAACGGTATTGTGTTTGAGCCAACAAGACAGTGATTAAGGCAATATAAAGTTAGATTTGGACGCGTATACATCCAACCCGGAAACAGAAAAAAATCTACGATGAAAAAATTTACTTTCATGATGTCAAAACACTCTTTGTCCATTATCTTCACGAAATATAATCAAAACGTTCCGCAAATTCGCGGGAGACCGTCTTCTGGCAGCAAGAGAAAAAGAGCGGAAAGACAGCCGGCTAGATACTGACAAACTATGTAAAATGTCCGTGTTACATTTAACCCCGCGTCAGGCCTACATTTATCCCCGCGCTCCCCTATTCTGTAGCTCCTGGCAGTGATGTTTCACCTCATGAAATATACTTTATGTTCACATTTATGACACAGACAGTAGATAATATTATGTTCACATTTATGACACAGACAGTAGATATAGGCTTCTGCCAGGCACTTTCAGGGATACAAATCGAAAAAATATGTATAGGCTATATGTGCATATTTATATGCAAAATACTCCTTTTTTTCACGTCAACTAGGCCTATGTGCTATGGTCATTAAATGGCTTTCCTTTTCACTTAAGTCCAGCAAATAATTCATTTATTTTTACACATTTGGTGGCATCTGCCAGTTATTGTCGTTGTTATGAAGTACAGTATGCATAATTCATTTTGAACACTATAATGCTTTCAAAATCTGAGGTAAATTATCCGTTATGGCTTGTGGCACAGTGACCTATTTTTAACTAAAAATAAATAATGTGTACTCATAACCAGTGTAATTTCTTCATTCTGTCAGCCGCGACGTCGCAGAAATAGGAACCGTTTCTAAATTAGAAACTTCGCATGTCGCCGTCGCGTATGGTTAGGACAAAAACTCTGATTTATTAACATGGAAAAGATACCTTTTATCGCGTGTCGCGGCGTCGTGTGTAGTTAGGACACGGTGTAAGCGGCCGCTTCTCAAGTCTAGAATCTGAACTTGATTCCGATTGGCCAGTGTCAGACTGTCAGACCTGTCAGTCTCGCAGCTCGCGTCAGCTTCATGCGGCTTCATGAGAGAGACGCATAAGTCATAGAATATATTTACAATTAATAATGATTTAAAAACAAAATACATAACGCGCCGGGCCGCCGGCCCAACCAGACCGCGGCCCACCAGGAATCTCCCGGTAGTCCCGATGGCCAGTACATGCCTTAGTATCTTTAATATATTTTCATAATTTTGAAGAAGTTTGGTGTGGGAATAATTAAAAATTACTTAAGAGGGGGGAAATAAAAATGTAAAGGCTGGTTTTGCAAAACATTCACATACAGACTGAAACAACCGACTTCCTGTTTTGCTGGCTTAAAGTTGCTTGGGCTAATGAGATCTATAAGTGTACCGAGTTTAATATTATTATATGCAAGTGTGTTTGATTTATGGACCCAATTTTCAGACCAAGTTAATGGACCAAGTTAATTTAATTAATGAACTAATTATATAAAACTATTGTCAATGCACTACAATTAAACTGGCTATGTGCCTTTACTTATAAAAAAATAAAATAAAAACTTATTTAAAAAATCCCAGGCTTAAGAAATGTATTTTATTTATGCTGGCCAGACACACAGCAGTTAAATGGTTAATTAAGCCCCCTCCCCCTGCTAACACACACACACACACACACACAGAGAGAGAGAGAGACAGGCAAAGGCTCAGACATATGCTCAGAGGGAGTATGACTACATTCAAACTAAAATATCTGACTTTCTGTGGGTCCTAGCTATTGAGTGTGAATTAGAAAGTTGTCCGGCTTGAGGAGTACAATATACATTCTGATTTTTGTAACTGTAGATAAAACTAACAACCCCACTTTTGTCAAAAGGTGGCGCTACTGAGCCCTCACCACGCCCGTTTCTGAAACTTTGCACATGTCTACTGGCTATTAAATGTGATGTGTCTGATGAGTTTCATGCAATTTGAAGCATGCTAAGGGTCTCAAAAGCATCCTAAAAGAATTGGAAAGTTTGATGCGTCGCCACGGCAACAGTTTCAAAGATATCAAGAATCCATTCACAGGTCTACATCTGCCGTATGTTTACGTTATACAGATGAAGTTTGAAGCAAATTGGATTAAAATAAGAGGGTGATTTCAAAGCATTTTGAAAATGACACACTTTCTGCTGCCAGTTGGTGGCGCTATAACTTTGACACAAAATAGTCACATCCATGTGATCGTCCTCTTACAGCGAACACACTCCTGAAGTTTCATCACGATCGGTTGATGTATGCTGAAGTTATGACACACTTCCTGTTTCACATTTTTTGCCATGATTTCAATTCCTCGCCACGGCCAAACCGTTCGAGATATCAAAAATCCTCTCGCAAACTTTCATCCTCAATGTCTTGACTTCACGCTGACTGAGTTTCGTAGAATTTGGATAAGAGCTCTAGGAGGAGTATTAAAAATTCCATTGCAAGTGTTTTATAAAGAACCTTAAAAAACCGACTTCCTGTTGGGCTGGGGTAAAAAGTAAAAGTGCGACGTATATATGAAATGATGAGATCAACATGTGTACCGAGTTTCATATTATTACATACAAGCGTGTTCGATTTATGGACCAAGTGTTCGGACCCCTTTCCAGGTGGCGCTGTCGAGCCCCCCTGCCACGCCCGGGTACCATCTTCAGCCCGGCCCTAATGGCCGCGGGTTCTGACCCGTGTGCAAAGTTTCAAGAGTTTTCGAGAACGTTAAGGGCCCCAAAAGTGCCCAAATAGTCGTATAAATAATAATAATAATAATAAATATAGCTGCGAGCAGCGATTGCGGGCCCAAGCCGGTGGCACCGCAACCCCGGTGCCTTTAGTTACCTAAAGGCACCGGGATGGCGGTACCGCCGGCTTTGGCCCGCAATCGCTGCTCGCAGCTATATTTATATATATATATAAATATATATATATATATATATATATATATATATATATAAAGCCGGTGGCACCGCCACCTTGTTGCTTTTAGGGTTATTCTACTTGACATGCAAAAACATAACCCCCGCTTTGACTGTCAAAAAGAAGTGTGCTGAAGAGCTTGCATCAGTGAAGGCTCTGCAAAAGTGCACATTGAGGGCACATTTTAACCACAAAGTATACGTGAGCAACCTTCTGAAAGGTCAGGTGTACATCCAGGTCTACATCTGTACTGTGTTTACATTATGGTATTTAGGAATGCGCTGATCCGATACTCAGGATCGGTATCAGCTCCGATACTGCCATCTTTGCCGGATCGGGTATATTTACACCACTTTAATCAAACCACTCTTCTTTAAAACATTATGATGTGATTTTTTTCACATGTATTTTATTACTCTTATTGAGCTATTTTGTGCACACACAGGACTCACTGCCAATCGTACGTGCTCATATCATTCTCTTTCTGTGAAAGCTGTATACTGCACTCACCAGTTTTTACTCTACAGCTATTGACCAGAGCACTGAAATTATTTCTCACTTAAACTACAATCAAATGGATTTTCTCACACATTTTGCGTTAGTCCTCCGCATGGCATTTTATTATTTTCTGCGCAGCTTCAGAAGTACATGCACACAGCCTAGAACACATGACACGCACACACAGTCACGAGAGAGGCGCGATCGAATGTGTGTTTGTGTGCAAACAATGGAAACTCCTTTTTGTTCATACAGGAAAATATTCAGACTAATGTCTTGTGGGAGCAACAGAATACATGCAACGGCATTATGTAATCAGGATACAAAAATCTAGTGAGTTACATCAAAAAAAGTAGTAATCAGATTGTAGTTACTTTTTGAAAAAGTATATAGTACTTAAAGCCATTTAATATAAAGTGGGACCCTTTTTTTATGAAATAATTTGTAACTGTATCGGAATACATTTTTAAAGTAACCCTCCCAAGCCTGGTCTTGTGTGCACGTCCGTTAATTTCACTTTTTAAATTAGCGCTTTTTAAGGCCCCAATCCTACGGTATTACCGTGTGGATATTGATCCAATAGTTCTACCTAATTTTGAACACAAGAGGGCAGTATAGCACTATGAATAATTTTTTTCTCTTTTGACTAAACCATTCTGTCTGTTTTTAAACTTAAACATAATTCTTAAATTTAAAAAAAGGAATAAAATGGCCATAGTTCCAATATTGGTATAGTCTTATACAGTGTTGGGGTAGTTACTCAAAAAAGTAATTAGTTACTAGTTACTTCTGTAAATTGTAATGAGATTACATTACTAGTTACTTGGAAAAGTAACTTCACTACTTATTACTTTAATTTCCTGTTTCTTAATTTACCGTGTAGCCTACATGGACAAACATCATTTAGTTTTTGCCCTATCATCACTTTATTGTAAAAATGTATACAAAATGACATGAAAGAACAATATCCCTGTCTGCACAAATAAATATGCCGCACTGTAAAATTCACAAACAAAATGGGGTTCAAAATTCAAAATTTTAAAATGGTGTTTAACACAGAAGTTTCAAAACAGGCTGGGAGAATAAAACTCTTCTCCTGAGAACAAAACCAGCTTTTTAGTCGACTCATGGTAATAATAATAATTTAAAAAAAAATAAAAGATGTCAATGAAAAATAATAAAATAAAGGTCACTTTATCCCATAAAATTCTTAATCCTAATTTAAAATGTATTTTTCTAAACCTGGGGGATTAATGGTCGACAGGGGAAGCATGTCTTCTACAATGAACCCTGCAACAATCCTGTTCATTTCGTTTTGTGTTATCCAAGACTTTCGAGCCTTGTTTTTACTTGACTGGTCCGAACGAGCGGAAAGGTGCGCGCGGCAAACAGCGCACGCGATGCCGCATCCGAGGATGAACAGCAAGAAGCCGAACCTGCACCGAACATGGAGCCTACATCTCCGCAACGGCACCCAGTTTGCGCATCTAAATCAGTTATTTATGTTTACAAAATGAGCCTAAGATCCATGTTTTATAAAATGTCCACGAAACTTAATGAAATGTTTAGTGAAATTAGAAAATAGAGATTGTTCATTTAGTTCTTTAGCCTATACATGTTTTTATATCCACATATTTTGTTCTAATGTCACAAATAATAATCTTAGGGTTTACTATAGCCTACATTTCACTCAAATATTTTTGTGCTTTCGAGCAATAAACTGAAAGTAATGTGAATATTGCCATTCAGGGCTGGACTGGGACAAAAAATCAGCCCTGGACACTTCATCCAGACCGGCCCACATGGGCCGCCCACTATGCATGTAAACACACACACACACACACACACACACACACACACACACACACACACACGTGCATTAATCTATACGTGCATTAATCTGCATGTAAAATTACTGATTAGATTTTATTTACTATCAAAACCAAGAAAAAACTATTAAAATAATAAACAAAGGAAATGGAAATTATTTTATAAGGCTTTATTGTAAATAACTGGTCTTAATTTATGTGCCACTTAATATTCTTATAGAATATTCTTAGGCTATACTACATAAACTATATTTCATGAAGTGCAACATCACGGTGAGGACCTAAGAATATATATAGGGGAGAGCGGGGCACAAAGTAACGCATTTTGGTTTTGGCTCAATTAATTAAAAAATAATTAGGTTAGATTAATACTTTTTTTACACAAGCAACATACACATCTCTGCTACAAATGAACACTTAAAGTTTTTTTCTAGGACCTACCATTTTTGTACAGTTGCACTGAAAGTGACAGAAGTGCAAATGTTACAACTTACCCCATATGCGGGGTTAATTGTAACAGACAGAGGGGTTAGTTGTAACACTTGTGTGTAACAGACATAATTCAGTACTATTTTATTTTTATAGTTTGATATTGTTTGTGCATCTGTATGGGTAGATATCCATACATCCATCCCTCATCCAATCATCATTTTGTTATGGATCAATATCATAGCTAGAGACGTAGAAAAGGGCTGCACGGTTTTGCAATAAATAATAATAAATAAAATAAACATATATAAATATTGTAATTGCAATTAAATTAGATCTGTGTGGCAGCTGCATGTACAATTATTATTATTAATAATAATAACATTAATAATAATACAAATGAGCTTAGAATAAAAATGTAAATGGTTTATTACATTAAAAACAGGCCATATTTTAATAAATAAATAAGTTATCATTCATAGTGCACTAAATTTTAAACATTTTAAATTACAACATTGTTTGTGAAAGTCCAACAAAGTTAAATGTATACTCAAACCTGAAAAGTTGTGTGGCTCCGTTTTCATTTGATTATCATTGTGGCAGCAGTTGGAACACTGTGTTACAACTATAACCCCGCTGTGTATTACATATTTTAAACCTAGCTAACAGTCGCTAGGAATTACTGACATGTTTCAAAACGGTGCTGTGTTTAAGCCAACAAGACAGTGATTAAGGCAATATAAAGCTAGATTTGGACGCGTATACATCCAACCCGGAAACAGAAAAAAATCTACGATGAAAAAATTTACTTTCATGATGTCAAAACACTCTTTGTCCATTATCTTCACGAAATATAATCAAAACGTTCCGCAAATTCGCGGGAGACTGTCTTCTGGCAGCAAGAGAAAAAGAGCGGAAAGACAGCCGGCTAGATACTGACAAACTATGTAAAATGTCCGTGTTACATTTAACCCCGCGTTAGGTCTACATTTATCCCCGCGCTCCCCTATTCTGTAGCTCCTGGCAGTGATGTTTCACCTCATGAAATATAGTTTATGTTCACATTTATGACACAGACAGTAGATTATATTATGTTCACATTTATGACACAGACAGTAGATATAGGCTTCTGCCAGGCACTTTCTGGGATACAAATCGAAAAAATATGTATATAGGCTATGTGCATATTTATATGCAAAATACTCCTTTTTTCACGTCAACTATGTGCTATGGTCATTAAATGGCTTTCCTTTTCACTTAAGTCCAGCAAATAATTCATTTATTTTAACATATTTGGTGGCATCTGCCTCAAGTTATTGTCGTTGTTATGAAGTACAGTCGTATGTTTGCATAATTCATTTTGAACACTATAATGCTTTCAAAATCTGAGGTAAATTATCCGTTATGGGTTGTGGCACAGTGACCTATTTTTAACTAAAAATAAATAATGTGTACTCATAACCAGTGTAATTTCTTCATTCTGTCAGCCGCGACGTCGCAGAAATAGGAACCGTTTCTAAATTAGAAACTTCGCATGTCGCCGTCGCGTATGGTTAGGACAAAAACTCTGATTTATTAACATGGAAAAGATACCTTTTATCGCGTGTCGCGGCGTCGTGTGTAGTTAGGACACGGTGTAAGCGGCCGCTTCTTAAGTCTAGAATCTGAACTTGATTCCGATTGGCCAGTGTCAGACAGTCAGACCTGTCAGTCTCGCAGCTCGCGTCAGCTCCATGCGGTTTCATGAGAGAGACGCATAAGTAACATACAGACTGAAACAACCGACTTCCTGTTTTGCTGGCTTAAAGTTGTTTGGGCTAATGAGATCTATAAGTGTACCGAGTTTAATATTATTATATGCAAGTGTGTTTGATTTATGGACCCAATTTTTTTGACCAAGTTAATGGACCAAGTTAATTTAATTAATGAACTAATTATATAAAACTATTGTCAATCCACTACAATTAAACTGGCTATGTGCCTTTACTTATAAAAAAATAAAATAAAAACTTATTTAAAAAATCCCAGGCTTAAGAAATGTATTTTCTTTATGCTGGCCAGACACACAGCAGTTAAATGGTTAATTAAGCCCCCTCCCCCTGCTCTACACACACACACACACACACACACACAGGCAAAGGCTCAGACATATGCTCAGAGGGAGTATGACTACATTCAAACTAAAATATCTGACTTTCTGTGGGTCCTAGCTCTTGAGTGTGAATTAGAAAGTTGTCCGGCTCGAAGAGTACAATATACATACCGATTTTTGTAACTGTAGATAAAACTAACAACCCCACTTTTGTCAAAAGGTGGCGCTACTGAGCCCTCACCACGCCCGTTTCTGAAACTTTGCATGTGTCTACTGGCTAATAAATGTGATGTGTCTGTCGAGTTTCATGCAATTTCAAGCATGCTAAGAGTTTCAAAGGCATCCTAAAAGAATGGTAAAGTTTGATGCGTCGCCACGGAAACAGTTTCAAAGATGTCAAGAATCCATTCACAGGTCTACATCTGCCGTGTATTTACATTATACAGATGAAGATTGAAGCAAATCGGGTTAAAATAAGAGGGTGATTTCAAAGCATTTTGAAAGTGACACACTTCCTGCTGCCAGTTGGTGGCGCTATAACTTTGACACACAATAGTCACATCCATGTGATCGTCCTCTTACAGCGAACACACTCCTGAAGTTTCATCAAGATCGGTTGATGTATGCTGAAGTTATGACACACTTCCTGTTTCACGTTTCTCGCCATAATTTTGTTTCCTCGCCACAGCCAAACCGTTCGAGATATCAAAAATCCCCTCGCAATTTTTGATCCTCTATGTCTTAACTTCAGGCTGACCGAGTTTCGTTCCATGCGGATGAATGCTCTAGGAGGAGTACATTAATTTCCATTGCATGCGTTTTAAAAACAACCGTAAATATCTGACTTCCTGTTGGGCTGGGGTAAAAAGTAAAAGCGCGATGTATATATGAAACGATGAGATCGACATGTGTACCGAGTTTCATATTATTACATGCAAGCGTGTTTGATTTATGGACAAAGTGTTCAGACCCTGTTCCAGGGGGCGCTGACGAGCCGCCCTGCCACGCCCGGGTACCAGCTTGAGCCCGGCTCTAATGGCCGCGGGTTCTGACCAGTGTGCAAAGTTTCAAGAGTTTTTGAGCATGTTAAGGGCCCCGAAAGTGCCCGAATAGTCGTTAGAAAAAAAAAAAAAAAATAATCCTAAGGAAAACAATAGGGCCTTCGCCCTTTCAGGGCTTGGGCCCTAATTACACAGCAGAAAAAACACACAGCAGTGAAATGGTTAAGCCCCTCCCCTACTAACACACACACAGACAGAGACAGAGATGTAGGTTCAAAGGGAGCATGACCAGATTCAAACAAACATATCTTACTTTCTGTGGGTCCTAGGTAATGAGTGTCAATTAGAAAGTTGTCCGGCTCGAGGAGTACAATATACATACCGATTTTTGTAACTGTAGATAAAACTAACAACCCAACTTTTGTCAAAAGGTGGCGCTACTGAGCCCTCACCACGCCCGTTTCTGAAACTTTGCACATGTCTACTGGCTAATAAATGTAATGTGTCTGAGGAGTTTCATGCAATTTGAAGCATGCTAAGGGTCTCAAAAGCATCCTAAAAGAATGGTAAAGTTTGATGCGTCGCCACGGCAACAGTTTCAAAGACATCAATAATCCATTCACAGGTCTACATCTGCCGTATGTTTACATTATACAGATGAAGTTTGAAGCAAATCGGGTTAAAATAAGAGGGTGATTTCAAAGCATTTTGAAAGTGACACACTTCCTGCTGCCAGTTGGTGGCGCTATAACTTTGACACACAATAGTCACATCCATGTGATCGTCCTCTTACAGCGAACACACTCCTGAAGTTTCATCAAGATCGGTTGATGTATGCTGAAGTTAGGACACACTTCCTGTTTCACGTTTCTCACCATAATTTTGTTTCCTCGCCACAGCCAAACCGTTCGAGATATCAAAAATCCCCTCGCAATTTTTGATCCTCTATGTCTTGACTTCAGGCTAACCGAGTTTCGTTCCATGCGGATGAATGCTCTAGGAGGAGTACATTAAATTCCATTGCAAGCATTTTAAAAACAACCGTAAATATCTGACTTCCTGTTGGGCTGGGGTAAAAAGTAAAAGCGCGATGTATATATGAAACGATGAGATCGACATGTGTACCGAGTTTCATATTATTACATGCAAGCGTGTTTGATTTATGGACAAAGTGTTCAGACCCTGTTCCAGGGGGCGCTGACGAGCCGCCCTGCCGCGCCCGTGTACCAGCTTCAGCCCGGCTCTGATGGCCGCGGGTTCTGACCCGTGTGCAAAGTTTCAAGAGTTTTTGAGCATGTTAAGGACCCCAAAAGTGCCCGGATAGTCGTTAGAAAAAAAAAAAAAAAAAAAAAAAAAAAAAAAAAAAAAAAAATCCTAAGGAAAACAATAGGGCCTTCGCCCTTTCAGGGCTTGGGCCCTAATAATAATAATAATAATAAATATAGCTGCGAGCAGCGATTGCGGGCCCAAGCCGGTGGCACCGCAACCCCGGTGCCTTTAGTTACCTAAAGGCACCGGGATGGCGGTACCGCCGGCTTTGGCCCGCAATCGCTGCTCGCAGCTATATTTATATATATATATATATATATAAAGCCGGTGGCACCGCCACCTTGGTGCTTTTAGGGTTATTCTACTTGACATGCAAAAACATAACCCCCGCTTTGACTGTCAAAAAGAAGTGTGCTGAAGAGCTTGCATCAGTGAAGGCTCTGCAAAAGTGCACATTGAGGGCACATTTTAACCACAAAGTATACGTGAGCAACCTTCTGAAAGGTCAGGTGTACATCCAGGTCTATCTACATCTGTACTGTGTTTACATTATAGTATTTAGGAATGCGCCGATCCGATACTCAGGATCGGTATCAGCTCCGATACTGCCATCTTTGCCGGATCGGGTATATTTACACCACTTTAATCAAACCACTCTTCTTTAAAACATTATGATGTGATTTATTTCACATGTATTTTATTACTCTTATTGAGCTATTTTGTCCACACACAGGACTCACTGCCAATTGTACGTGCTCACATCATTCTCTTTCTGTGAAAGCTGTATACTGCACTCACCAGTTTTCACTCTACAGCTATTGACCAGAGCACTGAAATTATTTCTCACTTAAACTACAATCAAATGGATTTTCTCACACATTTTGCGTTAGTCCTCCGCATGGCATTTTATTATTTTCTGCGCAGCTTCAGAAGTGCATGCACACAGCCTAGAACACATGACACGCACACACAGTCACGAGAGAGGCGCGATCGAATGTGTGTTTGTGTGCGAACAATGGAAACTCCTTTTTGTTCATACAGGAAAATATTCAGACTAATGTCTTGTGAGAGCAACAGAATCCATGCAACGGCATTATGTAATCAGGATACAAAAATCTAGTGAGTTACATCAAAAAAAGTAGTAATCAGATTGTAGTTACTTTTTGAAAAAGTATATAGTACTTAATGCCATTTAATATAAAGTGGGACCCTTTTTTATGAAATAATTTGTAACTGTATCGGAATACATTTTTAAAGTAACCCTCCCAAGCCTGGTCTTGTGTGCACGTCCGTTAATTTCACTTTTTAAGTTAGCGATTTTTAAGGCCCCAATCCTACTGTATTACCTATTATACTGTATTGCCAACTGTATTAATATGTGGATATTGATCCAATAGTTCTACCTAATTTTGAACACAAGAGGGCAGTATAGCACTATGAATGATTTTTTTCTTTTTTGACTAAACCATTCTGTCTGTTTTTAAACTTTTTAAACATAATTCTTAAATTAAAAAAAGGAATAAAATGGCTATAGTTCCAATATTGGTATAGTCTTATACAGTGTTGGGGTAGTTACTCAAAAAAGTAATTAGTTACTAGTTACTTCTGTAAATTGTAATGAGATTACTTTACTAGTTACTGCGTTGGAAAAATAACTTCACTACTTATTACTTTACTTTCCTGTTTCTTAATTTACCGTGTAGCCTACATGGACAAACATCATATCAGTTTTTGCCCTATCATCACTTTATTGTAAAAATGTATACAAAATGACATGAAAGAACAATATCCCTGTCTGCACAAATAAATATGCCGCACTGTAAAATTCACAAACAAAATGGGGTTCAAAATTCAAAATTTTAAAATGGTGTTTATCACAGAAGTTTCAAAACAGGCTGGGAGAATAAAACTCTTCTCCTGAGAACAAAACCAGCTTTTTATTCGACTCATGGTAATAATAATAATAATTAAAAAAGATAAAAGATGTCAATGAAAAATAATAAAATAAAGGTCACTTTATCCCATAAAATGCTTAATCCTAATTTAAAATGTATTTTTCTAAACCTGGGGAATTAATGGTCGACAGGGGAAGCATGTCTTCTACAATGAACCCTGCAACAATCCTGTTCATTTCGTTTTCCAAGACTTTCGAGCCTTGTTTTTACTTGACGCGTCCGAACGAGCGGAAAGGTGCGCGCGGCAAACAGCGCACGCGATGCCGCATCCGAGGATGAACGACAAGAAGCCGAACCTGCACCGAACATGGAGCCTACATCTCCGCAACGGCACCCAGTTTGCGCATCTAAATCAGTTATTTATGTTTACAAAATGAGCCTAAGATCCATGTTTTATAAAATGTCCACGAAACTTAATGAAATGTTTAGTGAAATTAGAAAATAGAGATCGTTCATTTAGTTCTTTAGCCTAGCCTATATACATGTTTTTATATCCACATATTTTGTTCTAATGTCACAAATAATAATCTTAGGATTTACTATAGCCTACATTTCACTCAAATATTTTTGTGCTTTCGAGCAATAAACTGAAAGTAATGTGAATATTGCCATTTGTTGAAACCCGTCTCTCTCTCTCCACTTCCCTCTCTCTCTCACTCAAATCGGTCTCTATGGCAACGGCGCGCACGCACCACTAGACGGAACTCTCCACACAGGCAAACACGGCTTGGGTAACGCAGGAAAGCGCGTTCCTTTAGTATAGTAAAGTAGTGTAGTTACCAATATTTTTAGTGTAATGCGTTACTTTACTTACCCAAACTCGTTTGTAACTCGTTACCCCCAACACTGGTCTTATAGAAAATAAATGGTGAATAATAACATTTTTAATTCCTCATCCAATCATCCTTTTGTTATGGATCAATATCATAGCTAGAGACGTAGAAAAGGGCTGCACGGTTTTGCAATAAATAATAATAAATAAAATAAAATAAACATATAAATATTGTAATTGCAATTAAATTAGATTTGTGTGGCAGCTGCATGTACAATTATTATTATTAATAATAATAACATTAATAATAATACAAATGAGCTTAGAATAAAATATTAAATGGTTTATTACATTAAAAACAGGCCATATTTTTAATAAATAAATAAGCTATCATTCATAGTGCACTAAATTTTAAACATTTTAAATTACAACATTGTTTGTGAAAGTCCAACAAAGTTAAATGTATACTCAAACCTGAAAAGTTGTGTGGCTCCGTTTTCATTTGATTATCATTGTGGCAGCAGTTGGAACACTGTGTTACAACTATAACCCCGCTGTGTATTACATATTTTAAACCTAGCTAACAGTCGCTAGGAATTACTGACATGTTTCAAAACGGTGCTGTGTTTGAGCCAACAAGACAGTGATAAAGGCAATATAAAGTTAGATTTGGACGCGTATACATCCGGAAACAGAAAAAAATCTACGATGAAAAAAATTACTTTCATGATGTCAAAACACTCTTTGTCCATTATCTTCACGAAATATAATCAAAACGTTCCGCAAATTCGCGGGAGACCGACTTCTGGCAGCAAGAGAAAAAGAGCGGAAAGACAGCCGGCTAGATACTGACAAACTATGTAAAATGTCCGTGTTACATTTAACCCCGCTAGGCCTACATTTATCCCCGCGCTCCCCTATTCTGTAGCTCCTGGCAGTGATGTTTCACCTCATCATATTAGTTTATGTTCACATTTATGACACAGACAGTAGATAATATTATGTTCACATTTATGACACAGACAGTAGGCTTCTGCCAGGCACTTTCAGGGATACAAATCGAAAAAATATGTATATATGTGCATATTTAGCCTATATGCAAAATACTCCTTTTTTCACGTCAACTATGTGCTATGGTCATTAAATGGCTTTCCTTTTCACTTAAGTCCAGCAAATAATTCATTTATTTTAACACATTTGGTGGCATCTGCCAGTTATTGTCGTTGTTATGAAGTACAGTCGTATGTTTGCATAATTCATTTTGAACACTATAATGCTTTCAAAATCTGAGGTAAATTATCCGTTATGGCTTGTGGCACAGTGACCTATTTTTAACTAAAAATAAATAATGTGTACTCATAACCAGTGTAATATCTCTGTGTGGGCAGATCTGTGAGCCGCGACGTCGCAGAAATAGGAACCGTTTCTAAATTAGAAACTTCGCATGTCGCCGTCGCGTATGGTTAGGACAAAAACTCTGATTTATTAACATGGAAAAGATACCTTTTATCGCGTGTCGCGGCGTCGTGTGTAGTTAGGACACGGTGTAAGCGGCCGCTTCTCAAGTCTAGAATCTGAACTTGATTCCGATTGGCCAGTGTCAGACAGTCAGACCTGTCAGTCTCGCAGCTCGCGTCAGCTTCATGGCCCAAGCAGACCGCGGCCCACCAGGAATCTCCCGGTAGTCCCGATGGCCAGTACATGCCTTAGTATCTTTAATATATTTTCATAATTTTGAAGAAGTTTGGTGTGGGAATAATTAAAAATTACTTAAGAGGGGGGAAATAAAAATGTAAAGGCTGGTTTTGCAAAACATTCACATGTTAAACATTCACAGCTACAGACTGAAACAACCGACTTCCTGTTTTGCTGGCTTAAAGTTGCTTGGGCTAATGAGATCTATAAGTGTACCGAGTTTAATATTATTATATGCAAGTGTGTTTGATTTATGGACCCAATTTTCAGACCAAGTTAATGGACCAAGTTAATTTAATTAATGAACTAATTATATAAAACTATTGTCAATGCACTACAATTAAACTGGCTATGTGCCTTTACTTATAAAAAAAATAAAATAAAAACTTATTTAAAAAATCCCAGGCTTAAGAAATGTATTTTATTTATGCTGGCCAGACACACAGCAGTTAAATGGTTAATTAAGCCCCCTCCCCCTGCTAACACACACACACACACACACACACACACACACACACACACAGAGAGAGAGAGAGAGAGAGAGAGACAGGCAAAGGCTCAGACATATGCTCAGAGGGAGTATGACTACATTCAAACTAAAATATCTGACTTTCTGTGGGTCCTAGCTATTGAGTGTGAATTAGAAAGTTGTCCGGCTTGAGGAGTACAATATACATACTGATTTTTGTAACTGTAGATAAAACTAACAACCCCACTTTTGTCAAAAGGTGGCGCTACTGAGCCCTCACCACGCCCGTTTCTGAAACTTTGCACATGTCTACTGGCTATTAAATGTGATGTGTCTGATGAGTTTCATGCAATTTGAAGCATGCTAAGGGTCTCAAAAGCATCCTAAAAGAATTGGAAAGTTTGATGCGTCGCCACGGCAACAGTTTCAAAGATATCAAGAATCCATTCACAGGTCTACATCTGCCGTATGTTTACATTATACAGATGAAGTTTGAAGCAAATTGGATTAAAATAAGAGGGTGATTTCAAAGCATTTTGAAAATGACACACTTTCTGCTGCCAGTTGGTGGCGCTATAACTTTGACACACAATAGTCACATCCATGTGATCGTCCTCTTACAGCGAACACACTCCTGAAGTTTCATCACGATCGGTTGATGTATGCTGAAGTTATGACACACTTCCTGTTTCACATTTTTTGCCATGATTTCATTTCCTCGCCACGGCCAAACCGTTCGAGATATCAAAAATCCCCTCGCAAACTTTCATCCTCAATGTCTTGACTTCACGCTGACTGAGTTTCGTAGAATTTGGATAAGAGCTCTAGGAGGAGTATTAAAAATTCCATTGCAAGTGTTTTACAAAGAACCTTAAATAACCGACTTCCTGTTGGGCTGGGGTAAAAAGTAAAAGTGCGACGTATATATGAAATGATGAGATCAACATGTGTACCGAGTTTCATATTAGTACATACAAGCGTGTTTGATTTATGGACCAAGTGTTCGGACCCCTTTCCAGGTGGCGCTGTCGAGCCCCCCTGCCACGCCCGGGTACCATCTTCAGCCCGGCCCTAATGGCAGCGGGTTCTGACCCGTGTGCAAAGTTTCAAGAGTTTTCGAGCACGTTAAGGGCCCCAAAAGTGCCCAAATAGTCGTATAAATAATAATAATAATAATAATAATAAATATATATATATATATATATATATATATATATATATAAATATAGCTGCGAGCAGCGATTGCGGGCCCAAGCCGGTGGCACCGCAACCCCGGTGCCTTTAGTTACCTAAAGGCACCGGGATGGCGGTACCGCCGGCTTTGGCCCGCAATCGCTGCTCGCAGCTATATTTATATATATATATATATATATATATATATATAAAGCCGGTGGCACCGCCACCTTGGTGCTTTTAGGGTTATTCTACTTGACATGCAAAAACATAACCCCCGCTTTGACTGTCAAAAAGAAGTGTGCTGAAGAGCTTGCATCAGTGAAGGCTCTGCAAAAGTGCACATTGAGGGCACATTTTAACCACAAAGTATGCGTGAGCAACCTTCTGAAAGGTCAGGTGTACATCCAGGTCTACATCTGTACTGTGTTTACATTATAGTATTTAGGAATGCGCCGATCCGATACTCAGGATCGGTATCAGCTCCGATACTGCCATCTTTGCCGGATCGGGTATATTTACACCACTTTAATCAAACCACTCTTCTTTAAAACATTATGATGTGATTTTTTTCACATGTATTTTATTACTCTTATTGAGCTATTTTGTCCACACACAGGACTCACTGCCAATCGTACGTGCTCACATCATTCTCTTTCTGTGAAAGCTGTATACTGCACTCACCAGTTTTTACTCTACAGCTATTGACCAGAGCACTGAAATTATTTCTCACTTAAACTACAATCAAATGGATTTTCTCACACATTTTGCGTTAGTCCTCCGCATGGCATTTTATTATTTTCTGCGCAGCTTCAGAAGTACATGCACACAGCCTAGAACACATGACACGCACACACAGTCACGAGAGAGGCGCGATCGAATGTGTGTTTGTGTGCGAACAATGGAAACTCCTTTTTGTTCATACAGGAAAATATTCAGACTAATGTCTTGTGGGAGCAACAGAATACATGCAACGGCATTATGTAATCAGGATACAAAAATCTAGTGAGTTACATCAAAAAAAGTAGTAATCAGATTGTAGTTACTTTTTGAAAAAGTATATAGTACTTAAAGCCATTTAATATAAAGTGGGACCCTTTTTTTATGAAATAATTTGTAACTGTATCGGAATACATTTTTAAAGTAACCCTCCCAAGCCTGGTCTTGTGTGCACGTCCGTTAATTTCACTTTTTAAGTTAGCGATTTTTAAGGCCCCAATCCTACTGTATTACCTATTATACTGTATTGCCAACTGTATTAATGTGTGGATATTGATCCAATAGTTCTACCTAATTTTGAACACAAGAGGGCAGTATAGCACTATGAATGATTTTTTTCTTTTTTGACTAAACCATTCTGTCTGTTTTTAAACTTAAACATAATTCTTAAATTAAAAAAAACGAATAAAATGTCTATAGTTCCAATATTGGTATAGTCTTATACAGTGTTGGGGTAGTTACTCAAAAAAATAATTAGTTACTAGTTACTTCTGTAAATTGTAATGAGATTACTTTACTAGTTACTGCGTTGGAAAAATAACTTCACTACTTATTACTTTACTTTCCTGTTTCTTAATTTACCGTGTAGCCTACATGGACAAACATCATATCAGTTTTTGCCCTATCATCACTTTATTGTAAAAATGTATACAAAATGACATGAAAGAACAATATCCCTGTCTGCACAAATAAATATGCCGCACTGTAAAATTCACAAACAAAATGGGGTTCAAAATTCAAAATTTTAAAATGGTGTTTATCACAGAAGTTTCAAAACAGGCTGGGAGAATAAAACTCTTCTCCTGAGAACAAAACCAGCTTTTTATTCGACTCATGGTAATAATAATAATTAAAAAAAAAAAAAAGATGTCAATGAAAAATAATAAAATAAAGGTCACTTTATCCCATAAAATTCTTAATCCTAATATAAAATGTATTTTTCTAAACCTGGGGAATTAATGGTCGACGGGGGAAACATGTCTTCTACAATGAACCCTGCAACAATCCTGTTCATTTCGTTTTCCAAGACTTTCGAGCCTTGTTTTTACTTGACGCGTCCGAACGAGCGGAAAGGTGCGCGCGGCAAACAGTGCACCCGATGCCGCATCCGAGGATGAACGACAAGAAGCCGAACCTGCACCGAACATGGAGCCTACATCTCCGCAACGGCACCCAGTTTGCGCATCTAAATCAGTTATTTATGTTTACAAAATGAGCCTAAGATCCATGTTTTATAAAATGTCCACAAAACTTGATGAAATGTTTAGTGAAATTAGAAAATAGAGATCGTTCATTTAGTTCTTTAGCCTAGCCTATATACATGTTTTTATATCCACATATTTTGTTCTAATGTCACAAATAATAATCTTAGGATTTACTATAGCCTACATTACACTCAAATATTTTTGTGATTTCGAGCAATAAACTGAAAGTAATGTGAATATTGCCATTTGTTGAAACCCGTCTCTCTCTCTCCACTTCCCTCTCTCTCTCTCACTCAAATCGGTCTCTATGGCAACGGCGCGCACGCACCACTAGACGGAACTCTCCACACAGGCAAACACGGCTTGGGTAACGCAGGAAAGCGCGTTCCTTTAGTATAGTAAAGTAGTGTAGTTACCAATATTTTCAGTGTAATGCGTTACTTTACTTACCCAAACTCGTTTGTAACTCGTTACCCCCAACACTGGTCTTATAGAAAATAAATGGTGAATAATAACATTTTTAATTCCTCATCCAATCATCCTTTTGTTATGGATCAATATCATAGCTAGAGACGTAGAAAAGGGCTGCACGGTTTTGCAATAAATAATAATAAATAAAATAAAATAAACATATAAATATTGTAATTGCAATTAAATTAGATTTGTGTGGCAGCAGCATGTACAATTATTATTATTAATAATAATAACATTAATAATAATACAAATGAGCTTAGAATAAAAATTTAAATGGTTTATTACATTAAAACAGGCCATATTTTTAATAAATAAATAAGCTATCATTCATAGTGCACTAAATTTTAAACATTTTAAATTATAACATTGTTTGTGAAAGTCCAACAAAGTTAAATGTATACTCAAACCTGAAAAGTTGTGTGGCTCCGTTTTCATTTGATTATCATTGTGGCAGCAGTTGGAACACTGTGTTACAACTTACCCCGCTGTGTATTACATATTTTAAACCTAGCTAACAGTCGCTAGGAATTACTGACATGTTTCAAAACGGTGCTGTGTTTGAGCCAACAAGACAGTGATTAAGGCAATATAAAGTTAGATTTGGACGCGTATACATCCAACCCGGAAACAGAAAAAAATCTACGATGAAAAAATTTACTTTCATGATGTCAAAACACTCTTTGTCCATTATCTTCACGAAATATAATCAAAACGTTCCGCAAATTCGCGGGAGACCGTCTTCTGGCAGCAAGAGAAAAAGAGCGGAAAGACAGCCGGCTAGATACTGACAAACGATGTAAAATGTCCGTGTTACATTTAACCCCGCGTTAGGCCTACATTTATCCCCGCGCTCCCCTATTCTGTAGCTCCTGGCAGTGATGTTTCACCTCATGAAATATAGTTGATGTTCACATTTATGACACAGACAGTAGATAATATTATGTTCACATTTATGACACAGACAGTAGATATAGGCTTCTGCCAGGCACTTTCAGGGATACAAATCGAAAAAATATATTTAGCCTATATGCAAAATACTCCTTTTTTCACGTCAATTATGTGCTATGGTCATTAAATGGCTTTCCTTTTCACTTAAGTCCAGCAAATAATTCATTTATTTTTACACATTTGGTGGCATCTGCCAGTTATTGTCGTTGTTATGAAGTACAGTCGTATGCATAATTCATTTTGAACACTATAATGCTTTCAAAATCTGAGGTAAATTATCCGTTATGGCTTGTGGCACAGTGACCTATTTTTAACTAAAAATAAATAATGTGTACTCATAACCAGTGTAGCCTAATTTCTTCATTCTGTCAGCCGCGACGTCGCAGAAATAGGAACCGTTTCTAAATTAGAAACTTCGCATGTCGCCGTCGCGTATGGTTACAAAAACTCTGATTTATTAACATGGAAAAGATACCTTTTATCGCGTGTCGTGGCGTCGTGTGTAGTTAGGACACGGTGTAAGCGGCCGCTTCTCAAGTCTAGAATCTGAACTTGATTCCGATTGGCCAGTGTCAGACAGTCAGACCTGTCAGTCTCGCAGCTCGCGTCAGCTTCATGCGGCTTCATGAGAGAGACGCATAAGTCCGGAATTGGACAATTTAACAATAGGCCTATACTTATGATAGAATATATTTACAATTAATAATGATTTAAAAACAAAATACAAAACGCGCCGGGCCGCCGGCCCAACCAGACCGCGGCCCACCAGGAATCTCCCGGTAGTCCCGATGGCCAGTACATGCCTTAGTATCTTTAATATATTTTCATAATTTTGAAGAAGTTTGGTGTGGGAATAATTAAAAATTACTTAAGAGGGGGAAAATAAAAATGTAAAGGCTGGTTTTGCAAAACATTCACATACAGACTGAAACAACCGACTTCCTGTTTTGCTGGCTTAAAGTTGCTTGGGCTAATGAGATCTATAAGTGTACCGAGTTTAATATTATTATATGCAAGTGTGTTTGATTTATGGACCCAATTTTCAGACCAAGTTAATGGACCAAGTTAATTTAATTAATGAACTAATTATATAAAACTATTGTCAATGCGCTACAATTAAACTGGCTATGTGCCTTTACTCATAAAAAAATAAAATAAAAACTTATTTAAAAAATCCCAGGCTTAAGAAATGTATTTTATTTATGCTGGTCAGACACACAGCAGTTAAATGGTTAATTAAGCCCCCTCCCCCTGCTAACACACACACACACACACACACACACACACACACACACACACACACACACACACACACACACAGAGACAGGCAAAGGCTCAGACATATGCTCAGAGGGAGTATGACTACATTCAAACTAAAATATCTGACTTTCTGTGGGTCCTAGCTATTGAGTGTGAATTAGAAAGTTGTCCGGCTCGAGGAGTACAATATACATACCGATTTTTGTAACTGTAGATAAAACTAACAACCCCACTTTTGTCAAAAGGTGGCGCTACTGAGCCCTCACCACGCCCGTTTCTGAAACTTTGCACATGTCTACTGGCTATTAAATGTGATGTGTCTGATGAGTTTCATGCAATTTGAAGCATGCTAAGGGTCTCAAAAGCATCCTAAAAGAATTGGAAAGTTTGATGCGTCGCCACGGCAACAGTTTCAATGATATCAAGAATCCATTCACAGGTCTACATCTGCCGTATGTTTACATTATACAGATGAAGTTTGAAGCAATTTGGATTAAAATAAGAGGGTGATTTCAAAGCATTTTGAAAATGACACACTTTCTGCTGCCAGTTGGTGGCGCTATAACTTTGACACACAATAGTCACATCCATGTGATCGTCCTCTTACAGCGAACACACTCGTGAAGTTTCATCACGATCGGTTGATGTATGCTGAAGTTATGACACACTTCCTGTTTCACATTTTTTGCCATGATTTCATTTCCTCGCCACGGCCAAACCGTTCGAGATATCAAAAATCCCCTCGCAAACTTTTATCCTCAATGTCTTGACTTCACGCTGACTGAGTTTCGTAGAATTTGAATAAGAGCTCTAGGAGGAGTATTAAAAATTCCATTGCAAGTGTTTTATAAAGAACCTTAAAAAACCGACTTCCTGTTGGGCTGGGGTAAAAAGTAAAAGTGCGACGTATATATGAAATGATGAGATCAACATGTGTACCGAGTTTCATATTATTACATACAAGCGTGTTCGATTTATGGACCAAGTGTTCGGACCCCTTTCCAGGTGGCGCTGTCGAGCCCCCCTGCCACGCCCGGGTACCATCTTCAGCCCGGCCCTAATGGCGGCGGGTTCTGACCCGTGTGCAAAGTTTCAAGAGTTTTCGAGCACGTTAAGGGCCCCAAAAGTGCCCAAATAGTCGTATAAATAATAATAATAATAATAAATATAGCTGCGAGCAGCGATTGCGGGCCCAAGCCGGTGGCACCGCAACCCCGGTGCCTTTAGTTACCTAAAGGCACCGGGATGGCGGTACCACCGGCTTTGGCCCGCAATCGCTGCTCGCAGCTATATATATATATATATATATATATATATATATATATATATATATATATATATATCGTCGCTGCCCGATGAAAACCACGTACGTCCAAAACGGTTACTTTTCAGGAAGTGAAAAAAACATGTTATTTCAAAAACAGCTGAACGCAGCTTTGTCATGCTTGGCACAACATCTTTAAATGTAACCATATTCTTGCCAGTGTCATGATATAATCCATATTTGACCCAAAATCGAGTTTAAATGGACATACGTGCATATTGTATAGTAACGGTGGTCGATACGCGTTCTTCCGATCATTAATTAGAATGACCAAATCGCGTTTCACATTGACAGATGAATAGGCTACGCTCAGTTTATTAAATGTCTCTTGCAAACTATGAAGAGACAATGAATCATACACTGGCATGGCGATGCTAGACTGATACTTTATTTACACAATCTTACCGTAATTTTGTCGGATATGAACAGCATTTTATTACAGATATGAGCTGAATTTTATCATCAGCTTATTTCAAAATCAAAGACATACGAGCTCGGCAACAGCCTGCCCTGGTAAGAACACTTCGTTTCTTTACTTGAAGATGATTGTGTGTGTGAGATGATTGTGTGATTGTGAAGATGATTGCGTCTGTGACTTACTTTCAGTTTCGCTCAGCTGCTCATCTGCGGTGATGCGTGTCGCAGTAGCGCCGTCATATCTGACTATAATGTGTCATATAGCCTATATAACACGCTCTCACTCGTTTATTTTTTTTAGCATTTTTGGGAAAAGTAAAATATAGGCCTACATATGTGGTTTCAACAACCAGATTGCGTTTACTAGTAAAGATCCGAACACAATGCGAGCCAGACTACCTCCAGATGGTCAGGCAGATCCGATCACAATTCGATCATAACGTATTTATACCTTGCATTAACATGGCTTTTTTATTATCCGGATAACTTATCTGGATACAGATCGCATTTTAATACCAGGTGTAGGGGTCTCAGAGACGAGACCGGCGAGAAACTTCACGAGACCGGCGAGAAACTTCACGAGACCGGCGAGATGCCTCCACAGGGCGGGGAGATACTATACTGCCTATGGGAGATACGCTGCGTGATGGACAGCTTTGACAGCAAATGGAAATACGTGGAAATCAGATGACATGATTTCACAACTTTTCATTGGTCATTTAGATAATGTGACGCATGCAGTACAAGGAAATGAACCTGGACATTCTATCCGTCAAAAAATCTCAAAATCGCCAAAAATGGACATACGCGGTTTTCATCGGACAGCGACGATATATATTTAGCCAGTGGCACCGCCACCTTGGTGCTTTTAGGGTTATTCTACATGACGTGCAAAAACGTAACCCCCGCTTTGACTGTCAAAAAGAAGTGTGCTGAAGAGCTTGCAGCAGTGAAGGCTCTGCAAAAGTGCGGATCGAGGGCACATTTTAACCACAAAGTATGCATGAGCAACCTTCTGAAAGGTCAGGTGTACATCAAGGTCTACATCTGTACTGTGTTTACATTATAGTATTTAGGGATGCGCCGATCCGATACTCAGGATCGTTATCAGCTCCGATACTGCCATCTTTGCCGGATCGGGTATATTTACACCACTTTAATCAAACCACTCTTCTTTAAAACATTACGATGTGATTTGTTTCACATGTATTTTGTTACTCTTATTGAGCTATTTTGTCCGCATACAGGACTCACTGCCAATCGTACGTGCTCACATCATTCTCTTTCTGTGAAAGCTGTACTGCATTCACCAGTTTTCACTCTACAGCTGTTGACCAGAGCACTGAAATTATTTCTCACTTAAACTACAATCAAATGGATTTTCCCACACATTTTGCATTAGTCCTCTGCATGGCATTTTATTATTTTCTGCGTAGCTTCAGAAGTGCACGCACACAGCTTAGAACACATGACACGCACACACACTCAGTCACGAGAGAGGCGCGATCGAACTCTGTGTGTGTTTGTGTGTGAACAATGGAAACTCAATTTTGTTCATAGAGGAAAATATTCAGACTAATGTCTTGTGGGAGCAACAGAATACATGTAACGGCATTATGTAATCAGGATACAAAATTTCAGTAACTGTAATTTGTTACAGTGAGTTACATCAAAAAAAGTAGTAATCAGATTGTAGTTACTTTTTGAAAAAGCATATAGTACTTAAAGCCACTTAATATAAAGTGGGACTCTTTTTTATGAAATAATTTGTAACTGTATCGGAATACATTTTTAAAGTAACCCTCCCAAGCCTGGTCTTGTGTGGACATCCGTTACTTTCACTTTTTAAGTTTTTTAAGGCCCCAATCCTACTGTATTACTGTGTGGATATTGATCCAATAGTTCTACCTACTTTTGAACACAAGAGGGCAGTATAGCACTATGAATGATTTTTTACTCTTTTGACTAAAACATTCTGGCTGTTTTTAAAATTAGACATAATTCTTAAATTTAAAAAAGGAATAAAATGGCTGTAGTTCCAATATTGGTATAGTCTTATGGAAAAATAAATGGTGAATAATAAAATTTTTAGAAGATATGAGATGTTTCCTGATTCTCTTTTTGACATAATCCCTCGCCATAGCAAAACTGTTTGACATAATAAATATCCGTACACAATTTAGTATCTTTAATGTATTTTCATAATTTTGAAGAAGTTTGGTGGGAATAATTAAAAAACACTTTAGAGGGGGGAATAAAAATATAAAGGCTGGTTTTGCAAAACATTCACATACAGACCAAAATAACCGACTTCCTGTTGGGCTGGCTTAAAGTTGTTTGGGCTAATGAGATCTATACGTGTACCGAGTTTAATATTATTACATGCAAGTGTGTTTGATTTATGGACCAAATTTTCAGACCAAGTTTATGGACCAAGTTAATTTAATTAATAAACTAATTATATAAAACTATTGTCAATGCAGTACAATTAAACTGGTTATATGCCATTACTTATAAAAAATAAATAACTTATTTAAAAAATACCAGGCTTAAGGCATTTATTTTGTTTTATGCAGGCTACACACACAGCAGTGAAATAGTTAATCCCCTCCCCCTGCACACACACACAGACATGCACACTCACAGACAGGCAAACACACAGACAGAGACAGAGATGTAGGCTCAAACAGAGCATGACCAGATTCAAACAAACATATCTTACTTTCTGTGGGTCCTAGCTATTGAGTGTCAATTAGAAAGTTGTCCGGCTCGAGGAGTACAATATAAATACTGATTTTTGTAACTGTAGATAAAACTAACAACCCCACTTTTGTCAAAAGGTGGCGCTACTGAGCCCTCACCACGCCCGTTTCTGAAACTTTGCACATGTCTACTGGCTAATAAATGTGATGTGTCTGATGAGTTTCATGCAGTTTGAAGCATGCTAAGGGTCTCAAAAGCATCCTAAAAGAATGGTAAAGTTTGATGCATCGCCACGGCAACAGTTTCAAAGATATCAAGAATCTATTCACAGGTCTTCATCTGCCGTATGTTTACATTATACAGATGAAGTTTGAAGCAAATCGGGTTAAAATAAGAGGGTGATTTTAAAGCATTTTGAAAGTGACACCCTTCCTGCTGCCAGTTGGTGGCGATATAACTTTGACACACAATAGTCACATCCATGTGATCGTCCTCTTACCGTGAACGCACTCCTGAAGTTTCATCAAGATCGGTCGATGTATGCTGAAGTTATGACACACTTCCTGTTTCACGTTTCTCGCCATGATTTCATTTCCTCGCCACGGCCAAACCGTTCGAGATATCAAAAATCCCCTCGCAAACTTTCATCCTCAATGTCTTGACTTCACGCTGACTGAGTTTCGTAGAATTTGGATAAGAGCTCTAGGAGGAGTATTAAAAATTCCATTGCAAGTGTTTTACAAAGAACCTTAAATAACCGACTTCCTGTTGGGCTGGGGTAAAAAGTAAAAGTGCGACGTATATATGAAATGATGAGATCAACATGTGTACCGAGTTTCATATTAGTACATACAAGCGTGTTTGATTTATGGACCAAGTGTTCGGACCCCTTTCCAGGTGGCGCTGTCGAGCCCCCCTGCCACGCCCGGGTACCATCTTCAGCCCGGCCCTAATGGCAGCGGGTTCTGACCCGTGTGCAAAGTTTCAAGAGTTTTCGAGCACGTTAAGGGCCCCAAAAGTGCCCAAATAGTCGTATAAATAATAATAATAATAATAATAATAATAATAATAATCCTAAGGAAAACAATAGGGCCTTCGCCCTTTCAGGGCTTGGGCCCTAATAATAATAATAATAATAATAATCCTAAGGAAAACAATAGGGCCTTCGCCCTTTCAGGGCTTGGGCCCTAATAATAAATATAGCTGCGAGCAGCGATTGCGGGCCCAAGCCGGTGGCACCGCAACCCCGGTGCCTTTAGTTACCTAAAGGCACCGGGATGGCGGTACCGCCGGCTTTGGCCCGCAATCGCTGCTCGCAGCTATATTTATATATATATATATATATATATATATATATATATATATATAAAGCCGGTGGCACCGCACCCTTGGTGCTTTTAGGGTTATTCTACATGACGTGCAAAAACGTAACCCCCGCTTTGACCGTCAAAAAGAAGTGTGCTGAAGAGCTTGCAGCAGTGAAGGCTCTGCAAAAGTGCGGATCGAGGGCACATTTTAACCACAAAGTATGCATGAGCAACCTTCTGAAAGGTCAGGTGTACATCAAGGTCTACATCTGTACTGTGTTTACATTATAGTATGTAGGGATGCGCCGATCCGATACTCAGGATCGTTATCAGCTCCGATACTGCCATCTTTGCCGGATCGGGTATATTTACACCACTTTAATCAAACCACTCTTCTTTAAAACATTACGATGTGATTTTTTCCACATGTATTTTGTTACTCTTATTGAGCTATTTTGTCCGCATAAAAGATTCACTGCCAATCGTACGTGCTCACATCATTCTCTTTCTGTGAAAGCTGTATACTGCATTCACCAGTTTTCACTCTACATGCACACAGCCTAGAACACATGACACGCACACACAGTCACGAGAGAGGCGCGATCGAACTCTGTGTGTGTTTGTGTGTGAACAATGGAAACTCCATTTTGTTCATACAGGAAAATATTCAGACTAATGTCTTGTGGGAGCAACAGAATACATGTAACAGCATTATGTAATCAGGAAACAAAAATCCAGTAACTGTATATTATTACAGTGAGTTACATCAAAAAAAGTAATCAGATTGTAGTTACTTTTTGAAAAAGTATAAAGTACTTAAAGCCAATTAATATAAAGTGGGACCCTTTTTTATGAAATAATTTGTAACTGTATCGGAATACATTTTTTAAAGTAACCCTCCCAAGCCTGGTCTTGTGTGGACGTCGTGAAATTAGAAAATAGAGATCGTTCATTTAGTTCTTTAGCCTATATACATGTTTTTATATCCACATATTTTGTTCTAATGTCACAAATAATAATCTTAGGGTTTACTATAGCCTACATTTCACTCAAATATTTTTGTACTTTCGAGCAATAAACTGAAAGTAATGTGAATATTGCCATTCAGGACTGGACTGGGACAAAAAATCAGCCCTGGACACTTCATCCAGACCGGCCCACTATGCAAACACACACACACGTGCATTAATCTATACGTGCATTAATCTGCATGTAAAATTACTGATTAGATTTTATTTACTATCAAAACCAAGAAAAAACTATTAAAATAATAAACAAAGGGAATGGAAATGATTTTATAAGGCTTTATTGTAAATAACTGGTCTGAATTTATGTGCCACTTAATATTTTAATAGAATATTCTTAGGCTACATATATTTCATGAAGTGCAACATCACGGTGAGGACCTACAGAAATATATATTCTGTAGCTCCTGGCAGTGATGTTTCACCTCATGAAATATAGTTTATATAATATAGCATAAGAATATTCTGTTACAATATTATGTTCACATTTATGACAGACAGTAGATAATATTATGTTCACATTTATGACACAGACAGTATAGGCTTCTGCCAGGCACTTTCAGGGAGACAAATTTAAAAAATATGTATTTATGTGCATATTTATATGCAAAATACTCCTTTTTTCACATCAACTATGTGCTATGGTCATTAACACTAGAACTACCGGAATTCCATAACTACTACAACGACCATAGCGGTCATTCTGACCGTTCAAACTTTAACGTTCATTTGGCTGTACTGAACGTCATTTTCGTCATGTCATATCTGCATTTGAACCTTATGGAAGCTTGTTTCCGCCACTGAATAAAAAAATAAAATAAATAATTGCGACTTTTTATCTCACAATTCTGACTTTTTTTCTCAGAATTGCGAGTTATTAAGTCAGAATTGCGTGATATAAAGTCGCAATTGCGAGATAAAAAGTCAGAATTGCGTGATATAAAGTCGCAATTGCGAGAAAAAAAGTCAGAATTGCGTGATATAAAGTCGCAATTGCGAGAAAAAAAGTCAGAATTGCGAGATATAAAGTCGCAATTGCGAGAAAAAAAGTCAGAATTGCGAGATATAAAGTCGCAATTGCGTGTTATTAAGTCAGAATTGTGAGTTATAATGTCAGAATTGCGAGTTATAAAGTCAGAATTGCTTGATATAAAGTCGCAATTGCGTGATATAAAGTCAGAATTGTGAGATATAATGTCAGAATTGTGAGATTTAAACTAGTATTTTTTTCCCCTTAGAATTGGCCTGATAAGTCGCAATTGCGAGTTTATATCTCACAATTCTGAGAAAAGATGTCAGAATTTCGACATATAAACTCGCAATTATGTGTTAGAAAGTCAGAATTGCGAGATGTAAACTCGCAATTGTGAGAAAAAAAGTCAGAATTGTGAGATAAAAAGTCGCACTTCTGTCTTTTTTTCTCAGAATTGCGACTTTATATCACGCAATTCTGACTTTATATCTCGCAATTCCGACTTTATATCACGCAATTCTGACTTTATATCTCGCAATTCTGACTTTATATCTCGCAATTCTGACTTTATAACACGCAATCCTGACTTTATAACTCGCAATTCTGAGAAAAAAAGTCAGAATTGTGAGATAAAAAGTCACAATTATTTGTTTTATTTTTTTATTCAGTGGCGGAAACAAGCTTCCATAGAACCTTTCTCTTTAAGTTTTCCAGTGACACTTATAATTCCTGTTGTCATGTTATAATGCCATCGCCCTTAAAACAAGCAAAATATTATATCATATTATAAAGCCAATACAAAAATATTTCCCGACAGGTGCTGCCGAGGAAAGTTTTGCGTCAAAAATATTTTTTCACCGCACTCTCCACGTGAATAGACATGCAAAAAATCTAGGAAACGTCAAAGCTTCATACAGTAGCCTACAGCCCTGTTATACAAATACAATCAATGTGAAATCTAAAAATAAATAGATATACAATGTTAAGATAGATGATAATAAAGATGTGGGCTCATTTGAACGGTGGAAACCCCAATATTCATTCACTGACGTTACGCACACACACATAGGAAAACACCGCTTCGCGTGCAGCTTCAGTCCCTCACACTACTTTGTGACATTTGGCACATGACTCCTTGATTTAATTTTTGCAGTTTCTCCTTACTTGGCACTGCCTTCATCATCTTCGTCCCGGACCGCCTACCCGACTCTCGCACCAGTTGAGTGGCTTTTGATTTCATGTTGTCGGAGCGAAATTCGCTTGCCAGTTGCGTGATGGACGCGAAACTTGCTCATTTGTGCACTTCTACAATATGTGCGTGTTGATCGCGGGAAATATAGCGGACTTATGATATTTATAATGCGTGCGGTAAAAATGACCGCCATGGCCATTCTAGGTAGAAATAGGACGCAACTGTTTTGTGTTTTGTGATTGTAATAAAATAACAGTGCCAGAATAAAATATACACATATTTAGGAAAAGTCAGAGTCCTACAGCCACATTGATTTTATTTTAACAAATAAGTTATTACACTGTAAATTTTAAAAACGGTCAAAATGACCGCCTTGGGAGTTCTGGTGTTAAATGGCTATCCTTTTCACTTAAGTCCAGCAAATAATTCATTTATTTTAACACATTTGGTGGCATCTGCCTCAAGTTATTGTCGTTGTTATGAAATACAGTCGTATGTTTGCATAGAATTCATTTTGAACACTATAATATTACATGCTTTCAAAATCTGAGGTAAATTATCCGTTATGGCTTGTGGCACAGTGACCTATTTTTAACTAAAAATAAATAATGTGTACTCATAACCAGTGTAATTTCTTCATTCTGTCAGCCGCGACATCGCAGAAATAGGAACCGTTTCTAAATTAGAAAAAACTTCGCATGTCGCCGTCGCGTCTGGTTAGGACAAAAACTCTGATTTACATGGAAAAGATACCTTTTATCGCGTGTCGCGGCGTCGTGTGTAGTTAGGACGTACTGTAACGGTAGTCGATACGCGTTCTTCTGATCATTAAAAAGAATGAGGTTATATTGACAGATGAATAGGCTACGCTCAGTTTATCAAATACGCTCAGTTTATTAAATGTCTCTTGCAAACTATGAAGAGACAATGATGAATCAATACACACTGGCGATGCTGGACTGATTCTTTATTTACACCATCATACAGTAATTTTGTCGGTTGTTTATTACAGATATTAGCATGCATTTTATTGATCATCAGCTAATTTCATCAATAGACATCAATAAGAGAGAGTGGCAACAGCCCTTGTAAGAGTCAAGAGATCATTTCTTTCTTTACTTGAAGATGATTGTGTAGATGATTAAGCGTCTCTGACTTACTTTCACTTTTATTTGCGATGTTTGCACGTTGGTTTGACGCTCAGCTGCTGCTTATCTGCGGCGGTGATGCGTGTCGCAGTAGCGCCGACATGTCTGACTATAACAGCCTGTAAACGCTCTCACTCGTTTATTTTTTAGCATTTTTGGGAGGAGTAAAATATACATGTGTGATATCAACAACCAGATTGCGTTTACACGTAAAGATCCGAACACAATGCGAGCCAGACTACCTCCAGATGGTCAGGCAAATCGATCACAATCCGATCACAACGTAATACCTTGCATTGATATTTCTTTTTTATTATCCGGATAACTTATCTGGATACAGATCGCATTTTAATACCAGGTGTAGGGGTCTCAGAGACGAGACCGGCGAGAAACTTCACGAGACCTGCGGAATGCCTCCACAGGGCGGGGAGATACTATACTGCCTATGGGAGCGGCCGCTTCTCCGCTCTTGATTCCGATTGGCCAGTGTCAGACAGTCAGACCTGTCAGTCTCGCAGCTGGACCAAGTTTATGGACCAAGTTAATTTAATTAATAAACTAATTTTATAAAACTATTGTCAATGCACTACAATTTAACTGGTTATATTATGCATTCACTTATAAAAATTAAAATAAAAACTTATTTAAAACATACCAGGCTTAAGAAATGTATTAAGAAATTACACAGCAGAAAAAAACACACAGCACTGAAATGGTTAAGTTAAGCCCCTCCCCCTACTAACACACACACAGAGAGAGACAGAGATGTAGGCTCAAAGGGAGCATGACCAGATTCAAACAAACATATCTTACTTTCTGTGGGTCCTAGTTAAAGAGTGTCAATTAGAAAGTTGTCCGGCTCGAGGAGTACAATATACATACTGATTTTTGTAACTGTAGATAAAACTAACAACCCAACTTTTGTCAAAAGGTGGCGCTACTGAGCCCTCACCACGCCCGTTTCTGAAACTTTGCACATGTCTACTGGCTAATAAATGTGATGTGTCTGAGGAGTTTCATGCAATTTGAAGCATGCTAAGGGTCTCAAAAGCATCCTAAAAGAATGGTAAAGTTTGATGCGTCACCACGGCAACAGTTTCAAAGATATTAAGAATCCATTCACAGGTCTACATCTGCCGTATGTTTACATTATACAGATGAAGTTGGAAGCAAATCGGGTTAAAATAAGAGGGTGATTTCAAAGCATTTTGAAAGTGACACACTTCCTGCTGCCAGTTGGTGGCGCTATAACTTTGACACACAATAGTCACATCCATGTGATCGTCCTCTTACGGCGAACACACTCCTGAAGTTTCATCAAGATCAGTTAATGTATGCTGAAGTTAGGACACACTTCCTGTTTCACGTTTCTCACCATAATTTTGTTTCCTCGCCACAGCCAAACCGTTCGAGATATCAAAAATCCCCTCGCAATTTTTGATCGTCTATGTCTTGACTTCAGGCTGACCGAGTTTCGTTCCATGCGGATGAATGCTCTAGGAGGAGTACATTAAATTCCATTGCAAGCATTTTAAAAAAAAACGTAAATATCTGACTTCCTGTTGGGCTGGGGTAAAAAGTAAAAGTGCGATGAATATATGAAACGATGAGATCGACATGTGTACCGAGTTTCATATTATTACATGCAAGCGTGTTTGATTTATGGACAAAGTGTTCAGACCCTGTTCCAGGGGGCGCTGACGAGCCGCCCTGCCACGCCCGGGTACCAGCTTCAGCCCGGCTCTGATGGCCGCGGGTTCTGACCCGTGTGCAAAGTTTCAAGAGTTTTTGAGCATGTTAAGGGCCCCAAAAGTGCCCGGATAGTCGTTAGAAAAAAAAAAAAAAAAAAAAAAAAATAATCCTAAGGAAAACAATAGGGCCTTCGCCCTTTCAGGGCTTGGGCCCTAATAATCCTAAGGAAAACAATAGGGCCTTCGCCCTTTCAGGGCTTGGGCCCTAATAATAATCCTAAGGAAAACAATAGGGCCTTCGCCCTTTCAGGGCTTGGGCCCTAATAATAAATATAGCTGCGAGCAGCGATTGCGGGCCCAAGCCGGTGGCACCGCAACCCCGGTGCCTTTAGTTACCTAAAGGCACCGGGATGGCGGTACCGCCGGCTTTGGCCCGCAATCGCTGCTCGCAGCTATATTTATATATATATATATATATATATATATATATATATATATAAAGCCGGTGGCACCGCCACCTTGGCGCTTTTAGGGTTATTCTACTTGACATGCAAAAACATAACCCCCGCTTTGACTGTCAAAAAGAAGTGTGCTGAAGAGCTTGCATCAGTGAAGGCTCTGCAAAAGTGCACATTGAGGGCACATTTTAACCACAAAGTATGCGTGAGTAACCTTCTGAAAGGTCAGGTGTACATCCAGGTCTATCTACATCTGTACTGTGTTTACATTATAGTATTTAGGAATGCGCCGATCCGATACTCAGGATCGGTATCAGCTCCGATACTGCCATCTTTGCCGGATCGGGTATATTTACACCACTTTAATCAAACCACTCTTCTTTAAAACATTATGATGTGATTTATTTCACATGTATTTTATTACTCTTATTGAGCTATTTTGTCCACACACAGGACTCACTGCCAATCGTACGTGCTCACATCATTCTCTTTCTGTGAAAGCTGTATACTGCACTCACCAGTTTTCACTCTACAGCTATTGACCAGAGCACTGAAATTATTTCTCACTTAAACTACAATCAAATGGATTTTCTCACACATTTTGCATTAGTCCTCCGCATGGCATTTTATTATTTTCTGCGCAGCTTCAGAAGTGCATGCACACAGCCTAGAACACATGACACGCACACACAGTCACGAGAGAGGCGCGATCGAACGTGTGTTTGTGTGCGAACAATGGAAACTCCTTTTTGTTCATACAGGAAAATATTCAGACTAATGTCTTGTGGGAGCAACAGAATACATGCAACGGCATTATGTAATCAGGATACAAAAATCTAGTGAGTTACATCAAAAAAAGTAGTAATCAGATTGTAGTTACTTTTTGAAAAAGTATATAGTACTTAAAGCCATTTAATATAAAGTGGGACCCTTTTTTTATGAAATAATTTGTAACTGTATCGGAATACATTTTTAAAGTAACCCTCCCAAGCCTGGTCTTGTGTGCACGTCCGTTAATTTCACTTTTTAAGTTAGCGATTTTTAAGGCCCCAATCCTACTGTATTACCTATTATACTGTATTGCCAACTGTATTAATGTGTGGATATTGATCCAATAGTTCTACCTAATTTTGAACACAAGAGGGCAGTATAGCACTATGAATGATTTTTTTCTTTTTTGACTAAACCATTCTTTCTGTTTTTAAACTTAAACATAATTCTTAAATTTAAAAAAAGGAATAAAATGGCTATAGTTCCAATATTGGTATAGTCTTATACAGTGTTGGGGTAGTTACTCAAAAAAGTAATTAGTTACTAGTTACTTCTGTAAATTGTAATGAGATTACTTTACTAGTTACTGCGTTGGAAAAATAACTTCACTACTTATTACTTTCCTGTTTCTTAATTTACCGTGTAGCCTACATGGACAAACATCATATCAGTTTTTGCCCTATCATCACTTTATTGTAAAAATGTATACAAAATGACATGAAAGAACAATATCCCTGTCTGCACAAATAAATATGCCGCACTGTAAAATTCACAAACAAAATGGGGTTCAAAATTCAAAATTTTAAAATGGTGTTTATCACAGAAGTTTCAAAACAGGCTGGGAGAATAAAACTCTTCTCCTGAGAACAAAAACAGCTTTTTATTCGACTCATGGTAATAATAATAATTTAAAAAAATAAAAGATGTCAATGAAAAATAATAAAATAAAGGTCACTTTATCCCATAAAATTCTTAATCCTAATTTAAAATGTATTTTTCTAACCTGGGGAATTAATGGTCGACAGGGGAAGCATGTCTTCTACAATGAACCCTGCAACAATCCTGTTCATTTCGTTTTCCAAGACTTTCGAGCCTTGTTTTTACTTGACGCGTCCGAACGAGCGGAAAGGTGCGCGCGGCAAACAGCGCACGCGATGCCGCATCCGAGGATGAACGACAAGAAGCCGAACCTGCACCGAACATGGAGCCTACATCTCCGCAACGGCACCCAGTTTGCGCATCTAAATCAGTTATTTACGTTTACAAAATGAGCCTAAGATCCATGTTTTATAAAATGTCCACGAAACTTAATGAAACGTTTAGTGAAATTAGACAATAGAGATCGTTCATTTAGTTCTTTAGCCTAGCCTATATACATGTTTTTATATCCACATATTTTGTTCTAATGTCACAAATAATAATCTTAGGATTTACTATAGCCTACATTTCACTCAAATATTTTTGTGCTTTCGAGCAATAAACTGAAAGTAATGTGAATATTGCCATTTGCCGAAACCCGTCTCTCTCTCTCCACTTCCCTCTCTCCTTCACTCAAATCGGTCTCTATGGCAACGGCGCGCACGCACCACTAGACGGAACTCTCCACACAGGCAAACACGGCTTGGGTAACGCAGGAAAGCGCGTTCCTTTAGTATAGTAAAGTAGTGTAGTTACCAATATTTTCAGTGTAATGCGTTACTTTACTTACCCAAACTCGTTTGTAACTCGTTACCCCCAACACTGGTCTTATAGAAAATAAATGGTGAATAATAACATTTTTAATTCCTCATCCAATCATCCTTTTGTTATGGATCAATATCATAGCTAGAGACGTAGAAAACGGCTGCACGGTTTTGCAATAATTAATAAAAAATAAAATAAAATAAACATATGAAGAGTTCAGATGCAAAAGCCTCTAAATGCCATTTGAAATTTTCTTCTAAAATGACCATTTTGATCCAGATTGTATATTTATGTTCAGTAAATTCACTTAAATGACAATTGGTAGGTAATCTTCATTGCCATTTAAGTGAAATTATTGAACTTAAATATACAAGCTTGATAAAAATGATCATTTTAGAAGAAAATTTCAAATGGCACTTAGAGGCTTTTGCATCTGAACTCTTCATATAAATATTGTAATTGCAATTAAATTAGATTTGTGTGGCAGCTGCATGTACAATTATTATTATTAATAATAATAACATTAATAATAATACAAATGAGCTTAGAATAAAATATTAAATGGTTTATTACATTAAAAACAGGCCATATTTTTAATAAATAAATAAGCTATCATTCATAGTGCACTAAATTTTAAACATTTTAAATTACAACATTGTTTGTGAAAGTCCAACAAAGTTAAATGTATACTCAAACCTGAAAAGTTGTGTGGCTCCGTTTTCATTTGATTATCATTGTGGCAGCAGTTGGAACACTGCTGTGTATTACATATTTTAAACCTAGCTAACAGTCGCTAGGAATTACTGACATGTTTCAAAACGGTGCTGTGTTTGAGCCAACAAGACAGTGATTAAGGCAATATAAAGTTAGATTTGGACGCGTATACATCCAACCCGGAAACAGAAAAAAATCTACGATAAAAAAAATTACTTTCATGATGTCAAAACACTCTTTGTCCATTATCTTCACGAAATATAATCAAAACGTTCCGCAAATTCGCGGGAGACCGTCTTCTGGCAGCAAGAGAAAAAGAGCGGAAAGACAGCCGGCTAGATACTGACAAACTATGTAAAAATGTCCGTGTTACATTTAACCCCGCGTTAGGCCTACATTTATCCCCGCGCTCCCCTATTCTGTAGCTCCTGGCAGTGATGTTTCACCTCATGAAATATAGTTTATGTTCACATTTATGACACAGACAGTAGATAATATTATGTTCACATTTATGACACAGACAGTAGGCTTCTGCCAGGCACTTTCAGGGATACAAATCGAAAAAATATGTATGTGCATATTTAGCCTATATGCAAAATACTCCTTTTTTCACATCAACTATGTGCTATGGTCATTAAATGGCTTTCCTTTTCACTTAAGTCCAGCAAATAATTCATTTATTTTAACACATTTGGTGGCATCTGCCAGTTATTGTCGTTGTTATGAAGTACAGTCGTATGTTTGCATAATTCATTTTGAACACTATAATGCTTTCAAAATCTGAGGTAAATTATCCGTTATGGCTTGAGGCACAGTGACCTATTTTTAACTAAAAATAAATAATGTGTACTCATAACCAGTGTAATTTCTTCATTCTGTCAGCCGCGACGTCGCAGAAATAGGAACCGTTTCTAAATTAGAAGCTTCGCATGTCGTCGTCGCGTATGGTTAGGACAAAAACTCTGATTTATTAACATGGAAAAGATACCTTTTATCGCGTGTCGCGGCGTCGTGTGTAGTTAGGACACGGTGTAAGCGGCCGCTTCTCAAGTCTAGAATCTGAACTTGATTCCGATTGGCCAGTGTCAGACAGTCAGACCTGTCAGTCTCGCAGCTCGCGTCAGCTTCATGCGGCTTCATGAGAGAGACGCATAAGTCCTGAATTGGACAATATAACAATATACTTACGATAGAATATATTTACAATTAATAATGATTTAAAAACAAAATACATAACGCGCCGGGCCGCCGGCCCAAGCAGACCGCGGCCCACCAGGAATCTCCCGGTAGTCCCGATGGCCAGTACATGCCTTAGTATCTTTAATATATTTTCATAATTTTGAAGAAGTTTGGTGTGGGAATAATTAAAAATTACTTAAGAGGGGGGAAATAAAAATGTAAAGGCTGGTTTTGCAAAATATTCACATACAGACTGAAACAACCGACTTCCTGTTTTGCTGGCTTAAAGTTGCTTGGGCTAATGAGATCTATAAGTGTACCGAGTTTAATATTATTATATGCAAGTGTGTTTGATTTATGGACCCAATTTTCAGACCAAGTTAATGGACCAAGTTAATTTAATTAATGAACTAATTATATAAAACTATTGTCAATGCACTACAATTAAACTGGCTATGTGCCTTCACTTATAAAAAAATAAAATAAAAACTTATTTAAAAAATCCCAGGCTTAAGAAATGTATTTTATTTATGCTGACCAGACACACAGCAGTTAAATGGTTAATTAAGCCCCCTCCCCCTGCTAACACACACACACACACACACACACACACACACACACACACAGAGAGAGAGAGAGACAGGCAAAGGCTCAGACATATGCTCAGAGGGAGTATGACTACATTCAAACTAAAATATCTGACTTTCTGTGGGTCCTAGCTATTGAGTGTGAATTAGAAAGTTGTCCGGCTTGAGGAGTACAATATACATACTGATTTTTGTAACTGTAGATAAAACTAACAACCCCACTTTTGTCAAAAGGTGGCGCTACTGAGCCCTCACCACGCCCGTTTCTGAAACTTTGCACATGTCTACTGGCTATTAAATGTGATGTGTCTGATGAGTTTCATGCAATTTGAAGCATGCTAAGGGTCTCAAAAGCATCCTAAAAGAATTGGAAAGTTTGATGCGTCGCCACGGCAACAGTTTCAAAGATATCAAGAATCCATTCACAGGTCTACATCTGCCGTATGTTTACATTATACAGATGAAGTTTGAAGCAAATTGGATTAAAATAAGAGGGTGATTTCAAAGCATTTTGAAAATGACACACTTTCTGCTGCCAGTTGGTGGCGCTATAACTTTGACACACAATAGTCACATCCATGTGATCGTCCTCTTACAGCGAACACACTCCTGAAGTTTCATCACGATCGGTTGATGTATGCTGAATTTATGACACACTTCCTGTTTCACATTTTTTGCCATGATTTCATTTCCTCGCCACGGCCAAACCGTTCGAGATATCAAAAATCCCCTCGCAAACTTTCATCCTCAATGTCTTGACTTCACGCTGACTGAGTTTCGTAGAATTCGGATAAGAGCTCTAGGAGGAGTATTAAAAATTCCATTGCAAGTGTTTTATAAAGAACCTTAAAAAACCGACTTCCTGTTGGGCTGGGGTAAAAAGTAAAAGTGCGACGTATATATGAAATGATGAGATCAACATGTGTACCGAGTTTCATATTAGTACATACAAGCGTGTTTGATTTATGGATCAAGTGTTCGGACCCCTTTCCAGGTGGCGCTGTCGAGCCCCCCTGCCACGCCCGGGTACCATCTTCAGCCCGGCCCTAATGGCGGCGGGTTCTGACCCGTGTGCAAAGTTTCAAGAGTTTTCGAGCACGTTAAGGGCCCCAAAAGTGCCCAAATAGTCGTATAAATAATAATAATAATAATAAATATAGCTGCGAGCAGCGATTGCGGGCCCAAGCCGGTGGCACCGCAACCCCGGTGCCTTTAGTTACCTAAAGGCACCGGGATGGCGGTACCGCCGGCTTGGGCCCGCAATCGCTGCTCGCAGCTATATTTATATATATATATATATATATATAAAGCCGGTGGCACCGCCACCTTGGTGCTTTTAGGGTTATTCTACATGACGTGCAAAAACATAACCCCCGCTTTGACTGTCAAAAAGAAGTGTGCCGAAGAGCTTGTTTATGTGTCACTTAATATTCTAATAGAATATTCTTAGGCTATACTACGTATATTTCATGAAGTACAACATCACGGTGAGGACCTACAGAAATATATATTCTGTAGCTCCTGGCAGTGATGTTTCACCTCATGAAATATAGTTTATATAATATAGCATAAGAATATTCTGTTACAATATTATGTTCACATTTATGACACAGACGGTAGATAATATTATGTTCACATTTATGACACAGACAGTATAGGCTTCTGCCAGGCACTTTCAGGGATACAAATTGAAAAAATATGTATTTATGTGCATATTTATATGCAAAATACTCCTTTTTCACATCAACTATGTGCTATGGTCATTAAATGGCTATCCTTTTCACTTAAGTCCAGCAAATAATTCATTTATTTAACACATTTGGTGGCATCTGCCTCAAGTTAGCGTTGTTATGAAATACAGTCGTATGTTTGCATAGAATTCATTTTGAACACGATAATATTACATGCTTTCAAAATCTGAGGTAAATTATCCGTTATGGCTTGTGGCACAGTGACCTATTTTTAACTAAAAATAAATAATGTGTAGCTACTCATAACCAGTGTAATTTCTTCATTCTGTCAGCCGCGACGTCGCAGAAATAGGAACCGTTTCTAAATTAGAAACTTCGCATGTCGCCGTCGCGTCTGGTTAGGACAAAAACTCTGATTTACATGGAAAAGATACCTTTTATCGCGTGTCGCGGCGTCGTGTGTAGTTAGGACACGGTGTAAGCGGCCGCTTCTCAGGTCTAGAATCTGAACTTGATTTTTGATTGGCCAGTGTCAGACAGTCAGACCTGTCAGTCTCTCAGCTCGCGTCAGCTTCATGCGGCTTCATGAGAGAGACGCATAAGTCCGGAATTGGACAATTTAACAATATACTTACGATAGAATATATTTACAATTAATAATGATTTAAAAACAAAATACATAACGCGCCGGGCCGCCGGCCCAACCAGACCGCGGCCCACCGGGAATCTCCCGGTAGTCCCGATGGCCAGTACATGCCTGATTTAGTATCTTTAATATATCGTCGCTGCCCGATGAAACTCAAGTATGTCCAAAACGGTTACTTTTCAGGAAGTGGAAAAAAACATGTTATTTCAAAAGCAGCTGAACGTAGCATTCTCATGCTTGGCACAACATCTTTAAATGTAACCATATTCTTGCCAGTGTCATGATATAATCCATATTTGACCCAAAATCGAGTTTAAATGGACATACGTGCATATTGTACTGTAACGGTGGTCGATAAGCGTTCTTCCGTTCATTAAAAGAATGAGGTTAGCCTATATTGATAGATGAATAGGCTACGCTCAGTTTATCAAATACGCTCAGTTTATTAAATGTCTCTTGCAAACTATGAAGAGACAACCCAGCAAGCAATAGCCATCATTTCACCGTCTAGGTTAAATAGAGACCCGATATAGTCCGGCTATGTGTAACCCACTTCTAGCCAAAATAACATTGAATCATGGCTAAATGTATTTTTTCCAAAATAACTTGCAAAATGTATTATATTCCATCATGTAAGCAAAGTCAACTGTGATTACAAGGTGTTTGGTTTGATTTCTTTGACATTTTCTATGTGTAGGCTGTGTGAAGACGCGATCTAGCTCGTATAGTCTGTCCGGCTATTTATAGCCCACTTCTAGTCGAAACTGATTAATTGTCGTTTTAATGAATTGTTGGGCAGGCAACGCATGAGATAGTTGATATCCCATCATGTTCGCATTGGTAAACATATCTACAAGGTGCCAGTGTCATATCATGACATGGTCGATTTGTAGTCACGATCCTCTGAATTGGATGGGCTATGTGCAGTCTGCTTTTAGCCCACTGGCGAAATCGAGGCTATCAGTGGTCTACGTTTAACGGCTTGGCTATAGCCCTGATTTAGACCAGCGATTAGTAGGCTATTGCCAAAATAAATCTTAAAATTGTTTTCTTGTTTTTCACCCACGCAGCTTCATGTTTGCTGTCACAGTCACACATTAATTAAAAATCTATGGTTTTATTTGACTGTTTTTCATTTTAAATTAAATAAAAATGCAATTACATTTATCAACCGCTAGATGGCAACAGCCCTACTGAGACATGACTGCTGACAACGCGAGTCTTGATAGCACAGATCACCGGTCACGCGATCGCCGATCGACCATTCTCAAATATTTTAAACGAGGCAGAGCATTGCATTCAGCTGACGGTCGACGACAACAGGTAAAATACATTCCCACTTTTGTCTTTTAAGCATATGTGTTTTCATTTTGACGTGTTAATTTTTTAGATAAATTATTTGTTATCATGTGTTGTTGGAATCGTGACATTTTAGCGGGTGTGTCATGGTACATGCACGTGTAGGCCTAACGTTACTGAATCCAAAGCTGTAAACATGAAACACATGCAATCTATTATAAAGTGTTATGAAAGCCACACTTATATTTGGCTCTTTTCTTTAGATCATTGTGATATAAAAATAGCATTTCCTCACTAAATCTCTCGTCTTTGACAAAGTCCATCATTGATATAAATTATAAAATTGAATTTGTCTGAACATTGGCTTGTTGGAGAGCATAAGCAAATAGAGTAGAATAATATTTGTTATTGTACAAGCAAAGTAAGATGAAGTTTCATTCAAAATGCCTTCATTAATTCAAGTTTGAAACTTTCAAATTAATTTTATAATACAGCATAAAAATACAAATGATTGGCTATATAAAATAAGCAAATCTAAAAAGTCTCCGCCAGTATATCAATAATGCAAATAGCTCCGATGTGCATTAAAACCTAAACAGAACACAAGAACACACACACACACACACACACACACAAAACGTACATGTACTTTCAACAATGCTTTTCTTGTGCTAATTATTTTATTCTTATTTGGCAGATGCTGTGATGACCAACTTCCCAGCAGCAACAGAGTTTTCTATTTTATTAGCCTATCTTAAGTTGTTCATGTTAAAATAATTTTATATTTTTAATTTTAATATTGGTGTGGTAATTTTTATGTTTTGAAGTTACGTAATGTTGTTCTTTTGCTAAATAAAGCCTTTTATATATATATATATATTTTTGGAATGGCTTGTTATTTATGTGAACCTGTTATATTTGAGTGAAAAGAATCTTTTAACCATTTTGTTGTCTATTGCATGTATATGTAGTCGTTTAATAGTTGTCTAATTGATGACTAGTCTATTCTTGGGCTTAGACGTCTATTAGATTTTCACTGACAGCCCAAATTTAGCCTTGTTTTAGCCTAGACCCATATGCACTGCCTATTAGACGTATACATGTAGTCGTTCAATAGCCGTCTAATTGTTGACCATAGTCTGTTCTTGGGCTATGGTTAGATGTCTATTCTTGGGCTGTGGTTAGACGTCTATTAGATTTTCACTGACAGCCCAAATTTAGCCTTGATTTAGCCTAGACGTCTGGGCTATGTTTTGACGGCTATTAGACGTCTTTTGGACGTAAAATTGCTTGCTGGGAATGATGAATCAATACACACTGACATGGCGATGCTGGACTGATTCTTTATTTACACCATCATACAGTAATTTTGTCGGTTGTTTATTACAGATATTAGCATGCATTTTATTGATCATCAGCTAATTTCATCAATAGATATCAATAAGAGAGAGTGGCAACAGCCCTGGTAAGAGTCAAGAGATCATTTCTTTCTTTACTTGAAGATGAATGTGTAGATGATTAAGCGTCTATGACTTACTTTCACTTTTATTTGCGATGTTTGCACGTTGGTTTGACGCTCAGCTGCTGCTCATCTGCGGCGGTGATGCGTGTCGCAGCGCCGTCATTTCTGACTATAACATAGCCTGTAAACGCTCTCACTCGTTTATGTTTTAGCATTTTTGGGAGGAGTAAAATATACATGTGTGATATCAACAACCAGATTGCGTTTACACGTAAAGATCCGAACACAATGCGAGCCAGACTAGCCTACCTCCAGATGGTCAGGCATATCGATCACAATCCGATCACAACGTAATACCTTGCATTAACATTTCTTTTTTTATTATCCGGATAACTTATCTGGATACAGATCGCATTTTAATACCAGGTGTAGGGGTCTCAGAGACTAGACCGGCGAGAAACTTCACGAGAACGGCGGAAAGCCTCCACAGGGCGGGGAGATACCGCCTATGGGAGCGGCCGCTTCTCCGCTCTTGATTCCGAGTGGCCAGTGTCAGACAGTCAGACCTGTCAGTCTCTCAGCTCGCGTCCGCTTCATGCGGCTTCATGAGAGAGACGCATAAGTCCGGAATTGGATGATTTAACAAATACTTACGATAGAATATATTTACAATTAATAATGATTTAAAAACAAAATACATAACGCGCCGGGCCGCCGGCCCAACCAGACCGCGGCCCACCGAGAATCTCCCGGTAGTCCCGATGGCCAGTACATATGCCTGATTTAGTATCTTTAATATATTTTCATAATTTTGAAGAAGTTTGGTGTGGGAATAATTAAAAATTACTTAAGAGAGGGGAAAAAAAATGTAAAGGCTGGTTTTGCAAAACATTCACATACAGTACAGACCGAAACAACCGACATCCTGTTGGGCTGGCTTAAAGTTGTTTGGGCTAATGAGATCTATAAGTGTACCGAGTTTAATATTATTATATGCAAGTGTGTTTGATTTATGGACCCAATTTTCAGATCAAGTTTATGGACCAAATTTAATTAATAAACTAATTATATAAAACTATTGTCAATGCACTACAATTTAACGGGTTATATTATGCCTTCACTTATAAAAATTAAAATAAAAACTTATTTAAAACATACCAGGCTTAAGAAATGTATTAAGAAATTACACAGCAGAAAAAACACACAGCAGTGAAATGGTTAAGCCCCTCCCCTACTAACACACACACAGACAGAGACAGAGATGTAGGTTCAAAGGGAGCATGACCAGATTCAAACAAATATATCTTACTTTCTGTGGGTCCTAGGTAATGAGTGTCAATTAGAAAGTTGTCCGGCTCGAGGAGTACAATATACATACCGATTTTTGTAACTGTAGATAAAACTAACAACCCAACTTTTGTCAAAAGGTGGCGCTACTGAGCCCTCACCACGCCCGTTTCTGAAACTTTGCACATGTCTACTGGCTAATAAATTTGATGTGTCTGAGGAGTTTCATGCAATTTGAAGCATGCTAAGGGTCTCAAAAGCATCCTAAAAGAATGGTAAAGTTTGATGCGTCGCCACGGCAACAGTTTCAAAGACATCAATAATCCATTCACAGGTCTACATCTGCCGTATGTTTACATTATACAGATGAAGTTTGAAGCAAATCGGGTTAAAATAAGAGGGTGATTTCAAAGCATTTTGAAAGTGACACACTTCCTGCTGCCAGTTGGTGGCGCTATAACTTTGACACACAATAGTCACATCCTAGTGATCGTCCTCTTACAGCGAACACACTCCTGAAGTTTCATCAAGATCGGTTGATGTATGCTGAAGTTAGGACACACTTCCTGTTTCACGTTTCTCACCATAATTTTGTTTCCTCGCCACAGCCAAACCGTTCGAGATATCAAAAATCCCCTCGCAATTTTTGATCCTCTATGTCTTGACTTCAGGCTGACCGAGTTTCGTTCCATGGGGATGAATGCTCTAGGACGAGTACATTAAATTCCATTGCACGCGTTTTAAAAACAACCGTAAATATCTGACTTCCTGTTGGGCTGGGGTAAAAAGTAAAAGCGCGATGTATATATGAAACGATGAGATCGACATGTGTACCGAGTTTCATATTATTACATGCAAGCGTGTTTGATTTATGGACAAAGTGTTCAGACCCCGTTCCAGGGGGCGCTGACGAGCCGCCCTGCCGCGCCCGTGTACCAGCTTCAGCCCGGCTCTGATGGCCGCGGGTTCTGACCCGTGTGCAAAGTTTCAAGAGTTTTTGAGCATGTTAAGGGCCCCGAAAGTGCCCGGATAGTCGTTAGAAAAAAAAAAAAAAAAAAAAAAAAAAAAAAAAAAAAAAAAATAATCCTAAGGAAAACAATAGGGCCTTCGCCCTTTCAGGGCTTGGGCCCTAAATATAGCTGCGAGCAGCGATTGCGGGCCCAAGCCGGTGGCACCGCAACCCCGGTGCCTTTAGTTACCTAAAGGCACCGGGATGGCGGTACCGCCGGCTTTGGCCCGCAATCGCTGCTCGCAGCTATATTTATATATATATATATATATATATATATATATATATATATATATATATATATATATAAAGCCGGTGGCACCGCACCCTTGGTGCTTTTAGGGTTATTCTACATGACGTGCAAAAACATAACCCCCGCTTTGACTGTCAAAAAGAAGTGTGCTGAAGAGCTTGCAGCAGTGAAGGCTCTGCAAAAGTGCGGATCGAGGGCACATTTTAACCACAAAGTATGCATGAGCAACCTTCTGAAAGGTCAGGTGTACATCAAGGTCTACATCTGTACTGTGTTTACATTATAGTATGTAGGGATGCGCCGATCCGATACTCAGGATCGTTATCAGCTCCGATACTGCCATCTTTGCCGGATCGGGTATATTTACACCACTTTAATCAAACCACTCTTCTTTAAAACATTACGATGTGATTTTTTCCACATGTATTTTGTTACTCTTATTGAGCTATTTTGTCCGCATAAAAGATTCACTGCCAATCGTACGTGCTCACATTAGGGCTGGGCGATATATCGATATAAAAAATATATCGATATATTTTTAAATGCGATATGGAATTGGACCATATCGCATATATCAATATAGTTCAAATATGCGCTGTAATCCTTGCTCCAAGCAAGCTGCTGACCGGAGCCCACAGCACTGCTCCCCGCGCGTGAAACTGTGTGCTGCAGAAGCCCCAGCCGCAAGCCATCGATAACCCGGAACGGTGTTTCCTACAGTCTTTCTCCCGCGGCCGCCACACCAAACATCATCCGGCCGCGGCTGCAGCAGCTTCTCAGTGAAGTCCGGTATTGTGCACGCACTATTGTGTTGTTAGCCCCGTAAAGGCATAACAAATGTAAACCACCATAAAGTTTTCGCACTATTCCAAGCCTTCTAAAGTCGTTCAATAGCATAATGTGAGGTAAAAATGAATATATAGTCATGAATATATAGTTAAGTTAATGGAAACTGGTCTCTCCTCCATCATTCTCCATTCAGCAGCATTCAAACAGCGCATCGCGTTCTGTTACGACAGTAACACGACGAAACTCTCTTCAAGATCAATGTTCCCATTATTATACTTTATTTGTGTTACATTTATATGGTTTTCATAAAATGACTTTCTTACTGGAGTTTATAGCGCTTTCTAAATCATATTACTTTCTCCTGGGTGTCTGTTATTACAGCGCTGGACTAGAGAGCACGCGTACTGTAACTTAAATTTAAAACTGTTAAAAGAAAAGGATCAATAAAATGTTGCATAGATATAATAAGCATCAAATATCTCTACTTTGTGCTTAAACTTTTAAATGTGAAGCGCTGCGCCTGTACACTGTGACTTCGCGTTGCTTCAAGTGCTTCATTTTGCGCACGGGATGTGCATAATCGATTTGCCGCTCTAAATTAGGGCCTTTCATACTATAATATTTAGACAGGTTTAGCCTAAACACCGGGGGCAAGGGAGTGTGGTCATGGGAATATCCCTGCCACCACAGCGGGAAAAGTTCTAGAGGAAACACTGTGAAAAAGCTCACTGCAAATTAATTTTCACACGAGCTTTGATAAAAAAAATAAAATAAAAAGGTACTCCTGTTGTTATACAGTATTTATGTTTACATTTTCTTGTTAATTGAACAGCTGAGCATTTAATTGTGAACCAGGTGAAGAAGCCTTTTTATTATTTATTAATTTTTCACCTGATTTTTCACCTGTTCACTGAAATTTTTCATTTGATGTTTCACCTGTTCACTGAAATAGCTTGTTTCTATAAAACTAGGCTACTTGTGACTCATATTTGGCTTTGACTGAACATTTGCTCTCACTTTGCGGAAATATCGCGATATATATCGTATATCGATATTAGGAAAACTATATCGGGATATGACTTTTGGTCCATATCGCCCAGCCCTAGCTCACATCATTCTCTTTCTGTGAAAGCTGAATACTGCATTCACCAGTTTTCACTCTACAGCTGGTGACCAGAGCACTGAAATTATTTCTCACTTAAACTACAATCAAATGGATTTTCCCACACATTTTGCATTAGTCCTCTGCATGGCATTTTATTATTTTCTGAGCAGCTTCAGAAGTGCATGCACACAGCCTAGAACACATGACACGCACACACAGTCACGAGAGAGGCGCGATCGAACTCTGTGTGTGTTTGTGTGTGAACAATGGAAACTCCATTTTGTTCATACAGGAAAATATTCAGACTAATGTCTTGTGGGAGCAACAGAATACATGTAACAGCATTATGTAATCAGGAAACAAAAATCCAGTAACTGTATATTATTACAGTGAGTTACATCAAAAAAAGTAATCAGATTGTAGTTACTTTTTGAAAAAGTATAAAGTACTTAAAGCCAATTAATATAAAGTGGGACCCTTTTTTATGAAATAATTTGTAACTGTATCGGAATACATTTTTTAAAGTAACCCTCCCAAGCCTGGTCTTGTGTGGACGTCGTGAAATTAGAAAATAGAGATCGTTCATTTAGTTCTTTAGCCTATATACATGTTTTTATATCCACATATTTTGTTCTAATGTCACAAATAATAATCTTAGGGTTTACTATAGCCTACATTTCACTCAAATATTTTTGTACTTTCGAGCAATAAACTGAAAGTAATGTGAATATTGCCATTCAGGGCTGGACTGGGACAAAAAATCAGCCCTGGACACTTCATCCAGACCGGCCCACTATGCAAACACACACACACACACGTGCATTAATCTATACGTGCATTAATCTGCATGTAAAATTACTGATTAGATTTTATTTACTATCAAAACCAAGAAAAAAACTATTAAAATAATAAACAAAGGGAATGGAAATGATTTTATAAGGCTTTTTTTGTAAATAACTGGTCTGAATTTATGTACCACTTAATATTTTAATAGAATATTCTTAGGCTATACTACATATATTTCATGAAGTGCAACATCACGGTGAGGACCTACAGAAATATATATTCTGTAGCTCCTGGCAGTGATGTTTCACCTCATGAAATATAGTTTATATAATATAGCATAAGAATATTCTGTTACAATATTATGTTCACATTTATGACACAGACAGTAGATAATATTATGTTCACATTTATGACACAGACAGTATAGGCTTCTGCCAGGCACTTTCATGGAGACAAATTGAAAAAATATGTATTTATGTGCATATTTATATGCAAAATACTCCTTTTTTCACATCAACTATGTGCTATGGTCATTAAATGGCTATCCTTTTCACTTAAGTCCAGCAAATAATTCATTTATTTTAACACATTTGGTGGCATCTGCCTCAAGTTATTGTCGTTGTTATGAAATACAGTCGTATGTTTGCATAGAATTCATTTTGAACACTATAATATTACATGCTTTCAAAATCTGAGGTAAATTATCCGTTATGGCTTGTGGCACAGTGACCTATTTTTAACTAAAAATAAATAATGTGTACTCATAACCAGTGTAATTTCTTCATTCTGTCAGCCGCGACATCGCAGAAATAGGAACCGTTTCTAAATTAGAAACTTCGCATGTCGCCGTCGCGTCTGGTTAGGACAAAAACTCTGATTTACATGGAAAAGATACCTTTTATCGCGTGTCGCGGCGTCGTGTGTAGTTAGGACATATTGTACTGTAACGGTAGTCGATACGCGTTCTTCTGATCATTAAAAAGAATGAGGTTATATTGACAGATGAATAGGCTACGCTCAGTTTATCAAATACGCTCAGTTTATTAAATGTCTCTTGCAAACTATGAAGAGACAATGATGAATCAATACACACTGACATGGCGATGCTGGACTGATTCTTTATTTACACCATCATACAGTAATTTTGTCGGTTGTTTATTACAGATATTAGCATGCATTTTATTGATCATCAGCTAATTTCATCAATAGACATCAATAAGAGAGAGTGGCAACAGCCCTTGTAAGAGTCAAGAGATCATTTCTTTCTTTACTTGAAGATGATTGTGTAGATGATTAAGCGTCTCTGACTTACTTTCACTTTTATTTGCGATGTTTGCACGTTGGTTTGACGCCCAGCTGCTGCTTATCTGCGGTGGTGATGCGTGTCGCAGTAGCGCCGACATGTCTGACTATAACAGCCTGTAAACGCTCTCACTCGTTTATTTTTTAGCATTTTTGGGAGGAGTAAAATATACATGTGTGATATCAACAACCAGATTGCGTTTACACGTAAAGATCCGAACACAATGCGAGCCAGACTACCTCCAGATGGTCAGGCAAATCGATCACAATCCGATCACAACGTAATACCTTGCATTGATATTTCTTTTTTATTATCCGGATAACTTATCTGGATACAGATCGCATTTTAATACCAGGTGTAGGGGTCTCAGAGACGAGACCGGCGAGAAACTTCACGAGACCTGCGGAATGCCTCCACAGGGCGGGGAGATACTATACTGCCTATGGGAGCGGTCGCTTCTCCGCTCTTGATTCCGATTGGCCAGTGTCAGACAGTCAGACCTGTCAGTCTCGCAGCTGGACCAAGTTTATGGACCAAGTTAATTTAATTAATAAACTAATTATATAAAACTATTGTCAATGCACTACAATTTAACTGGTTATATTATGCATTCACTTATAAAAATTAAAATAAAAACTTATTTAAAACATACCAGGCTTAAGAAATGTATTAAGAAATTACACAGCAGAAAAAAACACACAGCACTGAAAGGGTTAAGTTAAGCCCCTCCCCCTACTAACACACACACAGAGAGAGACAGAGATGTAGGCTCAAAGGGAGCATGACCAGATTCAAACAAACATATCTTACTTTCTGTGGGTCCTAGTTAAAGAGTGTCAATTAGAAAGTTGTCCGGCTCGAGGAGTACAATATACATACTGATTTTTGTAACTGTAGATAAAACTAACAACCCAACTTTTGTCAAAAGGTGGCGCTACTGAGCCCTCACCACGCCCGTTTCTGAAACTTTGCACATGTCTACTGGCTAATAAATGTGATGTGTCTGAGGAGTTTCATGCAATTTGAAGCATGCTAAGGGTCTCAAAAGCATCCTAAAAGAATGGTAAAGTTTGATGCGTCACCACGGCAACAGTTTCAAAGATATTAAGAATCCATTCACAGGTCTACATCTGCCGTATGTTTACATTATACAGATGAAGTTTGAAGCAAATCGGGTTAAAATAAGAGGGTGATTTCAAAGCATTTTGAAAGTGACACACTTCCTGCTGCCAGTTGGTGGCGCTATAACTTTGACACACAATAGTCACATCCATGTGATCGTCCTCTTACGGCGAACACACTCCTGAAGTTTCATCAAGATCAGTTAATGTTTGCTGAAGTTAGGACACACTTCCTGTTTCACGTTTCTCACCATAATTTTGTTTCCTCGCCACAGCCAAACCGTTCGAGATATCAAAAATCCCCTCGCAATTTTTGATCGTCTATGTCTTGACTTCAGGCTGACCGAGTTTCGTTCCATGCGGATGAATACTCTAGGAGGAGTACATTAAATTCCATTGCAAGCATTTTAAAAAAAACCGTAAATATCTGACTTCCTGTTGGGCTGGGGTAAAAAGTAAAAGTGCGATGAATATATGAAACGATGAGATCGACATGTGTACCGAGTTTCATATTATTACATGCAAGCGTGTTTGATTTATGGACAAAGTGTTCAGACCCTGTTCCAGGGGGCGCTGACGAGCCGCCCTGCCACGCCCGGGTACCAGCTTCAGCCCGGCTCTGATGGCCGCGGGTTCTGACCCGTGTGCAAAGTTTCAAGAGTTTTTGAGCATGTTAAGGGTCCCAAAAGTGCCCGGATAGTCGTTAGAAAAAAAAAAAAAAAATAAAAAAAAAAATAATCCTAAGGAAAACAATAGGGCCTTCGCCCTTTCAGGGCTTGGGCCCTAATAATAATCCTAAGGAAAACAATAGGGCCTTCGCCCTTTCAGGGCTTGGGCCCTAATAATCCTAAGGAAAACAATAGGGCCTTCGCCCTTTCAGGGCTTGGGCCCTAATAATAATAATCCTAAGGAAAACAATAGGGCCTTCGCCCTTTCAGGGCTTGGGCCCTAATAATCCTAAGGAAAACAATAGGGCCTTCGCCCTTTCAGGGCTTGGGCCCTAAAAAGTAACTGTTGAAAAGTAACTGTAGTTGAAAGTAACTGTTAAAAGAAAAGGCTCAATAAACTAATGCATAGATAGATACTGTATAATACACTATGCATCGATATGTATTTCCTTTGTGCTTAGAACTTTTCCAAACGGACTCCAAGAGCTGCGCGCTGTGACTCATGTTGCCTCAAGCGCATCATTCAGCGTTCGGGATGCGCATAACCGCTGTGTGCAGCACTCTATTGGTGTCTTTCATAATCAAATCATAATACTTTTGCGCAACGAAAGATTATTAATAGCATTTTTAGTTCTGTTCTGTCCTATCTATCATAAGTTTCTGCCTCATTAAACAGCTGTGCTATACATTTGTGCTATATTTATTTTCTTAATTTAATAGTAGACTATAAAACGATTGGGCCCCGGGGGGAGCATGCCCCTGGACCCCCCTAGAGGGGTGATATCCTTCTCACCTTTTTCACCTCTGACCCATTTTCATGTCTGATAAACACACAGGTGTAAATTCATGATACATTGTCTTCTTTTAAATGTAAAACTTAATGTACATTGTTGTTAAATATAGTTTAATAATAATGCTACATGATAAATAGAAGACTTCAAATAGACTATGTAATCAGTGATCGGTATCGGGTGATACAGCTTCCAGTAATTGGTGATCAGCCCCAAAAATCCTGATCGGAGCACCCCTACAAAACAGAACATACATGTTACAGATGTAGCCAAAGCAATGGTTATTATTCATCTTCTAGTTTTTAATGCATATATTTTTGTCTGATCATAAAGTATAAACATACAATTTATTAAAAAGATTAAAAAACAACAGATGGAGAGGTTTTTCAATGCATGTTTTCTCAGGGAGATTGAAACAAACACATTATGTTTTTTTCCAGATTTTGTTCCCTTGGGAAACATGTCACTTTGAAGCAGAAAGACATTTTCAGATATTATGATGCACCTGTGCATCCACTGTGCCTGCTCTCTCACCCAGACTGAACTCAACCAAATCACTGTTTTGAATTTCAATGACCTGCTCTGCGCTGGCACACATCCTTTTTAATGTGACACAGTTGCTGCACAGTGTGTTTGTGAGCAAGTTTAGAACCACAAGTGTATTTTATGAATTTATTTGGGTTGCCTTGACTTGATATATGATGCCATCATAAGTTTTGTGGGTTAGTTTTCATTGAATCTCTATTTGATAAATGAAATGGTGATGGCATTAAGTCAATGAGTTAGTACTGTGATTAGTGCTTAAACATTAGCTTTGAAGGCACATTAAGCTGATTACTATTTAACCTCCTTAATGCAAATGAATGTGGAGGTTTAAATGGTTCATGGAAATTTGGGCATAATAGCACAATCTAGTAACTTACTTAAATCAGTTAAAACAGAAGCTAACCTTAAATAAACAGAACACTCTCCATGACCTTACATGAGCAATGGATGCTCATGACTTCAATGCACAACTGCTACCGAGGATTATACCAAACATTTCTATAGCCATTTCAACTAACCATTTCTAGACGGTCTTGCATGTCAGTACCCTTAAAAACGTCTCGGTTACGGATGTAACCCTCGTTCCCTGAGTAGGGAACGGAGACGTTATGTCAAGGAGTGACGGAGAATGGGGGTTTCGCATAGAAAGCCAATCCTCTTCGAGTATTTAACAACGAGCCAATGGCATGAAAATGCCATGGGTCTGCGGAATTTGTATAACGTACTCCGCCCCACCGCATGGGTATAAAAGGAGGAAGTGAACGCAACCGCTGTATGTCTTCGCTGAGGAGCCAAGACTGAACTCAGGCGTCACCCAGCGGTACAGCAGAAGTGGCAGGGAGACGTAACGTCTCCGTTCCCTACTCAGGGAACGAGGGTTACATCCGTAACCGAGACGTTCCCTTTCAAAGTCACTCCGAGTTACGTCGAGGAGTGACGGAGAATGGGGGTCTATGCCATCACGCCATCTTACAGCTGTCTTCCAGTGCTCTGCGAAAGACTAGACCTCAGACTACTGAATATCCAAAAGGTCTTACTTTGACACAGAATTACCAAGGTACACTGGGAAACATATCCCGGGGGGGACATGCTACCAGATGCCTACCAAAGGGAGGACTTACGGAACATATATGGCCACAGGGGCTACATGTGGAGATCACTGGAGCGCCAACCCGCAGGTGGCAGACCTTAGCTCCAGGGGTGGCAGATGGCTTGCCGAGGGAAGACACATGCTCAGAGAGGCTTACAGTGGAGAATATACATGAGACAGTTACCATAGGGGAACCGTGCACACGGAGGCACCTAACCGGCACCAGAGCAAGCGCAGTGGTGCCCGCATCATGAGTGCTGGAGGACTCAGGGCTTCAAGGAAGGCTCAACTGAGGAAATATCACACTTATCCAGTCCGAGGAGTGGAATGGCGAGCAAGCGAAGACACTTAAGCGGGTCCAGTACTAGCGGAAGCGAGTACGTGAGAGGACACCGGCTCAATTCGCAGATTGTAAAATCTTGCGAAGGTGTTAGGTGTCGCCCAGCCTGCAGCTCTGCAAATGTCTGTTAGCGAGGCGCCATGCGCTAAAGCTCAAGAGGAAGCCATACTCTGAGTGGAGTGGGCCGTCACACCAAGGGGGCACGGTCGACCTTGCTGCTGGTAAGACAAGGCAATGGCGTCCACTATCCAGTGAGACAGCCGCTGCTTTGAGAGAGCCCTTCCATTCTGGCTCCCCCCATGACAGACAAAGAGCTGTTCTGAGGTCCTGAAACACCACGCTCTGTCAACGTATGTGCGGAGTGCACGTACCGGACAGAGCAGTGCCAAGGCTGGGTCTGCCTCCTCCAGGGACAGCGCTTGCAGGGTCACCACCTGATCCCAGAAAGGAGTGGTGGGAACCTTGGGCACATATCCAGGCCGGGGTCTCAAGATGACGTGAGAGTAAGCCAGCCTGAACTCCAGGCACGCTTCGTCAACGGAGAATGTGTGCAGGTCCCCTACCCTCTTGATGGAGGCCAATGCAACCAGGAGAAACTTTAACTCTACCGATTGCAAAGGCTCAAAGGGAGGCCTCTGCAGAGCACTTAGAACTACTGAGAGGTCCCAAGAGGGCACGAGGGGAGGACGAGACGGATTTTAGCCTCCTCGCTCCCCTCAGGAACCTGATGACCAGGTCGTGCTTCCCAACGGCTTGAGGGTGGAGGGCGACAGCCTACGCTCCAACCCTTCCTGCAGGAAGGAAAGCACGACACCGATCGAACATCTCCGGGGGTCTTCTCCGCGAGAAGAGCACCAGCTGACGAAGAGGTTCCACTTCAATGCGTAAAGGTGTCTCGTGGACGGCGCTCTAGCGGAAGTGATGGTTGCCACCACCGCAGGTGGCAGCGAACTCAAACCTGCCTCGTCCCGTCCAGGAGCCATACATGTAGCCTCCAAAGATTGGGACGAGGGTCCCACAGAGTGCCCTGTCTCTGAGTGAGCAGATCTTGTCTCAGAGGAATAGGCCAAGGAGGTGCTGTCGCGAGGAGCATGAGTTCGGAGAACCACGTCTTGGTGGGCCAATAAGGGGCTACCAGCAGGACCTGCTCCTCGTCCTCCTTGATCTTGCACAACACCCGTGCAAGGAGGCTCACTGGGGGAAACGCATACTTGCGTGGGCCCCGCGGCCAGCTGTGCGCCAGCGCATCTGTGCCGAGCGTGCCTTCGGACAGGGAATAAAACTGGGCGCAGTGGGATGAGTCCCGGGAGGCGAACAGGTCTATCTGTGCCTCCCCGAACTGGTCCCAAATCAGCTGGACCGTCTGGGGATGGAGTCCCCATTCGCCGGAGATAGGGCGGACCCATGACAGCTCGTCGGCCGCCAGGTTCCGGACTCCTGGAATGTACACAGCACGAAGGGACCTCAGGTGCTTCTGACTCCATAGTAGGAGGTGACGAGCGAGCTGCGACATCCGACGTGAGCGTAGACCCCCCTGGTGGTTGATGTACGCTACTGTAGCGGTATTGTCTGAGCGAACAAGTACGTGTTGACCCCTGAGCAGTGCTCGAAAGCGGTGCAGGGCCAGGCGTACTGCCAGCAGCTCGAGGCAATTGATGTGCATGAGGCGCTGGGGTCCTGTCCAGGAACCCGCGGCTGCATGCCCATTGCACATGGCACCCCAACCCGTGGTAGATGCATCCGTGGAGACAACGAGATGCCTGGAAACTCGCTGGAGAGGGACACCTGCCCATAGAAAGCTGAGGTTCAACCACGGGAAGAAGGTTCGGCGGCACGCTGGAGTCACAGGAACTCGCAGCGAGCCGCGATGCCATGCCCACCTCGGGACTCGATCGCAAAGCCACAGCTGAAGCGGTCTCATATGAAGCAATCCGAGTGGCGTCGCCGCGGCTGCGGATGCCATATGCCCCAGGAGCCTCTGAAAGAGTTTCAGTGGAACCGCACTCTTGCCCTCGAACTGTCGAAGACAAGTCAGCAGTGAGTGTGCGCGCACGTTCGTGAGCTGCGCGGACATGGCGACCGAGTCTATCTCCATGCCGAGAAAAGAGATCCTCTGCACGGGGCAAAGTTTGCTCTTCTCCCGGCTGACCCGAAGGCCCAGACGGGCTAGGTGCCGGAGCACCAGGTCTCTGTGTTCGCAAACCTGTTCTCGAGAGTGTGCCAGAATCAGCCAATCGTCGAGATAGTTCAGGATGCGAACCCCGTGTTCGCAAAGGAGAACAATGGCTGCCTCGACGATCTTCGTGAAGACGCGAGGGGACAGAGCTAACCCGAATGGGAGAACCGTGTACTGATATGCCTGGCCTTCGAAAGCAAACCGAAGAAACGGTCTGTGTCGAGGCAAAATGGAGACATGAAAGTACGCGTCCTTCAGGTCTATCGCTGCAAACCAATCCTGAGGCCGAACGCATTCGAAAATGTGTTTGGCTGTGACCATTTTGAACGGCATTCGATGGAGAGTGCGGTTCAAAATGCGCAGATCCAGGATCGGCCGTAACCCACCGGTCTTCTTGGGGACAATGAAGTAGGGGCTGTAAAACCCGGACCTCACCTCGGCTGGAGGGACCGTCTCGATTGCACCCTTCGCCAGCAGGGTCGCAATCTCCGCTCTCATAATCGGGGCATTGCCACCGACTATAGTAGAGCGAACTCCCCTGAAACGGGGAGGAGACCGTGCGAACTGAATCGCATAGCCGAATCTGATCGTTCTGAGGACCCAGCGGGACAGGCCGGGGAGCTCTAGCCAAGCTCTCAGGAACTGAACCAGCGGGGTCATGCGAACTACAGACGTCCCCCCGGAGGGGCAGCGAGGCGAAGCGCCTGGCATGCGCACTGGAGGTACCATGTGCGGGTGCGTCGTCGAGCTCCGCTCCCCGACAGAAGAGACCAGGGAAGGACCAGCGTTCCACGGGGGTCTGTTCTGCCAGGGGTCTGGCGATAGAGGGGGAGAGGAGCGGTGTGGTCCGGGGACGACATACGCTCCTCTCCGCACCCTCAGAGACAGAGAGGAATGAGCGGGGCGACACCCTGGGGCATCGTGCACACTCATTCCAGTCTGTGTGCTCAGTGATAGTGTCAAGTCTTTCTTTAACCCCCAGGGGACCAAGGTGTATTTGGGGTCCTTGAGAGGTTCTGATATGCCCTGACATCTGTGTTTTTTTCAGCTGCTTATAAACATATTAATGGCACAGGTGAAATTACACTATATTTAGCAGAAACAGGGCAACCATGACATATGGGCAATATGTTTGTACATGTTTGTATTTTTGAGAGAATACTGTTTATAAATGCGTGGTTATTGTAAAAACTAAAAATGAAAGTTTCTGAAATAAGGCCACAAAACACATACTAAATATGCGTCCACAAGACTTTTGACTGATTGATGTTGTTGCCTAGGGTTTTTTCTTCACAATGATCTGAAAATCATCCCCCTAATCATTCACATAAAACTGTGAATTGGGTTATATTGTGAAAAACATTTTTTTGTTTGCCAAGGCAATATGCGAATGGGCGTGAACAGGCCAGCCCCATCATGTATAATTAGGTGATTCACACCTGAGAGAGACAAAGACATGCATAATAATGAGCCTTTCATTCAGGTGAGTCAGACAAGAAAAAAATGAAAGGACAACATATATATATATATATATATATATATATATATATATATATATATATATATATATATATATATATATATATCAGAAGGTCAGATGCAAAAGCTTCTAAGTTCCATTTTAAATTCTTCTAGAATGATCATTTTTATCAAACTTGTAAGCTTTAAGTTCAGTAATTTCACTTAAATGACAATTAATAGGTAGTCTTCATTGCCATTATGTGAAATTACTGAAGTTATATATACAAGCTTGATAAAAATGATCATTCTAGAAAAAATTCAAATGGCACTTAGAGGCTTTTGCATCTGAGCTCTTTATATATATGTATGTATAAAATCAAAAGATATAATTGAAAGTCAAAACCCATTTTTTGTCATACCTGGAAACAAATCCTGGTCAAATATTATATGGGCCATGTAGAATTGGCTCAGAGTTAAAGTTTAAAACATCAAGATGTTTTAAACTCTAACCAAAAGGTGTGTTTAAATATGATTCGGGTGTGTGGCTAAGAAAATAATATGAGCAGAACTCTAACAGTCTAACTAAATGAACGTTCGTTCGTACGTACGTCCACACACCCGAATCATATTTAAACACACTTTTTGGTTATAGGTACAGATAAATGTTATCTTACTAATGTAAGGATGTCTCATGAGATTCTTGTTCCAATGAAAGCGAAAGTGAATTAACGCACAGCGCGCGCGTCTGTGAATTCGTCTATTCTTTCCTATCAGACGCGCATTTAATATTTACACAGTCGTGGTAGACACTACTCAATAACGCGATAAGAACAAAGCACTTATAATAAATGACTTACTGCATCAGCTGAATCCGTGCTCCTCAAAACGAAAGTATAAGGTAACTTTTTTCCAGAATCTCCTCACTGCACAGCAAGACGAAAGAATAGGACGAGGTTATCGGTAATAAACTGTATGTTTTTTTATCCATGTGGGCGTTTTCATGGCTTGCCTCAACATTAGAATTTGAATAGCACGCGCTCCCAGTGGGCGCGGTCACATTAGCACCTCATTTGCTGTAATGAGGTGAAAGGGAAAATCCTGACATCTCTTTCTTTTCATACAGATTACATCAACTGAGAGTAGTTGCTTTTTATATAAATGACTTAAATTAAAAGAAGAAAATCTCAGCTTCATAAAGAGAGATCTTTCGCGTGTCTGTGACAAGTATTTAATGAGTTACAGCTCTTTTTTCGGACGCGTTTCAGAAAGATTTTTGCGGAGACAGAGTGAGCTGAAAGCGCACCCTGTTTAATTTATTTATTTTACAAAAACACAAGGTTTTGATATTAATAAGAGTGTACACAAAAAAGAAGACCCTCTATAGTTTATAATCATGTATCGATTTTATTTATATGACCATCAATGATGGAGTATTTTAAGTCTATGTTGCAGCTGTGTGAAAAAAAAACGATCAAACCGCGGGGGCACGTTTTTGGTCCCCAGGGGGTTAACCAACTCAGGGTGCTGCCCACCCGTGCCAGAGCGGCGGCCGCCTGTCCCGCCGCGCTATAGGCTCGCGCCGCCATCGACGACGAGAACCTACAGGCTTTGGAGGGATGCTTGGGGGGCCCCCGAGAGGAGGCGTTCTGCGGACACAGTTGCATCGCAACAGAGCGCTCCACCGGAGGAACCCCAGCATACCCACGGGCAGCCGCCCCATCGAGGGGAGGAAAGGCGGGGGAAGCTGACGAGCGGACACGGGAGGTCAAGGGGGCCTGCCACGTCTTCGTCAGTTCCGCATGCAACTCGGGAAAGAATGGTATTGGGGTCAGCTGTGGCCTTGCGGCGGCGGCTTTCCCCAAAAACCATTCATCCATCCGTGAGTGATCGGGGTGGGGCGGAGGGTTCCACTCCAACCCGATACTCACGGCAGCCCGAGAGAGCATGGCCGTCATCTCGGGATCAGACACAGGCAACGCCGGCGCTCCCGAGGGAGGCAACGCAGCCGCATCCTCACTTCCCGAGGAATCGAGCCCGCCTTGTGATGCCGCGATCGACATCGCATCCTCCTCTGGAGCGCCGAACGAAACAGACGGTACCTGCGAAGAGGTAGACGTCTGAATCCTTTCAGCGCTCGCTGGCTGCAACACTGTAGCGGTGGGTGTGGCCAGAGGAACTAGCGTCGGGGATTTGTTCCACACTGTCACCATCAGATCACCCTGGCCGCGAACCGAAGAGCTTCCCCGGGTAGAGGAAGCTGAACGGGTAGCGGAGGCGGGGACTCTCACAGTAAGATAATTGAGTCTTGATCTGAGTGTTGAGATGGTCATGTTCCCACAAAAGGAACATGACTCATCCACGAAAGCTGCTTTAGCATGACGAAGACCCAGACATACAAAGCAGCGATCGTGCCCATCAGAGGACGACAGAAATCGACCGCACCCAGAAGAACACGGGCGAACCATCTTTAAAAAGACGTGCCATGTGTAGCTCTTTCAGAGGAGAGGAGGAAATTCACTCTTTCAGCGTTGAGGCGACCAGGGAGAAGAGCAAAGTCTGGCAGACCACTGCACAGATCGCAGGCAATGCAGAATCTCGCTGGGTACCGCCGTCACACCAACGCTGGAGAGGACGCTCGTCTCGAAGAGGCTTGAACAGTGATGTGGCTTGTGGAGTGAAGAATGCTCTTGGCTCCGAAGCGAAAACATACTGCGGTTGCGTTCACTTCCTCCTTTTATACCCACGCGGTGGGGCGGAGTACGCTATGCAAATTCCGCAGACCCATGGCATTTTCATGCCATTGGCTCGTTGTTAAATACTCGAAGAGGATTGGCTTTCTATGCGAAACCCCCATTCTCCGTCACTCCTTGACGTAACTCGGAATGTGACTACGAAAGGGAACTGTGATTAACTCAGCTTTCAGCACCTGTTAAAATCTGTGATTGGGATCTCTCATGACATTTACTGAAAACAGTGGCTGCAATAAGATTTCGCTCTGAATCCCCCTACCAGATGTTACTTTAGGTAATTACTAATAGTTACATTACTATTCTTATTCACTATTAAAATATAAAATGAGTAGTACATACATAAAGTAAAAGTAAAACATACAATTCAACCAAATAAGCCTGGTGGTACATATCTGGGTGGTATATATTTTGCGATATAAAAGCATGATAGTGACAGTCGATTACACAGCAGCTAACCTTAAATGATGACCCTCCATGAACTTTTTTTGCACAATTCCTATGATAGAATCAAAGGCAATATCCTTTCTCCTTTTTTCCTCTTACATCCTATTGGTGTTATGGCAGTGGTAGAAGCTTTAGCTAATGGATGTTCATCTTTCCTTATTTGTTTCACTTGAGCTAATCTGCTTTGCTTGTATACTCACACAATCTAATGAGCCGCTTTGTGCACCAGTTTAACCTTTGTTTTGGCATGCTCAGCAGCATGCAGTAGCAGCAACTTCCAAAATTTCAAAAAAAACACCTCCATGTTGTAAAAGAAGATGCTTCACTTTAAAAAAAATATATAAAAATTTAGATGCAACAGTTTTAAATGGCTCAGTTTTGACAAAAACAAATGTACTATTAATTTTATACCCCTCACAGGGTAATGCTGGATCCTCTGCTGCTGGAATTAAGGTAAAACACAACCTCAGAATAATTTTTATCTTTAAGTCCGTGTTGTTCTTTAATTTTTATCTTTAAGCAAGATCTGCTTTTTCATTTGATATATACAGATGAGCACTTATTATTATTGTTACAGGGTGAGCCAGGAGAGCCAGGACGTGAAGGACAAAAGGTAAAACTGCATACTGCACTGAGTATTCACTTAAGATTGTTATTGTTTGGAACAAATGACTGCACATGTGTTTTAATAAAGTTTAACCATAAAGTATTATAGCATACGTTATTTTCTGCACCGTTTGACTGTATGAAGCAAAGCTTACCAACATTTGCTTGCTGCTATTAAGCATGTGAATGTCAGGCACCAACCTACTTAAGAAAGAAAGCGCTTTTTAGCAAGGTCAGCTTTCAGGTGAACTAATATAACTTAAAGGGTTAGTTCACCCAAAAATGAAAATTCTGTCAGTATTTACTCACCCTCATGTTGTTCCAAACCTGTATGTGTTTATTTGTTCTACTGAACACAAAGGAAGATATTTGGAAGAATGTTTTAATCAAACAGATCTCATTCCCCGTATGTATTTTTTCCTACAATGGTAGTCAATGGGGAATGAGATCTCTCATTCCCCATTAACTACCATAGTATGTATTTTTTCCTACAATGGTAGTCAATGGGGAATGAGATCTGTTTGATTAAAACATTATTCCAAATATCTTCCTTTGTGTACAGCAGAACAAATAAACACATAGAGGTTTGGAACAACATGAGGGTGAGTAAATACTGACAGAATTTTCATTTTTGGGTGAACTAACCCTTTAAAAATGCACTTTTTATTTGACGTTTTTAGGTAACCTTTTAGTTTGTGCCTTAGTATACCTTGGCATAAACTATTCATTTACTGAGAACTGAACTCATTTCCTGCTCCAACATAAACCGTAAAAACATAATGCTATTATAGTTTGTCTACTTTGTATTATTTCTTTATGTTTTGCATCACTTTATTAGGGCCCGAGCACCCAACGGTGCGAGGCCCTCATGAAACTGTTAGGTTTATTTTAACACAGTCTCATCCCAATTCGTCATATAACTGACGTTTTGGGACGTCTTTTGACCATTCGTCAATATACGACTTTTTAGGGCCCCCTTAAACGTCGGTAGATGACGATCCCGGGTCGTCATACAACTGACGCTTTACCTTTAACGTCAGTTAGGTGACGAGTTGGGTTTAGGGTTAGGTTTAGGTATGGGGTAGAGTTAGGATCCCATAACGTCATCTACCGACGTTTAAGGGGGCCCTAAAAAGTCGTATATTGACGAATGGTCAAAAGACGTCCCAAAACGTCAGTTATATGACGAATTGGGATGAGACCGTGTTGTTTATTTGTTTATTTTTTTTTCTTTTTTCTGCAAAGTAAGCGCCATTTTCGGGGCCGCAATATGCTCAAAAAGTCACCAAATTTGGCACGCATGTCAGGACTGGTGAAAAATTTTGTATTTTGTGGGTTTCGCGGATAGGCGTGGCAAAATGGCACGCTAGCGCCACCTAGAAAATTGGAAAAAATTAGCCCCTCGTCCACGTTCAACCTACATGCACGAAATTGGGTGGGGACGTGTATCATATCAAGACGCACAAAAAATCCTCAAGAACCCATACCCTAAACTCGACAGGAAGTCCGCCATTTTGAATTTGGTGACCGATTTGGGACGATTTACACACTCCGTACTTTAACTAACTCCTCCTAGGGATTTAGTCGGCTCGACTTCAAATTTCTGCTGTGCCTTCTAAAGGCATTGACGATGTAAAGTTGTGCTATCTGCACGTTTTCGTCGATGGGTGTGTCCGTGGCATCGAAGATTCGCCATGAAACAGGAAGTTCTAGTAACTTGGCTGTAAATGCCCAGATCTGCACGAAATTTTACACATTTGACAAGAGTCCCGCCCTGAACAAATCTCCATGGCGACATTCACCCACAGTCATAGCGCCACCTGCTGGCAACAGGAAGTGACATTTAACGAAGCAGCCCCGGCCGCATGTTTGACCGACATGTACGAAATCTCTGTGGTACATCTACCATGTCCAGACGCACAAAAAAGTCTCTTGGAGCGATGCCCTAAACTCAACAGGAAGTCGGCCATTTCTAATTTTAATGCCATTTTTGGATGATTTACTCAGTACGTACTTTAACTAACTCCTCCTAGGGATTTAGTCGGCTCGACTTCAAATTTCTTCTGTGCCTTCTAAAGGCATTGACGATGTAAAGTTGTGCTATCTGCACGTTTTCGTCGATGGGTGTGTCCGTGGCATCGAAGATTCGCTATGAAACAGGAAGTTCTAGTAACTTGGCTGTAAATGCCCAGATCTGCACAAAAATTTACACATTTGACACATTAGTCCCGCCCTGAACAAATCTACATGCCCACATTCACCCACAGTCATAGCGCCACCTGCTGGCAACAGGAAGTGACCTTTAACGAAGCAGGGTAGCAAATTCACAGCCGCACCGGCTGAGCTGCAGAATATGCAACGCGGCCGCCTCACACCCCGACGTGCTACAGGTGCGAGGGCCCGCCCATCGCTGCTTGCAGCTTTAATTACTTGTTCTGTTTACTATTAAAACAACATTAGGCTTCACTGAATAATCAATCTGCTCCAAATTCAGTTTGAGGATCCAAGAGAACAGCTTGAGTTCTCTTGCAGAAATCTTCATCACATTTACAGGACTTGTAAACATACAACTCTAAAACTGCAGTCTGGGATCTTTTTAACAGCACCATTTTGAGCAACAGTCCCTCTTACTTTAACATGCATATTTATTTCAGCAGAGAATGAGCTAATTAACAACAGAATTGTATCATGGTTACATGGTATGTTAGTGCTTCTTTAGTTTTTATTCCTCTTTTCTCATGATAATATCATGTGCCCAAAGTAATATAATAATTAGGACTGTCATGCGATTATTTTTTAATCTAATTTAAAGGGATACTCCACTTTTTTTTGGAAATAGGCTCATTGTACCACTCCCCCAGAGTTAAACAGTTGAGCTTTACCGTTTTCGAATGTATTCAGTCGATTTTTTGATATTTAGAAGAATATCAGTAAACAGACAGTTTCTGGTCTCATTGACTTCCGTAGTATATTTTATTTCCTACTATGGAAGTCAATGAGACCAGAAACTGTTTGGTTACTGATATTCTTCTAAATATCAGAAAATTGGCTGAATGGATTCGAAAACGGTAAAACTCAAACGTTTAACCCTGAAGGAGTGGTAAAATGAGCCTAGTATCCCTTTAAATGATACGTCGATTAATTAATCTATTTTATCGCCAAATTAATCACACCTCAAATTCGGCATCAAATTTTGATCCCCAAAAGATCATTTGAAGTAATTTTTAGTCAAAGCATCAAATAGACATTACAAAAATAGCTTCAGAAATAAGTATTTTATTTGATTCAACATAGAATTTATTATACAAATGTTTAAGGTTACTGCCGCCTAAACAGAAGCCGATTCTGAATTGGTACTTAGATATATTTACAGACCAAAACTTCTCAGGTTACAGGTTGCTGAGAACAGGAAATGAGACACTGCGTCGAATGACGCTTTGGGCGTGACAGGTGTCTGAAATAACAATCAAATCATGGCAATCACATGGGAATCATTAATGTGAATGAGTAACATGCAACCTGGAAGTATAAAAGGGTGCCTTGCAAACATGACAATATCCTTTCGTCTGAAAGACTGTTTGGTCAGCGCAGTCTCATCCCAAGACGTCATATAACTGACGTTTTGGGACGTCTTTTGACCATACGTCAATGCCTTTTTAGGGCCCCCTTAAACGTCGGTAGATGAGGTTATGGGATCCTAACTCTACCCCAGACCTAAACCTAACCCGTCACCTAACTGACGTTAAAGGTAAAGCGTCAGTTGTATGACGGCCTAGGATCGCCATCTACCGACGTTTAAGGGGGCCCTAAAAAGGCGGATATTGACGTATGTTCAAAAGACATCCCAAGACGTCAGTTATATGACTTTTTGGGATGAGACTGTGTTAGTTTGGTAGGCAGGCCCCGAGCGAGGCATGGTAAGGACATGCAGTGTCTCCCTGCATGTCCTTACCATGTCCTCCCTGCAGACCCGCCGCCAGACACAAATTTGTGGAAGGGCATTACATTTTTTTCAGGGGGGCACGTTCTGAGATAAACCTAATTCCCTAATTGCATAATAACATTAAATGATATGACCGATAATGAATTGAATATGTATGATGGACAATGATAATGATCGATAATAGTCTGTATAATGTAGTCTACTGATGCTATTTAAATTCATAACTGACTTGTTAAGCATCGCGCAGCCTCTCCATGAAACAAACAAATAGTAGCTAACTGCAGCAGTAATAATAACTGCAGCTTACACAAAGAAACTCTGTTAGCATACTGCTAGAAAATGTAACACTGATTTCGACAGTTCAATAAACAAGTAATTCATCAGTCACTTACATTTTAGATGCAATATTGATTTTTTGTTCTATTTTAAGGGCCCGTCCACACGAAGACGCGTTTCGCTGTATACGTATACATTTTTTATCGTATTGGCGTTTCGTCCACACGGATCCAGCGTTTTGGGAGTGGGAAACCGCTATTTTTTTGAAACCGGGTCCCAGGGTGGATAAATCTGAAAACGACGCCCTTGCATTTTCGTGTGTACAGCCAATCTGTATATTTTGTGAAACGATGATGTCATCACCCCATGTGTCGACTAGTCAGACAGTCACGTAACAGCAACAACTGCTGAACTGCTTGTATAATAATATAATATAATATAATATAATATAATATAATATAATATAATATAATATAATATAATATAATATAATGCGGCAGATACTTCTGAGCCTCTTGTATTCCTTTATTTATTATTTACTTGAATTTGTTTTTATTTTTTTTAGGCCTATACTTTCTTTAGTATGCTGCTGGTCTGTTGTCTGATAAAGACATTTTGTATTTTATAAGGATGGGGATTATATAACTTGCATTGCTCGTGAACTGGAGCTCGTCTCATAAATGATCCGAAACTCTGATATAGAAATCTTGAAATATCTACGTTTAAACAACATTGACAAACAACAATTAAAAAAAGAAAAGAAACAGATACTCTCTCTTACAGCCTAATCCCCATGAAGTGCATTAGCCTACTCCGTGGGCATGTTCAATACTGCAAAGTGCATCATCAACTTCTTTTTTTAAGTCAAGAATGACACAGAAAACATTAGTTTATTAATAAACAATTAAAATGTCTATATTTAAAGGTGCCATATGGAATAATTGAGGTAAAAATATCCAAAAAATGAGCTAGACACATAAAAAGAATGAGAAAAAATAAGTGCAATGATGTCATTAAAAACTGACAAGTTATAGTGCTGCCGAGATATAACCTAAATTAGCATGCTAAATTACTAGCCCCGGCCCGGCAGGTGTCGTAATACCAGTTTCGGCCATGGGAGGCGGGAAACATAACCACCAGCCAAACTGCAGTAGACGAGTAACTCGTGCGGCTTGTGGGCGTACTTGAACCTGATGTCAGTCCTGTGGAAAATACAGCCCACTACTAAATTTCAGTTCAGGGATGAGTTAAAAAAAATGATTGGTCGATATTATGCATGAGGAATACATTTTGGTAAGTTGTAACATACTGTATCTTTCAACAGTGTTCGTGTTCTTTTACCATTAGCTAGTAGAGATGATCGGTTCACGTGCGCTAGGGATCTGTCGTGTAACATTTACAAGCGCCAAAACTGCATTTATTGTTTGAATTGCGTAGTAAAATTAACAGAATCTGAGAGCTGAGATCGGTCTCCGTGTCCTTTTCTGTGCATGACAAAATGGATGTGTGGCGTGAGTGTGTGTGTGAAAAGTATCAGTTGTGTGTCTCACAGTGAATTTGTGAGAGTTGGCAGCTCTGAAAGACGCTAGCTTGGTCCACATCAGGGAATGCTGTCTGTCAAATTAATTCAAACTAATGATAAAAATGTAACATGAACAAAACGAATACCATAAACTAGAAATAATAGCCTGGGCTTTAATTTTCCCATATCGTCGAAATGCACCGGCTTGTCTTTGAGACGGCCTTTATAATTTAGTATTGAGATGTTCATTTAGTCTCTATCTCTGAAAATCTCCAAATGATCCACGTGAATCTGCAGTCTTCCAACCTTTTACTATCTTGTCAAATGGTTTGAATAATATGCACGAGGGAGACAGAGCAACACATAGGTCGCCCGTGTTGTTTGAAGACACGAGGGTGCGCAAGGCCGCGGAGGTATTTCTGGAGGTATACTGCCTCCATCTGGTTTGGAATATGGTGTATGATTTGATTTTTTATCCCAGAGGGCACCTTTAACACATTTACTTTTGCCGGTTCTTTGTGGCAAGCTTTTTGAGTCAGCTAACTAATCGAATATCGTGACTCCCTATTTTGTACCAGGCAATTTATGGTTGTTCAATAAAGTTAAGCAACACAAAATGTAAAGTTATGCACAGTTTAAAATAAGCAACTGTGCGTAATATTATTTCATAGCCTTTTATTTTACTGCCTACATCGCGTTAGGTTTTATGCTTATCCTCTAAGTCTTCACCATCATTTTCAGTGGTTTCGTGGGGACGCAGATATTTTTCAAGACGCTTTTTTTTAGAACGAGGTAAAAAAAATATCGTGTCGTGTGGATGTGGCCTAAAACAAAGATCCCAGCAGAAACAGAATCGCATCTCTCACGTAGATTGATCTCGCAGAAACTGTGTTTTCATTAATAAATGATTGAGTGTTTTAAACAAATTGGTTGAGTCAAAGATTCAATGACCCATTCTGAATGACTACTTTATTCTTGATGAATCAGTTGTTCGAACGAATCATTTGAACAAACAACTCAATGACTCACTTAACACTGCAGCCACTCTCCCTTACCTTACTTACCCATCTACTGCCAGTTTAGTTTATTTTTGAAAGTGTTCTTTCAACTTTTCTTATTTGTATATTTTTATAAAAAGATTTAAAACAATCTCATAACAATATTTAATGTATCTAATGTAAATGATTTAATTTTATTGGTAACAGTCATATAGTGTCTCGAGAAGAGGGACAGGCGAGAGCGGAACCTTCTCAAAGAAAAATGCTCACAATTTTCATGCAGGTTTAAACAGGGTGTCCGCGGGGTCTTAAAAAGTCTGAAATCCTGAACTTAAAATTTAAGGCCTTAAAAAGTCTTAAAAGATTTTCATCTGAGGTCTTAAATTTGATTTAGTCAGGTCTTAAAAAGATTTTACCCTCGTCCATTTGCCAAAACTCTGGCTGCAGAAAGTTATTACAAAGTAGCAATAAAGTATTGAGTCGTAGCCTACAAAGCGGAGCTCTAGTGCAGGGGTTCAAACCGGTTTAAACACGCCGCTAGTATTAGCTCGTGGTTCGATACTAGGTAGCTCGCCAAGAGCCCGTTCATACACCAGGTTTGCGCGCTCAAGTTCATTCAAATATAGGTGCGTCACATCCACATCGAGATTGAAAAAATGTCACCATTTCAGATTCAGAATGCCGCAAACGAACCGATGAACCAACTAATCAGCCACTTCCGTAACAACATTGAAAGCTCAGTCAACATGAAGGATCACGGTGCACCCGAACACTACCGGCGTTTTTCTCTTCTCCGTGAATACATCTTGTAGAAGACCTAACGTTAAAGCAAGCGTTTCTCGGTGGTGGAAATCCTCTGGCTACTAAAATGTCTTTGTCGTTATGGAGAGTGCAGTGCATGGTTGCATAGCAAAGACAGACGCAATAGCAAAATCGGCCCAAATTTTACTATTAATAATTTTTAATGTTATCAGTTGTAAAAACATTTCAGTTGTTTTTAATCATTTTTAATGGTATTTTAATGTTTATGTAAAGGTTAGGGTTAGGGTTATGCAAAAAGTGCATATTCATGCTAATTTTATTTTCTGGGTTTAGACATACAGTTGGCAAATTGATTTCATAGTAATCATGAAATGAAATGTTTCGTCTCTCATGCCATTTCGTCTCTGGGTATGATCGACTAAAATCAACTATAATTGTGTTTTTACAGTATAAAATGCAAAGTACAAATTTCACCTACACACACACATATTATATGAAATCATTTTTTTCCGAATATTTTCTTATTTAAATTTTTGGTAATGCGTTGTGTAGGTCTTAAATTTCAATGTTTATGGTCTTAACAGACTGATCTCATGAAGTAGCGTGTGTATGACACGCCAATTCGTATTTGCATTTTTGGCATACACGCGGATACACGCGGATAGCTCAAAATGCGTAGAGATAACACGCCACTTGACTCGAAAGTGGCGTGTATGCTTACGCAAAAGTCGTGATGTCATGTTGGTCTTAAAATGTCTTAAAAAGGTCTTAAATTTGACTTACTGAAACCTGCAGAAACCCTGTTTAAAATGACACAAGGATGAGTATACTCAAAATATGATTTTTTTTTTAAATGAAGTAATACTTTAAATAAGAAACTAAAACTGCCAGTTGGTGGTGGTAAATATCTAAACAAGCAAGTCATTGAGTTCATTCATTCGATTCATTTAAATCGCTGATTCATTTAGAAATTAAGTAAATGGCTCTTTATGAATGGGCCATTGAATCATTGGTTCACCCAATTGATTCAGTTAAAATGCGGATTCATTCAGAAACTAAACACAGCTGTGCAGCTCAAAGATGCACTACAGTTCTGCTGTGGCTTTACAGGAAATATTCTTGTTGGCAAAATTGAGACAATAACAAAACAGAAGCTACTGTGTCTAAAATATAACACAATGTTTAATTTCTTAAGGTGACCTAGAATGTGAAATTGAATTTATTTTGGCAAAGTTAAATAACAAGAGTTCAGTACATGGACATGACATACAGTGAGTTTCAAACACCATTGTTTTCTTCTTCTTACTTAAATCTCGTTTTTGAAAAACACCCCTGAAAAACAGGCGAATTTCCACATAATACCGACGCTGACGTAAAAGTCGGGATCATTAATATGTAGTGCTATGACTCCAAACATTTGCATATGCCAGCCCATGTTCAGTGATAGACGAGACGGAGCTGCGCAGTCGAAGCATGGCCGTTGATCAGTGTTCAGATCTACACATGAACACAAAAGTATATTTTTAGTCCCTTCATCTGAGCCTCTGAAGAAACAATGGATTAATTTTATTTTCTCTGGAAATTTCCAAACATTTCACGACGACCGTTTCCTCAACTTGCCAAGAGATGGCCTCGAACCGAGCTGATGTGTTATTGTTCAAGTTCAGACAGGTAATCTTTCTCTCAAAATCGTTTAATACTGTTTATGCATCAGTAAGTCGAGCCAGTGATTAAATATCAACTTCACATAGTTTCTTTTAGTAAGATGGAAAAAAAATCGTATTTAAATTGTGAATAAATTACATACAGAAAGCGATCAAAGAACAATCTTTCCACAATCCACACAGCGCGAGTTTATTTAGACACTTGAAAACTCGTTATGAATTCAATGACGCACATTACACTGCACAACAAAGCTCTAAATGTATTTACATCATCGTGTCTGCTGCATTAGAGAGTAGAGAGACTGCATTGCAATGATAATATCTTCATCCTCGCTATCGACGGACTGTCCTCTGCTTGCTCATCACAGCAACACGTCATGTGATGGGAATAGATCCAAATACTTCAAAAACATCTCACGATTCATTAATCTCGATGGCTGTAATGGTAAAAACGTATAATAGCTGTAGTAAAATTATTCGAGAGAGTTTCACATGTAATATATAGCTATTTCGTATGCAAGCATGTCAGCCAATCATAGCAGAGGCCAGTTACACACAGCAGACACGCCCCTTCCAACAGAGTGTTTCAGATCAGAGGCTAAAATCAAGCTAGGAAAAATGCCTTTTATTTCTGAATTATGACTATTTTTGATCTAAAAAAACATACTAACATTATAAAGGCAACCCAGGAAACATTATAAAATAATTTAAAAAAATATTATAGGGCACCTTTAAAAATGTTCTATCCTGCATTTTCCATGCTATTTGGCACATATCACATTTGCACTGAGGCATTTGCCCTTGACTTTTAGGGGCTTTCTAACTAACTGTGTTCTAGGCTCCATCACAGTGAATTGTTACTCTGGATCATATTTCATCACTAATAAACTGTATAAAATGTAAGATGACCTACGTAGGTCGGGGGCGGGGCTGGTTCGTTAAATGAGACTTCATAAATTCAGTCACAGTTGTATTTTTGAGACTGTCTTTGGTTCACTGCAATTTTAAAGAGAAAATACTCAGCAATTGTGTTGAGTGACATGGTTTGTCTTAGCAGTACTATGTAACTTTTTCAACCTTTATAATATTTTTCCAAAGCCCTTGAGATGATATAGCCTGTCATAGCCTGTCATAGTGTCTGTATCGCTATTACTGGCACTATGTAACTTTGGGGTGCTTTACGTCATACATCACTTCCCCTCAGGACTTAATTTGAGCCGGAACACGCCGGAACATGTTCCGGCACCTCCGACGTTGGATCCGGAACCTTTTTTATTGGATCCGGTACCTCCTTTATCACTATGGAAAATTAATCGCCTGAATTAAAAAAAAAATGCATATATATTACTGTTTGTGTAGTGTTGTTATATGTCTTGTTAATCTTTATTCCCCATCGTTTTACAAAAATCTTGTGTTTGCATTTTCGATGTGTTTTGAGGTGAATTTTTAGCGCGTGATAGAGGGGGAGGAGGCTTCAAGTGACACACACATGCTACGCGCGCTTGTTGTGCTCGCTTCACAATGTCAAAAAGACAGCAAAGTTTGCTTCAATTTTTTAAATTTTCTGGCCAGTCAGATTCGAAACAGGCTAAAATCGTTTCCGCGGATCAAGAAGGGGGAGACGACAGTGGACACAGCAGTAGTACGCCTATCTTGAATGCTGCTAATGCACCTGCCGTTAGCGGGGACGATGATGACCCACGCGGGGACGATGATGACGGCGAGGACGAGACGGCTGGTGGGCACTTTGCTTCGTCCACATCACAATCTCTCGCAGATTCAGTTACATTTGTCGGGGACACTCAAACTGGGCAAATCTGGACAGATGCTCAGTTTATAGAAAAAAAAAGTTATCCCTGGCTTACAATGGACAAAACTGGACTGGGCTGTACCATTTGTAAAAAAGTGGGATCACTCGGTCCGGAAAAAACTGCAGGTGTGAAACTGGCAAAAGAATGGATCTCGGGTTCAGTGACATCATCTGCGTCAGATTTAAGAAAAAAGCAGAGAGCCTTAAGGAAAAAGGTTTTTGAGCATGGGAGTACTAAAGCACATTTAATGGCATCACACATTTGTGATAAAGCAAACGAAAATATATTGGTAAACGCAGTAACCAATATTCAAAGTGAACAGGTGCAAACGACTGCCAGAATTTTTCGCACCGCTTACAAGGAGGCCAAGCGTCACAGGCCAGCTCACGGCTTTGAACTTGAAATAGACTGTCAGGAAATGAACGGTGTGGATATGGGAAGGATTCTCCACTCTAACGTGGCATGTTCTCATATACAACAGCATATTGCAACTGACATGAAAAGAAAACTGCTTGAGAGGATTGTCACTTGTGCTCCGAAAATTGGACTTCTTTTGGATGAGGCCACAGGCTTAAATAAATAAACACAAATTAATTGTGTATTTACGAATTCAGCTGCCAGAGATGGAATCGCCCGAGAACCTATTCTTTGATCTTCTGGAGTTAGATGATTTTAGTGCAGAAGGCATTGTCCGTAAACTGTTGAATGCCTTAGTCAGATAATGCCAATTTAGACGAGGCTTTCCTATCAAAAACACTCGTCGGTCTCACATGTGACGGTGCGTCAGTGATGCTCGGACGCAAGAGTGGGGTGGCAACTCGACTTAAAACCCGCTTCCCAAACATCATGGTGTGGCACTGCTCTGCGCATCGACTTGAGCTTGCAGTTGGTGACGTGATGAAAGAAATGGGGGCCATAAATCATTTCAAAATCTTTATGGATAAACTTTACGCACTGTACAGCACATCAAACAAAAACCGGGTAGAGCTCAAAGAGTGTGCTGACGGTTTACACATTCAATTGTGTAAAATTGGTCGGGTGTTAGACAACAAATGGGTGGCATAGTCTCAGAACAGTTGAAGCTGTGTGGAGAAGTTATACCCTCCACAGACATTTCACGCACGCAGCGGAGGATTCTGCTCGCGAGAGCGCAACTCGGGAAAGCTATAATGGCATGGCAAAGCGCCTTTCATCCCATGCCTTTGTTTACAATTTAGGTCTTATGTATGACGCACTACAAGAACTGTCAGAGCTGTCTCTCGAGCTGCAAAAACAAGAATGCACTATTATAATGGCGCATAAAGCCATTTGTCGACAGACCAGGGTGTTCGAGGCTATGTCTGAGCGGCCCGGTCGATACAGCCTATTGAGCCAGCGCGGGGTCGAGGAAAACTCCTTTCAGGGTGTTCCCCTGCATGCAGGGCGGCTCACTGACAAAAACCTGGACCAGAGGACGTTTTTTGGGAGTGTGGCAAGAAATCTGGAGAAACGCATGTTGTCACAGGGGAAAGACCAAACAGGATACAACAAGCTAATTGAGGATTTCACGAGTTCACACTCACTAATGATCAGAGAAAAAATGGTTATGCATATTTGGCGTGCTGTCCGGGGGGAGGGCTCCGAGCTCGGAAATTGGGCCCGAACCCAGAGTACTCCCCCCGTATCTCTGTTTAGGAAGTTAATTAGGTTAGTGTGAGGAGACGGGGTGGTGGAGGGATGCTGAGAACAGTCGAGGAATATGGGTGAGTCGACTGTGTGTTTTTATAGGCTTTACTTGTGCTGATTGAGTGAACCAGTTGATTACTGATTGCTGGCAGCTGGCTGACTTGATTGATTGATCATTAGAACGTGATCCTCCCGAACCTTGTTAATTAAACATCAATTCACGAGTTCACACTCACTAATGATCAGAGAAAAAATGGTTATGCGTATTTGGCGTGCTGTCCGGGGGGAGGGCTCCGAGCTCGGAAATTGGGCCCGAACCCAGAGTACTCCCCAAAAAGCAAGGTGTGTAAAGGACAGCCGCCTGCTTAAAACCCCCCCGAAAAGAGCGCAGAGATTGGCGGGCTGGCATTTCAAGGAGAGCTTGGTAGTTTTTGCTGGGAGAGCTTGCAGTGTCCGAACGGGAGGGTTCTTGTGGCAAGGGTCCCAGCATCGGTAATCCTCACCAGTCCTGAAAGACAAACATAGATTCTTTACTGGGAGGGTTTGGCTATGTCCACTGGGAGATCAATACTCGCTGGATGTAGGAGGAGATGAAGATGCTCGACCTAGGGAGCTCTCGCTGAGTCCGCTGGGAGATCAATACTCTCTGGACGGAGAATGAGGAGATATGCATACTCCGCCAGGAAGGCTATCTCTGGGTCCGCTGGGAGATCAATACTCGCTGGACGGAGAAAGAGGAGATATACATACTCGACCGGTAAGGCTGTCTCTGGGTCCGCTGGGAGATCATTACTCGCTGGACGGAGAGAAGACAAAAGGCTTGACTGGGAAGGCTCTCGCTGGGTCCGCTGGGAGATCAATACTCGCTGGACGGAGAAATAATAGACATAAATATTCGACCAGGAAAGCTCTCGCTGTGTCCGCTAGGAGATCAATACTCGCTGGACGGAGAAAGAGGAGATATAATTACTCGGCTGGGAAGGCTGACTCTGGGTCCGCTGGGAGATCAATACTCGCTGGACGGAGAAAGAGAAGATATACATACTCGACCGGTAAGGCTGGACGGAGAGAAGACAGAGGTTTGACAGGGAAGGCTCTCGCTGGGTCCGCTGGGAGATCAATACTCGCTGGATGGAGAAAGGATAAATATAAATATTTGATCGGATAGGCTCTCGCTGGGTCCGCTGGGAGATCAATGCTCGCTGGACGGAGAAATAATAGACATAAATATTCGACCAGAAAAGCGGGGTTTTTTTTTAACCAATGAGGATTTGGTGGGCTTTTTTGATATAGAAACGATTAGTTCTGATATAGGTTTGGAACGTGTCTGAGGACCATCTTCCAAGCGCTTGGATCTGTTGCTGAGAGAGGCCTTTTTGGGCTGCTGAGGTTGCTGCTCCAATGCGGAAGGAATGACTGGAGAAATTCTCTGCTGGGATGCCTGAAAGTTGGAGAACAGATTTTAGGTGTTTTTGGAACCAAAAGCGTGTCACGGGTTTGTTATAATCGTCGATGAACAAGGGTTCGAGAGGGGATTTCGCATGCGAGTTTCTCAGTTGGAGGTAGGCTAGTATAGTTTGGAACGGTTGAATTGGTGATGAGAGGTTGAAAATATATATGAAGTGGCCTTTTTTGGTTTGGTCTGTTTTGCTTTGTTTAATCAGAAACGAGATTGTTTCGCTGTCAAGCACTGAGAGATCTGAGATGTTTGGGTGGATTTTTGGGTCGAATCTGGAAGTGATAGCCAGTTCAGAGCATCTTAGGAACCCAAAAAAGGCTAGAATGAACATGGCGTCGAGTGTGCGGGAGGTATTAAGGGATTGGTAGCCTGTGCGGAGGGTCTGAATGCATTTAGTGAGGATATCTAATGTTATGGGTTGTCTGGTATCCGGGCGGGTGGGCTGGGATCGCTGGATTCCTTTAATCAAGAGGGAGGTTTGTGAATTATTTATTTCCGGAGAGGGGGCGCCGTGGATCAATTTGTGAAAAAATTGGATGCCGCTTAAGTAACTTTTGATGGACCCGACTTGGAGGCTCTTAACGCTGTAAAGGTAAGAGATAAAGGAAGTTATTGTAAGGAGGGAGAAATCAGGGAATGGCGTGTTATAAGAAAGGTGGAAGGCTTTAAAACATTTCCATGCGGTCACATAGGATTGGAGAGTTCTGGGGGAAACAGCTTGGAGAATGGTATCGAGCGATATGTTAAGGAGGGATTTTTGCGGGTGGGTTATGGGAATATTAATTCCGAATAATGAGGTACTGGAGTTGGGAGCTCGTCCGCCTCTGGAGCCAGCATCCTGAATTTCCGAGACAGGGAGTCAGCAATTTGTTTTTTTGACCCGGAGATGTGTTTGGCAATTAAGATAAATTGGTCACATGCGGAAATCCAGATTAGACGTCTTAAAAGTGGCATTAGTGCGGGTGCATGGGAACGGCCTTTATTAATGCACTGGACTGTAGCTTCGTTGTCACAATGCACTACAATGCTGCTAGCAGTCCATTCTTTCCCCCACAGGAAGGCTGCTACTACGAGAGGGTAGAGTTAGAATAATGCAGAGGACTGAAGCGTGTCCTGTATTTGGGGGGGCCACGTAGACACGAACCAGCGACCTTGGTAGAACCCTCCAAAGCCAACAGAGGGGGCTGCATCTGTGAACAGCTGGATGTCGAGGGGGGAGGAAATTAGGTCCTTATAGAAAAAGGATAGGCCGTTCCACTGTTTAAGGAAAGTTATCCATAGCCCGAGTTCATCGCGGCATGCCGGAGTTATGGAAATTAGATCCTCTAGTGCGTGGACTGAAGACGCGAGGGAGAGGAGATGAGAAACGAAAGGGCGGCCTTGTGGAATAATGCGCATGGCGAAGTTTAAGTGGCCGAGCATGGATAGGAGTTCGCGTTTGGAACACTCTGGACTGTCCGCGAAGGTAGATGAGATGAGGATTATCCTATTAATTTTCTCCTTGGGCAGGGAGGCCTGGAATCGAACTGAATCTAGATTAATGCCAAGGAACTCGATGGATGTGGCGGGACCCATGGTTTTTTCCTGGGCGATGGGGATTCCGAGCTCAGAAAAGACTTTTTGAACTGTGAGGATCTGGGCAGCTGGAATGGCGCCGGGAGGCGAAATTATTAGAAAATCGTCCAGCAGGTGAATGAGGTGAGGAATTGCGTAATTGTTTGCCAGGATCCAGCAAACAGCTTCAGATAACATGTCGAAAATTTTGGGGCTGCTTTTGCATCCAAAAGTTAAGCGTACGGCGAAATAGAATTTCTCATGCCAGCGCACGCCGAATAAGTGCCATGAATCCGGGTGGATGGGCATCACTTTAAAAGCCGAAGTGATGTCAATTTTAGCGAGCCAGGCACCCCGACCCACGATTTTAATCAGGTCGACTGCGTGATCTACGTCGTGGTATTTGAGAGAAAATTCGTCGAGTGGGATCAGGCTGTTAATGCTTGGAAACATAGACTTATGTGGAGCTGACAGATCGACTATGAGACGTTTCTTACCTGAAAACTTTCTCGTAGCCACTCCAATGGGGCTAATGCGAAAATTTTTGAAAGGAGGCTCGTCAAAAGGGCCAATCATGAAGCCTGACTCAACTTCTTTTTTAATCAGGTTGTCTACCACGTCGGGCTCGGCGAGAGCCGATTGGAGATTATCGCAGATGATGTTTTGGGAGAGCGGACAAACCACTCCAGGTTTAAAGCCGTGTTGTAGGCCAGACAGCAGATATTCGGTGAATTCAGAGTCCGGGTGGTGAGCTAGTTCGATGGAAAGGCGAGAAATATTCACAGGAGTCGATAAATAATTTCTAGATTTTTTATTGACATCTTTATACACAGGGCATACAGGACGGGCATGAGCACCGCCGCAAAAGCTGCATATGTGCAAGTACCGGCAACGCTGCCTGGTGCATTTACCAATGTTAAAATTGTTGCAAGGCTGTTTGTTGTCTGTAAGTGCTCTGGAGCTGAAGTTAGCCTCGTGACGGTTGCTAGTCGCCGGTCTTGGTGTGTAGCTGGTGGATTTGACTGGTGCTGTTTCAGGGCGTGGGGAAATGAAGGGGTTAACTTGGGGACACGATGACGTGGGATGCGACACTGACCTACAGACCGCGCAGGAAATATTCCTACAGCCGAGGAAGACTCTACTGTGTAAGTCAGTGTCTAGTGCTCCCCAGTAAGGGCATTGGTTCCACTGAGAAACCCTAACGGCACATTTTGCTGAAAAGAGTTTGTGGTAAGTGTAAAAGTGCCCTCCCCCGTAGGACAACGCGAGCTCGGCTACCAGTGCTAAATAGTCGTTCAGTTCGCGTCGCCTATGGGGGAAGGCTGTGCAAATAATGTCTGTACGTAGTGGCTGAAAGCAATTGAAAACTCTGAAAAAGAAAGTAAACGTGACGACTGAAAAATCCCCGCCGTCTAACTGACAGTTGGAATCGGATACGGGAAGAAGAGAAAGTAAATGTGAGAGATCAACATCCGCACCTGCCAGAATCTGTGCTCGGATGTTTTGAGTCACCGGGGGAGGCTCCAGAGCGACGGCGTTTGGTGGAACTGGCATCGGGGTAGCTGTGAAAAGAGAGTATTGTGATTTGGCATTTAGAAGAGAGCTGTAGGGTAGAGAAGCCTGGGCTGCGACTATCGGCGGAGGCAGCCTCACGCTTAGGTCGGCCTGTGGGGCTTGAGAAGGAAGATTGAAAAACGCACCGGAGGGAAAAGGAAAAAATGAATGAGATGCCTGAGCCTGTGTTGCAAGCGGAGGTGGTATTGCGCTTGCTTGGGCTGCAGGCAACTGAAAAGGGGAGGGGTTAGCAGTAGTCGCAGGAAACTGGTGGAAAGTTTGGGCCCCTGCCGCTAGCGGTGGCAACCTCACGCTAGCGTTTGCTACGGGAGCCGGAGGCCACTGCAGAGGAAAAGGGTTAGAAACAGCAGGAGGAAAAAACTGGGAAGCGGAATGTGAGCCGGCGGGCTCAGCTGTGGATGGCGCTGCGGCGGGAAGCGCCGTGCTGAAATGGTCTGTGGATGCTGTATGGTCTGTTTTAGACAAATAGGCTAATGACGGTATGAAATCACAATTATTCCATCCATGCTGTGTTTATGTTGATTATTAATTATTGGGTGGTCATAATTGCAATATATAGCCTACTTTATATGGTTTAATTTCTATGTGTAGGCTATATTTAAGTCCTACAATAGCCTGTTGCTGTTTATGTGGTCACATGATGGACTGTTTGTCTCATCCAGTGTTTTTTTTTTTCTCGTTAATTTAAAAGTTCGATGGATGCTTTTGAATACAATTGTTGAAAAACGGTTGAAGTGTTTTTTTTTCCTCTTTTTTTACATTTCGCACCTTTGTAGCTAATGTAGGCTATGTTCTGAAATGAAAATAAACGTTGCCCTGATGTACATGCGGCGTTGTTTAGTTTTATTTAGTCAGAGAAGATACGCGTAGGCAGTATAATTTTTTTTTTGTTCCGTTACCTCTAACTCCCGTTTTGAGTGGCCGGATCCACCCCCTCCCTGCGCTCCGGGCAACCCGGTCTCACCCCAAGACGTCATATAACTGACATTTTGGGACGTCTTTTGACCGTACGTCAATGTTCGCCTTTTTAGGGCCCCCTTAAACGTCGGTAGATGAGGTTATGGGATCCTAACTCTACCCCATACCTAAACCTAACCCTAAACCTAACCCGTCACCTAACTGACGTTAAAGGTAAAGCGTCAGTTGTATGACGGCCCGGGATCGCCATCTAACGACGTTTAAGGGGGCCCTAAAAAGGCTAATATTGACGTATGGTCAAAAGACGCCCCAAAACGTCAGTTATATGACTTTTTGGGATGAGACTGTGTTACTCCGGGACCTCCAACTTTACAAATTAACCACTCCCCCGTTTCCTCAAATTCCGACACGAGAGTCCAATGAGCGTTTTTTTTTTTTTTTTTTTTTTTTTTTACCTCTGTATGTTGTCATGGCTCCAGTCCGGTGCATCAATCTTCCCTCGCCTAGCAATTGTGAAGTGTGCCAGAAACAGAGCGTGCGCGATCAGTTTATTGTTGGTAATGTGTTAGCTTTGCCCCTTGCCGCATCCAGTTTTTGCATTGTTTTCTTTTGAGGGTGCTTAACACACTCAAGCATCCCCGTAGAGCCGGGGCGGGCAGCTCGCGCCAGCTTAAGACGTGAAAGTATACTGATTTATAATACTGAAGTATTACTGAGTTTGGTGAGGGCTACATTCTTGCAAGTAAATAATACATGATTAGATGGTCAAAATAATCGGCCAGGATAACTATCCTATGTCTGCTGGCTGATAGTCATGTTTGTTATTCAATTGCAGATTCATCTATGGTAGCTTGATATTATTATATTGATGATATGGCTATTATCTACCACACAAACATTAAATTGAATTAGCATTTCCATTATGTAAAACAGTATTCAATAGGCTAACATTACTATAAAGACGCTGGCTTGTAAACGTGAGCTACGCGATCTTTTGACGTTTGAAAAAAATAAAGCCCATGAAACTATATTCGTATGTGTGATGAGGTTCAGGTTACAAGGGTGATGGAAGAAGACAAGGGATCGGTGAATGCTGGAGCTCGTGTGCTTTATTGGTTACAAGTATACTCTTTCCACAGTGTCTCAACACTTCTCACAAAACAGTCATAAATGAACAAAAACTTTTTCCGCTGATCACAGCTTCTCTCTCTGACACGATCAGTTTCAGTTCCAGACCCGGACAGTCGCACACAAGCTCCAGTCTCTCTCTCCTGTATTGTCCACCTGGCCCGCTTAAGTACGCTCTCCCAACGCCAATCACTGCAATCACAGACAGGTGTTTATCATTTGAACTTGACCCACCTACCTCCCGCTCGGCTCTTCCTCCACTCTCTCGCCGCAGACGGCGCTGAACCACGCCCCCTCCACCACATACCCCCACCGCCCGACTCAGGCCGGGGAGCCGTCCGGCCTGCAGCCTCCCCCCCCCCCTCCGGGAGAGAAAGTCAGCCACAGCCATCTGTGCACCCGGCCTGTGGATCACCTTGAATTTAAAAGGCTGTAAAGCTAGATACCAACGGGTGATCCGCGCGTTGGCATCCTTCATGCGGTGGAGCCACTGCAGGGGAGCGTGGTCAGTACAGAGGGTGAACTCTCGGCCCAGGAGATAATAGCGGAGAGTGAGAACGGCCCATTTGATGGCTAACGCCTCCTTCTCAATGGTGCTGTACATCGTCTCTCTCTTAGAGAGCTTACGACTGATGTACAGCACCGGCCGCTCCTCACCCTCCATCTCCTGGGTCAAGACCGCACCCAACCCCCTGTCTGACGCGTCCGTCTGCAGAGAAAAAGGGAGAGAAAAGTTAGGAGCCTGTAAGAGCGGGCCACCACACAGGGCTGCCTTTATCTGGGTGAAAGCCTGCTGTACGGTGTACATTTTAGGACATCCTCAGACCTCAGACATATGAAGACAAGGCATCATGCCTCAGACTAAAAGGCTTCAGTTATTGGACAAAACGGCATCGCGCCTCAGACTGAAAAGCTTCAGGTCTCAGGAAAAACAATGTCAGGTGTCAGGTCTCGTACAATTAGGCATCAGACAAAACAGCCTCAGACAAAAAGGCATCAGGCAAAACAGCCTCAGACTAAAAGGCATCAGGCAAAACAGCCTCGGACTAAAAGGCATCAGACAAAACAGCCTCGGACTAAAAGGCATCAGACAAAACAGCCTCAGACAAAAAGGCATCAGGCAAAACAGCCTCAGACTAAAAGGCATCAGACTTAAAGGCATCAGGCGAAACGGACTCAGATGGAGTTTGGAGGTTCGCATTGCCCCGCCCCTTGTGACGTCACGTGTACACGCGGAACCAAAGAACGCTTTACTTTACAATAGTTTGAACATATTATGTCATCTAACATTTTAAACGTGCAAATTAAACTCGCAAAATGCATATTCTCTTCTGCATACAATGAAATAAGTGTAACATTTAATCAAAACATTTATGAATGATAGGCCTATAGCCTAACACTAAGATTTTCAAAATGTTTTTAAAAGTATCTTCTGCTCACAAAGGCTGCATTTATTTGATAAAAAACAGTAATATTGTGAAATATTATGCCAATGTAACATTCAAGAAACATTCATTATGATTATCAGTGTTGAAAACCGTTGTGTAGGCCTACATTTTTTTTTTTCAAAATTCTTTGAAGAGAGAACAGCAAAAGAACAAAAGAATCTTTCAAAAGTACATCATGTATCTGAAATCTAAAGCTTTTACATTACATTAAACATTAAACACTACCGTTCAAAAGTTTGGGGTCAGTAAGAATTTTTATTTTATATTTGGGGGGAAATAAATAAAAATATAGCTGCGAGCAGCGATTGCGGGCCCAAGCCGGTGGCACCGCAACCCCGGTGCCTTTAGTTACCTAAAGGCACCGGGATAGCGGTACCGCCGGCTTTGGCCCGCAATCGCTGCTCGCAGCTATATTTATATATATATATATATATATATATATATATATATATATATATATATATATATATATATATATAAAGCCGGTGGCACCGCCACCTTGGTGCTTTTAGGGTTATTCTACATGACGTGCAAAAACATAACCCCCGCTTTGACTGTCAAAAAGAAGTGTGCTGAAGAGCTTGCATCAGTGAAGGCTCTGCAAAAGTGCACATTGAGGGCACATTTTAACCACAAAGTATGCGTGAGCAACCTTCTGAAAGGTCAGGTGTACATCCAGGTCTACATCTGTACTGTGTTTACATTATAGTATTTAGGGATGCGCCGATCCGATACTCAGGATCGGTATCAGCTCCGATACTGCCATCTTTGCCGGATCGGGTATATTTACACCACTTTAAAGGACAAGTTCGGTATTTTACAATTAAAGCCCTGTTTTAAGATCATCCGTGATGAAATAGAATAGTTAAGATTGTTTTTGAGACAAATGCTCCTGTCACGAGAATTTTAGGTTTCTGTGTTAGCACCCCCCCACCTTTATAATGAAAGCATAGGTGCACTCGAACAATCATTCATAAAAACGCATACAACTTTAGTTTACAAAGACGTGAAACTCACCGGGTGTTCACTGATATGCTCACACAAAAATCGCTGCAAAAGATGCTTTTCCAACAGGTTTTATTGTAGTTTTTGTCCAAGTCCATTTTCTTCCTGTTTTCGGTTGAAGTCCATATTAGTCAATTGTCGAGTTCACGTGCGCGATCATTGGTAACTAGATAACTAAGGATCGCGCACACAAACTCGACAATTGACTAATGTGGACTTCAACCAAAAACAGGAAGAAAATAGACTTGGACAAAAACGATGATAAAACCTGTTGGAAAAGCATCTTTTGCAGCGATTTTTGTGTGAGCATATCAGTGAACACCCTAGACCACTCGGTGAGTTTCACGTCTTTGTAAACTAAAGTTTTATGCGTTTTTATGAATGATTGTTCGAGTGCACCTATGGTTTCATTATAAAGGTGGGGGGGTGCTAACACAGAAACCTAAAATTCTCGTGACAGGAGCATTTGTCTCAAAAACAATCTTAACTATTCTATTTCATCAGGGATGATCTTAAAACAGGGCTTTAATTGTAAAATACCGAACTTGTCCTTTAATCAAACCACTCTTCTTTAAAACATTATGATGTGATTTTTTTCACATGTATTTTATTACTCTTATTGAGCTATTTTGTCCACACACAGGACTCACTGCCAATCGTACGTGCTCACATCATTCTCTTTCTGTGAAAGCTGTATACTGCACTCACCAGTTTTCACTCTACAGCTGTTGACCAGAGCACTGAAATTATTTCTCACTTAAACTACAATCAAATGGATTTTCTCACACATTTTGCGTTAGTCCTCCGCATGGCATTTTATTATTTTCTGCACAGCTTCAGAAGTGCATGCACACAGCCTAGAACACATGACACGCACACACAGTCACGAGAGAGGCGCGATCGAACTCTGTGTGTGTTTGTGTGTGAACAATGGAAACTCCATTTTGTTCATACAGGAAAATATTCAGACTAATGTCTTGTGGGAGCAACAGAATACATGTAACGGCATTATGTAATCAGGATGCAAAAATCCAGTGAGTTACATCAAAAAAAGTAGTAATCAGATTATAGTTACTTTTTGAAAAAGTACTTAAAGCCACTTAAAATAAAGTGGGACCCTTTTTTATGAAATAATTTGTAACTGTATCGGAATACATTTTTAAAGTAACCCTCCCAAGCCTGTTCTTGTGTGCACGTCCGTTACTTTCACTTTTTAAGTTAGCGATTTTTAAGGCCCCAATCCTACTGTATTACCTAATCAATGTGTGGATATTGATCCAATAGTTCTAATTTGAACACAAGAGGGCAGTATAGCACTATGAATGATTTTTTTTCTCTTTTGACTAAACCATTCTGTCTGTTTTTAAACTTAAACATAATTCTTAAATTTAAAAAAAGGAATAAAATGGCTATAGTTCCAATATTGGTATAGTCTTATACAGTGTAGTTACTCAAAAAAAGTAATTAGTTACTAGTTACTAGGTACTTCTGTAAATTGTAATGAGATTACTTTACTAGTTACTGCATTGGAAAAGTAACTTCACTACTTATTACTTTACTTTCCCGTTTCTTAATTTACCGTGTAGCCTACATGGACAAACATCATATCAGTTTTTGCCCTATCATCACTTTATTGTAAAAATGTATACAAAATGACATGAAAGAACAATATCCCTGTCTGCACAAATAAATATGCCGCACTGTAAAATTCACAAACAAAATGGGGTTCAAAATTCAAAATTTTAAAATGGTGTTTAACACAGAAGTTTCAAAACAGGCTGGGAGAATAAAACTCTTCTCCTGAGAACAAAACCAGCTTTTTATTCGACTCATGGTAATAATAATAATTAAAAAAAAAATAAAAGATGTCAATGAAAAATAATAAAATAAAGGTCACTTTATCCCATAAAATTCTTAATCCTAATTTAAAATGTATTTTTCTAAACCTGGGGGATTAATGGTCGACAGGGGAAGCATGTCTTCTACAATGAACCCTGCAACAATCCTGTTAATTTCGTTTTGTGTTATCCAAGACTTTCGAGCCTTGTTTTTACTTGACGCGTCCGAACGAGCGGAAAGGTGCACGCGATGCCGCATCCGAGGATGAACGACAAGAAGCCGAACCTGCACCGAACATGTAGCCTACATCTCCGCAACGGCACCCAGTTTGCGCATCTAAATCAGTTATTTATGTTTACAAAATGAGCCTAAGATCCATGTTTTATAAAATGTCCACGAAACTTAATGAAATGTTTAGTGAAATTAGAAAATAGAGATCGTTCATTTAGTTCTTTAGCCTATATATACATGTTTTTATATCCACATATTTTGTTCTAATGTCACAAATAATAATCTTAGGGTTAACTATAGCCTACATTTCACTCAAATATTTTTTTGCTTTCGAGCAATAAACTGAAAGTAATGTGAATATTGCCATTTGCCAAAACCCGTCTCTCTCTCTCCACTTCCCTCTCTCCTTCACTCAAATCGGTCTCTATGGCAACGGCGCGCACGCACCACTAGACGGAACTCTCCACACAGGCAAACACGGCTTGGGTAACGCAGGAAAGCGCGTTCCTTTAGTATAGTAAAGTAGTGTAGTTACCAATATTTTCAGTGTAATGCGTTAATTTACTTACCCAAAAAAGTAATATCGTTACTGTAATTCGTTACTTTGTAACTCGTTACCCCCAACACTGGTCTTATAGAAAATAAATGGTGAATAATAAAATTTTTAGAAGATATGAGACGTTTCCTGATTCTTTTTTTGACATAATCCCTCGCCATTCGATATCCGTTCACAATTTAGTATCTTTAATATATTTTCATAATTGTGAAGAAGTTTGGTGGGAATAATTAAAAATTACTTAAGAGGGGGGGAATAAAAATGTAAAGGCTGGTTTTGCAAAACATTCACATACAGACCGAAACAACCGACTTCCTGTTGGGCTGGCTTAAAGTTGTTTGGGCTAATGAGAGTGTACCGAGTTTAATATTATTATATGCAAGTGTGTTTGATTTATGGACCCAATTTTCAGACCAAGTTTATGGACCAAGTTAATTTAATTAATGAACTAATTATATAAAACTATTGTCAATGCACTACAATTAAACTGGCTATATGCCTTTACTTATAAAAAATTAAAATAAAAACTTATTTAAAAAATCCCAGGCTTAAGAAATGTATTTTCTTTATGCTGGCCAGACACACAGCAGTGAAATGGTTAACCCCCTCCCCCTGCAAACACACACACACACACACACACACACACACACAGACAGCTCAGACATAGGCTCAGAGGGAGTATGACTACATTCAAACAAAAATATCTGACTTTCTGTGGGTCCTAGCTATTGAGTGTGAATTAGAAAGTTGTCCGGCTCGAGGAGTACAATATACATACCGATTTTTGTTACTGTAGATAAAACTAACAACCCCACTTTTGTCAAAAGGTGGCGCTACCGAGCCCTCACCACGCCCGTTTCTGAAACTTTGCACATGTCTACTGGCTAATAAATGTGATGTATCTGATGAGTTTCATGCAATTTGAAGCATGCTAAGGGTCTCAAAAGCATCCTAAAAGAATGGTAAAGTTTGATGCGTCGCCACGGCAACAGTTTCAAAGATATCAAGAATCCATTCACAGGTCTACATCTGCCGTATGTTTACATTATACAGATGAAGTTTGAAGCAAATCGGGTTAAAATAAGAGGGTGATTTTAAATCATTTTGAAAGTGACACACTTCCTGCTGCCAGTTGGTGGCGCTATAACTTTGACACACAATAGTCACATCCATGTGATCGTCCTCTTACAGCGAACACACTCCTGAAGTTTCCTCACGATCGGTTGATGTATGCTGAAGTTATGACACACTTCCTGTTTCACGTTTCTCGCCATAATTTCGTTTCCTCGCCACGGCCAAACCGTTCGAGATATCAAAAATCCCCTCGCAAACTTTCATCCTCAATGTCTTGACTTCACGCTGACCGAGTTTCGTTGAATTCGGATAAGAGCTCTAGGAGGAGTATTAAAAATTCCATTGCAAGTGTTTTAAAAAAAACCTTAAATAACCGACTTCCTGTTGGGCTGGGGTAAAAAGTAAAAGTGCGACGTATATATGAAATGATGAGATCAACATGTGTACCGAGTTTCATATTATTACATACAAGCGTGTTTGATTTATGGACCAAGTGTTCGGACTCCTTTCCAGGTGGCGCTGTCGAGCCCCCCTGCCACGCCCGGGTACCATCTTCAGCCCGGCCCTAATGGCCGCGGGTTCTGACCCGTGTGCAAAGTTTCAAGAGTTTTCGAGCACGTTAAGGGCCCCAAAAGTGCCCAAATAGTCGTATAAATAATAATAATAATAATAAATATAGCTGCGAGCAGCGATTGCGGGCCCAAGCCGGTGGCACCGCAACCCCGGTGCCTTTAGTTACCTAAAGGCACCGGGATGGCGGTACCGCCGGCTTTGGCCCGCAATCGCTGCTCGCAGCTATATTTATATATATATATATATATATATATATATAAAGCCGGTGGCACCGCACCCTTGGTGCTTTTAGGGTTATTCTACATGACGTGCAAAAACGTAACCCCCGCTTTGACCGTCAAAAAGAAGTGTGCTGAAGAGCTTGCAGCAGTGAAGGCTCTGCAAAAGTGCGGATCGAGGGCACATTTTAACCACAAAGTATGCATGAGCAACCTTCTGAAAGGTCAGGTGTACATCAAGTTCTACATCTGTACTGTGTTTACATTATAGTATGTAGGGATGCGCCGATCCGATACTCAGGATCGTTATCAGCTCCGATACTGCCATCTTTGCCGGATCGGGTATATTTACACCACTTTAATCAAACCACTCTTCTTTAAAACATTACGATGTGATTTTTTCCACATGTATTTTGTTACTCTTATTGAGCTATTTTGTCCGCATAAAAGATTCACTGCCAATCGTACGTGCTCACATCATTCTCTTTCTGTGAAAGCTGTATACTGCATTCACCAGTTTTCACTCTACAGCTATTGACCAGAGCACTGAAATTATTTCTCACTTAAACTACAATCAAATGGATTTTCCCACACATTTTGCATTAGTCCTCTGCATGGCATTTTATTATTTTCTGAGCAGCTTCAGAAGCATGCACACAGCCTAGAACACATGACACGCACACACAGTCACGAGAGAGGCGCGATCGAACTCTGTGTGTGTTTGTGTGTGAACAATGGAAACTCCATTTTGTTCATACAGGAAAATATTCAGACTAATGTCTTGTGGGAGCAACAGAATACATGTAACAGCATTATGTAATCAGGAAACAAAAATAACTGTATATTATTACAGTGAGTTACATCAAAAAAAGTAATCAGATTGTAGTTACTTTTTGAAAAAGTATAAAGTACTTAAAGCCAATTAATATAAGTGGGACCCTTTTTTATGAAATAATTTGTAACTGTATCGGAATACATTTTTTAAAGTAACCCTCCCAAGCCTGGTCTTGTGTGGACGTCGTGAAATTAGAAAATAGAGATCGTTCATTTAGTTCTTTAGCCTATATACATGTTTTTATATCCACATATTTTGTTCTAATGTCACAAATAATAATCTTAGGGTTTACTATAGCCTACATTTCACTCAAATATTTTTGTACTTTCGAGCAATAAACTGAAAGTAATGTGAATATTGCCATTCAGGACTGGACTGGGACAAAAAATCAGCCCTGGACACTTCATCCAGACCGGCCCACTATACAAACACACACACACGTGCATTAATCTATACGTGCATTAATCTGCATGTAAAATTACTGATTAGATTTTATTTACTATCAAAACCAAGAAAAAAACTATTAAAATAATAAACAAAGGGAATGGAAATGATTTTATAAGGCTTTATTGTAAATAACTGGTCTGAATTTATGTGCCACTTAATATTTTAATAGAATATTCTTAGGCTACATATATTTCATGAAGTGCAACATCACGGTGAGGACCTACAGAAATATATATTCTGTAGCTCCTGGCAGTGATGTTTCACCTCATGAAATATAGTTTATATAATATAGCATAAGAATATTCTGTTACAATATTATGTTCACATTTATGACACAGACAGTAGATAATATTATGTTCACATTTATGACACAGACAGTATAGGCTTCTGCCAGGCACTTTCAGGGAGACAAATTTAAAAAATATGTATTTATGTGCATATTTATATACAAAATACTCCTTTTTTCACATCAACTATGTGCTATGGTCATTAACACTAGAACTACCGGAATTCCATAACTACTACAACGACCATAGCGGTCATTCTGACCGTTCAAACTTTAACGTTCATTTGGCTGTACTGAACGTCATTTTCGTCATGTCATATCTGCATTTGAACCTTTCTCTTTAAGTTTTCCAGTGACACTTATAATTCCTGTTGTCATGTTATAATGCCATCGCCCTTAAAACAAGCAAAATATTATATCATATTATAAAGCCAATACAAAAATATTTCCCGACAGGTGCTGCCGAGGAAAGTTTTGCGTCAAAAATATTTTTTCACCGCACTCTCCACGTGAATAGACATGCAAAAAATCTAGGAAACGTCAAAGCTTCATACAGTAGCCTACAGCCCTGTTATACAAATACAATCAATGTGAAATCTAAAAATAAATAGATATACAATGTTAAGATAGATGATAATAAAGATGTGGGCTCATTTGAACGGTGGAAACCCCAATATTCATTCACTGACGTTACGCACACACACATAGGAAAACACCGCTTCGCGTGCAGCTTCAGTCCCTCACACTACTTTGTGACATTTGGCACATGACTCCTTGATTTAATTTTTGCAGTTTCTCCTTACTTGGCACTGCCTTCATCATCTTCGTCCCGGACCGCCTACCCGACTCTCGCACCAGTTGAGTGGCTTTTGATTTCATGTTGTCGGAGCGAAATTCGCTTGCCAGTTGCGTGATGGACGCGAAACTTGCTCATTTGTGCACTTCTACAATATGTGCGTGTTGATCGCGGGAAATATAGCGGACTTATGATATTTATAATGCGTGCGGTAAAAATGACCGCCATGGCCATTCTAGGTAGAAATAGGACGCAACTGTTTTGTGTTTTGTGATTGTAATAAAATAACAGTGCCAGAATAAAATATACACATATTTAGGAAAAGTCAGAGTCCTACAGCCACATTGATTTTATTTTAACAAATAAGTTATTACACTGTAAATTTTAAAAACGGTCAAAATGACCGCCTTGGGAGTTCTGGTGTTAAATGGCTATCCTTTTCACTTAAGTCCAGCAAATAATTCATTTATTTTAACACATTTGGTGGCATCTGCCTCAAGTTATTGTCGTTGTTATGAAATACAGTCGTATGTTTGCATAGAATTCATTTTGAACACTATAATATTACATGCTTTCAAAATCTGAGGTAAATTATCCGTTATGGCTTGTGGCACAGTGACCTATTTTTAACTAAAAATAAATAATGTGTACTCATAACCAGTGTAATTTCTTCATTCTGTCAGCCGCGACATCGCAGAAATAGGAACCGTTTCTAAATTAGAAAAAACTTCGCATGTCGCCGTCGCGTCTGGTTAGGACAAAAACTCTGATTTACATGGAAAAGATACCTTTTATCGCGTGTCGCGGCGTCGTGTGTAGTTAGGACATATTGTACTGTAACGGTAGTCCGCGTTCTTCTGATCATTAAAAAGAATGAGGTTATATTGACAGATGAATAGGCTACGCTCAGTTTATCAAATACGCTCAGTTTATTAAATGTCTCTTGCAAACTATGAAGAGACAATGATGAATCAATACACACTGACATGGCGATGCTGGACTGATTCTTTATTTACACCATCATACAGTAATTTTGTCGGTTGTTTATTACAGATATTAGCATGCATTTTATTGATCATCAGCTAATTTCATCAATAGACATCAATAAGAGAGAGTGGCAACAGCCCTTGTAAGAGTCAAGAGATCATTTCTTTCTTTACTTGAAGATGATTGTGTAGATGATTAAGCGTCTCTGACTTACTTTCACTTTTATTTGCGATGTTTGCACGTTGGTTTGACGCTCAGCTGCTGCTTATCTGCGGCGGTGATGCGTGTCGCAGTAGCGCCGACATGTCTGACTATAACAGCCTGTAAACGCTCTCACTCGTTTATTTTTTAGCATTTTTGGGAGGAGTAAAATATACATGTGTGATATCAACAACCAGATTGCGTTTACACGTAAAGATCCGAACACAATGCGAGCCAGACTACCAGATGGTCAGGCAAATCGATCACAATCCGATCACAACGTAATACCTTGCATTGATATTTCTTTTTTATTATCCGGATAACTTATCTGGATACAGATCGCATTTTAATACCAGGTGTAGGGGTCTCAGAGACGAGACCGGCGAGAAACTTCACGAGACCTGCGGAATGCCTCCACAGGGCGGGGAGATACTATACTGCCTATGGGAGCGGCCGCTTCTCCGCTCTTGATTCCGATTGGCCAGTGTCAGACAGTCAGACCTGTCAGTCTCGCAGCTGGACCAAGTTTATGGACCAAGTTAATTTAATTAATAAACTAATTTTATAAAACTATTGTCAATGCACTACAATTTAACTGGTTATATTATGCATTCACTTATAAAAATTAAAATAAAAACTTATTTAAAACATACCAGGCTTAAGAAATGTATTAAGAAATTACACAGCAGAAAAAAACACACAGCACTGAAATGGTTAAGTTAAGCCCCTCCCCCTACTAACACACACACAGAGAGAGACAGAGATGTAGGCTCAAAGGGAGCATGACCAGATTCAAACAAACATATCTTACTTTCTGTGGGTCCTAGTTAAAGAGTGTCAATTAGAAAGTTGTCCGGCTCGAGGAGTACAATATACATACTGATTTTTGTAACTGTAGATAAAACTAACAACCCAACTTTTGTCAAAAGGTGGCGCTACTGAGCCCTCACCACGCCCGTTTCTGAAACTTTGCACATGTCTACTGGCTAATAAATGTGATGTGTCTGAGGAGTTTCATGCAATTTGAAGCATGCTAAGGGTCTCAAAAGCATCCTAAAAGAATGGTAAAGTTTGATGCGTCACCACGGCAACAGTTTCAAAGATATTAAGAATCCATTCACAGGTCTACATCTGCCGTATGTTTACATTATACAGATGAAGTTGGAAGCAAATCGGGTTAAAATAAGAGGGTGATTTCAAAGCATTTTGAAAGTGACACACTTCCTGCTGCCAGTTGGTGGCGCTATAACTTTGACACACAATAGTCACATCCATGTGATCGTCCTCTTACGGCGAACACACTCCTGAAGTTTCATCAAGATCAGTTAATGTATGCTGAAGTTAGGACACACTTCCTGTTTCACGTTTCTCACCATAATTTTGTTTCCTCGCCACAGCCAAACCGTTCGAGATATCAAAAATCCCCTCGCAATTTTTGATCGTCTATGTCTTGACTTCAGGCTGACCGAGTTTCGTTCCATGCGGATGAATGCTCTAGGAGGAGTACATTAAATTCCATTGCAAGCATTTAAAAAAAAAACGTAAATATCTGACTTCCTGTTGGGCTGGGGTAAAAAGTAAAAGTGCGATGAATATATGAAACGATGAGATCGACATGTGTACCGAGTTTCATATTATTACATGCAAGCGTGTTTGATTTATGGACAAAGTGTTCAGACCCTGTTCCAGGGGGCGCTGACGAGCCGCCCTGCCACGCCCGGGTACCAGCTTCAGCCCGGCTCTGATGGCCGCGGGTTCTGACCCGTGTGCAAAGTTTCAAGAGTTTTTGAGCATGTTAAGGGCCCCAAAAGTGCCCGGATAGTCGTTAGAAAAAAAAAAAAAAAAAAAAAAAAAAAAAAAATAATCCTAAGGAAAACAATAGGGCCTTCGCCCTTTCAGGGCTTGGGCCCTAATAATAATAATAATAATCCTAAGGAAAACAATAGGGCCTTCGCCCTTTCAGGGCTTGGGCCCTAATGAAGGCATATAAAAACTAATAAGAAATTTTAAACTTTAAATATAGCTGCGAGCAGCGATTGCGGGCCCAAGCCGGTGGCACCGCAACCCCGGTGCCTTTAGTTACCTAAAGGCACCGGGATGGCGGTACCGCCGGCTTTGGCCCGCAATCGCTGCTCGCAGCTATATTTATATATATATATATATATATATATATATATATATATATATATAAAGCCGGTGGCACCGCCACCTTGGTGCTTTTAGGGTTATTATACTTGACATGCAAAAACATAACCCCCGCTTTGACTGTCAAAAAGAAGTGTGCTGAAGAGCTTGCATCAGTGAAGGCTCTGCAAAAGTGCACATTGAGGGCACATTTTAACCACAAAGTATGCGTGAGCAACCTTCTGAAAGGTCAGGTGTACATCCAGGTCTACATCTGTACTGTGTTTACATTATAGTATTTAGGAATGCGCCGATCCGATACTCAGGATCGGTATCAGCTCCGATACTGCCATCTTTGCCGGATCGGTTATATTTACACCACTTTAATCAAACCACTCTTCTTTAAAACATTATGATGTGATTTTTTTCACATGTATTTTATTACTCTTATTGAGCTATTTTGTCCACACACAGGACTCACTGCCAATCGTACGTGCTCACATCATTCTCTTTCTGTGAAAGCTGTATACTGCACTCACCAGTTTTCACTCTACAGCTATTGACCAGAGCACTGAAATTATTTCTCACTTAAACTACAATCAAATGCATTTTCTCACACATTTTGCGTTAGTCCTCCGCATGGCATTTTATTATTTTCTGCGCAGCTTCAGAAGTGCATGCAGACAGCCTAGAACACATGACACGCACACACAGTCACGAGAGAGGCGCGATCGAATGCGTGTTTGTGTGCGAACAATGGAAACTCCTTTTTGTTCATACAGGAAAATATTCAGACTAATGTCTTGTGGGAGCAACAGAATACATGTAACGGCATTATGTAATCAGGATACAAAAATCCAGTGAGTTACATCAAAAAAAGTAGTAATCAGATTGTAGTTGCTTTTTGAAAAAGTATATAGTACTTAAAGCCATTTAATATAAAGTGGGACCCTTTTTTATGAAATAATTTGTAACTGTATCGGAATACATTTTTAAAGTAACCCTCCCAAGCCTGGTCTTGTGTGGACGTCCGTTACTTTCACTTTTTAAGTTAGCGATTTTTAAGGCCCCAATCCTACTGTATTACCTATTATACTGTATTGCCAACTGTATTAATGTTTGGATTTTGATCCAATAGGTCTACCTAATTTTGAACACAAGAGGGCAGTATAGCACTATGAATGATTTTTTTCTTTTTTGACTAAACCATTCTGTCTGTTTTTAAACTTAAACATAATTCTTAAATTAAAAAAAGGAATAAAATGGCTATAGTTCCAATATTGGTATAGTCTTATACAGTGTTGGGGTAGTTACTCAAAAAAGTAATTAGTTACTAGTTACTTCTGTAAATTGTAATGAGATTACTTTACTAGTTACTGCGTTGGAAAAATAACTTCACTACTTATTACTTTACTTTCCTGTTTCTTAATTTACAGTGTAGCCTACATGGACAAACATCATATCAGTTTTTGCCCTATCATCACTTTATTGTAAAAATGACATGAAAGAACAATATCCCTGTCTGCACAAATAAATATGCCGCACTGTAAAATTCACAAACAAAATGGGGTTCAAAATTCAAAATTTTAAAATGGTGTTTATCACAGAAGTTTCAAAACAGGCTGGGAGAATAAAACTCTTCTCCTGAGAACAAAACCAGCTTTTTATTCGACTCATGGTAATAATAATAATTAAAAAAAATAAAAGATGTCAATGAAAAATAATAAAATAAAGGTCACTTTATCCCATAAAATTCTTAATCCTAATTTAAAACGTATTTTTCTAAACCTGGGGAATTAATGGTCGACAGGGGAAGCATGTCTTCTACAATGAACCCTGCAACAATCCTGTTCATTTCGTTTTCCAAGACTTTCGAACCTTGTTTTTACTTGACGCGTCCGAACGAGCGGAAAGGTGCGCGCGGCAAACAGCGCACGTGATGCCGCATCCGAGGATGAACGACAAGAAGCCGAACCTGCACCGAACATGTAGCCTACATCTCTGCAACGGCACCCAGTTTGCGCATCTAAATCAGTTATTTATGTTTACAAAATGAACCTAAGATCCATGTTTTATAAAATGTCCACGAAACTTAATGAAATGTTTAGTGAAATTAGAAAATAGAGATCGTTTAGTTCTTTAGCCTAGCCTATATACATGTTTTTATATCCACATATTTTGTTCTAATGTCACAAAAATAATAATCTTAGGATTTACTATAGCCTACATTTCACTCAAATATTTTTGTGCTTTCGAGCAATAAACTGAAAGTAATGTTAATATTGCCATTTGTTGAAACCCGTCTCTCTCTCTCCACTTCCCTCTCTCTCTCACTCAAATCGGTCTCTATGGCAACGGCGCGCACGCACCACTAGACGGAACTCTCCACACAGGCAAACACGGCTTGGGTAACACAGGAAAGCGCGTTCCTTTAGTATAGTAAAGTAGTGTAGTTACCAATATTTTCAGTGTAATGCGTTACTTTACTTACCCAAACTCGTTTGTAACTCGTTACCCCCAACACTGGTCTTATAGAAAATAAATGGTGAATAATAACATTTTTAATTCCTCATCCAATCATCCATTTGTTATGGATCAATATCATAGCTAGAGACGTAGAAAAGGGCTGCACGGTTTTGCAATAAATAATAATAAATAAAATAAAATAAACATATAAATATTGTAATTGCAATTAAATTAGATTCGTGTGGCAGCTGCATGTACAACTATTATTATTAATAATAATAACATTAATAATAATACAAATGAGCTTAGAATAAAAATTTAAATGGTTTATTACATTAAAAATAGGCCATATTTTTAATAAATAAATAAGTTATTATTCATAGTGCACTAAATTTTAAACATTTTACAACATTGTTTGTGAAAGTCCAACAAAGTTAAATGTATACTCAAACCTGAAAAGTTGTGTGGCTCCGTTTTCATTTGATTATCATTGTGGCAGCAGTTGGAACACTGTGTTACAGCTAACCCCGCTGTGTATTACATATTTTAAACCTAGCTAACAGTCGCTAGGAATTACTGACATGTTTCAAAACGGTGTTGTGTTTGAGCCAACAAGACAGTGATTAAGGCAATATAAAGTTAGATTTGGACGCGTATACATCCAACCCGGAAACAGAAAAAAATCTACGATGAAAAAATTTACTTTCATGATGTGAAAACACTCTAAAATTTACTTTCATGATGTGAAAACACTCTTTGTCCATTATCTTCACGAAATATAATCAAAACGTTCCGCAAATTCGCGTGAGACCGTCTTCTGGCAGCAAGAGAAAAAGAGCGGATAGACAGCCGGCTAGATACTGACAAACTATGTAAAATGTCCGTGTTACATTTAACCCCGCGTTAGGCCTACATTTATCCCCGCGCTCCCCTATTCTGTTGCTCCTGGCAGTGATGTTTCACCTCATGAAATATAGTTTATGTTCACATTTATGACACAGACAGTAGATAATATTATGTTCACATTTATGACACAGACAGTAGATATAGGCTTCTGCCAGGCACTTTCAGGGATACAAATCGAAAAAAATATGTATATATGTGCATATTTAGCCTATATGCAAAATACTCCTTTTTTCACGTCAACTGTGTGCTATGGTCATTAAATGGCTTTCCTTTTCACTTAAGTCCAGCAAATAATTCATATTTTAACACATTTGGTGGCATCTGCCAGTTATTGTCGTTGTTATGAAGTACAGTCGTATGTTTGCATAATTCATTTTGAACACTATAATGCTTTCAAAATCTGAGGTAAATTATCCGTTATGGCTTGTGGCACAGTGACCTATTTTTAACTAAAAATAAATAATGTGTACTCATAACCAGTGTAATTTCTTCATTCTGTCAGCCGCGACGTCGCAGAAATAGGAACCGTTTCTAAATTAGAAACTTCGCATGTCGCTGTCGCGTATGGTTAGGACAAAAACTCTGATTTATTAACATGGAAAAGATACCTTTTATCGCGTGTCGCGGCGTCGTGTGTAGTTAGGACACGGTGTAAGCGGCCGCTTCTCAAGTCTAGAATCTGAACTTGATTCCGATTGGCCAGTGTCAGACAGTCAGACCTGTCAGTCTCGCAGCTCGCGTCAGCTTCATGCGGCTTCATGAGAGAGACGCATAAGTCCGGAATTGGACAATTGACAATATACTTACGATAGAATATATTTACAATTAATAATGATTTAAAAACAAAATACATAACGCGCCGGGCCGCCGGCCCAAGCAGACCGCGGCCCACCAGGAATCTCCCGGTAGTCCCGATGGCCAGTACATGCCTTAGTATCTTTAATATATTTTCATAATTTTGAAGAAGTTTGGCGTGGGAATAATTAAAAATTACTTAAGAGGGGGGAAATAAAAATGTAAAGGCTGGTTTTGCAAAACATTCACATACAGACTGAAACAACCGACTTCCTGTTGGGCTGGCTTAAAGTTGCTTGGGCTAATGAGATATATAAGTGTACCGAGTTTAATATTATTATATGCAAGTGTGTTTGATTTATGGACCCAATTTTCAGACCAAGTTAATGGACCAAGTTAATTTAATTAATGAACTAATTATATAAAACTATTGTCAATGCACTACAATTAAACTGGCTATGTGCCTTTACTTATAAAAAAATAAAATAAAAACTTATTTAAAAAATCCCAGGCTTAAGAAATGTATTTTATTTATGCTGGCCAGACACACAGCAGTTAAATGGTTAATTAAGCCCCCTCCCCCTGCTAACACACACACACACACACACACACACACACAGAGAGAGAGAGACAGGCAAAGGCTCAGACATATGCTCAGAGGGAGTATGACTACATTCAAACTAAAATATCTGACTTTCTGTGGGTCCTAGCTATTGAGTGTGAATTAGAAAGTTGTCCGGCTTGAGGAGTACAATATACATACTGATTTTTGTAACTGTAGATAAAACTAACAACCCCACTTTTGTCAAAAGGTGGCGCTACTGAGCCCTCACCACGCCCGTTTCTGAAACTTTGCACATGTCTACTGGCTATTAAATGTGATGTGTCTGATGAGTTTCATGCAATTTGAAGCATGCTAAGGGTCTCAAAAGCATCCTAAAAGAATTGGAAAGTTTGATGCGTCGCCACGGCAACAGTTTCAATGATATCAAGAATCCATTCACAGGTCTACATCTGCCGTATGTTTACATTATACAGATGAAGTTTGAAGCAATTTGGATTAAAATAAGAGGGTGATTTCAAAGCATTTTGAAAATGACACACTTTCTGCTGCCAGTTGGTGGCGCTATAACTTTGACACACAATAGTCACATCCATGTGATCGTCCTCTTACAGCGAACACACTCCTGAAGTTTCATCACGATCGGTTGATGTAAGCTGAAGTTATGACACACTTCCTGTTTCACATTTTTTGCCATGATTTCATTTCCTCGCCACGGCCAAACCGTTCGAGATATCAAAAATCCCCTCGCAAACTTTCATCCTCAATGTCTTGACTTCACGCTGACTGAGTTTCGTAGAATTTGGATAAGAGCTCTAGGAGGAGTATTAAAAATTCCATTGCAAGTGTTTTATAAAGAACCTTAAAAAACCGACTTCCTGTTGGGCTGGGGTAAAAAGTAAAAGTGCGACGTATATATGAAATGATGAGATCAACATGTGTACCGAGTTTCATATTATTACATACAAGCGTGTTCGATTTATGGACCAAGTGTTCGGACCCCTTTCCAGGTGGCGCTGTCGAGCCCCCCTGCCACGCCCGGGTACCATCTTCAGCCCGGCCCTAATGGCGGCGGGTTCTGACCCGTGTGCAAAATTTTAAGAGTTTTCGAGCACGTTAAGGGCCCCAAAAGTGCCCAAATAGTCGTATAAATAATAATAATAATAATAATAATAATAATAAATATAGCTGCGAGCAGCGATTGCGGGCCCAAGCCGGTGGCACCGCAACCCCGGTGCCTTTAGTTACCTAAAGGCACCGGGATGGCGGTACCGCCGGCTTTGGCCCGCAATCGCTGCTCGCAGCTATATTTATATATATATATATATATATATATTAGGGCTGGGCAACGATTAATCGCGATTAATCGCATCCAAAATAAAAGTTTGTGTTTACGTAATATATGTGGGTGCACAGTGTATAATTATTTTGTATATATAAATACACACACATGCATGTATATATTTAAGAAAAATGTGGTCTTAATTTATCAAATATTTATATTTATACACAATATTAATTATGTATAAATATATATAAAGTATATACATGCAAATATTTCTTAAATATATACATGCATGTGTGTGTATTTATATATACAAAATAATTATACACTGTGCACCCACATATATTACGTAAACACAAACTTTTATTTTGGATGCGATTAATCGCGATTAATCGTTGCCCAGCCCTAATATATATATATATATATATATAAAGCCGGTGGCACCGCCACCTTGGTGCTTTTAGGGTTATTCTGCTTGACATGCAAAAACATAACCCCCGCTTTGACTGTCAAAAAGAAGTGTGCTGAAGAGCTTGCATCAGTGAAGGCTCTGCAAAAGTGCACATTGAGGGCACATTTTAACCACAAAGTATGCGTGAGCAACCTTCTGAAAGGTCAGGTGTACATCCAGGTCTACATCTGTACTGTGTTTACATTTTAGTATTTAGGAATGCGCCGATCCGATACTCAGGATCGGTATCAGCTCCGATACTGCCATCTTTGCCGGATCGGGTATATTTACACCACTTTAATCAAACCACTCTTCTTTAAAACATTATGATGTGATTTTTTTCACATGTATTTTATTACTCTTATTGAGCTATTTTGTCCACACACAGGACTCACTGCCAATCGTACGTGCTCACATCATTCTCTTTCTGTGAAAGCTGTATACTGCACTCACCAGTTTTCACTCTACAGCTATTGACCAGAGCACTGAAATTATTTCTCACTTAAACTACAATCAAATGGATTTTCTCACACATTTTGCGTTAGTCCTCCGCATGGCATTTTATTATTTTCTGCGCAGCTTCAGAAGTGCATGCACACAGCCTAGAACACATGACGCACACACACAGTCACGAGAGAGGCGCGATCGAATGTGTGTTTGTGTGCGAACAATGGAAACTCCTTTTTTGTTCATACAGGAAAATATTCAGACTAATGTCTTGTGGGAGCAACAGAATACATGCAACGGCATTATGTAATCAGGATACAAAAATCTAGTGAGTTACATCAAAAAAGTAGTAATCAGATTGTAGTTACTTTTTGAAAAAGTATATAGTACTTAAAGCCATTTAATATAAAGTGGGACCCTTTTTTTATGAAATAATTTGTAACTGTATCGGAATACATTTTTAAAGTAACCCTCCCAATCCTGGTCTTGTGTGCACGTCCGTTAATTTCACTTTTTAAGTTAGCGATTTTTAAGGCCCCAATCCTACTGTATTACCTATTATACTGTATTGCCAACTGTATTAATGTGTGGATATTGATCCAATAGTTCTACCTAATTTTGAACACAAGAGGGCAGTATAGCACTATGAATGATTTTTTTCTTTTTTGACTAAACCATTCTGTCTGTTTTTAAACTTAAACATAATTCTTAAATTAAAAAAAGGAATAAAATGGCTATAGTTCCAATATTGGTATAGTCTTATACAGTGTTGGGGTAGTTACTCAAAAAAGTAATTAGTTACTTCTGTAAATTGTAATGAGATTACTTTACTAGTTACTGCGTTGGAAAAATAACTTCACTACTTATTACTTTACTTTCCTGTTTCTTAATTTACCGTGTAGCCTACATGGACAAACATCATATCAGTTTTTGCCCTATCATCACTTTATTGTAAAAATGTATACAAAATGACATGAAAGAACAATATCCCTGTCTGCACAAATAAATATGCCGCACTGTAAAATTCACAAACAAAATTGGGTTCAAAATTCAAAATTTTAAAATGGTGTTTATCACAGAAGTTTCAAAACAGGCTGGGAGAATAAAACTCTTCTCCTGAGAACAAAACCAGCTTTTTATTCGACTCATGGTAATAATAATAATTTTAAAAAAATAAAAGATGTCAATGAAAAATAATAAAATAAAGGTCACTTTATCCCATAAAATGCTTAATCCTAATATAAAATGTATTTTTCTAAACCTGGGGAATTAATGGTCGACGGGGGAAGCATGTCTTCTACAATGAACCCTGCAACAATCCTGTTCATTTCGTTTTCCAAGACTTTCGAGCCTTGTTTTTACTTGACGCGTCCGAACGAGCGGAAAGGTGCGCGCGGCAAACAGCGCACGCGATGCCGCATCCGAGGATGAACGACAAGAAGCCGAACCTGCACCGAACATTGAGCCTACATCTCCGCAACGGCACCCAGTTTGCGCATCTAAATCAGTTATTTATGTTTACAAAATGAGCCTAAGATCCATGTTTTATAAAATGTCCACGAAACTTGATGAAATGTTTAGTGAAATTAGAAAATAGAGATCGTTCATTTAGTTCTTTAGCCTAGCCTATATACATGTTTTTATATCCACATATTTTGTTCTAATGTCACAAATAATAATCTTAGGATTTACTATAGCCTATATTTCACTCAAATATTTTTGTGCTTTCGAGCAATAAACTGAAAGTAATGTGAATATTGCCATTTGTTGAAACCCGTCTCTCTCTCTCCACTTCCCTCTCTCTCACTCAAATCGGTCTCTATGGCAACGGCGCGCACGCACCACTAGACGGAACTCTCCACACAGGCAAACACGGCTTGGGTAACGCAGGAAAGCGCGTTCCTTTAGTATAGTAAAGTAGTGTAGTTACCAATATTTTCAGTGTAATGCGTTACTTTACTTACCCAAACTCGTTTGTAACTCGTTACCCCCAACACTGGTCTTATAGAAAATAAATGGTGAATAATAACATTTTTAATTCCTCATCCAATCATCCTTTTGTTATGGATCAATATCATAGCTAGAGACGTAGAAAAGGGCTGCACGGTTTTGCAATAAATAATAATAAATAAAATAAAATAAACATATAAATATTGTAATTGCAATTAAATTAGATTTGTGTGGCAGCTGCATGTACAATTATTATTATTAATAATAATAACATTAATAATAATACAAATGAGCTTAGAAAAAAATTTAAATGGTTTATTACATTAAAACAGGCCATATTTTTAATAAATAAATAAGCTATCATTCATAGTGCACTAAATTTTAAACATTTTAAATTACAACATTGTTTGTGAAAGTCCAACAAAGTTAAATGTATACTCAAACCTGAAAAGTTGTGTGGCTCCGTTTTCATTTGATTATCATTGTGGCAGCAGTTGGAACACAACTTACCCCGCTGTGTATTACATATTTTAAACCTAGCTAACAGTCGCTAGGAATTACTGACATGTTTCAAAACGGTGCTGTGTTTGAGCCAACAAGACATGATTAAGGCAATATAAAGTTAGATTTGGACGCGTATACATCCAACCCGGAAACAGAAAAAAAACTACGATGAAAAAAATTACTTTCATGATGTCAAAACACTCTTTGTCCATTATCTTCACGAAATATAATCAAAACGTTCCGCAAATTCGCGGGAGACCGTCTTCTGGCAGCAAGAGAAAAAGAGCGGAAAGACAGCCGGCTAGATACTGACAAACTATCTAAAATGTCCGTGTTACATTTAACCCCGCGTTAGGCCTACATTTATCCCCGCGCTCCCCTATTCTGTAGCTCCTGGCAGTGATGTTTCACCTCATGAAATATAGTTTATGTTCACATTTATGACACAGACAGTAGATAATATTATGTTCACATTTATGACACAGACAGTAGATATAGGCTTCTGCCAGGCACTTTCAGGGATACAAATCGAAAAAATATGTATAGGCTATATGTGCATATTTATATGCAAAATACTCCTTTTTTCACGTCAACTATGTGCTATGGTCATTAAATGGCTTTCCTTTTCACTTAAGTCCAGCAAATAATTCATTTATTTTTACACATTTGGTGGCATCTGCCAGTTATTGTCGTTGTTATGAAGTACAGTCGTATGCATAATTCATTTTGAACACTATAATGCTTTCAAAATCTGAGGTAAATTATCCGTTATGGCTTGTGGCACAGTGACCTATTTTTAACTAAAAATAAATAATGTGTACTCATAACCAGTGTAGCCTAATTTCTTCATTCTGTCAGCCGCGACGTCGCAGAAATAGGAACCGTTTCTAAATTAGAAACTTCGCATGTCGCCGTCGCGTATGGTTACAAAAACTCTGATTTATTAACATGGAAAAGATACCTTTTATCGCGTGTCGCGGCGTCGTGTGTAGTTAGGACACGGTGTAAGCGGCCGCTTCTCAAGTCTAGAATCTGAACTTGATTCCGATTGGCCAGTGTCAGACAGTCAGACCTGTCAGTCTCGCAGCTCGCGTCAGCTTCATGCGGCTTCATGAGAGAGACGCATAAGTACGGAATTGGACAATTTGACAATATACTTACGATAGAATATATTTACAATTAATAATGATTTAAAAACAAAATACAAAACGCGCCGGGCCGCCGGCCCAACCAGACCGCGGCCCACCAGGAATCTCCCGGATGGCCAGTACATGCCTTAGTATCTTTAATATATTTTCATAATTTTGAAGAAGTTTGGTGTGGGAATAATTAAAAGTTACTTAAGAGGGGGGAAATAAAAATGTAAAGGCTGGTTTTGCAAAACATTCACATACAGACTGAAACAACCGACTTCCTGTTTTGCTGGCTTAAAGTTGCTTGGGCTAATGAGATCTATAAGTGTACCGAGTTTAATATTATTATATGCAAGTGTGTTTGATTTATGGACCCAATTTTCAGACCAAGTTAATGGACCAAGTTAATTTAATTAATGAACTAATTATATAAAACTATTGTCAATGCACTACAATTAAACTGGCTATGTGCCTTTACTTATAAAAAAATAAAATAAAAACTTATTTAAAAAATCCCAGGCTTAAGAAATGTATTTTATTTATGCTGGCCAGACACACAGCAGTTAAATGGTTAATTAAGCCCCCTCCCCCTGCTAACACACACACACACACACACACACACACACACACAGAGAGAGACAGGCAAAGGCTCAGACATATGCTCAGAGGGAGTATGACTACATTCAAACTAAAATATCTGACTTTCTGTGGGTCCTAGCTATTGAGTGTGAATTAGAAAGTTGTCCGGCTTGAGGAGTACAATATACATACTGATTTTTGTAACTGTAGATAAAACTAACAACCCCACTTTTGTCAAAAGGTGGCGCTACTGAGCCCTCACCACGCCCGTTTCTGAAACTTTGCACATGTCTACTGGCTATTAAATGTGATGTGTCTGATGAGTTTCATGCAATTTGAAGTATGCTAAGGGTCTCAAAAGCATCCTAAAAGAATTGGAAAGTTTGATGCGTCGCCACGGCAACAGTTTCAATGATATCAAGAATCCATTCACAGGTCTACATCTGCCGTATGTTTACATTATACAGATGAAGTTTGAAGCAATTTGGATTAAAATAAGAGGGTGATTTCAAAGCATTTTGAAAATGACACACTTTCTGCTGCCAGTTGGTGGCGCTATAACTTTGACACACAATAGTCACATCCATGTGATCGTCCTCTTACAGCGAACACACTCCTGAAGTTTCATCACGATCGGTTGATGTATGCTGAAGTTATGACACACTTCCTGTTTCACATTTTTTGCCATGATTTCATTTCCTCGCCACGGCCAAACCATTCGAGATATCGAATGTTATCGAATGATATAACTTCGAATATCGAATGATATAACTTTCATCCTCAATGTCTTGACTTCACGCTGACTGAGTTTCGTAGAATTTGGATAAGAGCTCTAGGAGGAGTATTAAAAATTCCATTGCAAGTGTTTTATAAAGAACCTTAAAAAACCGACTTCCTGTTGGGCTGGGGTAAAAAGTAAAAGTGCGACGTATATATGAAATGATGAGATCAACATGTGTACCGAGTTTCATATTATTACATACAAGCGTGTTCGATTTATGGACCAAGTGTTCGGACCCCTTTCCAGGTGGCGCTGTCGAGCCCCCCTGCCACGCCCGGGTACCATCTTCAGCCCGGCCCTAATGGCGGCGGGTTCTGACCCGTGTGCAAAGTTTCAAGAGTTTTCGAGCACGTTAAGGGCCCCAAAAGTGCCCAAATAGTCGTATAAATAATAATAATAATAATAATAATAATAATAATAATCCTAAGGAAAACAATAGGGCCTTCGCCCTTTCAGGGCTTGGGCCCTAAATATAGCTGCGAGCAGCGATTGCGGGCCCAAGCCGGTGGCACCGCAACCCCGGTGCCTTAAAGGCACCGGGATAGCGGTACCACCGGCTTTGGCCCGCAATCGCTGCTCGCAGCTATATTTATATATATATATATATATATATATATATATATATATATATATAAAGCCGGTGGCACCGCCACCTTGGTGCTTTTAGGGTTATACTACATGACGTGCAAAAACATAACCCCCGCTTTGACTGTCAAAAAGAAGTGTGCTGAAGAGCTTGTTTATGTGTCACTTAATATTCTAATAGAATATTCTTAGGCTATACTACATATATTTCATGAAGTGCAACATCACGGTGAGGACCTACAGAAATATATATTCTGTAGCTCCTGGCAGTGATGTTTCACCTCATGAAATATAGTTTATATAATATAGCATAAGAATATTCTGTTACAATATTATGTTCACATTTATTACACAGACAGTAGATAATATTATGTTCACATTTATGACACAGACAGTATAGGCTTCTGCCAGGCACTTTCAGGGAGACAAATTGAAAAATTATGTATTTATGTGCATATTTATATGCAAAATACTCATTTTTTCACATCAACTATGTGCTATGGTCATTAAATGGCTTTCCTTTTCACTTAAGTCCAGCAATTAATTCATTTATTTTAACACATTTGGTGGCATCTGCCTCAAGTTATCGTTGTTATGAAATACAGTCGTATGTTTGCATAGAATTCATTTTGAACACTATAATATTACATGCTTTCAAAATCTGAGGTAAATTATCCGTTATGGCTTGTGGCACAGTGACCTATTTTTAACTAAAAATAAATTATGTGTACTCATAACCAGTGTAATTTCTTCATTCTGTCAGCCGCGACGTCGCAGAAATAGGAACGTTTCTAAATTAGAAACTTCGCATGTCGCCGTCGCGTCTGGTTAGGACAAAAACTCTGATTTACATGGAAAAGATACCTTTTATCGCGTGTCGCGGCGTCGTGTGTAGTTAGGACACGGTGTAAGCGGCCGCTTCTCAGGTCTAGAATCTGAACTTGATTCCGATTGGCCAGTGTCAGACAGTCAGACCTGTCAGTCTCTCAGCTCGCGTCAGCTTCATGCGGCTTCATGAGAGAGACGCATAAGTCCGGAATTGGACAATTTAACAATATACTTACGATAGAATATATTTACAATTAATAATGATTTAAAAACAAAATACATAACGCGCCGGGCCGCCGGCCCAACCAGACCGCGGCCCACCGGGAATCTCCCGGTAGTCCCGATGGCCAGTACATGCCTGATTTAGTATCTTTAATATATCGTCGCTGCCCGATGAAACTCACGTATGTCCAAAACGGTTACTTTTCAGGAAGTGGAAAAAAACATGTTATTTCAAAAGCAGCTGAACGTAGCATTCTCATGCTTGGCACAACATCTTTAAATGTAACCATATTCTTGCCAGTGTCATGATATAATCCATATTTGACCCAAAATCGAGTTTAAATGGACATACATGCATATTGTACTGTAACGGTGGTCGATATGCGTTCTTCCGATCATTAAAAAGAATGAGGTTAGCCTATATATATTGATAGATGAATAGGCTACGCTCAGTTTATCAAATACGCTCAGTTTATTAAATGTCTCTTGCAAACTATGAAGAGACAACCCAGCAAGCAATAGCCCTCATTTCACCGTCTAGGTTAAATAGAGACCCGATATAGTCCGGCTATGTGTAACCCACTTCTAGCCAAAATAACATTGAATCATGGCTAAATGTATTTTTTCCAAAATAACTTGCAAAATGTATTATATTCCATCATGCAAGCAAAGTCAACTGTGATTACAAGGTGTTTGGTTTGATTTCTTTGACATTTTCTATGTGTAGGCTGTGTGAAGACGCGATCTAGCTCGTATAGTCTGTCCGGCTATTTATAGCCCACTTCTAGTCGAAACTGATTAATTGTCGTTTTAATGAATTGTTGGGCAGGCAACGCATGAGATAGTTGATATCCCATCATGTTCGCATTGGTAAACATATCTACAAGGTGCCAGTGTCATATCATGACATGGTCAATTTGTAGTCACGATCCTCTGAATTGGATGGGCTATGTGCAGTCTGCTTTTAGCCCACTGGCGAAATCGAGGCAATCAGTGGTCTACGTTTAACGGCTTGGCTATAGCCCTGATTTAGACCAGCGATTAGTAGGCTATTGCCAAAATAAATCTTAAAATTGTTTTCTTGTTTTTCACCCACGCAGCTTCATGTTTGCTGTCACAGTCACACATTAATTAAAAATCTACGGTTTTATTTGACTGTTTTATTATTTTAAATTAAATAAAAATGCAATTACATTTCTCAACCGCTAGATGGCAACAGCCCTACTGAGACATGACTGCTGACAACGCGAGTCTTGATAGCACAGATCACCGGTCACGCGATCGACCATTCTCAAATATTTTAAACGAGGCAGAGCATTGCATTCAGCTGACGGTCGACGACAACAGGTAAAATACATTCCCACTTTTGTCTTTTAAGCATCTGTGTTTTCATTTTGACGTGTTAATTTTTTAGATAAATTATTTGTTATCATGTGTTGTTGGAATCGTGACATTTTAGCGGGTGTGTCATGGTACATGCACGTGTAGGCCTAACGTTACTGAATCCAAAGCTGTAAACATGAAACACATGCAATCTATTATTAAGTGTTATGAAAGCCACAATTATATTTGGCTCTTTTCTTTAGATCATTGTGATATAAAAATAGCATTTCCTCACTAAATCTCTTGTCTTTGACAAAGTCCATCATTGATATAAATTATAAAATTAAATTTGTCTGAACATTGGCTTGTTGGAGAGCATAAGCTAATAGAGTAGAATAATGTTTGTTATTGTACAAGCAAAGTAAGATGAAGTTTCATTCAAAATGCCTTCATTAATTCAAGTTTAAACTTTCAAATTAATTTTATAATACAGCATAAAAATACAAATGATTGGCTATATAAAATAAGCAAATCTAAAAAGTATCCGCCAGTATATCAATAATGCAAATAGCTCCGATGTGCATTAAAACCTAAACAGAACACAAGAACACACACACACACACAAAACGTACATGTACTTTCAACAATGCTTTTCTTGTGCTAATTATTTTATTCTTATTTGGCAGATGCTGTGATGACCAACTTCCCAGCAGCAACAGAGTTTTCTATTTTATTATCTTAAGTTGTTCATGTTAAAATAATTTTATATTTTTAATTTTAATATTGGTGTGGTAATTTTTATGTTTTGAAGTTACGTAATGTTGTTCTTTTGCTAAATAAAGCCTTTTATATATGTTTTTTTTTTTGGAATGGCTTGTTATTTATGTGAACCTGTTATATTTGAGTGAAAAGAATCTTTTAACCATTTTGTTGTCTATTGCATGTATATGTAGTCGTTTAATAGTTGTCTAATTGATGACTAGTCTATTCTTGGGCTACATTTAGACGTCTATTAGATTTTCACTGACAGCCCAAATTTAGCCTTGTTTTAGCCTAGACCCATATGCACTGCCTATTAGACGTATAAATGTAGTCGTTCAATAGCCGTCTAATTGTTGACTATAGTCTATTCTTGGGCTATGGTTAGACGTCTATTAGATTTTCACTGACAGCCCAAATTTAGCCTTGATTTAGCCTAGACGTCTGGGCTATGTTTTGACGGCTATTAGACGTCTTTTGGACGTAAAATTGCTTGCTGGGAATGATGAATCAATACACACTGACATGGCGATGCTGGACTGATTCTTTATTTACACCATCATACAGTAATTTTGTCGGTTGTTTATTACAGATATTAGCATGCATTTTATTGATCATCAGCTAATTTCATCAATAGATATCAATAAGAGAGAGTGGCAACAGCCCTGGTAAGAGTCAAGAGATCATTTCTTTCTTTACTTGAAGATGAATGTGTAGATGATTAAGCGTCTCTGACTTACTTTCACTTTTATTTGCGATGTTTGCACGTTGGTTTGACGCTCAGCTGCTACTCATCTGCGGCGGTGATGCGTGTCGCAGCGCCGTCATTTCTGACTATAACATAGCCTGTAAACGCTCTCACTCGTTTATGTTTTAGCATTTTTGGGAGGAGTAAAATATACATGTGTGATATCAACAACCAGATTGCGTTTACACGTAAAGATCCGAACACAATGCGAGCCAGACTACCTCCAGATGGTCAGGCATATCGATCACAATCCGATCACAACGTAATACCTTGCATTAACATTTCTTTTTTATTATCCGGATAACTTATCTGGATACAGATCGCATTTTAATACCAGGTGTAGGGGTCTCAGAGACTAGACCGGCGAGAAACTTCACGAGACCAGCGGAAAGCCTCCACAGGGCGGGGAGATACTATACTGCCTATGGGAGCGGCCGCTTCTCCGCTCTTGATTCCGATTGGCCAGTGTCAGACAGTCAGACCTGTCAGTCTCTCAGCTCGCGTCCGCTTCATGCGGCTTCATGAGAGAGACGCAGAAGTCCGGAATTGGATGATTTAACAAATACTTACGATAGAATATATTTACAATTAATAATGATTTAAAAACAAAATACATAACGCGCCGGGCCGCCGGCCAAACCAGACCGCGGCCCACCGGGAATCTCCCGGTAGTCCCGATGGCCAGTACATATGCCTGATTTAGTATCTTTAATATATTTTCATAATTTTGAAGAAGTTTGGTGTGGGAATAATTAAAAATTACTTAAGAGGGGGGAAATAAAAATGTAAAGGCTGGTTTTGCAAAACATTCACATACAGTACAGACCGAAACAACCGACATCCTGTTGGGCTGGCTTAAAGTTGTTTGGGCTAATGAGATCTATAAGTGTACCGAGTTTAATATTATTATATGCAAGTGTGTTTGATTTATGGACTCAATTTTCAGATCAAGTTTATGGACCAAGTTAATTTAATTAATAAACTAATTATATAAAACTATTGTCAATGCACTACAATTTAACGGGTTATATTATGCCTTCACTTATAAAAATTAAAATAAAAACTTATTTAAAACATACCAGGCTTAAGAAATGTATTAAGAAATTACACAGCAGAAAAAACACACAGCAGTGAAATGGTTAAGCCCCTCCCCTACTAACACACACACAGAGAGAGACAGAGATGTAGGTTCAAAGGGAGCATGACCAGATTCAAACAAACATATCTTACTTTCTGTGGGTCCTAGGTAATGAGTGTCAATTAGAAAGTTGTCCGGCTCGAGGAGTACAATATACATACCGATTTTTGTGACTGTAGATAAAACTAACAACCCAACTTTTGTCAAAAGGTGGCGCTACTGAGCCTTTACCACGCCCGTTTCTGAAACTTTGCACATGTCTACTGGCTAATAAATGTGATGTGTCTGAGGAGTTTCATGCAATTTGAAGCATGCTAAGGGTCTCAAAAGCATCCTAAAAGAATGGTAAAGTTTGATGCGTCGCCACGGCAACAGTTTCAAAGACATCAATAATCCATTCACAGGTCTACATCTGCCGTATGTTTACATTATACAGATGAAGTTTGAAGCAAATCGGGTTAAAATAAGAGGGTGATTTCAAAGCATTTTGAAAGTGACACACTTCCTGCTGCCAGTTGGTGGCGCTATAACTTTGACACACAATAGTCACATCCATGTGATCGTCCTCTTACAGCGAACACACTCCTGAAGTTTCATCAAGATCGGTTGATGTATGCTGAAGTTAGGACACACTTCCTGTTTCACGTTTCTCACCATAATTTTGTTTCCTCGCCACAGCCAAACCGTTCGAGATATCAAAAATCCCCTCGCAATTTTTGATCCTCTATGTCTTGACTTCAGGCTGACCGAGTTTCGTTCCATGCGGATGAATGCTCTAGGAGGAGTACATTAAATTCCATTGCAAGCATTTTAAAAACAACCGTAAATATCTGACTTCCTGTTGGGCTGGGGTAAAAAGTAAAAGCGCGATGTATATATGAAACGATGAGATCGACATGTGTACCGAGTTTCATATTATTACATGCAAGCGTGTTTGATTTATGGACAAAGTGTTCAGACCCTGTTCCAGGGGGCGCTGACGAGCCGCCCTGCCGCGCCCGTGTACCAGCTTCAGCCCGGCTCTGATGGCCGCGGGTTCTGACCCGTGTGCAAAGTTTCAAGAGTTTTTGAGCATGTTAAGGGACCCAAAAGTGCCCGGATAGTCGTTAGAAAAAAAAAAAAAAAATCCTAAGGAAAACAATAGGGCCTTCGCCCTTTCAGGGCTTGGGCCCTAATAATCCTAAGGAAAACAATAGGGCCTTCGCCCTTTCAGGGCTTGGGCCCTAATAATAATCCTAAGGAAAACAATAGGGCCTTCGCCCTTTCAGGGCTTGGGCCCTAAATATATATATACATATAAATATAGCTGCGAGCAGCGATTGCGGGCCCAAGCCGGTGGCACCGCAACCCCGGTGCCTTTAGTTACCTAAAGACACCGGGATGGCGGTACCGCCGGCTTTGGCCCGCAATCGCTGCTCGCAGCTATATTTATATGTATATATATATATATATATATATATATATATATTTGGCCAGTGGCAGCGCCACCTTGGTGCTTTTAGGGTTATTCTACATGACGTGCAAAAACGTAACCCCCGCTTTGACTGTCAAAAAGAAGTGTGCTGAAGAGCTTGCATCAGTGAAGGCTCTGCAAAAGTGCGGATCGAGGGCACATTTTAACCACAAAGTATGCATGAGCAACCTTCTGAAAGGTCAGGTGTACATCAAGGTCTACATCTGTACTGTGTTTACATTATAGTATTTAGGGATGCGCCGTTTCGATACTCAGGATCGTTATCAGCTCCGATACTGCCATCTTTGCCGGATCGGGTATATTTACACCACTTTAATCAAACCACTCTTCTTTAAAACATTACGATGTGATTTGTTTCACATGTATTTTGTTACTCTTATTGAGCTATTTTGTCCACAGGACTCACTGCCAATCGTACGTGCTCACATCATTCTCTTTCTGTGAAAGCTGTACTGCATTCACCAGTTTTCACTCTACAGCTATTGACCAGAGCACTGAAATTATTTCTCACTTAAACTACAATCAAATGGATTTTCCCACACATTTTGCATTAGTCCTCTGCATGGCATTTTATTATTTTCTGCGCAGCTTCAGAAGTGCACGCACACAGCTTAGAACACATGACACGCACACACACTCAGTCACGAGAGAGGCGCGATCGAACTCTGTGTGTGTTTGTGTGTGAACAATGGAAACTCAATTTTGTTCATACAGGAATATATTCAGACTAATGTCTTGTGGGAGCAACAGAATACATGTAACCGCATTATGTAATCAGGATACAAAAATCCAGTAACTGTAATTTGTTACAGTGAGTTACATCAAAAAAGTAGTAATCAGATTGTAGTTACTTTTTGAAAAAGTATATAGTACTTAAAGCCACTTAATATAAAGTGGGACCCTTTTTTATGAAATAATTTGTAACTGTATCGGAATACATTTTTAAAGTAACCCTCCCAAGCCTGGTCTTGTGTGGACGTCCTTTACTTTCACTTTTTAAGTTAGCGCTTTTTAAGGCCCCAATCCTACTGTATTACTGTGTGGATATTGATCCAACAGTACTACCTAATTTTGAACACAAGAGGGCAGTAGCACTATGAATGATTTTTTACTCTTTTGACTAAAACATTCTGGCTGTTTTTAAAATTAGACACAAGTCTTAAATTTAAAAAAGGAATAAAATGTCTGTAGTTCCAATATTGGTATAGTCTTATAGAAAAATAAATGGTGAATAATAAAATTTTTAGAAGATATGAGACGTTTCCTGATTCTCTTTTTGACATAATCCCTCGCCATAGCAAAACTGTTTGACATAATAAATATCCGTTCACAATTTAGTATCTTTAATGTATTTTCATAATTTTGAAGAAGTTTGGTGGGAATAATTAAAAAAACACTTAAGAGGGGGTAATAAAAATGTAAACGCTGCTTTTGCAAAACATTCACATACAGACCAAAATAACCGACTTTCCTGTTGGGCTGGCTTAAAGTTGTTTGGGCTAATGAGATCTATATGTGTACCGAGTTTAATATTATTACATGCAAGTGTGTTTGATTTATGGACCAAATTTTCAGACCAAGTTTATGGACCAAGTTAATTTAATTAATAAACTAATTATATAAAACTATTGTCAATGCAGCACAATTAAACTGGTTATATACCATTACTTATAAAAAATAAAAAGCTTATTTAAAAATACCAGGCTTAAGGCATTTATTTTCTTTTATGCAGGCTACACACACAGCAGTGAAATAGTTAATCTCCCTCCCCCTGCACACACACACACAGACATGCACACTCACAGACAGGCAAACACACAGACAGAGACAGAGATGTAGGCTCAAACAGAGCATGACCAGATTCAAACAAACATATCTTACTCTCTGTGGGTCCTAGCTAAAGAGTGTCAATTAGAAAGTTGTCCGGCTCGAGGAGTACAATATACATAATGATTTTTGTAACTGTAGATAAAACTAACAACCCCACTTTTGTCAAAAGGTGGCGCTACTTAAATTTAAAAAAGGAATAAAATGGCTGTAGTTCCAATATTGGTATAGTCTTATAGAAAAATAAATGGTGAATAATAAAATTTTTAGAAGATATGAGACGTTTCCTGATTCTCTTTTTGACATAATCCCTCGCCATAGCAAAACTGTTTGACATAATAAATATCCGTTCACAATTTAGTATCTTTAATGTGTTTTCATAAATTTGAAGAAGTTTGGTGGGAATAATTAAAAAAACACTTAAGAGGGGGTAATAAAAATGTAAAGGCTGCTTTTGCAAAACATTCACATACAGACCAAAATAACCGAATTTCCTGTTGGGCTGGCTTAAAGTTGTTTGGGCTAATGAGATCTATATGTGTACTGAGTTTAATATTATTACATGCAAGTGTGTTTGATTTATGGACCAAATTTTCAGACCAAGTTTATGGACCAAGTTAATTTAATTAATAAACTAATTATATAAAACTATTGTCAATGCAGCACAATTAAACTGGTTATATGCCATTACTTATAAAAAATAAAAAACTTATTTAAAAATACCAGGCTTAAGGCATTTATTTTCTTTTATGCAGGCTTCACACACAGCAGTGAAATAGTTAATCTCCCTCCCCCTGCACACACACACAGACATGCACACTCACAGACAGGCAAACACACAGACAGAGACAGAGATGAAGGCTCAAACAGAGCATGACCAGATTCAAACAAACATATCTTACTCTCTGTGGGTCCTAGCTAATGAGTGTCAATTAGAAAGTTGTCCGGCTCGAGGAGTACAATATACATACTGATTTTTGTAACTGTAGATAAAACTAACAACCCCACTTTTGTCAAAAGGTGGCGCTACTGAGCCCTCACCACGCCCGTTTCTGAAACTTTGCACATGTCTACTGGCTAATAAATGTGATGTGTCTGATGAGTTTCCTGCAATTTGAAGCATGCTAAGGGTCTCAAAAGCATCCTAAAAGAATGGTAAAGTTTGATGCATCGCCACGGCAACAGTTTCAACGATATCAAGAATCCATTCACAGGTCTTCATCTGCCGTATGTTGACATTATACAGATGAAGTTTGAAGCAAATCGGGTTAAAATAAGAGGGTGATTTTAAAGCATTTTGAAAGTGACACACTTCCTGCTGCCAGTTGGTGGCGCTATAACTTTGACACACAATAGTCACATCCATGTGATAGTCTTCTTACAGCGAACGCACTCCTGAAGTTTCATCAAGATCGGTTGATGTAAGCTGAAGTTATGACACACTTCCTGTTTCACGTTTCTCGCCATGATTTCATTTCCTCGCCACGGCCAAACCGTTTGAGATATCAAAAATCCCCTCGCAAACTTTCATCCTCAATGTCTTGACTTCACGCTGACTGAGTTTCGTAGAATTTGGATAAGAGCTCTAGGAGGAGTATTAAAAATTCCATTGCAAGTGTTTTACAAAGAACCTTAAATAACCGACTTCCTGTTGGGCTGGGGTAAAAAGTAAAAGTGCGACGTATATATGAAATGATGAGATCAACATGTGTACCGAGTTTCATATTAGTACATACAAGCTTGTTTGATTTATGGACCAAGTGTTCGGACCCCTTTCCAGGTGGCGCTGTCGAGCCCCCCTGCCACGCCCGGGTACCATCTTCAGCCCGGCCCTAATGGCGGCGGGTTCTGACCCGTGTGCAAAGTTTCAAGAGTTTTCGAGCACGTTAAGGGCCCCAAAAGTGCCCAAATAGTCGTATAAATAATAATAATAATAATAAATATAGCTGCGAGCAGCGATTGCGGGCCCAAGCCGGTGGCACCGCAACCCCGGTGCCTTTAGTTACCTAAAGGCACCGGGATGGCGGTACCGCCGGCTTTGGCCCGCAATCGCTGCTCGCAGCTATATTTATATATATATATATATATATATATATATATATATATATATATATATATATATATATATATATATTTAGCCAGTGGCACCGCCACCTTGGTGCTTTTAGGGTTATTCTACATGACGTGCAAAAACGTAACCCCCGCTTTGACTGTCAAAAAGAAGTGTGCTGAAGAGCTTGCAGCAGTGAAGGCTCTGCAAAAGTGCGTATCGAGGGCACATTTTAACCACAAAGTATGCATGAGCAACCTTCTGAAAGGTCAGGTGTACATCAAGGTCTACATCTGTACTGTGTTTACATTATAGTATTTAGGGATGCGCCGATCCGATACTCAGGATCGTTATCAGCTCCGATACTGCCATCTTTGCCGGATCGGGTATATTTACACCACTTTAATCAAACCACTCTTCTTTAAAACATTACGATGTGATTTGTTTCACATGTATTTTGTTACTCTTATTGAGCTATTTTGTCCACATACAGGACTCACTGCCAATCGTACGTGCTCACATCATTCTCTTTCTGTGAAAGCTGTACTGCATTCACCAGTTTTCACTCTACAGCTGTTGACCAGAGCACTGAAATTATTTCTCACTTAAACTACAATCAAATGGATTTTCCCACACATTTTGCATTAGTCCTCTGCATGGCATTTTATTATTTTCTGCGCAGCTTCAGAAGTGCACGCACACAGCTTAGAACACATGACACGCACACACACTCAGTCACGAGAGAGGCGCGATCGAACTCTGTGTGTGTTTGTGTGTGAACAATGGAAACTCAATTTTGTTCATACAGGAAAATATTCAGACTAATGTCTTGTGGGAGCAACAGAATACATGTAACGGCATTATGTAATCAGGATACAAAAATCCAGTAACTGTAATTTGTTACAGTGAGTTACATCAAAAAAAGTAGTAATCAGATTATAGTTACTTTTTGAAAAAGTATATAGTACTTAAAGCCACTTAATATAAAGTGGGACCCTTTTTTTATGAAATAATTTGTAACTGTATCGGAATACATTTTTAAAGTAACCCTCCCAAGCCTGGTCTTGTGTGGACGTCCGTTACTTTCACTTTTTAAGTTAGCGCTTTTTAAGGCCCCAATCCTACTCAGGGTATATACAGTATTCCTTAAGTTAAATTTACTACTTTTTAATACCTTTTTTACTACCTTCAGAATTTTTTTAAAACCATCACGACACTGAATTAAGTGTTAGTCAGCAGCAACCTTTCTATTATTTACACAGATTTTGACATTTATGACATATAAAAATGGCAAAAGATCTGCTGCGTGACAGGATTTAATAGGGGAAACTGCGAAAATGCAACTAAACGAATAATTTTATCAATTTAAACTAAATGTTGGATTCAATATAGTCTTCCTTACAACTTACTAAAGATCCAGTGATCCGTGGATATTGACATGCAGCCAGGAATCGTGTTGCCTGACATTTATGTTTGCCTGATTTCGACACCGGGGAAATAAAAGCAATATAGACCAAAACATAAAGCAAATTTGCCTGTGAACGCTTTATGTAAATACAATATAGGTCTAAATCCGGGTGATCACATGTTCACAGATGATGTCGATCGACCATTGAATATGGCGTCAGCATCAAACATAGACAGAGACAAACGATCTTTGATTGTGCCCAGATAAGCTAAAGCCCATTTTTAAACGGACTAACGCAAACGCAGAATAGGACACCTGATAGTCTGAAAAAAATAATACCTAATTTTTAAAAAATAATACCTCTCAGACTACATTTAACACTTTTAATGGCCTTAAATTTGACAATTTTGATTTATCACTTTTTAATACTTTTTAAAACCCCGCGGATACCCTGCTACTGTATTACTGTGTGGATATTGATCCAATAGTTCTACCTGATTTTGAACACAAGAGGGCAGTATAGCAGCACTATGAATGATTTTTTACTCTTTTGACTAAAACATTCTGGCTGTTTTTAAAATTAGACATAAGTCTTAAATTTAAAAAAGGAATAAAATGGCTGTAGTTCCAATATTGGTATAGTCTTATAAAAAAATAAATGGTGAATAATAAATTTTTTAGAAGATATGAGACGTTTCCTGATTCTCTTTTTGATATAATCCCTCGCCATAGCAAAACTGTTTGACATAATAAATATCCGTTCACAATTTAGTATCTTTAATGTATTTTCATAATTTTGAAGAAGTTTGGTGGGAATAATTTAAAAAACACTTAAGAGGGGGTAATAAAAATGTAAAGGCTGCTTTTGCAAAACATTCACATACAGACCAAAATAACCGACTTTAATGTTGGGCTGGCTTAAAGTTGTTTGGGCTAATGAGATCTATATGTGTACCGAGTTTAATATTATTACATGCAAGTGTGTTTGATTTATGGACCAAATTTTCAGACCAAGTTTATGGACCAAGTTAATTTAATTAATAAACTAATTATATAAAACTATTGTCAATGCAGCACAATTAAACTGGTTATATGCCATTACTTATAAAAAAAAACTTATTTAAAAATACCAGGCTTAAGGCATTTATTTTCTTTTATGCAGGCTTCACACACAGCAGTGAAATAGTTAATCTCCCTCCCCCTGCACACACACACAGACATGCACACTCACAGACAGGCAAACACACAGACAGAGACAGAGATGAAGGCTCAAACAGAGCATGACCAGATTCAAACAAACATATCTTACTCTCTGTGGGTCCTAGCTAATGAGTGTCAATTAGAAAGTTGTCCGGCTCGAGGAGTACAATATACATACTGATTTTTGTAACTGCAGATAAAAGTAACAACCCCACTTTTGTCAAAAGGTGGCGCTACTGAGCCCTCACCACGCCCGTTTCTGAAACTTTGCACATGTCTACTGGCTAATAAATGTGATGTGTCTGATGAGTTTCATGCAATTTGAAGCATGCTAAGGGTCTCAAAAGCATCCTAAAAGAATGGTAAAGTTTGATGCATCGCCACGGCAACAGTTTCAACGATATCAAGAATCCATTCACAGGTCTTCATCTGCCGTATGTTTACATTATACAGATGAAGTTTGAAACAAATCGGGTTAAAATAAGAGGGTGATTTTAAAGCATTTTGAAAGTGACACACTTCCTGCTGCCAGTTGGTGGCGCTATAACTTTGACACACAATAGTCACATCCATGTGATAGTCCTCTTACAGCGAACGCACTCCTGAAGTTTCATCAAGATCGGTTGATGTATGCTGAAGTTATGACACACTTCCTGTTTCACGTTTCTCGCCATGATTTCATTTCCTCGCCACGGCCAAACCGTTCGAGATATCAAAAATCCCCTCGCAAACTTTCATCCTCAATGTCTTGACTTCACGCTGACTGAGTTTCGTAGAATTTGGATAAGAGCTCTAGGAGGAGTATTAAAAATTCCATTGCAAGTGTTTTACAAAGAACCTTAAATAACCGACTTCCTGTTGGGCTGGGTTAAAAAGTAAAAGTGCGACGTATATATGAAATGATGAGATCAACATGTGTACCGAGTTTCATATTAGTACATACAAGCGTGTTTGATTTATGGATCAAGTGTTCGGACCCCTTTCCAGGTGGCGCTGTCGAGCCCCCCTGCCACGCCCGGGTACCATCTTCAGCCCGGCCCTAATGGCGGCGGGTTCTGACCCGTGTGCAAAGTTTCAAGAGTTTTCGAGCACGTTAAGGGCCCCAAAAGTGCCCAAATAGTCGTATAAATAATAATAATAATAATAATAATAATAATAATAATAATAATCCTAAGGAAAACAATAGGGCCTTCGCCCTTTCAGGGCTTGGGCCCTAATAATCCTAAGGAAAACAATAGGGCCTTCGCCCTTTCAGGGCTTGGGCCCTAATAATCCTAAGGAAAACAATAGGGCCTTCGCCCTTTCAGGGCTTGGGCCCTAAATATAGCTGCGAGCAGCGATTGCGGGCCCAAGCCGGTGGCACCGCAACCCCGGTGCCTTTAGTTACCTAAAGGCACCGGGATGGCGGTACCGCCGGCTTTGGCCCGCAATCGCTGCTCGCAGCTATATTTATATATATATATATATATATATATATATATATAAAGCCGGTGGCACCGCCACCTTGGTGCTTTTAGGGTTATTCTACATGACGTGCAAAAACATAACCCCCGCTTTGACTGTCAAAAAGAAGTGTGCTGAAGGGCTTGTTTATGTGTCACTTAATATTCTAATAGAATATTCTTAGGCTATACTACATATATTTCATGAAGTGCAACATCACGGTGAGGACCTACAGAAATATATATTCTGTAGCTCCTGGCAGTGATGTTTCACCTCATGAAATATAGTTTATATAATATAGCATAAGAATATTCTGTTACAATATTATGTTCACATTTATTACACAGACAGTAGATAATATTATGTTCACATTTATGACACAGACAGTATAGGCTTCTGCCAGGCACTTTCAGGGATACAAATTGAAAAAATATGTATTTATGTGCATATTTATATGCAAAATACTCATTTTTTCACATCAACTATGTGCTATGGTCATTAAATGGCTTTCCTTTTCACTTAAGTCCAGCAATTAATTCATTTATTTTAACACATTTGGTGGCATCTGCCTCAAGTTATCGTTGTTATGAAATACAGTCGTATGTTTGCATAGAATTCATTTTGAACACTATAATATTACATGCTTTCAAAATCTGAGGTAAATTATCCGTTATGGCTTGTGGCACAGTGACCTATTTTTAACTAAAAATAAATAATGTGTACTCATAACCAGTGTAATTTCTTCATTCTGTCAGCCGCGACGTCGCAGAAATAGGAACGTTTCTAAATTAGAAACTTCGCATGTCGCCGTCGCGTCTGGTTAGGACAAAAACTCTGATTTACATGGAAAAGATACCTTTTATCGCGTGTCGCGGAGTCGTGTGTAGTTAGGACACGGTGTAAGCGGCCGCTTCTCAGGTCTAGAATCTGAACTTGATTCCGATTGGCCAGTGTCAGACAGTCAGACCTGTCAGTCTCTTAGCTTGCGTCAGCTTCATGCGGCTTCATGAGAGAGACGCATAAGTCCGGAATTGGACAATTTAACAATATACTTACGATAGAATATATTTACAATTAATAATGATTTAAAAACAAAATACATAACGCGCCGGGCCGCCGGCCCAACCAGACCGCGGCCCACCGGGAATCTCCCGGTAGTCCCGATGGCCAGTACATGCCTGATTTAGTATCTTTAATATATCGTCGCTGCCCGATGAAACTCACGTATGTCCAAAACGGTTACTTTTCAGGAAGTGGAAAAAAACATGTTATTTCAAAAGCAGCTGAACGTAGCATTCTCATGCTTGGCACAACATCTTTAAATGTAACCATATTCTTGCCAGTGTCATGATATAATCCATATTTGACCCAAAATCGAGTTTAAATGGACATACGTGCATATTGTACTGTAACGGTGGTCGATACGCGTTCTTCCGATCATTAAAAAGAATGAGGTTAGCCTATATATATTGATAGATGAATAGGCTACGCTCAGTTTATCAAATACGCTGAGTTTATTAAATGTCTCTTGCAAACTATGAAGAGACAACCCAGCAAGCAATAGCCCTCATTTCACCGTCTAGGTTAAATAGAGACCCGATATAGTCCGGCTATGTGTAACCCACTTCTAGCCAAAATGACATTGAATCATGGCTAAATGTATTTTTTCCAAAATAACTTGCAAAATGTATTATATTCCATCATGTAAGCAAAGTCAACTGTGATTACAAGGTGTTTGGTTTGATTTCTTTGACATTTTCTATGTGTAGGCTGTGTGAAGACGCGATCTAGCTCGTATAGTCTGTCCGGCTATTTATAGCCCACTTCTAGTCGAAACTGATTAATTGTTGTTTTAATGAATTGTTGGGCAGGCAACGCATGAGATAGTTGATATCCCATCATGTTCGCATTGGTAAACATATCTACAAGGTGCCAGTGTCATATCATGACATGGTCGATTTGTAGTCACGATCCTCTGAATTGGATGGGCTATGTGCAGTCTGCTTTTAGCCCACTGGCGAAATCGAGGCAATCAGTGGTCTACGTTTAACGGCTTGGCTATAGCCCTGATTTAGACCAGCGATTAGTAGGCTATTGCCAAAATAAATCTTAAAATTGTTTTCTTGTTTTTCACCCACGCAGCTTCATGTTTGCTGTCACAGTCACACATTAATTAAAAATCTACGGTTTTATTTGACTGTTTTATTATTTTAAATTAAATAAAAATGCAATTACATTTCTCAACCGCTAGATGGCAACAGCCCTACTGAGACATGACTGCTGACAACGCGAGTCTTGATAGCACAGATCACCGGTCACGCGATCGACCATTCTCAAATATTTTAAACGAGGCAGAGCATTGCATTCAGCTGACGGTCGACGACAACAGGTAAAATACATTCCCACTTTTGTCTTTTAAGCATCTGTGTTTTCATTTTGACGTGTTAATTTTTTAGATAAATTATTTGTTATCATGTGTTGTTGGAATCGTGACATTTTAGCGGGTGTGTCATGGTACATGCACGTGTAGGCCTAACGTTACTGAATCCAAAGCTGTAAACATGAAACACATGCAATCTATTATAAAGTGTTATGAAATCCACAATTATATTTGGCTCTTTTCTTTAGATCATTGTGATATAAAAATAGCATTTCCTCACTAAATCTCTTGTCTTTGACAAAGTCCATCATTGATATAAATTATAAAATTAAATTTGTCTGAACATTGGCTTGTTGGAGAGCATAAGCTAATAGAGTAGAATAATGTTTGTTATTGTACAAGCAAAGTAAGATGAAGTTTCATTCAAAATGCCTTCATTAATTCAAGTTTGAAACTTTCAAATTAATTTTATAATACAGCATAAAAATACAAATGATTGGCTATATAAAATAAGCAAATCTAAAAAGTATCCGCCAGTATATCAATAATGCAAATAGCTCCGATGTGCATTAAAACCTAAACAGAACACAAGAACACACACACACACACAAAACGTACATGTACTTTCAACAATGCTTTTCTTGTGCTAATTATTTTATTCTTATTTGGCAGATGCTGTGATGACCAACTTCCCAGCAGCAACAGAGTTTTCTATTTTATTATCTTAAGTTGTTCATGTTAAAATAATTTTATATTTTTAATTTTAATATTGGTGTGGTAATTTTTATGTTTTGAAGTTACGTAATGTTGTTCTTTTGCTAAATAAAGCCTTTTATATATGTTTTTTTTTTTTTTGGAATGGCTTGTTATTTATGTGAACCTGTTATATTTGAGTGAAAAGAATCTTTTAACCATTTTGTTGTCTATTGCATGTATATGTAGTCGTTTAATAGTTGTCTAATTGATGACTAGTCTATTCTTGGGCTACATTTAGACGTCTATTAGATTTTCACTGACAGCCCAAATTTAGCCTTGTTTTAGCCTAGACCCATATGCACTGCCTATTAGACGTATAAATGTAGTCGTTCAATAGCCGTCTAATTGTTGACTATAGTCTATTCTTGGGCTATGGTTAGATGTCTATTCTTGGGCTATGGTTAGACGTCTATTAGATTTTCACTGACAGCCCAAATTTAGCCTTGATTTAGCGTAGACGTCTGGGCTATGTTTTGACGGCTATTAGACGTCTTTTGGACGTAAAATTGCTTGCTGGGAATGATGAATCAATACACACTGACATGGCGATGCTGGACTGATTCTTTATTTACACCATCATACAGTAATTTTGTCGGTTGTTTATTACAGATATTAGCATGCATTTTATTGATCATCAGCTAATTTCATCAATAGATATCAATAAGAGAGAGTGGCAACAGCCCTGGTAAGAGTCAAGAGATCATTTCTTTCTTTACTTGAAGATGAATGTGTAGATGATTAAGCGTCTCTGACTTACTTTCACTTTTATTTGCGATGTTTGCACGTTGGTTTGACGCTCAGCTGCTCATCTGCGGCGGTGATGCGTGTCGCAGCGCCGTCATTTCTGACTATAACATAGCCTGTAAACGCTCTCACTCGTTTATGTTTTAGCATTTTTGGGAGGAGTAAAATATAAATGTGTGATATCAACAACCAGATTGCGTTTACACGTAAAGATCCGAACACAATGCGAGCCAGACTACCTCCAGATGGTCAGGCATATCGATCACAATCCGATCACAACGTAATACCTTGCATTAACATTTCTTTTTTATTATCCGGATAACTTATCTGGATACAGATCGCATTTTAATACCAGGTGTAGGGCTCTCAGAGACGAGACCGGCGGAATGCCTCCACAGGGCGGGGAGATACTATACTGCCTATGGGAGCGGCCGCTTCTCCGCTCTTGATTCCGATTGGCCAGTGTCAGACAGTCAGACCTGTCAGTCTCTCAGCTCGCGTCCGCTTCATGCGGCTTCATGAGAGAGACGCAGAAGTCCGGAATTGGATGATTTAACAAATACTTACGATAGAATATATTTACAATTAATAATGATTTAAAAACAAAATACATAACGCGCCGGGCCGCCGGCCAAACCAGACCGCGGCCCACCGGGAATCTCCCGGTAGTCCCGATGGCCAGTACATATGCCTGATTTAGTATCTTTAATATATTTTCATAATTTTGAAGATGTTTGGTGTGGGAATAATTAAAAATTACTTAAGAGGGGGGAAATAAAAATGTAAAGGCTGGTTTTGCAAAACATTCACATACAGTACAGACCGAAACAACCGACATCCTGTTGGGCTGGCTTAAAGTTGTTTGGGCTAATGAGATCTATAAGTGTACCGAGTTTAATATTATTATATGCAAGTGTGTTTGATTTATGGACCCAATTTTCAGATCAAGTTTATGGACCAAGTTAATTTAACTAATAAACTTTGAAGCAAATCGGGTTAAAATAAGAGGGTGATTTCAAAGCATTTTGAAAGTGACACACTTCCTGCTGCCAGTTGGTGGCGCTATAACTTTGACACACAATAGTCACATCCATGTGATCGTCCTCTTACAGCGAACACACTCCTGAAGTTTCATCAAGATCGGTTGATGTATGCTGAAGTTAGGACACACTTCCTGTTTCACGTTTCTCACCATAATTTTGTTTCCTCGCCACAGCCAAACCGTTCGAGATATCAAAAATCCCCTCGCAATTTTTGATCCTCTATGTCTTGACTTCAGGCTGACCGAGTTTCGTTCCATGCGGATGAATGCTCTAGGAGGAGTACATTAAATTCCATTGCAAGCATTTTAAAAACAACCGTAAATATCTGACTTCCTGTTGGGCTGGGGTAAAAAGTAAAAGCGCGATGTATATATGAAACGATGAGATCGACATGTGTACCGAGTTTCATATTATTACATGCAAGCGTGTTTGATTTATGGACAAAGTGTTCAGACCCTGTTCCAGGGGGCGCTGACGAGCCGCCCTGCCGCGCCCGTGTACCAGCTTCAGCCCGGCTCTGATGGCCGCGGGTTCTGACCCGTGTGCAAAGTTTCAAGAGTTTTTGAGCATGTTAAGGACCCCAAAAGTGCCCGGATAGTCGTTAGAAAAAAAAAAAAAAAAAAAAAAAAAAAAAAATAATAATAATCCTAAGGAAAACAATAGGGCCTTCGCCCTTTCAGGGCTTGGGCCCTAATAAATCAGAACATTTATTCATCAAGGATGAGTTAAACTGATCAAAAGTTACAGTAAAGACATTTATAATGTTAAAAAATAATTTATTTTAAATAAATGCTGTTCTTTTTAACTTTCTATTCATCGAAGATTTTGGGAAAAAAAAATTGTACACTGTAAGCTGTTTTCAACATTGATAATAATAATGAATGTTTCTTGAGCATTAAATCATATTATAGTATTTCTGAAGGATCATCATGTGACACTGGAGTATGCTGAAAATTTAGCTTTAATCACAGGAATACATTACACTTTACAACATTAGAAAAAATCTTAGTGATATATATATATATATATATATATATATATATATATATATATATATATATGCTCTAATTAAATGTTACACTTATTACGTTGTATGCAGAAGAGAACATGCATTTCGCGAGTTTAATTTGCACGTTTAAAATGTTAGATGACATAATATGTTCAAACTATTGTAAAGTAAAGCGTTCTTTGGTTCTTTCGAGCTATGAACCGCGTGTACACGTGATGTCACAAGGGGCGGGGCAATGCGAACCTCCAAACTCCATCTGAGTCCGTTTCGCCTGATGCCTTTAAGTCTGATGCCTTTTAGTCCGAGGCTGTTTTGCCTGATGCCTTTTTGTCTGAGGCTGTTTTGCCTGATGCCTTTTTGTCTGAGGCTGTTTTGCCTGATGCCAATTTAGTCCGAGGCTGTTTTGCCTGATGCTTTTTAGTCTGAGGCTGTTTTGCCTGATGCCTAATTGTACGAGACCTGACACCTGACATTGCTTTTCCTGAGACCTGAAGCTTTTCAGTCTGAGGCGCGATGCCGTTTTGTCCAATAACTGAAGCCTTTTAGTCTGAGGCATGATGCCTTGTCTTCATATGTCTGAGGTCTGAGGATGTCCTAAAATGTACACCGTACTGCTGACACTGCTCCGTCCACTGGACGGTATCTGGCGCCCCCTTTTTAGTTAGATCAGTCAGCGGGCTAGCAAGGTCCGAATAATTAGGCACAAACCTTCTATAATATCCTGCTAGCCCCAGGAACTGTCTAACCTCCTTTTTGGTCTTGGGTCTCGGGCAGGTCGCAACCGCTGCTGTCTTATCAATTTGGGGACGCACCTGTCCATGACCCAAGTGGAAGCCCAGATACCTAACTTCCACGCGCCCAATCGCACACTTCCTTGGGTTAGCCGTGAGCCCCGCCCCCTTCAGCGACTTGAGAACCGCTCGCAAATGCTGCATATGCCGCTGCCAGTCATTACTGTAAATGATAATATCATCCAAGTATGCCGCGGCATATGCAGCATGCGGCCGTAGGATCCGGTCCATCAAGCGCTGGAAGGTAGCGGGTGCCCCGAACAAACCAAACGGAAGTGTGACAAATTGGTGTAATCCGAACGGCGTCGTGAAAGCAGTCTTTTCTTTGGACATTGGAGATAAGGGGATCTGCCAATATCCCTTCGTCAAATCCAGTGTCGAATAAAAACGAGCCGTGCCTAGCCGATCAAGTAACTCGTCAACCCTTGGCATTGGATATGCATCGAATTTCGATACAGCATTCACCTTGCGATAATCCACAAAGAACCGGACGGTGCCGTCTGTTTTAGGTACTAAAACTATCGGGCTTGCCCAGTCACTGTTGGATTCCTCTATTACTCCCATATCCAGCATCGCAGCTAATTCATCCTGAACCACTTTTTTCTTGTGTTCCGGCAATCTATACGGCCGGCTGCGAACAACCACGCCCGGCTCAGTCTCAACATGGTGCTGTATGAGATCTGTTCGCCCAGGGAGAGGCGAGAACACATCCGCGAACTCCTCCTGCAGATGTCGCACGTCAGCGATCTGGGACGGAGAGAGGTGATCCCCACAAACGGCCAGAGTAGAGGATTGTACTTTTATATTCGCCTCTGGCCCGAGATCCTCCTCCCCACTCACCACCGTCGCCAGCATCGCTGACTCCACCTCATTCCACTTTTTAAGGAGGTTCAGGTGGTAAATTTGATGTGTTCCCCCCCCTATCTGAGCGAGCAATCTCATAGTTAAGATCATTGACCCGCCGTGTGACCACAAATGGTCCTTGCCACTTGGCGAGTAATTTTGAGCTGGATGTGGGAAGTAATACGAGTACTTTATCTCCCGGTGCAAATTTACGTAGTTTAGCCCCCCTGTTGTACAACCGACTTTGTTTATCCTGCGCCTGCAACAAATTCTCCATAGAGAGCCGCCCCAACGTGTGGAGTTTTGTTCGCAGGTCCAAGACGTATTGAATTTCGTTTTTACTGCTTGAAGGTCCGTCCTCCCAAGCCTCTCTAAGAACATCCAAAACCCCGCGGGGCTGGCGACCATAGAGAAGCTCGAAGGGGGAAAACCCCGTGGGGGCTTGGGGGACCTCCCGTACAGCGAACAAGAGGGGTTCTAACCATTTGTCCCAATTTTTGGCGTCTTCCCGCACGAACTTACGAATCATGGATTTTAATGTGCGATTGAATCGTTCCACCAAGCCGTCTGTTTGTGGGTGATAGACGCTGGTGCGAATCGATTTAATGCCCAATAACTCATACAGTTCGCGTATAGTACGTGACATAAACGCCGTGCCCTGATCGGTGAGAATTTCTTTTGGAATTCCCACCCGGGAGATTAGTTGAAACAGTGCACTCGCAACACTTTTAGCCGAGATGTTGCGAAGTGGCACTGCTTCGGGGTATCGCGTTGCATAATCCACCAGGACTAATGCAAAGCGATGCCCCCGCGCTGATCGTTCTAATGGCCCGATGAGGTCCATGCCAATTCATTCGAAGGGGACCTCGACTAACGGAAGGGGGCACAATGGTGCTTTACTATGGGCCGGAGGATTTACCAACTGACATTCCTGACAAGACGCGCACCACCTGCGCACATTCTCATGAATGCCCGGCCAGAAAAATCGGGTCATTAGACGATTTAATGTGGCTGCATGTCCGAGGTGCCCAGCCATCGGATTACAATGAGCCGCCTGGAATAGCATTTCCCGACGGCCCTTCGGAACTAGTAATTGGGTTGCATCTTGCTTTGTCTGGGTGTCCTGGGTCACCCGATACAACCTATCCTTAATCATGGCAAAATACGGATACGTGAGCGGCTGATCTGGCCGGATCCGCTGACCGTCGATGACTCGGACCTGCTCAAACGCATTTTTTAGCGTGTCATCTCGGGACTGTTCCAGAGGAAAGTCATCGCGGTCCGAAAAGATGTTATTTTCGGCCACGCTCGATTCCTCTGAAACAGCCTCCGACGGTCCCGGCACAGCTTCACCAGCCTGAACAGTCGCTCCCGTCTGGCGCCCTTGTTTTTGCCCAGGAGCACCCGCACACAAACATGCCAATAAGGATCGAAACCCCGGCCAATTGGTCCCCAAAATTAGCGGGTGCCGGAGGTGCGGATTAACTGCCACCTCCACACTATGTTTTTGTCCCCTAAATTGAATCATGACTGGCACGACAGGATAACCCATCACCTCGCCGTGCACACACCGCACCATAACCTCGCGGCTTTTATCCAATGCCACTGGCTGAATCAAACTTTGATGGATTGAGGTCTGGTTACAACCCGAATCCACCAAAGCATGATACATATCCCCCTTAATACTCACAGGTATCTGATACAGCCCAGTCTGATCGGGGGCGGCCTGCGGCGCATAGGGGACCCGAATCAAGGTGTCCACCTCCATCATAGGGCACCTATCAATAAAATGGCCCGGGTCCCCACAGCGCCAGCAGGCCGGCCCAGGCTTCCCCGCCACCCCGGCGGCGGGAGGCGGGTCAAGGGACTGGCGCGTGGAGAGCGCCGGGCCAGGGGACGGAGAACTGCTCCCGGCTGGTATTCCTCCCCGGGGCGGTGCACGCGGCGCCGGAACCGGCTCGATGTTTGGTCCAGTCCTCCAACGGGGCGCCGGTCGCGGTGGAATGCCGCCTCGGGACCTGGGAGCAGGGATAGGGTGAGAGAGAGAGGGAGAAGGGAGAGAGAGAGATGTTGGTAGGGGCTCGCCGACCCCAGGACACGCCACCAGCTGGTCCTCCGCCAATGTGATGGCCTGGTCCAGCGACGTCGGCCGGTGGCACTGGACCCACTGCGCAGTCCTCTTCGGCAGCTTCGCGATGAACTGTTCCAGTACCACCAGCTCGATGACTCCCTCGACGTCGCGTCCCTCGGCCACCAGCCATTTGCGGCAGGCGTCCCGGAGCTGCTGCGCGAAGACGAAGGGCCGGCCGGCTTCCCCCAACTCGAGGGAGCGGAAACGCTGTCGACTCTGCTCTGGCGACCGGCCGACCCGCTGTAGTATGGCGCGCTTGAGGTCTTTGTAAACCAGGAGGCTGCTGACCGGCAGTTGTTGAGCTGCAAGCTGCGCCTCCCCCGACAGCAAAGGGATGAGGCGCGTCGGCCAGTCAGCTTCCGGCCATTTCCCCGCCTCGGCCGACCTCTCAAAGAGGTCCAAGAAGGCCTCTGGATCGTCCAGGGGACCCATCTTGTGCAGGGTTGGAGCCGAGGCCGGGAGCCGGACCCCCTGGTCCACCCAGCTCCGGAACTGCTCGCGGGCGGCCCTCTGTTCCTGGAGGAGCGCGTCGAGTCTTCGTTCCTGCTGCTCCTCCATTTTCAACAGGGCCGCGTGATGTTGCTGATGTAGTCCCGCGAGCGCCTGGATGATCTCCGCAAATGGCGTTGTCGCAGGACCTCTGGCAGCGGTCTCTCCTTCCATCCCGGTTTTCGGCACCAGTGTGATGAGGTTCAGGTTACAAGGGTGATGGAAGAAGACAAGGGATCGGCGAATGCTGGAGCTCGTGTGCTTTATTGGTTACAAGTATACTCTTTCCACAGTGTCTCAACACTTCTCACAAAACAGTCATAAATGAACAAAAACTCTTTCCGCTGATCACAGCTTCTCTCTCTGACACGATCAGTTTCAGTTCCAGACCCGGACAGTCGCACACAAGCTCCAGTCTCTCTCTCCTGTATTGTCCACCTGGCCCGCTTAAGTACGCTCTCCCAACGCCAATCACTGCAATCACAGACAGGTGTTTATCATTTGAACTTGACCCACCTACCTCCCGCTCGGCTCTTCCTCCACTCTCTCGCCGCAGACGGCGCTGAACCACGCCCCCTCCACCACAGTATGACATGCTGAAATATATTCCAATGTCTGGGAGACATTTCACATGCAACATTGGCAGTCTGCCCAAGATGCGAGAACTCCTTCCTTCTGTAAGGCTCGGGGTATTGCTTTTCAACAAATGCACGAGTGTATTACCTGGTGTAACCAAGACAGATTTTATTTCAGTAATAGAAGATAATAATGTGTCCCAACTGTAGAGGGACCCCTAGAGCAACATTTCAAAAGTAACGTAATACTGCTTTAAAGCACATTAAAAACACCACATAGACAGCCCTGATATATCAGTAAGACTTTACAATAAGGTTAATTATTTAACATTAGTAAATGCATTAACTAATATGAACTAACGATGAGCAATGCATTAGTTACAGAGTTTATTAATCTTTGTTAATGTTAGTTGCATATACAGATGTTCATTGTGCGTTCATGTTAGTTCACAGTGCATTAACCAATGTTAACTAATACAACCTTTGATTTTAATAACGTATTAGTAAATGTTGGAATTAAAATTAACTAAGATTAACAAATGCTGAAGAAGTATTGTCCATTCTTAGTACATGTTAACTAATGTAGTTAACTAATGAACCTTATTGTAAAGTGTTACCAATATGGTCTAATGGGATCGATATTCTATTTTATCATAAGCAGAAAACAATGTGGATTGTGCACTACCATTAATTTGAAATGTTTGAGACAATCCAACTGCAACACCATTAGATAGCCAATGTGTCTTTACTTTAACTGCAGAATCTGGATTATATTCACTTTATTATGTAAACCAGGGCCAGTATTTTGATATTGTGGATATTTGGCTATTGTAGTTGAGCTGGGTTTCCAGGCTCACAGCCAGTAGTGGTGGTTGGTTTGGCTGTAATTTTTTGCACTTTTCCTACATAGGGTGAGCCAGGACTTCCAGGGCTGCCTGGACTCCCCGGGATTAAGGTAAATGTTGTGTCTTCATGCCAAGGGTTAGGATCCATATCCAGTAGCTTGTCAACCAATGAATGTCATGTCTATAGACTCTAACAGTTGCTGAAGTGCAACTGTATTGTTTCCATATATCCTTCACATTAACCTGTATGGCTTCAAATATTATTGCTTTTGAATGAAATGTGTTTTACATTGGCTTATTCAAATGCACATTAACAGAATTCATTGATTATGAATTCATCCATTGATGATTCATATCAGACAATTACTTAACCCTGTTTAACTTTGCATTTCATATAAAGACTCGACTCGGAGTAAGACTTAACACTACAGAAATTTGATGTCTAACTTATTTCATTGCTATTTTTATGCTTCAGCCTTTGTTTTCACAAAAAAAGAAATATTGGTGTCACTCGCTTGTATTATATTTCAAATAGTCTCCACAACAATCAAACAAACCCCCCTGAGAGTGTGTTGAATCATACACACTTTACCAGATTCACTTAAAGTCATTGGTGTTTTGTAATGGAACTTTATTTTTGTTTCTTCTGAACTTAAAATTAAAAGCTTACTGCAGATGTTCATGTTATTGTTTCTAAATGAGAAAATGAGAAAATGAATGGGAAACCACTGGAGCAATGGATTTCTCCATAGTTCCATAGTTTGTAATGCAAAGAATGCTCAAACTGGCATGACCTAATGATTGTTGCTGTTTTGGTTTGTATGCCTGCAGCCTATTGGCCTTGTAAAAATCCCACCCATTTTGTGTAACCCTGGCTTTAGCTGTGGATGTTAACATTATGCTAAATGTGGTGCTCTAATGTTTTTTGAGACACTTGTATGTGCACACTGTGTTCATTCATGAATAAGAGAGGTTAGAATGTTTGATTAATGACACTACAAATATCACCTTAAGGTGTTTATTATTATATTAGCAATATTCCTTTTCTCGTGTAATACCATGAATTAACACACCATTTATTTTAAATAAAAAATATATGTTAGTTGCCATAATAGCAATATTATTAAGGTGAGCAAATATTTTATGATGAAAGCCATTTGCAGGTTCTAATTAAAATCTAGACAATTATCAACTCAAATCAGTCAAAAAATAGACAACTGCCTTGATGCTGTATGGCATGAATGCTTTGGAAGATTGTTTGTCTAAAATGCTTCGCTTTTTTGATTTAGATTTAAGTTGATTTAGTTGTGAATACTTGAATCCTATTACTGAAAGATAATTCCATGTGTGGCTTCTGTATGCAGGGTGAACCTGGTTTCTTTGGGCCTCAAGGTGAGCCTGGGCTTCCAGGTTTGCCAGGAACTAAGGTGGGTGGGTTTGTAACACCACCAGTTGTGGTATATCTCAGTTTAATGTGGTGGTCGTGGTTTCATTAAGATATACATGATAGCTCTGTTAAGGACTATAAATTAACAAACAATAAATGACTACAAAAGTTTGTTCAGTCTGTATGGGATCACTTCTCTGCAAACTCTTATTGAGAGAATACTTTTATTTAAACTATTATTACCTGATTTTTTCTGATTAATTAAATTATTAAGCCAATGTAGGTACATATTAAGTTAGGATTTAATTAAAAGTGTGGTTTATGTAAAAGGCAGTGCAGAGAGGCATCTATGAAGAGACTCCAGTCAGTACCTGTCAAGATACAGTACAGCATGTGGTGTCATACTGCCCTCTACAGGACATTTAAAACAAATCAGTATAAATGAAGGAAAGAGTAAAGAGTAAAGTCTATTTTAGTAGTGCTCAACTTGTTTGACTCCATTGCCCTGCTTTGTCCAAGCCAATATTCGAAGCTGACATGAACTTCTGGTATTAACTTCTGGTTCTATTTTAATAAGAATAAACAAACTCAAAAATTAGGTTACTGTTGTACATCTTTAACATTTTTTAGGTGTTATTTAAGATTGTTAATATAGCAACAAAAAGAAATAATAATGTTAAGACTTACTGGAGACCCCATGGAAGTTTGCAGAGGCCCCTGGTGTGCAAGTGTGCAACATATGCAAATTCAACTTTTCTGTAAAATTATACCATCTACGTGTCCACTTTGTAAGTTTAGCTGGTCATCTCTGAAAACCAGCAGAGCAGACCAGCTTATTCAGACAGAAATTAGAGAGATTAGTTTGAGCATCTTAGGCTTTTTTATGATAGGCTGTGATACTGAATATCACTTTTTGTAGGGAGAAAGAGGAGAACCTGGTCCTTCTGGCAAGGGTGAACGTGGTGAGACAGGTCCTGTAGGACACAAGGTAAGATGAGCAGTAAATATGTGCCTTTGAAGTGGTCATCTAATGATGGGAAAAGCCATTAATGTAAAATAAATTCCCCTGTAATTCCCTTGTATTGGCACATTGTCAAACATAACCACAGAGGTTCCTCCGACAATAATTGTGAGTTTACTTTGGTCAAAATATTAATTCTAGATTGCCTTAGATATGTGAAAATATTATCCTGCCAAATTTACTCAGGAAACTATTTATTTTGATTGAGAGTTTACAGGGGTTAATTTTTTCGGTCTGTGATCTTTCCTTAAACAATAATACAGGAACTAACTGAGTTTCTGCTGTAGGTCGTGTGTGTGTGTGTCAGTAAAAACAAGGCAAGACACGTTAAACATAAGGAATCCCCACTACATACCAGATAAATGCCATTAATTTACAGGAAATCTGCAGTTCCAGAGCTCAAATATTGGTACCTTAAAAAAATGTCTTTGGGTTACGACTGTAACTCTTGTTCCCTGAGAAAGGGAACGAAAACTGCGTCGAATGACACTTTGGGAGAACGCCCCTCAGCGTAGCAAATCTGAAGTATGAATGAAACTAAGCCAATCTCCGATTGGTGTTGCGTCATTATGTAATGTGTGACGGCATACAAGCGGAAACTATAAAGGGACGCCTCCACATATGAGATGTCAGCTTCTGTGATGAAGCAAGCGCTCCCAGGCAGGGGAACAACAGAATGTCCAGGCTATAAAACTTAAGAAAGTTATGGGGGGTGGCCCATCCTGCTGCATCCTGTATCATTTTTGGCCTCAGCCAACCCCACTGGTTCGAAGGGGGCCGCAGCCAACCCATCGAGAATCACCGCCAGGTCCCAAGTGGAAACCAAGGTATGACCCATGCTACTCCAAGTCCAATGGAGGAAACATACAACCAACTGCTGCCTCCCAAGAGGTCCATCACCCAAAGGAGCGTGGAAAGCCTCAATGGCAGCCACGTACACCTTGAGTGTGTACATCTTGGAGGAATTCCAGAACTGAAACCACTGGGCAGTTAATAATAATAATAATAGTAATAATTCACTACATTTATATAGCGCCTTTCTGGACACTCAAAGCGCTTCACATAGAGGGTGGAATCTTCTCAACCACCACCAATGTGCAGCATCCACCTGAATGATGCGACGACAGCCATATTGCGCCAGAATGCCCACCACACACCAGATTAATGGTGGAGAGGAGACAGAGTGATGAGGCCAATTGGTATATATGGAGATGATTAGGAGGCCATGATGGATAGAGGCCACTGGGCAAATTTGGCCAGGATGCCGGGGTTACACACCTACTCTTTCAAAAGACATCCTGGGATTTTTTGTGACCACAGAGAGTCGACCTCGGTTTACATCTCATCCGAAGGAAGTTAACTGCATCCACCTCACGCTCTCTACACCAGTTGGTAAGGACTCAACTCAACTCAACTTTATTTATAGAGCACTTTCAAGACCACAAGTGGAACCAAAGTGCTGGACAAAAGGAATAAAATAGAAAGTAAAATAAAGACATACAAACAATGCAAACACATGACATATGACATAAAGGATTATCAAATGCTAGAACAAGTAAGTTTTATGCACACTCTGAAAAACACCCTAGACATTCCATTTTAAGCCATACAATTTCCTTGTGGAGAGTATGGTCTCCACTACTCCAGCTGATAGGCCGGCCTCTTGGTACTGTGCCTCCTCAGGGGCCAGACGCAGTCATGTGTCCCCACCCATAGAGAGGGCAGCGATGCACACACTTCCTGAAACTCGCACTCGCCATCATACAATATAATGCTTGTGACTTGACAAACAACACCAAATAAGACGTACAAACAGAGAGCGCTTGCTGAAGAACAGAAGGCTGACATCTCATGTGTGCCGGCATCCAGTAGCGGTTCTAGGCACGGGCGAACCGGGCAGTCGCCAGGGGTGGCATTTCTTCATGTCACATGGGGGGCGGCACGAGCAGTTAAAAAATCCTTTGTGCCGCGAAGTTTTTCTATTTTTTATCATTTCGATTCAATTATTGGCAATGGCGCCCTGCTTGCTGAGAAGGTGCCGTGCGCAGAAGCGATGTCAAGGGGATCTCCTTGATTAGTTCACATATCGCGTCTTTTGTGCGCTCGAGATCGTTATTTCAAATCCTCTATGTTTCAAATAGGCGAACGGGAAGAGCGCTCATTATGCGCTCACGGGAAGCGGGCTCATAAACTTTTCAGTATGGGAGTGCACGTGCACCCAAACACTTGGGTGTTTTTTCTCTTCTCCGTAAATAAATGTTTTAGCAGAGCGACAGAAAGCGTTTTTCTGTGGTGGAAATACATTACTAAAACTTCTTTGTCATTGTGGAGAGCGCAGTGTAATGAGTGCATGGTTCTATAGCAACGACAGCCTTGGGCAAATCGGTGCGAATTTTACTATTAATAATAAAAGATAAGCTACTGTGCATTATAAATGTCAGGAATGTATCTTTATTGGCTCATTCTTTTTATCGAGATGATTTAAATGCTGAAATATGAGGTTTATCTTTTTATAAAACCTTTTTTTGTGTTAACCTTTTATTAAGTTTAGTAGGTAAGATAAAATACAGTACACTCCCTTTAAAACAAATCTTTAATGTTATTAACTTGGTGAATTGATTTCACTCTGTATTTGTCATGGTGCAGTATATCACAGGAAGCAATAGCGAGTGAATACAGTTTATTAGAACTCAGTCCAATGCAGTAAGCCAAGAAGCACGGTGAAGCAGGGACTTCGATGGTCAACTCGAGGAAGTGAAGACAGATGGTGAGACAAATCCAAAGGTGACGATGAACATAAACTCAGAACACGATCGAACTCCACGAAACACGAGACGATCAGGAACACGGGAACCGGACACGGACACACCAAACACCAAACAACGATCTGACAAGGATGAGAGAACAGTGGTGAGTATATATGGAGTAGTGGTGATTTACTGCAGCTGGTGATGATTGAGAATGATTAGCTGGAGTGGATGAGGTAATGCCACCCAGACACGCCCCTCACACACGTGCATTCATACAACAACATAAACACGAGACTAGAAGGAACAGAGGAGCTGTCCACCGTGACAGTACCCCTCTCCCTAAGAACGCCTCCTGGCGTTCTCAGACTCCCTTACCTGTCGATTGTAATCATCGATAAGAGAGTGATCCAGAATGTCTCTAGCAGGAACCCAACTTCTTTCCTCCGGACCGTAACCTTCCCAGTCCACCAAGTACTGGAATCCGCGTCCCCTCCGTCTAGAGTCCAGAATGCGATTGACCGAATAGGATGGTTCCCCATCTACGAGTCGCGGCGGTGGGGGAACCGGGACTGGCGGATTAATAAGAGCATAAAACACGGGCTTGACTTTGCATACATGGAACACCGGATGAATTCTCTTGTACGCAAGAGGAAGTTTAAGGTGGACTGCCACCGGACTAACGATTTTGGTGACAGCAAACGGGCCAATAAATTTGGGAGCAAGTTTATTAGAGACAGATCGGAGAGGAATGTTCTTACTAGAAAGCCACACTTTGGAACCGACGACGTATACGGGAGGCTTCCGCCGGTGGCGATCGGCTTTGGCCTTGGTGCGAGCTCCCACTTGGAGTAAAGTCTCACGGGCTCTAGTCCAAGTGCGATGACACCTCTGGATAAAGGCGTGGGCAGAGGGGACCGCGACTTCAGATTCCAGACTGGGAAAAATTGGTGGCTGGTAACCTACGCTACACTCAAACGGAGACAGGCCCGTAGATGACACTGGTAACGTATTGTGGGCGTACTCCACCATTGACAGTTGCTGACTCCACGAAGAGGGATTCTTGGAAACCATACATCGCAACGTTCTCTCCAAATCTTGGTTGGCTCTCTCAGTTTGACCATTGCTCTGGGGGTGAAACCCAGAGGATAGGCTAACAGTCGCCCCCAGTAATTTACAAAATTCTCGCCAAAATTTGGACACAAACTGGGGACCCCTGTCGGAAACCACGTCTATCGGGAGGCCATGTAACCGAAAGACGTGATCAACGATCGTTACCGCTGTCTACTTAGCTGAAGGTAATTTGGGTAAGGGTATGAAATGTGCTGCATTCGAGAATCGGTCCACCACAGTTAAAGCCACTGTGTTACCTTGAGAGGGTGGGAGGACGGTGATGAAATCTAGAGCGATATGGGACCAGGGTCTCGAAGGCACCGGCAGCGGTTGAAGTAACCCATCTGGAGATCGATTGGAAGACTTACCAATGGCACAAACTGAGCAAGCCAAGACAAAATCGTGAATGTCGCGAGCCATACGTGGCCACCAAAATCTCTGCCTGACTGAAAAACCAGTGCGAGTAACTCCTGGGTGACAAGCAACGTTGGAACTGTGACCCCACTGGATAACGTTGGACCGTAATCCCTCCGGCACAAACAAACGGTTCGGTGGGCAACCGGGCGGAGGCGTTACCCCTTCTAAGGCTCTCTTGACCTTCGCTTCGATCTCCCACGTGAGTGTTGAAACAAATACAGTTTCGGGTAAAATACACTCGGGAGTAGACGGGCATTCGGAAAAATCAAATATGCGAGATAATGAGTCCGGTTTGATGTTCTTAGAACCAGGACGGTAAGAGAGAATGAAATCAAAACGACCGAAAAAAACTCCTGCCTGGAGTTCAATCTTTTGGTGGTTCTGATGTATTCGAGATTCTTGTGATCAGTCCAGACGATAAAAGGTACCCCCGACCCTTCTAACCAGTGGCGCCACTCCTCCAACGCTAACTTGACTGCCAACAACTCTCTGTTACCAATGTCATAATTGCGTTCGGCCGGGGATAAACGATGTGAAAAAAATGCGCAAGGATGCATCCTGTCGTCCACAGGTGAATGCTGGGATAACACTGCTCCTACTCCCACCTCCGACGCGTCGACCTCCACCACGAACTGACGTGCTGGATCAGGGGCTATTAGAATGGGAGCTGAAACGAAGCGGCTCTTCAGTTTAGCGAACACAGCCTCGGCTGAGTCGGTCCACCTGAACGCAGTTCGGGGGGAGGTCAAGGCAGTCAGAGGCGCGACTAGCTGGCTGAAATTGCGAATAAAACGCCGGTAAAAATTGGCGAACCCCAGAAACCTCAACAGGGCCTTGCGTGAATCTGGACTTGGCCAATTAACCACAGCCTTGATCTTTTCAGGGTCCATCCGCATCCCCTCGGACGACACGATGTATCCTAAAAAAGGAACAGACTGTGCATGAAATTCGCATTTCTCCGCCTTGACAAAAATCCCATTCTCTAACAGCCTCTGAAGCACTCGACGGACGTGCTGCACATGCTCCTGGAGAGACGAAGAAAAAATCAATATGTCATCCAGGTAGACATATATGAACTGATCGATCATGTCTCGCAGCATGTCATTGACCAGTGCCTGGAAAACTGCTGGGGAGTTGGACAGACCGAAAGGCATGACCAAATATTCAAAGTGCCCCCTAGGGGTGTTAAAAGCAGTTTTCCATTCATCACCCTCCCTAACGCGAACCAAATGATAAGCGTTACGTAAATCCAATTTTGTGAAGATAGATGCTCCTTGCAACCTCTCGAAGGCTGAAGACATCAACGGCAAAGGATATGTATTCTTTACCGTGACGTTATTCAACCCTCGGTAATCAATGCAAGGTCGCAACGATCCATCTTTCTTCCCCACAAAAAAGAACCCCGCCCCCACTGGAGAAGAGGAAGGGCGAATGAACTTGGCTGCTAGAGAATCAGAAATATATTTCTCCATAGCCTCTCTTCCAGGAATCGAAAGTGAATATAATTTGCCTTTAGGCGGAGACTTACCTGGCAGTAAATCTATAGCACAGTCATAGGGACGATGCGGAGGAAGAGAAGCAGCACGAGACTTACTGAACACTTCCTTCAGGTCCAGATACTCCGCGGGCACATTAGACAAATCCCCTGCTTCCTCCTGCAACACAGAAACAGGTACAGACGAACAAGCAGACACGAGACAAGACTTATGACATTCCTTGCTCCACTCCAGCACAGCTTTATGAATCCAGTCCACTCGGGGGTTGTGTTTGATGAGCCAGGGATGTCCAAGAACAACGGGTGCCAGGGGTGAGTCCAAAATGAAAAAGGAAATAGTCTCAGTGTGGTTGCCAGAGGTGATGAGTGTGATGTCTTCAGTGGTGTGGGAAATGGTGGGAAGCTCTTGACCGTTTAAAGCGTGAACTGAAATCCGGTGAGTGAGAGGTCTGAGGGGAATTTGAAATGTGCGTGCGAAGTTATAATCCATAAAATTACCCTCAGCCCCGGAATCCAAAAGTGCAAGACAATCGTGCTGGTTGGTTGACCATCTTAGTCTTACCGAGAGGAGAGTAGAAGTAGATGGAATCGTCGATGATATCTTCTCGGCGGAGATCCCACCCGACAGCATCCTCAAGTTTACTATCGGGCTGGGCCTTTTGACTGGACAGTTGTCGACATAGTGTCCGGCCCCTCCACAATACAGGCAAAGGCCCTGGGACCTCCGCCTCTCCCTCTCCTCTCGGGAAAGCCGAGCTCGACCCACCTGCATAGGCTCGTGATCGTCGACGGGGCTGACCACGCCCCTGCTGCTGGACCGCAGGACGTCCCACTCTCCGGGGATGCGGGTGGTGGTTGTTCTGCGCTCAACTCTGGATAGCCGAGCGTCCACCCGCAGAGCCAGGTCAATCAATCCGTTGAGAGTGGTAGGAAGATCCAGGGCATAGATCTCCTTCTGGACGTGGTCAGCCAGCCCATGCAGGAACATGTCCCACTGCGCCTCCTCGTTCCAGCCACACTCCGCCGCCAGGGTCCTGAATTCGATCGAGAAATCTGACACAGAACGTCCACCCTGACGAAGCTCAGCCAACGTCCGGGCCGCCTCTCTTCCGGACACTGCTCGATCGAAGACCTTCATCTCCTCCGATAGTTTCTGGAACGAGGAACAGCATGGGTTCTGGTTCTCCCACACCGCCGTTCCCCAGAGTGCCACTCTCCCAGTCAACAGCGTCAACACGAATGCGACCTTCGTTTCTTCATTGAAGAACGTGCGTGGCTGTAAGGCAAAATGCATGGAACATCGGGAATGCTCTGCAATGTGAAGGCTCACCCGAATACGCCTCTGGGACCGGTAACCGGGGTTCTGACTGGGAGGCCCTACCAGATGGAGCGAGAGGAACGGCAGGTGTGGAGGGCGCAGCGGGAACACGTAGGCGCTGGACCTGCTGGGTGAGCTCGGACACCTGCGTCACCAAGGCTTGAACTGCGCGACTAGTGTCGCCGATCTCCTTCTCTTCAGAATTCATTCTCTGAATGCTGTGATGAACGAATTCCTCGATGGATGAAGCTGACGCACTCGCTGCTCCCATTTGATGGTCAGATCGTTCTGTCATGGTGCAATATATCACAGGAAGCAATAGCGAGTGAATACAGTTTATTAGAACTCAGTCCAATGCAGTAAGCCAAGGAGCACGGTGAAGCAGGGACTTCGATGGTCAACTCGAGGAAGTGAAGACAGATGGTGAGACAAATCCAAAGGTGACGATGAACATAAACTCAGAACACGATCGAACTCCACGGAACACGAGACGATCAGGAACACAGGAACCGGACACGGACACACCAAACACCAAACAACGATCTGACAAGGATGAGAGAACAGTGGTGAGTATATATGGAGTAGTGGTGATTAACTGCAGCTGGTGATGATTGAGAATGATTAGCTGGAGTGGATGAGGTAATGCCACCCAGACACGCCCCTCACACACGTGCATTCACACAACAACATAAACACGAGACTAGAAGGAACAGAGGAGCTGTCCACCATGACAGTATTAGGCTTTTTGAACAAGATTCTGTGTATGTGATCATTTTGGTCACTATATTATGTAATAATTTTCATAATGATCAACTAAAATCAACTTTAATTATGTGTTTTTACAGTAGCCTACATTTTGCAAAGTTGAAAAAAAAATTTTTTCATCCCTTTATAGCTTCCGCTTGTATGTCGTCACACATTACGTCATGACGCAATACCAATCAGAGATTGGCTTAGTTATGGGGGGTGGCCCATTCATGCTTCAGAGACGCTACGCTGAGGGGCGTTCCCCCAAAGTCTCATTCGACACAGTTCAAGTTCCCTCAAAAGGAAACTAAGGCTGGAAATGTTATATGGTGTAAACCACATCACCACCTGTGTAATTCTCTGAAAAAGGGAAAAGACATTTCTTTGATTTAGCACCTGCATTAAATCGTGTTATTACTCTTCCAGTACCATGAACAATGATTAACCTGACCACACTCAGATCCGTAGATATTTTGTCAGGTTGCTACCGAATATGTTGTTAAATGATAAATCTTTAAATGTCTTTAAATAATTACAAGGGAGAACAGGGGGAACCAGGAGCATCAGGCACAAAAGGTTCAAAGGTCAGTCTTATTTCCTCAGTAATCCATGCATAAGAAAGTTAAAAACAATTCATATTTGAAGCTAAATATTAAAACAAGGAACATGTGTTACTATAAGAAATTAAAAAAAAATCAACTGTCTTAAATGACTAAATATAATCTCTGTCCATATTTTACAATTACAGGGGGATCCAGGGGACAAAGGTGGTGAAGGCCCAATAGGATCACAAGTGAGTCAAGTTTACAAATGTCTAAAAGTGACTTTTTGACAACTCTGACTAGCAAATGTAACTCTGACCTATAAATTAGATTTATTCTGACATCAGTTGATTGCTGTGTGGAGTATAAACTTCATCATTATCTTTCAGAGTGTAAAATAGAGTATACAGAATTGAATGAATATTCAATGAAGAGTATACAGAATTGAATATTCTCCCAAATATGAACTTGTCATGCTGACGTAATTAGGTTGAGGTTGCTCTTGACTGAATGAAACCAGAAAGGGCAGGACTTATTGATTCCTCCATTGCACTATACAACCAAACAAGTTAGCAAATAAGCGAAAGTCAGTAATTACATGACTGTGATGAAAAATAACTGTGATGAAGTTCCTGAAGTAAAGTTCTCACATGAAAGGACTATAAAGCTGTTAAAGGAATTAATATTTTGTGAAGGAGCGAAGTTATAATTTGAAATATTTGTAAGACTTTACAATAAGTTTAATTATTTAATGGGGCTGTTTAACTACAGTTTGCATAAACTGCACTTAGACAGCATTTATCTTTGTTATGTTAATTTAAACAATTTACTAATACCTTACGAAAATCTTGTTAACTTTAGTTAATACACATTTTTATACAAGTTAATTTGATTCTTTGGGGCCTAAATGAAAAGTTTGTAATATACTTTAATAAAAAAAATTCTCGTTAGTATTGTAAAAAAAAAAAAAAAAACAACCACTCATTTTACCTGGTCCAAAACAGCTGTTTTCAGCACGCCGTTTCTGTGCATATGCCTTTAAATGATAATGTGCTTCGCTCACCTCGCCCTTCTGTTCTGCTGGCGTTTTGACACAACCCACATGGAATGTTGCCTTGACAACAGTTGAGGGTATATTTTGGAAAGAGAATGGCAGCCGGAGTCTCTGAGGAAACAGTAGGACTGGGAACAAGATGACGGCCACAAAGAAGTTCGACAATTAAGGCTTGAATAGGACGTTTCTGAATGGTTGGTTAACATATGTAGCATATACAGGTATTTTTATACAGCAATCTGGTGAGAAATGATTTGCGCAAAAATGTCAGTATTGACAATGCTCATGGGGAATATAGCCTTTAAAAAAAAAAAAAAAAAAAAAAACTCAGCCACTGTGTCTTTAGGTTCGGATTTAGGAACATTAAAGCTGCTGTCCGTAACTTTTTTAAGTTAAAAATTATCCAAAATAATTATTAAAAAAAACATATTCTGCCAGTGGTCAAAACTATCTGCTTGCCATAGCTAGATTCAAAATGGATAGCTTGTAATAATGATTTTAATTCCAGTGGTACTGGTGGGTTTCCGCGGGAAATTCGAGCATGTCTTTGCGTCATTACGTCACAGCCGTAAACACAAAGAAGGAGTTTCGGCTAGCCGGCTATACTGCGAGTGAGGAGAGATGTCAAGATGTATAGGCTTTTCTTGCAACACTTCACATAATTAAACTTATGGCATCCAGAAAGATCCAAACAACAATCATCAGTGTCAACTGGAGATTCAGCCGTTATTAAACCCAAAAGACTTCGTACTTAAAGGTGCCCTATAATGGTTTTTTAAATTATTTTATAATGTTTCCTGAGTTGCCCTTATAATGTTAGTATGTTTTTTAGATCAAATATAGTCATAATTTAGAAATAAAAGGCATTTTACATAGCCTGATTTTAGCCTCTGCTTTGAACACCCGGTTTGAAGGGGCGTGTCTGCTGTGTGTAGCCGGCCTCTGCTGTGATTGGCTGACATGCTTGCATATGAAATAGCTATGTAGCCTATTACATGTGAAACTCTCTCGAATAATTTATAACAGCTATTATGGGTTTTTACCGTCTATGGTTTTTACTATTACAGCTATCGAGATTAACGAATCGTGAGATGTTTTTGAAGTATTTAGATCTATTCCCATCACATAAAGTGTTGCTGTGATTGAGCAAGCAAAGGACAGTGTGTCGATCGCGAGAATGAAGATCTTATCATTGCAATGCAGTCTCTCTACTCTCTAATGCAGCAGACATGATGATGTAAATACAGTTAACAGAGCTTCGTTGTGCAGTGTAACGTGCGTCATTGAATTCATAACGAGTTTGGCAAGTGTCCAGATAAACTTGCGCTGTGATTGTTCTTTGATCGCTTTCTTTCTGTATATAATTCACAATTTAAATAAGATTTTTTTTCATCCTACTAAAAGAAACAATGTTAAGTTGATTTTTAATCACTGGCCTACTGATACAAAAACAGTATTGAATGCTTTTAAAGTGAAAGATTACCTGTCTGAACTTGAACAACAACACATCAGCTCGATCCGAGGCCAGCTCTTAGCAAGTTGAGGAAACAAGTCGTCTGTGAAATGTTTGAAAATTTCCAGAGAAAATAAAATTAATCCATTGTTTCTTCAGAGGCTCAGACGAAGGAACTAAAATATACTTTTGTATTCATGTGTACATCCGAACACTGATCAACTGCCATGCTTCAGCTGTGCAGCTCCGTCTCGTCTATCACTGAACATGGGCTGGCATATGCAAATGTTTGGAGTCATACATATTAATGATCCCGACTTTTACATCAGAGTCGGTATTATGTGGAGATTCTCCTGTTTTTCAGGGGTGTTTTTCAAAAACGAGATTTAAGTAAGAAGGAGAAAACAGTGATGTTTGAGACTCACTGTATGTCATGTCCATGTACTGAACTCTTGTTATTTAACTATGCCAACATAAATTCAATTTCACATTATAGGGCACCTTTAAGGTGTCTAGAGAAAGAGAAAGAAACCATCTCATGCGAAGACAAGGCTTTAAACATCGGCGGGGCTTTTGAAAAGTGCGTTAACTCCATGTTTTGAAGGGTTTCAAAATGGAAGAAGAGACCGTTTTTTCTGCTGAACAAGTAAGACATTTCAATAGTTCAATTGGGTAACAGTATGTTTTCTTAAAGGGTTAGTTCACCTAAAAATGAAAATTAAGTCATTAATTACTCACCCCCATGCTGTTATAACCCTGTAAGACCTTCATTCATCTTCGGAACACAAATAAAGATATTTTTGATTTAATCTGAGAGCTGGATCAGTCCTCCATAGACTGCCTAAGGGACTGGCTCTTGACGGCCCATAAAGTAATTAAAGAAAAGGTTTAAATATTCCATGTGCCTACAGCTGCTCAATTATAAGTTTATCAAGCGACGAGACTACTTTTTGTGCGAAAAAAACGTCTCAGGTTACGACTGTAACCTATGTTCCCTGAGAACAGGGAACGAGACAATACGTCGAATGACGCAATGGGGAACGCCTCAGGCGTGACAGGTGTCTGAAATCAAATATCAACTCACAGTAATCAGGTTGACCGGCGACAGCCCGTGCATCATCAGCTTGAAATGATGAGGCGTCAATCTGGATGTATAAGAAGGGCGCCTTGAAACCGTGACAACATCCTATCGTCTGAAGGGACTGTTGCAGGCAGGCCCCGAGGCATGGCAACGAGACGTATTGTCTCGTTCCCTGTTCTCAGGGAACATAGGTTACAGTTGTAACCTGAGACGTTCCCTTTCGAAGGGAACTCAACAATACGTCGAATGACGCAATGGGGAACGAAATACCCACTCCGCCATGCTGAGGGGAGTGCATGCCGAAAAGGCAGTGACCACTGTCAGAACCAGTAATTCCAAGGAACACTGAAACCACTCACCCTATGTCACATCGGGCTGTCAGTGACAGCACTCCCTACTGGTCATAGCCCAAGCTAATGAACCAAGAAAAACCAGAACGTAATAACGTGGGTAAATCTGGGCCAGCTCAAAGGCTTTAGGACTACAACTTCAAAATAGAAGGGGTCCCTTCTGGGGAGTGTGGCTAGGGGGCCAAAGGGACCCCCAGCCAGTCACTATTCAGGAGAACACTCCTCCTGAAATGCCCCCAGGCTGGCCTGGTGATCTGACTAAGACACACAGTCTGGCCATAGCCTTTCCGTCCAAGACAGAACCTCTGGAAATTGCCTAGGAAAGGCATCCAAAAACTGAAGGCCCGCGAAGCTGGCAGAAACCATCGAGTTTTGGATCACAGAGACGGGATTCTCCGGAGAGTGTGACTCAACCTCAAAACAACATGAATCGTACACTCAATCCACAAGTTTCCACCCAGTGCTCACTTTTGAGCACTGAGGAAGTAAGAGAGGGATCAAAATCAGGAAGGTCAATGAGACCTAAGACCTGATGACCCCCTGTGTGGGGAGCTCCGAAACATGAGGGCTCATGTCAGGAAGGCCGTACATTGTGTGGCCTGAAACCCAATGACCACAGCATGTTCATCCTCATGTTCAGCATGTTCAGCTCATCCTTCAGGAAAGCCAGAGGCTAGAAACCTGACAGACCCACAATGTGGGGCTACCTTCGAAAAAGGTCTTATGAGACCTAAAACCACCAGTTGTGGGAGATAGCTTGAACAAGGGAAGTGCCTGTCGTAATGTATTGCGACAAAGACACATCTAGAGTGGGACCCAAAGTGAAGAACCGGAGTCTGAACCACATAAGAAGGGACCAAAGCATACTGCGCGTGACCCTCACCATAATAAATGGATTTTAACCCCCTGGGGACCAAAAACGCGCCCCCGCGTTTTGATCGTTTTTTTTCACACAGCTGCAACATAGACTTAAAATACTCCGTCATTGATGGTCATATAAATAAAATCGATACATGATTATAAACTATAGAGGGTCTTCTTTTTTTATGTACACTCTTATTAATATCAAAATCTTGTGTTTTTTGTAAAATAAATAAATTAAACAGGGTGCGCTTTCAGCTCACTCTGTCTCCGCAAAAATCTTTCTGAAACGCGTCCGAAAAAAGAGCTGTAACTCATTAAATACTTATCACAGACACACGAAAGATCTCTCTTTATGAAGCTGAGATTTTCTTTTTTTAATTTAAGTCATTTATATAAAAAGCAACTACTCTCAGTTGATGTAATCTGTATAAAAAGAAAGAGATGTCAGGATTTTCCCTTTCACCTCATTACAGCAAATGAGGTGCTAATGTGACCGCGCCCACTGGGAGCGCGTGCTATTCAAATTCTAATGTTGAGGCAAGCCATGAAAACGCCCACATGGATAAAAAACATACAGTTTATTAGGGATAACCTCGTCCTGTTATTTCGTCTTGCTATGCAGTGAGGAGATTCTGGAAAAAAGTTACCTTATACTTTCGTTTTGAGGAGCACGGATTCAGCTGATGCAGTAAGTCATTTATTATAAGTGCTTTGTTCTTATCGCGTTATTGAGTAGTGTCTACCACGACTGTGTAAATATTAAATGCGCGTCTGATAGGGAAGAATAGACGAATTCACAGACGCGCGCGCAGTGCGTTCATTTCGCTTTCATTGGAACAAGAATCTCATGAGACATCCTTACATTAGTAAGATAACATTTATCTGTACCTATAACCAAAAAGTGTGTTTAAATATGATTCGGGCGTGTGGACGGACGTACGAACGAACGTTCATTTAGTTAGACTGTTAGAGTTCTGCTCATATTATTTTCTTAGCCACACTCCCGAATTATATTTAAACACACCTTTTGGTTAGAGTTTAAAACATCTTGATGTTTTAAACTCTAACTCTGAACCAATTCTACATGGTCCATATAATATTTGACCAGGATTTGTTTCCAGGTATGACAAAAAATGGGTTTTGACTTTCATTTATACTTTGATTTTATACATAGGCCTACATATATATGAAGAGCTCAGATGCAAAAGCCTCTAAGTGCCATTTGAATTTTTTCTAGAATGATCATTTTTATCAAGCTTGTAACTTCAGTAATTTCACATAATGGCAATGAAGACTACCTATTAATTGTCATTTGAAATTACTGAACTTAAAGCTTACAAGCTTGATAAAAATTATCATTCTAGAATAATTTAAAATGGAACTTAGAGGCTTTTGCATCTGACCTTCTGATATATATATATATATATATATATACACATATATATATATACACACATATATATATATATATATATATATATATATATATATATATATATATAAGTTGTCCTTTCATTTTTTTCTTGTCTGACTCACCTAAATGAAAGGCTCATTATTATGCATGTCTTTGTCTCTCTCAGGTGTGAATCACCTAATTATACATGATGGGGCTGGCCTGTTCACGCCCATTCGCATATTGCCTTGGCAAACAAAAAAATGTTTTTCACAATATAACCCAATTCACAGTTTTATGTGAATGATTAGGGGGATGATTTTCAGATCATTGTGAAGAAAAAACCCTAGGCAACAACATCAATCAGTCAAAAGTCTTGTGGACGCATATTTAGTATGTGTTTTCTGGCCTTATTTCAGAAACTTTCATTTTTAGTTTTTACAATAACCACGCATAAACAATATTCTCTCAAAAATGCAAACATGTACAAACATGTTGCCCATATGTAATGGTTGCCCTGTTTCTGCTAAATATAGTGTAATTTCACCTGTGCCATTAATATGTTTATAAGCAGCTGAAAAAAACACAGATGTCAGGGCATGTCCGAACCTCTCAAGGACCCCAAATACACCTTGGTCCCCAGGGGGTTAAAAAGTGCACAAGACATCTCGTCGGGTGACTTACCACAATAATAGGTGAAGTATGGGTTTGTGTACTTCACTCTGAATTCAGGAATGCCTGTTGAGGCCTGTAACCTGGCAAACACAGTGTGTGGGAGCTCATGGCCAGGAAGGCCTGGTAAAGCCTGTAACCTGACAACCACAGTATGTGGGAGCTCGTAATCTGGCGACCACAGTATGTGGGAGCTCATAACCAGGAAGGCCTAGTTAGGCCTTTAACCTGGCAACCACAGTGTGTGGGAGCTCGTGACCAGGAAGGCCTGGTAAGGCCTGTAACCTGGTGACCACATCAGGTGGGAGCTTGTACTCAGGAAAGTCAGTGAGACCCAGCCTGGTGTACCTGAAAAACCACACCAAGTGGGAGCTACTTCCAAAAGTTAGCTCTTAAGAACTCTTAAAGTGGGACCCGAGGAAAGACCAGGGTCTGAACCACATAAGAAGGAACCGAAGCATACCGCGCTTGACCCTCACCATAAGAAATGGATATTTAAAAGTGCACAAGACATCTCGTCGGGTGACTTACCACAATAATAGGTGAAGTATGGGTTGTGTACTTCACTCTGAATTCAGGAAGGCCTGGTGAGGCCTGTAACCTGGTGACCACAGCATGTGGGAGTTCATAACCTGGCGACCACAGTATGTGGGAGCTCATAACCATGAAGGCCTAGTGAGGCCTAAATCCTGGCGACCACAATATGTGGGAGCTCATACCCAGGGAGGCCTGGTAAGGCCTGTGACCTAGCGACCACATCGGGTGGGAGCTCGTACTCAGGAAGGTCAGTAAGACCTAACCTTTTGACCACAACCTGTGGGAGCTTACTTTCAGGAAGACCTGATAAGGTCTGTACATGAAAACACCACACCAAGTGGGAGCTACTTCAAGAAGTTAGCTCTTAAGAACTCTTAAAGTGGGACCCGAGGAAAGACCGGGGTCTGAGCCACATAAGAAGGGACCGAAGCATACCGCGCGTGACCCTCACCATAAGAAATGGATTTTAAAAAGTGCACAAGACATATTGTCGTGTGACTTACCACAATAATAGGTGAAGTATAGGTTTGTGTACTTCACTCTGAATTCAGGAAGGCCTGGTGAGGCCTGTAGCCCAGCAACCACAATATGTGGGAGCTCATAACCAGGAAGGCCTGTTGAGGCCTGTAACCTGGCAACCACAGTGTGTGGGAGCTCATGACCAGGAAGGCCTGGTAAGGCCTGTAACCTGGCGACCACATCGAGTGGGAGCTCGTACTCAGGAAGGTCAGCGAGACCCAGCCTGGTGACCACAACCTGTGGGAGCTTACTCCACCAAGTGGAAGCTACTTCTACCAGAAGTTAGCCAGAGAAGGGCGTCCCTGTAGCCTACTTAAGTGACAGGACGCCTCTTAAAGTGGGACCCAAGGGAAGACCGGGGTCTGAGCCACATAAGAAGGGACCGAAGCATACCGCGCGTGACCCTTACCGTAAGAAATGGATTTTAGAAAGTACACAAGACATCCCGTCATGTGATTTACCACAATAATAGGTGAAGTATGGGTTCGTGTACTTCACTCTGAATTCAGGATGGCCGAACTTGAGGCCTGTAACCTGGCAGCCACAACATGTGGGAACTCATAACCAGGAAGGCCCCTATGAGGCCTGTAACCCAGCGACCACAATGTGTGGGAGCTCATAACCAGGAAGGCCTGCTGAGGCCTGTAACCCAGCGACCACAATGTGTGGGAGCTCATAACCAGGAAGGCCTGGTGAGACCTGTAACCTGGCGACCACAATCTGTGGGAGCTCATAACCAGGAAGGCCTGGTGAGGCTTTTAACCTGGCGACCACAGTATGTGAGAGCTCGTATCCTGGTGACCACAGTATGTGGGAGCTCATAACGAGGGAGGCCTGGTGAAGCCTGTAACCCAGCGACCACAGCATGTGGGAGCTCATAACCAGGAAGGCCTGGTGAGGCCTGTAACCTGGCGACCACAATAAGTGGGAGCTCATAACCAGGAAGGCCTGGTGAAGCCTGTAACCCGGCAACCACAGTATGTAGGAGCTCCCACAGATGCCACCATAGCGCCGACGGAACAACAGATTGCTTGGTGGCCCGGAGTCCCGCAGCAGATCGGTCTGGTAGGCCTGAGGACCACAAGGGTGTGCAGAACCGCACCTGCCTGACCTGCTGCCGTGTACGCTCTGTCATTCAAGCATGAAGATGTCTTGAGCAGCTTGGATGACAGGGTCAGAGCTCTTAGTGAAGAGGACCAACCAGAGGCGAGATAGTTAGCTAACGTCTCGTCCACTGGCGGCATCGACACATATCCGTGCTCCACGGCTCCCTCCACAGCAGCGAAACTAGCCCGCTGATGCAGATAGAGACGTGAGGAGAACGGATTCTTCCATACCCTCTCGAGCCCAGCGTGGAGATCAGAAAGGAATGGAAGGCTCATCCGGGCTGGTGGCTTATGGGTGGGGAGGAACCAGCCATCCAAAATACCATGAGCGGGTTCCTCCCAGACGCGCCTCCACTGCAACTGCATTCTGTCTGTGGCGTGCCCCATAATGTCAACCAGCTCAGCGTACACTGGGCAGGAGGGCTGAAATGGTCCGGTCTCAACCAAACTGACATCTTTTTCTATATATATACAGGGTTGGGGAGTAACGGAATACATGTAATGGCGTTATGTAATCAGGATACAAAAATCTAGTAACTGTAATTCGTTACAGTTACATCAAAAAACTTAGTAATCAGATTATAGTTACTTTTTGAAAAAGAGGGGGATACTTTCAGGATTACAATGGTGTCATTTAAAACTAAGTAACTCTGTATTTTGGCATAATAACACTATATTAATGACTCGCGACCTTACTGTCTATGCTCGCGACACAAGTCACGTGTGCCCCCCGCTGGTGACTGCGTAAAATAACAGCTCTCGACAACAATCTCCAGACACTGATTGAATCACTGCTGCTAGAAACGATGCTGCCCACAGGTAAAAATGCTTTCATTTCTTTGAAATTACGCTGCTATTTTGCTTTTAAAGAGGAAAATTCCAACAACATGGTTTTACAGTACAAACTGTGCGTTGTTGTTTGCTTATGTAGCGTCAGAGACCTGAAAGGACTTTGGTAGTGTTTAATACTGCTTTAAAGTTCAGTGGTGTGTATGATCGCAGTTGAAAGTTTTCTAGCGATGCTGGAATCTGTAGAAATTAAGAGAGTATCTTTTTTAGTACCTAAAATGTCCTTTCATAATCTCTTCGTTCTCAGTCTCACCTCAGGAGATGTTCATAATGCCAACGGTCCAAGTTCAGTCAGGCAAATTAAGAAAGAGCGTTAGAGCTACGTTTGTTAGAGCGTCCGACTCTCATGCCAGAGACCCGGGTTCGAGGCCCGCTCGGAGCGGGTCGAGTAGGACCCGGGTGGAGGGGTTACACAAACGCACTCTTCTGAGGAGACAGGGATTTCCAAATGCGTTGCTCTGATTCCAATGCACAAATACACTTCAGGCTCACTCTTGCTCGTATCCAAGGTAAATCATCAACACTATCATCCCTTACAAGTGTTTTATTTAACTGAATTCATCACAATGAGGACACATGATGCACACTATACTTTACTTCCTGAACAAGTGCGCGCCCTAATCCGTGTTGCTTTCACATTCACGCAACCGCGGCACTAGAATGATGGGAGGAATTTGGTGGGAAGCTAAAATAATCTAGCTGTAGTCTTGTAAATAGTGTCACTACAAGATTCAGTGTTTGTAAAATCTTTAGTCTGAGACTAAAAACTCTGAACCCAAAGTCTTTAGATGTGAGCTCAGGGACGTGCACAGGGGGGTTGCTCAGGTTGCCCGGGCAACTGCCCATATGCCCTTCTCGACTCAGTTTGCCCTTCCGAGGAAAAAAAAAACAAACCCTACAGTGGATTCAGAATTTCATATAGAATGCGGCATCTTCTGTGGCCTAGATAAAAAAATAAAAAAGTCTCAAAGCCTCATTCAATTCCATTCGGGCACCGAAAGTGAAAGTCAGTGTAAGGGAAGGGCAAACTGTTTACATGGCTGCAGCGCTGCACGCGACCATAGACAAGTTCGCGCAACCGGTGCGCAAATGACTTAAGGTGCCGCCTCCATTAGTACCGCGCCAATTAATGTGTACAACATCCATGACAAAATGAAGCGAAACTATCCTTCTAGTCACGAAAAGAGGAAGAAGAAGAAAAGAAAAACATGAGAGTGAATTGCGGGAACAATATCAGGGGACGTGCACAGGGGGGTTGCTCAGGTTGCCCGGGCAACTGCCCATATGCCCTTCTCGACTCAGTTTGCCCTTCCGAGGAAAAAAAAAACAAACCCTACAGTGGATTCAGAATTTCATATAGAATGCGGCATCTTCTGTGGCCTAGATAAAAAAATAAAAAAGTCTCAAAGCCTCATTCAATTCCATTCGGGCACCGAAAGTGAAAGTCAGTGTAAGGGAAGGGCAAACTGTTTACATGGCTGCAGCGCTGCACGCGACCATAGACAAGTTCGCGCAACCGGTGCGCAAATGACTTAAGGTGCCGCCTCCATTAGTACCGCGCCAATTAATGTGTACAACATCCATGACAAAATGAAGCGAAACTATCCTTCTAGTCACGAAAAGAGGAAGAAGAAGAAAAGAAAAACATGAGAGTGAATTGCGGGAACAATATCAGGTAAACTTGTGTTCTCTCCTCTCTAAGTTTGATTTCAGCAAATTTTAATGTTTTTCTGTCTTGCTAACCTAGCAGGCAGTGCATCTCTTGCATCACTTTGTGCCTGACAAGAGAGCAAAATACAAATTTATTAGCCTACGTTTGTTTTTGATAAACGACAACGGTGTTTGTTTACTGCAGCTCGGAAAACATAACCGCGTCGCGTGTTGTGCGTTCAAACGCGCGTCACAAAATGAAACTCGCATTTTTCAAGCAAAAATATGTGGAGACCAGACATACTTTACAATTCATGCACGTGAATGATGGCACTCCCAATCAAAGTACACATTATAAAGACACTGATTATCTAGTCTCAGTGTAGTTAAAAACTCTAAACAACTGCACTATTTATGCAGAATGCAATGTTGACAATTTGACATTGATTGACTATTGATTTATAGGCTATATTGAATTTAAAATGTTGATTAGCTGGACATACTGATCAATATGGATGCACATCCCTCAGTAAATAATAACCATAAATCAAGAATTGCTTTAACATGCATAAAAAAAACACGCTGAAAAGCGATTATGCGTCTTGATAGCATGCCAAAAATGGAAATACGAATTGGCGTGTCATACACACGATACTTCATGAGATCAGTCTGAAAGGAGGTAGGATTGTATTGGGAGCACTGAAGTGTCAGCTGTGACTGTGTGGCAATGGCAAATGGTTTACATAGCTCACAGCATCACAGATCAGGTAGAGGGCCCCTTGCAGAATTTTGCTTAGGGCCCCAGGGGGAGGTCAAGATCGGCACTGGGTTTAGCAGTTGATTCTGTTCCCTACCTGAATTCCTGTTCCCTTTACGCAATTATACTACAAATCATGCGTAGTTGCCCGTAGCCTACCATCAGAACTGAATAGGAGCAAGAAGCACAACTGAATGTACGGGAAGCCAAAAGGTTACAAAAGGATTATATTATTATTATTTTTTCACGAAATCTAAGCGTTTTTATTTTTTTTTTTAATTAGAAGCAAGTTTTTTCATTCAATCCAGATTATTTCTTTTCAAATTAAAAATAAAATAAAATAAATAAGTAATAATAAAAAAAAAATAATAATATGAGGAACTCTTGTTATCATGTGTCTCATCTCTGACTTATATTCCTTCATATAGCCCGTGAGGGGGGAAGAGGGAGGGGGGGTGCCCTTTTTTCAGGTCAGAGCAACTGCCCCTCAAAATTCCTGTGCACGTCCCTGTGTGAGCTGATAATCTTATAAAGTCTTTTCTAAATCTTTTCAAAGTCTTTTGGTGTACGCTCGTCGTAAATGTCTGGACCTGTCGGCGATTCAAAATCCTGCTGTGTGAAAAGTGTTTTGACTGAAAACTACATCAGCGATCACCGGCAGCCAGTGAGAGAGCAAGATACAGAGGAGCAGGGAGTTCGGGGAGGAGTTATGGATCACATATGTATGATATATATCAACATGATATGGTATTGTTTCAGAAAAAAGCTTCTTCTCAGTCTATTTGGACACAATAAATGGAATATAAAATTAGTAGAAATTTGGCAGGAGCACCCGTGTCTGTTTGACGTTTCACCTGAGCTGTACCACAACTGGGTCGAAAAAAGTCTCACGTGAGAACTCCGGTCTTGCACGTGTGGTGTCGCGCGTTGTTTCCTTTTCATATCTCACGCGTGTTTGTTGTGAAATGTAGTTTGCGTGCAGCGTGTTTAGACGGAGTCTGTCGGCGAAATTCCTATTGTAAAGTCATGCAGTGTGAAACCTTCTGTCGCCGATCAATCGTCCAGTGTGAACACAGCAGTGACTGAATGCTGGCCAAGATAGTCATGCAGTGTGAAAAGAACAGTGACCCGACTACTTTGAAAATCGTGCAGTCGGAACTTGGCATAAATCTAACGACGCTTATCATGATGAAAGCTTTTCCCCCTTAGTTGATCAGAACAAAATGGATGTTACTTACTTGTTCAGAAGACATTTTCCGGTGCAGACTTTAAAAAAGTAAATCTGTGATTCTGTATGACAGTATCCACACACAGCGCGGTGATTGACAGCAGCACTCGCCTCAAAACACTGTGTTCTTCCACACTGTTTTATGCGATTTACAACCCATGTAAAGATGATAATTCCGTGAATAACTCCAATTGCAGATTTCGAACAGAGATGGTGACAAAGAGGAAACGCTACGGACTGCAGCTTTAAAATGATTGCTGTGTACGTTATTACACCCAAGAACAGAACACCACAAACGCTTAAACATCATTCGGCGTATCAGCAATGACGGACTATGATGACAGCTCGCTCAGGGCGGGGATGTGTTGAAACGCTGTTGTCAATTAACAATCGTGGGAGGGGCATTCGACTTTGTGACGTCACACGGTCGAACGGCTCAATTTGAGGCAGGGAAAAACATGATTATATATATCTGAACATATGACAGATTAAAACAAATACACTGGATAGATTTTTTATCAAGTCAAGTCAAGTATATTTATATAGCACTTTTCACAATATAGATTGCATCAAAGCAGCTACACAGTATCAATCAAAACATTATAACAATGTTCGTTTCTTAGTGGAAAAACATCCACGTTTGGTAGAGCTGATCAAGGGTATTACTGATTGGTAAGTTAATTTGAAAATCCCCTACTGAGCAAGCCAAAGGCAACAGTGGCAAGGAACCGAAAAACTCCATCAAGTGACCTAATGGTGTCTTGAAACTCCATCAGGTGACCCAGTAGAGAAAAAAAAACCCTTGGGAGAACCCAGGCTCAGTCGGGGGCCAGTTCTCCTCTGCCGTTTATGAAGACTTTAAACGCAAACCTGCGATAAACGCTGATGGCATTCACATGCGCATTAAGAATTGATTCTATAGTTACAGTATGTGCGTTTGAATATATGTGGATTTACAGGTTTGTAAATCCCTACAAAACAATGCCTGAAAAAACTACTTGTCTTATCTATAAATTTGATACAGAATTTTGTTTTATTTTATCACTTCGGGGTAGGTACGCAAAACGAAATTCACAACGCTTTATCTGTAGATTGGGGAAGGGATCCTCCATATGGAGAGGCTAGTTGGCATTTCAGCACTGCATTGTCATCGGGTCCAGGCTAAGCTCCTCGTCAGATCTGGATACGGCCTGGATCCAGCTGGCTGCGTGAAAACCTCAGGATAAACAAAGAAAGACCCTCAAATTAGTGTAGATGCCATTCTTCTTATGATGTAACGAGTACATCAGGATTTAAAGGAAGTGTTCCCAGTGCCAGCTGACCTAATCTATGCAGCCTAAGATTGAAGTATAGAAGTCTATAATGTATTATGTGTATGTTAGGACAAAGAGATCTGTCTTTAATCAAGCTTTGAACTGACAGAGTGTGTCTGCTTCCTGGACAATGCTAGGAAGACTATTCCACAGTTTTGGTGCTAAATAGGAAAAGGATCTACCGCCAGCAGTCGATTTTGATATTCTTGGTATTATTAAAGCTGCCGTCGGTAACCCTGGCTGATTGAGTGGATTTGGCAACATTTTGAATGTTTACAACTCGTATGGCCCTCCCCCACTATCAACGGATACCCTCCCACAGAGTTCGTGCGCAAGTGCGTGCACACCAGGTTTTCTGTGAACGCGACCGTCTCATCAGCATTCATCAACACCATGGATTATTTTGAGGTATGCTGTCCTGGCTAATATACCGATATGCAATTGCTAACGTCATTTATACTCTAAATGAGCTTACTTGGTTTGTTAGTGTTCCGCCATCACTCTTCCTTACTGCGCGAACTTCAGGCGTGTGCATGTGATTGTAACGTGAGCGAGGGGTGGCGTGTGCCCGATCTGTGACTGACAGTCAGATCTCACACCCCCCTGCGCTGATTGGACACAGTGAACAGGGAGCACAGGATTTTTTCAAAACAAATAACACGCTCCAGGTGGAGTTAGAAGCTCGGGTTTTTTTCTAAAATCACTTTATTTATGTTGTTCTGTCGGATTATAGTGTCTATTTCACTGAATATGATCAAAAAATTGTTGCCGACGGCAGCTTTAATACATTAAATAAGCTATCATCGCCCAGTTTATGAATGTGTGTACACACACACTGTATGTGTAATTGCGCAGTGGCGTGTGAACTCGACTTGAAAACGAATGCCTTTGCCTGACTTATTAGACACAGTTAACCAGTTTAAAGATGCTTTCAGAAATATAGCCCACATTTAAATACATTTTGGAGAGCAGACAGAAGATTTGTGAATTTGATCATTGTTTGTGTAGGGCATGACATGACTGCGAGCAAATGTGCAAAGTTTTAACTCTTTCTAATCTGTGTCAATCAGTGGTTTCCTTTACATGCCTATGAATGCAAAACTCCACAGACTCACTTTATTCCGACATTGTCTAATAATCCAAATGTAGTTATATAAATTACTATACTATTATACAAACCAAAGGACAGGCAGTGGTTTTCGGGCTACAGATATAATATACAGATATAATATACAGATAGGCCTATATACAGAGAGAAATAAATAGTGTTTGTCTCTGCTGTTTTTGTTGCAAAGATAGCTTATCTAATTATGATAACAATAGTCATTTAAATGTAAAATATCTAAATCTAAATAATAACATGTTATATATATATATATATATATATATATATATATATATATAATCTAAATAATATCATGTTATATAGCCTAATAGCCTATATAGACCATTTCAAAAGATGTAAACAACACTGGTCCAGAAGCACTTCCTGTTTCAGTTTTTTAACACTACAAAAAAACTGGGATAAAATACAACCAACAGAACATTTAAAATTGAATCAAAAAGTTAACCAAGCATCGGTAACACTTTATTTGAAGGGGTGTGCATAAGACTGACATGACACTGTCATAAACATGACATAACACCTGTCATGAACATGAAAGAGTCTTTATGAATGTTCATGACTTTTGTCATTAAGTGTCATTCGGTAAATTATGACACTTCTAATGCAAAGTTGACATTGTTTAAAATGTCTTTGTTATGACAACTTGACATTAACCAAGACAGAAATGTCTTTTTTATGACAACTTGACATTAACCAAGAAATCATAACCTGTGTCACGTCATAACAGGTCTAATTATCAAACTTAAAGAAGTTATTTAGCTTTGCGTTAACATTACATTACCCTGTCATATGTGTTTGGTTTTGACTTTGGGCGTCATGACACCATAACTCTGTCATGAATATTTTACTTTTCCTCAAGTAAAGTGGAACACATTGTACTAGTTATAAAGATGTCATTAAGGGTTTTTACACTGTCAAATGCTGTCAAAAAACAGTGTCATTAATATTTCCCCTTACCTCAAGTAAAGTGGAACACGTTGGACTAGTTATAAAGATGTCAGGTTGACAGGTTATGATTTCTTGGTTAATGTCAAGTTGTCATGACAAAGACATTTCTGTTCAAACAAGCCCTCGGGCTTTATTGTGTTTTTATCCTTTTGAACACTTCACGTTGATTGTTGTTCAATAAAGTTTTCAATCAATCAATCAATAAAAAAGACATTTTTTTCTTTGTTAATGTCAAGTTGTCATAACAAAGACAATTTAAACAATGTCAACTTTGCATTAAAAGTGTCATAATTTACTGAATGACACTTAGGGCCCTATTTGTGGGCGGGTCCCGGCGCTATTGCTATTTTCCCGGCGGGATAAATGCCTCTTGCGCCTGGCGCAAATCTAAAAGAGGTTGGTCTGAAGTAGCTTCATTATTATAGGTGTGGTTTGGGCGTAACGTGAAATAAACCAATCCGAGCGCCATCCAACATACCCTTTAAGAACAGGTGCGCATGTTGCATGACGGATTGTTATTATAACGGCGGGTTTACCAGGCGCGCGCCAGGAGCGTTCACAGCCGATGAGACCGACGTTCTTGTCAGGACAGTGAAAGACAGAGAAGTGACGTTGTATGGGGATGGGAGAAACTCTTGCACATCAGCGTCGGTTAAACATTATAGCCTATACGTATGTTTCTTGCCACTATTGGGCAAACAGGTCTGATCCTTTAGTACTACAATAGCCTTAAGAAATGGTTATTTCGGTTTTTTCATCTTCATGTAAACCACAATGATTTCCCTCTTGTGTTAATATTTTTCCTTGTTATAATGTATGATTTGCAAAAATAAAAACTACTGCATCTATGTTGATGAGAGAATCAGTATATGCGCGTTGTGTACCCGCTACATTATGGCCAAGCATGCGCGCTTAAAATAGCATTATGAACAACGCGCAACGCGCCACTGACTTTAGACTAGGTTTTTTCTGGTCAGTGGCGCAATTGTGTTCTGGAAGTGTAAAATAGCACCAGGGAATGTTTGCGCCGAAACACGCCTCCTTTTTGCGCCAATCCGCCCAGGGAGCGCAAGTTCATTTCCTAGTTTACCGACGTGCGTCTGTGGAGGGGAAAATCCCGCTTCGCGCGCGTGCAAAATAGGAATGAGACATGCGTTTGTGTATAAAGTCATTTGCGCCGGGTGCAAGATAGGGCCCTTAATGACAACAGTCATAAACATTCATAAAGACTTCTTCATGTTCATGACAGGTGTTATGTCATGTTTATGACAGTGTCATGTCAGTCTTATGCACACCCCTTCAAATAAAGTGTTACCCAAGCATCTTTGAATAATGTGTAAAGCATCTTTAAAAAATGTGTATGAGTAAATAATTCTATAAGTACTTGTACTTTTACTTGAGTACAGTTTTTGGATACTCTACCCACCTCTGTATATAGCTGAGTATCATCGGCATAACTAACAGTGAAAGCTAATTCCATGTTTCCTAATGATATCTCCTAATGGCAGCATGTACAGAGTGAACAGCAGCAGCCCTGGTACTGAGCCTTGTGGCACGCCATACCGAACTTGTGATCGATAAGACATCTCTTCATTTACTGCTACAAACTGATAATGGTCAGATAATTATGTTTTAAACCATGCTAGTGCAATTCCAATAATGCCAACATACGTAGTTTTCTAGTCTATTTAAAAGAATGTTGTGGTCAATTGTGTCCAATGCAGCTCTAAAATCAAGTAACACAGGGAGATACAACCACGATCGGATGATAAGAGCAAATCATTTGTGACTCTAACAAGAGCTGTCTCGGTACTTTGGTACGGTCCAAATTCGGACTGAAAATCCTCGCAGATATAATTTCTTTTAAGAAAGGAACCCAGATGTGAGGATACTGTTTTTCTAATATCTTTGACAGAAAAGGTAGATTCGAGATCGGCCTGTAATTGACTAATTTTGTATGATGAAGTTGCGTTTTTTTAACAAGAGGTTTTATCATAGCCAGCTTGAAGGTTTTTGGTAGGCTACTGTATGTATCCTAGCGAGAAAGACTAATTAATGATATTAAGAAGAGGATCTATGACATCTATTCGCATCTCATTCAGTAGCTTAGTCAGTATAGGGTCTAACATACAAGTTGCCGATTTAGATGAATTAATGAGTTTGCAAAATTTTTCCTTTCATATAGCAACAAATGAATACATTTTTTTTCTCAGGGAGCCTACAATGCATTCCCTGATCCAATACTGTAGTAGACGGATGCATAGTTAAAATTTTGTCCCTGATATTATCAATCTTATAAGTGAAGAAGTACATAAAGTCATTACTGCTGTGTTGCTTGGACACTTCTGGGTTTGGAGCTTTCTTTTTTGTTAGTTTAGCCAGTGTTTCAAATAAATACCTAGGATTATGTTTATTTTATTCTAATAGGATTGAAAAATAAGCAGGTCTAGCAGCTTTTAAGGCCTCTCTGTAAACATTCGAGCTCTCTTTCCATGAAACCCGAAATACCTCTAGTTTTGTTTTCTTCCATTTGTGCTCCATTTTTCTCACTGCTCTTTTAAGGACCTGAATGTGCTTGTTGTACCATGGCGTTAGACTATTTTCTTTAATCTTCTTTTAATGGATAGTTCACTTTGAAATTATTTTTTGGTGTGTTTTAGCTTACCTCAACGGCATCCAAGATGTAGGTGTCTTTGTTTCTGCAGTAGTTTCAATTTTGATATTTTTAGGTCAAACCCTACTTGTCTGTCCATCATAATGCAGGTCTATGGTCACCACCTTAAATAGCATCCACAGAGAAGTCAAAATTAAACATGATTTAATGACTCGTAAATGTAAGTACACATTGATGGCATAAGACACGAAACAAGCAGTTTGTGTGAGAAAACGAACAGTAGCGCAATGGAGCAACTGCGTCTAAAGTACTGGAGAAGAGAGAGTTAGCAGTTTCTGTTGTAATATCAAGTTCTTCTAAGCTATCCAGGATGCAGACACGATGAAACTGATTAGGAAGATTATTGATAAAGCAATCTTTTGTGGCAGAAGTTTTATGTCTAACATATTTATAACATTTATATAGGCACAATCAACAGAATTCTCAGTGGGTGTTTCATTGAGTGAGGCAAAACGATTTGTTATGGGAATCGGAATGGAAGAGGGATTCTTTGATCCGCGACTAGAGCGGCAATCCCTAACCATCACCCATCTGCCCGGCTGCACAGGCTCTACTTCAGCCGAAACCGAATCATGTAAAGAGTTCACTATGCTAGGCGCATTCAAAATAGTATCTAGATCTCTAGTACTATCCTTACTATCCTCAATTAAATTTTGGATGTGTGTCTCTAATTCTGAAATCTTCTCTGTCAGCCTGACTGTCTCACGTTTATCTTGCATTTTTGTAAATCCTATATTACCATTGGAGAAGGCTTAAACATATGACACATAACACAGGTGACAATAACAGGACAAGACATTATTAGGGCCCAAGCCCTGAAAGGGCGAAGGCCCTATTGTTTTCCTTAGGATTATTAGGGCCCAAGCCCTGAAAGGGCGAAGGCCCTATTGTTTTCCTTAGGATTATTAGGGCCCAAGCCCTGAAAGGGCGAAGGCCCTATTGTTTTCCTTAGGATTAATTAGGGCCCAAGCCCTGAAAGGGCGAAGGCCCTATTGTTTTCCTTAGGATTATTATTAGGGCCCAAGCCCTGAAAGGGCGAAGGCCCTATTGTTTTCCTTAGGATTATTAGGGCCCAAGCCCTGAAAGGGCGAAGGCCCTATTGTTTTCCTTAGGATTATTTTTTTTTTTTTTTTCTAACGACTATTCGGGCACTTTCGGGGCCCTTAACATGCTCAAAAACTCTTGAAAATTTGCACACTGGTCAGAACCCGCGGCCATCAGAGCCGGGCTCAAGCTGGTACCCGGGCGTGGCAGGGCGGCTCGTCAGCGCCCCCTGGAACAGGGTCTGAACACTTTGTCCATAAATCAAACACGCTTGCATGTAATAATATGAAACTCGGTACACATGTCGATCTCATCGTTTCATATATACATCGCGCTTTTACTTTTTACCCCAGCCCAACAGGAAGTCAGATATTTACGGTTGTTTTTAAAACGCATGCAATGGAAATTAATGTACTCCTCCTAGAGCATTCATCCGCATGGAACGAAACTCGGTCAGCCTGAAGTTAAGACATAGAGGATCAAAAATTGCGAGGGGATTTTTGATATCTCGAACGGTTTGGCTGTGGCGAGGAAACAAAATTATGGCGAGAAACGTGAAACAGGAAGTGTGTCATAACTTCAGCATACATCAACCGATCTTGATGAAACTTCAGGAGTGTGTTCGCTGTAAGAGGACGATCACATGGATGTGACTATTGTGTATCAAAGTTATAGCGCCACCAACTGGCAGCAGGAAGTGTGTCACTTTCAAAATGCTTTGAAATCACCCTCTTATTTTAACCCGATTTGCTTCAATCTTCATCTGTATAATGTAAATACACGGCAGATGTAGACCTGTGAATGGATTCTTGACATCTTTGAAACTGTTTCCGTGGCGACGCATCAAACTTTACCATTCTTTTAGGATGCCTTTGAAACTCTTAGCATGCTTGAAATTGCATGAAACTCGACAGACACATCACATTTATTAGCCAGTAGACACATGCAAAGTTTCAGAAACGGGCGTGGTGAGGGCTCAGTAGCGCCACCTTTTGACAAAAGTGGGGTTGTTAGTTTTATCTACAGTTACAAAAATCGGTATGTATATTGTACTCTTCGAGCCGGACAACTTTCTAATTCACACTCAATAGCTAGGACCCACAGAAAGTCAGATATTTTAGTTTGAATGTAGTCATACTCCCTCTGAGCATATGTCTGAGCCTTTGCCTGTGTGTGTGTGTGTGTGTAGAGCAGGGGGAGGGGGCTTAATTAACCATTTAACTGCTGTGTGTCTGGCCAGCATAAAGAAAATACATTTCTTAAGCCTGGGATTTTTTAAATAAGTTTTTATTTTATTTTTTTATAAGTAAAGGCACATAGCCAGTTTAATTGTAGTGCATTGACAATAGTTTTATATAATTAGTTCATTAATTAAATTAACTTGGTCCATTAACTTGGTCTGAAAATTGGGTCCATAAATCAAACACACTTGCATATAATAATATTAAACTCGGTACACTTATAGATCTCATTAGCCCAAACAACTTTAAGCCAGCAAAACAGGAAGTCGGTTGTTTCAGTCTGTATGTTACTTATGCGTCTCTCTCATGAAACCGCATGAAGCTGACGCGAGCTGCGAGACTGACAGGTCTGACAGTCTGACACTGGCCAATCGGAATCAAGTTCAGATTCTAGACTTGAGAAGCGGCCGCTTACACCGTGTCCTAACTACACACGACGCCGCGACACGCGATAAAAGGTATCTTTTCCATGTTAATAAATCAGAGTTTTTGTCCTAACCATACGCGACGGCGACATGCGAAGTTTCTAATTTAGAAACGGTTCCTATTTCTGCGACGTCGCGGCTGACAGAATGAAGAAATTACACTGGTTATGAGTACACATTATTTATTTTTAGTTAAAAATAGGTCACTGTGCCACAACCCATAACGGATAATTTACCTCAGATTTTGAAAGCATTATAGTGTTCAAAATGAATTATGCAAACATACGACTGTACTTCATAACAACGACAATAACTTGAGGCAGATGCCACCAAATATGTTAAAATAAATAAATTATTTGCTGGACTTAAGTGAAAAGGAAAGCCATTTAATGACCATAGCACATAGTTGACGTGAAAAAGGGAGTATTTTGCATATAAATATGCACATATATACATATTTTTTCGATTTGTATCCCTGAAAGTGCCTGGCAGAAGCCTATATCTACTGTCTGTGTCATAAATGTGAACATAATATCATCTACTGTCTGTGTCATAAATGTGAACATAAACTATATTTCATGAGGTGAAACATCACTGCCAGAAGCTACAGAATAGGGGAGCGCGGGGATAAATGTAGACCTAACGCGGGGTTAAATGTAACACGGACATTTTACATAGTTTGTCAGTATCTAGCCGGCTGTCTTTCCGCTCTTTTTCTCTTGCTGTCAGAAGACGGTCTCCCGCGAATTTGCGGAACGTTTTGATTATATTTCGTGAAGATAATGGACAAAGAGTGTTTTGACATCATGAAAGTAAATTTTTTCATCGTAGATTTTTTTCTGTTTCCGGGTTGGATGTATACGCGTCCAAATCTAACTTTATATTGCCTTAATCACTGTCTTTTTGGCTTAAACACAGCACCGTTTTGAAACATGTCAGTAATTCCTAGCGACTGTTAGCTAGGTTTAAAATATGTAATACACAGCAGGGTAAGTTGTAACATGGCAATATTCACATTACTTTCAGTTTATTGCTCGAATTAAAGCACAAAAATATTTGAGTGAAATGTAGGCTATAGTAAACCCTAAGATTATTATTTGTGACATTAGAACAAAATATGTGGATATAAAAACATGTATAGGCTAAAGAACTAAATGAACAATCTCTATTTTCTAATTTCACTAAACATTTCATTAAGTTTCGTGGACATTTTATAAAACATGGATCTTAGGCTCATTTTGTAAACATAAATAACTGATTTAGATGCGCAAACTGGGTGCCGTTGCGGAGATGTAGGCTCCATGTTCGGTGCAGGTTCGGCTTCTTGTCGTTCATCCTCGGATGCGGCATCGCGTGCGCTGTTTGCCGCGCGCACCTTTCCGCTCGTTCGGACCAGTCAAGTAAAAACAAGGCTCGAAAGTCTTGGATAACACAAAACGAAATGAACAGGATTGTTGCAGGGTTCATTGTAGAAGACATGCTTCCCCTGTCGACAATTAATCCCCCAGGTTTAGAAAAATACATTTTAAATTAGGATTAAGAATTTTATGGGATAAAGTGACCTTTATTTTATTATTTTTCATTGACATCTTTTATTTTTTTTTAATTATTATTATTACCATGAGTCGACTAAAAAGCTGGTTTTGTTCTCAGGAGAAGAGTTTTATTCTCCCAGCCTGTTTTGAAACTTCTGTGTTAAACACCATTTTAAAATTTTGAATTTTGAACCCCATTTTGTTTGTGAATTTTACAGTGCGGCATATTTATTTGTGCAGACAGGGATATTGTTCTTTCATGTCATTTTGTATACATTTTTACAATAAAGTGATGATAGGGCAAAAACTGATATGATGTTTGTCCATGTAGGCTACACGGTAAATTAAGAAACAGGAAATTAAAGTAATAAGTAGTGAAGTTATTTTTCCAACGCAGTAACTAGTAAAGTAATCTCATTACAATTTACAGAAGTAACTAGAGTTGAGCCGGATACTCGGCTGAAACGAGTATCCGGTACGGATAAAGCACTTTTGTCGAGCACGAACATTATACGAGTAATACGAGTCAATATATCTGTACTCGGATAAAAAAAAAAATGAATAAGAAAGTTATGTTGAGAGATTAAGGCTGAGCAATATATCAATATAAAGAATATATATATATATATATATATATATATATATATATATATATATATATATATATATATATATATATATATATATATATTAAATGTGATATGTAATTAGATCATATTGCATAACGGTTCAGGTTGCGCTGTGATCCTTGCTCCAAGCAAGCTGCTGAGTGCTGCTGACCCAGAGCTCTCTGCACTGCTCCCCGCGCCCCAGCCACTCCTTTTCCACTTTGCGTGCTTGATTAAAGCATGTATATTATGAAATAAAGTCTTTCACCTCAGCAAAACGGACTTTCTGTCCTGTCAGCCGTTATACTGTAACGTTGGTCGTAGCGCACACTCAATTGCACGCGCAAATGCGGCGGCGCGCGGCCGCGCGTTGGATCGCCTCACTAAAAGAAACTATATGAGCATGCAACACCGTTACGTTGTAAATTACACGAAATAAAAGCAATTTTCATTCTATTCACCAGGAGCAGTTTCCATGTTTCATAAACAGTTCTTGTTTGTAGCCTATTGTGTATTCACTATTCACCATGGTAACTGTCGTTTCCATATTAACCCTGTAATGCCCCTATTTTTCTTTGTTATTTTTTATATTTTTTAAATGACTGTAATGGCTCATACCAACTTTGTATTAACAAAATAAATAAACCAATTAATAAATCACAATTCCACTTCCAAGGGAATAATCTGCAATTTAGATTTTTGTCATAATCATGCAGCTCTAAGGTGAAGAAACCTGTTTATTATTTATTCATTTGATTTAGCAAATGTTCATGTTTCAATAAAACTACTTGTGACATGTCATATTTGGCTTTGACTGAACATTTGCTCTCACTTTGCAGAAAAAATATTGGGATAGGCTATATTTTGTATATCGAAATTCAGCCTATGGGATATGACTTTTGGGTCCATATCACCCAGCCCTAGTTGAGATGAAAACTCTTGTTCATTACATTTTACTTCATAATTGCAGCCACATGTGTTGTATTCATTGTTGCAAAACTTGTTCTGTAGTTTGTTTGTTATCGTGATCAAAACCATTGATCTGAAGCTCAATATTGATGCAGTCATGTAAATAGTTTTCTTATCAGCAATAAATATAACAATTTCTGATCAACCCATATCAATTGCATGCTAAAAATAACATACCAGTTAAAGCCCCACCCATTTCAAGACGATCCGACCCACTTCCGGGTTTAGGCCCCGCCCAGTCCGAGTACAGATACAGATACAGATAATTCATATGGTTAACAGATACAGATACAGATACAGATAATGCTGTACTCGCTCATAATTACTTTTTTGACTAACTACCCCAACACTGTATAAGACTATACCAATATTGGAACTATAGCCATTTTATTCCTTTTTTTTAATTTAAGAATTATGTTTAAGTTTAAAAACAGACAGGATGGTTTAGTCAAAAAAGAAAAAAATCATTCATAGTGCTATACTGCCCTCTTGTGTTCAAAATTAGGTAGAACTATTGGATCAATATCCACACATTAATACAGTTGACAATACAGTATAATAGGTAATACAGTAGGATTGGGGCCTTAAAAATCGCTAACTTAAAAAGTGAAAGTAACGGACGTCCACACAAGACCAGGCTTGGGAGGGTTACTTTAAAAATGTATTCCGATACAGTTACAAATTATTTCATAAAAAAAGGGTCCCACTTTATATTAAATGGCTTTAAGTACTATATACTTTTTCAAAAAGTAACTACAATCTGATTACTACTTTTTTTGATGTAACTCACTAGATTTTTGTATCTACCTGATTACATAATGCCGTTGCATGTATTCTGTTGCTCCCACAAGACATTAGTCTGAATATTTTCGTGTATGAACAAAAAGGAGTTTCCATTGTTCGCACACAAACACACATTCGATGGCGCCTCTCTCGTGACTGTGTGTGCGTGTCATGTGTTCTAGGCTGTGTGCATGCACTTCTGAAGCTGCGCAGAAAATAATAAAATGCCATGCGGAGGACTAACGCAAAATGTGTGAGAAAATCCATTTGATTGTAGTGTAAGTGAGAAATAATTTCAGTGCTCTGGTCAATAGCTGTAGAGTGAAAACTGGTGAGTGCAGTATACAGCTTTCACAGAAAGAGAATGATGTGAGCACGTACGATTGGCAGTGAGTCCTGTGTGTGGACAAAATAGCTCAATAAGAGTAATAAAATACATGTGAAAAAAATCACATCATAATGTTTTAAAGAAGAGTGGTTGGATTAAAGTGGTGTAAATATACCCGATCCGGCAAAGATGGCAGTATCGGAGCTGATACCGATCCTGAGTATCGGATCGGCGCATTCCTAAATACTATAATGTAAACACAGTACAGATGTAGACCTGGATGTACACCTGACCTTTCAGAAGGTTGCTCACGCATACTTTGTGGTTAAAATGTGCCCTCAATGTGCACTTTTGCAGAGCCTTCACTGATGCAAGCTCTTCAGCACACTTCTTTTTGACAGTCAAAGCGGGGGTTATGTTTTTGCATGTCAAGTAGAATAACCCTAAAAGCACCAAGGTGGCGGTGCCACCGGCTTTATATATATATATATAAATATAGCTGCGAGCAGCGATTGCGGGCCAAAGCCGGCGGTACCGCCATCCCGGTGCCTTTAGGTAACTAAAGGCACCGGGGTTGCGGTGCCACCGGCTTGGGCCCGCAATCGCTGCTCGCAGCTATATTTATATATATATATATTTATTATTAGGGCCCAAGCCCTGAAAGGGCGAAGGCCCTATTGTTTTCCTTAGGATTATTATTAGGGCCCAAGCCCTGAAAGGGCGAAGGCCCTATTGTTTTCCTTAGGATTATTATTAGGGCCCAAGCCCTGAAAGGGCGAAGGCCCTATTGTTTTCCTTAGGATTATTATTTTTTTTTTTTTTCTAACGACTATTCGGGCACTTTCGGGGCCCTTAACATGCTCAAAAACTCTTGAAACTTTGCACACTGGTCAGAACCCGCGGCCATTAGAGCCGGGCTCAAGCTGGTACCCGGGCGTGGCAGGGCGGCTCGTCAGCGCCCCCTGGAACAGGGTCTGAACACTTTGTCCATAAATCAAACACGCTTGCATGTAATAATATGAAACTCGGTACACATGTCGATCTCATCGTTTCATATATACATCGCGCTTTTACTTTTTACCCCAGCCCAACAGGAAGTCAGATATTTATGGTTGTTTTTAAAACGCATGCAATGGAAATTAATGTACTCCTCCTAGAGCATTCATCCGCATGGAACGAAACTCGGTCAGCCTGAAGTTAAGACATAGAGGATCAAAAATTGCGAGGGGATTTTTGATATCTCGAACGGTTTGGCTGTGGCGAGGAAACAAAATTATGGCGAGAAACGTGAAACAGGAAGTGTGTCATAACTTCAGCATACATCAACCGATCTTGATGAAACTTCAGGAGTGTGTTCGCTGTAAGAGGACGATCACATGGATGTGACTATTGTGTGTCAAAGTTATAGCGCCACCAACTGGCAGCAGGAAGTGTGTCACTTTCAAAATGCTTTGAAATCACCCTCTTATTTTAACCCGATTTGCTTCAATCTTCATCTGTATAATGTAAATACATGGCAGATGTAGACCTGTGAATGGATTCTTGACATCTTTGAAACTGTTTCCGTGGCGACGCATCAAACTTTACCATTCTTTTAGGATGCCTTTGAAACTCTTAGCATGCTTGAAATTGCATGAAACTCGACAGACACATCACATTTATTAGCCAGTAGACACATGCAAAGTTTCAGAAACGGGCGTGGTGAGGGCTCAGTAGCGCCACCTTTTGACAAAAGTGGGGTTGTTAGTTTTATCTACAGTTACAAAAATCGGTATGTATATTGTACTCTTCGAGCCGGACAACTTTCTAATTCACACTCAATAGCTAGGACCCACAGAAAGTCAGATATTTTAGTTTGAATGTAGTCATACTCCCTCTGAGCATATGTCTGAGCCTTTGCCTGTGTGTGTGTGTGTGTGTGTGTGTAGAGCAGGGGGAGGGGGCTTAATTAACCATTTAACTGCTGTGTGTCTGGCCAGCATAAAGAAAATACATTTCTTAAGCCTGGGATTTTTTAAATAAGTTTTTATTTTATTTTTTTATAAGTAAAGGCACATAGCCAGTTTAATTGTAGTGCATTGACAATAGTTTTATATAATTAGTTCATTAATTAAATTAACTTGGTCCATTAACTTGGTCTGAAAATTGGGTCCATAAATCAAACACACTTGCATATAATAATATTAAACTCGGTACACTTATAGATCTCATTAGCCCAAACAACTTTAAGCCAGCAAAACAGGAAGTCGGTTGTTTCAGTCTGTATGTTACTTATGCGTCTCTCTCATGAAACCACATGAAGCTGACGCGAGCTGCGAGACTGACAGGTCTGACAGTCTGACACTGGCCAATCGGAATCAAGTTCAGATTCTAGACTTGAGAAGCGGCCGCTTACACCGTGTCCTAACTACACACGACGCCGCGACACGCGATAAAAGGTATCTTTTCCATGTTAATAAATCAGAGTTTTTGTCCTAACCATACGCGACGGCGACATGCGAAGTTTCTAATTTAGAAACGGTTCCTATTTCTGCGACGTCGCGGCTGACAGAATGAAGAAATTACACTGGTTATGAGTACACATTATTTATTTTTAGTTAAAAATAGGTCACTGTGCCACAACCCATAACGGATAATTTACCTCAGATTTTGAAAGCATTAGTGTTCAAAATGAATTATGCAAACATACGACTGTACTTCATAACAACGACAATAACTTGAGGCAGATGCCACCAAATATGTTAAAATAAATGAATTATTTGCTGGACTTAAGTGAAAAGGAAAGCCATTTAATGACCATAGCACATAGTTGACGTGAAAAAATGAGTATTTTGCATATAAATATGCACATATATACATATTTTTTCGATTTGTATCCCTGAAAGTGCCTGGCAGAAGCCTATATCTACTGTCTGTGTCATAAATGTGAACATAATATCATCTACTGTCTGTGTCATAAATGTGAACATAAACTATATTTCATGAGGTGAAACATCACTGCCAGAAGCTACAGAATAGGGGAGCGCGGGGATAAATGTAGACCTAACGCGGGGTTAAATGTAACACGGACATTTTACATAGTTTGTCAGTATCTAGCCGGCTGTCTTTCCGCTCTTTTTCTCTTGCTGCCAGAAGACGGTCTCCCGCGAATTTGCGGAACGTTTTGATTATATTTCGTGAAGATAATGGACAAAGAGTGTTTTGACATCATGAAAGTAAATTTTTTCATCGTAGATTTTTTTCTGTTTCCGGGTTGGATGTATCGCGTCCAAATCTAACTTTATATTGCCTTAATCACTGTCTTGTTGGCTTAAACACAGCACCGTTTTGAAACATGTCAGTAATTCCTAGCGACTGTTAGCTAGGTTTAAAATATGTAATACACAGCGGGGTTAGCTGTAACACAGTGTTCCAACTGCTGCCACAATGATAATCAAATGAAAACGGAGCCACACAACTTTTCAGGTTTGAGTATACATTTAACTTTGTTGGACTTTCACAAACAATGTTGTAATTTAAAATGTTTAAAATTTGTGCACTATGAATGATAACTTATTTATTTATTAAAATATGGCCTGTTTTTAATGTAATAAACCATTTAAATTTTTATTCTAAGCTCATTTGTATTATTATTAATGTTATTATTATTAATAATAATAATTGTACATGCAGCTGCCACACACAAATCTAATTTAATTGCAATTACAATATTTATATATGTTTATTTTATTTATTATTATTTATTGCAAAACCGTGCAGCCCTTTTCTACGTCTCTAGCTATGATATTGATCCATAACAAAAGGATGATTGGATGAGGGATGGATGTATGGATATCTATCCATACAGATGCACAATCAAACTATAAAAATAAAATAGTACTGAATTATGTCTGTTACACACAAGTGTTACCACTTACCCCTCTGTCTGTTACAATTAACCCCGCATATGGGGTAAGTTGTAACATTTGCACTTCTGTCACTTTCAGTGCAACTGTACAAAAATGGTAGGTCCTAGAAAAAAACTTTAAGTGTTCATTTGTAGCAGAGATGTGTATGTTGCTTGTGTAAAAAAAAGTATTAATCTAACCTAATTATTTTTTAATTAATTGAGCCAAAACCAAAATGCGTTACTTTGTGCCCCGCTCTCCCCTATATATACGTATTCTTAGGTCCTCACCGTGATGTTGCACTTCATGAAATATAGTTTATGTAGTATAGCCTAAGAATATTCTATAAGAATATTAAGTGGCACATAAATTAAGACCAGTTATTTACAATAAAGCCTTATAAAATCATTTCCATTTCCTTTGTTTATTATTTTAATAGTTTTTTCTTGGTTTTGATAGTAAATAAAATCTAATCAGTAATTTTACATGCAGATTAATGCACGTATAGATTAATGCACGTGTGTGTGTGTGTGTGTGTTTACATGCATAGTGGGCGGCCCATGTGGGCCGGTCTGGATGAAGTGTCCAGGGCTGATTTTTTGTCCCAGTCCAGCCCTGAATGGCAATATTCACATTACTTTCAGTTTATTGCTCGAAAGCACAAAAATATTTGAGTGAAATGTAGGCTATAGTAAACCCTAAGATTATTATTTGTGACATTAGAACAAAATATGTGGATATAAAAACATGTATAGGCTAAAGAACTAAATGAACAATCTCTATTTTCTAATTTCACTAAACATTTCATTAAGTTTCGTGGACATTTTATAAAACATGGATCTTAGGCTCATTTTGTAAACATAAATAACTGATTTAGATGCGCAAACTGGGTGCCGTTGCGGAGATGTAGGCTCCATGTTCGGTGCAGGTTCGGCTTCTTGTCGTTCATCCTCGGATGCGGCATCGCGTGCGCTGTTTGCCGCACGCACCTTTCCGCTCGTTCGGACCAGTCAAGTAAAAACAAGGCTCGAAAGTCTTGGATAACACAAAACGAAATGAACAGGATTGTTGCAGGGTTCATTGTAGAAGACATGCTTCCCCTGTCGACCATTAATCCCCCAGGTTTAGAAAAATACATTTTAAATTAGGATTAAGAATTTTATGGGATAAAGTGACCTTTATTTTATTATTTTTCATTGACATCTTTTATTTTTTTTTTAAATTATTATTATTACCATGAGTCGACTAAAAAGCTGGTTTTGTTCTCAGGAGAAGAGTTTTATTCTCCCAGCCTGTTTTGAAACTTCTGTGTTAAACACCATTTTAAAATTTTGAATTTTGAACCCCATTTTGTTTGTGAATTTTACAGTGCGGCATATTTATTTGTGCAGACAGGGATATTGTTCTTTCATGTCATTTTGTATACATTTTTACAATAAAGTGATGATAGGGCAAAAACTGATATGATGTTTGTCCATGTAGGCTACACGGTAAATTAAGAAACAGGAAATTAAAGTAATAAGTAGTGAAGTTATTTTTCCAACGCAGTAACTAGTAAAGTAATCTCATTACAATTTACAGAAGTAACTAGTAACTAATTACTTTTTTGAGTAACTACCCCAACACTGTATAAGACTATACCAATATTGGAACTATAGCCATTTTATTCCTTTTTTTTAATTTAAGAATTATGTTTAAGTTTAAAAACAGACAGAATGGTTTAGTCAAAAAAGAAAAAAATCATTCATAGTGCTATACTGCCCTCTTGTGTTCAAAATTAGGTAGAACTATTGGATCAATATCCACACATTAATACAGTTGGCAATACAGTATAATAGGTAATACAGTAGGATTGGGGCCTTAAAAATCGCTAACTTAAAAAGTGAAAGTAACGGACGTCCACACAAGACCAGGCTTGGGAGGGTTACTTTAAAAATGTATTCCGATACAGTTACAAATTATTTCATAAAAAAAGGGTCCCACTTTATATTAAATGGCTTTAAGTACTATATACTTTTTCAAAAAGTAACTACAATCTGATTACTACTTTTTTGATGTAACTCACTAGATTTTTGTATCCTGATTACATAATGCCGTTGCATGTATTCTGTTGCTCCCACAAGACATTAGTCTGAATATTTTCCTGTATGAACAAAAAGGAGTTTCCATTGTTCGCACACAAACACACATTCGATGGCACCTCTCTCGTGACTGTGTGTGCGTGTCATGTGTTCTAGGCTGTGTGCATGCACTTCTGAAGCTTCGCAGAAAATAATAAAATGCCATGCGGAGGACTAACGCAAAATGTGTGAGAAAATCCATTTGATTGTAGTGTAAGTGAGAAATAATTTCAGTGCTCTGGTCAATAGCTGTAGAGTGAAAACTGGTGAGTGCAGTATACAGCTTTCACAGAAAGAGAATGATGTGAGCACGTACGATTGGCAGTGAGTCCTGTGTGTGGACAAAATAGCTCAATAAGAGTAATAAAATACATGTGAAAAAAATCACATCATAATGTTTTAAAGAAGAGTGGTTGGATTAAAGTGGTGTAAATATACCCGATCCGGCAAAGATGGCAGTATCGGAGCTGATACCGATCCTGAGTATCGGATCGGCGCATTCCTAAATACTATAATGTAAACACAGTACAGATGTAGACCTGGATGTACACCTGACCTTTCAGAAGGTTGCTCACGCATACTTTGTGGTTAAAATGTGCCCTCAATGTGCACTTTTGCAGAGCCTTCACTGATGCAAGCTCTTCAGCACACTTCTTTTTGACAGTCAAAGCGGGGGTTATGTTTTTGCATGTCAAGTAGAATAACCCTAAAAGCACCAAGGTGGCGGCGCCACCGGCTTTATATATATATATATATATATAAATATAGCTGCGAGCAGCGATTGCGGGCCAAAGCCGGCGGTACCGCCATCCCGGTGCCTTTAGGTAACTAAAGGCACCGGGGTTGCGGTGCCACCGGCTTGGGCCCGCAATCGCTGCTCGCAGCTATATTTATTATTAGGGCCCAAGCCCTGAAAGGGCGAAGGCCCTATTGTTTTCCTTAGGATTATTATTAGGGCCCAAGCCCTGAAAGGGCGAAGGCCCTATTGTTTTCCTTAGGATTATTTTTTTTTTTTTTTTTTTTTTTTTTTTTTTTTTTTTTTTTCTAACGACTATCCGGGCACTTTTGGGGCCCTTAACATGCTCAAAAACTCTTGAAACTTTGCACACGGGTCAGAACCCGCGGCCATCAGAGCCGGGCTGAAGCTGGTACCCGGGCGTGGCAGGGCGGCTCGTCAGCGCCCCCTGGAACAGGGTCTGAACACTTTGTCCATAAATCAAACACGCTTGCATGTAATAATATGAAACTCGGTACACATGTCGATCTCATCGTTTCATATATTCATCGCGCTTTTACTTTTTACCCCAGCCCAACAGGAAGTCAGATATTTACGTTTTTTTTTTAAATGCTTGCAATGGAATTTAATGTACTCCTCCTAGAGCATTCATCCGCATGGAACGAAACTCGGTCAGCCTGAAGTCAAGACATAGACGATCAAAAATTGCGAGGGGATTTTTGATATCTCGAACGGTTTGGCTGTGGCGAGGAAACAAAATTATGGTGAGAAACGTGAAACAGGAAGTGTGTCCTAACTTCAGCATACATTAACTGATCTTGATGAAACTTCAGGAGTGTGTTCGCCGTAAGAGGACGATCACATGGATGTGACTATTGTGTGTCAAAGTTATAGCGCCACCAACTGGCAGCAGGAAGTGTGTCACTTTCAAAATGCTTTGAAATCACCCTCTTATTTTAACCCGATTTGCTTCAAACTTCATCTGTATAATGTAAACATACGGCAGATGTAGACCTGTGAATGGATTCTTAATATCTTTGAAACTGTTGCCGTGGTGACGCATCAAACTTTACCATTCTTTTAGGATGCTTTTGAGACCCTTAGCATGCTTCAAATTGCATGAAACTCCTCAGACACATCACATTTATTAGCCAGTAGACATGTGCAAAGTTTCAGAAACGGGCGTGGTGAGGGCTCAGTAGCGCCACCTTTTGACAAAAGTTGGGTTGTTAGTTTTATCTACAGTTACAAAAATCAGTATGTATATTGTACTCCTCGAGCCGGACAACTTTCTAATTGACACTCTTTAACTAGGACCCACAGAAAGTAAGATATGTTTGTTTGAATCTGGTCATGCTCCCTTTGAGCCTACATCTCTGTCTCTCTCTGTGTGTGTGTTAGTAGGGGGAGGGGCTTAACTTAACCATTTCAGTGCTGTGTGTTTTTTTCTGCTGTGTAATTTCTTAATACATTTCTTAAGCCTGGTATGTTTTAAATAAGTTTTTATTTTAATTTTTATAAGTGAATGCATAATATAACCAGTTAAATTGTAGTGCATTGACAATAGTTTTATATAATTAGTTTATTAATTAAATTAACTTGGTCCATAAACTTTGTCCAGCTGCGAGACTGACAGGTCTGACTGTCTGACACTGGCCAATCGGAATCAAGAGCGGAGAAGCGGCCGCTCCCATAGGCAGTATAGTATCTCCCCGCCCTGTGGAGGCATTCCGCAGGTCTCGTGAAGTTTCTCGCCGGTCTCGTCTCTGAGACCCCTACACCTGGTATTAAAATGCGATCTGTATCCAGATAAGTTATCCGGATAATAAAAAAGAAATATCAATGCAAGGTATTACGTTGTGATCGGATTGTGATCGATTTGCCTGACCATCTGGAGGTAGTCTGGCTCGCATTGTGTTCGGATCTTTACGTGTAAACGCAATCTGGTTGTTGATATCACACATGTATATTTTACTCCTCCCAAAAATGCTAAAAAATAAACGAGTGAGAGCGTTTACAGGCTATGTTATAGTCAGACATGACGGCATCATCGCATCATCGCCGCAGATGAGCAGCAGCTGAGCGTCAAACCAACGTGCAAACATCGCAAATAAAAGTGAAAGTAAGTCAGAGACGCTTAATCATCTACACAATCATCTTCAAGTAAAGAAAGAAATGATCTCTTGACTCTTACAAGGGCTGTTGCCACTCTCTCTTATTGATGTCTATTGATGAAATTAGCTGATGATCAATAAAATGCATGCTAATATCTGTAATAAACAACCGACAAAATTACTGTATGATGGTGTAAATAAAGAATCAGTCCAGCATCGCCATGTCAGTGTGTATTGATTCATCATTGTCTCTTCATAGTTTGCAAGAGACATTTAATAAACTGAGCGTATTTGATAAACTGAGCGTAGCCTATTCATCTGTCAATATAACCTCATTCTTTTTAATGATCAGAAGAACGCGTATCGACTACCGTTACAGTACAATATGTCCTAACTACACACGACGCCGCGACACGCGATAAAAGGTATCTTTTCCATGTTAATAAATCAGAGTTTTTGTCCTAACCATACGCGACGGCGACATGCGAAGTTTCTAATTTAGAAACGGTTCCTATTTCTGCGACGTCGCGGCTGACAGAATGAAGAAATTACACTGGTTATGAGTACACATTATTTATTTTTAGTTAAAAATAGGTCACTGTGCCACAAGCCATAACGGATAATTTACCTCAGATTTTGAAAGCATTATAGTGTTCAAAATGAATTATGCAAACATACGACTGTACTTCAACAACGACAATAACTGGCAGATGCCACCAAATGTGTTAAAATAAATGAATTATTTGCTGGACTTAAGTGAAAAGGAAAGCCATTTAATGACCATAGCACATAGTTGACGTGAAAAAAGGAGTATTTTGCATATAAATATGCACATATAGACTATACATATTTTTTCGATTTGTATCCCTGAAAGTGCCTGGCAGAAGCCTATATCTACTGTCTGTGTCATAAATGTGAACATAATATTATCTACTGTCTGTGTCATAAATGTGAACATAAACTATATTTCATGAGGTGAAACATCACTGCCAGGAGCTACAGAATAGGGGAGCGCGGGGATAAATGTAGGCCTAACGCGGGGTTAAATGTAACACGGACATTTTACATAGTTAGTCAGTATCTAGCCGGCTGTCTTTCCGCTCTTTTTCTCTTGCTGCCAGAAGACGGTCTCCCGCGAATTTGCGGAACGTTTTGATTATATTTCGTGAAGATAATGGACAAAGAGTGTTTTGACATCATGAAAGTAAATTTTTTCATCGTAGATTTTTTTCTGTTTCCGGGTTGGATGTATAGCCTACGCGTCCAAATCTAACTTTATATTGCCTTAATCACTGTCTTGTTGGCTCAAACACAGCACCGTTTTGAAACATGTCAGTAATTCCTAGCGACTGTTAGCTAGGTTTAAAATATGTAATACACAGCGGGGTTAGTTAACACAGTGTTCCAACTGCTGCCACAATGATAATCAAATGAAAACGGAGCCACAAAACTTTTCAGGTTTGAGTATACATTTAACTTTGTTGGACTTTCACAAACAATGTTGTAATTTAAAATGTTTAAAATTTAGTGCACTATGAATGATAGCTTATTTATTTATTAAAAATATGGCCTGTTTTTAATGTAATAAACCATTTAAATTTTTATTCTAAGCTCATTTGTATTATTATTAATGTTATTATTATTAATAATAATAATTGTACATGCAGCTGCCACACAAATCTAATTTAATTGCAATTACAATATTTATATGTTTATTTTATTTTATTTATTATTATTTATTGCAAAACCGTGCAGCCATTTTCTACGTCTCTAGCTATGATATTGATCCATAACAAAAGGATGATTGGATGAGGAATTAAAAATGTTATTATTCACCATTTATTTTCTATAAGACCAGTGTTGGGGGTAACGAGTTACAAACGAGTTTGGGTAAGTAAAGTAACGCATTACACTGAAAATATTGGTAACTACACTACTATAATAAAGGAACGCGCTTTCCTGCGTTACCCAAGCTGTGTTTGCCTGTGTGGAGAGTTCCGTCTAGTGGTGCGTGCGCGCCGTTGCCATAGAGACCGATTTGAGTGAGAGAGAGAGAGAGAGAGGGAAGTGGAGAGAGAGAGACGGGTTTCAACAAATGGCAATATTCACATTAGCCTACTTTCAGTTTATTGCTCGAAAGCACAAAAATATTTGAGTGAAATGTAGGCTATAGTAAATCCTAAGATTATTATTTGTGACATTAGAACAAAATATGTCGATATAAAAACATGTATATAGGCTAGGCTAAAGAACTAAATGAACGATCTCTATTTTCTAATTTCACTAAACATTTCATTAAGTTTCGTGGACATTTTATAAAACATGGATCTTAGGCTCATTTTGTAAACATAAATAACTGATTTAGATGCGCAAACTGGGTGCCGTTGCGGAGATGTAGGCTCCATGTTCGGTGCAGGTTCGGCTTCTTGTCGTTCATCCTCGGATGCGGCATCGCGTGCGGTGTTTGCCGCGCGCACCTTTCCGCTCGTTCGGACACGTCAAGTAAAAACAAGGCTCGAAAGTCTTGGAAAACGAAATGAACAGGATTGTTGCAGGGTTCATTGTAGAAGACATGCTTCCCCTGTCGACCATTAATTCCCCAGGTTTAGAAAAATACATTTTAAATTAGGATTAAGAATTTTATGGGATAAAGTGACCTTTATTTTATTATTTTTCATTGACATCTTTTATTTTTTATTAAATTATTATTATTACCATGAGTCGACTAAAAAGCTGGTTTTGTTCTCAGGAGAAGAGTTTTATTCTCCCAGCCTGTTTTGAAACTTCTGTGTTAAACACCATTTTAAAATTTTGAATTTTGAACCCCATTTTGTTTGTGAATTTTACAGTGCGGCATATTTATTTGTGCAGACAGGGATATTGTTCTTTCATGTCATTTTGTATACATTTTTACAATAAAGTGATGATAGGGCAAAAACTGATATGATGTTTGTCCATGTAGGCTACACGGTAAATTAAGAAACAGGAAATTAAGTAATAAGTAGTGAAGTTATTTTTCCAACGCAGTAACTAGTAAAGTAATCTCATTACAATTTACAGAAGTAACTAGTAACTAATTACTTTTTTGAGTAACTACCCCAACACTGTATAAGACTATACCAATATTGGAACTATAGCCATTTTATTCCTTTTTTTAATTTAAGAATTATGTTTAAGTTTAAAAACAGACAGAATGGTTTAGTCAAAAAAGAAAAAATCATTCATAGTGCTATACTGCCCTCTTGTGTTCAAAATTAGGTAGAACTATTGGATCAATATCCACACATTAATACAGTTGGCAATACAGTATAATAGGTAATACAGTAGGATTGGGGCCTTAAAAATCGCTAACTTAAAAAGTGAAAGTAACGGACGTCCACACAAGACCAGGCTTGGGAGGGTTACTTTAAAAATGTATTCCGATACAGTTACAAATTATTTAATAAAAAAAGGGTCCCACTTTATATTAAATGGCTTTAAGTACTATATACTTTTTCAAAAAGTAACTACAATCTGATTACTACTTTTTTTGATGTAACTCACTAGATTTTTGTATCCTGATTACATAATGCCGTTGCATGTATTCTGTTGCTCCCACAAGACATTAGTCTGAATATTTTCCTGTATGAACAAAAAGGAGTTTCCATTGTTCGCACACAAACACACATTCGATGGCGCCTCTCTCGTGACTGTGTGTGCGTGTCATGTGTTCTAGGCTGTGTGCATGCACTTCTGAAGCTGCGCAGAAAATAATAAAATGCCATGCGGAGGACTAACGCAAAATGTGTGAGAAAATCCATTTGATTGTAGTGTAAGTGAGAAATAATTTCAGTGCTCTGGTCAATAGCTGTAGAGTGAAAACTGGTGAGTGCAGTATACAGCTTTCACAGAAAGAGAATGATGTGAGCACGTACGATTGGCAGTGAGTCCTGTGTGTGGACAAAATAGCTCAAGAGTAATAAAATACATGTGAAAAAAATCACATCATAATGTTTTAAAGAAGAGTGGTTGGATTAAAGTGGTGTAAATATACCCGATCCGGCAAAGATGGCAGTATCGGAGCTGATACCGATCCTGAGTATCGGATCGGCGCATTCCTAAATACTATAATGTAAACACAGTACAGATGTAGACCTGGATGTACACCTGACCTTTCAGAAGGTTGCTCACGCATACTTTGTGGTTAAAATGTGCCCTCAATGTGCACTTTTGCAGAGCCTTCACTGATGCAAGCTCTTCAGCACACTTCTTTTTGACAGTCAAAGCGGGGGTTATGTTTTTGCATGTCAAGTAGAATAACCCTAAAAGCACCAAGGTGGCGGTGCCACCGGCTTTATATATATATATATATATAAATATAGCTGCGAGCAGCGATTGCGGGCCAAAGCCGGCGGTACCGCCATCCCGGTGCCTTTAGGTAACTAAAGGCACCGGGGTTGCGGTGCCACCGGCTTGGGCCCGCAATCGCTGCTCGCAGCTATATTTTTTTTTTTTTTTCTAACGACTATCCGGGCACTTTCGGGGCCCTTAACATGCTCAAAAACTCTTGAAACTTTGCACACGGGTCAGAACCCGCGGCCATCAGAGCCGGGCTGAAGCTGGTACACGGGCGCGGCAGGGCGGCTCGTCAGCGCCCCCTGGAACGGGGTCTGAACACTTTGTCCATAAATCAAACACGCTTGCATGTAATAATATGAAACTCGGTACACATGTCGATCTCATCGTTTCATATATACATCGCGCTTTTACTTTTTACCCCAGCCCAACAGGAAGTCAGATATTTACGGTTGTTTTTAAAACGCGTGCAATGGAATTTAATGTACTCGTCCTAGAGCATTCATCCGCATGGAACGAAACTCGGTCAGCCTGAAGTCAAGACATAGAGGATCAAAAATTGCGAGGGGATTTTTGATATCTCGAACGGTTTGGCTGTGGCGAGGAAACAAAATTATGGTGAGAAACGTGAAACAGGAAGTGTGTCCTAACTTCAGCATACATCAACCGATCTTGATGAAACTTCAGGAGTGTGTTCGCTGTAAGAGGACGATCACTAGGATGTGACTATTGTGTGTCAAAGTTATAGCGCCACCAACTGGCAGCAGGAAGTGTGTCACTTTCAAAATGCTTTGAAATCACCCTCTTATTTTAACCCGATTTGCTTCAAACTTCATCTGTATAATGTAAACATACGGCAGATGTAGACCTGTGAATGGATTATTGATGTCTTTGAAACTGTTGCCGTGGCGACGCATCAAACTTTACCATTCTTTTAGGATGCTTTTGAGACCCTTAGCATGCTTCAAATTGCATGAAACTCCTCAGACACATCACATTTATTAGCCAGTAGACATGTGCAAAGTTTCAGAAACGGGCGTGGTGAGGGCTCAGTAGCGCCACCTTTTGACAAAAGTTGGGTTGTTAGTTTTATCTACAGTTACAAAAATCGGTATGTATATTGTACTCCTCGAGCCGGACAACTTTCTAATTGACACTCATTACCTAGGACCCACAGAAAGTAAGATATGTTTGTTTGAATCTGGTCATGCTCCCTTTGAACCTACATCTCTGTCTCTGTCTGTGTGTGTGTTAGTAGGGGAGGGGCTTAACCATTTCACTGCTGTGTGTTTTTTCTGCTGTGTAATTTCTTAATACATTTCTTAAGCCTGGTATGTTTTAAATAAGTTTTTATTTTAATTTTTATAAGTGAAGGCATAATATAACCCGTTAAATTGTAGTGCATTGACAATAGTTTTATATAATTAGTTTATTAATTAAATTAACTTGGTCCATAAACTTGATCTGAAAATTGGGTCCATAAATCAAACACACTTGCATATAATAATATTAAACTCGGTACACTTATAGATCTCATTAGCCCAAACAACTTTAAGCCAGCCCAACAGGATGTCGGTTGTTTCGGTCTGTACTGTATGTGAATGTTTTGCAAAACCAGCCTTTACATTTTTATTTTCCCCCTCTTAAGTAATTTTTAATTATTCCCACACCAAACTTCTTCAAAATTATGAAAATATATTAAAGATACTAAATCAGGCATATGTACTGGCCATCGGGACTACCGGGAGATTCCCGGTGGGCCGCGGTCTGGTTTGGCCGGCGGCCCGGCGCGTTATGTATTTTGTTTTTAAATCATTATTAATTGTAAATATATTCTATCGTAAGTATTTGTTAAATCATCCAATTCCGGACTTATGCGTCTCTCTCATGAAGCCGCATGAAGCGGACGCGAGCTGAGAGACTGACAGGTCTGACTGTCTGACACTGGCCAATCGGAATCAAGAGCGGAGAAGCGGCCGCTCCCATAGGCAGTATAGTATCTCCCCGCCCTGTGGAGGCTTTCCGCCGTTCTCGTGAAGTTTCTCGCCGGTCTAGTCTCTGAGACCCCTACACCTGGTATTAAAATGCGATCTGTATCCAGATAAGTTATCCGGATAATAAAAAAAGAAATGTTAATGCAAGGTATTACGTTGTGATCGGATTGTGATCGATATGCCTGACCATCTGGAGGTAGGCTAGTCTGGCTCGCATTGTGTTCGGATCTTTACGTGTAAACGCAATCTGGTTGTTGATATCACACATGTATTTTTTACTCCTCCCAAAAATGCTAAAACATAAACGAGTGAGAGCGTTTACAGGCTGTTATAGTCAGAAATGACGGCGCTGCGACACGCATCACCGCCGCAGATGAGCAGCAGCTGAGCGTCAAACCAACGTGCAAACATCGCAAATAAAAGTGAAAGTAAGTCATAAACGCTTAATCATCTACACATTCATCTTCAAGTAAAGAAAGAAATGATCTCTTGACTCTTACCAGGGCTGTTGCCACTCTCTCTTATTGATATCTATTGATGAAATTAGCTGATGATCAATAAAATGCATGCTAATATCTGTAATAAACAACCGACAAAATTACTGTATGATGGTGTAAATAAAGAATCAGTCCAGCATCGCCATGTCAGTGTGTATTGATTCATCATTCCCAGCAAGCAATTTTACGTCCAAAAGACGTCTAATAGCCGTCAAAACATAGCCCAGACGTCTAGGCTAAATCAAGGCTAAATTTGGGCTGTCAGTGAAAACCTAATAGACGTCTAACCATAGCCCAAGAATAGACATCTAACCATAGCCCAAGAACAGACTATGGTCAACAATTAGACGGCTATTGAACGACTACATTTATACGTCTAATAGGCAGTGCATATGGGTCTAGGCTAAAACAAGGCTAAATTTGGGCTGTCAGTGAAAATCTAATAGACGTCTAAGCCCAAGAATAGACTAGTCATCAATTAGACAACTATTAAACGACTACATATACATGCAATAGACAACAAAATGGTTAAAAGATTCTTTTCACTCAAATATAACAGGTTCACATAAATAACAAGCCATTCCAAATATATATATATATATATAAAAGGCTTTATTTAGCAAAAGAACAACATTACGTAACTTCAAAACATAAAAATTACCACACCAATATTAAAATTAAAAATATAAAATTATTTTAACATGAACAACTTAAGATAGGCTAATAAAATAGAAAACTCTGTTGCTGCTGGGAAGTTGGTCATCACAGCATCTGCCAAATAAGAATAAAATAATTAGCACAAGAAAAGCATTGTTGAAAGTACATGTACGTTTTGTGTGTGTGTGTGTGTGTGTGTGTGTTCTTGTGTTCTGTTTAGGTTTTAATGCACATCGGAGCTATTTGCATTATTGATATACTGGCGGAGACTTTTTAGATTTGCTTATTTTATATAGCCAATCATTTGTATTTTTATGCTGTATTATAAAATTAATTTGAAAGTTTCAAACTTGAATTAATGAAGGCATTTTGAATGAAACTTCATCTTACTTTGCTTGTACAATAACAAATATTATTCTACTCTATTTGCTTATGCTCTCCAACAAGCCAATGTTCAGACAAATTCAATTTTATAATTTATATCAATGATGGACTTTGTCAAAGACGAGAGATTTAGTGAGGAAATGCTATTTTTATATCACAATGATCTAAAGAAAAGAGCCAAATATAAGTGTGGCTTTCATAACACTTTATAATAGATTGCATGTGTTTCATGTTTACAGCTTTGGATTCAGTAACGTTAGGCCTACACGTGCATGTACCATGACACACCCGCTAAAATGTCACGATTCCAACAACACATGATAACAAATAATTTATCTAAAAAATTAACACGTCAAAATGAAAACACATATGCTTAAAAGACAAAAGTGGGAATGTATTTTACCTGTTGTCGTCGACCGTCAGCTGAATGCAATGCTCTGCCTCGTTTAAAATATTTGAGAATGGTCGATCGACGATCGCGTGACCGGTGATCTGTGCTATCAAGACTCGCGTTGTCAGCAGTCATGTCTCAGTAGGGCTGTTGCCATCTAGCGGTTGATAAATGTAATTGCATTTTTATTTAATTTAAAATGAAAAACAGTCAAATAAAACCATAGATTTTTAATTAATGTGTGACTGTGACAGCAAACATGAAGCTGCGTGGGTGAAAAACAAGAAAACAATTTTAAGATTTATTTTGGCAATAGCCTACTAATCGCTGGTCTAAATCAGGGCTATAGCCAAGCCGTTAAACGTAGACCACTGATAGCCTCGATTTCGCCAGTGGGCTAAAAGCAGACTGCACATAGCCCATCCAATTCAGAGGATCGTGACTACAAATCGACCATGTCATGATATGACACTGGCACCTTGTAGATATGTTTACCAATGCGAACATGATGGGTTATCAACTATCTCATGCGTTGCCTGCCAAACAATTCATTAAAACGACAATTAATCAGTTTCGACTAGAAGTGGGCTATAAATAGCCGGACAGACTATACGAGCTAGATCGCGTCTTCACACAGTCTACACATAGAAAATGTCAAAGAAATCAAACCAAACACCTTGTAATCACAGTTGACTTTGCTTACATGATGGAATATAATACATTTTGCAAGTTATTTTGGAAAAAAACATTTAGCCATGATTCAATGTTATTTTGGCTAGAAGTGGGTTACACATAGCCGGACTATATCGGGTCTCTATTTAACCTAGACGGTGAAATGATGGCTATTGCTTGCTAGGTTGTCTCTTCATAGTTTGCAAGAGACATTTAATAAACTGAGCGTATTTGATAAACTGAGCGTAGCCTATTCATCTATCAATATAGGCTAACCTCATTCTTTTAATGAACTGAAGAACGCTTATCGACCACCGTTACAGTACAATATGCACGTATGTCCATTTAAACTCGATTTTGGGTCAAATATGGATTATATCATGACACTGGCAAGAATATGGTTACATTTAAAGATGTTGTGCCAAGCATGAGAATGCTACGTTCAGCTGCTTTTGAAATAACATGTTTTTTTCCACTTCCTGAAAAGTAACCGTTTTGGACATACGTGAGTTTCATCGGGCAGCGACGATATATTAAAGATACTAAATCAGGCATGTACTGGCCATCGGGACTACCGGGAGATTCCCGGTGGGCCGCGGTCTGGTTGGGCCGGCGGCCCGGCGCGTTATGTATTTTGTTTTTAAATCATTATTAATTGTAAATATATTCTATCGTAAGTATATTGTTAAATTGTCCAATTCCGGACTTATGCGTCTCTCTCATGAAGCCGCATGAAGCTGACGCGAGCTGAGAGACTGACAGGTCTGACTGTCTGACACTGGCCAATCAAAAATCAAGTTCAGATTCTAGACTTGAGAAGCGGCCGCTTACACCGTGTCCTAACTACACACGACGCCGCGACACGCGATAAAAGGTATCTTTTCCATGTAAATCAGAGTTTTTGTCCTAACCAGACGCGACGGCGACATGTGAAGTTTCTAATTTAGAAACGGTTCCTATTTCTGCGACGTCGCGGCTGACAGAATGAAGAAATTACACTGGTTATGAGTAGCTACACATTATTTATTTTTAGTTAAAAATAGGTCACTGTGCCACAAGCCATAACGGATAATTTACCTCAGATTTTGAAAGCATGTAATATTATCGTGTTCAAAATGAATTCTATGCAAACATACGACTGTATTTCATAACAACGCTAACTTGAGGCAGATGCCACCAAATGTGTTAAATAAATGAATTATTTGCTGGACTTAAGTGAAAAGGATAGCCATTTAATGACCATAGCACATAGTTGATGTGAAAAAGGAGTATTTTGCATATAAATATGCACATAAATACATATTTTTTCAATTTGTATCCCTGAAAGTGCCTGGCAGAAGCCTATACTGTCTGTGTCATAAATGTGAACATAATATTATCTACCGTCTGTGTCATAAATGTGAACATAATATTGTAACAGAATATTCTTATGCTATATTATATAAACTATATTTCATGAGGTGAAACATCACTGCCAGGAGCTACAGAATATATATTTCTGTAGGTCCTCACCGTGATGTTGTACTTCATGAAATATACGTAGTATAGCCTAAGAATATTCTATTAGAATATTAAGTGACACATAAACAAGCTCTTCGGCACACTTCTTTTTGACAGTCAAAGCGGGGGTTATGTTTTTGCACGTCATGTAGAATAACCCTAAAAGCACCAAGGTGGCGGTGCCACCGGCTTTATATATATATATATATATATATATATATAAATATAGCTGCGAGCAGCGATTGCGGGCCCAAGCCGGCGGTACCGCCATCCCGGTGCCTTTAGGTAACTAAAGGCACCGGGGTTGCGGTGCCACCGGCTTGGGCCCGCAATCGCTGCTCGCAGCTATATTTATATATATTTAGGGCCCAAGCCCTGAAAGGGCGAAGGCCCTATTGTTTTCCTTAGGATTATTATTATTATTATTATTATTATTATTATTATTTATACGACTATTTGGGCACTTTTGGGGCCCTTAACGTGCTCGAAAACTCTTGAAACTTTGCACACGGGTCAGAACCCGCTGCCATTAGGGCCGGGCTGAAGATGGTACCCGGGCGTGGCAGGGGGGCTCGACAGCGCCACCTGGAAAGGGGTCCGAACACTTGGTCCATAAATCAAACACGCTTGTATGTACTAATATGAAACTCGGTACACATGTTGATCTCATCATTTCATATGTACGTCGCACTTTTACTTTTTACCCCAGCCCAACAGGAAGTCGGTTATTTAAGGTTATTTGTAAAACACTTGCAATGGAATTTTTAATACTCCTCCTAGAGCTCTTATCCAAATTCTACGAAACTCAGTCAGCGTGAAGTCAAGACATTGAGGATGAAAGTTTGCGAGGGGATTTTTGATATCTCGAACGGTTTGGCCGTGGCGAGGAAATGAAATCATGGCAAAAAATGTGAAACAGGAAGTGTGTCATAACTTCAGCATACATCAACCGATCGTGATGAAACTTCAGGAGTGTGTTCGCTGTAAGAGGACGATCACATGGATGTGACTATTGTGTGTCAAAGTTATAGCGCCACCAACTGGCAGCAGAAAGTGTGTCATTTTCAAAATGCTTTGAAATCACCCTCTTATTTTAATCCAAATTGCTTCAAACTTCATCTGTATAATGTAAACATACGGCAGATGTAGACCTGTGAATGGATTCTTGATATCATTGAAACTGTTGCCGTGGCGACGCATCAAACTTTCCAATTCTTTTAGGATGCTTTTGAGACCCTTAGCATGCTTCAAATTGCATGAAACTCATCAGACACATCACATTTAATAGCCAGTAGACATGTGCAAAGTTTCAGAAACGGGCGTGGTGAGGGCTCAGTAGCGCCACCTTTTGACAAAAGTGGGGTTGTTAGTTTTATCTACAGTTACAAAAATCAGTATGTATATTGTACTCCTCAAGCCGGACAACTTTCTAATTCACACTCAATAGCTAGGACCCACAGAAAGTCAGATATTTTAGTTTGAATGTAGTCATACTCCCTCTGAGCATATGTCTGAGCCTTTGCCTGTCTCTCTCTCTCTCTGTGTGTGTGTGTGTGTGTGTGTGTGTGTGTGTTAGCAGGGGGAGGGGGCTTAATTAACCATTTAACTGCTGTGTGTCTGGCCAGCATAAATAAAATACATTTCTTAAGCCTGGGATTTTTTAAATAAGTTTTTATTTTATTTTTTTATAAGTGAAGGCACATAGCCAGTTTAATTGTAGTGCATTGACAATAGTTTTATATAATTAGTTCATTAATTAAATTAACTTGGTCCATTAACTTGGTCTGAAAATTGGGTCCATAAATCAAACACACTTGCATATAATAATATTAAACTCGGTACACTTATAGATCTCATTAGCCCAAGCAACTTTAAGCCAGCAAAACAGGAAGTCGGTTGTTTCAGTCTGTATGTGAATGTTTTGCAAAACCAGCCTTTACATTTTTATTTCCCCCCTCTTAAGTAATTTTTAATTATTCCCACACCAAACTTCTTCAAAATTATGAAAATATATTAAAGATACTAAGGCATGTACTGGCCATCGGGACTACCGGGAGATTCCTGGTGGGCCGCGGTCTGGTTGGGCCGGCGGCCCGGCGCGTTATGTATTTTGTTTTTAAATCATTATTAATTGTAAATATATTCTATCGTAAGTATATTGTTAAATTGTCCAATTCCGGACTTATGCGTCTCTCTCATGAAGCCGCATGAAGCTGACGCGAGCTGCGAGACTGACAGGTCTGACTGTCTGACACTGGCCAATCGGAATCAAGTTCAGATTCTAGACTTGAGAAGCGGCCGCTTACACCGTGTCCTAACTACACACGACGCCGCAACACGCGATAAAAGGTATCTTTTCCATGTTAATAAATCAGAGTTTTTGTCCTAACCATACGCGACGGCGACATGCGAAGTTTCTAATTTAGAAACGTTTCCTATTTCTGCGACGTCGCGGCTGACAGAATGAAGAAATTACACTGGTTATGAGTACACATTATTTATTTTTAGTTAAAAATAGGTCACTGTGCCACAAGCCATAACGGATAATTTACCTCAGATTTTGAAAGCATTATAGTGTTCAAAATGAATTATGCAAACATACGACTGTACTTCATAACAACGACAATAACTGGCAGATGCCACCAAATGTGTTAAAATAAATGAATTATTTGCTGGACTTAAGTGAAAAGGAAAGCCATTTAATGACCATAGCACATAGTTGACGTGAAAAAAGGAGTATTTTGCATATAGGCTAAATATGCACATATATACATATTTTTTCGATTTGTATCCCTGAAAGTGCCTGGCAGAAGCCTACTGTCTGTGTCATAAATGTGAACATAATATTATCTACTGTCTGTGTCATAAATGTGAACATAAAGTATATTTCATGAGGTGAAACATCACTGCCAGGAGCTACAGAATAGGGGAGCGCGGGGATAAATGTAGGCCTAACGCGGGGTTAAATGTAACACGGACATTTTACATAGTTTGTCAGTATCTAGCCGGCTGTCTTTCCGCTCTTTTTCTCTTGCTGCCAGAAGACGGTCTCCCGCGAATTTGCGGAACGTTTTGATTATATTTCGTGAAGATAATGGACAAAGAGTGTTTTGACATCATGAAAGTAAATTTTTTCATCGTAGATTTTTTTCTGTTTCCGGATGTATACGCGTCCAAATCTAACTTTATATTGCCTTAATCACTGTCTTGTTGGCTCAAACACAGCACCGTTTTGAAACATGTCAGTAATTCCTAGCGACTGTTAGCTAGGTTTAAAATATGTAATACACAGCGGGGTTAGTTGTAACACAGTGTTCCAACTGCTGCCACAATGATAATCAAATGAAAACGGAGCCACACAACTTTTCAGGTTTGAGTATACATTTAACTTTGTTGGACTTTCACAAACAATGTTGTAATTTAAAATGTTTAAAATTTAGTGCACTATGAATGATAGCTTATTTATTTAACAAAAATATGGCCTGTTTTTAATGTAATAAACCATTTAAATTTTTATTCTAAGCTCATTTGTATTATTATTAATGTTATTATTATTAATAATAATAATTGTACATGCAGCTGCCACACAAATCTAATTTAATTGCAATTACAATATTTATATGTTTATTTTATTTTATTTATTATTATTTATTGCAAAACCGTGCAGCCCTTTTCTACGTCTCTAGCTATGATATTGATCCATAACAAAAGGATGATTGGATGAGGAATTAAAAATGTTATTATTCACCATTTATTTTCTATAAGACCAGTGTTGGGGGTAACGAGTTACAAACGAGTTTGGGTAAGTAAAGTAACGCATTACACTGAAAATATTGGTAACTACACTACTTTACTATAATAAAGGAAGGCGCTTTCCTGCGTTACCCAAGCCGTGTTTGCCTGTGTGGAGAGTTCCGTCTAGTGGTGCGTGCGCGCCGTTGCCATAGAGACCGATTTGAGTGAGAGAGAGAGGGAAGTGGAGAGAGAGAGACCCAACAAATGGCAATATTCACATTACTTTCAGTTTATTGCTCGAAAGCACAAAAATATTTGAGTGAAATGTAGGCTATAGTAAACCCTAAGATTATTATTTGTGACATTAGAACAACATATGTGGATATAAAAACATGTATATAGGCTAAAGAACTAAATGAACGATCTCTATTTTCTAATTTCACTAAACATTTCATTAAGTTTCGTGGACATTTTATAAAACATGGATCTTAGGTTCATTTTGTAAACATAAATAACTGATTTAGATGCGCAAACTGGGTGCCGTTGCAGAGATGTAGGCTACATGTTCGGTGGAAGGTTCGGCTTCTTGTCGTTCATCCTCGGATGCGGCATCACGTGCGCTGTTTGCCGCGCGCACCTTTCCGCTCGTTCGGACGCGTCAAGTAAAAACAAGGTTCGAAAGTCTTGGAAAACGAAATGAACAGGATTGTTGCAGGGTTCATTGTAGAAGACATGCTTCCCCTGTCGACCATTAATCCCCCAGGTTTAGAAAAATACATTTTAAATTTGGATTAAGAATTTTATGGGATAAAGTGACCTTTATTTTATTATTTTTCATTGACATCTTTTATTTTTTTTTATTATTATTATTACCATGAGTCGAATAAAAAGCTGTTTTTGTTCTCAGGAGAAGAGTTTTATTCTCCCAGCCTGTTTTGAAACTTCTGTGATAAACACCATTTTAAAATTTTGAATTTTGAACCCCATTTTGTTTGTGAATTTTACAGTGCGGCATATTTATTTGTGCAGACAGGGATATTGTTCTTTAATGTCATTTTGTATACATTTTTACAATAAAGTGATGATAGGGCAAAAACTGATATGATGTTTGTCCATGTAGGCTACACGGTAAATTAAGAAACAGGAAAGTAAAGTAATAAGTAGTGAAGTTATTTTTCCAACGCAGTAACTAGTAAAGTAATCTCATTACAATTTACAGAAGTAACTAGTAACTAATTACTTTTTTGAGTAACTACCCCAACACTGTATAAGACTATACCAATATTGGAACTATAGCCATTTTATTCCTTTTTTTTAATTTAAGAATTATGTTTAAGTTTAAAAACAGACAGAATGGTTTAGTCAAAAAAGAAAAAAATCATTCATAGTGCTATACTGCCCTCTTGTGTTCAAAATTAGGTAGACCTATTGGATCAATATCCACACATTAATACAGTTGGCAATACAGTATAATAGGTAATACAGTAGGATTGGGACCTTAAAAATCGCTAACTTAAAAAGTGAAAGTAACGGACGTCCACACAAGACCAGGCTTGGGAGGGTTACTTTAAAAATGTATTCCGATACAGTTACAAATTATTTCATAAAAAAAGGGTCCCACTTTATATTAAATGGCTTTAAGTACTATATACTTTTTCAAAAAGCAACTACAATCTGATTACTACTTTTTTTGATGTAACTCACTAGATTTTTGTATCCTGATTACATAATGCCGTTGCATGTATTCTGTTGCTCCCACAAGACATTAGTCTGAATATTTTCCTGTATGAACAAAAAGGAGTTTCCATTGTTCACACACAAACACGCATTCGATCGCGCCTCTCTCGTGACTGTGTGTGCGTGTCATATGTTCTAGGCTGTGTGCATGCACTTCTGAAGCTGCGCAGAAAATAATAAAATGCCATGCGGAGGACTAACGCAAAATGTGTGAGAAAATACATTTGATTGTAGTTTAAGTGAGAAATAATTTCAGTGCTCTGGTCAATAGCTGTAGAGTGAAAACTGGTGAGTGCAGTATACAGCTTTCACAGAAAGAGAATGATGTGAGCACGTACGATTGGCAGTGAGTCCTGTGTGTGGACAAAATAGCTCAATAAGAGTAATAAAATACATGTGAAAAAAATCACATCATAATGTTTTAAAGAAGAGTGGTTTGATTAAAGTGGTGTAAATATACCCGATCCGGCAAAGATGGCAGTATCGGAGCTGATACCGATCCTGAGTATCGGATCGGCGCATTCCTAAATACTATAATGTAAACACAGTACAGATGTAGACCTGGATGTACACCTGATCTTTCAGAAGGTTGCTCACGCATGCTTTGTGGTTAAAATGTGCCCTCAATGTGCACTTTTGCAGAGCCTTCACTGATGCAAGCTCTTCAGCACACTTCTTTTTGACAGTCAAAGCGGGGGTTATGTTTTTGCATGTCAAGTATAATAACCCTAAAAGCACCAAGGTGGCGGTGCCACCGGCTTTATATATATATATATATATAAATATTGCTGCGAGCAGCGATTGCGGGCCAAAGCCGGCGGTACCGCCATCCCGGTGCCTTTAGGTAACTAAAGGCACCGGGGTTGCGGTGCCACCGGCTTGGGCCCGCAATCGCTGCTCGCAGCTATATTTATTATTATTATTTATACGACTATTTGGGCACTTTTGGGGCCCTTAACGTGCTCGAAAACTCTTGAAACTTTGCACACGGGTCAGAACCCGCCGCCATTAGGGCCGGGCTGAAGATGGTACCCGGGCGTGGCAGGGGGGCTCGACAGCGCCACCTGGAAAGGGGTCCGAACACTTGGTCCATAAATCGAACACGCTTGTATGTAATAATATGAAACTCGGTACACATGTTGATCTCATCATTTCATATATACGTCGCACTTTTACTTTTTACCCCAGCCCAACAGGAAGTCGGTTTTTTAAGGTTCTTTATAAAACACTTGCAATGGAATTTTTAATACTCCTCCTAGAGCTCTTATCCAAATTCTACGAAACTCAGTCAGCGTGAAGTCAAGACATTGAGGATGAAAGTTTGCGAGGGGATTTTTGATATCTCGAACGGTTTGGCCGTGGCGAGGAAATGAAATCATGGCAAAAAATGTGAAACAGGAAGTGTGTCATAACTTCAGCATACATCAACCGATCGTGATGAAACTTCAGGAGTGTGTTCGCTGTAAGAGGACGATCACATGGATGTGACTATTGTGTGTCAAAGTTATAGCGCCACCAACTGGCAGCAGAAAGTGTGTCATTTTCAAAATGCTTTGAAATCACCCTCTTATTTTAATCCAAATTGCTTCAAACTTCATCTGTATAATGTAAACATACGGCAGATGTAGACCTGTGAATGGATTCTTGATATCATTGAAACTGTTGCCGTGGCGACGCATCAAACTTTCCAATTCTTTTAGGATGCTTTTGAGACCCTTAGCATGCTTCAAATTGCATGAAACTCATCAGACACATCACATTTAATAGCCAGTAGACATGTGCAAAGTTTCAGAAACGGGCGTGGTGAGGGCTCAGTAGCGCCACCTTTTGACAAAAGTGGGGTTGTTAGTTTTATCTACAGTTACAAAAATCAGTATGTATATTGTACTCCTCAAGCCGGACAACTTTCTAATTCACACTCAATAGCTAGGACCCACAGAAAGTCAGATATTTTAGTTTGAATGTAGTCATACTCCCTCTGAGCATATGTCTGAGCCTTTGCCTGTCTCTCTCTCTCTGTGTGTGTGTGTGTGTGTGTGTGTGTGTTAGCAGGGGGAGGGGGCTTAATTAACCATTTAACTGCTGTGTGTCTGGCCAGCATAAATAAAATACATTTCTTAAGCCTGGGATTTTTTAAATAAGTTTTTATTTTATTTTTTTATAAGTAAAGGCACATAGCCAGTTTAATTGTAGTGCATTGACAATAGTTTTATATAATTAGTTCATTAATTAAATTAACTTGGTCCATTAACTTGGTCTGAAAATTGGGTCCATAAATCAAACACACTTGCATATAATAATATTAAACTCGGTACACTTATAGATCTCATTAGCCCAAGCAACTTTAAGCCAGCAAAACAGGAAGTCGGTTGTTTCAGTCTGTATGTGAATGTTTTGCAAAACCAGCCTTTATATTTTTATTTCCCCCCTCTTAAGTAATTTTTAATTATTCCCACACCAAACTTCTTCAAAATTATGAAAATATATTAAAGATACTAAGGCATGTACTGGCCATCCGGGAGATTCCTGGTGGGCCGCGGTCTGGTTGGGCCGGCGGCCCGGCGCGTTATGTATTTTGTTTTTAAATCATTATTAATTGTAAATATATTCTATCGTAAGTATATTGTTAAATTGTCCAATTCCGGACTTATGCGTCTCTCTCATGAAGCCGCATGAAGCTGACGCGAGCTGCGAGACTGACAGGTCTGACTGTCTGACACTGGCCAATCGGAATCAAGTTCAGATTCTAGACTTGAGAAGCGGCCGCTTACACCGTGTCCTAACTACACACGACGCCGCGACACGCGATAAAAGGTATCTTTTCCATGTTAATAAATCAGAGTTTTTGTAACCATACGCGACGGCGACATGCGAAGTTTCTAATTTAGAAACGGTTCCTATTTCTGCGACGTCGCGGCTGACAGAATGAAGAAATTAGGCTACACTGGTTATGAGTACACATTATTTATTTTTAGTTAAAAATAGGTCACTGTGCCACAAGCCATAACGGATAATTTACCTCAGATTTTGAAAGCATTATAGTGTTCAAAATGAATTATGCATACGACTGTACTTCATAACAACGACAATAACTGGCAGATGCCACCAAATGTGTAAAAATAAATGAATTATTTGCTGGACTTAAGTGAAAAGGAAAGCCATGACCATAGCACATAGTTGACGTGAAAAAAGGAGTATTTTGCATATAAATATGCACATATAGCCTATACATATTTTTTCGATTTGTATCCCTGAAAGTGCCTGGCAGAAGCCTATATCTACTGTCTGTGTCATAAATGTGAACATAATATTATCTACTGTCTGTGTCATAAATGTGAACATAAACTATATTTCATGAGGTGAAACATCACTGCCAGGAGCTACAGAATAGGGGAGCGCGGGGATAAATGTAGGCCTAACGCGGGGTTAAATGTAACACGGACTTTTTACATAATTGTCAGTATCTAGCCGGCTGTCTTTCCGCTCTTTTTCTCTTGCTGCCAGAAGACGGTCTCCCGCGAATTTGCGGAACGTTTTGATTATATTTCGTGAAGATAATGGACAAAGAGTGTTTTGACATCATGAAAGTAATTTTTTTCATCGTAGATTTTTTTCTGTTTCCGGGTTGGATGTATACGCGTCCAAATCTAACTTTATATTGCCTTAATCACTGTCTTGTTGGCTCAAACACAGCACTGTTTTGAAACATGTCAGTATTTCCTAGCGACTGTTAGCTAGGTTTAAAATATGTAATACACAGCGGGGTAAGTTGTAACACAGTGTTCCAACTGCTGCCACAAAAATGAAAACGGAGCCACACAACTTTTCAGGTTTGAGTATACATTTAACTTTGTTGGACTTTCACAAACAATGTTGTAATTTAAAATGTTTAACATTTAGTGCACTATGAATGATAGCTTATTTATTTATTAAAAATATGGCCTGTTTTAATGTAATAAACCATTTAAATTTTTATTCTAAGCTCATTTGTATTATTATTAATGTTATTATTATTATTAATAATAATTGTACATGCAGCTGCCACACAAATCTAATTTAATTGCAATTACAATATTTATATGTTTATTTTATTTTATTTATTATTATTTATTGCAAAACCGTGCAGCCCTTTTCTACGTCTCTAGCTATGATATTGATCCATAACAAAAGGATGATTGGATGAGGAATTAAAAATGTTATTATTCACCATTTATTTTCTATAAGACCAGTGTTGGGGGTAACGAGTTACAAACGAGTTTGGGTAAGTAAAGTAACGCATTACACTGAAAATATTGGTAACTACACTACTTTACTATACTAAAGGAACGCGCTTTCCTGCGTTACCCAAGCCGTGTTTGCCTGTGTGGAGAGTTCCGTCTAGTGGTGCGTGCGCGCCGTTGCCATAGAGACCGATTTGAGTAAGAGAGAGAGAGAGAGAGGGAAGTGGAGAGAGAGAGACGGGTTTCGGCAAATGGCAATATTCACATTACTTTCAGTTTATTGCTCGAAAGCACAAAAATATTTGAGTGAAATATAGGCTATAGTAAATCCTAAGATTATTATTTGTGACATTAGAACAAAATATGTGGATATAAAAACATGTATATAGGCTAGGCTAAAGAACTAAATGAACGATCTCTATTTTCTAATTTCACTAAACATTTCATCAAGTTTCGTGGACATTTTATCAAACATGGATCTTAGGCTCATTTTGTAAACATAAATAACTGATTTAGATGCGCAAACTGGGTGCCGTTGCGGAGATGTAGGCTCCATGTTCGGTGCAGGTTCGGCTTCTTGTCGTTCATCCTCGGATGCGGCATCGCGTGCGCTGTTTGCCGCGCGCACCTTTCCGCTCGTTCGGACGCGTCAAGTAAAAACAAGGCTCGAAAGTCTTGGAAAACGAAATGAACATGATTGTTGCAGGGTTCATTGTAGAAGACATGCTTCCCCCGTCGACCATTAATTCCCCAGGTTTAGAAAAATACATTTTATATTAGGATTAAGAATTTTATGGGATAAAGTGACCTTTATTTTATTATTTTTCATTGACATCTTTTATTTTTTTTAATTATTATTATTACCATGAGTCGAATAAAAAGCTGGTTTTGTTCTCAGGAGAAGAGTTTTATTCTCCCAGCCTGTTATGAAACTTCTGTGATAAACACCATTTTAAAATTTTGAATTTTGAACCCCATTTTGTTTGTGAATTTTACAGTGCGGCATATTTATTTGTGCAGACAGGGATATTGTTCTTTCATGTCATTTTGTATACATTTTTACAATAAAGTGATGATAGGGCAAAAACTGATATGATGTTTGTCCATGTAGGCTACACGGTAAATTAAGAAACAGGAAAGTAAAGTAATAAGTAGTGAAGTTATTTTTCCAACGCAGTAACTAGTAAAGTAATCTCATTACAATTTACAGAAGTAACTAGTAACTAATTATTTTTTTTTGAGTAACTACCCCAACACTGTATAAGACTATACCAATATTGGAACTATAGACATTTTATTCCTTTTTTTAATTTAAGAATTATGTTTAAGTTTAAAAACAGACAGAATGGTTTAGTCAAAAAAGAAAAAAATCATTCATAGTGCTATACTGCCCTCTTGTGTTCAAAATTAGGTAGAACTATTGGATCAATATCCACACATTAATACAGTTGGCAATACAGTATAATAGGTAATACAGTAGGATTGGGGCCTTAAAAATCGCTAACTTAAAAAGTGAAATTAACGGACGTGCACACAAGACCAGGCTTGGGAGGGTTACTTTAAAAATGTATTCCGATACAGTTACAAATTATTTCATAAAAAAAAGGGTCCCACTTTATATTAAATGGCTTTAAGTACTATATACTTTTTCAAAAAGTAACTACAATCTGATTACTACTTTTTTTGATGTAACTCACTAGATTTTTGTATCCTGATTACATAATGCCGTTGCATGTATTCTGTTGCTCCCACAAGACATTAGTCTGAATATTTTCCTGTATGAACAAAAAGGAGTTTCCATTGTTTGCACACAAACACACATTCGATCGCGCCTCTCTCGTGACTGTGTGTGCGTGTCATGTGTTCTAGGCTGTGTGCATGTACTTCTGAAGCTGCGCAGAAAATAATAAAATGCCATGCGGAGGACTAACGCAAAATGTGTGAGAAAATCCATTTGATTGTAGTTTAAGTGAGAAATAATTTCAGTGCTCTGGTCAATAGCTGTAGAGTAAAAACTGGTGAGTGCAGTATACAGCTTTCACAGAAAGAGAATGATGTGAGCACGTACGATTGGCAGTGAGTCCTGTGTGTGCACAAAATAGCTCAATAAGAGTAATGAAATACATGTGAAAAAAATCACATCATAATGTTTTAAAGAAGAGTGGTTTGATTAAAGTGGTGTAAATATACCCGATCCGGCAAAGATGGCAGTATCGGAGCTGATACCGATCCTGAGTATCGGATCGGCGCATCCCTAAATACTATAATGTAAACACAGTACAGATGTAGACCTGGATGTACACCTGACCTTTCAGAAGGTTGCTCACGCATACTTTGTGGTTAAAATGTGCCCTCAATGTGCACTTTTGCAGAGCCTTCACTGATGCAAGCTCTTCAGCACACTTCTTTTTGACAGTCAAAGCGGGGGTTATGTTTTTGCATGTCAAGTAGAATAACCCTAAAAGCACCAAGGTGGCGGTGCCACCGGCTTTATATATATATATATATATATATATATATATATATATATATATATATATATATATATATATATATATAAATATAGCTGCGAGCAGCGATTGCGGGCCCAAGCCGGCGGTACCGCCATCCCGGTGCCTTTAGGTAACTAAAGGCACCAGGGTTGCGGTGCCACCGGCTTGGGCCCGCAATCGCTGCTCGCAGCTATATTTATTATTAGGGCCCAAGCCCTGAAAGGGCGAAGGCCCTATTGTTTTCCTTAGGATTATTAGGGCCCAAGCCCTGAAAGGGCGAAGGCCCTATTGTTTTCCTTAGGATTATTTATTTATTAGGGCCCAAGCCCTGAAAGGGCGAAGGCCCTATTGTTTTCCTTAGGATTTTTTTTTTTTTTTTTTTTTTTTTTTTTTTTTTTTTTTTTTTCTAACGACTATCCGGGCACTTTTGGGGTCCTTAACATGCTCAAAAACTCTTGAAACTTTGCACACGGGTCAGAACCCGCGGCCATCAGAGCCGGGCTGAAGCTGGTACACGGGCGCGGCAGGGCGGCTCGTCAGCGCCCCCTGGAACAGGGTCTGAACACTTTGTCCATAAATCAAACACGCTTGCATGTAATAATATGAAACTCGGTACACATGTCGATCTCATCGTTTCATATATACATCGCGCTTTTACTTTTTACCCCAGCCCAACAGGAAGTCAGATATTTACGGTTGTTTTTAAAACGCTTGCAATGGAATTTAATGTACTCCTCCTAGAGCATTCATCCGCATGGAACGAAACTCGGTCAGCCTGAAGTCAAGACATAGAGGATCAAAAATTGCGAGGGGATTTTTGATATCTCGAACGGTTTGGCTGTGGCGAGGAAACAAAATTATGGTGAGAAACGTGAAACAGGAAGTGTGTCCTAACTTCAGCATACATCAACCGATCTTGATGAAACTTCAGGAGTGTGTTCGCTGTAAGAGGACGATCACATGGATGTGACTATTGTGTGTCAAAGTTATAGCGCCACCAACTGGCAGCAGGAAGTGTGTCACTTTCAAAATGCTTTGAAATCACCCTCTTATTTTAACCCGATTTGCTTCAAACTTCATCTGTATAATGTAAACATACGGCAGATGTAGACCTGTGAATGGATTATTGATGTCTTTGAAACTGTTGCCGTGGCGACGCATCAAACTTTACCATTCTTTTAGGATGCTTTTGAGACCCTTAGCATGCTTCAAATTGCATGAAACTCCTCAGACACATTACATTTATTAGCCAGTAGACATGTGCAAAGTTTCAGAAACGGGCGTGGTGAGGGCTCAGTAGCGCCACCTTTTGACAAAAGTTGGGTTGTTAGTTTTATTTACAGTTACAAAAATCGGTATGTATATTGTACTCCTCGAGCCGGACAACTTTCTAATTGACACTCATTACCTAGGACCCACAGAAAGTAAGATATGTTTGTTTGAATCTGGTCATGCTCCCTTTGAACCTACATCTCTGTCTCTGTCTCTGTCTGTGTGTGTGTTAGTAGGGGAGGGGCTTAACCATTTCACTGCTGTGTGTTTTTTCTGCTGTGTAATTTCTTAATACATTTCTTAAGCCTGGTATGTTTTAAATAAGTTTTTATTTTAATTTTTATAAGTGAAGGCATAATATAACCCGTTAAATTGTAGTGCATTGACAATAGTTTTATATAATTAGTTTATTAATTAAATTAACTTGGTCCATAAACTTGATCTGAAAATTGGGTCCATAAATCAAACACACTTGCATATAATAATATTAAACTCGGTACACTTATAGATCTCATTAGCCCAAACAACTTTAAGCCAGCCCAACAGGATGTCGGTTGTTTCGGTCTGTACTGTATGTGAATGTTTTGCAAAACCAGCCTTTACATTTTTATTTCCCCCCTCTTAAGTAATTTTTAATTATTCCCACACCAAACTTCTTCAAAATTATGAAAATATATTAAAGATACTAAATCAGGCATATGTACTGGCCATCGGGACTACCGGGAGATTCCCGGTGGGCCGCGGTCTGGTTTGGCCGGCGGCCCGGCGCGTTATGTATTTTGTTTTTAAATCATTATTAATTGTAAATATATTCTATCGTAAGTATTTGTTAAATCATCCAATTCCGGACTTCTGCGTCTCTCTCATGAAGCCGCATGAAGCGGACGCGAGCTGAGAGACTGACAGGTCTGACTGTCTGACACTGGCCAATCGGAATCAAGAGCGGAGAAGCGGCCGCTCCCATAGGCAGTATAGTATCTCCCCGCCCTGTGGAGGCTTTCCGCTGGTCTCGTGAAGTTTCTCGCCGGTCTAGTCTCTGAGACCCCTACACCTGGTATTAAAATGCGATCTGTATCCAGATAAGTTATCCGGATAATAAAAAAGAAATGTTAATGCAAGGTATTACGTTGTGATCGGATTGTGATCGATATGCCTGACCATCTGGAGGTAGTCTGGCTCGCATTGTGTTCGGATCTTTACGTGTAAACGCAATCTGGTTGTTGATATTACACATGTATATTTTACTCCTCCCAAAAATGCTAAAACATAAACGAGTGAGAGCGTTTACAGGCTGTTATAGTCAGAAATGACGGCGCTGCGACACGCATCACCGCCGCAGATGAGCAGCAGCTGAGCGACAAACCAACGTGCAAACATCGCAAATAAAAGTGAAAGTAAGTCAGAGACGCTTAATCATCTACACATTCATCTTCAAGTAAAGAAAGAAATGATCTCTTGACTCTTACCAGGGCTGTTGCCACTCTCTCTTATTGATATCTATTGATGAAATTAGCTGATGATCAATAAAATGCATGCTAATATCTGTAAAAAACAACCGACAAAATTACTGTATGATGGTGTAAATAAAGAATCAGTCCAGCATCGCCATGTCAGTGTGTATTGATTCATCATTCCCAGCAAGCAATTTTACGTCCAAAAGACGTCTAATAGCCGTCAAAACATAGCCCAGACGTCTAGGCTAAATCAAGGCTAAATTTGGGCTGTCAGTGAAAATCTAATAGACGTCTAACCATAGCCCAAGAATAGACATCTAACCATAGCCCAAGAATAGACTATAGTCAACAATTAGACGGCTATTGAACGACTACATTTATACGTCTAATAGGCAGTGCATATGGGTCTAGGCTAAAACAAGGCTAAATTTGGGCTGTCAGTGAAAATCTAATAGACGTCTAAATGTAGCCCAAGAATAGACTAGTCATCAATTAGACAACTATTAAACGACTACATATACATGCAATAGACAACAAAATGGTTAAAAGATTCTTTTCACTCAAATATAACAGGTTCACATAAATAACAAGCCATTCCAAAAAAAAAACATATATAAAAGGCTTTATTTAGCAAAAGAACAACATTACGTAACTTCAAAACATAAAAATTACCACACCAATATTAAAATTAAAAATATAAAATTATTTTAACATGAACAACTTAAGATAATAAAATAGAAAACTCTGTTGCTGCTGGGAAGTTGGTCATCACAGCATCTGCCAAATAAGAATAAAATAATTAGCACAAGAAAAGCATTGTTGAAAGTACATGTACGTTTTGTGTGTGTGTGTGTGTTCTTGTGTTCTGTTTAGGTTTTAATGCACATCGGAGCTATTTGCATTATTGATATACTGGCGGATACTTTTTAGATTTGCTTATTTTATATAGCCAATCATTTGTATTTTTATGCTGTATTATAAAATTAATTTGAAAGTTTCAAACTTGAATTAATGAAGGCATTTTGAATGAAACTTCATCTTACTTTGCTTGTACAATAACAAACATTATTCTACTCTATATGCTCTCCAACAAGCCAATGTTCAGACAAATTCAATTTTATAATTTATATCAATGATGGACTTTGTCAAAGACAAGAGATTTAGTGAGGAAATGCTATTTTTATATCACAATGATCTAAAGAAAAGAGCCAAATATAATTGTGGCTTTCATAACACTTTATAATAGATTGCATGTGTTTCATGTTTACAGCTTTGGATTCAGTAACGTTAGGCCTACACGTGCATGTACCATGACACACCCGCTAAAATGTCACGATTCCAACAACACATGATAACAAATAATTTATCTAAAAAAATAACACGTCAAAATGAAAACACAGATGCTTAAAAGACAAAAGTGGGAATGTATTTTACCTGTTGTCGTCGACCGTCAGCTGAATGCAATGCTCTGCCTCGTTTAAAATATTTGAGAATGGTCGATCGCGTGACCGGTGATCTGTGCTATCAAGACTCGCGTTGTCAGCAGTCATGTCTCAGTAGGGCTGTTGCCATCTAGCGGTTGAGAAATGTAATTGCATTTTTATTTAATTTAAAATGAAAAACAGTCAAATAAAACCGTAGATTTTTAATTAATGTGTGACTGTGACAGCAAACATGAAGCTGCGTGGGTGAAAAACAAGAAAACAATTTTAAGATTTATTTTGGCAATAGCCTACTAATCGCTGGTCTAAATCAGGGCTATAGCCAAGCCGTTAAACGTAGACCACTGATTGCCTCGATTTCGCCAGTGGGCTAAAAGCAGACTGCACATAGCCCATCCAATTCAGAGGATCGTGACTACAAATCGACCATCAGGGTGCGAACTACGGGGGAGCTAGGGGGAGCTCGGCTCCCCTTAATATGGCATGGGCTCCCATGAAAACGTGATTCGTGAAATTTTGGGGGGTCTCAAAAAATATTGACAATGTTTAATTTTGACTTGCAATTTCAGTTTTGTGTAATGTGATCATCGTGGAGTATTGTGTAAAATAGCAAAAAATAATTTTAATTCATGCATGACAGCGATTTAAACCTAATTCACTTCAATAAAGATAACTTTACATGCTATTCTTGTCATGAGCATCAAGGTATGGTGGCGCTGCAGTGTAAATTCCAATCATGTTTAATACACGTTAACTCAAAGATTTGTAGAAAAAATATAAACGTTGGAGGCCATTGATCTGCGCAAAGTCCTTGAAATCCGTCTGTGTTAAGGTAAGGCATGTTATTCCCAATTATATGTTGTGGCTGGGGTTGTTATAGATATGCTTGAACATTCTCTCGAGTTCAAATTTTTCTACTTGCGCGGAAGACATTATCGGCAAAGAGTCACCAAATTCGCGTCATACACAACACCCTGCACGAATGATGCGTCTATTCGCGTCTTTGCATTGACTTTATATGTAATCTACTCGCGCAAATAATTAAATGCGCGTTCGGCATGAAAAGCGCTTAAATCCTCTGCACGCTCAAGTGCACAAACACCCCCAGCAAACCCCCCCCCCCCCCCTCCAAAAAAAAAAGGGCTCCCCCAAATGACAGGGTATAGTTCGAACACTGTCGACCATGTCATGATATGACACTGGCACCTTGTAGATATGTTTACCAATGCGAACATGATGGGATATCAACTATCTCATGCGTTGCCTGCCCAACAATTCATTAAAACGACAATAAATCAGTTTCGACTAGAAGTGGGCTATAAATAGCCGGACAGACTATACGAGCTAGATCGCGTCTTCACACAGCCTACACATAGAAAATGTCAAAGAAATCAAACCAAACACCTTGTAATCACAGTTGACTTTGCTTACATGATGGAATATAATACATTTTGCAAGTTATTTTGGAAAAAATACATTTAGCCATGATTCAATGTTATTTTGGCTAGAAGTGGGTTACACATAGCCGGACTATATCGGGTCTCTATTTAACCTAGACGGTGAAATGAGGGCTATTGCTTGCTGGGTTGTCTCTTCATAGTTTGCAAGAGACATTTAATAAACTGAGCGTATTTGATAAACTGAGCGTAGCCTATTCATCTATCAATATATATAGGCTAACCTCATTCTTTTTAATGATCGGAAGAACGCGTATCGACCACCGTTACAGTACAATATGCATGTATGTCCATTTAAACTCGATTTTGGGTCAAATATGGATTATATCATGACACTGGCAAGAATATGGTTACATTTAAAGATGTTGTGCCAAGCATGAGAATGCTACGTTCAGCTGCTTTTGAAATAACATGTTTTTTTCCACTTCCTGAAAAGTAACCGTTTTGGACATACGTTAGTTTCATCGGGCAGCGACGATATATTAAAGATACTAAATCAGGCATGTACTGGCCAACGGGACTATCGGGAGATTCCCGGTGGGCCGCGGTCTGGTTGGGCCGTTTCTAATTTAGAAACGTTCCTATTTCTGCGACGTCGCGGCTGACAGAATGATGAAATTACACTGGTTATGAGTACACATTATTTATTTTTAGTTAAAAATTGGTCACTGTGCCACAAGCCATAACGGATAATTTACCTCAGATTTTGAAAGCATGTAATATTATAGTGTTCAAAATGAATTCTATGCAAACATACGACTGTATTTCATAACAACGATAACTTGAGGCAGATGCCACCAAATGTGTTAAAATAAATGTATTATTTGCTGGACTTAAGTGAAAAGGATAGCCATTTAATGACCATAGCACATAGGTGATGTGAAAAAATGAGTATTTTGCATATAAATATGCACATAAATACATATTTTTTCAATTTGTATCCCTGAAAGTGCCTGGCAGAAGCCTATACTGTCTGTGTCATAAATGTGAACATAATATTATCTACTGTCTGTGTCATAAATGTGAACATAATATTGTAACAGAATATTCTTATGCTATATTATATAAACTATATTTCATGAGGTGAAACATCACTGCCAGGAGCTACAGAATATATATTTCTGTAGGTCCTCACCGTGATGTTGCACTTCATGAAATATATGTAGTATAGCCTAAGAATATTCTATTAGAATATTAAGTGACACATAAACAAGCTCTTCAGCACACTTCTTTTTGACAGTCAAAGCGGGGGTTATGTTTTTGCACGTCATGTAGAATAACCCTAAAAGCACCAAGGTGGCGGTGCCACCGGCTTTATATATATATATATATATATATATATATATATAAATATAGCTGCGAGCAGCGATTGCGGGCCCAAGCCGGCGGTACCGCCATCCCGGTGCCTTTAGGTAACTAAAGGCACCGGGGTTGCGGTGCCACCGGCTTGGGCCCGCAATCGCTGCTCGCAGCTATATTTAGGGCCCAAGCCCTGAAAGGGCGAAGGCCCTATTGTTTTCCTTAGGATTATTATTATTATTATTATTATTATTATTATTTATACGACTATTTGGGCACTTTTGGGGCCCTTAACGTGCTCGAAAACTCTTGAAACTTTGCACACGGGTCAGAACCCGCTGCCATTAGGGCCGGGCTGAAGATGGTACCCGGGCGTGGCAGGGGGGCTCGACAGCGCCACCTGGAAAGGGGTCCGAACACTTGGTCCATATATCAAACACGCTTGTATGTACTAATATGAAACTCGGTACACATGTTGATCTCATCATTTCATATATACGTCGCACTTTTACTTTTTACCCCAGCCCAACAGGAAGTCGGTTATTTAAGGTTCTTTGTAAAACACTTGCAATGGAATTTTTAATACTCCTCCTAGAGCTCTTATCCAAATTCTACGAAACTCAGTCAGCGTGAAGTCAAGACATTGAGGATGAAAGTTTGCGAGGGGATTTTTGATATCTCGAACGGTTTGGCCGTGGCGAGGAAATGAAATCATGGCAAAAAATGTGAAACAGGAAGTGTGTCATAACTTCAGCATACATCAACCGATCGTGATGAAACTTCAGGAGTGTGTTCGCTGTAAGAGGACGATCACATGGATGTGACTATTGTGTGTCAAAGTTATAGCGCCACCAACTGGCAGCAGGAAGTGTGTCATTTTCAAAATGCTTTGAAATCACCCTCTTATTTTAATCCAATTTGCTTCAAACTTCATCTGTATAATGTAAACATACGGCAGATGTAGACCTGTGAATGGATTCTTGATATCTTTGAAACTGTTGCCGTGGCGACGCATCAAACTTTCCAATTCTTTTAGGATGCTTTTGAGACCCTTAGCATGCTTCAAATTGCATGAAACTCATCAGACACATCACATTTAATAGCCAGTAGACATGTGCAAAGTTTCAGAAACGGGCGTGGTGAGGGCTCAGTAGCGCCACCTTTTGACAAAAGTGGGGTTGTTAGTTTTATCTACAGTTACAAAAATCAGTATGTATATTGTACTCCTCAAGCCGGACAACTTTCTAATTCACACTCAATAGCTAGGACCCACAGAAAGTCAGATATTTTAGTTTGAATGTAGTCATACTCCCTCTGAGCATATGTGTGAGCCTTTGCCTGTCTCTCTCTCTCTCTGTGTGTGTGTGTGTGTTTGTTAGCAGGGGGAGGGGGCTTAATTAACCATTTAACTGCTGTGTGTCTGGCCAGCATAAATAAAATACATTTCTTAAGCCTGGGATTTTTTAAATAAGTTTTTATTTTATTTTTTTATAAGTAAAGGCACATAGCCAGTTTAATTGTAGTGCATTGACAATAGTTTTATATAATTAGTTCATTAATTAAATTAACTTGGTCCATTAACTTGGTCTGAAAATTGGGTCCATAAATCAAACACACTTGCATATAATAATATTAAACTCGGTACACTTATAGATCTCATTAGCCCAAGCAACTTTAAGCCAGCAAAACAGGAAGTCGGTTGTTTCAGTCTGTAGCTATGTGAATGTTTTGCAAAACCAGCCTTTACATTTTTATTTCCCCCCTCTTAAGTAATTTTTAATTATTCCCACACCAAACTTCTTCAAAATTATGAAAATATATTAAAGATACTAAGGCATGTACTGGCCATCGGGACTACCGGGAGATTCCTGGTGGGCCGCGGTCTGCTTGGGCCGGCGGCCCGGCGCGTTATGTATTTTGTTTTTAAATCATTATTAATTGTAAATATATTCTATCGTAAGTATATTGTTAAATTGTCCAATTCCGGACTTATGCGTCTCTCTCATGAAGCCGCATGAAGCTGACGCGAGCTGCGAGACTGACAGGTCTGACTGTCTGACACTGGCCAATCGGAATCAAGTTCAGATTCTAGACTTGAGAAGCGGCCGCTTACACCGTGTCGTAACTACACACGACGCCGCGACACGCGATAAAAGGTATCTTTTCCATGTTAATAAATCAGAGTTTTTGTCCTAACCATACGCGACGGCGACATGCGAAGTTTCTAATTTAGAAACGGTTCCTATTTCTGCGACGTCGCGGCTGACAGAATGAAGAAATTACACTGGTTATGAGTACACATTATTTATTTTTAGTTAAAAATAGGTCACTGTGCCACAAGCCATAACGGATAATTTACCTCAGATTTTGAAAGCATTATAGTGTTCAAAATGAATTATGCAAACATACGACTGTACTTCATAACAACGACATTAACTGGCAGATGCCACCAAATGTGTTAAAATAAATGAATTATTTGCTGGACTTAAGTGAAAAGGAAAGCCATTTAATGACCATAGCACATAGTTGACGTGAAAAAAGGAGTATTTTGCATATAGGCTAAATATGCACATATATACATATTTTTTCGATTTGTATCCCTGAAAGTGCCTGGCAGAAGCCTACTGTCTGTGTCATAAATGTGAACATAATATTATCTACTGTCTGTGTCATAAATGTGAACATAAACTATATTTCATGAGGTGAAACATCACTGCCAGGAGCTACAGAATAGGGGAGCGCGGGGATAAATGTAGGCCCAAAGCGGGGTTAAATGTAACACGGACATTTTACATAGTTTGTCAGTATCTAGCCGGCTGTCTTTCCGCTCTTTTTCTCTTGCTGCCAGAAGACGGTCTCCCGCGAATTTGCGGAACGTTTTGATTATATTTCGTGAAGATAATGGACAAAGAGTGTTTTGACATCATGAAAGTAAATTTTTTCATCGTAGATTTTTTTCTGTTTCCGGGTTGGATGTATACGCGTCCAAATCTAACTTTATATTGCCTTAATCACTGTCTTGTTGGCTCAAACACAGCACCGTTTTGAAACATGTCAGTAATTCCTAGCGACTGTTAGCTAGGTTTAAAATATGTAATACACAGCGGGGTTAGTTGTAACACAGTGTTCCAACTGCTGCCACAATGATAATCAAATGAAAACGGAGCCACACAACTTTTCAGGTTTGAGTATACATTTAACTTTGTTGGACTTTCACAAACAATGTTGTAATTTAAAATGTTTAAAATTTAGTGCACTATGAATGATAGCTTATTTATTTATTAAAAATATAGCCTGTTTTTAATAAACCATTTAAATTTTTATTCTAAGCTCATTTGTATTATTATTAATGTTATTATTATTAATAATAATATTTGTACATGCAGCTGCCACACAAATCTAATTTAATTGCAATTACAATATTTATATGTTTATTTTATTTTATTTATTATTTTTTATTGCAAAACCGTGCAGCCCTTTTCTACGTCTCTAGCTATGATATTGATCCATAACAAAAGGATGATTGGATGAGGAATTAAAAATGTTATTATTCACCATTTATTTTCTATAAGACCAGTGTTGGGGGTAACGAGTTACAAACGAGTTTGGGTAAGTAAAGTAACGCATTACACTGAAAATATTGGTAACTACACTACTTTACTATACTAAAGGAACGCGCTTTCCTGCGTTACCCAAGCCGTGTTTGCCTGTGTGGAGAGTTCCGTCTAGTGGTGCGTGCGCGCCGTTGCCATAGAGACCGATTTGAGTGAGAGAGAGAGGGAAGTGGAGAGAGAGAGACGGGTTTCAACAAATGGCAATATTCACATTACTTTCAGTTTATTGCTCGAAAGCACAAAAATATTTGAGTGAAATAGGCTATAGTAAATCCTAAGATTATTATTTGTGACATTAGAACAAAATATGTGGATATAAAAACATGTATATAGGCTAGGCTAAAGAACTAAATGAACGATCTCTATTTTCTAATTTCACTAAACATTTCATTAAGTTTCGTGGACATTTTATAAAACATGGATCTTAGGCTCATTTTGTAAACATAAATAACTGATTTAGATGCGCAAACTGGGTGCCGTTGCGGAGATGTAGGCTCCATGTTCGGTGCAGGTTCGGCTTCTTGTCGTTCATCCTCGGATGCGGCATCGCGTGCGCTGTTTGCCGCGCGCACCTTTCCGCTCGTTCGGACGCGTCAAGTAAAAACAAGGCTCGAAAGTCTTGGAAAACGAAATGAACAGGATTGTTGCAGGGTTCATTGTAGAAGACATGCTTCCCCTGTCGACCATTAATTCCCCAGGTTTAGAAAAATACATTTTAAATTAGGATTAAGAATTTTATGGGATAAAGTGACCTTTATTTTATTATTTTTCATTGACATCTTTTATTTTTTTTTTTAATTATTATTATTACCATGAGTCGAATAAAAAGCTGGTTTTGTTCTCAGGAGAAGAGTTTTATTCTCCCAGCCTGTTTTGAAACTTCTGTGATAAACACCATTTTAAAATTTTGAATTTTGAACCCCATTTTGTTTGTGAATTTTACAGTGCGGCATATTTATTTGTGCAGACAGGGATATTGTTCTTTCATGTCATTTTGTATACATTTTTACAATAAAGTGATGATAGGGCAAAAACTGATATGATGTTTGTCCATGTAGGCTACACGGTAAATTAAGAAACAGGAAAGTAAAGTAATAAGTAGTGAAGTTATTTTTCCAACGCAGTAACTAGTAAAGTAATCTCATTACAATTTACAGAAGTAACTAGTAACTAATTACTTTTTTGAGTAACTACCCCAACACTGTATAAGACTATACTAATATTGGAACTATAGCCATTTTATTCCTTTTTTTTAATTTAAGAATTATGTTTAAGTTTAAAAACAGACAGAATGGTTTAGTCAAAAAAGAAAAAAATCATTCATAGTGCTATACTGCCCTCTTGTGTTCAAAATTAGGTAGAACTATTGGATCAATATCCACACATTAATACAGTTGGCAATACAGTATAATAGGTAATACAGTAGGATTGGGGCCTTAAAAATCGCTAACTTAAAAAGTGAAAGTAACGGACGTCCACACAAGACCAGGCTTGGGAGGGTTACTTTAAAAATGTATTCCGATACAGTTACAAATTATTTCATAAAAAAGGGTCCCACTTTATATTAAATGGCTTTAAGTACTATATACTTTTTCAAAAAGTAACTACAATCTGATTACTACTTTTTTTTGATGTAACTCACTAGATTTTTGTATCCTGATTACATAATGCCGTTGCATGTATTCTGTTGCTCCCACAAGACATTAGTCTGAATATTTTCCTGTATGAACAAAAAGGAGTTTCCATTGTTCGCACACAAACACACATTCGATCGCGCCTCTCTCGTGACTGTGTGTGCGTGTCATGTGTTCTAGGTTGTGTGCATGCACTTCTGAAGCTGCGCAGAAAATAATAAAATGCCATGCGGAGGACTAAGGCAAAATGTGTGAGAAAATCCATTTGATTGTAGTTTAAGTTAGAAATAATTTCAGTGCTCTGGTCAATAGCTGTAGAGTGAAAACTGGTGAGTGCAGTATACAGCTTTCACAGAAAGAGAATGATGTGAGCACGTACGATTGGCAGTGAGTCCTGTGTGTGGACAAAATAGCTCAATAAGAGTAATAAAATACATGTGAAAAAAATCACATCATAATGTTTTAAAGAAGAGTGGTTTGATTAAAGTGGTGTAAATATACCCGATCCGGCAAAGATGGCAGTATCGGAGCTGATATCGATCCTGAGTATCGGATCGGCGCAATCCTAAATACTATAATGTAAACACAGTACAGATGTAGATCTGGATGTACACCTGACCTTTCAGAAGGTTGCTCACGCATACTTTGTGGTTAAAATGTGCCCTCAATGTGCACTTTTGCAGAGCCTTCACTGATGCAAGCTCTTCAGCACACTTCTTTTTGACAGTCAAAGCGGGGGTTATGTTTTTGCATGTCAAGTAGAATAACCCTAAAAGCACCAAGGTGGCGGTGCCACCGGCTTTATATATATATATATAAATATAGCTGCGAGCAGCGATTGCGGGCCAAAGCCGGCGGTACCGCCATCCCGGTGCCTTTAGGTAACTAAAGGCACCGGGGTTGCGGTGCCACCGGCTTGGGCCCGCAATCGCTGCTCGCAGCTATATTTATTATTATTATTATTATTTATACGACTATTTGGGCACTTTTGGGGCCCTTAACGTGCTCGAAAACTCTTGAAACTTTGCACACGGGTCAGAACCCGCCGCCATTAGGGCCGGGCTGAAGATGGTACCCGGGCGTGGCAGGGGGGCTCGACAGCGCCACCTGGAAAGGGGTCCGAACACTTGGTCCATAAATCGAACACGCTTGTATGTAATAATATGAAACTCGGTACACATGTTGATCTCATCATTTCATATATACGTCGCACTTTTACTTTTTACCCCAGCCCAACAGGAAGTCGGTTTTTTAAGGTTCTTTATAAAACACTTGCAATGGAATTTTTAATACTCCTCCTAGAGCTCTTATCCAAATTCTACGAAACTCAGTCAGCGTGAAGTCAAGACATTGAGGATGAAAGTTTGCGAGGGGATTTTTGATATCTCGAACGGTTTGGCCGTGGCGAGGAAATGAAATCATGGCAAAAAATGTGAAACAGGAAGTGTGTCATAACTTCAGCATACATCAACCGATCGTGATGAAACTTCAGGAGTGTGTTTGCTGTAAGAAGACGATCACATGGATGTGACTATTGTGTGTCAAAGTTATAGTGCCACCAACTGGCAGCAGAAAGTGTGTCATTTTCAAAATGCTTTGAAATCACCCTCTTATTTTAATCCAAATTGCTTCAAACTTCATCTGTATAATGTAAACATACGGCAGATGTAGACCTGTGAATGGATTCTTGATATCATTGAAACTGTTGCCGTGGCGACGCATCAAACTTTCCAATTCTTTTAGGATGCTTTTGAGACCCTTAGCATGCTTCAAATTGCATGAAACTCATCAGACACATCACATTTAATAGCCAGTAGACATGTGCAAAGTTTCAGAAACGGGCGTGGTGAGGGCTCAGTAGCGCCACCTTTTGAGAAAAGTGGGGTTGTTAGTTTTATCTACAGTTACAAAAATCAGTATGTATATTGTACTCCTCAAGCCGGACAACTTTCTAATTCACACTCAATAGCTAGGACCCACAGAAAGTCAGATATTTTAGTTTGAATGTAGTCATACTCCCTCTGAGCATATGTCTGAGCCTTTGCCTGTCTCTCTCTCTGTGTGTGTGTGTGTGTGTGTGTGTGTGTGTGTGTGTGTGTGTGTGTTAGCAGGGGGAGGGGGCTTAATTAACCATTTAACTGCTGTGTGTCTGGCCAGCATAAATAAAATACATTTCTTAAGCCTGGGATTTTTTAAATAAGTTTTTATTTTATTTTTTTATAAGTAAAGGCACATAGCCAGTTTAATTGTAGTGCATTGACAATAGTTTTATATAATTAGTTCATTAATTAAATTAACTTGGTCCATTAACTTGGTCTGAAAATTGGGTCCATAAATCAAACACACTTGCATATAATAATATTAAACTCGGTACACTTATAGATCTCATTAGCCCAAGCAACTTTAAGCCAGCCCAACAGGAAGTCGGTTGTTTCAGTCTGTATGTGAATGTTTTGCAAAACCAGCCTTTACATTTTTATCTCCCCCCTCTTAAGTAATTTTTAATTATTCCCACACCAAACTTCTTCAAAATTATGAAAATATATTAAAGATACTAAGGCATGTACTGGCCATCCGGGAGATTCCTGGTGGGCCGCGGTCTGTTTGGGCCGGCGGCCCGGCGCGTTTTGTATTTTGTTTTTAAATCATTATTAATTGTAAATATATTCTATCGTAAGTATATTGTCAAATTGTCCAATTCCGGACTTATGCGTCTCTCTCATGAAGCCGCATGAAGCTGACGCGAGCTGCGAGACTGACAGGTCTGACTGTCTGACACTGGCCAATCGGAATCAAGTTCAGATTCTAGACTTGAGAAGCGGCCGCTTACACCGTGTCCTAACTACACACGACGCCGCGACACGCGATAAAAGGTATCTTTTCCATGTTAATAAATCAGAGTTTTTGTAACCATACGCGACGGCGACATGCGAAGTTTCTAATTTAGAAACGGTTCCTATTTCTGCGACGTCGCGGCTGACAGAATGAAGAAATTAGGCTACACTGGTTATGAGTACACATTATTTATTTTTAGTTAAAAATAGGTCACTGTGCCACAAGCCATAACGGATAATTTACCTCAGATTTTGAAAGCATTATAGTGTTCAAAATGAATTATGCATACGACTGTACTTCATAACAACGACAATAACTGGCAGATGCCACCAAATGTGTAAAAATAAATGAATTATTTGCTGGACTTAAGTGAAAAGGAAAGCCATGACCATAGCACATAGTTGACGTGAAAAAAGGAGTATTTTGCATATAAATATGCACATATAGCCTATACATATTTTTTCGATTTATATCCCTGAAAGTGCCTGGCAGAAGCCTATATCTACTGTCTGTGTCATAAATGTGAACATAATATTATCTACTGTCTGTGTCATAAATGTGAACATAAACTATATTTCATGAGGTGAAACATCACTGCCAGGAGCTACAGAATAGGGGAGCGCGGGGATAAATGTAGGCCTAACGCGGGGTTAAATGTAACACGGACTTTTTACATAATTGTCAGTATCTAGCCGGCTGTCTTTCCGCTCTTTTTCTCTTGCTGCCAGAAGACGGTCTCCCGCGAATTTGCGGAACGTTTTGATTATATTTCGTGAAGATAATGGACAAAGAGTGTTTTGACATCATGAAAGTATTTTTTTTCATCGTAGATTTTTTTCTGTTTCCGGGTTGGATGTATACGCGTCCAAATCTAACTTATATTGCCTTAATCACTGTCTTGTTGGCTCAAATACAGCACCGTTTTGAAACATGTCAGTATTTCCTAGCGACTGTTAGCTAGGTTTAAAATATGTAATACACAGCGGGGTAAGTTGTAACACAGTGTTCCAACTGCTGCCACAAAAATGAAAACGGAGCCACACAACTTTTCAGGTTTGAGTATACATTTAACTTTGTTGGACTTTCACAAACAATGTTGTAATTTAAAATGTTTAAAATTTAGTGCACTGAATGATAGCTTATTTATTTATTAAAAATATGGCCTGTTTTAATGTAATAAACCATTTAAATTTTTATTCTAAGCTCATTTGTATTATTATTAATGTTATTATTATTAATAATAATAATTGTACATGCAGCTGCCACACAAATCTAATTTAATTGCAATTACAATATTTATATGTTTATTTTATTTTATTTATTATTATTTATTGCAAAACCGTGCAGCCCTTTTCTACGTCTCTAGCTATGATATTGATCCATAACAAAAGGATGATTGGATGAGGAATTAAAAATGTTATTATTCACCATTTATTTTCTATAAGACCAGTGTTGGGGGTAACGAGTTACAAACGAGTTTGGGTAAGTAAAGTAACGCATTACACTGAAAATATTGGTAACTACACTACTTTACTATACTAAAGGAACGCGCTTTCCTGCGTTACCCAAGCCGTGTTTGCCTGTGTGGAGAGTTCCGTCTAGTGGTGCGTGCGCGCCGTTGCCATAGAGACCGATTTGAGTGAGAGAGAGAGAGAGAGAGGGAAGTGGAGAGAGAGAGACGGGTTTCGGCAAATGGCAATATTCACATTACTTTCAGTTTATTGCTCGAAAGCACAAAAATATTTGAGTGAAATATAGGCTATAGTAAATCCTAAGATTATTATTTGTGACATTAGAACAAAATATGTGGATATAAAAACATGTATATAGGCTAGGCTAAAGAACTAAATGAACGATCTCTATTTTCTAATTTCACTAAACATTTCATCAAGTTTCGTGGACATTTTATCAAACATGGATCTTAGGCTCATTTTGTAAACATAAATAACTGATTTAGATGCGCAAACTGGGTGCCGTTGCGGAGATGTAGGCTCCATGTTCGGTGCAGGTTCGGCTTCTTGTCGTTCATCCTCGGATGCGGCATCGCGTGCGCTGTTTGCCGCGCGCACCTTTCCGCTCGTTCGGACGCGTCAAGTAAAAACAAGGCTCGAAAGTCTTGGAAAACGAAATGAACAGGATTGTTGCAGGGTTCATTGTAGAAGACATGCTTCCCCCGTCGACCATTAATTCCCCAGGTTTAGAAAAATACATTTTATATTAGGATTAAGAATTTTATGGGATAAAGTGACCTTTATTTTATTATTTTTCATTGACATCTTTTATTTTTTTTTTAATTATTATTATTACCATGAGTCGAATAAAAAGCTGGTTTTGTTCTCAGGAGAAGAGTTTTATTCTCCCAGTCCCAGCCTGTTATGAAACTTCTGTGATAAACACCATTTTAAAATTTTGAATTTTGAACCCCATTTTGTTTGTGAATTTTACAGTGCGGCATATTTATTTGTGCAGACAGGGATATTGTTCTTTCATGTCATTTTGTATACATTTTTACAATAAAGTGATGATAGGGCAAAAACTGATATGATGTTTGTCCATGTAGGCTACACGGTAAATTAAGAAACAGGAAAGTAAAGTAATAAGTAGTGAAGTTATTTTTCCAACGCAGTAACTAGTAAAGTAATCTCATTACAATTTACAGAAGTAACTAGTAACTAATTATTTTTTTTGAGTAACTACCCCAACACTGTATAAGACTATACCAATATTGGAACTATAGACATTTTATTCCTTTTTTTAATTTAAGAATTATGTTTAAGTTTAAAAACAGACAGAATGGTTTAGTCAAAAAAGAAAAAAATCATTCATAGTGCTATACTGCCCTCTTGTGTTCAAAATTAGGTAGAACTATAGGATCAATATCCACACATTAATACAGTTGGCAATACAGTATAATAGGTAATACAGTAGGATTGGGGCCTTAAAAATCGCTAACTTAAAAAGTGAAATTAACGGACGTGCACACAAGACCAGGCTTGGGAGGGTTACTTTAAAAATGTATTCCGATACAGTTACAAATTATTTCATAAAAAAAGGGTCCCACTTTATATTAAATGGCTTTAAGTACTATATACTTTTTCAAAAAGTAACTACAATCTGATTACTACTTTTTTTGATGTAACTCACTAGATTTTTGTATCCTGATTACATAATGCGGTTGCATGTATTCTGTTGCTCCCACAAGACATTAGTCTGAATATTTTCCTGTATGAACAAAAAGGAGTTTCCATTGTTTGCACACAAACACACATTCGATCGCGCCTCTCTCGTGACTGTGTGTGCGTGTCATGTGTTCTAGGCTGTGTGCATGTACTTCTGAAGCTGCGCAGAAAATAATAAAATGCCATGCGGAGGACTAACGCAAAATGTGTGAGAAAATCCATTTGATTGTAGTTTAAGTGAGAAATAATTTCAGTGCTCTGGTCAATAGCTGTAGAGTAAAAACTGGTGAGTGCAGTATACAGCTTTCACAGAAAGAGAATGATGTGAGCACGTACGATTGGCAGTGAGTCCTGTGTGTGCACAAAATAGCTCAATAAGAGTAATAAAATACATGTGAAAAAAATCACATCATAATGTTTTAAAGAAGAGTGGTTTGATTAAAGTGGTGTAAATATACCCGATCCGGCAAAGATGGCAGTATCGGAGCTGATACCGATCCTGAGTATCGGATCGGCGCATCCCTAAATACTATAATGTAAACACAGTACAGATGTAGACCTGGATGTACACCTGACCTTTCAGAAGGTTGCTCACGCATACTTTGTGGTTAAAATGTGCCCTCAATGTGCACTTTTGCAGAGCCTTCACTGATGCAAGCTCTTCAGCACACTTCTTTTTGACAGTCAAAGTGGGGGTTATGTTTTTGCATGTCAAGTAGAATAACCCTAAAAGCACCAAGGTGGCGGTGCCACCGGCTTTATATATATATATATATATATATATATATATAAATATAGCTGCGAGCAGCGATTGCGGGCCAAAGCCGGCGGTACCGCCATCCCGGTGCCTTTAGGTAACTAAAGGCACCGGGGTTGCGGTGCCACCGGCTTGGGCCCGCAATCGCTGCTCGCAGCTATATTTATATATATATATATATATATATATATATATATTTTATTTTTTAGGGCCCAAGCCCTGAAAGGGCGAAGGCCCTATTGTTTTCCTTAGGATTATTTTTTTTTTTTTTTTTTTTTTTTTTTTTTTTTTTTTTTTCTAACGACTATCCGGGCACTTTTGGGGCCCTTAACATGCTCAAAAACTCTTGAAACTTTGCACACGGGTCAGAACCCGCGGCCATCAGAGCCGGGCTGAAGCTGGTACCCGGGCGTGGCAGGGCGGCTCGTCAGCGCCCCCTGGAACAGGGTCTGAACACTTTGTCCATAAATCAAACACGCTTGCATGTAATAATATGAAACTCGGTACACATGTCGATCTCATCGTTTCATATATTCATCGCGCTTTTACTTTTTACCCCAGCCCAACAGGAAGTCAGATATTTACGGTTGTTTTTAAAATGCTTGCAATGGAATTTAATGTACTCCTCCTAGAGCATTCATCCGCATGGAACGAAACTCGGTCAGCCTGAAGTCAAGACATAGACGATCAAAAATTGCGAGGGGATTTTTGATATCTCGAACGGTTTGGCTGTGGCGAGGAAACAAAATTATGGTGAGAAACGTGAAACAGGAAGTGTGTCCTAACTTCAGCATACATTAACTGATCTTGATGAATCTTCAGGAGTGTGTTCGCCGTAAGAGGACGATCACATGGATGTGACTATTGTGTGTCAAAGTTATAGCGCCACCAACTGGCAGCAGGAAGTGTGTCACTTTCAAAATGCTTTGAAATCACCCTCTTATTTTAACCCGATTTGCTTCAAACTTCATCTGTATAATGTAAACATACGGCAGATGTAGACCTGTGAATGGATTCTTAATATCTTTGAAACTGTTGCCGTGGTGACGCATCAAACTTTACCATTCTTTTAGGATGCTTTTGAGACCCTTAGCATGCTTCAAATTGCATGAAACTCCTCAGACACATCACATTTATTAGCCAGTAGACATGTGCAAAGTTTCAGAAACGGGCGTGATGAGGGCTCAGTAGCGCCACCTTTTGACAAAAGTTGGGTTGTTAGTTTTATCTACAGTTACAAAAATCAGTATGTATATTGTACTCCTCGAGCCGGACAACTTTCTAATTGACACTCTTTAACTAGGACCCACAGAAAGTAAGATATGTTTGTTTGAATCTGGTCATGCTCCCTTTGAGCCTACATCTCTGTCTCTCTCTGTGTGTGTGTTAGTAGGGGGAGGGGCTTAACTTAACCATTTCAGTGCTGTGTGTTTTTTGCTGCTGTGTAATTTCTTAATACATTTCTTAAGCCTGGTATGTTTTAAATAAGTTTTTATTTTAATTTTTATAAGTGAAGGCATAATATAACCAGTTAAATTGTAGTGCATTGACAATAGTTTTATATAATTAGTTTATTAATTAAATTAACTTGGTCCATAAACTTGGTCCAGCTGCGAGACTGACAGGTCTGACTGTCTGACACTGGCCAATCGGAATCAAGAGCGGAGAAGCGGCCGCTCCCATAGGCAGTATAGTATCTCCCCGCCCTGTGGAGGCATTCCGCCGGTCTCGTCTCTGAGACCCCTACACCTGCTATTAAAATGCGATCTGTATCCAGATAAGTTATCCGGATAATAAAAAAGAAATATCAATGCAAGGTATTACGTTGTGATCGGATTGTGATCGATTTGCCTGACCATCTGGAGGTAGTCTGGCTCGCATTGTGTTCGGATCTTTACGTGTAAACGCAATCTGGTTGTTGATATCACACATGTATATTTTACTCCTCCCAAAAATGCTATAAAATAAACGAGTGAGAGCGTTTACAGGCTGTTATAGTCAGACATGATGCGCTACTGCGACACGCATCACCACCGCAGATAAGCAGCAGCTGAGCGTCAAACCAACGTGCAAACATCGCAAATAAAAGTGAAAGTAAGTCAGAGACGCTTAATCATCTACACAATCATCTTCAAGTAAAGAAAGAAATGATCTCTTTACTCTTACAAGGGCTGTTGCCACTCTCTCTTATTGATGTCTATTGATGAAATTAGCTGATGATCAATAAAATGCATGCTAATATCTGTAATAAACAACCGACAAAATTACTGTATGATGGTGTAAATAAAGAATCAGTCCAGCATCGCCATGTCAATGTGTATTGATTCATCATTGCCTCTTCATAGTTTGCAAGAGACATTTAATAAACTGAGCGTATTTGATAAACTGAGCGTAGCCTATTCATCTGTCAATATAACCTCATTCTTTTTAATGATCAGAAGAACGCGTATCGACTACCGTTACAGTATAATATGTCCTAACTACACACGACGCCGCGACACGCGATAAAAGGTATCTTTTCCATGTAAATCAGAGTTTTTTGTCCTAACCAGACGCGACGGCGACATGCGAAGTTTCTAATTTAGAAACGGTTCCTATTTCTGCGATGTCGCGGCTGACAGAATGAAGAAATTACACTGGTTATGAGTACACATTATTTATTTTTAGTTAAAAATAGGTCACTGTGCCACAAGCCATAACGGATAATTTACCTCAGATTTTGAAAGCATGTAATATTATAGTGTTCAAAATGAATTATATGCAAACATACGACTGTATTTCATAATAACGACAATAACTTGAGGCAGATGCCACCAAATGTGTTAAAATAAATGAATTATTTGCTGGACTTAAGTGAAAAGGATAGCCATTTAACACTAGAACTCCCAAGGCGGTCATTTTGACCGTTTTTAAAATTTACAGTGTAATAACTTTGTTAAAATAAAATCAATGTGGCTGTATCTCTGACTTTTCCTAAATATGTGTATATTTTATTCTGGCACTGTTATTTTATTACAATCACAAAACACAAAACAGTTGCGTCCTATTTCTACCTAGAATGGCCATGGCGGTCATTTTGACCGCACGCATTATAAATATCATAAGTCCGCTATATTTCCCGCGATCAACACGCACATATTGTAGAAGTGCACAAATGAGCAAGTTTCGCGTCCATCACGCAACTGGCAAGCGAATTTCGCTCCGACAACATGAAATCAAAAGCCACTCAACTGGTGCGAGAGTCGGGTAGGCGGTCCGGGACGAAGATGATGAAGGCAGTGCCAAGTAAGGAGAAACTGCAAAAATTAAATCAAGGAGCCATGTGCCAAATGTCACAAAGTAGTGTGAGGGACTGAAGCTGCACGCGAAGCGGTGTGTTCCTATGTGTGTGTGCGTAACGTCAGTGAATGAATCGGGGGTTTCCACCGTTCAAATGAGCCCACATCTTTATTATCATCTATCGTAACATTGTAGATCTATTTATTTTTAGATTTCACATTGATTGTATTTGTATAACAGGGCTGTAGGCTACTGTATGAAGCTTTGACGTTTCCTATAGATTTTTTGCATGTCTATTCACGTGGAGAGTGCGGTGAAAAAATATTTTTGACGCAAAACTTTCCTCGGCAGCACCTGTCGGGGAAATATTTTTGTATTGGCTTTATAATATGATATAATATTTTGCTTGTTTTAAGGGCGATGGCATTATAACATGACAACAGGAATTATAAGTGTCACTGGAAAACTTAAAGAGAAAGGTTCAAATGCAGATATGACATGACGAAAAAGACGTTCAGTACAGCCAAATGAACGTTAAAGTTTGAACGGTCAGAATGACCGCTATGGTCGTTGTAGTAGTTATGGAATTCCGGTAGTTCTAGTGTTAATGACCATAGCACATAGTTGATGTGAAAAAAGGAGTATTTTGCATATAAATATGCACATAAATACATATTTTTTCAATTTGTCTCCCTGAAAGTGCCTGGCAGAAGCCTATACTGTCTGTGTCATAAATGTGAACATAATATTATCTACTGTCTGTGTCATAAATGTGAACATAATATTGTAACAGAATATTCTTATGCTATATTATATAAACTATATTTCATGAGGTGAAACATCACTGCCAGGAGCTACAGAATATATATTTCTGTAGGTCCTCACCGTGATGTTGCACTTCATGAAATATATGTAGTATAGCCTAAGAATATTCTATTAAAATATTAAGTGGCACATCAATTCAGACCAGTTATTTACAATAAAGCCTTATAAAATCATTTCCATTCCCTTTGTTTATTATTTTAATAGTTTTTTCTTGGTTTTGATAGTAAATAAAATCTAATCAGTAATTTTACATGCAGATTAATGCACGTATAGATTAATGCACGTGTGTGTGTGTTTGCATAGTGGGCTGGTCTGGATGAAGTGTCCAGGGCTGATTTTTTGTCCCAGTCCAGCCCTGAATGGCAATATTCACATTACTTTCAGTTTATTGCTCGAAAGTACAAAAATATTTGAGTGAAATGTAGGCTATAGTAAACCCTAAGATTATTATTTGTGACATTAGAACAAAATATGTGGATATAAAACCATGTATATAGGCTAAAGAACTAAATGAACGATCTCTATTTTCTAATTTCACGACGTCCACACAAGACCAGGCTTGGGAGGGTTACTTTAAAAAATGTATTCCGATACAGTTACAAATTATTTCATAAAAAAAGGGTCCCACTTTATATTAATTGGCTTTAAGTACTTTATACTTTTTCAAAAAGTAACTACAATCTGATTACTTTTTTTGATGTAACTCACTGTAATAATATACAGTTACTGGATTTTTGTTTCCTGATTACATAATGCTGTTACATGTATTCTGTTGCTCCCACAAGACATTAGTCTGAATATTTTCCTGTATGAACAAAATGGAGTTTCCATTGTTCACACACAAACACACACAGAGTTCGATCGCGCCTCTCTCATGACTGTGTGCGTGTCATGTGTTCTAGGCTGTGTGCATGCACTTCTGAAGCTGCTCAGAAAATAATAAAATGCCATGCAGAGGACTAATGCAAAATGTGTGGGAAAATCCATTTGATTGTAGTTTAAGTGAGAAATAATTTCAGTGCTCTGGTCAATAGCTGTAGAGTGAAAACTGGTGAATGCAGTATACAGCTTTCACAGAAAGAGAATGATGTGAGCACGTACGATTGGCAGTGAATCTTTTAAGCGGACAAAATAGCTCAATAAGAGTAACAAAATACATGTGGAAAAAATCACATCGTAATGTTTTAAAGAAGAGTGGTTTGATTAAAGTGGTGTAAATATACCCGATCCGGCAAAGATGGCAGTATCGGAGCTGATAACGATCCTGAGTATCGGATCGGCGCATCCCTACATACTATAATGTAAACACAGTACAGATGTAGACCTTGATGTACACCTGACCTTTCAGAAGGTTGCTCATGCATACTTTGTGGTTAAAATGTGCCCTCGATCCGCACTTTTGCAGAGCCTTCACTGCTGCAAGCTCTTCAGCACACTTCTTTTTGACAGTCAAAGCGGGGGTTACGTTTTTGCACGTCATGTAGAATAACCCTAAAAGCACCAAGGGTGCGGTGCCACCGGCTTTATATATATATATATATATATATATATATATATATATATATATATATATATAAATATAGCTGCGAGCAGCGATTGCGGGCCAAAGCCGGCGGTACCGCCATCCCGGTGCCTTTAGGTAACTAAAGGCACCGGGGTGGCGGTGCCACCGGCTTGGGCCCGCAATCGCTGCTCGCAGCTATATTTTTTTTTTTTTTTTCTAACGACTATCCGGGCACTTTTGGGGCCCTTAACATGCTCAAAAACTCTTGAAACTTTGCACACAGGTCAGAACCCGCGGCCATCAGAGCCGGGCTGAAGCTGGTACCCGGGCGTGGCAGGGCGGCTCGTCAGCGCCCCCTGGAACAGGGTCTGAACACTTTGTCCATAAATCAAACACGCTTGCATGTAATAATATGAAACTCGGTACACATGTCAATCTCATCGTTTCATATATTCATCACACTTTTACTTTTTACCCCAGCCCAACAGGAAGTCAGATATTTACGGTTGTTTTTAAAATGCTTGCAATGGAATTTAATGTACTCCTCCTAGAGCATTCATCCGCATGGAACGAAACTCGGTCAGCCTGAAGTCAAGACATAGACGATCAAAAATTGCGAGGGGATTTTTGATATCTCGAACGGTTTGGCTGTGGCGAGGAAACAAAATTATGGTGAGAAACGTGAAACAGGAAGTGTGTCCTAACTTCAGCATACATTAACTGATCTTGATGAAACTTCAGGAGTGTGTTCGCCGTAAGAGGACGATCACATGGATGTGACTATTGTGTGTCAAAGTTATAGCGCCACCAACTGGCAGCAGGAAGTGTGTCACTTTCAAAATGCTTTGAAATCACCCTCTTATTTTAACCCGATTTGCTTCAAACTTCATCTGTATAATGTAAATATACGGCAGATGTAGACCTGTGAATGGATTCTTAATATCTTTGAAACTGTTGCCGTGGTGACGCATCAAACTTTACCATTCTTTTAGGATGCTTTTGAGACCCTTAGCATGCTTCAAATTGCATGAAACTCCTCAGACACATCACATTTATTAGCCAGTAGACATGTGCAAAGTTTCAGAAACGGGCGTGGTGAGGGCTCAGTAGCGCCACCTTTTGACAAAAGTTGGGTTGTTAGTTTTATCTACAGTTACAAAAATCAGTATGTATATTGTACTCCTCGAGCCGGACAACTTTCTAATTGACACTCTTTAACTAGGACCCACAGAAAGTAAGATATGTTTGTTTGAATCTGGTCATGCTCCCTTTGAGCCTACATATCTGTCTCTCTCTGTGTGTGTGTTAGTAGGGGGAGGGGCTTAACTTAACCATTTCAGTGCTGTGTGTTTTTTTCTGCTGTGTAATTTCTTAATACATTTCTTAAGCCTGGTATGTTTTAAATAAGTTTTTATTTTAATTTTTATAAGTGAAGGCATAATATAACCAGTTAAATTGTAGTGCATTGACAATAGTTTTATATAATTAGTTTATTAATTAAATTAACTTGGTCCATAAACTTGGTCCAGCTGCGAGACTGACAGGTCTGACTGTCTGACACAGGCCAATCGGAATCAAGAGCGGAGAAGCGGCCGCTCCCATAGGCAGTATAGTATCTCCCCGCCCTGTGGAGGCATTCCGCCGGTCTCGTGAAGTTTCTCGCCGGTCTCGTCTCTGAGACCCCTACACCTGGTATTAAAATGCGATCTGTATCCAGATAAGTTATCCGGATAATAAAAAAGAAATATCAATGCAAGGTATTACGTTGTGATCGGATTGTGATCGATTTGCCTGACCATCTGGAGGTAGTCTGGCTCGCATTGTGTTCGGATCTTTACGTGTAAACGCAATCTGGTTGTTGATATCACACATGTATATTTTACTCCTCCCAAAAATGCTAAAAAAATAAACGAGTGAGAGCGTTTACAGGCTGTTATAGTCAGACATGTCGGCGCTACTGCGACACGCATCACCACCGCAGATAAGCAGCAGCTGAGCGTCAAACCAACGTGCAAACATCGCAAATAAAAGTGAAAGTAAGTCAGAGACGCTTAATCATCTACACAATCATCTTCAAGTAAAGAAAGAAATGATCTCTTGACTCTTACAAGGGCTGTTGCCACTCTCTCTTATTGATGTCTATTGATGAAATTAGCTGATGATCAATAAAATGCATGCTAATATCTGTAATAAACAACCGACAAAATTACTGTATGATGGTGTAAATAAAGAATCAGTCCAGCATCGCCATGTCAGTGTGTATTGATTCATCATTGTCTCTTCATAGTTTGCAAGAGACATTTAATAAACTGAGCGTATTTGATAAACTGAGCGTAGCCTATTCATCTGTCAATATAACCTCATTCTTTTTAATGATCAGAAGAACGCGTATCGACTACCGTTACAGTACAATATGTCCTAACTACACACGACGCCGCGACACGCGATAAAAGGTATCTTTTCCATGTAAATCAGAGTTTTTGTCCTAACCAGACGCGACGGCGACATGCGAAGTTTTTTCTAATTTAGAAACGGTTCCTATTTCTGCGATGTCGCGGCTGACAGAATGAAGAAATTACACTGGTTATGAGTACACATTATTTATTTTTAGTTAAAAATAGGTCACTGTGCCACAAGCCATAACGGATAATTTACCTCAGATTTTGAAAGCATGTAGCCTAATATTATAGTGTTCAAAATGAATTCTATGCAAACATACGACTGTATTTCATAACAACGACAATAACTTGAGGCAGATGCCACCAAATGTGTTAAAATAAATGAATTATTTGCTGGACTTAAGTGAAAAGGATAGCCATTTAACACCAGAACTCCCAAGGCGGTCATTTTGACCGTTTTTAAAATTTACAGTGTAATAACTTTGTTAAAATAAAATCAATGTGGCTGTAGGACTCTGACTTTTCCTAAATATGTGTATATTTTATTCTGGCACTGTTATTTTATTACAATCACAAAACACAAAACAGTTGCGTCCTATTTCTACCTAGAATGGCCATGGCGGTCATTTTGACCGCACGCATTATAAATATCATAAGTCCGCTATATTTCCCGCGATCAACACGCACATATTGTAGAAGTGCACAAATGAGCAAGTTTCGCGTCCATCACACAACTGGCAAGCGAATTTCGCTCCGACAACATGAAATCAAAAGCCACTCAACTGGTGCGAGAGTCGGGTAGGCGGTCCGGGACGAAGATGATGAAGGCAGTGCCAAGTAAGGAGAAACTGCAAAAATTAAATCAAGGAGTCATATGCCAAATGTCACAAAGTAGTGTGAGGGACTGAAGCTGCACGCGAAGCGGTGTTTTCCTATGTGTGTGTGCGTAACGTCAGTGAATGAAGCGGGGGGTTTCCACCGTTCAAATGAGCCCACATCTTTATTATCATCTATCTTAACATTGTATATCTATTTATTTTTAGATTTCACATTGATTGTATTTGTATAACAGGGCTGTAGGCTACTGTATGAAGCTTTGACGTTTCCTAGATTTTTTGCATGTCTATTCACGTGGAGAGTGCGGTGAAAAAATATTTTTGACGCAAAACTTTCCTCGGCAGCACCTGTCGGGAAATATTTTTGTATTGGCTTTATAATATGATATAATATTTTGCTTGTTTTAAGGGCGATGGCATTATAACATGACAAAAGGAATTATAAGTGTCACTGGAAAACTTAAAGAGAAAGGTTCAAATGCAGATATGACATGACGAAAATGACGTTCAGTACAGCCAAATGAACGTTAAAGTTTGAACGGTCAGAATGACCGCTATGGTCGTTGTAGTAGTTATGGAATTCCGGTAGTTCTAGTGTTAATGACCATAGCACATAGTTGATGTGAAAAAAGGAGTATTTTGCATATAAATATGCACATAAATACATATTTTTTAAATTTGTCTCCCTGAAAGTGCCTGGCAGAAGCCTATACTGTCTGTGTCATAAATGTGAACATAATATTATCTACTGTCTGTGTCATAAATGTGAACATAATATTGTAACAGAATATTCTTATGCTATATTATATAAACTATATTTCATGAGGTGAAACATCACTGCCAGGAGCTACAGAATATATATTTCTGTAGGTCCTCACCGTGATGTTGCACTTCATGAAATATATGTAGTATAGCCTAAGAATATTCTATTAAAATATTAAGTGGCACATAAATTCAGACCAGTTATTTACAATAAAGCCTTATAAAATCATTTCCATTCCCTTTGTTTATTATTTTAATAGTTTTTTCTTGGTTTTGATAGTAAATAAAATCTAATCAGTAATTTTACATGCAGATTAATGCACGTATAGATTAATGCACGTGTGTGTGTGTGTTTGCATAGTGGGCCGGTCTGGATGAAGTGTCCAGGGCTGATTTTTTGTCCCAGTCCAGCCCTGAATGGCAATATTCACATTACTTTCAGTTTATTGCTCGAAAGTACAAAAATATTTGAGTGAAATGTAGGCTATAGTAAACCCTAAGATTATTATTTGTGACATTAGAACAAAATATGTGGATATAAAAACATGTATATAGGCTAAAGAACTAAATGAACGATCTCTATTTTCTAATTTCACGACGTCCACACAAGACCAGGCTTGGGAGGGTTACTTTAAAAAATGTATTCCGATACAGTTACAAATTATTTCATAAAAAAGGGTCCCACTTTATATTAATTGGCTTTAAGTACTTTATACTTTTTCAAAAAGTAACTACAATCTGATTACTTTTTTTGATGTAACTCACTGTAATAATATACAGTTACTGGATTTTTGTTTCCTGATTACATAATGCTGTTACATGTATTCTGTTGCTCCCACAAGACATTAGTCTGAATATTTTCCTGTATGAACAAAATGGAGTTTCCATTGTTCACACACAAACACACACAGAGTTCGATCGCGCCTCTCTCGTGACTGTGTGTGCGTGTCATGTGTTCTAGGCTGTGTGCATGCACTTCTGAAGCTGCTCAGAAAATAATAAAATGCCATGCAGAGGACTAATGCAAAATGTGTGGGAAAATCCATTTGATTGTAGTTTAAGTGAGAAATAATTTCAGTGCTCTGGTCAATAGCTGTAGAGTGAAAACTGGTGAATGCAGTATACAGCTTTCACAGAAAGAGAATGATGTGAGCACGTACGATTGGCAGTGAATCTTTTATGCGGACAAAATAGCTCAATAAGAGTAACAAAATACATGTGGAAAAAATCACATCGTAATGTTTTAAAGAAGAGTGGTTTGATTAAAGTGGTGTAAATATACCCGATCCGGCAAAGATGGCAGTATCGGAGCTGATAACGATCCTGAGTATCGGATCGGCGCATCCCTACATACTATAATGTAAACACAGTACAGATGTAGACCTTGATGTACACCTGACCTTTCAGAAGGTTGCTCATGCATACTTTGTGGTTAAAATGTGCCCTCGATCCGCACTTTTGCAGAGCCTTCACTGCTGCAAGCTCTTCAGCACACTTCTTTTTGACAGTCAAAGCGGGGGTTACGTTTTTGCACGTCATGTAGAATAACCCTAAAAGCACCAAGGGTGCGGTGCCACCGGCTTTATATATATATATATATATATATATATAAATATAGCTGCGAGCAGCGATTGCGGGCCAAAGCCGGCGGTACCGCCATCCCGGTGCCTTTAGGTAACTAAAGGCACCGGGGTTGCGGTGCCACCGGCTTGGGCCCGCAATCGCTGCTCGCAGCTATATTTATTATTAGGGCCCAAGCCCTGAAAGGGCGAAGGCCCTATTGTTTTCCTTAGGATTATTTTTTTTTTTTTTTTTTTTTTTTTTTTTCTAACGACTATCCGGGCACTTTTGGGGTCCTTAACATGCTCAAAAACTCTTGAAACTTTGCACACGGGTCAGAACCCGCGGCCATCAGAGCCGGGCTGAAGCTGGTACACGGGCGCGGCAGGGCGGCTCGTCAGCGCCCCCTGGAACAGGGTCTGAACACTTTGTCCATAAATCAAACACGCTTGCATGTAATAATATGAAACTCGGTACACATGTCGATCTCATCGTTTCATATATACATCGCGCTTTTACTTTTTACCCCAGCCCAACAGGAAGTCAGATATTTACGGTTGTTTTTAAAATGCTTGCAATGGAATTTAATGTACTCCTCCTAGAGCATTCATCCGCATGGAACGAAACTCGGTTAGCCTGAAGTCAAGACATAGAGGATCAAAAATTGCGAGGGGATTTTTGATATCTCGAACGGTTTGGCTGTGGCGAGGAAACAAAATTATGGTGAGAAACGTGAAACAGGAAGTGTGTCCTAACTTCAGCATACATCAACCGATCTTGATGAAACTTCAGGAGTGTGTTCGCTGTAAGAGGACGATCACATGGATGTGACTATTGTGTGTCAAAGTTATAGTGCCACCAACTGGCAGCAGGAAGTGTGTCACTTTCAAAATGCTTTGAAATCACCCTCTTATTTTAACCCGATTTGCTTCAAACTTCATCTGTATAATGTAAACATACGGCAGATGTAGACCTGTGAATGGATTATTGATGTCTTTGAAACTGTTGCCGTGGCGACGCATCAAACTTTACCATTCTTTTAGGATGCTTTTGAGACCCTTAGCATGCTTCAAATTGCATGAAACTCCTCAGACACATTACATTTATTAGCCAGTAGACATGTGCAAAGTTTCAGAAACGGGCGTGGTGAGGGCTCAGTAGCGCCACCTTTTGACAAAAGTTGGGTTGTTAGTTTTATCTACAGTTACAAAAATCGGTATGTATATTGTACTCCTCGAGCCGGACAACTTTCTAATTGACACTCATTACCTAGGACCCACAGAAAGTAAGATATGTTTGTTTGAATCTGGTCATGCTCCCTTTGAACCTACATCTCTGTCTCTGTCTGTGTGTGTGTTAGTAGGGGAGGGGCTTAACCATTTCACTGCTGTGTGTTTTTTCTGCTGTGTAATTTCTTAATACATTTCTTAAGCCTGGTATGTTTTAAATAAGTTTTTATTTTAATTTTTATAAGTGAAGGCATAATATAACCCGTTAAATTGTAGTGCATTGACAATAGTTTTATATAATTAGTTTATTAATTAAATTAACTTGGTCCATAAACTTGATCTGAAAATTGGGTCCATAAATCAAACACACTTGCATATAATAATATTAAACTCGGTACACTTATAGATCTCATTAGCCCAAACAACTTTAAGCCAGCCCAACAGGATGTCGGTTGTTTCGGTCTGTACTGTATGTGAATGTTTTGCAAAACCAGCCTTTACATTTTTATTTCCCCCCTCTTAAGTAATTTTTAATTATTCCCACACCAAACTTCTTCAAAATTATGAAAATATATTAAAGATACTAAATCAGGCATATGTACTGGCCATCGGGACTACCGGGAGATTCCCGGTGGGCCGCGGTCTGGTTTGGCCGGCGGCCCGGCGCGTTATGTATTTTGTTTTTAAATCATTATTAATTGTAAATATATTCTATCGTAAGTATTTGTTAAATCATCCAATTCCGGACTTCTGCGTCTCTCTCATGAAGCCGAATGAAGCGGACGCGAGCTGAGAGACTGACAGGTCTGACTGTCTGACACTGGCCAATCGGAATCAAGAGCGGAGAAGCGGCCGCTCCCATAGGCAGTATAGTATCTCCCCGCCCTGTGGAGGCTTTCTGCTGGTCTCGTGAAGTTTCTCGCCGGTCTAGTCTCTGAGACCCCTACACCTGGTATTAAAATGCGATCTGTATCCAGACAAGTTATCCGGATAATAAAAAAGAAATGTTAATGCAAGGTATTACGTTGTGATCGGATTGTGATCGATATGCCTGACCATCTGGAGGTAGTCTGGCTCGCATTGTGTTCGGATCTTTACGTGTAAACGCAATCTGGTTGTTGATATCACACATGTATATTTCACTCCTCCCAAAAATGCTAAAACATAAACGAGTGAGAGCGTTTACAGGCTATGTTATAGTCAGAAATGACGGCGCTGCGACACGCATCACCGCCGCAGATGAGCAGCAGCTGAGCGACAAACCAACGTGCAAACATCGCAAATAAAAGTGAAAGTAAGTCAGAGACGCTTAATCATCTACACATTCATCTTCAAGTAAAGAAAGAAATGATCTCTTGACTCTTACCAGGGCTGTTGCCACTCTCTCTTATTGATATCTATTGATGAAATTAGCTGATGATCAATAAAATGCATGCTAATATCTGTAATAAACAACCGACAAAATTACTGTATGATGGTGTAAATAAAGAATCAGTCCAGCATCGCCATGTCAGTGTGTATTGATTCATCATTCCCAGCAAGCAATTTTACGTCCAAAAGACGTCTAATAGCCGTCAAAACATAGCCCAGACGTCTAGGCTAAATCAAGGCTAAATTTGGGCTGTCAGTGAAAATCTAATAGACGTCTAACCATAGCCCAAGAATAGACATCTAACCATAGCCCAAGAATAGACTATAGTCAACAATTAGACGGCTATTGAACGACTACATTTATACGTCTAATAGGCAGTGCATATGGGTCTAGGCTAAAACAAGGCTAAATTTGGGCTGTCAGTGAAAATCTAATAGACGTCTAAATGTAGCCCAAGAATAGACTAGTCATCAATTAGACAACTATTAAACGACTACATATACATGCAATAGACAACAAAATGGTTAAAAGATTCTTTTCACTCAAATATAACAGGTTCACATAAATAACAAGCCATTCCAAAAAAAAAAACATATATAAAAGGCTTTATTTAGCAAAAGAACAACATTACGTAACTTCAAAACATAAAAATTACCACACCAATATTAAAATTAAAAATATAAAATTATTTTAACATGAACAACTTAAGATAATAAAATAGAAAACTCTGTTGCTGCTGGGAAGTTGGTCATCACAGCATCTGCCAAATAAGAATAAAATAATTAGCACAAGAAAAGCATTGTTGAAAGTACATGTACGTTTTGTGTGTGTGTGTGTGTTCTTGTGTTCTGTTTAGGTTTTAATGCACATCGGAGCTATTTGCATTATTGATATACTGGCGGATACTTTTTAGATTTGCTTATTTTATATAGCCAATCATTTGTATTTTTATGCTGTATTATAAAATTAATTTGAAAGTTTAAACTTGAATTAATGAAGGCATTTTGAATGAAACTTCATCTTACTTTGCTTGTACAATAACAAACATTATTCTACTCTATTAGCTTATGCTCTCCAACAAGCCAATGTTCAGACAAATTTAATTTTATAATTTATATCAATGATGGACTTTGTCAAAGACAAGAGATTTAGTGAGGAAATGCTATTTTTATATCACAATGATCTAAAGAAAAGAGCCAAATATAATTGTGGATTTCATAACACTTTATAATAGATTGCATGTGTTTCATGTTTACAGCTTTGGATTCAGTAACGTTAGGCCTACACGTGCATGTACCATGACACACCCGCTAAAATGTCACGATTCCAACAACACATGATAACAAATAATTTATCTAAAAAATTAACACGTCAAAATGAAAACACAGATGCTTAAAAGACAAAAGTGGGAATGTATTTTACCTGTTGTCGTCGACCGTCAGCTGAATGCAATGCTCTGCCTCGTTTAAAATATTTGAGAATGGTCGATCGCGTGACCGGTGATCTGTGCTATCAAGACTCGCGTTGTCAGCAGTCATGTCTCAGTAGGGCTGTTGCCATCTAGCGGTTGAGAAATGTAATTGCATTTTTATTTAATTTAAAATAATAAAACAGTCAAATAAAACCGTAGATTTTTAATTAATGTGTGACTGTGACAGCAAACATGAAGCTGCGTGGGTGAAAAACAAGAAAACAATTTTAAGATTTATTTTGGCAATAGCCTACTAATCGCTGGTCTAAATCAGGGCTATAGCCAAGCCGTTAAACGTAGACCACTGATTGCCTCGATTTCGCCAGTGGGCTAAAAGCAGACTGCACATAGCCCATCCAATTCAGAGGATCGTGACTACAAATCGACCATGTCATGATATGACACTGGCACCTTGTAGATATGTTTACCAATGCGAACATGATGGGATATCAACTATCTCATGCGTTGCCTGCCCAACAATTCATTAAAACGACAATTAATCAGTTTCGACTAGAAGTGGGCTATAAATAGCCGGACAGACTATACGAGCTAGATCGCTTCACACAGCCTACACATAGAAAATGTCAAAGAAATCAAACCAAACACCTTGTAATCACAGTTGACTTTGCTTACATGATGGAATATAATACATTTTGCAAGTTATTTTGGAAAAAATACATTTAGCCATGATTCAATGTTATTTTGGCTAGAAGTGGGTTACACATAGCCGGACTATATCGGGTCTCTATTTAACCTAGACGGTGAAATGAGGGCTATTGTTTGCTGGGTTGTCTCTTCATAGTTTGCAAGAGACATTTAATAAACTGAGCGTATTTGATAAACTGAGCGTAGCCTATTCATCTATCAATATATATAGGCTAACCTCATTCTTTTTAATGATCGGAAGAACGCGTATCGACCACCGTTACAGTACAATATGCACGTATGTCCATTTAAACTCGATTTTGGGTCAAATATGGATTATATCATGACACTGGCAAGAATATGGTTACATTTAAAGATGTTGTGCCAAGCATGAGAATGCTACGTTCAGCTGCTTTTGAAATAACATGTTTTTTTCCACTTCCTGAAAAGTAACCGTTTTGGACATACGTGAGTTTCATCGGGCAGCGACGATATATTAAAGATACTAAATCAGGCATGTACTGGCCATCGGGACTACCGGGAGATTCCCGGTGGGCCGCGGTCTGGTTGGGCCGGCGGCCCGGCGCGTTATGTATTTTGTTTTTAAATCATTATTAATTGTAAATATATTCTATCGTAAGTATATTGTTAAATTGTCCAATTCCGGACTTATGCGTCTCTCTCATGAAGCCGCATGAAGCTGACGCGAGCTAAGAGACTGACAGGTCTGACTGTCTGACACTGGCCAATCGGAATCAAGTTCAGATTCTAGACCTGAGAAGCGGCCGCTTACACCGTGTCCTAACTACACACGACTCCGCGACACGCGATAAAAGGTATCTTTTCCATGTAAATCAGAGTTTTTGTCCTAACCAGACGCGACGGCGACATGCGAAGTTTCTAATTTAGAAACGTTCCTATTTCTGCGACGTCGCGGCTGACAGAATGAAGAAATTACACTGGTTATGAGTACACATTATTTATTTTTAGTTAAAAATAGGTCACTGTGCCACAAGCCATAACGGATAATTTACCTCAGATTTTGAAAGCATGTAATATTATAGTGTTCAAAATGAATTCTATGCAAACATACGACTGTATTTCATAACAACGATAACTTGAGGCAGATGCCACCAAATGTGTTAAAATAAATGAATTAATTGCTGGACTTAAGTGAAAAGGAAAGCCATTTAATGACCATAGCACATAGTTGATGTGAAAAAATGAGTATTTTGCATATAAATATGCACATAAATACATATTTTTTCAATTTGTATCCCTGAAAGTGCCTGGCAGAAGCCTATACTGTCTGTGTCATAAATGTGAACATAATATTATCTACTGTCTGTGTAATAAATGTGAACATAATATTGTAACAGAATATTCTTATGCTATATTATATAAACTATATTTCATGAGGTGAAACATCACTGCCAGGAGCTACAGAATATATATTTCTGTAGGTCCTCACCGTGATGTTGCACTTCATGAAATATATGTAGTATAGCCTAAGAATATTCTATTAGAATATTAAGTGACACATAAACAAGCCCTTCAGCACACTTCTTTTTGACAGTCAAAGCGGGGGTTATGTTTTTGCACGTCATGTAGAATAACCCTAAAAGCACCAAGGTGGCGGTGCCACCGGCTTTATATATATATATATATATATATATATATATATATATATATATATATATATATATAAATATAGCTGCGAGCAGCGATTGCGGGCCAAAGCCGGCGGTACCGCCATCCCGGTGCCTTTAGGTAACTAAAGGCACCGGGGTTGCGGTGCCACCGGCTTGGGCCCGCAATCGCTGCTCGCAGCTATATTTATTATTATTATTTATACGACTATTTGGGCACTTTTGGGGCCCTTAACGTGCTCGAAAACTCTTGAAACTTTGCACACGGGTCAGAACCCGCCGCCATTAGGGCCGGGCTGAAGATGGTACCTGGGCGTGGCAGGGGGGCTCGACAGCGCCACCTGGAATGGGGTCCGAACACTTGGTCCATAAATCAAACACGCTTGTATGTACTAATATGAAACTCGGTACACATGTTGATCTCATCATTTCATATATACGTCGCACTTTTACTTTTTACCCCAGCCCAACAGGAAGTCGGTTATTTAAGGTTTTTTGTAAAACACTTGCAATGGAATTTTTAATACTCCTCCTAGAGCTCTTATCCGAATTCAACGAAACTCGGTCAGCGTGAAGTCAAGACATTGAGGATGAAAGTTTGTGAGGGGATTTTTGATATCTCGAACGGTTTGGCCGTGGCGAGGAAATGAAATTATGGCGAGAAACGTGAAACAGGAAGTGTGTCATAACTTCAGCATACATCTACCGATCTTGATGAAACTTCAGGAGTGTGTTCGCTGTAAGAGGACGATCACATGGATGTGACTATTGTGTGTCAAAGTTATAGCGCCACAAACTGGCAGCAGGAAGTGTGTCACTTTCAAAATGCTTTAAAATTACCCTCTTATTTTAACCCGATTTGCTTCAAACTTCATCTGTATAATGTAAACATACGGCAGATGTAGACCTGTGAATGGATTCTTGATATCTTTGAAACTGTTGCCGTGGCGACGCATCAAACTTTACCATTCTTTTAGGATGCTTTTGAGACCCTTAGCATGCTTCAAATTGCATGAAACTCATCAGATACATCACATTCATTAGCCAGTAGACATGTGCAAAGTTTCAGAAACGGGCGTGGTGAGGGTTCGGTAGCGCCACCTTTTGACAAAAGTGGGGTTGTTAGTTTTATCTACAGTAACAAAAATCGGTATGTATATTGTACTCCTCGAGCCGGACAACTTTCTAATTCACACTCAATAGCTAGGACCCACAGAAAGTCAGATATTTTTGTTTGAATGTAGTCATACTCCCTCTGAGCCTATGTCTGAGCCTTTGCCTGTGTGTGTGTGTGTGTGTGTGTTTGTGTGTGTGTGTGTGTGTGTGTGTGTTTGCAGGGGGAGGGGGTTAACCATTTCACTGCTGTGTGTCTGGCCAGCATAAAGAAAATACATTTCTTAAGCCTGGGATTTTTTAAATAAGTTTTTATTTTAATTTTTTATAAGTAAAGGCATATAGCCAGTTTAATTGTAGTGCATTGACAATAGTTTATATAATTAGTTCATTAATTAAATTAACTTGGTCCATAAACTTGGTCTGAAAATTGGGTCCATAAATCAAACACACTTGCATATAATAATATTAAACTCGGTACACTCTCATTAGCCCAAACAACTTTAAGCCAGCCCAACAGGAAGTCGGTTGTTTCGGTCTGTATGTGAATGTTTTGCAAAACCAGCCTTTACATTTTTATTCCCCCCCTCTTAAGTAATTTTTAATTATTCCCACCAAACTTCTTCAAAATTATGAAAATATATTAAAGATACTAAATTGTGAACGGATATCGAATGGCGAGGGATTATGTCAAAAAAAGAATCAGGAAACGTCTCATATCTTCTAAAAATTTTATTATTCACCATTTATTTTCTATAAGACCAGTGTTGGGGGTAACGAGTTACAAAGTAACGAATTACAGTAACGATATTACTTTTTTGGGTAAGTAAAGTAACGCATTACACTGAAAATATTGTTAACTACACTACTTTACTATACTAAAGGAACGCGCTTTCCTGCGTTACCCAAGCCGTGTTTGCCTGTGTGGAGAGTTCCACCTAGTGGTGCGTGCGCGCCGTTGCCATAGAGACCGATTTGAGTGAAGGAGAGAGGGAAGTGGAGAGAGAGAGACGGGTTTCGGCAAATGGCAATATTCACATTACTTTCAGTTTATTGCTCGAAAGCACAAAAATATTTGAGTGAAATGTAGGCTATAGTAAACCCTAAGATTATTATTTGTGACATTAGAACAAAATATGTGGATATAAAAACATGTAGCCTATATATAGGCTAAAGAACTAAATGAACGATCTCTATTTTCTAATTTCACTAAACATTTCATTAAGTTTCGTGGACATTTTATAAAACATGGATCTTAGGCTCATTTTGTAAACATAAATAACTGATTTAGATGCGCAAACTGGGTGCCGTTGCGGAGATGTAGGCTACATGTTCGGTGCAGGTTCGGCTTCTTGTCGTTCATCCTCGGATGCGGCATCGTGTGCGCTGTTTGCCGCGCGCACCTTTCCGCTCGTTCGGACGCGTCAAGTAAAAACAAGGCTCGAAAGTCTTGGATAACACAAAACGAAATGAACAGGATTGTTGCAGGGTTTATTGTAGAAGACATGCTTCCCCTGTCGACCATTAATCCCCCAGGTTTAGAAAAATACATTTTAAATTAGGATTAAGAATTTTATGGGATAAAGTGACCTTTATTTTATTATTTTTCATTGACATCTTTTATTTTTTTTTTAATTATTATTATTACCATGAGTCGAATAAAAAGCTGGTTTTGTTCTCAGGAGAAGAGTTTTATTCTCCCAGCCTGTTTTGAAACTTCTGTGTTAAACACCATTTTAAAATTTTGAATTTTGAACCCCATTTTGTTTGTGAATTTTACAGTGCGGCATATTTATTTGTGCAGACAGGGATATTGTTCTTTCATGTCATTTTGTATACATTTTTACAATAAAGTGATGATAGGGCAAAAACTGATATGATGTTTGTCCATGTAGGCTACACGGTAAATTAAGAAACGGGAAAGTAAAGTAATAAGTAGTGAAGTTACTTTTCCAATGCAGTAACTAGTAAAGTAATCTCATTACAATTTACAGAAGTAACTAGTAACTAGTAACTAATTACTTTTTTTGAGTAACTACACTGTATAAGACTATACCAATATTGGAACTATAGCCATTTTATTCATTTTTTTACATTTAAGAATTATGTTTAAGTTTAAAAACAGACAGAATGGTTTAGTCAAAAGAGAAAAAAATCATTCATAGTTCTATACTGCCCTCTTGTGTTCAAATTAGAACTATTGGATCAATATCCACACATTGATTAGGTAATACAGTAGGATTGGGGCCTTAAAAATCGCTAACTTAAAAAGTGAAAGTAACGGACGTGCACACAAGAACAGGCTTGGGAGGGTTACTTTAAAAATGTTTTCCGATACAGTTACAAATTTTTTCATAAAAAAGGGTCCCACTTTATATTAAGTGGCTTTAAGTACTTTTTCAAAAAGTAACTACAATCTGATTACTACTTTTTTTGATGTAACTCACTGGATTTTTGTATCCTGATTACATAATGCCGTTACATGTATTCTGTTGCTCCCACAAGACATTAGACTGAATATTTTCCTGTATGAACAAAATGGAGTTTCCATTGTTTGCACACACACAGAGTTCGATCGCGCCTCTCTCGTGACTGTGTGTGCGTGTCATGTGTTCTAGGCTGTGTGCATGCACTTCTGAAGCTGCTCAGAAAATAATAAAATGCCATGCGGAGGACTAACGCAAAATGTGTGAGAAAATCCATTTGATTGTAGTTTAAGTGAGAAATAATTTCAGTGCTCTGGTCAACAGCTGTAGAGTGAAAACTGGTGAGTGCAGTATACAGCTTTCACAGAAAGAGAATGATGTGAGCACGTACGATTGGCAGTGAGTCCTGTGTGTGGACAAAATAGCTCAATAAGAGTAATAAAATACATGTGAAAAAATCACATCATAATGTTTTAAAGAAGAGTGGTTTGATTAAAGGACAAGTTCGGTATTTTACAATTAAAGCCCTGTTTTAAGATCATCCCTGATGAAATAGAATAGTTAAGATTGTTTTTGAGACAAATGCTCCTGTCACGAGAATTTTAGGTTTCTGTGTTAGCACCCCCCCACCTTTATAATGAAACCATAGGTGCACTCGAACAATCATTCATAAAAACGCATAAAACTTTAGTTTACAAAGACGTGAAACTCACCGAGTGGTCTGGGGTGTTCACTGATATGCTCACACAAAAATCGCTGCAAAAGATGCTTTTCCAACAGGTTTTATCATCGTTTTTGTCCAAGTCTATTTTCTTCCTGTTTTTGGTTGAAGTCCACATTAGTCAATTGTCGAGTTTGCGTGCGCGATCCTTAGTTATCTAGTTACCAATGATTGCGCACGTGAACTCGACAATTGACTTATATGGACTTCAACCGAAAACAGGAAGAAAATGGACTTGGACAAAAACTACGATAAAACCTGTTGGAAAAGCATCTTTTGCAGCGATTTTTGTGTGAGCATATCAGTGAACACCCGGTGAGTTTCACGTCTTTGTAAACTAAAGTTGTATGCGTTTTTATGAATGATTGTTCGAGTGCACCTATGCTTTCATTATAAAGGTGGGGGGGTGCTAACACAGAAACCTAAAATTCTCGTGACAGGAGCATTTGTCTCAAAAACAATCTTAACTATTCTATTTCATCAGGGATGATCTTAAAACAGGGCTTTAATTGTAAAATACCGAACTTGTCCTTTAAAGTGGTGTAAATACCCGATCCGGCAAAGATGGCAGTATCGGAGCTGATACCGATCCTGAGTATCGGATCGGCGCATCCCTAAATACTATAATGTAAACACAGTACAGATGTAGACCTGGATGTACACCTGACCTTTCAGAAGGTTGCTCACGCATACTTTGTGGTTAAAATGTGCCCTCAATGTGCACTTTTGCAGAGCCTTCACTGATGCAAGCTCTTCAGCACACTTCTTTTTGACAGTCAAAGCGGGGGTTATGTTTTTGCACGTCATGTAGAATAACCCTAAAAGCACCAAGGAGGCGGTGCCACCGGCTTTATATATATATATATATATATATATATATATATATATAAATATAGCTGCGAGCAGCGATTGCGGGCCAAAGCCGGCGGTACCGCCATCCCGGTGCCTTTAGGTAACTAAAGGCACCGGGGTTGCGGTGCCACCGGCTTGGGCCCGCAATCGCTGCTCGCAGCTATATTTATATATATATATATATATATATATATATATATATATATATATTTAGGGCCCAAGCCCTGAAAGGGCGAAGGCCCTATTGTTTTCCTTAGGATTATTTTTTTTTTTTTTTTTTTTTTTTTTTTTTTTTTTTTTTTCTAACGACTATCCGGGCACTTTCGGGGCCCTTAACATGCTCAAAAACTCTTGAAACTTTGCACACGGGTCAGAACCCGCGGCCATCAGAGCCGGGCTGAAGCTGGTACACGGGCGCGGCAGGGCGGCTCGTCAGCGCCCCCTGGAACGGGGTCTGAACACTTTGTCCATAAATCAAACACGCTTGCATGTAATAATATGAAACTCGGTACACATGTCGATCTCATCGTTTCATATATACATCGCGCTTTTACTTTTTACCCCAGCCCAACAGGAAGTCAGATATTTACGGTTGTTTTTAAAACGCGTGCAATGGAATTTAATGTACTCGTCCTAGAGCATTCATCCCCATGGAACGAAACTCGGTCAGCCTGAAGTCAAGACATAGAGGATCAAAAATTGCGAGGGGATTTTTGATATCTCGAACGGTTTGGCTGTGGCGAGGAAACAAAATTATGGTGAGAAACGTGAAACAGGAAGTGTGTCCTAACTTCAGCATACATCAACCGATCTTGATGAAACTTCAGGAGTGTGTTCGCTGTAAGAGGACGATCACTAGGATGTGACTATTGTGTGTCAAAGTTATAGCGCCACCAACTGGCAGCAGGAAGTGTGTCACTTTCAAAACGCTTTGAAATCACCCTCTTATTTTAACCCGATTTGCTTCAAACTTCATCTGTATAATGTAAACATACGGCAGATGTAGACCTGTGAATGGATTATTGATGTCTTTGAAACTGTTGCCGTGGCGACGCATCAAACTTTACCATTCTTTTAGGATGCTTTTGAGACCCTTAGCATGCTTCAAATTGCATGAAACTCCTCAGACACATCACATTTATTAGCCAGTAGACATGTGCAAAGTTTCAGAAACGGGCGTGGTGAGGGCTCAGTAGCGCCACCTTTTGACAAAAGTTGGGTTGTTAGTTTTATCTACAGTTACAAAAATCGGTATGTATATTGTACTCCTCGAGCCGGACAACTTTCTAATTGACACTCATTACCTAGGACCCACAGAAAGTAAGATATGTTTGTTTGAATCTGGTCATGCTCCCTTTGAACCTACATCTCTGTCTCTGTCTGTGTGTGTGTTAGTAGGGGAGGGGCTTAACCATTTCACTGCTGTGTGTTTTTTGCTGTGTAATTTCTTAATACATTTCTTAAGCCTGGTATGTTTTAAATAAGTTTTTATTTTAATTTTTATAAGTGAAGGCATAATATAACCCGTTAAATTGTAGTGCATTGACAATAGTTTTATATAATTAGTTTATTAATTAAATTAACTTGGTCCATAAACTTGATCTGAAAATTGGGTCCATAAATCAAACACACTTGCATATAATAATATTAAACTCGGTACACTTATAGATCTCATTAGCCCAAACAACTTTAAGCCAGCCCAACAGGATGTCGGTTGTTTCGGTCACTGTATGTGAATGTTTTGCAAAACCAGCCTTTACATTTTTATTTCCCCCCTCTTAAGTAATTTTTAATTATTCCCACACCAAACTTCTTCAAAATTATGAAAATATATTAAAGATACTAAATCAGGCATATGTACTGGCCATCGGGACTACCGGGAGATTCTCGGTGGGCCGCGGTCTGGTTTGGCCGGCGGCCCGGCGCGTTATGTATTTTGTTTTTAAATCATTATTAATTTTAAATATATTCTATCGTAAGTATTTGTTAAATCATCCAATTCCGGACTTATGCGTCTCTCTCATGAAGCCGCATGAAGCGGACGCGAGCTGAGAGACTGACAGGTCTGACTGTCTGACACTGGCCAATCGGAATCAAGAGCGGAGAAGCGGCCGCTCCCATAGGCAGTATCTCCCCGCCCTGTGGAGGCTTTCCGCCGTTCTCGTGAAGTTTCTCGCCGGTCTAGTCTCTGAGACCCCTACACCTGGTATTAAAATGCGATCTGTATCCAGATAAGTTATCCGGATAATAAAAAAGAAATATCAATGCAAGGTATTACGTTGTGATCGGATTGTGATCGATATGCCTGACCATCTGGAGGTAGGCTAGTCTGGCTCGCATTGTGTTCGGATCTTTACGTGTAAACGCAATCTGGTTGTTGATATCACACATGTATATTTTACTCCTCCCAAAAATGCTAAAACATAAACGAGTGAGAGCGTTTACAGGCTATGTTATAGTCAGAAATGACGGCGCTGCGACACGCATCACCGCCGCAGATGAGCAGCAGCTGAGCGTCAAACTAACTGCAAACATCGCAAATAAAAGTGAAAGTAAGTCATAGACACTTAATCATCTACACATTCATCTTCAAGTAAAGAAAGAAATGATCTCTTGACTCTTACCAGGGCTGTTGCCACTCTCTCTTATTGATATCTATTGATGAAATTAGCTGATGATCAATAAAATGCATGCTAATATCTGTAATAAACAACCGACAAAATTACTGTATGATGGTGTAAATAAAGAATCAGTCCAGCATCGCCATGTCAGTGTGTATTGATTCATCATTCCCAGCAAGCAATTTTACGTCCAAAAGACGTCTAATAGCCGTCAAAACATAGCCCAGACGTCTAGGCTAAATCAAGGCTAAATTTGGGCTGTCAGTGAAAATCTAATAGACGTCTAACCATAGCCCAAGAATAGACATCTAACCATAGCCCAAGAACAGACTATGGTCAACAATTAGACGGCTATTGAACGACTACATTTATACGTCTAATAGGCAGTGCATATGGGTCTAGGCTAAAACAAGGCTAAATTTGGGCTGTCAGTGAAAATCTAATAGACGTCTAAGCCCAAGAATAGACTAGTCATCAATTAGACAACTATTAAACGACTACATATACATGCAATAGACAACAAAATGGTTAAAAGATTCTTTTCACTCAAATATAACAGGTTCACATAAATAACAAGCCATTCCAAATATATATATATATATATATATATATATAAAAGGCTTTATTTAGCAAAAGAACAACATTACGTAACTTCAAAACATAAAAATTACCACACCAATATTAAAATTAAAAATATAAAATTATTTTAACATGAACAACTTAAGATAGGCTAATAAAATAGAAAACTCTGTTGCTGCTGGGAAGTTGGTCATCACAGCATCTGCCAAATAAGAATAAAATAATTAGCACAAGAAAAGCATTGTTGAAAGTACATGTACGTTTTGTGTGTGTGTGTGTGTGTGTGTGTGTGTGTGTGTGTGTTCTTGTGTTCTGTTTAGGTTTTAATGCACATCGGAGCTATTTGCATTATTGATATACTGGCGGAGACTTTTTAGATTTGCTTATTTTATATAGCCAATCATTTGTATTTTTATGCTGTATTATAAAATTAATTTGAAAGTTTCAAACTTGAATTAATGAAGGCATTTTGAATGAAACTTCATCTTACTTTGCTTGTACAATAACAAATATTATTCTACTCTATTTGCTTATGCTCTCCAACAAGCCAATGTTCAGACAAATTCAATTTTATAATTTATATCAATGATGGACTTTGTCAAAGACGAGAGATTTAGTGAGGAAATGCTATTTTTATATCACAATGATCTAAAGAAAAGAGCCAAATATAAGTGTGGCTTTCATAACACTTTATAATAGATTGCATGTGTTTCATGTTTACAGCTTTGGATTCAGTAACGTTAGGCCTACACGTGCATGTACCATGACACACCCGCTAAAATGTCACGATTCCAACAACACATGATAACAAATAATTTATCTAAAAAATTAACACGTCAAAATGAAAACACATATGCTTAAAAGACAAAAGTGGGAATGTATTTTACCTGTTGTCGTCGACCGTCAGCTGAATGCAATGCTCTGCCTCGTTTAAAATATTTGAGAATGGTCGATCGGCGATCGCGTGACCGGTGATCTGTGCTATCAAGACTCGCGTTGTCAGCAGTCATGTCTCAGTAGGGCTGTTGCCATGTAGCGGTTGATAAATGTAATTGCATTTTTATTTAATTTAAAATGAAAAACAGTCAAATAAAACCATAGATTTTTAATTAATGTGTGACTGTGACAGCAAACATGAAGCTGCGTGGGTGAAAAACAAGAAAACAATTTTAAGATTTATTTTGGCAATAGCCTACTAATCGCTGGTCTAAATCAGGGCTATAGCCAAGCCGTTAAACGTAGACCACTGATAGCCTCGATTTCGCCAGTGGGCTAAAAGCAGACTGCACATAGCCCATCCAATTCAGAGGATCGTGACTACAAATCGACCATGTCATGATATGACACTGGCACCTTGTAGATATGTTTACCAATGCGAACATGATGGGATATCAACTATCTCATGCGTTGCCTGCCCAACAATTCATTAAAACGACAATTAATCAGTTTCGACTAGAAGTGGGCTATAAATAGCCGGACAGACTATACGAGCTAGATCGCGTCTTCACACAGCCTACACATAGAAAATGTCAAAGAAATCAAACCAAACACCTTGTAATCACAGTTGACTTTGCTTACATGATGGAATATAATACATTTTGCAAGTTATTTTGGAAAAAATACATTTAGCCATGATTCAATGTTATTTTGGCTAGAAGTGGGTTACACATAGCCGGACTATATCGGGTCTCTGTTTAACCTAGACGGTGAAATGATGGCTATTGCTTGCTGGGTTGTCTCTTCATAGTTTGCAAGAGACATTTAATAAACTGAGCGTATTTGATAAACTGAGCGTAGCCTATTCATCTATCAATATATATAGGCTAACCTCATTCTTTTAATGAACGGAAGAACGCTTATCGACCACCGTTACAGTACAATATGCACGTATGTCCATTTAAACTCGATTTTGGGTCAAATATGGATTATATCATGACACTGGCAAGAATATGGTTACATTTAAAGATGTTGTGCCAAGCATGAGAATGCTACGTTCAGCTGCTTTTGAAATAACATGTTTTTTTCCACTTCCTGAAAAGTAACCGTTTTGGACATACTTGAGTTTCATCGGGCAGCGACGATATATTAAAGATACTAAATCAGGCATGTACTGGCCATCGGGACTACCGGGAGATTCCCGGTGGGCCGCGGTCTGGTTGGGCCGGCGGCCCGGCGCGTTATGTATTTTGTTTTTAAATCATTATTAATTGTAAATATATTCTATCGTAAGTATATTGTTAAATTGTCCAATTCCGGACTTATGCGTCTCTCTCATGAAGCCGCATGAAGCTGACGCGAGCTGAGAGACTGACAGGTCTGACTGTCTGACACTGGCCAATCAAAAATCAAGTTCAGATTCTAGACCTGAGAAGCGGCCGCTTACACCGTGTCCTAACTACACACGACGCCACGACACGCGATAAAAGGTATCTTTTCCATGTAAATCAGAGTTTTTGTCCTAACCAGACGCGACGGCGACATGCGAAGTTTCTAATTTAGAAACGGTTCCTATTTCTGCGACGTCGCGGCTGACAGAATGAAGAAATTACACTGGTTATGAGTAGCTACACATTATTTATTTTTAGTTAAAAATAGGTCACTGTGCCACAAGCCATAACGGATAATTTACCTCAGATTTTGAAAGCATGTAATATTATCGTGTTCAAAATGAATTCTATGCAAACATACGACTGTATTTCATAACAACGCTAACTTGAGGCAGATGCCACCAAATGTGTTAAATAAATGAATTATTTGCTGGACTTAAGTGAAAAGGATAGCCATTTAATGACCATAGCACATAGTTGATGTGAAAAAGGAGTATTTTGCATATAAATATGCACATAAATACATATTTTTTCAATTTGTATCCCTGAAAGTGCCTGGCAGAAGCCTATACTGTCTGTGTCATAAATGTGAACATAATATTATCTACCGTCTGTGTCATAAATGTGAACATGATATTGTAACAGAATATTCTTATGCTATATTATATAAACTATATTTCATGAGGTGAAACATCACTGCCAGGAGCTACAGAATATATATTTCTGTAGGTCCTCACCGTGATGTTGTACTTCATGAAATATACGTAGTATAGCCTAAGAATATTCTATTAGAATATTAAGTGACACATAAACAAGCTCTTCGGCACACTTCTTTTTGACAGTCAAAGCGGGGGTTATGTTTTTGCACGTCATGTAGAATAACCCTAAAAGCACCAAGGTGGCGGTGCCACCGGCTTTATATATATATATATATATATATATATATATATATTTATATAAATATAGCTGCGAGCAGCGATTGCGGGCCCAAGCCGGCGGTACCGCCATCCCGGTGCCTTTAGGTAACTAAAGGCACCGGGGTTGCGGTGCCACCGGCTTGGGCCCGCAATCGCTGCTCGCAGCTATATTTATTATTATTATTTATACGACTATTTGGGCACTTTTGGGGCCTTTAACGTGCTCGAAAACTCTTGAAACTTTGCACACGGGTCAGAACCCGCGGCCATTAGGGCCGGGCTGAAAATGGTACCCGGGCGTGGCAGGGGGGCTCGACAGCGCCACCTGGAAAGGGGTCCGAACACTTGGTCCATAAATCAAACACACGTGTATGTACTAATATGAAACTCGGTACACATGTTGATCTCATCATTTCATATATACGTCGCACTTTTACTTTTTACCCCAGCCCAACAGGAAGTCGGTTATTTAAGGTTCTTTGTAAAACACTTGCAATGGAATTTTTAATACTCCTCCTAGAGCTCTTATCCAAATTCTATGAAACTCAGTCAGCGTGAAGTCAAGACATTGAGGATGAAAGTTTGCGAGGGGATTTTTGATATCTCGAACGGTTTGGCCGTGGCGAGGAAATGAAATCATGGCGAGAAACGTGAAACAGGAAGTGTGTCATAACTTCAGCATACATCAACCGATCTTGATGAAACTTCAGAAGTGCGTTCGCTGTAAGAGGACGATCACATGGATGTGACTATAGTGTGTCAAAGTTATAGCGCCACCAACTGGCAGCAGGAAGTGTCACTTTCAAAATGCTTTAAAATCACCCTCTTATTTTAACCCGATTTGCTTCAAACTTCATATGTATAATGTAAACATACGGCAGATGAAGACCTGTGAATGGATTCTTGATATCTTTGAAACTGTTGCCGTGGCGATGCATCAAACTTTACCATTCTTTTAGGATGCTTTTGAGACCCTTAGCATGCTTCAAATTGCATGAAACTCATCAGACACATCACATTTATTAGCCAGTAGACATGTGCAAAGTTTCAGAAACGGGCGTGGTGAGGGCTCAGTAGCGCCACCTTTTGACAAAAGTGGGGTTGTTAGTTTTATCTACAGTTACAAAAATCAGTATGTATATTGTACTCCTCGAGCCGGACAACTTTCTAATTGACACTCATTAGCTAGGACCCACAGAAAGTAAGATATGTTTGTTTGAATCTGGTCATGCTCTGTTTGAGCCTACATCTCTGTCTCTGTCTGTGTGTTTGCCTGTCTGTGTGTGTGCATGTCTGTGTGTGTGTGCAGGGGGAGGGGATTAACTATTTCACTGCTGTGTGTGTAGCCTGCATAAAAGAAAATAAATGCCTTAAGCCTGGTATTTTTTAAATAAGTTTTTTATTTTTTATAAGTAATGGCATATAACCAGTTTAATTGTACTGCATTGACAATACTTTTATATAATTAGTTTATTAATTAAATTAACTTGGTCCATAAACTTGGTCTGAAAATTTGCTCCATAAATCAAACACACTTGCATGTAATAATATTAAACTCGGTACACATATAGATCTCATTAGCCCAAACAACTTTAAGCCAGCCCAACAGGAAGTCGGTTATTTTGGTCTGTATGTGAATGTTTTGCAAAACCAGCCTTTACATTTTTATTACCCCCTCTTAAGTGTTTTTTAATTATTCCCACCAAACTTCTTCAAAATTATGAAAATACATTAAAGATACTAAATTGTGAACGGATATTTATTATGTCAAACAGTTTTGCTATGGCGAGGGATTATGTCAAAAAGAGAATCAGGAAACGTCTCATATCTTCTAAAAATTTTATTATTCACCATTTATTTTTCTATAAGACTATACCAATATTGGAACTACAGCCATTTTATTCCTTTTTTAAATTTAAGAATTATGTCTAATTTTAAAAACAGCCAGAATGTTTTAGTCAAAAGAGTAAAAAATCATTCATAGTGCTATACTGCCCTCTTGTGTTCAAAATTAGGTAGAACTATTGGATCAATATCCACACAGTAATACAGTAGGATTGGGGCCTTAAAAAGCGCTAACTTAAAAAGTGAAAGTAACGGACGTCCACACAAGACCAGGCTTGGGAGGGTTACTTTAAAAATGTATTCCGATACAGTTACAAATTATTTCATAAAAAAAGGGTCCCACTTTATATTAAGTGGCTTTAAGTACTATATACTTTTTCAAAAAGTAACTACAATCTGATTACTACTTTTTTTTATGTAACTCACTGTAACAAATTACAGTTACTGGATTTTTGTATCCTGATTACATAATGCCGTTACATGTATTCTGTTGCTCCCACAAGACATTAGTCTGAATATTTTCCTGTATGAACAAAATTGAGTTTCCATTGTTCACACACAAACACACACAGAGTTCGATCACGCCTCTCTCGTGACTGAGTGTGTGTGCGTGTCATGTGTTCTAAGCTGTGTGCGTGCACTTCTGAAGCTGCGCAGAAAATAATAAAATGCCATGCGGAGGACTAATGCAAAATGTGTGGGAAAATCCATTTGATTGTAGTTTAAGTGAGAAATAATTTCAGTGCTCTGGTCAACAGCTGTAGAGTAAAAACTGGTGAATGCAGTACAGCTTTCACAGAAAGGGAATGATGTGAGCACGTACGATTGGCAGTGAGTCCTGTATGTGGACAAAATAGCTCAATAAGAGTAACAAAATACATGTGAAACAAATCACATCGTAATGTTTTAAAGAAGAGTGGTTTGATTAAAGTGGTGTAAATATACCCGATCAGGCAAAGATGGCAGTATCGGAGCTGATAACGATCCTGAGTATCGGATCGGCACATCCCTAAATACTATAATGTAAACACAGTACAGATGTAGACCTTGATGTACACCTGACCTTTCAGAAGGTTGCTCATGCATACTTTGTGGTTAAAATGTGCCCTCGATCCGCACTTTTGCAGAGCACTTCTGAGCACACACTTCTTTTTGACAGTCAAAGCGGGGGTTACGTTTTTGCACGTCATGTAGAATAACCCTAAAAGCACCAAGGTGGCGGTGCCACTGGCTAAATATATATATATATATATATATATATATATATATATTTCACATTGTTTGTTGACTGATTCTTATTTACCTGAGCTTTTATGAACTCAAAGGCGCGTGAGAGAAAATAAATAGAGAAAACGGGTAGCGTGTTAGCAGATTAGCGAATTACTAACGTGCTGTGTTAACAATAAAGGAAGCTAGTAGGATAAGCTGTATTCAGTAATATAAACAATGTCTCGGTTACATATGTAACCGAGTAGGGAACGGAGACTTTCTGTCAGATGACGACGAATGGGGTTTCACTTAGAAAGCCTATCAGCTTCGATCAATATAAAACGAGCCAATGGCAAAGAAATGCCATGTGTCTGCGGATTTTGCATAACATAACTCTGCCTCACCTCGTGAGTATAAAAGGAGGACGCTGGCAGAATACAGACATGTAACCGAGACGTTCCCTTACTGTCACTCCGAGTTCCGTTGGATGACGACAAATGGGTATACCAGTCTAATCACTCCACCTTCTCAGCTGTCTTCCAGTGCCCTGTGTAAATCTGACATCCCTGTCTTGAGACTGGCATGGACGAAGAACTTCTATTCATCACATGAATACCAAGGTACACTGGGGAGCATATCCCATACCTTGGAGGGAATGTGCAATTACTGCCAGCCCAGAGATTACACATATGACCCGAAGGATGCATATGTGGAATCACTGGTGTGTCCAGCCGCAGATGGAATATTTCAACCCCAGGGGTGTCAAGGTGGCCCGCCAAGGGAAAGACACATGCTCAGGGAGGCTTACAGTGGAAATACACATGTGGGGGTCGCTCAGAGGAGGGACTATGCGGGAGGCACCTAGTGGACACGCAGGCAATAGTGTACCCATGGGCAGCTGCTCCATCGAGGGGAGGAAAGGCAAAAACCAATCATCCAGCCACGAGTGTTTGGGACAGGGAGGAGGAGTCCACTCTAACCCGATGCTCGCGGCTGCCTGGGAAAGCATTGCAGTCTACTCGGGATCAGACTCGACCAATGACTGCACACCCGAAGGAGACAGCGCTGTCGAGTCCTCACCCACCTTGTGATGCAGCGACAGACATTTCATCATCCTCTCTAGCACCAAAGGAAACTCACGGGACATCCAAAGATGGGCCCGCGGGAATCCTCTGGAAACTAACGGGCACTTTCACGGGAGGGGTAGGTGCAGGTCACAGACTGATAGTCGGCACCTTGTTCCACATGGTGAGCCTCAGGTCACCCTGGCCACTAGCCGAAGTACTAGCTCTAGGTCTAGAGTCAGTAGATTGGGGTGTGGATGAGGGGACTCTCACTCTTGCGAATCTCGACTGTAGTGACGCGATGGTCATATTCCCACAGAGAGAACATGAGTCATCCACGAGCGCTGCTCTAGCATGATCAATGCCCAAACACACTAAACAACGCTCGTGCCCATCAGAGTCTGACATGAGTCTGCCGCAGCCAGAAGTGCACAGACGAGGCATCTTTAAAAAGATGTGTCGTGTGCAAGCTCTTTAAGAGAGGAAACTCGGTGCTGAAGCGCGGGTAGAAACACACTCACTGGCAAACCACTGCACAGACAAGCAGGAAGTGTGCACTCACGGGGAGATCGCCGTCACACCAACACTGAGAATCTCGCTCGTTTTCCAAGAAGCTGATAGTACAGGAATGGCTTGTGGAACGAATAAGGAACTTGGCTCCTAAGCAAAAACATGTCTTTATTGCTGCCAGCGTTCTCCTTTCATACTCACGAGGTGAGGTGGAGTTACGCTATGCAAAATCTGAAGACCCATGGCATTTCTTTGGCATTGGCTCATTTTATTTTGATCGAAGCTGATGACGGAACTCAGAGTGACAACGAAAGGGAAATAGAAATTATAGTAAGTGACGGTTCAAAACAGAAAGTAATACAAATTATCATCATGGACCCTTTTTTAACGATCTGAAATGTAAGTATCAAGCGTGAAGCACAAGTAACTTTGTGGTCTTGGGCGCTGTTGCTATTTAACCCGTGGGATAAATGGCTCTTGTGCCCGAAACAAGTTTAAAAGGGGTTGGTCTGAAATTGCTTCATACATAGGTGTGGTTTGGGCGTAACATGATATTAACCAACCAGAGCGTCATCCAACATACCCTTTAAGAGTAGGTACGCATGTTGCATTGCGGATTGTTATTATTATGGCGAATTTACCAGGCGCACGCCAAGATCGTTCACAGCCGAGGAGACCGATGTTCTTGTCAGCGCAGTGAAAGACAGAGAAGTGACGTATGGGGATGGGAGATTTTTTTTTCTTTTTTTTTTCTGGTTCTTGATGGACAAATTAATTTGTCAGATGTCCTTCTATACATGTGTCCTGCCACTATTGGTCTGATACGTCATTACTACACTCTAAAAAATGCTGGGTTGTTTTAACCCAACGTTGGGTCAAATATGGACTAACCCAGCAGTTGGGTTAAATTTTTACATTACATTTTTAACCCAACATTTCGGGTTTGTCCATATTTGACCCAACGTTGGGTTAAAACAACCCAGCATTTTTTAGAGTGTACAATTAGCCTGAAAAATTTGGGTAAATGTATAGGCTAGATTTAGGCCTTAATTTTTTTACGTCTTCATGGACACCACAATGATTTCCCTCACGTGTTAATATTTATTATTTATTTATTTATAATTTATTTATTTATTTATTATTCATTTATTTATTTTGTATTGCAAATTAACAAAACAGTAACACATACCAGGTAAGAAATCAGTGAGACACATCTACAATACAGAAGGAGGAAGAAAACCAAAAAAAACAAAAAGAAAAAAAAAACACGTGCTAATATTTTTCCTTGTTGTATTGTATGATTTGCAAAAATATAAACTGCTGCATCTGTGTTAATGAGAGAATAAAAGTGCGTGCGCGTTGTGCACCCGCTACATTATGGCCAAGCATGCACGCTTAAAATACCATTATTAACAACGCACAACACGCCACTGACTTTATATTAGGTTTTTTCTGGTCAGTGGCGGAATAGTTTTCTGGATCTGCAAAATAGCACTAGAGAATGTTTGCGCCGAAACACGCCTCCTTTTTGCCCCGACCCACCCAGGGAGCGCAAGTTCATAGTTTACCGACGTGTGTCTGGAGGGAAAAGCCAGCCTTGCGCGGGTGCAAAATAGGAATGATACATGCGTCAGTGTATGAAGTCATTTGCGCCGGGAGCAAGATAGGGCCCATATGATGGTTGTGTACAGGCACTGCCAACACACATTTCAGTACAATCAACTTGAAAAAGTGCATACCATTATATGACCCCTTTAAATAATGTCAACTAATGAACCTTATAGTAAAATGTTACTGAAATGTTCACTATTTCAAGCAAATTATGTGATTAAGCACATTGGTTTGCTTTTACCTAGTCCTGGTTTCTATGATTATGAGGTACAGGAAGCTTCAAAATGAGAATATTGTCACAAGAGAATTATTGTCTCAAGTCACTCTTATTATTAGTAAAAACAGTTCTGGCATTTAGATTTCCCCACTCAATGAAAATATAATTGTTATTCAGGGGCTACCTGGAGAGAAAGGTGAACCGGGTACAACTGAAATCATAGACTACAATGGAAACATTCAAGAGGCTCTTCAGGTTAGTGGAATCATGTCTATGACCTTTTATTGGAAACCATATTTCGAACCTGTTTTAAACTGCGTTAATTAGGACAGCTACTTTCACAACACGAACCAAAGTGCGTAATTACTATTTGCTGCTCAAGTAACTGATAATAATTATGACATAAAATAAGGATTTACATACAATTGAATGAAATTCTGTCTGACTGTTCACACTGAATTGACTTCACAATAATTTAGATAAACACCCAAAAATGCGTAATGGATAAACATCTGTAGCAGTGGTATTGGTACTTAAACAGGTTGGTCTTGTACATAACATAATCTTATATTTTACCTTCCCTTCTTCCTGACTGCCTACAGAAGATAACTACTATTACAGTTACGGTAATTCACCTCTGCTTTATCTGTGTTATGAGTGCTGTATTTTGCTCAACATGAATTCAGACCGGGGACAGTTGCAACAGGGGATGGTTGCAACATGTAATTTTTCTCCAATCATAAACAAGTTAGAGTGATGACACTCACACTGCACATGCTCAGCTGGATGCCTGCCTTCCAGCTAAAATCTCGAGGAGATTTCTGAGCTACTCCAGGATTTATTGACAAAAAATAATTTTTGAGGTGTGAAAGTATTTTTTTTCTTGAGCTTTATTTTTGTTAAACTGTTGTCACTGTTTTTGTGATTGAACTCAAACTTATATGGTTTAAATAAGTGATATGTTAACTTTAAGCTAGTATGGTTAGCATGCATCAATGTGGCCTTGTTTAGCTAGCACATGAGGTTTTATTGAACTGATAGGAACAACTGTTGCAACTATCCCCGTACAATGCATAAATAAATAAACAGACCACATAGCAGTATTTTTTTTACATTACAATTGGCTAAATAAAAGTTAATTTCCTCACAAATTGTTTCATTCTTCCTATGTCACTAAAAGCTTACTGTATTTTATGTCAGTTTGAATATTTGACATCTGCACATAAGGCCTAGTCATCTAGACAAATCTATTATTGTCATCTAATCAGAGCTGATGAATAAATAACACTGTAATATTATTATAACTTGCATTTTTGATAATAATAATTTTTCTAACACTGATATATATTGTAATATATTGTATTTGTAATCTGTTGCAACCATCCCCAAACAATGTTGCAACTGTCCCCGGGCCCGGGGTCAGTTGCAACATCTGACTCCTTACATTCAAATGCAAATTGTGAAAAATGTAGATTCTGTAATTATCTTTAAATGGTTTAGACTATTAACAGACAGATGTAAGATTATTGTATAAACAATTGGTTTGTTTAATCCAAACCATCTCTGAGTAACAGAGCCAAATTCAAAAAGTGTTGCAACTGTCCCCGGTCTCCCTACATGTTTCTTCGCTAATTCTGCCAATTCTCTTACCAGTGCCTTATTGACTGAATATTGAGTGTTGCTGTGCCAATGTTCATTAACACTTGTTTTATTTGATTTGAGATAAAGATTTATCTCCTATGTAACAAGGATCAAAGTAGTTGTGAATTTACTTCAGGTGTGTATTTAACAGGCCCTTTCTCAGCTATATGTATTCAGAGTGCTCTGATTGGACCAGTCCAATATAACCTATGCATGTTAACACAGAAAGTGAGAAATGACACATTGTCTCCCACATTCTCACATGTCATGTTTCACATGTAACAAAAGTGTAATAAATGTGTCCCTTGCGCTCTAAGTGTATTTTTTTAATTATGTACATCTACACAAACAAATTTGGAGAACTGCTAATTTAAATTTTCTTATTTTCTTGTGTGTGTGTGTGTGTGTGTGTGTGTGTGTGTGTGTGTGTGTGTGTGTGTGTGTGTGTGTGTGGTTTAGGGCCCCCCTGGACCTCCTGGGCCAGTTGGACCAAAGGGAATGAAGGTAACCACATAATTTATTAACAAAGTGGACATTATGGGCAGTTAAATGAGGGTCTTACGTAAGAGTCTAGAATTTATGTGCTTGGGAATACAACATTTTGAAGGTAAAGATCACAATGTGACTGCACTTCATTTCAGTTAAATATTATTGCTTTTCACAGGGTGATCAGGGTGTTCCGGGTGTTCCTGGACTTCCTGGACTGGATGGAGAAAGGGTAAGAGGAACAAAATGTTCTTACTGTGTATAGCTTTTATTGTCTGTCAACTAACCCATGTCTAAGCACAATTTCACAATATTTTTATAATAATTTATCACAATTAATATAATCTACATGTTGTTAGGGTCACAAAGGTTCTAAAGGTGATATGGGTATCACTGGAATATCTGGAGAAAAGGGATCAATGGGTCTTCCTGGCTTACAGGTAAAATGATCTGAGCATGAGATACAGTATGTTGATACTTGTGATATTAATATAACATAAAATTATGATCTTGCCTAGGCCTAATGGCTTGTCACATTATTCAAGTAGGTTAAGTCATGGTCAAGTCAAGTATATTTATATAGCGCTTTTCACAATATAGATTGCATCAAAGCAGCTTCACGGTATCAAAACATAATAACAATGTTCGTTTTTAGTGGAAAAACATCCATGTTTGCTAGAGCTGATCAAGGGTATTACTGTTTAGTTAATTGATTTGAATATCTCCAAACGCATGGCTCTGTAATGTTGCCCGCAGGGTGTGAATGGTCTGAAAGGAGACAAAGGAGATGCTGGCCTACCTGGACCTCAGGGACCCTCAGTAAGTACAGCCAAAATAGTGTCCAACCAAAACGTGAATTTAGTATACATGCGTAGTCTTCTGTCTAACTCACAGTCAGTGTCAGCTGTAGACAACTGAGACTAGTCTTTATCAGACTGAGAGTTTGCATGGTGTCAGTGCATGTACTGAGAGTAAATGAGAGTAACACTTTATATTACAACCCGCAAACAACTGCATAAGTAAACCGAAATTACGGTGTACGTTTCTATAATTATAGCGTACTTCCGTGTAGGTATAAGGGAACAATATGTTAAGTTTGGGGTAATAAAGGGGTAACAAGCAGATATATAACATGCAAAGAACTTCGTAAGTAAACCAAAATTACTGTGTGCGTTTCTGTAATAGTGTACCTCCGTGTAGGATTTAAGGGAACAAACAATATGTTAAGTTTTGGGTGATAAAGGGGTACAACCACTGATCTATAGAATGTCATATAGATCATTGGGTACAACTAGACATACAAGCAAATTATTTTTATTTAAAACTAACAGGTACCTATTCTGTTAATATATTCCAGACAAAAATTGTATGTCTGTTGTAAATAAAAATTTTTTTATCACATTTCTGGCAAAATATGTTCATGTGCAATGTAGTTTTTGACATCTGGGGGTTGTAAATTAAATGTGTGTATATATATATATCAGGGTTTCCGTTGTCCGGTAATTACCGGACATTGGCCGGGAAAAAAATGAAATGTCCGACAAAATTAAATCTCTCCGGTCAAATTGTCCGATTAAAATTGCCTAATAATTCCGCCCCCTTACACAGTCTGAATTAGAGAATAAGCCTAAAATGTAGCTATAAAGCAAAAGAGGAGTTCTTTTCCAAAACGCTATAAATCCATTTCAATCGTTTTCAGGAAAACTACATTTTTTAACTAGACCCACAAATTTTGTGAATATTCAAATTATCCTGTTGAAATGTTTTACTGGTTCAGTCTGAACATTTTGAACAATGATTATTAAATCAAACAACAATATTGTTAATGATAAATTAAAAGTTAATTTTATTTTTTTCCCCAAAACGCTAAAAATCCATCCATTTTTTGTATCATTTTTTAGTAAAGTCATTTTTAGTAAAGTGTCAAACCTCAAACAAATTTAAATAGTAGCCTACCAATTTCAACATATGCATGAAAAAACTAAATATTAAAAAATGATCAATAATGATAACGATATATTCAAAAAAGGCACCCCCCCTCCAGCACATGCACACACATATAGGCTACATATGTGAGCAAAGCGGAGCGGCGTGACGCTTAAATATGAGTAAAAAAAAAAAAACATAAGTTATACGTTTCACATTTTAATAATATTACGTTACTTATTTTTATTATTTCATCTATGTTGAGTAGGCTATGAAAAGGGAACCACATAAGATGAGTAAGATAGGATCAAAATTCAAAAGCTGCCCATATCGGAAAATTTTTGGACTGGGTCAGACATGATTTTGACCACTTATTAAGTTTTGTTTTGTAGAAAGCTTGTAAATTTCATTTGATATAAATTGTGTATTCATTTTAATAAATGTTTCATCAACAAATTGACTGGATTAACACATTAGAAGCAAATATCAGACAATATAATCAGGACACAGAGGCGCGCAGGTGAACCGGAGCGCGTCTCATATTATGAACCGAAACACCGCGATGCTTTCCTCACAGAAATGAGAACTAAGCTACAGAAAGCTTTAAATGTATTTTAAACAAAAGAATTAAAAACGAAAATATATTGGCAACTCTCTGCGTATGTAGGCTAATTCGAAGTAGGCCTATGCGTTTCTATAGGCCTATGCGCATTCACTGCGAAGATGGCAAGATAAGTAAGCATCATCAACTTTATCTTTGCTGCTGACACTGACAGAAAACACTAGTTTATTAATAAACAATTCAAATGTTTCATGCATAATCATTACTTTTGCCGGTTCTTTGTGACAAGCTTTATGCATGCGTTGAGATGCGGAAAAGGCAATTAAATACGCTCATGGTTTATCTCCCATTTAATTAAATCAATAGCCTATATGTGATTACTGCTTAGATAAATGGCTTAAATGATACTTCTAGTCGACTAGAAAACTAGGACTCATTTTGAGGAATGAATGAACATAAACAAACCTCTGTTCAGAGTGCCGCCGTGCGTAACGCTCATCGAATTCGAGGATTTATCGCGTTTTGGCTAAAAACAGGGCTGGCGCTTATCGCGGTTTGAAAAGAAACTGTATCTTGCAGTACATTTTAAACAAGGGAATATAGCGATTTGGCATGAAACGTTGATGGAGCAGCGTTTCCACAGCAGAATGACACGATAAACCCATTTTTTTTAAATGGCGTTTATCGCGTTTTGGAAAATACACCGATCTTTGGCTATGTTATAAAGGGCTCTACCGTTTGCATGTTATTAAAGACGGGACGGCACATACAAGGATGTCAAAGCGACCAATTCAAGCTTTCAAAAAACCCAGGGAACGCTAGGATTTTTTGAAAACCAGGACATTTTCATCACTTAAAAACAGCCAGGACAGGACGTGAAAACAGGACATGTTTAACACAAAGTTGAGATGTTGCCCAGAGATAAAAACATAGCACTAGTTGTCGGATGAACAGATGCACGAGAGACGAGAGTTGTTGTATTTCCCCGCGTTTAATAAAACCACTCAAACGTTACACTCGTCCTCATACATGGGGATCGAGCGAGGAAAAATACACAAACAAATATCTGGTCACAATAGAAAAATAAAATAAAAGAAAGAATATAAAGAGTCGACAGAGCGGTTATCTCCTCTCCTCACTTGTCAAAATCTAACTGCGCACACTATGCGCAGTTCTCATCTCAACTCAGATTTCTATAAAGCACAAAGTGACCGTTTTACACATGTCCCGGGAAAACAGTACTGTTGGTCACCCTATACTATACTATTATTACAGAAATACTAATATAAATATTATCATATAGCTCTTTATGCTCCGAGACCAGCAGCTCAACTTGCCTTATAGGCTATCTCTTCTTCACCGTATGTGTGCTCGGCAAGACCGTTTTGTGTTTGAGCGCCCCCAAGTTATGTTTTACTGTAACTTCAGAAGCACCAGACACGTGAGCAAACCCACCAATCTCGTTGGTCGGATAGGTTTTGACGCGGCGCGTCAAACCAAAAAAACGAACCCGAGGCGTTTTTTTTTAAAAATGACGCTTTTACGCGTGGCGTTTTTCGCGTCGGTGTGAACACTCACATTGGCGCTCATTGTTTAGTCACGAGGCGTTAAACGTCGACGAATATCGCGCGCGAAATTCGTCCCGGTGTGAACAGGCCTTATGTTCAACATCTGATATGCCTTGCAAGATCGGTTCACCTGAGAGTGTAGCCTATATAATTAAGTTCGCTTGAGTAAAAACTACTATTCAGATATTGTATGTGGGGAAGGGGGATTGGTTTGTTAAACTAATGTGAAACCATATTAAAACAATTGGTGTTGTTTGACGCCAATCGGACATTCATGTTTTCGTTTCCGTCTATTTGAAAGTTATGCTAATAACATGTTGCATTCTATACGGCCTGATTGTGTCATTTTTTTAAGTTACATAGCCTGCCTCCAGTTTTCCTCAACTTGACTAATTAAGAGGCGATATTTGACTGGCATATCATCAAAATGTCTGTTAAACTAAACCCAAGTGACCGGCACCATTTTTTTTCTAGCGGAAACTCTGATATATATATATATATATATATATATATATATATATCTTTTTCATCCTAGCGTTTGTCCCGCACAGGTGCAGGGCCCGCTTTTTGACAGGCTGCTCTGCATTTATTCAGGTCTATAGTGTCCTCCGGGGCAACTTGCACATCCTTCATATCTTGCTGGATCCGGTCCATCCATCTCATCTTTGGGCGGCCACGTGGCCGATTACCGGGTGGGTCAAGGTGCATAGCTGTCTTCGCCACTGAGTTCTCATGGCTGCGTGTTACATGGCCGTACCAACGGAGACGGGCCTCAAGGATCTTCTCTGTAATTGGTGCTATTCCTATCCGCTTCCTGATGTCGATGTTCATGATGTGATCTAGCCTTGTCAGCCTGAGTGACCAGCGGAGCATACGCATTTCCATGGCATGTAGAAGCTGGCCATGTTTGGCAGTCGCTGGCCAACATTCGGCAACATACAGGGCTACAGGGTGTACAATGGTCTTATAGGTTTTGGACTTTAGGCAGATGGGTATTCGGCGATTGCATAGCACTCCCGTGACTTGGCGCCACTTTGACCAGGTGGCACTCACACATTCGCGGACATCTGGGAGGGTGTCACCGTTCAATGAGAGTATTGATCCGAGGTACTTGAAGTGTTGAACTTTCTTTAGATCCGTTCCGTCAATGCCAATTAGGATGCGTTCAAAAATCTTCATGGAGTGAGAAAGGAGTCGAATTGGCCGATAGTTCTTGCATTCAGCAATGTCCCCCTTGCCCTTCCAGATCGGCACCGTGGTGCTGAGCGTCCAAATGTGCGGGACTTTGCCCTCAATAATGATTTTGTTGAATAAGATGGAAATGACCTCGGCTCCTCTGTACCCCATCAACTTCCAGGCTTCAGCAGGGATGTCGTCTGGGCCGGTGGCTTTGCCATTCTTCATCCTCTTCATGGCCTTTGTGACTTCAGAGATGATAATTGGCGGTAAAGGTCTTGAATCATGGGTGGGATTCAAGCTGTGAATAGGTGGATGTGGGAACTCTTCATTTGAGATGGCTGCGAAGTACTTGTTCCAGCGGCTGAGTATGGCACACAGGTCTCGCAGGGTTTGCCCATCGGCGTTCTTGATGTGCATGACTCGACCAATGGCTTGGGTCGCTTGGTGGCGGGAGTTGGCAATGCAGTAGATCAAATTTTCTCCCTCAGGTGTGCCTAGCCGCTCGTATAGATTGTCATAGTGCGTGGCTTTCGCCTTGGCCACTGCTCGTTTTGCGATTGATTTGAGTTTCTGATAGTATTGGAGATCATCGTCCAGCCGTGTGCAATGCCAGGTTATGAACGCCATTTTCTTGGCCTTGATTGCCTCTTGGACGTCCTCACTCCACCACCATACTTGCTTGTCCATAAATCGCCACCCTGGCTTTCTCGAGCCAAGGGCACCGGTGGTATCGAGAGATATCGTCCCAGATTTTTTCAACTGATTGGTCGAAATTGATGTCTAATGCTTGGAGGGCCATTGCAAGCTGCTGCTTTTGTTCGGTCAGTTTCCACCACTTGACCCGCTCAGGCCCAGTGATTCTTGGTCTAGGTTGCCGCTGCAAATTAAGTCGAAAGTCGAGTACGAGTGGCCGGTGTTGGGGCCGATATTCTCTGAGGGGATCACCTTGGCATCAAGTGCCAGTTTCAGGACACCGCGTCGGGTCATCCAGTAGTCGATCTGGGTTCTGTGGCCACCACTGGTGTAGGTGGCCAGGTGGCTTGATCTCTTTTTGAAGAAGGTGTTGACAACGACGAGGTCATGAGCTTCAGCTCAATTCAAGATGCGGCCTCCCTCTTCGTTGCATGTACCTAGCCCCTGTCCTCCAAGGACTTGATCGTATCCTCCACGATCTTTGCTCTCCTCCTACCAGGATGTATTCGTCTGTGGAGATTGTTTGTAGGTGAACGCCGAGGGTTTCCCAAAACTCGTCCTTCTCTTGATCAGTACAGCCGACTTGAGGGACGTAACATGAGATGACTCTGAGGGTGGTTGGGCCGGAAACAATTTTGATCGAGATTAGGCGGTCAGAGATGTTGTCGACTTCGACTATGCTGTCTCGTAGTTGTTGGCAGACGACCATGCCTACTCCATTTCGGCTCGACGTGACACCATGATAGATGAGTTTTTACCCTTCTCCAATGTCTCGTGCCTTGCTCCCCTTCCACTTGGTCTCTTGGATACACGCGATGTCGATGCGTCTGGCCTTAAGAGTATCAGCCAATTCATGGCTACGTCCGGTGAGGGTGCCGATGTTAAGTGTGGCTAGTCGGATTCGGTGGACTATCTTCTTTGGCCTGCCCCATCCTTGAGCAGGTAGTCCTTGTCCATTTCTCACACTATCCGGGCGTTGATGACGCGTGTCGCCTAGGGGGAATGCCCTAGCTTGATCCGTTTCTTGGTTTGCTGCTGCCATTTGATGCGACCAAAGAGACCCAGCCGATGTGTCGCCTCATCTGTTGCTGGGACCAGAACCACCGTTTGCCGAGTCCCCGAGGGTACTCGTTTCCAGCCGACACCACGAGGAGGAGGTGGTTGGCTTTTGACGGCTTTTAAATATATATATATATATATATATATATATACCTGTAAATACACAGTTGAAATGGGTAACAAACACTACTTAACAGTACAAAACAACACTATTTGCGCTGTAATTACAGAGAAAGGTACTGTTATTTTAAATATATATATATATATATATATATATGTGTGTGTGTAAATTAAAGTGGTGTTTGTTTCCCCCTTGTTCTGTGTAGTTATAGGGTAAGTGTAATTCCTGCGGATTGTAAATTAAAGTGGCGCTTGTTACCCACTTGTTTTGTGTAGTAACAGGGTAAATACAACATTAAACCAGTATGCTGAAACAGACAAACCTAGCTTCACCATTAGCATTAGCAAATTTCTAAATTAGTACTTGTAAAAGAACAGTAGCACAATTAAACCAAAATCATTTATTAAAACAAGTTTAAATATAAACAATCACAATGTTGAAATTAAAGCTGCAAGCAGCGATGGGCGGGCCCTCGCACCTGTTGCACGTTGGGGTATGAGGTGGCCGCATTGCATATTCTGGAGCTCAGCCAATGCAGCTATGAATTTTCTACGCATTCTAAAATCACCCAAAAATTGACGTAAAATAAAAAATGTCTGACTTCCTGTTGGGTTTAGGGCATTGCTCCAAGAGGATTTTTTTGTACGTCTGGACATGATCCATGTGCCACAGAAATTCCGTACATGTAGGTCAAACATGCGGCGGGGGCTGCTTCGTTAAAGGTCACTTCCTGTTGCCAGCAGGTGGTGCTATGAATGTTGGCTAATTTCGTGGGTAAATGTGGGTAAATTTAAAAGTGTTCAGGGCGGGATTTTTATATAACGAATCGTCGACGCCACGGACACGCCCATTAGCGAAAATGCGCAGATAGCACAACTTTACATCGTCAATGCCTTTAGAAGACACAGCAGAAATGTGAAGTCGATCCGACTAAATCCCTAGGAGGAGTTTGTTAAAGTACCTAATGAGTAAATCATCAAAAAAATGCGGTAAAATTAAAAATGGACGACTTCCTGTTGAGTTTAGGGCATCGCTCCAAGAGACTTTTCTGTGCGTCTGGAGATGGTAGATGTACCATAGAAATTTCATACATGTCGGTCAAACATGCGGCAGGGGCTGCTTCATTAAAGGTCACTTCCTGTTGCCAGCAGGTGGTGCTATGACTGTGGGTGAATGTCAGCATGTAGATTTGTTCAGGATGGGACCCTTGTCAAATGTGTAAAATTTCGTGCAGATCTGGGCATTTACAGCCAAGTTACTACAACTTCCTGTTTCATGGCGAATCATCGACGCCACAGACACGCCCATTGAAGAAAACGCGCAGATAGCCCAACTTTACATCGTCAATGCCTTTAGAAGGCACAGCAGAAATTTGAAGTCGATCCGACTAAATCCCTAGGAGGAGTTAGTTAAAGTACGTAATGAGTAAATCATCCAAAACTGGTGTTAAAATTAGAAATGGCGGACTTCCTGTTGAGTTTAGGGGATCGCTCCAAGAGACTTTTTTGTGCGTCTGGACATGGTAGATGTACCACAGAAATTTCGTACTTGTCGGTCAAACATGCGGCCGGGGCTGCTTCGTTAAAGGTCACTTCCTGTTGCCAGCAGGTGGCGCTATGTCTGTGGGTGAATGTCGGCATGTAGATTTGTTCAGGGCGGGACTCTTGTCAAATGTGTCAAATTTCGTGCAGATCTGGGCATTTACAGCCAAGTTACTACAACTTCCTGTTTCATGGCGAATCTTCGATGCCACGGACACGCCCATCGACGAAAACGCGCAGATAGCACAACTTTACATCGTCAATGCCTTTAGAAGGCACAGCAGAAATTTGAAGTCGATCCGAGTAAATCCCTAGGAGGAGTTAGTTAAAGTACGGAGTGTGTAAATCGTCCTAAATCGGTCGCCAAATTCAAAATGGCGGACTTCCTGTCGAGTTTAGGGTATGGGTTCTTGAGGCTTTTTTGTGCGGCTTGAAATGATACACATCCCCACCAAATTTCGTGCATGTAGGTTGAACGTGGAGGAGGGGCTGATTTTTTCCAATTTTCTAGGTGGCGCTAGCAAGCCATTTTGCCACGCCTATCCGCGAAACCAACAAAATACGAAATTTTTCACCAGTCCTGACAAGCATGCCAAATTTGGTGACTTTTTGAGCATGTTGCGGCCCCGAAAACGGCGCTTACTTTGCAGAAAAAAGAAAAAAAATTAAAAAAAAAAAATAACCCTAACAGTTTCAAGAGGGCCTCGCACCGTTGGGTGCTCGGGCCCTAAAAATAAATAAAAAATAGAAAATAACCCTAACAGTTTCAAGAGGGCCTCGCACCGTTGGGTGCTCGGGCCCTAAATAACCCTAACAGTTACAAGAGGGCCTCGCACCGTTGGGTGCTCGGGCCCTAATAAAAAAATAACAGTAACAGTTTCAAGAGGGTCCTCGCACTGTTAGTGCTCGGGCCCTAAATAACCCTAACAGTTTCAATAGGGTCCTCGCACTGTTAGTGCTCGGGCCCTAATAACCCAAACAGTTTCAATAGGGTCCTCGCACTGTTAGTGCTCGGGCCCTAAAAATAATAACCCTAACAGTTTCAATAGGGTCCTCGCACTGTTAGTGCTCAGGCCCTAAAAATAATAACCCTAACAGTTTCAATAGGGTCCTCACACTGTTAGTGCTCGGGCACTAAAAATAACTCTAACAGTTTCAAGAGGGTCCTCGCACTGTTAGTGATCGGGCCTTAATGACATTAACACTTTACAATCTGTAAACAGAACAGAAATAATCTTAAAATCACACTCTACAATGTGTATAAATAACAATAATCGCCAGCAGTTGAATAGAGAAAACAAACAAATAGTTTTAACAAATTGTACTAAAAAATAAAATCAATGCCGAAACTTATTTTTTATAGGTAGCAACTTATTTTCTTTTTTTCTTGTCCTTAATTTTCATCTGAAGTTGGGGACAGGAGGCCACAAATTGCTGCAAGTCCTTGGCACAGGACTGCAGAGTTGTCCCTGGCGTATAGAAAACTGTTCCCCATCTGATGCTATTGTCACCTGTAATCACAAATACAGAAATGTAGTTAGTAGAATATCAAAAAAGGTTGCTCAAGTATACCAATAATTTTTTGGGTATCATATAAACAGCGACAGCCCTATCATACGCAAGTGTCTATTGCTAGTTTCAACTTTGTGCAATGATCATTTTCACGTTAAGCGCCACGTTTGCTTATCACACTTGGATGCACAGCAGCACATAACCCTTTTTATAATAGGAAAAATGGATTTAAAAAAATGTCCTATTATGTTTTCCTATTATGGAAAAAGGATTAAAATGTAAAAGATTATTATTGAGCCTTTTGGACATAAATGAGGACCGATTACGAGACGTTAGAAGGCGTAAAGAGCTTCACATGTAGCCTGGTAAGTAATGAAATGTTTTGCTTTAAACAAATGCAAATATTGCATCTATATATATATATATATATATATACAGTATATATATATATATATATATATATATATATATATATATATATATATATATATATATATATATATATATTTTAATGCTACCCCACAGATTTATTGTATATGATGACTTTGCACCTCTGGATATGATTAGATGAGAAACATTTTTAAAGGTGCCCTATAATGTTTTTTTAAATTATTTTATAATGTTTCCTGGGTTGCCCTTATAATGTTAGTATGTTTTTTAGATCAAAAATAGTCATAATTTAGAAAAAAAGGCATGTTTCCTAGCCTGATTTCAGCCTCTGATCTGACCACTAGGTTTGATGGGGCGTGTCTGCTGTGTGTAACCGGCCTCTGCTGTGATTGGCTGACATGCTTGCATATAAAACAGCTATGTACTACATGTGAAACCGTCTCGAATAATTTTACTCCAGCTATTATACGTTTTTTTTTTTACTATTACAGCCATCGAGATTAACGAATCCTGAGATGTTTTTTAAGTATTTAGATCTATTCCCATCACATAAAATGTTGCTGTGTTGAGTATTGAGCAAGCAGAGGACAGCCTGTCGATCGCGAGGATGAAGATATTATCATTGCAATGCAATTTCTGCCTTCTCTGCTTTCACTAATACAGACACGGTCATGTAAATACAGCAAGAGCTTCGTTGTGCAGTGTAACGTGCGTCATTGAATTCATAACGAGTTTGGCAAGTGTCCAGATAAACTCGCGCTGTGTGGAAAGATATTGATCACTTTCTGTATATAATTTATTCACAATTATTATTATTTTTTCATCCTACTAAAAGAAACAATGTGAAGTCCCTGGCTTGACTTACTGATGCAAACAGTATTGAACGATTTTGAGTGAAAGATTAACGTTACCTTTCTGAACTTGAACAACAATACGTCTCTGCCCGATGAAAACCACGTATGTCCAAAACGGTTACTTTTCAGGAAGTGAAAAAAACATGTTATTTCAAAAACAGCTGAACGCAGCTTTGTCATGCTTGGCACAACATCTTTAAATGTAACCATATTCTTGCCAGTGTCATGATATAATCCATATTTGACCCAAAATCGAGTTTAAATGGACATACGTGCATATTGTATAGTAACGGTGGTCGATACGCGTTCTTCCGATCATTAATTAGAATGACCAAATCGCGTTTCATATTGACAGATGAATAGGCTACGCTCAGTTTATTAAATGTCCCTTGCAAACTATGAAGAGACAATGAATCATACACTGACATGGCGATGCTAGACTGATACTTTATTTACACAATCTTACCGTAATTTTGTCGGATATGAACAGCATTTTATTATAGATATGAGCTAAATTTTATCATCAGCTAATTTCAAAATCAAAGACATACATCAATAAGAGCTCGGCAACAGCCTGCCCTGGTAAGATCACTTCGTTTCTTTACTTGAAGATGATTGTGTGTGTGAGATGATTGTGTGATTGTGAAGATGATTCCGTCTGTGACTTACTTTCAGTTTCGCTCAGCTGCTCATCTGCGGTGATGCGTGTCGCAGTAGCGCCGTCATATCTGATTATAACGTGTCATATAGCCTATATAACACGCTCTCACTCGTTTATTTTTTTTTAGAATTTTTGGGAAAAGTAAAATATAGGCCTACATATGTGGTTTCAACAACCAGATTGCGTTTACTAGTAAAGATCCGAACACAATGCGAGCCAGACTACCTCCAGATGGTCAGGCAGATCCGATCACAATTCGATCATAACTTATTTATACCTTGCATTAACATGCCTTTTTTTATTATCCGGATAACTTATCTGGATACAGATCGCATTTTAATACCAGGTGTAGGGGTCTCAGAGACGAGACCGGCGAGAAACTTCACGAGACCGGCGAGATGCCTCCACAGGGCGGGGAGATACTATACTGCCTATGGGAGATACGCTGCGTGTTGGACAGCTTTGACAGCAAATGGAAATACGTGGAAATCAGATGACATGATTTCACAACTTTTCATTGGTCATTTAGATAATGTGACGCATGCTGTACACGGAAATGAACCTGGACATTCGATCCGTCAAAAAATCTCAAAATCGCCAAAAATGGACATACTCGGTTTTCATCGGACAGCGACGAATAACACATCAGCTCGGTCCGAGGCCAGCTCTTGGGAAGTTGAGGAAACAGTCATCGTTGAAATGTTTGGAAATATCCAGAGAAAATAAAATTAACCCATTGTTTCTTCAGAGGCTCGGATGAAGGAACTAAAAATACTTTTGTGTTCATGTGTCCATCCGAACACTGATCAACGGCCATGCTTCGGCTGCGCAGCTCTGTCTCGTCTGTCACTGAACATGGGCTGGCATATGCAAATATTTTGGGTCATACATATTAATGATCCCGACTTTTATGTCAGAGTCGGTATTATGTGGAGATTCGCCTGTTTTTCAGGGGTGTTTTTAAAAACGAGCTTTAAGTAAGAAGGAGAAAACAATGGTGTTTGAGACTCACTGTATGTCATGTCCATGTACTGAACTCTTGTTATGTAAGTATGCCAACATAAATTCAATTTCACATTATAGGGCACCTTTAAGTACCGGCAATGCTTTTAAAACTCTCATGAGTCATGGCACTGTCCGCGTGCTGAAATGTTTCGGCTCACCACACTTTTGTAAATTCTGTATCTCCTCTTGTTAAAAATAAAGTATTTTAGAGTACAAACCTTTTTTGCATATTTACTAATTATTTTATGAGCGATTATGTAGGCTATACATTTAAAGCAATTAAAAGCCTGCTATTTTTACTTCCATGACTATAAAATATCACAATACCCCATGATCTGCCTCAAACTTCACCAAAATGTGTTTTCCTCAAATTTACAGTTTCTACAGTAATATAAGGTGCCACAAAATATTTTAGAGTGGAAGATTGTTCAAAAACTTAAAATTGAAGGTGCAGCTTGCTAAGAGCATGTATATATATTCATATTTCTGCTGTGCAGCAAGACCAATGGGACTCCAACTCCTCAACTTCAGAGTCCCCAGTGGAAGTTAGGGGGAGTATAATGTGTTACTTTGTTGTTTGAGTATACTATATAGAAAAGACAATATTTTATTAACCCTCAAACCATATTCATTTTATAGCCCTTAATCCCGTAATTGTGGACAAATGTGGGCACAGAGGACTCAGGTGTGATCCTAATTTTTATGTATTATAAATGTTATATCACTGTCTTCGATAAAGTTTTGTCTATCTATTTATTGTGTTTTTTATATTTTGGGGGTATTTTTGAATTTATATACTTCAAAAAGTACCATATTTTCTATGTAAATTATGCTTATTTTTATGTTTTATATTTTAAATATTTTTAACTACATTAAAATATCATTCCAATAAGTTCTTAGAGCTAAAATCTAAAGATGAATCAACTTTGCTGTCACCTGGTGTCTTATTTTGGTTTTAAATTAACCAAAAAACAATAATATCAATAGCCACTATATGGCTATAGTACTTAATGGCTGCATATATTGGCTTAACTCTATGAACCACTGTATAAAATGAATTTGACCTCTTAAGTTTTTGACTATCTCAAGTTAAAATTGTACTTTAAAAAATATATATCTGTGTTAGGTTGAGACTATACAAAGATGCCAAAATATGCTTAGATAAATATGACCATGATATAAGTAAAACGTCTCGGTTACGGATGTAACCCTCGTTCCCTGAGTAGGGAACGGAGACGTTACGTCAAGGAGTGACGGAGAATGGGGGTTTCGCATAGAAAGCCAATCCTCTTCGAGTATTTAACAACGAGCCAATGGCATGAAAATGCCATGGGTCTGCGAAATTTGCATAGCGTACTCTGCCCCACCGCGTGGGTATAAAAGGAGGAAGTGAACGCAACCGCAGTATGTCTTCGCTGAGGAGCCAAGACTGAACTCAGGCGTCACCCAGCGGTACAGCAGAAGTGGCAGGGAGACGTAACGTCTCCGTTCCCTACTCAGGGAACGAGGGTTACATCCGTAACCGAGACATTCCCTTTCGTAGTCACTCCGAGTTACGTCAAGGAGTGACGGAGAATGGGGGTCTATGCCATCATGCCATCTTACAGCTGTCTTCCAGTGCTCTGCGAAAGTCTAGACCTCAGACTACTGAATATCCAAAAGGTCTACTTTGACACAGAATTACCAAGGTACACTGGGAAACATATCCTGGGGGGGACATGCTACCAGATGCCTACCAAAGGGAGGACTTACGGAACACATATGGCCACAGGGGCTACATATGGAGATCACTGGAGCGCCAACCGCAGGTGGCAGAACTTAGCTCCAGGGGTGGCAGATGGCTTGCCGAGGGAAGACACATGCTCAGAGAGGCTTACAGTGGAGAAATACACATGAGACAGTTACCATAGGGGAACCGTGCACACGGAGGCACCTAACCGGCACCAGAGCAAGCGCAGTGGTGCCCGCATCATGAGTGCTGGAGGACTCAGGGCTTCAAGGAAGGCTTAACTGAGGAAATATCGCACTTATCCAGTCCGAGGAGTGGAATGGCGAGCAAGCGAAGACACTAAGTGGGTCCAGTACTAGCGGAAGCGAGTACGTGAGAGGACACCGGCTCAATTCGCAGATTATAAAATCTTGCGAAGGTGTTAGGTGTCGCCCAGCCTGCAGCTCTGCAAATGTCTGTTAGCGAGGCGCCATGCGCTAAAGCCCTAGAGGAAGCCATACATACAGCCAAGGCACGGTCGACCTTGCTGCTGGTAAGACAAGGCAATGGCGTCCACTATCCAGTGAGACAGCCGCTGCTTTGAGAGAGCCCTTCCCTTCTGGCTCCCCCCATGACAGACAAAGAGCTGTTCTGAGGTCCTGAAACACCGCGTTCTGTCCATGTAGGTGCGGAGTGCACATACCGGACAGAGCAGTGCCAAGGCTGGGTCTGCCTCCTCCAGGGGCAGCGCTTGCAGGGTCACCACCTGATCCCGGAAGGGAGTGGTGGGAACCTTGGGCACATAGCGCCAGCGCATCTGCGCCGAGCGTGCCGTCGGACAGGGAATAAAACTGGGCGCAGTGGGATGAGTCCCGGGAGGCGAACAGGTCTATCTGTGCCTCCCTGAACTGGTCCCAAATCAGCTGGACTGTCTGGGGATGGAGTCGCCATTCGCCGGAGATAGGGCGGACCCGTGACAGCTCGTCGGCCGCCAGGTTCCGGACTCCTGGAATGTACATAGCATGAAGGGACCTCAGGTGCTTCTGACTCCATAGTAGGAGGTGGCAAGCGAGCTGCGACATCCGACGTGAGCGTAGACCACCCTGGTGGTTGATGTACGCTACTGTAGCGGTATTGTCTGAGCGAACAAGTATGTGTTGACCCCTGAGCAGTGCTCGGAAGCGGTGCAGGGCCAGGCGTACTGCCAGCAGCTCGAGGCAATTGATGAGCATGAGGCGCTGGGGTCCTGTCCAGGAACCCGCGGCTGCATGCCCATTGCACATGGCACCCCAACCCGTGGTAGATGCATCCGTGGAGACAACGAGATGCCTGGAAACTCGCTGGAGAGGGACACCTGCCCGTAGAAAGCTGAGGTTCAACCACGGGAAGAAGGTTCGGCGGCACGCTGGAGTCACTGGAAGTCGCAGCGAGCCGTCTCACAGCTGAAGCGGTCTCATATGAAGCAATCCGAGTGGCGTCGCCGCGGCTGCGGATGCCATATGCCCCAGGAGCCTCTGAAAGAGTTTCAGTGGAACCGCACTCTTCCCTTTGCACTGTTGAAGACAAGTCAGCAGTGAGTGTGCGCGCTCGTTCGAGAGCTGCGTGGACATGGCGACCGAGTCTATCTCCATGCCGAGAAAAGAGATCCTCTGCACGGGGCAAAGTTTGCTCTTCTTGACCCGAAGGCCCAGACGGGCTAGGTGCCGGAGCACCAGGTCTCTGTGTTCGCAAACCTGTTCTCGAGAGTGTGCCAGAATCAGCCAATCGTCGAGATAGTTCAGGATGCGAACCCCGTGTTCACGAAGGGGAACAAGGGCTGCCTCGACGATCTTCGTGAAGACGCGAGGGGACAGAGCTAACCCAAATGGGAGAACCGTGTACTGATATGCCTGGCCTTCGAAAGCAAACTGAAGAAACGGTCTGTGTCGAGGCAAAATGGAGACATGAAAGTACGCGTCCTTCAGGTCGATCGCTGCAAACCAATCCTGAGGCCGAACGCATTCGAAAATGCGTTTGGCTGTGAGCATTTTGAATGGCATTCGATGGAGAGTGCGGTTCAAAATGCGCAGATCCAGGATCGGCCGTAACCCACCGGTCTTCTTGGGGACAATGAAGTAGGGGCTGTAAAACCCGGACCTCACCTCGACTGGAGGGACCGTCTCGATTGCACCCTTCGCCAGCAGGGTCGCAATCTCCGCTCTCATAATCGGGGCATTGCCACCAACTATAGTAGAGCGAACTCCCCTGAAACGGGGAGGAGACCATGCGAACTGAATCGCATAGCCGAATCTGATCGTTCTGATGACCCAGAGGGACAGGCCGGGGAGTTCTAGCCAAGCTCCCAGGAACTGAACCAGTGGGGTCATGCGAACTACAGATGTTCCCCCGGAGGGGCAGCGAGGCGAAGCGACTGGCATGCGCACGGGAGGTACCACGTGCGGGTGCATCGTCGAGCTCCGCTCCCCGACAGAAGAGACCAGGGAAGGACCAGCGTTCCACGGGGGTCTGTTCTGCCAAGGGTCTGGCGATAGAGGGGGAGAGGAGCGGTGTGGTCCGGGTACGACATATGCTCCTCTCCACACCCTCAGAGACAGAGAGGAATGAGCGGGGCGACACCCTGGGGCATCGTGCACACTCATTCCGGTCTGTGTGCTCAGTGATAGTGTCAAGTCTTTCTTTAACCAACTCAAGCAGCGGGGAGCTGAGAACAAAAGATTCTCCCCTGGCCCTCCACCGGGGGAAGGAGGGGGCCTGCTACCTCCTCCTGAGAAAAACTCGATGCCATCACTGAGCAGCCCGTCTCAGGAACGCCACTTTGCCTTGCGCGGAGCCTGAGGGGGCTGTGACACTCCTCTGCGGCCGCCTCTACGGCGCGGCCCGGGTGAAGGCTGCTGCTGTGGTCGCGCCGGAGGGAGGGGGGCCGCAGAGGGGCGTCCTCGGCGGCGAGCAGATTGATGCGGCTGAACCGACGGCTGGGTGGAGGCAGCAGGTGGCCGTCGGGGCAGGATGTGTTTAATCACCTCCGTCTGCTTCTGGGCGGTCGAGAACTGCTGGGCAAAGTCCTCGACCGCACCGCCGAAAAGGCCAGCCTGGGAAAGGGGGGCGTTGAGCAGACGAGTCCACTCAGCGTCCCGCACTTCCGCCAGGTTGAGTCATAGGTGACGCTCCTGGACCATGCTAGTGGCCATCACCTGACCAAGGGAATGACCTTAGTCGCCCGGAGAGCGAGGTCGGTGGCCGCTCGAAGTTCATTGAACGACCCCTGGTCAGTCCCGCCCTCGTGCATATCCCTGAGCAGTTTGGCTTGGAAAACCTGCAAAGTGCTCATGGCATGCAGAGCGGCGGCCGCCTGTCCCGCCGCGCTATAGGCTCGCGCCGCCATCGACGACGAGAACCTACAGGCTTTGGAGGGATGCTTGGGGGGCCCCCAAGAGGAGGCGCTCTGCGGACACAGTTGCATCGCAACAGAGCGCTCCACCGGAGGAACCCCAGCATACCCACGGGCAGCCGCCCCATCGAGGGGAGGAAAGGCTGGGGAAGCTGACGAGCGGACACGGGAGGTCAAGGGGGCCTGCCACGTCTTCGTCAGTTCCGCATGCAACTCGGGAAAGAATGGTATTGGGGTCGGCTGTGGCCTTGCGGCGGCGGCTTTCCCCAAAAACCATTCATCCATCCGTGAGTGATCGGGGTGGGGCGGAGGGTTCCACTCCAACCCGATACTCACGGCGGCCCGAGAGAGCATGGCCGTCATCTTGCGATCAGACACAGGCAACGCCGGCGCTCCCGAGGGAGGCAACGCAGCCGCATCCTCACTTCCCGAGGAAACGAGCCCGCCTTGTGATGCCGCGATCGACATTGCATCCTCCTCTGGAGCGCCGAACGAAACAGACGGTACCCGCGAAGAGGCAGACGTCTGAATTGTTTCAGCGCTCGCTGGCTGCAACACTGTTGCGGTGGGTGTGGCCCGAGGAACTAGCGTCTGGGATTTGTTCCACACTGTCACCGTCAGATCACCCTGGCCGCGAACCGAAGAGCTTCCCCGGGTAGAGGAAGCTGAACGGGTAGCGGAGGCGGGGACTCTCACAGTAAGATCATTGAGTCTTGATCTGAGTGTTGAGATGGTCATGTTCCCACAAAAGGAACATGACTCATCCACGAAAGCTGCTTTCACGAGTTCACACTCACTAATGATCAGAGAAAAAATGGTTATGCGTATTTGGCGTGCTGTCCGGGGGGAGGGCTCCGAGCTCGGAAATTGGGCCCGAACCCAGAGTACTCCCCCCGTATCTCTGTTTAGGAAGTTAATTAGGTTAGTGTGAGGAGACGGGGTGGTGGAGGGATGCTGAGAACAGTCGAGGAATATGGGTGAGTCGACTGTGTGTTTTTATAGGCTTTACTTGTGCTGATTGAGTGAACCAGTTGATTACTGATTGCTGGCAGCTGGCTGACTTGATTGATTGATCATTAGAACGTGATCCTCCCGAACCTTGTTAATAAAACATCAATTAGCATGACGAAGACCCAGACATACAAAGCAGCGATCGTGCCCATCAGAGGACGACAGAAATTGACCGCACCCAGAAGAACACGGGCGAACCATCTTTAAAAAGACGTGCCACGTGTAGCTCTTTCAGAGGAGAGGAGGAAATTCACTCTTTCAGCGCTGAGGCGACCAGAGAGAAGCGCAAAGTCTGGCAGACCACTGCACAGATCGCAGGCAATGCAGAATCTCGCTGGGTACCGCCGTCACACCAACGCTGGAGAGGACGCTCATCTCGAAGAGGCTTGAACAGTGATAAATGGCTTGTGGAGTGAAGAATGCTCTTGGCTCCGAAGCGAAAACATACTGCGGTTGCGTTCACTTCCTCCTTTTATACCCACACGGTGGGGCGGAGTACGCTATGCAAATTCCGCAGACCCATGGCATTTTCATGCCATTGGCTCGTTGTTCAATACCCGAAGAGGATTGGCTTTCTATTGGAAACCCCCATTCTCCGTCACTCCTTGACGTAACTCGGAGTGACTACGAAAGGGAACACAAAGTAGTAGATCGTTTATCATTTATTTCAAACACGAAACATCACTGCAGGTTTAGGTGGCAAAAAAAGCCCAGCTCTGTCATAGGCTCATTGAATGCATTGTTTGTGTGTGTGTGTGTGTGTGTGTGTGTGTGTGTGTGTGTGTGCGCGCATGTCATTAATCATGGCATAATCATTAACCAACTTATAAAACTTAAAATCAATCAGAACCCGACTTTTCACCAAATTTTTAAAAACCATCTCAACTTTTTGCCCAACTATACCTTCTAACATCGTTTTCCTTGAGATATAAATAGCCCTTTTAGCTTGTCCAATCAAGAAATTTAGCAGTTGACATTTACTTCTTCGTGCCGCCCTATATAACGTGGGCTGAGAATAAAGCTTTGAGCGGAGAAATTTTCACCAAAATTTAAAAACATTAATTTAAGTATACTAAACAAATTCTTCAACCTTGAACATTCTAAAAAGCAGTGAAAAATCGTTTCCCTTATTTTACAGAAAGGGCATTCATCAGATACATTAGAATTAATAGTATTCACAAAAGCATTTACAGCAACTGTGCTGTGCAGTATTTTCCACTGAAGATCACCTGTGGACTTTTCTAACGGTGATTTATACAGTATTCTCCATACAGGTTTTACATCATCTTCCAACCCCAGTTTTTCTCTCCACACTGTATCCTTTCATTGCTTAAGACTTGTTTTATTTAACACCTTTACACAGCATTTATATAACACTTTACTTTGAACCTCTTGAAAGTTCAAATTCTCCAGACTTTCCAATTCTAAAATGAAAACCATTTAAGCCTTTTAAATCAGGAGTAATTAAAATGATTGGAAATGGATCTGAAAAAATAGAAGCCACTCTACCGTTATAGTAATCTTTCAATAACATTTTTTCTTCTACTGTAAACCTTTGTAATAATAAATCTAAATTTTTTCCAACCTGTCGTACAGATTGAACTCTCAAATGAGAGGCCACAGCTTGAGAATTACTCAGCTCAGGACCACCAATGTCCATTAAGTTGCGTAATTTTAATGTTTTGGATGAGCACAATATGTGGGATAGTCCTGGTGTGACTTCACAAGCCACATCCAACCTCGCTCCGTGAACAAGAGGTTCCTCGAGCAGCCAGTACAGAGATGTTGTGTGTTGCCTCTGTTTTCTAAAAAGTTGCTAGACATTGAAAAATCCTTTGTAGAAATGATTTGACATGTTAAACTGTATTTTGCTGAAGTCTGTTAAAAAGAGTCCTGAGTTCAAGTTTAATCCACTTGCTTGATTGATGATAATATCTGCTACTTTCCTCCAGACCAACTCCAATGGTCCCGTCAAATATCTCTGTATAAACAACAGTCGAAAAGCCGTTCTTCTGCTGGCCAGATGTATGAGTCCTTGTCCACCCTTCTCCGTGGGCAGAAAAAGTACACTCTGGGCTATCCAGTGAAAACCATTCCAGAAAAAGTCCACTATAATGGCTTGTAATTTTGCCAAAAGCCCAACGGGAGGATACAAGTCAAACGGTGCCATAACATTGATGCAACCAAATTATTAATAACTATAACTCTCCCCCTAAATGACATCTTTGGCAAAAGCCACTTCCATTTTTTTCTAAAATACCATCCCAATTTTTTTGTAATACAGATTCATTCCCTAGATAAACTCCCAGATATCTTATGCCATCGCTTTTCAAGTACAAGCCTCCTGGTAATTTAGGAGGCCCACCCTCCCATTCACCACACACCAATGCCTCACTTTTAGACCAATTTACTTTGGCTGACGAATTAATGCCGAATTCATCAATAATTTCCTTTAACACCATTATGTCATTTTGATCTTTAATCATAACAATAATATCATCTGATACTTTCACTTTTTCACCTGAATGTGGTATAGACCATCCTTCAATACTGTTTCAATTTCCAATTTTTACCAGCAAAGGTTCAATAGCCAAGGCATACAATACTCCTGATAATGCACATCCCTGCCTGATCCCTCTTTTGACTTTAAAAGGTGCACACAAACTCCCATTTATTTTCAGCACACTCTCAATGTCCTGGTACAAAACCCTGATCATGGCAATAAAACCTGAGCTGAACCCAAACTCCTCCAGTGTACGCCAGAGATAGCCTTGCTCAACCCGATCAAACGCCTTTTCCTGATCTATTGAAATCAGACCAGTATTTAAACTCAATAACCTAGAGACTTCCAAAATATCTCGAATTAAAAATATATTATCAAAAATAAACCTATTAGGTAAACAGTATGTTTGATCATGATGAATGACCCTTCCAACCACCTCCTTCAGTCTTATTGCCAAAACTTTGGATAACATTTTTAAATCAGTGCACAGAAGTGAAACGGGTCGCCAATTCTTTATTTCCTTTACATCTCCCTTCTTTGGCAGCAGTGTTATGACTGCTCTTCTGCAGCTCAACGGTAGCAAGCCATCAGCCAGACTCTCATTGAGTACTGCAAGCAAATCATCTCCTATTACTGACCAAAACTTCTTATAAAAGTCGATGGGGAGACCATCTATTCCAGGTGCCCTGCCACATTCCATGCTCTGCAGTGCAATCTGCAATTCTCCAGTGGAAATGGGCTTCTGAAGTTCATCATTAACTTCATCTGGCACTTTCGGCAACCCAGAGTGAAAAGAATTGACTAACGCGTCCACTTCTGGTCTCTCACTCCTATACAACTCTGAATAAAAAGACACCGCCCTTCTTCTAATTTCCTTAGGCTCTGTTATGTCTGTTCCAGTTGTTGAGTATAGCGAGTGAATATATCGACTTTGACCATTCTTTTTTTCTAGACCAAAGAAGAACTTAGTCGGGCCATCCATCATTTCAGTGCTCTGACATCGAGAGCGGACCAACGCACCCTGTGCTCTAACACCTAATAGCTCATCTAACATCTTTTTTTTGGATTTGAGGAGCTCACTATGCCCTTGATTTCCTGTGGATGCAACTGAGTTCTGCAGGCCCACAATTTCAATCTCTGAGTCTCTCACTGACCGGGAAATTTCCCTAGAAACATTGAGTGTGTACTGCCGGCACAGTTGCTGTATTTCCACTTTACCATAATCCCACCACTGTTTTAAAGATTTAAATTCATGCTTCTTCAACCCAAACTGTTTCCAAAAATATATAAACGTCTCAATAAAAGCATTATCTTGTAATAATAAGACGTTAAAGTGCCAATAAGCACTCTTGGGTTTTATATTTGCTATATAAATCTTGCATTCTACTACACAGTGATCAGAAAAACTTACAGGTAAAATCATACATTTCTTTATAACATTAAAATGATGTCTAAAACAATAGAATCGATCCAGTCTAGCCAAAGAAATTAAATTCTCTCTTGCCTGTGCCCATGTATATTGTCTTTCATTCTTGTGCAAGATTCTCCAAATATCATAGAGATCATGTTCCGCAACGAGTTTCAATATTTCATGCTGAGATGCCATATGAGGCTCTTTATGGTTCCTATCCACTTTATGATTTTCTGTACAATTAAAATCTCCTCCCATAAACATATACTCTTCTTGTTCAAAACTAGATAGAACATCACTCATTTTTTGTATACAATAAACCCTCTCAGGACCATGAACAGGAGCATAAATGTTTACAAAAACTAAAACAAACTTTTCAAATTTTACTCTGATTTTCAATAGTTGCCCTTCAACAATGTGTTCAACCTCATATGATAAATGTTTTATATGTTTTTGAAAAAGAGCAGCTACCCCACCACTAGATGATGTTTTATGGCTTAAAATGACTTCGCCATCCCATTCCATTTTCCACTCACTCTCATTCTTAACATCACTATGGGTTTCCTGAACCGTCGTCACATCATATTTCTTTTGTCTTATTAATTCATACAGCATTGTTCTCTTCCCACTTTCTCGTGCACCATTTATATTGAGTGTGCCCATTCTTAGCGTACTCATGAATGATTGAATAAAAACCAAAAAAGGGCAAAACAACAAAAAATGTAACACAAGAAAAATAAAAAAAATCATTCTGTTTCAAATTCATCATTCAGTATATTCATTTTCAACTTTTGCACAATTTTTTTCAATCTGTAAATTTCTTGATCAGTAAAGTTACTTGCACCCTTCTCTTTAACATTTTAGCTGAATTAATGAACAGTTCTCGATCTGGGAAATAATCTTCCACTCTCACTCCTTTCATTGCTTTGGTTGTTTGTAGGAATTTTCTAATTTTCTCAAGTGTATAGTCACTTCTAACAGATCTTTTTTGATAGACTGAATTCGCAGACCCTGAAGAATCACCTCCACTTTCCGAGGCAGACTAAGGCTCGTTATTATTGCTCATATCTTACTCCATCTGAATCCCAGAATTTAACATCTTTTCCTGACAATTCATCTCCCGTATCTTTCCTAACTCTCTTCCCATTGCCTTTTTTCTTCAATTTCCATTTTATTGCAGGTGTTTTAAAAACACTTTCATCCTCTATCAATTCCATGTCTTCTGCTCCTTCTATTGCGACTAGGTTAGAATCAGTTACTTCACACTGTTTTTAAGTACTTGCTTCTCCAACATCACTCACAACATCTTCCAAGTTTTCCTTGCCAATTACTCCATTATTATTTCCATCTCCCCTTTCTGTGCTCACCCTTGATCCTTCGCCGGCTTCGCCTGGCTGTCTCTGCACTTCACTTCTAACTACATTTGTCTGCTCCTTTTTTCTTTTCTCATTCAGAGATACTACTGAGTCTTCCATCTCAGGACAATCACGAATTATATGTCCCTCCTGTCCACAACCAAAGCACTTCATATTTTCTGAAGTTGCATAAATCACATAATCGTAGTTATCCACCTTAAATTTCATGGCTAAACTTAGCTCTTCATTTTCATTTTTTAGAATCATGTGTGTCTGTCTTAGCTGAGTGATTTACAGCCTAACGCAATCTTCCTGATTTTAGACACGATTTTACCATGTCTCATTAATTTCCTTTCGATCACGTCATCTCTGATAAATGGTGGTACATTTGAAAGCATAATCCTTCTAGCTGGCTGAACCAAAGGCATTACCGGGGTAAACACACTGTTGACGACAATCCCTTTCACTTTGACTTTCTCTACACTATTCAGAAAAATCACTACGGCACTGTTCATTCTGGCTGCAGACAAAATACTAGAGTAACCAACAACTTCAACGACTGCAATAATGCAATCCTCAACAGAACAACGTTCCGCGGGGATGACTTTAATGCCATGTTTTCGCGTTAAGTCATCCAAACTTTGAGATGCTGCCATATCGGTCTAGCCTGGCTGCGCCCTCCTACGCACTTCCGCTCAATTTCATTTCCCTTCAGTACTACGTCTGGGACTGCTCCATATCCTTAGGTTTCCAGAAATCAATTTTTTGTAGGACCAATCAGCGAATAGCGGGAGTGGCTGAGAATGATGACGTTGATGTAGTTTGCGTTCAGTAATGGCAGCGGAGAAAGTAGTGAGAAAAGCTATTCGGTCCGTTGTTGGAAAAGAAACTGTCGAATATACAGAATTTAAAGCCGGATTGTTATCGTCTCACCTCTTGTTGCACAACGGAGGACCAAGTGAAGGAGGCAGAAAGTTTGGAAGTTTGTGCTGGGAAGCTCGTGCATGATGACCGTGACATTTTGGACGGACGGTTTAGCCTGGTGTTCGCGGTGTTCGGAAGCCCCGAGTCCTGGCTGCTAAACTATTGTTGAAGATCCACTCAGGAGTCATGTCAGTCGCTCATATTCCCAACTGTAAATTTACTGATTCTTGTGATGAATAGAACATTTTGAGCCCCTTTGTGTACTTGTGCAGGAGGTTGGTATGTCAGTTTTACATGTTGTAAATCATACAAATTGGTTGTGATTTTTTAAAAATAATTGTCATAAATAAAAATGTGAAAAACCATACTTTGAAGATATTTGATTTTCAGTTTTAGATGGCAATGGTTGATTTGTTTTAATAAAAAAATATGCCTAAATGCCACATAAAAATGTACAAACACATACTTTGAAGACCATAATTAAGGTAATTAAGAAACAATAAGACGTAATATGAAAAACTTGTTTATTACACATCTGCAGATGGAGACAGACTGATCATTCACTGTAGCAGCTACAGAGAGATAACTTGAAATGCACAGAAGTCACTTTTGATCGTGAATTAAATCTTGAATATATTTGTATAGAAATCGTCTCGGTTACGGATGTAACCCTCGTTCCCTGAGTAGGGAATGGAGACGTTACGTCGGAATGACGTAGAATGGGGGTTTCGCATAGAAAGCCAATCCTCTTCGAGTATTTAAAAACGAGCCAATGGCATGAAAATGCCTTGGGTCTGTGGAATTTGCATAACGCATCTCCGCCGCACCTCATGGGTATAAAAGGAGGAAGCAGACGCAACCGCAGTATGTCTTCGCTGAGGAGCCGAGACTGAACTCAGGCGTCTACCCAGCGGTACAGCAGAAGTGGCAGGGAGACGTAACGTCTCCGTTCCCTGCTCAGGGAACGAGGGTTACATCCGTAACCGAGACGTTCCCTTTCTTAGTCACTCCGAGTTACGTCGGAATGACGTAGAATGGGGGTCCGTGCCATCACGCCACTTAACAGCTGTCTTCCAGTGCCCTGCGAAAGTCTGGACTCCTAACCAGTTAGCTTAAGAACTAGGAGTCCTACTTTGACACAGGAATACCAAGGTACACTGGGGAGCATATCCCGGGGGGAATATGCCGCAGTACGCCTACCGTAGGGAGGACTTAAGAATACACATATGGCCCAGGGGGCATCATATGGGAAAACACTGGAGTCACCAACCTGAGGGTGGCTAGGACTTAACTCCAGGAATGGCAGATGGTTTGCCAAGGGAAGACACCTGCTCAGAGAGGCTTACAGTGGAGAACACACATGTGACAGTTACCGGAGAGAACCGTACACACGGAGGCACCTAGCCGGCGTCCAGAGTATCACACTGGCGCCAGCATCAGAAGTGCTGGAGGACTCAGGGCTTCAACGGAAGACTCAACTGAGGAATATCGCACTTATCCAGTCCGAGGAGTGGAATGGCGAGCAAGCGAAGACACCTGAGAGGGTCCAGTACTAGCGGAAGCGAGTACACGAGAGGACACAGGCTCCACTCAAAGATTATAGAATCTTGCGAATGTGTTCGGTGTCGCCCAGCCTGCAGCTCTGCAAATGTCTGTTAGCGAGGCGCCATGCGCTAAAGCCCAAGAGGAAGCCACACTTCGAGTGGAGTGGGCCGTCACACCAAGGGGGCATGGTCGACTTTGCTGCTGGTAAGCCAAAGCAATGGCGTCCACTATCCAGTGAGACAGCCTCTGCTTTGAGAGAGCCCTTCCCTTCTGGCTCCCCCCATAACAGACAAAGAGCTGGTCTGAGGTCCTGAAACACCGCGTTCTGTCGACGTAGGCACGGAGCCCACGTACCGGACAGAGCAGTACCAAGGCTGGGTCTGCCTCCTCCAGGGGCAGCGCTTGCAGGTTCACCACCTGGTCCCGGAAGGGAGTGGTAGGAACCTTGGGCACATGCTTCGTCAACGGAGAATGCGTGCAGGTACCCTACCCTCTTGATGGAGGCCAATGCAACCAGGAGCGCTGTCTTCATAGACAGGAACTTAATCTCAACCGATTGCTAAGGCTCAAAGGGAGGCCTCTGCAGACCACTTAAAACTACTGAGAGGTCCCAAGAGGGTACAAGGGGAGGACGAGGAGGATTCAGTCTCCTCGCTCCCCTCAGGAACCTGATGACCAGGTCGTGCTTCCCCAAAGACTTACCATCAACTGCTTCATGAGACATGGCAGAAACCAGATGACTTTTTCCACCTAAACCAGTCTGTTCCCCCAGGATACAGTTACGTTTGTAAATCTCATGATACGGGAAGGGGAGGGGGGCTAGCAATACTTTATAAAGAGAAATTAAAAGTATCTCAGTTAACTATGTCCACATATTCCTCTTTTGAATCAATTGCCTTAAAAATTAATGGTGCGATTCCTACTATCCTCATAACTATCTACCGCCCTCCCAAGAGCAATAATGACTTTGTAACTGAACTGTCTGAACTCTTGACTCATGTATGCTCCATATCTTCAAATGTTATCCTTTTGGGTGATTTTAACATTCATGTAGATAATATCAGCAATGCATTTACAAGTGATTTTTTATCATGTTTGGATTGCTTTGGTATACAACAATTTAACACATTGCCCACTCATACTAAGGGGCATATTCTTGATCTCGTTTGTTGCTCAGGTATAACGCCTTCTAATTGTACTGTTTCTGATCTATCCATATCAGATCACTTTCTGGTATCTTTCTGTGCCAAACTTGCCATTTTTAAGGCACACCTGTGTCGCCCGATTACATTTCGTAATATTAAGAACATTGATCTGCATACCTTTGCTGATGAACTTGCCATCTTCTCCAGTAAATCTGATTTTTCTACTGTTGATGATTTGATACAATATTACATTGATGGACTGAATATGATTTTAGATGATTTTGCACCTATGAAAACTCGAACTGTTTCATTTATACATTCGGCTCCCAGGTATACACCTGAACTGCGTGAACTTAAAACTTTAGGCCGTAGGTTGGAGCGGCTGTACCTTAGGTCTGGCCTTACTGTTCATAAAGACATGTATGCTGAACATATTCAGAACTATAAGAATGAACTGACTAAAGCTAAATCCGATTACTACTCCAACGTAATTGGAGTTACCAATGGGAACTCCAGGGGCCTCATGTATAAAACTTTGCGTAGATTTCATCCTTAAAGTGTGCGTACGCACATAAGGCAGAATTTGCGTACGCACAAAAGTTTTCAGATTTATAAAACCGTTCGTACGCCAGAACCTGCGCAAAATTCACTTTATAAATCCCAGTCAGCTGGAGATTGCGCGCACATGCGTCTCCTCCCCGAAATAACCATATATGGAGATTACAACGCCTAGTTTTACTATGCATATCCTCATCTGCATATCATTTGCATATGATTATATATCCACGTGATACCAAGTTTAAAGGCACAAGACGTTAGGAAAATATGAAATACGGATGTACCGTCACATTATTACAAAAATATTTTTTTTAGTAGCCTAACCTTGTTTTTGAATAAATAAATCAAATAGTGTTAAATACATTTCAGAGAAAGATTTTCTCAATCTTTGCCACTGGCCAAATAGTATATTTAATTGATTTATATTTTAATGGAAACAGATAGACATGGTAGTGCATTATTTGCACGAAACAAACAATTTTCTCAGACAATCTGCTATTATCATGATTAGCAATTATCTCTAGTCAAAACATTAAAACACAGCATGCCAGAAGAAAAGTGTTCACAAGCATTGCATCCATAACAAATAGGTCTATTTATTGAATATATATATATATATATATATATATATATATATATATATTGTAACTTATCAGTAATGATTTCATGTTTAAGTGTTTAACTCCATTAATGAGAATGGCATATATAACATAGGCTAAATGTTTATATCAGAAGTAAAACATAGTTTAAATCATTCTTTTATTTATTTAAACTGATATTTTGAACATGCACTGTATTTATGATTTGGACTCATAATGAAGATTTACGGTTTTACTCCATTTGCCGTTAGATTATAGGCTATGTGTGTCAGTTTCACCAAACGGCCCAACGTGCGTGGTGGCGTGGTCATTTAAGAAGGGATGGATGTTTGCTTCAAGTAATGATAGGTTTGTGAAATTATATGTGAATTATATTTCTGTAAATGTATAATTTTCTTTAGATTCTCTGTCTAATAGTGAGCAAAAAGACACTTAACTCCAGCTCAACATCGGTGTCGCCAAAACACATACTCTTCTAAAAGAGTGCGTACGCATGGTCAAGACCATCCTTACGGTGCGCACTTATTTACGCCAAGTTTATTTTTTATAGATCCCGATATGTGCGTGGAAAAATGCGTACGCATATTTCTATACCCATTTTGAGCGTACGCAACGTTTATACATCAGGGGCCTGATGTATAAACGTTGCGTACGCACAAAATAGGCATAGAAATATGCGTACGCATTTTTCCTCGCACATATTGGGATTTATAAAAAATAAACTTGGCTTAAATAAGTGCGCACCGTAAGGATGCTCTTGACCGTGCGTACGCACTCTTTTAGAAGAGTTTGTGTTTTAGCGACACCGATGGTGTACTGGAGTTAAATGTATTTTTGCTCACTATAGACAGAGAATCTAAAGAAAATTTTACATCTACAGAAATATAATTCAAATATAATTTCACAAACCTATCATCACTTGAAGCAAACATCCTTCTCAAATGACCGCGCCAGCACGCGCGTTGGGCCGTTTAGTGAAACTGACGCACATAGCCATAATATAACGGCAGATTGAGTAAAACCGTAAATCTTCATTATGAGTCCAAATCATAAATACAGTGCATGTTCAAAATAACAGTTTAAATAAATAAAAGAATGATTTAAACTATGTTTTACTTCTGATATAAACATTTAGCCTATATTAAATATGCCATTCTCATTAATGGAGTTAAACACTTAAACTACATGAAATCATTACTGAGAAGTAACAAATATATATATATATATATATATATATTTTCAATACATAGAAATAGACCTATTTGTTATGGATGCAATGCTTTTGAATACTTTTCTTCTGGCATGCTGTGGTTTAATGTTTTTACTAGAGATAATTGCTAATCATGATAATAGCAGATTGTCTGAGAAAAGTGTTTAGTGCAAATAATGCACTACCATGTCTATCTGTTTCCATTAAAATATAAATCAATTAAAAATACTATTTGGCCAGTGGTAAAGATTGAGAAAAACTTTCTCTGAAATGTATTTAACAGTATTTGATTTATTTATTCAAAATCAAGGCAAGGATATAGGCTACTAAAAAAATATGTTTGTAATAATGTGACGGTACATCCGCATTTCATATTTTCCTATCTAACGTCTTGTACCTTTAAACTTGGTATCACGTGGATTTATAATGATATGCGAATGATATGCAGATGAAGATATGCATAGTAAAACTAGGCGTTGTAATCTCCATATATGGTTATTTCGGGGTGGAGACGCATGTGCGCTCAATCTCCCGCTGACTGGGATTTATAAAGTGAATTTTGCGCAGGTTCTGGCGTACGAACGGTTTTATAAATCTGAAAACTTTTGTGCGTACGCAAATTGTGATTGTGCGCACATGCGTCTCCACCCCGAAATAACCATATATGGAGATTACAACGCCTAGTTTTACTATGCATATCCTCATCTGCATATCATTTGCATATCATTATATACCCACGTGATACCAAGTTTAAAGGTACAAGACGTTAGGAAAATATGAAACGCGGATGTACCGTCACATTATTACAAACATATTTTTTTTAGTAGCCTATCCTTGCCTTGTTTTTGAATAAATAAATCAAATAGTGTTAAATACATTTCAGAGAAAGTTTTTCTCAATCTTTACCACGGGCCAAATAGTATTTTTAATTGATTTATATTTTAATGGAAACAGATAGACATGTTTGTGCTTTATTTGCACGAAACAATTTTCTCAGACAATCTGCTATTATCATGATTAGCAATTATCTCTAGTTAAAACATTAAAACACAGCATGCCAGAAGAAAAGTATTCAAAAGCATTGCATCCATAACAAATAGGTCTATTTCTATGTATTGAATATATATATATATATATATATATATATATATATATATATATATATATATATATATATATATATATAGTAACTTCTCAGTAATGATTTCATGTAGTTTAAGTGTTTAACTCCATTAATGAAAATGGCATATTTAATATAAGCTAAATGTTTATATCAGAAGTAAAACATAGTTTAAATCATTCTTTTATTTATTTAAACTGTTATTTTGAACATGCACTGTATTTATGATTTGGACTCATAATGAAGATTTACGGTTTTACTCAATCTGCCGTTATATTATGGCTATGTGCGTCAGTTTCACTAAACGGCCCAAAGCGTGTGCTGGCGCAGTCATTTAAGAAGGGATAGATGTTTGCTTCAAGTGATGATAGGTTTGTGAAATTATATTTGAATTATATTTCTGTAGATGTATAATTTTCTTTAGATTCTCTGTCTAATAGTGAGCAAAAAGACATTTAACTCCAGCACACCATGGGTGTCGCCAAAACACAAACTCTTCTAAAAGAGTGCGTACGCACGGTCAAGAGCATCCTTACGGTGCACACTTATTTACGCCAAGTTTATTTTTTATAAATCCCGATATGTGCGAGGAAAAATGCGTACGCATATTTCTATGCCTATTTTGTGCGTACGCAACGTTTATACATCAGGCCCCTGGTCTCTTTTTTTGGCGATAAACAATATTTTGAAACCACCTGATTCTCTGCCATCTGATATGTATTCCACTGACTTATGTGATCGTCTTTTGACTTTTTTTACATCTAAGGTTGAAAATGTACATCAGCAATTACTTACTGGTACCCTCCACAATTACTCCTGTCAGCCTATCACTCACATATCTCTCCACTCTGTCTTCTCTACCTTTGCACTACCAACTACTACAGAGATTGAGGGTCTGATAGGTAAATCTAAATCTTCGACCTGTCAGTTAGACCCTATACCTACTCCTTTAGTGAAAGCTTGTTTACCAGCCCTTTTGCCATTGATCATTAAAAGTGTTCACGCTTCACTTGGTTCTGGTTTTGTATCTCCATCTCTTAAATCTGCTATTATTACACCCATACTTAAGAAACCAGGGTGTGATCCTTTTAATTTTGACAATTTTTGTCCCATTTCAAATTTACCATTTATCTCTAAGGTAGTGGAAAAGTGCGTTGCAATTCAAATTCATGAACATCTCTCCAATAATAACTTGTATGAACAATTTCAATCTGGATTTCGTCCACACCACAGCACTGAGACTGCACTTGTCAGAATCTACTGTTGGCAGCTGACTCTGGGCTCTTAACCATTCTTGTCCTTCTAGACTTGAGCGCTGCCTTTGATACTGTTTCACACCAGATACTCCTTGACAGGTTAGCTTCCATTGGTATTACTGGCACTGCTTTGTCTTGGTTTAGGTCATATCTCTCTGGACGCAGTCAGCGTATTCAATTAAAAGGTTTTAGCTCTAGAATATCGACAGTTACTACTGGTGTTCCCCAGGGTTCTGTTTTGGGCCCGCTTCTTTTCATTATCTATATGCTCCCTCTGGGTGATATTTTAAGGAAATATGGTATTCATTTTCACTGCTATGCGGATGACACCCAACTTTCCTGTCTGCTAAACCCACTGGTTCTTTTCCTCCGCCATCCCTGTCAAGCTGTTTAGCAGAAATTAAAGTTTGGCTTTCGGCAAACTTCCTGAAGTTAAATGGCAATAAAACTGAGGCTCTGCTTGTTGGCACTAAATCCGTTTTATCAAAATCTAATTGTTCTTCTCTATACATTGACAATACTTCAATTTGTCCTTCCTCTCAGGTTAAAAGTTTGGGTGTCATCATGGATGGCACATTATCCTTTCAAGCACAAATTAATAATATCACACGGATTGCATATTTCCATTTACGCAATATTAACCGTCTCCGTCCCTTTCTCTCAAATCGTAATATTGCAGTCCTTATCCACGCACTAGTCACTTCACGTATAGACTACTGCAATGCTCTTCTCACAGGTATTCCTTCTAAATTGCTGCATAAGCTTCAGTTGGTCCAGAACTCTGCAGCTCGTGTTCTATCTAAAACACCCTATACTGAACACATTTCTCCAGTTCTTCAGCAGCTGCACTGGCTACCAGTAAAATATAGAGTTGAATTTAAAACATTGCTACTGACTTATAAGGCACTTCATAATCTTGCACCACAATACCTTACTCAACTTCTCCATGTTTACACCCCTTCACGTGCACTCAGATCTTCTTCTTCAATTTCTCTTTTGGCACCTCGGATTCGACTTACCACCATGGGTGCCAGATCATTTTGTTATGCTGCCCCCTGCCTATGGAACTCTCTTCCTCTTGATATACTCAATAGTGAGTGTCTACTGACTTTTAAAAAGCACCTTAAGACATATCTTTTTATACAGGCTTTTTTATAACATGTTTTAGAGTGATTAATTGTACTTTATATGTATGCTGTTTGATTATTGTGTGTTTTGATTGTGTAGTGACCTGTATATTTCTTGTGAGGTGACCTTGGGTGTTTTGAAAGGCGCCATGAAATAAAATGCATTATTATTATTATTATTCATGAGACGTGGCAATGGCCGCGACATAGACTTTAAGGGTGGAGGGCGACAGCCTACGCTCCAACCCTTCTGCAGGAAGGAAAGCACGACACTGATCGGGTATCTCCAGGGGTCTTCTCCGTGAGAAGAGCACCAGTTGATGAAGAGGTTCCACTTCAACGCATAGAGGTGTCTAGTGGACGACGCTCTAGTGGAAGTGATGGTAGCCGCCACCGCAGGTGGCAGAGTACTCAAACCTGCCTCGTCCCATCCAGGAGCCACACGTGTAGCCTCCAGAGCTCGGGACGAGGGTGCCAGAGGGTGCCCCGTCTCTGAGAGAGTAGGTCTTTCCTCAGAGGAATAGGACAAGGAGGTGCTGTTGCGAGGAGCATCCGTTCGGAGAACCAAGTCTTGGTGGGCCAATAGGGGGCTACCAGCAAGACTTGCTCCTCATCCTCCTTGATCTTGCACAGAGTCCGTGCAAGAAGGCTCACTGGGGGAAACGCATACTTGCGCGGACCCCGCGGCCAGCTGTGCGCCAAGTCGTCTGTGCCGAGTGTGCCCTCGGACAAGGAGTAAAACAGGGCGCAGCATGGGATGAGTCCTGGGTAGCGAACAGATCTATCTGTGCCTCCCCGAACTGGTCCCAAATCAGCTGGACCGACTGGGGATGGAGTCGCCATTCGCCGGAGACTGGACGGACCCGTGACAGCTCGTCGGCTGCCAGGTTCCGAACTCCTGGAATGTACACAGCACGAAGGGACCTCAGGTGCTTCTGACTCCATAGTAGGAGGTGGCGTGCGAGTTGCGACATCCCACGTGAGCGTAGACCACCCTGATGGTTGATATATGCTACTGTAGCGGTGTTGTCCAAACGGACAAGTATGTGTTGACCCCTGAGCAGTGCTCGAAAGCGGTGCAGGGCCAGGCGTACTGCCAGCAGCTCGAGGCAATTGATGTGCATGAGGCGCTGGGGTCCTGTCCAGGAACCTGCGGCTGCATGCCCATTGCACGGCTCCCCAATCCGTGGTAGAGGCATCCGTGGAAACAATGACATGCCTGGAAACTCGCAGAAGAGGGACCCCGGCCCGTAAAAAGCTGAGGTTCGACCACGGGAAGAAGGTCTGACGGCAGGTCGGAGTCACTGGGACTCTGAGCGAGCCGCGATGCCATGCCCATCTCGGGACTTGATCGCGGAGTCACAGCTGAAGCGGTCTCAAATGAAGCAGTCCGAGCGGCATCGCCGCGGCTGCGGATGCCATATGCCCCAGGAGCCTCTGAAAAAGTTTCAGTGGGACCGCACTCTTGCCCTCGCACTATTGAAGACAAGTCAGCAGTGAGTGAGCGCGCTCGCTCGTGAGCTGCGCGGACATGGTGACTGAGTCTATCTCCATACCGAGAAAAGAGATCCTCTGCACAGGGCAAAGTTTGCTCTTCTCCCGATTGACCCGAAGGCCCAGACGGGTTAGGTGCTGGAGCACCAGGTCTCTGTGTTTGCAAAGCTGCTCTCGAGAGTGTGCTAGGATCAGCCAATCATCGAGATAACTCAGGATGCGAACCCCGTGTTCGCGAAGGGGAACAAGGGCTGCCTCGACGACCTCCGTAAAGACGCGAGGTGACAGAGCTAGCCCGAATGGGAGAACCATGTACTGATATGCCTGTCCCTCGAAAGCAAACCGTAGAACAGTCTGTGTCGAGGCAAGATGGAGACATGAAAGTACGCGTCCTTCAGGTCTATCGCTGCAAACCAATCCTGATGCCGAACGCATTCGAAAATGCGTTTGGCCGAGAGCGGTTTGAACGGCAGTCGGTAAAGAGCACAGTTCAAAACGCAAAGATCTAGGATCAGTCGTAACCCACCAGTCTTCATGGGGACAATGAAGTAAGGGCTGTAAACCCAGACCTCATCTCGGCTGGAGGGACAGTCTCGATTGCACCCTTCGCCAGCAGGGCGGCAATCTCTGCCCTCATGATCGGGGCATTGCCACCGACCACCGTAAAGCGAACTCCCCGGAAGCGGGGAGGAGATCGTGCGAACTGAATCGCATAACCGAGTCTGATCGTTCGGGCGACCCATCAGGACAGGCCGGGGAGCTCTAACCAAGCTCTCAGAACGATCCAGTGGGATCATCCGAGCCACAGACGTCCCCCGAGCTCGAGCTCCGCGCCCCGACAGAGGAGACCAGGGAAGGACCAGCATTCCACGGGGGTCTGTTCTGCCAGGGGTCTGGCGATAGAGGGGGAGGGGAGCGGCGTGGTCCGGGGACGACACACGTTCCCCTCCGCTCTCTCAGAGACAGATGGGAATGAGAGTGGCGAGGCACGGGGCGTTGCGCACTTTCATCTTGCTCTGTGTGCTCAGAGATGGAATGCAGATCTAAGAAGAAAAGAATCTCCCCCAGCCCTCCAGCAGGGGAAGGAGTGGGCCTGCGACCACTCCCTGAAGAACTGCAAGCCATACCTGAGCTGCCCATAATGGGAGCGCCGCAGCAGGGTTGCGGGGCTGGTACGGGCAGGGTCGCCTCCTTGCGACCTCCTCCACAGCACGGCCCGGTGCTGCTGGCAAAAACCAATCATCAGCCTAAAGTGCTCGGGACATGGCAAAATTTTCGGTTACACTTTATTTCGATAGTCACTTTAGACGTTCTACTAATTATAAGTAACTTTTCAACTACGTGTCAACTAACTCTCATTAGAGTATTAGTATATTATAGTAGACTGTCAGTAGACTGTTAGGTTATGGTTAGGTGTTAGGCTTTGGGTTAGGAGAATAAGTTTACTTGTAGTCGCCAAGTTACTTATAGTCAGTTGAATGTCTGTTGGGGGACCAACAAAATAAAGTGTTAGCAGATATTAAGCTGACAGTCTACTAATACTCTAATTACAGTTAGTTGACATGTAGTTGAAAAGTTACTTATAGTTAGTATAATGTTTAAAGTGGACTATCGAAATAAAGTGTTACCAAATTTTCCACATACCTAACACTCGTGGCAACCCGGGAAGCATAGCTGTGAACTCTGAACCTAACTCGCTATGCCAGCACATCCGAGGACAGCAGCACAGACGAGTAGGGATGGGTACCGAAACCCGGTATTAAACGGGCCCCGGTACTGAATTTTGAAAGACCGCTGTATCGATAAGCTCGGACGTTATCGGTTCTGCTGTCGGTACTGACAGCCAACCGAATAGAACCGATAAGAATACCGTTAAAGTACCGGATCGATAAGCGGTATCGGTAAGAGTAGTAATACCGATAAAACCTTAATGATACCCATCCCTACAAACGAGCCAACTCCAGAGAACTACAGCTCACCTTGTGATGCGGCAATAAACATGATTTCATCAACTGGGGGACCGAATGAGAACGCGGGCCCTTTTATTTAAAAAAGTTTTTTTTTTTTGGGCAGCCGTGAACTCACTCGGGACCACGTGGGTTGCAACGTGAAAGACGAGGTGTGGACCGAGGAATTTTCTTCGGTTTAGTTCCAGACCTGACGTCCTAGATCACTATACATTGAGATGGTCACGTTCCCACTGAGAGAACGTGACACACCCACGAGCACTGTCTGAGCGTGATCAAAGCCCAAACACGTCAAACAGCGCTCGCGCCCATCAGCTGATTCATCAGAATATCGCACTCAGGAATACACGGGCAGATCGTCTTTAAAAAGACGTGCCGCGTGCACACTCTTTCAGTGAGAGGAGAAAACTCCGCGGATGTTGAAGCGACCAGGGAGAGACACACACACTGGCAGACCACTGCCCAGATCGCAGGCAATGTGAAACTCGCTGGATACCGCCGTCACACCAACACCAGAGAGTTCGCTCGTCTCGAAGAGGTGAGTCACAGTAGTAAACTCAGATTGTGTGGCTTGTGGAGTGAAGAAGTTCTCTTGGCTCCGAAGCGAAAACATACTGCGGTTGCGTCCGCTTCCTCCTTTTATGCCCATGAGGTGCGGCGGAGATGCACTATGCAAATTCCGCAGACCCAAGGCATTTTCATGCCATTGGCTCGTTTTTAAATACTTGAAGAGGATTGGCTTTCTATGCGAAACCCCCATTCTACGTCATTCCGACGTAACTCGGAGTGACTACGAAAGGGAACTCATTATCATCAAGTATGCATTTTAGAATTGTGGTTTTATATAATCCTCCCTCTTTTAAAGATGTATTTTTTGATGAGTTGAGTAAATTGATGAAATTGGTGGCCCATAAGTCTGAGGTCATCTTACTGGGTGATTTTAACATAGATTGGTCTAATTCTGGTAAAAGGAAAAAACTTAAAACCTTAATGACTAAATTTGATTTTACCCAAATAATTAAGGGTGCCACAAGGATCTCAAAATCTTCTAGGACACAAATAGACCTAATTTTTTCCAACAGGGATGATAGAATTTTGAAATCATATAATCTTCTAACTGGTCTGTCTGACCATAACATGATTTTCGTTGCTCGAAAATTATCAAAAAAAACGTCTGTTAAATATAAACCAAATACAGTCAAATATACTGACCATTCTAAAGCGTGATTTTCCTGCGAATTAAATGCTCTTGACTGGAGCACAATTATGGACAATGATGATGTGCATAGCTGCTGTACAGAGATAATGAATAAGGCTGAAGGGATCATTTCTAAATTTCTTAAAAAGCAAAAGCATCTGAAAAAGAAAACATTACCCTGGATTAATGAGGAGTTGAGAAAGCTGATGAAAGAAAGAGACTTGGCCCTGAAAAAATCAGTTAAAACCAAATTAAGTAGTGATATAAATAATTTTAAAAGTTTAAGAAATCGAGTCACTAAATATATAAGAAAAGCAAAAGCGGAGCTACATTACAACAATAACAGAAGCCAAGGGAAGCCCTCATAATGTGGAGGCAAATAAATGGTATTGTGAAACCGTCGGGCAAATTAAAGATCATCCATGAGCTTAGAAATGGAGGTAGGCAGATTAGGGATAGTAAACAAATAGCACTGGAATTTAATACGTTTTCTGTTTCGTCAGTGGAAGAACTGGTGCAACAAGTAAATGCAGAACAGCAACTAAAATTCTGTAAACATCAATCTATAATCCAATATTCTCCATTCTCACTACAGCAGATCAATGAAGCAAAAGTGCTTGAAGCTATAAATTCAGTTAATAACAGTTATAGTAAGGACCTTTTTCATATAAATTCAGTCTTTTTTAAACAAAATAAAAACAATTTTTAAAGCCGCTGACACATTTGATAAATTTGTCTATTCAGAGTGGACAATTCCCCACACCCTGGAAACAGGCAAAGGTTAGGCCAGTATTTAAGTCAGGAAAACCTGACCAGGCATGCAATTATCGACCTATAAGTATTTTACCTGTATTTTCAAAAGTGTTAGAAAAAATTTTGTATGGTCAGCTTATGTCTTTTTTACAATCAAATAACATTTTACATCCTTTACAATTTGGCTTTCGTCCTCAATACTCCACAACAACTTGGAACAACTTAAATCTGCAATAGATAATGGAGAAATTGTTGGTGCCGTCTTTTTGGATCTCAAAAAGGCGTTTGATACGTTAAATCATGATATCCTTATTCAAAAATAGTCCAATTTTAACTTTACAACATTAACCTTACAATGGTTTAAATCATATCTTGAACTGAGGGAACAGTGTGTGGTGGTCAATAATGAAATGTCTACATTCTTAAAAATGAACACAGAAGTACCGCAAGGGTCCATTCTTGGGGCCCTTCATCTGGAATCCTTCAGCAGGATTCCAGATGTACGCTGACGATGCAGTGGTTTATGTGCGAGGGAAAAGTGTGCATGCAGTTTCTGATGAACTGGCAAAATACCAGCAAAATATGGCGGTGTGGTTTCAAAATGCAGGTCTGACGTTGAATGTTAAAAAGACTATGTCGGTCTGCTTTGCGTCAAGATTCAAGTCCATATCAGAAGAACTAAATTTAAGGATAAATGGACATAAGATCCAGCTGGTCACAGAGGTCAAATACCTGGGCCTTGTTCTTGACTCTCATCTTAAATTTGACAAGCATATTAAAAAAATCTGTCGAGTAGCCAAAGCAAATCTTTACACATTCAGGTTGATCATGGGACTACCTACCATTTCATGCTGCTCACACTTTTATGCACGCCATGATCTTCTCGCATCTGAGTTACCGCATCTGCTCATGGTCACAGGCTACGGTTAACACAATTAAGCCACTTCAAATGATTTATAACAGAACGGTTAAAATTTTAGATAGGAAGCCCATTACGGCACATCACTGTGTTAGTTTGAGAAATTTGAAAATTTTATCTTTTGAAAATTTCATTAAATTTTCTGTGTTGAAGCTAATGTATGTTTAAATCAGCAAGCCCCACAGGTCTTGAGTGAGCGCATAGTTGCTCTCAGGGCTGTGGGTTCAAGGACTAGAGGAGCTCAAAACGGGAACTATCAGATTCCGAAATGTAACACTACTTTTGGACAAACAGCTTTCTCTGTACAAGGTACTAAAGCCTGGAACTGGTTACCCACTGTGACTGAACTGAAGGGAAAGACAAACTGGGTCCTCTTTAAAAGCAATCTTAAAGACTCTTTAATCAGAGATGTGACCACTGATCGTCCGCTGCATTTACATTTACATTTATATTGTGTTATATTTTTTATCATGTTTTTTGTGTTGTGTAATTTTATTAAGGCCCACTAGGGACTAACATTGAGAATTAGCCTGGGCTAAAATGTTGTAGTATGGAACATGAGCTTATGTGACATACTTGTCCCTATTCAAATAAACTTAAATAAATAAATGATTGGATCATACCAAAAAACATGGTCAAACATTAGCCCAGCTCTGTCATATGCTCATTGAATGCATTGTTTGTGTGTGTGTGTGTGTGTGTGTGTGTGTGTGTGTGTGTGTGTGTGTGTGTGTGTGTGTGTGTGTGTGAGTGTGAGTGTGAGTTTTTGCCATGATGAGAATGTTGTACAGGATCAGCCCTTCATTTGTGTGTATGGTAGATATGCATTGTATTGGATCTAGTAATTTATTTTTACAAAAAAACAAGAAGAATGCTCTAAATTACAGTTTTTCCCATTCATTTCTATGGGTGCCCATTTTTGATACGGGATTAAGGAGGTTTTTTTTTTCCACCCACTTAACATTGTAGAATTAAGTCAAAATAATTTGTGTGTGTTCTGGAAGCAAACTTAGGAAAAGTAGTCAAGTCTTGTACCGCTCAGATCAAGGGAAGTATTAAAAAAAAAAAAAAATCAAAACTATTTTGCCCAAATTTGTCCAGAATACGGTTTTAGGGATAAGATGAAAAAGTTTTTTTTTTTTTTTTTTTTTTTTTTAATAAAAGTTATTAAAAAAGTGAAATGGGATATTTTATTGTGTATTTACTTACCCTGTAACTATACAGAACAAGGGGGTAACAAGTGCCACTTTAATTTACAGCCCACAGGATTTACACTTACCCTGTAAATACACAGAACAAGGGGGTAACAAGCGCAACTTTAATTTACAGCCCACAGGAGTTACACTTACCCTGTAAATACACAGTTAACACTACTTACTATTTAACAATACGAAACAACACTATTTGCAGAGTAATTACAGAGAAAAGTACTCTTATTAAGAAAACAAAACTACCTCTTGTCTTTTTTCTTCTTTTTTTTTTTTGGCTTAACGTTTAGTAAGAAAAGCCAGTAAATTCAATTTTGATCATACTGTGCTTACATACAGCCATATACTGTATATATATATATATATATATATATATATATATATATATATATATATATATATATATATATATACTGTATATATATATATATATACATTTTACAACCCATAAAATTATCCTCTAACTACATTGCACAAGAACATATTTTGCCAGAAATGTGATAAAAACATTTATATACAACAGACGTACAATTTTTGCCTGTAATATATTTACAGAATAGGCACCTGTTAGGTTTAAAATAATTACATTATAAATAATTTTGCTTGTATATCTGGTTACCCCTTTGGGACCCAAAACTTAACATATTGTTCCCTTATACCTACACGGAGGTACACTACAATTACAGAAATGTACACCTTAATTTCGGTTTACATATGCAGTTGTTTGCGGGTCGTAATATAAAGTGTTACCTATATGTTTTATCATCAATTTACACGTATAATGCCAATTCACTTTACCTTAAATTGGGCCTTACTGTTGTAGTGTAATAGCTTGTTTTCACGTGACGTCACGCCACTGCGTTGCCATGGCGCGAACAGCAAATGGAGGGCAGGAAGTGATTTTCTACATTAGGAAACACTATAACACACTCAAAATGCCTATGTTTTGCGTCGTTTATGGTTGCTCAAATCGATCAAACCACGAGGAGTTTTTATCGTGTGCCCAAAGTTGTTGTTCATAAGGGGGGAAAATACAAGAAATTAACAGAAAAACACCGGGAAAAATGCCTTGCAAACCTAGGTCTGCAGTCGGGAGAAGCCGAATGGGAAAATGCCTGTGTGTGCAGTGATCAATTTGTCGAATGTGAGTTAATACATTATTTATGTGGCTTATAATTACATTATTCAGGTGTTTAAATACACTTATGTGGCTGTTTGTGTAATGTACCAGTTTCCAAACTTTGTAAAGTCAAAGTATGTCTGTAAGATGAGTTAGTTGCTGATATTTACGGCCTCGATGGCAGGCAAATCTCTCTATTCAGTTGAAAATCGGTCCTCTTCATAACGTAAGGATCACGTCCAACATATGTTTCGATTTTCTGTTTATATATTTCTCTTGTAATAGAGTCTAAAGTAGTACAGTACGGATTTTTCTCCATCTCGTCCATTGCGCTCTTCACTCCTTGCCCTCCACCTGCATTCCGCGCGTCAACACAATGGCATGACTGCAAACCACCTATTGAGGGTCATATTATTTAAACAGCTTATCCATCTTTGTGCCCTGTTGTCCCTCATGTCTTCAGTGTATATTTCACTTATGGAATTTTTGATCTTGCTTGCATTAACAGATTATTGGTCACCCTGGAGCACCTGGTCCACATGGACTACCTGGACCCATGGTGAGTTAAAGATGCGTTGTACAACAGAAATGATATAAAATGGTAATCATTTTAAAATAATCTATTCTTAGCCAACTGGCATTTTTATGCCAAAATATAGTGAGATTTAAGCTTGAAGCAACAACAATTTGCAATTAACTTCATCCTGTTTTAAAGGTGCCTTGTGTAAAAAAAAAATCAAATCATACTCCATAATCCATACCAGATGGGGGCAGTATACCTCCAGAAAGTGAGTTGTGCCCCGGCCACACACGTACTCTCACTGCTTCAAACAACACGAGCGAGTGCTGTTTTGCTCTCTCTCCCTCTCGCATATTAATCAAATCAATTGACAAGATAGTAAAAGGTTGGAAGAATGCAGTTTCACGTGGAGCATTTTTAGAGATTAGAGACTCAATAAACGACATCTCAACACCAGGGCTCCACTGGCCATCGGGCATACCGGGCATTTGCCCGGGGGGCCGACGTGCTTTGTGGGCCGGTACATACTGTGATTTTTTTTTTGTCTGAACGGCCTATTAAACTCGCACATCTGTGGTCCATTGGATTTAGTTTTTGTTAATTGGCGGCACTGGGATCTTTGTGCCGGTGTAATGCATTAGAGTACTCTAGGATTTTTTTCTTTCACAAGACCGGCACATGAAACGCGTAGATCAGCGGTCCATTGGTTATTTTCTTGATTGACACTGGGCTGGTCTAATAACATCTTTAAACACGTCCCATTTGAGCGGGCTGTGTCAGTGTGTATCTGTCAAAATAGTCAGAGTGATGGAGAAGAAAAGCAAGGAATGTGCAGAGAAATAGCGTGAAATAAAAGCAACTTCAAAAGCCCTTCAAGTGTCTGATGAGGATAGTAAGGAGGTCAGGAGGATAAGGAGAGAGATGAAGAGTGAATGCAGATAACCGTGGTAAGCAGAACTAAGCTACTTTCAGAACAGACTACCGTAAAACTTCAAATAATAGCCTGGGCTTTTATTTTCCCAAATCTGCACCGGCTTGTATTTGAGACAGGCGTCTATATATGAGACCGGCCTTTATAATTTAGTGTTGAGATGTTGTTCATAGTCTCTAATTGCTAAAAATGTCCAAATGCTCCACTTGAAACTGCGGTCTTCCAGCCTTTTACTATCTAGTCAATTGATTTGATTATTATGCGCAAGGGAGAGAGAGCAAGACAGCACTCATGTTGTTTGAAGACAAGAGAGTGCGCGTGTGGCCGGGGCGCTCTCTCTCTCTCTCTCTCTCTCTCTCTCTCTCTCTCTCTCTCTCTCTCTCTCGTTATGCGTCCTGTCAAGCGCAGCAGTCATTCTATTCTAGATCACCCACTGATCAAAATAGGCTTTGGCGGAACAAAAATTTGCTTTGGCGGCCACCAATGATCTGCAAATTTGACAATTACGCATTTTATTAGAATTGTAATAGGACGAGTTTGTAAACCGTGTTTTTCGCCAAAATAAAAGATCGATGCCGTTTCCATCAAAATAAAAAGTGCTTATCGCTTTCAAGTATAGAAATTAGTATAAAACTAATTATGAAAGTTGCTTTTATTTTTCATTTGTTTTACAACATATGGCTATTACCATGGGATTAATAGTGTATAACTATTATGTAGTAGTGTATTGTAAATAATAATTCATTTTTATTTATAATGCGCTTTTCTTAAACCCAAAGCGCTAGACAGACACTATATCACAACTAAGAGTTTTGAGTTTTTCTTTGTTCAATTTGCATACTGAATATGGGTTGGAGCTCTTAATTTTGAATTCTCAAAGGGCACCAGAATGATTAATTTAAAGGGATACTCCACTTTTTTGTAAATAGCTCATTTTACCACTCCCCCAGAGTTAAACAGTTGAGTTTCACCGAATCCATTCAGGCGATTTTCTGATATGTAGAAGAATATCAGTAACCAGACAGATTCTGGTCCATTGATAGTAGGAAAAAAATATACTGTGGAAGTCAATGAGACCAGAAACTGTCTGGTTACTGATATTTTTTTAAATATCAAAAAATCTGCTGAATATATTCGAAAATGGTAAAACCCAACTGTTTAACTCTGGGGGAGTGGTAAAATGAGCCTATTTTCAAAAAAAGTGGAGTATCCCTTTAACATTAAAAAGCACAACATTTTCTTACAACATTTCATACCAATGCAGCTTATATCTTGTTTTAGGATGACTGTGGAGTATAGTTCAACTTAGTAGTTAATTTACTGTTAACTATTACTCACTCCTATTCACTTACACATATTCAAGGGCGTGCATGTTTGGTTGTGTTTATGGTCATATGTAGTGGGCCAGTCAGGGCCAAAATGCCCGGGACAATTTTTTGTTCCAGTCCAGCCCTGCTCAACATTAAATTATAAAGGCCTGTCTCATAGACGCCTGTCTCAAATACAAGCTGGTGCATTTCGATGATATGGGAAAATAAAAGCTCAGGCTATTATTTGAAGTTTTACAGTATTTGTTTTGTTCATATTACATTATTGTTTGTTTGAATTAATTTGACAGACAGCATTCGATGATGTTGACCAAGCCTCCGCCATTCAAAGCTGACAACTCTCACGAATTCACCTTGAGACACGCAATTGACACTTTTCTTACACTCTCACGCCACACATCAGTTTTGTCACGCACAGAAAAGGACACGGAGACCTACAGACTAGACAGAGCAGGTTAGTTATGATATATGAAAAAAATCTCAGCTCTCAGATTTTGTCAATTTTATTATGCAATTCAAACAATAAACACTGCTTTGGCACCTGTAAATGTTAGACGACAGATCCGCACGTGAACCGATCATCTCTACTAGCTAATGGTAAAAGAAAACACGAACACTGTTGTGAAAGATACAGTATGCTACAACTTACTAAAATGTATTCCTCATGCATAATATTGACCAATCAACTCTTCCCTGAACTGAAATGTAGTAGTGGTCTGTACTTTCCACACGATTGACGTCAGGTTCAAGTACACAAGCCGTGCGAGTTATTCGTGTATGTATGGGCTCTATGCACGGCGGTATTTCCGGTGGAGGTGTAAGGATGCTCGATAACTTCCGCCGATCATGGAGTCCAATGCAATAGTGAGAATTTATATTGAATTTTATACTCCATGGTTATACTAAAGAAACGTTAGTCACAAAAACAGATACAACAGACACCCCTCGTTGTGTTTATGCTTCTTTTTAAAATTATATTAAATAAACATAACTATATATAAAATTACATCTAAACATATGTACGTTTCGTTTCAAAGACGGGAGGACAGTAAATATTGAAGACTCTGCCATAATCCCGTTTTCTCCGGTTTTCCTCCGCTTTAATCTACACAACCGGAAAAAGACGAGCATCCTTGCATCAAATGCGGAACTCATGCGTTCATATAGCCCATTGTAGTTTGGCTGGTGGTTATGTTGCCCGCCCAAATACCGCCTCCCATGGCGGCAACAATACGACCAGCTACGATCGACATTAATTCTCAAAATGGACTGTGAACCTATGCTGTGAACAGCTTGTTTTCTCTCAATCATTCATATATCTGAGAAAAGTAAGAATAGCAGATGTTTTCAGTTTTGTTGATAGTTTTCAGGGAGCTGTGAAAACATCGAAATTGGACAAAGGTTACAAATTCTTGACGTTTGCTTACATAAAGTTCCATTCATAAATGGCATGAAAATTGATAACTTCTCACATTCAACATAAATATATCGAAAAACAATAAATAAATAAATTGAAATGATTTCTGATTGTAGGCTATGAGTGAAATCAAGTGGCTTTTGTTAAAAAAAATATATATATGGAATTATATGCTCTTTTCATAACAGTAATCTTTCAGACAGTTAAATATTGTTTTATTTATTTATTTATTTATTTATTTGTTTATTTTTGTTCATTTGTTTATTGTTTATTATTTGTGCAGTAACCATTCTGCTCAAAAGGAGAGAGCCGAAGCAACAGAGCTTATTAGCGCTCCCCCCCAAATTTTATACACAACAATTTCTCATTTCACAATCGTTCAAGAGAACAAAGTGCAAAACAACAACAAAGAGACAACAAATATCTGGACATGATTAAACAACAAGGCGACAACAAGAATCTGGTCATGGTAGAAATACCCCTAATGACAAAACATTTCTTCGTCTCTATACTTTGCAAAGATCTTTTGTTTATATTTGTATTTAAAAAGATTGATGTTTGAACTTCGTTTTATAACTATCTCCAAATTATTCCATAATTGTACCCCCTTGACTGTAAGGCTAAAACTTTTCAAAGTAGTACAATGTTTCTGCGTCCTAAAGTTTAATTCATCACGTAATTCATAACAACCAGTACGTTCAAGGAACCTTTTTTGTATTTGGCTTGGTAATAATTTGTGCCTTGCTTTGAATAACATCTGTACTGATTGGAACTCAACAATGTCATAAAACTTCATGATCTTAGATTTTAAAAATAGTGGGTTTGTGTGGTCCAAAAACCCCACTTTCACGAGTTCACACGTACATGAAATCAAATATATTTTAATGCGTATTTGGCTTGCTGTCCGGGGGAGGGCTCCGAGCTCGGAATTTTGCCCGAACCCAGAGTACTCCCCCCTATACTGGGGTAGACCCAGCCGAGAGTGAGGTGATGGGGTGGTGGAGGGATGCTGAGAGGCTTGTCGTGAGACAGGAGGTGAGAGAAGCTTTATTTATACTGGCTTCCTTTGAGTTGATTGGTTGATTACCTGAACATGCTCCTCCCGAACTTTGTTTACATAAAACTTCATTTCACGAGTTCACACGTACATGAAATCAAATATATTTTAATGCGTATTTGGCTTGCTGTCCGGGGGAGGGCTCCGAGCTCGGAATTTTGCCCGAACCCAGAGTACTCCCCAAAAAGCAAGGTAAGTGTGGGACGGCAAGCGTAAAAATAATTTCCCCCCAAAAGTGCAGGGCATGAGAAGGTAATCAAAGAACGAGCTTGACCGTTCGACCGTGAGGGCTCCCGCGACATCCGACGGGAACTTGAATGCTCACAGCATCGGACGGATAAGCCCCGCCAGCAGTCGAACTGACAGCTCGATGACGCGAGATTTATACGAGCATGATATGAACGAGTTAAGCCGTTCAACCGGGAGGGCTCTCGCAGCATCCGACGGGAACTTAATTGCTCACGGCATCAGATGGGTAAGCCTCGCCGGTTGGACGGGGGCGCCCGCTGAACTCGGTCGGGAGGGCTCGACCGGCGCTTCGAAGGGTGCTGGGGCACGGGAATGGACCTCTCGCGGCCCAACGAACGGGGAGCCCTTGCGGCGACACGAGCGCGGACGTCCGACGATGATTAGAAATAGGCAGGCTCTCACTGCGATTCGGACGGGAGGGCTCGACCAGCGGTTCGGAAGGGGGACGAGCCCGGCCCACGAACGGGGAGCCTTCACTACGTACGAACGGGGGAGCCTGCAATTGTAAAATATTACTCAGTATTTTGGATATGCTTACGAAGCGGTCGTGGAATACGGGGATGGTGTCGATGAACTGAGCGCAACAGGTGATGGAAATTAACTAATTAATTAGTAAGAGCTTGGTTAGCGTTTCGGATATGGAAACGGCTGGATCTGATTTGAGTTCTGAAAGCTTCAGATGACCAGCAGCAGATGACAACCTTTAAGTGCGGCTGTGGTTGCTGCGCCGATGCGAAAGAATGACTTGAAAATTTGTTTGCTGAGATGCCGGATTTGATGAAGACTGCTTAAAGATGTTTTTTGGAACCATAATCTCGTGGCTGGGTGATCGGAGTCGTCTGTGAAGAGTGGATCGAGAGGCGATTTGCGCTTAGAACGTTTATATTGAAGGTAATTTAGCAGGGAATGGAACGGTTGAATGGGAGTCGGCAGACTGAAAATATGTACAAAATGACCTTTGTTTGATGAAAAAAGATATAGTTTCGTTATCCAAGATCTGTGAAACTAAAATGATAGGGTGAATATTTGAATTGAAATTAGATGTGATGGTCAATTCAGAGCAATGGAGAGAAAGCTAATAACCATAGCTTCTACTGTGTTGGTGGAGTGGTATCCTAGACGGAGTGATGACATACATTTGGCGAGTATGTCAATTGAAATGGGTTGTCTGGTGACCGGGCGAATGGGATGAGTTCTTTGTTTCCTTTAATGAGAAGGGAAGTTTGGCAGTTATTAATAGCGGGGGCGGGCTTATCCTTTAATTTGTGTACGAATTGAATGCCGCTTAAATAGCTTTTATATGGATCCGGCTAGGAGACCTTTAATTTGATTGAGGTGAGATATGAAAAAAGTAACGGTTAAGAAGAGAAGAATCGGGAAACGGCAGTTTATGCGAGAGGTGAAATAATTTGAAATATTTCCACGTGGTGTATTATGATTGGAGAGTTTTTGAGAAAACTGCTTGCAGGATAGAATCGATGGACGTGTCCAGAATGGATTTTAACGAATGGTTTATGGGAAAAAAAAGTTGAGAATAAGGAGGTACTGGGGTTGGAACGGGGTCCACTTCTGGTGCCAGCATCCTAAATCTCTGAAAATAGAAACGGGAGAGAGAGTCAGCGATTTGGTTGAGAACACCTGTGACGTGTTTTCCATTAATAAAGAACTGATCACAGGCGGAGATCCAGATGAGGCATCTGAGGAGTGGCATCATTACAGGTGAGCGAGAACGACCTTTACTGATTAATTGTACGGTTGCTTCGTTGTCGCAATGAATTTGAAAGCTTTTAGATGACCAATCATATAAATATGATGATGATGATGATGACGGTGGTGGTGGTGGTGGGGGGCAGGGAGATGCGAACCAGCGACCTTGGTAATAACCTCCGAAACCGACTGAGGGAGCTGCATCTGTGAACAGTTTGATATCGAGGTCTTCCAACGCATGAACTGATGACGAGAGGGCGAAGAGATAGGCTACGCGATGAACGGCGGCCTTGTGGGATGATGCGCTTTGCATAGTTTAAGTGGCCAAGCAGCAAGAGGAGTTAGCGTTTGGAACACTTTGAGCGTCCGTAAGATTGTCGGCGCTTAAAATGTTTTGTTTTTACTGAGCTAACGGAAACCCTAGCTCAGCGAAGCCTTTGCACCCTGACGAGGTGAGCCGCGGGGAAGGCGTCTTGAGGTGAAATGATTAAGAATCATCGAGAAGATGGAGAAGGTGAGGAACTGCGTGGTTGTTGGAACGGATCCGACACAGTGGCGTAGCGTCTGGGTATGCGCGTGCATATGAGCCCGGGCCGATAGGGCCCCGCTCATGGGGGATTTAAACCAGGCAATTAATTTTTTAAAATGTAGCCACGATAAATAGTTCATATTTGCATAATATCAAATAAAACAATATTAGGCTATATCAAAACAATGTAATAATCCTGGAGATTGATATTACTACCAGGGTGATATAATATTGACATGGCTACAGGTTCCCATTCAGGTTTGTCTGCTTTAACTATGTAAGGTAATTTGTCATTTACTAGTTAAGCTCCTAGCCCGTTTGATGTTTCGTTCCCACTGCATCTTATTCTCAGCTTTGAGTAAACATATGAAAGAGAAAGTGACTCTGTGTAACCCATGTTCTCTGAATAGGGAACGAAACGCTGTGTTCGCTGCCAAATATCTCGAGCTGCTGACAAGCTTCCTTTTCGACAGAGAACTCTGAGGAGCAGCTGATGCGCGCGCCAATATAATATGACGACGTAAGCGTCAACGCGGCGCGAATGGTGATTCTATGTCCATGGTCAATCGTTATTCTGACGCGCAATTTTACATGTGAAATGTAGCCAAACATTTCAGGTGCACATTTCGCGTGTGTTTAATCTCCTCGCTATCAGTAGACGTTCCGGGAAAACTCCCGCATATTGATAACGGCTCCTGGATGATCGCACATTAGTTCAAATCTCCCGGAATCGAGAGCGAGCGAGCATGAGCGCGCGTGTGAGACAGATCAGACAGTGCTTCAATACTGCGCGCACGTCGGAGAGGGAGAGAGACAGCGAGAGACTGCGTGTGTGCGCGCCTCATGCCCCAGACTCAGGACTCGAAATGAGGCACCGAAGTTTCATTCTTATTCGGTCTGGTTACTACCGTTTACTTCAGAACCGGTTCCCTCTTGGAACAGGGTTTCGGTACCCAACCCTAGTGGATAGGCATTACTTTAAAAGCATTAGTTGTATCTACTTTCGCCATTCAAGCGCCGCGACCTGCTATTTTGATCATGGTTATAGCTTGATTAATGTCGTGATATTTTAATTGAATGCTCTTCGAGGGGAAAGAGACTGTTGATGCTTAGATATGGAGAGTTTTGAGGAGCTGGGAGGTCGATTATCAAACGATTTTCCCTGAAATTCTTGTAGCCACGCCTGTGGGTCTAATCATAAACCTGATTCTATTTCTTTTTAAATTAGATCGTTTACCACTGCAGGCCTTGCATGGAGGACTGAAGATTATTGCCGATGAGGTTTGCGTAGGCTGGCGTTCTACGCCGGGTTTAAGCTTGGCTGAGACCGGACAACAAGTAATTTGTAAAGTTGACATCTGGGTGATGAAATAAATCCTCAGCCGGACGGGAAATGTTCACTGGAATCGAGAGACAGTTTTCTCACCTTAACGGCATTTTGTACAGGACATACGACACAGGCGTGGGCACCGCCAAGATAATTACAAATGTAGAGATAACGACAGCGTTGTCTTTGGCATTTACTCTTGGAATAGTTACAGACTTGCCTGTTGGACACGACGTTTGGGGCTTTGTTCGGAAAATCGCCACCGGAAGAGAGGTCCTCTCTTACTGGTCGTGGGACATAGCCTGTGGATTTGATGGGGATCTGCGCTGGGCCGGAGGAATCGAGGGATTAATTTGCGGCCAAGCCGTGGTGGTATGGTTTACGGACCTGCAAATTACGCAAGAGATGTTTCGGCACCCGAGAAACACGCGATTAAGGAGATCGGAGTCCAACGCTCCCCGGTAAGGACACTGATTCCATTGAGAAATACGAACGGCGCTTTTAGCAGTTCAAATAATCTGTGATAAATGGAAAAAAAGACTACCCACATACGACAGCGCGAGCTCCATTATGATAGATCGTTGAGCTCGCACCGTCTAGTATGGGGAAAGACAGAGCATGTGACTTCGGTATAATGGTTAAAGGAAATACAAACTTTTCCTAAAGACAGTGAGCGAGATGAAACCTGCGTGTTGTTTTTAAGGTGACGGATATATCGCCGCAATCCACCTGGCGATTGGATTCTGACATGGGGAGGGAGAGGAACATTTGCGGAGCTGATGTGATGTTGATGTTGCATAGATCTGGAGTGTACGGTGCCACGGTGGGAGGGGCTGGGGAGGAGATTTGACCTGGAAGAAAAAGAAAACCCTTCCGCGTCTGGGACGCGGCCCAGGCTGGCGGAAGGTCTGCGGCGACGTGGCGCGTGGGCGGAGCCCGGCACTGAAGGTGGAGACGCTGGAGGGCGAGCGATCTGGGTCTGGCAGGCTCTGCCCGTTCGAGCTGCTGAAAAGGCGGCTGGAAAAGAAGGGGGAGTAGATTGTAAAACACGTGTAAGTTGTATAAATCTACTTTTCGATCTGCGAGAAAAGTTAACGTCTGAATTAATCAGGGCTTGACTCCGCGCTTTAATGATCCGCTTCCTTATGGAAGATATGTTTGGGTTGGTCAAAGAGTGCGAAGACGCGGAGGATGGTGGGGTCCTCGCCGGCGGTGGTGAGGGGAGTCCTGGCGTCTTGGCATGCGTAGATAAGATCGCGAAAGCTGGCGTCCCCGGTTTGAGGAGGCTGGAGATGGACCGATCAGCGGATTGCGATGGAGTCTCGTCAGTGACGAAAGATTCGTCATCGGAAGGGAAAGCTCTAACTCGGACATGACGGCACAAGGGCGGAGTCAAATGCTGAGAGGCTTGTCGTGAGACAGGAGGTGAGAGAAGCTTTATTTATACTGGCTTCCTTTGAGTTGATTGGTTGATTACCTGAACATGCTCCTCCCGAACTTTGTTTACATAAAACTTCATTTATGGATTAAACGAATAACTCTTTTTGCAACATTACTATTGGTCTTAGAGTGCTTTTATAAGTGTTAACCCATATCATAGAACAATAATATAAATAAGGCAAGATCAAGGAACTATATATCGTATGCAGTGCTTTAATATTTAAAAGGTGCTTTACTTTTGCAATTACATAAATGCTTCTTGATATTTTAGTAGTAATATATTTAATGTGAGAGTTCCAAGAAATTCTATCATCTATAATAACTCCAAGAAATTTGATTTCATGCACCCGCTCTAACAACACGTTCTATCTGGATTGCTTCCTGAGCCTCGGTGTTACTGTTGCCAAATATCATCATTTTACTTTTACTCAAATTTAGTGATAATTTGTTTTGTTTAAACCACATGTTAACATGTTTGAGTTCCAAAGTAACTATTTGACATAGTTGTTGTAAATCATTCCCCGATGCAAAAATATTTGTATCGTCTGCAAACAAGATAAATCTCAGTAATTTTGATGTTTTACAAATATAATTTATATACATATTAAATAATTTTGTACCCAGAATGGAACCTTGAGGTAAGCCACACACAATTTCTTGACAACTTGACTGATGATTTCCTATTGTCACACATTGTTTTCTATTTTTTAAATAACTGGTAACCCACTGTAATGCTACCCCTCTAATGCCATACTTTTCCAATTTATTAATCAATATGTCATAATTTATTGTGTCAAATGCTTTACTTAGGTCAATAAATAACCCTATTGCATATTTCTTATTATCAATCGCATTCGTTATTTCATCGATTACATCAAGGAGAGCATATGAGGTTGAACAATTTTTCCTAAAACCAAACTGATTGTCTGAGAGTAAATTATTTCTTTCAATAAAACTATCGAGTCTAGAATTAAAAACCTTCTCTAAAATTTTTGAAAATTGTGATAAAAGGGAAACAGGCCTGTAGTTAGTAAAGAGATGCTTATCTCCTGCCTTAAACATAGGAATCACTTTAGCTACTTTCATACTCTCAGGAAATTGGCCAGTTTGCAACGACAAGTTACAGATGTATGTTAATGGCTTACAGATGCTTTCAATAACACATTTTAAGGTCTTCATATCCATATCATAGAGGTCTGTCGAGGTTTTATTTTTACACCTTCCCACAATGTCCAGTATCTCATTTTCCTCAACAGGATTAAGAAACAGTGTCTTGGGATTTGTATCTATTAGCTCACAATTATAGGGCTCAACATTTGCAATTTTTGCAGCAAGATTCGGGCCAACATCTACAAAGAATTTATTAAATTTGTTGACTATTGTGTTCTTATTATTGATAATGTTATCCTCTTCTCTGAAATATTGTGGATAATTGATTATTCTAGATTTATTTGTTATTAAACTATTTAAAATCTTCCATAAACCTTTAATATTATTCTTATTGCTATCTAACAATGTATTGTAATAATCCTGTTTACATTTTCTAATAATACCTGTCAATTTGTTTTTATATTTCTTATATTTAACCTCCGCTTCTTTTGTTCTGTACTTTAAAAAAAAATGTTTAAAGTGAATTTTTTTTTCTTGCATGCATTCAGCAATCCTTTTGACATCCATGGGTTTTCTATGCCCTTTCTGTTTTTACAATATTTTTTTATTGGACAATTTTTATCATATACTTTTTGAAATATTCGCACAAACTCATCATATGCCTTATTAGTATCATTCTCTCTGTATATAATACTCCAATCTTGCATTAATAGTTCCTTTCTGAGTGCTTCAATAGTTTTCTCTGTTTTTACCCTTCTGGTCAAATACATAGTTTCCTCTTCATTTTTTTGATGAACATTTTTATGTAATACAAAAACTGGAAGGTGATCAGTGATGTCATTTATCATTAGTCCGCTGACTGTATTACTTTCGAGTTCATTGGAAAAAATATTATCTATTAAAGTAGCACTATGGTTTGTAATTCTACTCAGTTTAGTTATTAGAGGAAACAAACTAAATAGAGTATTAATAAATTCGTCTGTCTTTTTATGTTTATTTGGGTTTAACAGATCGATGTTGAGATCACCTCCAACAAACATAAGTTTCTGATTTAAGTTTGAAAAATGTTCTTCTAACCAATTATTAAACACATCTATATTAGACCCCGGAGTTCTGTAAATACAACTAACAGTAATACTTTTCTTTTTTGTCCTTACAATTTCAATAGTTAGACATTCAAGTATATCATCCACTACCATAGTCATATTTTCAATAATTTTAAAACCATAATTTAAATCTACAAACATAGCTACACCCCCACCTTGCTTATTTCTTCTGTTCTGACCTATAAACTCATAACCTTCGATACTAAAATCTCTTTATCATTACGTATTCATGTTTCTGTTATCAAAATCACGCTGAATTTTGGAAACTGTTTTAAGTAACTCTTTATGTGGTCAAAGTTTGCATAAAGGCTTCTACTATTAAAGTGAATGACAGAGAAGGTATTAACATCCTTAAATGTACAATTATAATCATCCTCTGTATAATATTGACAGTCATTAACAGATCTCGTAAAGAAGTTATTTTCAGGATCAATGTCAATCTCTGTACTCTGTAAATCATATTGTGAATATGCAATATCCAGACCATTTAATTCAGTATTTTTCCTTAATGTGAGTTCAAAATCAGAAATTGCTTTAGAAGTCTTGTAGGAGGCCATGTGTAGAGATTTTTTCTCAACATACCAGATGCCGATTATCCTGAATTTCAAACTTGGTTTGGTGTGCTGGTGCGCCGATGAACTATTAGTTTGTCGTAACGCAGGAAAGCAATATCGCCCCTCTCTCTTGCAGCTCTCAACTCTGGCATCAATTCTTTGCGCTTCTTTTTAACCAAGTCCGTATAATCCTCGTTTTGTTTAAACAAAATAGATTCTCGATACTTCCAACGCAGAAGCTTGACAACAATGGGTCTCGGGCGGTCCCTTCCGCCGTCCGGTTTCCTCACGCAGTGGGCCCTTTCCACCTCCACCGTGTGCTGCAGCTGGAGCTTCTCCGTCAACAGTTGTTTCACTATTTCCTCCGCGTCGGCCCAAGTCTCCCCCGGCAATTCCTTTACTCCCTCAAAGACCAAGGGTGCTTCTCAATATCCCTCCTCGTCTCCTCGCTCCTCCGTCCTCCCTCCTATGACCCGGAAACCGATCGAGCTCAGCCATCTTGAAGGACATCTCAATTCTCTAATAGGCTCTATGCACAACTGCACTACTTCCTGAACTTCAGCCAGCTCCTTGTTTCCTGTATACCATTATTGGACAATTTGATTAATTCAGGTGCGCTTGACCTCAGTAGTCACGGCAACAATAATCAAACACACCTGAATTAATCAATGTGTCCAATAATGCCAGACAGGAAACAAGAAGCTGGCTGAAGTTCAGGAAGTAGTGGAGCTGTGCATAGAGCCTATTGCACCGTGAGGAGTCGAGGATCGAGGAGTGAGGAGGCTTCCTGAGGAGTCTTAATACACAGGGTGCTTCTCATTTCTTATTTGTGCATCCTCGTTTCCTTTCCTTGCTTCCTTTCCTTGCGTCTCAGCTCCACCCCCTGTAGGACGCGAGGGAAGGAAGCAAGGAAAGGAAAGGAGGACAGAGGAATCGAATAAAAGCTTTTTTATATACATTGGAATACTTGATCACTCGAGCGTCACTCCACAGTGTCATCAGCAGCGCTAAAAGGATCTGCCCTTATGTTGTTGAAGTTTGGTTATTTAATAAATTCATAATAAATAATAATAAAGATAGGCTATACTGTTGAAATATCTGATGTGTGGTTTATATAAACTGCAAAAGTAAAGTATAAATTAAAATGATTGTGACCGATGTGAAGGGGGAGGAGAATTTGCACGTGCGTCACGTTTAGTCAATATAACAGTTCCGCGTAGGATGCACCTGTGTATCCTCGCTTATGACTCCTCAGGAAGCCTCCTATCTCCTCAATCCTCGACTCCTCACGGTGCAATTAGAGATTTGAGATGTCCTTCAAGATGGCTGAGCTCGATCGGTTTCCGGGTCATAGGAGGGAGGACGGAGGAGCGAGGAGATGAGGAGGGATATTGAGAAGCACCCACAGGTGCATCCTACGCGGAACTGTTATATTGACTAAACGTGACGCACGTGTCAATTCTCCTCCCCCTTCACATCGGTCACAATCATTTTAATTTATACTTTACCTTTGCAGTTTATATAAACCACACATCTCAGATATTTCAACAGTATAGCCTATCTTTATTATTATTTATTATGAATTTATTAAATAACTTCAACAACATCAGGGCAGATCCTTTTAGCACTGCTGATGACACTGTGGAGTGACACTCGAGTGATCAAGTATTCCAATGCATATAAAAAAGCTTTTATTCGATTCCTCTGTCCTCCTTTCCTTTCCTCGCTTCCTTCCCTCGCGTCCTACAGGGGGTGGAGCTGAGACGCAAGGAAAGGAAGCAAGGAAAGGAAACGAGGATGCACAAATTAGAAATGAGAAGCACCCCAAGTTATTTCTGCGGCTCTGCCCTTCCAGGTACTCCATTTTATCGTTGATAATGAGCATACTGTCGCAAACTTTATAAACGTCACGTCAGATTGTAATGTGTTGTTGCGTTCAGTTAGTTTTGCATTCTCTTCCTTCAGATTGTCCACCTCACCTTGCGTGAACTGTAAGCTTGTTTTGAGATCTTGAATGTCCCTTATTGTGTAACATCATGATTTAAAAAAAAACATGTAATTCTCACTTCATTCATGCAATCTCCTGGACTAATTAGTAATAAAAAAAAATCATGATGTTACACAATATTAACTGTCTGGGGTTCCCAAATGAAAAGAAATTAAATCTTTGAAAACATACAGAATTATATCGTGCTAATACATATATTGCATATTACATAAGCAGTTTTCATATATTTAAAAACGTGAGACAATACATTTACTAATATATGAGGTATGCAATTTATCTGTCGTTATGGGAGTACGACGGATTTCCGTCAATATCAGGGTCCTTATGTCTTAAATTACCCTTTTCATTCTTTTAAGGCTGTCAAATAGTGTAATAAACGTCTTAATTTTAGTTTGAATGGAAGGTTCACCCTGCTTATGGAAATGTAATCAAAGCCTGGACTGGAGTAAAAGCACGTTCCTCTCTCCAGTCTTACCTGTTGTCACTCCGCTCTTGATCCACTCCTGGTTTTCCATTCCCGCTCAGGAAAAACTGCTTGTGTTCACACAACTTTAAAAGTTATTCTAATATATTTATTTTTTTATATCACAAACGTCAGAATTTATAAGACTATATGTAACGGATTGGGAAATATTCTACACGTTTAATAAATGTTCCAGCCCTTGCTTGCACACACATGTAAACAGCAGGCCTGGCAAAGCGCACCCATGGTAAAAGGAAAGAAAGTTACAGAAAACATCTTCTACAAACAATTTTAATTTGCCAATACTTATTAATAATAAATAAATGTGCATGACGTGCAAATCGGATAATAATCAAGTGCAATATAAACATGTTTTTTCAAAGCATCACTGTACAGTCTGTACATCTGCCTCCTTCACACGCGTCTGCCGTGATTAAACTTCTCCACAGTTGAAAACACGAAAAGCTGTGAAGTGATACATATGGTTGTTTCTTCTTTGGTTTGAAAGATTAAAAGATAAGCAACGGGACGGACCGGTTTTAGTCTCGGCATTTGTCCTGTTAGTGACTAGCGCTGTCACTGGAAAAAAGTTTACCCTACTTCCGGTCTCGGCGGCCATTTTTGTAAAATAGGCCTATTCCTTTGATGCGTGTAGCTCATTGTTTGGATATTTTAACCTCACACATGGCACCTTTAAGGAAAGTTTAGATTTATTTATTTTAGCTATGGATATATCCAAATAGCCTAAGTATAAGCATCACAAAAAGGACTCTTTGCCCCTGTTCTCTATACTTTCAAACAGTTATGAAAGTCTGCAATTTATTGTCATGCTATTCAAGACAATTCTCTGAGAGACCTAAGAGAACATGAGGCCTTAAAAAATTCGACCTTTTAAAACTTTATAAGTGAGTGTGTGCATGCGAGAGAGTTATTAATGCTTGTATTTGTTAAAGGCAGGGTAGGTAAAAATTTTCTAAAAAACTTTTTCCCAATTTTTTTTTAAACTGTCTATGTTTACCAATACATAAATATAATATAATAAATGTAAGACCTCTGAAAAAGTATACAAATCGTGTGTCTGTGCTCCTCTCAGTGCTGCAATAAACACAGCTCATTATTTCCAACCGGGACAAAAGAAATGATTGGCTGGGCGACTGTCACTCTCCCTCGCTACCATGGCTACCAGCACTGCAGCGTAAGAACATGAACGCACACGTTTGCTCGAGGAGTGGAACGGAAGAGACAAAGAAGCTAGGAAGAATCACAATTATGGCAGAAATTATTATGGCAGAAACCCCTAACCAAACTGTTAGGGGTTAACAGTCAAAGGACCCAGAACCAGACATGAAGAATGAAGACCCGGAGTCAGAATTATAAAAAATTAAAGAAAAGTTTACTGAATATAGTTTGCAGTTTCATCAGCAGAAGTCAGCTTCAAGACTCACTCAGGAGTTCGTAGGCCGCCCCCTTACAGTTACAACAATCACAGTAGTTATACCATTTTCAAGGTCTAAGCTACGTCATTTCTTACACGTTGAATGATTCTCTCAAAATTCCCAGTTACCTGCATATATATTCTGCGAAGAAAAAACAGGCAAAAAAGGAAGACAGTATTTGAAAAGGCTATGACCAAAAAGTCTTTGGATAAAGCAAGAAGTCAGACGAGAGTCAATATCGGCGGGGCTTTCGAGCCGTGGCGACAACTGACAACCAGGGGCTGAAAAGTGATGCCAACAGTGCTTTTGTGGAAGCTTTTACATGTAGAACATCGTATATGTTATGAATTTTACACGAAATTCACCTTCATCACAGTGTAACTGATGGTAATGGGAAAACGTGTATCAATGCAAGCAACCTGTTTTAAGTTTATGTTACTAGCTCGTTACCGACTCAAACTCAATATATTTTAAACTTTACCATTACCAGTATTGATATGCTAGCTTGATAGTGAGTACTACCAGCCATGTTAATTGTTTATATTAATGATAAAGTTAGGCATTTTATTACATGTGATTCTGACATGATGTCACTACACTCTCCGCGGCGCTGGTAATGGCGTCCTCCAGCTGAGCGCGGTTGGCAGCGCACGTTCATGTGTTTTGGGGGCATGGCTTTGTAAGGATCCCAGAAAGGAGGGAGTGGGAGTGAATGAAATAATGAGCTGTGTTTATTGCAGCACTGAGAGGACAGACACTCGATTTGTATACTTTCTTTTTCAGAGTACTTACATTTTAATTATGTATTGGTATATATAGACAGTTTAAACAAATTTAGGGAAAATGTTTTTTTTTTTAGAAAATTTGAACCTACCCCATCTTTAATTAATAATTAATGTGTTGCAGGGTCCTCATGGATTCCCTGGCCCAAAGGTACGTCATTACTGGGTGGAGCATATCTGCGCTATAGCTGATATATGTGCCATGGCCATGCCTGGCTCTTAGTTGCTAATTAATTAATTTTAAGTTAAAGGATTAGTTCACTTTTCAAAAAAACTTTTGCTGATAATTTACTCACCCCATGTCATGCAAGATGTCCATGTCTTTCTTTCTTCAATCGAAAAGAAATGAAGGTTTTTGATGAAAACATTCCAGCATTTTTCTTCATATAACGCATTTCAGTGGGAACCAATGTTCAAAGTCCAAAAGACACTGTACAAACTGCAAACTGTTCAAAGGGCTTTAAATGATTCCAGAAGATGAATAAGGGTCTTATCAAGCGAAACGATCACTCATTTAAAAGAAAAAGTTTAAGTTTTATAAGCTCAAATGGTCGCCTTGCTCTGTACTGCGATTCATGTTCGTTACTCTCCTGTTCAAACTCGTTCATCAAAATGAACAAATCTTTTTCCTAGTCAATTCGTTCATTTCGTTCGTTGAATGAACCAAATGACTCAGCAAAAGATTCGTTTTGAGCTTGTACTGAAAGTGTCTTTTGGACCTTGAACCATTTGAAGTGCATTATATGGAGAAACATGCTGGAATGTTTTCATCAAAAACCTTCATTTCTTTTAGACTGTAGAAAGAATGACATGGACATCTTGGATGACATGGGGGTGAGCAAATTATCAGCAAAAGTTTTTTTCAAAACTGAACTACACCTTTAATGCCTTTCTGAATTACTACATTTGGGGCCCTATTTTAACGATCTGAAATGCAAGTATCAAGCGCAAAGCGCAAATAACTTTGTGGGGAGATCTCGGGCACTGTTGCTATTTTAAAAGGGGTTGGTCTGAAATAGCTTCATTATTGATTGATAAGTGTGGTTTTGGTGTAACATGAAATAAACCAATCAGAGTGTCATCCAACATACCTTTAAGAGTAGGTGCGCACGTTGCATGGCGGATTTCTAATATTATGGCAGGTTTACCAGGCAAGCTCCAGGAGCGTTCACAGCCGAGGAGACCAACGTTCTTGTCAGGGCAGTGAAAGACTGGTAAACTGGTCTAATCCTTACTACAATTAGCCTGAAAAATGTGGCTAAATGTGTAAGCTAGATTTAGGCCTACATTGTTTTTACATTTTCATAGACACCACAATGATTTCCCTCGTGTTAATATTTTTCCTTGTTATTATGTATGATTTGCAAAAATAAAAACTGCTGCATCTGTGTTGATAAGAGAATTAAAGTTGTGCACCCGCTACATTATGGCCAAGCATTCACACTTAAAATAGCATTATGAACTTTAGACTAGGGGCCTGATGTATATACGTTGCGTACGCACAAAATGGGCATAGAAATATGGGTACGCATTTTTCCACGCACATATCGGGATTTATAAAAAATAAACTTGGCGCAAAATAAGTGCGCACCATAAGGATGCTCTTGACCGTGCGTACGCACTCTTTTAGAAGAGTGTGTGTTTTGGCAACACCGATGTTGAGCTGGAGTTAAGTGTCTTTTTGGTCACTATTAGACAGAGAATCTAAAGAAAATTATACATTTACAGAAATATAATTCAAATATAATTTTGCAAACCTATCATCACTTGAAGCAAACATTCCTTCTTAAATGACCGCGCCACCATGTGCGTTGGGCCTTTTGGTGAAACTGACGCACATATAGCCTATAATCTAACAGCAGATGGAGTAAAACCGTAAATTTTCATTATGAGTCCAAATCATAAATGTTTAAGATAACAGTTTAAATAAATAAAAGAATGATTTAAACTATACTTCTGATATAAACATCTATGCCATTCTCATTAATGGAGTTAAACATTTAAACTACATGAAATCATTACTGAGAAGTTACAAAAATATATATTCAATAAATACAAATAGACCTATTTGTTATGGATGCAATGCTTTTGAACACTTTTCTTCTGGCATGCTGTGTTTTAATATTTTAACTAGAGATAATTGCTAATCATGATAATAGCAGATTGTCTGAGAAAATTGTTTCGTGCAAATAATGCACAACCATGTTTATCTTTTTCCATTAAAATATAAATCAATTAAAAATACTATTTGGCCAGTGGAAAAGATTGAGAAAAACTTTCTCTGAAATGTATTTAACACTATTTGATTTATTTATTCAAAAACAAGGCAAGGATATAGGCTACTAAAAAAAATGTTTGTAATAATGTGACGGTACATCCGCATTTCATATTTTCCTAACGTCTTGTACCATTAAACTTGGTATCACGTGGATATATAATCATATGCAAATGATATGCAGATGAGGATGTGCATAGTAAAACTAGGCGTTGTAATCTCCATATATGGTTATTTTGGGGTGGAGACGCACGTGCGCACAATCTCCCGCTGACTGGGATTTATAAAGTGAATTCTCCGAAGGTTCTGGTGTACGAACGGTTTTATAAATCTGAAAAATTTTGTGCGTACGCAAATTCTGCCTTATGTGCGTACGCACACTTTAAGGATGCAAAGTTTTATACATGAGGCCCCAGGTTTTTTCTGGTCAGTGGCAGAATTGTTTTCTGGAACTGCAAAATACCACTAAGGAATGTTTGCGCCAAAACACGCCTCCGTTTTGCAAGTTCATTTCCTAGTTTACCAACGTGCGTCTGTGGAGGGAAAAGCCTGCTTTGTGCGGATGCAAAATAAGAATGATATACAGTATGTGTCAGTGTACAAAGTCATTTGCGCCGGGTGCAAGATAGGGCCCTCTGTGTTTTAAGGCATGCTGCATACTTGGCATTAAAGGTGCATTGCGCAACATTTCGTGTTAAAAATAGCCGTTTTCTAACCCATACATGCTTAAACAATCGCCTGATGGGCTGAATGAGCCCTTCTCTGATCACTGCGATCGGCCTCTATAATCCTGTACAGTGAAATATATAAGAGGGATTCGGGCTCGAATCTGAGACTGGGCGTGACGTCACGCACGTTCACGCTCACCTGGCTATGTGCCTATGTCTTAGGTTAGTGTTAGTGTATTCGCCGCCGTTCTCCGTATCAGAGAAGACAACTCAAGTGACAACTCTAGTCAACTTTCCACAAAAGTAGACGATGGATTCAAAGGGGCTGTTTACACCTGGTCACTTCATGCGCTTTCTGTGATCGGATAGCTATTCGATCGTGAAAAGACCAGGGTGTAAATGCCCTCCGAAACGCATTCGAGATGGATTTGAATCCGATCGCTCAAACCCCTTGAGGGCGTGGTCTGGGCCGCATCCAGACGAAACTGGACAAGTGTAAATGCATCTGGTTGTTGAAACCAGGCTATATGTCATGTTATTTTAGTCATATATGATGACGCGCATCACCTCAGATGAGCAGCTGAGCTGAGCCCCTATTCATCGAGCCAGCGCACTGCAATCTATCGCAAATCAAAGTGAAAGTAAGACGCATACGATTAACACTACCATTTTCATTAAAAGTAAAGAAATTAAATGATCTTACCAGGCTTGTTGTCGATCTCTCTTATTGCTGTCTTTGATGATTTTGAAATTAGCCGATGATTAATAAAATGCAGCTCATATCTGTTGCTTTCGGTGACGTGCACTTCATTAAATCTGTATATAGCGCGGAAAGAGACCGGCTCGTAGTTCGTTCCAAACCCCAACGCAAACTCCACGTGAGACAAAGAAAATAAAACTTCTGTCTGTCCAGTGCCAGGCATCGGAATAAGACGAGAGTCAACATCGGGAAGGCTTTCAACAAACGGAGAGATCTCCTGTCTGCTCTAGGGCTCAAACGGGTCCTATACAAAGTGATAACTGAACGTGTTTCCATAATAATTCAATCATAAGTGGATACAGTAAGCACATGGAGATAGATGGAAACAAAAACCAAAGTTTTCTACTACTCCTGTTTCCCCCTCTCACATCAGTGTGTAATTTACTCGAATGCCTTTCCATTCATATATTTTAAATGACTTGCAGATTTATTACTGTATTACCTCATTATGACTGTAACAAAAGATGTGTGCCGCACAGTGTGCGGCTGATGCTCCTTTGGTTATGAACAGCTTGTGCAAACGTGCGTGTGTGTGTTCCTCCATGAACGCACACAGCTCTGGTTGTAGTTTCGCTTGTCGCCAGAGGGGGCGTAGTTCTGCAAAAACTCAGATACTTGCATTTTGCTCCTTTAATTGTTCATAGAGCAAATCACCTTCTGTCAAACTTAAAGGTAATTACTTGCTCATTGATAGTTTGGACATTCAGAATCCTTTGAGACTTGCAGCAGTTTGTCTAATGTTACAGAGCATTCCCTAAACTGTTGTCTGTACTCCTATTTAGGGGGAACCAGGTTTGCCTGGTCTCAAGGGACTGCGAGGGGAGACTGGGTATAAGGGTGACAGAGGACCCCTGGGTCTCCCTGTAAGTACACTACAGCTGTGCATCTTAGGATCTTAGTCCTTTATCCCCACTTATTTTGACTCAACATCTTCTAACCTTTACCACATTCCCCACTGTCCATTTGTTTGCTGTTATAAATGTATGTTTTTGTTGTCCTGACTTGTGCAGACAACCAAGCTTCATTTGCTGCCCCTTAATCTTTGTGTGTTGGTTAAATGTCTATTTGTTTATCTTTGTTAACAGCTGTTAAGTTTTTTTTTGGTCCAGTTCACTCATCACATACTAATTACACTTTTCAAACCTCCACTCATACTTCCATAAATGCACAGGGAGCTTCTGGCTTGGATGGCAAGCTGGGACTCAGGGTGAGTCTCAAGCCATGTTTCACCAACCCCCTATCCCCCTAACCCCAAAGCCTCCTTACATCTTTGAAAAAATACCAAAATGGGTCATTTGACACATTTATGGTGAATGGGGAATGTGGTTATTCACATTATTGGTAATGTTTCATCAAAGTTCAGCTCTATTGGCTCGTTTCCACTGATCGGTATGGTACGGTATGGTACAGTACAGTACGGTTCGGGTCAGTAAATCATGATCCAGCTAGCGTTTCCACCGCCAACAGCTTGATAGGCGAGGTGTTTCCCGAAAAGAAGCGAACAATGTAATTTTCGCGTGAAGAAGAAAGACACATAGTAAACAACAATGGATGACATACAGCAGATCATATTTCTCAATACCAAAGTAGCCTACGCAAAGTCCAACTCAGAAGAATGAGTCGAGTCCAGAGGACACAAGTCCAGTAATTCTGCTAATGGAACAGCGTTGTTCTTGAAAGTGTCACTCAGCTCGCTCTCCAACTCCGGCTATCTCTGTATGTACACGGCCGCATTAACCATTGGGCTAGGCGGGGCTAAAGCCCCGGGGCCCGAGCAAGGAGGGGGCCCGCTATGGCTGTGGAGCAGTACTGCAAGCCATCTGATTACCAAAGCCTCACCATGCAACGCCCCCCACAAATTAGCCCTGTTATTTAGTGACACTTTGCCTTATATTCCATGCGTTATCATAGAGTCATTATCATTAATAGAGACCTTCGCAAAGACCCGCCTTTTTTAGTTACTGTGCGACAAGCGACGAGCCAGGCGGCTCTCACGAGTCAGACACATCATGTTCTCATGCACTCACGCAGTGAAAAATACAAATCGCGGGGCAAAGACTAACGTTTCACCGAGTGATTACGAGAGAGAGTTCAGAGCAGCTTACTGCTGATATGAAATAAAGTCTCAACTTTCAAATATTGTCATTTAAGTAATTTAAACAATACCGACAGCGCCGGCGATTGCTATAGGCGAACTAGGCGGTTGCCTAGGGCGTCAAATGTGTTGGGGGCGCCGCGGACACGCGCTCTAGTGTCGCCCTTGACCAACTTCACATTCTCTGCTACTCCCCATTTATCAAGAAATCACAGAGTTAGGATGAGAAGCGAAAAAAAAGTTTATTAAACATGATAAACATCCTTAGGCGCCCCTCGTTTAATTACTTACTTACTGATTATTAGATTGAATTGATGATTATTGTCGATCTTTTCCGGAGGGTTGCGTTACGTTATGTTAAGCCCGGAACACACCAAGAAGACGCCAACGAACTAGCGCTGATGAAAGCCAACTGTGTTGTCGCCTCTCGTCCCCTCTCATCAAGGTAAAAAGCTGCACTTGAACACACCGAGAGAACTACAGGCGACCGTCAGCTAAAATGTGCGTTCTGCACCTGCGTATAATGAGCCAGCTGTCTATTTCTGCAGATATATTAGTCTATATTCGTCATTGAAAAAGGAAAACCGACGCTGCGGCTGCAGATACACATAATGTAAACAAAGCAGCGCTTGCTTACCTTTTTGAATATCAATCCTGCTAAACACTTTCTTTATTCCACTCCACTCATGTTAATATTGAAATATTCGCCAAGGAACACTCAGGTATGAAGACGTAACATAGGAACAGCCTTCTATCTTTACCGTTTTGACTTCTTTGCTTGCTGTTTTGCTTTTATTCTCGTGCACTGACTCTTTCACTAAGCTGAACAGCCAATCAGAGTTCTCCCTTTCCCCAACGGCCCGACGCCGATTCAACATGTAGAATCGGGCGAAATAAAGCCGACGAGGACTATTTTTAGCCAACGGCACGGAACCGTGCGTATCACACTGAGGAAACTTAGTTTGCCGACGCACAAAATCTGCCAGATGGCCGACCGTCGGCTTGGTGTGTTCCGGGCTTAATGTTGTTGACCAGTTGCCAGATTTGATTAAATGCAGTATATTCACACAATCCACCGCAATCCACAGACCATTTACAATTTCAACCTGTTTGTCACCTCAGCCTGCCAGCCCTTTTACCCAGTTGTGCAGTCGCGGAAATATCTCAACCCGAAAGCGAGCCGACAGACATGATGGCAGGTGAAGGCTGTGTCCCCGCAAAGAAACTGAAGTAGGCTACAGTTAACGCGTTGCTTCAGGAAGAATAGGGATAGCACAAAACTGAAGTTATTGCATGCAGAGGCCAGACAGACCCACAGAGGTGATTGGGACCTCACAACTCGCACTTTATTTCCAAATCGAACTCGTGTAGGTTACTTAAACAAAATAAGCTAAATATTTGCATCAAACAGGAATTACCCGCATACATGGGGTGTTTGCATTGATAGTAAAAGGGGTGTTCGAGGCACACGGCACATAGGCCTACAATACAATACCGCAACAAGGAGCGCACAGCTCTTAAAGGGGCCACACCTTATTTGGACCACACTACCCCTTCAAACTTTATTTGAGCGCGACCTCGCGCTGTGAAGAGAGTTGTGTAAATAAAAGTGCACGAGTCTCAGTATTCGCCGACCCTGTGTCTCCTTTCATCACCCACACATAACGAACCTGTTCTTACATTACAAAGTGATGATAAAGCATATATATACATGAACAATACATTTATAAAATGAGTACATATACAAATACAGTTCCAAAATGTTTGTAGGCGTTTGTCGTAGACACAAAATACCATAATTAAGTGGATATAAAGCCAGCGCTGGCATTTGACAAACCTAAAACATCACATCTGAAATTATACATGCAAATACATTTAAAATGATTAAAGGGGTGGTCTAGTACTCTTTTTCTTTGCATGATTGTGTTTATGGGGTGCAATATAACATGTATTCGTGGTTTTTCTTTTTTTAAAAGTCTTATTTTTCATAAACTTCACCTTTATCGTCAGCAGCGCTCTCCTCTGTCCCCTGAACGAGCGGTTTACTTCCTGATTCTATGAAAACACTCCCTCAGAAACACGTCGTGGGCTCAGATTGGTTTGTTTGGGCGGGTGTGTTGTGATTGGCTAAACTGTCGCTCACGTTGTCCGGAAGGTTAACGCCTATTACCTTACTGGGAAACGCCAGCTCCGGTCCAGATGTAAATAATGGTGTCTAACTGCAGTAGCAGTTTGAGGCAGAATCAGACCGAGAAAGCCGCGATGAAGCGAGTAAAACAGAACCACAACACACGGCTCTTACTAAACGTTTCTGAATGATAATTTGCCATATTTTTTTAACCATATACACGTTTGTTTTACACAATAGCATCTGACTGGCAACGATAGCAACTGACTGCCTACTAAAAGCACAAACAGCGTTGGCAAGTTTACGTTCTTGATCAAATCGAAAATAACGTCATAAAGCATATATACATGAAAAATACGTTTAAAACATTAGTACTTATACAAAATTCAGGTCCATAATGTTTGTACCCGTTTGTCGTAGACACAAAATACTAGCATAACTAGTAGCATATAGTGGCTATAAAAGCCAGCGCTGGCATTTTGAAAAATAAATAAATAAATAAATACAACACAGTCTAACGTTACGTCTGGAATTATACATGCAAATACATTTAAAACGATTAATTCTTAGCCTACTTACAGGTTGTGGTCCAACAACTGCTGCCTCTGGTTTTAAGGTTGGATCTGCTTCATGGTTTATTAACAGTTTCTTGCTGTATTTATCTCGTGGAGATTCTAGAAGCTGTCTTCCGTAAAATGCGCAGCACAGAGAGCTAGATTACGATCGTCAGGAATATACAAACATAAATTGTATCCATTGTTGATGAAGTATAGTATCCGTGGGAAGCTTGAAACACAGAAGACCTGACAGCTGCGTGAACACAACTCACTCGACGTGCTGCGCATGCCATTTCCTGCATATTCCGAGGGAGTGTTTGATGCAAATGTGCTGGTTAGTGACGTACCATAACCTGTTGTAGTCCCAATCGAGTCGTTTTTGTAGGCGTTTACACTTCCTGGTTTTTAAAAGACGATATCTCTGCTTACATTGAACTTTCAGCGCTGCAACTTTGCAGATACTGTTAATGCACCATCAGCAACATTACACACTATTTAAAATAAAAAAAGTGAACCTTTAATGGACCACCCCTTTAAGTCTTAGCCTACTTACAGGTTGTGGCCCAACAACTGCTGCCTCTGGTTTTAAAGTTGAAACTGCGTCATGTTTTAGTAACAGTTTCTTGTTGAATTCACGGAGATTCTGGAAGCTGTCGTCCGTAAAATGCGCAGCACAGAGCTAGAGTAAGATCGTCATTTTCAGGAACATAATCAAACATAAATTGTATCCATTGTTGACGAAGTACAGCGTCTGTGGGAAGCCCGAAACACAGAAGACCTGACAGCTGCATGAATGTAACAAAGACGCAGGCTGAGTGGAATCCATGTGCAGATTTATTCAAATAATAGCAAGCTCACTGTACAAAACAGTCATGGGTCGAAATACCAGGGCAGACAACAGTATCAGAGACAGGGCATCAATCGTGGTCACAACAGGCAGAGGTTCAGGACAGGCAGCTGACAACAGGAGAGAAAGTCCGGGTGAAACAGAGATCAAAAGGCAGGCTGAGAAGAGTCGTAGTCGGTAATCCAAGGTAAATAGTCTGGTGATGAGGATCAGGTGTGCAGTAATCAGTCCCTGTATGTGGGTTCTTAGGAAGTGTAGTTCAGGGCTAATGTTTAGTATTCAGGAGAGTGAGACCTCCGGTGGCCGACAGGGGAATCTTCACCGGCGTTCGTGACAATGAACAACACACTCGACGAGCTGGAGCTGCTGAAATATGCGCATGCCCTTTTTTGCATTTTCTGGAGGGAGGGTTGTTGTAAATGTGTGGGTTAGTGACGTACCATAACCCAGCTGTAGTCCCAATCGAGTCGTTTTTGTAGGCAATATACTTCCTGGTTTTTAAAAAGACGATATCTCTGCTTACACTGAACTTTCAGTGCTGCAACTTTGCAGATACTGTTCATGCACCAACAGCAACATTACACACTATTTAAAATGAAAAAAGTGAAATGGCAGTCAACCCCCCCTTTAATACGACCCTGTGTATGTAGGCTACATTTTAGGCAACAATAAAACAAAATATGTTATAAAACACCACTGTGCTTCTTTTCGATTTTATTTAAATACATTTTAAACATTATAAGCACACAAATGTGGTTCAGGCAACGCATAGCCTGATTATATTCACTGCATGTAAGGTAGCCAATTTGTTACATAACTAAATCTAAAATACAACCCTGCCTAATTTCATTTGAATTTAAAAATATTAAACATATTCCTGGCAATATGTAATGTATTGCATATTGCATTGGTACAAATGTTGCAATAAACAACATTACAGATGATCGTGTGATAAAATTTAAAAAAATGACAAAACTCAACCTCTCTCAATCTCTTTTTGTTAGATTTCAGTTTTATCATTATTTACCATACCGTATACCATTATAAAAGTATGAGGTACAAAAGGCTATACAGTAAAGCTTTAATAACATAAAGCAAACAATTGAGTCAAATATACATTCAGTGCTTAAATATATGAAACTTCACTATTCTAGCCTTCTGCCAAAACTAGGGAACAAATTATATAGATTCACGAGACCAAAGATCGCCTGTAGGTCTGTACAAGATGAACTATATCTCATGTTTAACCACTACAGAGACGTCAGAGTCAGCGGCGGCAACCATCAGAATGACTACAGGGCTTAAGTACTTAAGAATTTTTTTTTTTTTTGAACTTGCATGCGGTTTAATATTTTCGAGTCAATTGATTTCACCTACCAATCATATGCGAGGAACGCAGATCTAACACGTTACAAGCCTATCAGAAGCAGAGCAGGGCGGGTCCAACCGACACAGTGTGATAGATTGAGATCCATACTTCACGAAAGTGTCGTCGGAGAAAGCATGGAGCGCAAGTTCATAAAGCCCGGGGATGATGTCTTATCCACGGGTGTAATTTCCTATGTGGACATGTCCCCCCACTTTCAAATTCGCTTGTTGTGATTTTTAACCGCACGCCGTCATTGCCACGGAGGAGCAGGACCGAGCCAGTGTGAAATAGCTCACTGAAAGCAGGCAATGAGCAGGTATAGCGAATGCGATTTTTTAATTTTTTTTATTTTTATACACGAGATCATCCATAGACATTTACACGGCGACAATCGACTTTAAAAATAGATTGCGACAGTCAGTGATGAAATGCTATATTAAATGTATTAAATGTAGAACATTCTGTGTAAGTTATCTGACTAAAAAATCTGTTTAGGCCTACCATGAAAACGAGTCCAATTTTCTGTCAGCAATGTATGACAAGTGCTGTCAACGTCAACGCATACGATTCTTTTTTGTCCAGCTTTAACGTTTTAAAATATGGCAATTAATGCAGCACCCATCCGTTCTTTGTGTCTGTCATCCTTAAACTAGGATTATGATCACGCTCTTATTCACGCAATTGCTTTAAACCATTTCTGCGCGACAAATGAGAACGCGCTTTCAGTGAATGTCCTCCTGACACACACACACACACACCGCTCAGAAAGACGAGCGCCAGTATCCAGTTCTCTTTCGCGCTTGAACGAACAGTAAGGGTGTACTCACACTAGCAGTTTGAACCGTGCCCGAGCGCGTTTGACCACCAAAGCGCGGTTCGTTTGACTAGTGTGAGTGCTCCGAACCGTGCCCGGGCGCGGCTCGATTAGCCGGCCCTGGCCCGCTTGGAAGAGGTGGGCCAGAGCACGGTTCAGTTGGACTCGGGCGCGGTTCGCATGCAGTGTGAGCGCTAACCGTGCTGGAGCACGGAACAGGACGTGTGAAGTCATGGTTTTTAGGAACTGTAGTCCGTAATCAAAGCTGCAAAGTCCTTTCTGCACTTCAGCTGGTACCTTGCAAACCTCCTCATACGAGCAGCACGATTACGTGAAAATTTTCGCGCCACAAAGGCGACACATCTGTTTAACAACAGGCCGTGAGAGGGCTGTGGACCACCGTGGACCAAACGACATAAAATTATCCACAAAGAAAACAGAGCGATGGACTCCATAGTGTTCAGAGAGCGCCGCTCTTCTTGTTTATCCCGAAACCTATGGAAACCGTCGCACCATAATGATGACGTAAGCGTGCTCCGGCACGAATGCTGAAACCCAATGTGAGTGCAGGCCAGAGGGGGAGTGGGGAGGGGGGACAATCGTACTCGGGCCCGGTTCATGGCAACCGTGCACACATGTATGCCAGAATGTCTATTTTGTCGAGTATCCTCTCAGGAACAGTCATGAGTTCATCTTAAATGGAAGTAAATAGTAGTGAGAGAATGAGATGCGTGAGATCCTGTCAGCAGCGACAGATCTTAAAGTGACAGGAGCCATTAATTTTGTCTGTCAGTAAAGTTTATCTAAAGAACAGAGGGAACAGAAAATTACTAACTGCACTTGACTTAAGAATGCTTGTAGGTTTGATAAAGATTAATCTATCTATTTCCTTTATAATGTATGCAGTGTGGAATGTTTTATAACCTTATTCAATTTCTGTATGGCACAGTTAAATATGACATTTATTATGGCTTCAATCATGATTGTCTTAAGTTCAGTTAAATTTAAAGTTTTTATATTTCTTTTAGCTTTTCGTTTCAAATTTTTGGGAAAATCATTTTCATAGAGATAGGCTATCAGTATAATATTAGTGATACTGGCTTTCATTCATTCATAAAAAGATGCCATTAAGATTTACAGCTGTAAAACTTGAAGGATAAGTGTGTGCCCCGCACCCCCCCCCCCCCCCCCCCCCCAAAAAAAAGTTCAGGCTCAGGAATTTTTTTCACTTTAACCCCTGTGACTAGGTTAGCTGTGCATTACTGACTTACAGCAGACAAGAGCTCCTGGATATTTGGACTCAAAACTCCAATAGTTTTATCGCCGATCTCCGACTCATCCCAGAGATCTCCAGAACGTCTGAGGCTGCTCACTTTTCCCGGCCGGTCGGAAGTGCACGCAGACGGCGCAGAGAACATAAACAAAGGCAGGGTAGGCGCGGAGGGCGACGACCTAAGCTAAAGCTAACACCCAGGGGTGCTGCTAAGGATTTTGGGCCCCATGAAAAGAATCTTAACAGGGCCCCCCACCCCACCCCCAAAACAGCTGACTTTTTTCATATTAGTTGACATAAAATCATGTGCTTTTATGGTATTTTGACTATCATTCTCATATATTTAAGTCAATCAGACAATTGAACTCCATCCCATGTCCACATTCGTAATTTTTCCTCTGTAACGCAAAGCCGTGCACCCGCTACACCCTGCTCAATGGGCTCTATGCACGGCAGTATTTCCGGTGAAGGTATAATGATGCTCGATAACTTCCGCTGATCATAGAGTCTAATGCAATACCGAGAATTAATGTTGAATTTTATACTCCATGGTTATACTAAAGAAACGTTAGTCACAAAAACAGATAAAACAGACACCCCTCGTTGTGTTTATGCTTCTTTTTAAAATTATATTAAATAAACATAACCATACATAAAATTGCATCTAAACGTATGTACGTTTCGTTTCAAAGACGAGAGGACAGTAAATATTGAAGACTCTGCCATAATCCCGTTTTCTCCGGTTTGCCTCCGCTTTAATCTACACAACCGGAAATAGACGAGCATCCTTGCGTCAAATGCGGAACTTATGCGTGCATAGAGCCCATTGAAACGTATTGAGATACGTAGGAATTGATAAAAAAAAAAGTAGAATGGAAAGAGAAACAGGTAGTGTTAATTTAATAATCAATGTTTATAAGAGGAACAGATGAAAAATAAATAATTGATATTGTCAGATCATTTAAAAATAAGAAGTCAACTGACTGGAATGACATGGACATGTCTGTGGTAAAACATTATCGAGTGTGCTGAGAAACCCCTGGTAACATATATGCAATTTGTCTCTTTAAAATGGCATATTTCCTAAAAAAATGAAAATCGCTAAAGTTATACCCATATATAAAACTGGAGATAGACATACCTTTTCAAATTATAAGCCTATTTCTTTGCTTTCACAATTTTCAAAAATATTGGTAAAATTAGTTTACACAAGATTAACTGATTTTCTTATAAAATATGATATACTAAGCAAGCGACAATATGGGTTTAGAAGTATTAGAACAACCTCACATGTGTTAAAAGATTATGTGGGGAAAATGTCTAACGCAACAGAAAATAAACAATACACAGTTGGGGTATTTTTAGATCTTAAAAAGCATTTGACTTTTTCAAGAGAAAAGGAAATCTAGAGAGAAACTGAAAAAAAAATGAAGCAAGAGGGGTAGCTTACTCTTGGATAAGTAATTATTTAGAGAAAAGGCATCAATATGTCCAAATAGATAATTGCAGGTCACAATTGGTGCAGGTAACATGTGGGGTTCCCCAAGGCTCTGTGCTGGGCCCATTGCTTTTTCTGTTATACATTAATGATATATGTGAGGTTTCCAAAGTACTAAAATTGATATTATTTGCAGATGATACAAACTTATTTTGTTCTGGTGACAATCTGAAACAACTTCTGGATACAATGGAAAAAGAAATGGTACTGCTAAATATTGCTTTGATTTGAATAAACTTACATTAAATTTAAGGAAAACAAAATGTGTTGTATTTCGTAATCGTTTATCGAATAAAATAAGTAAATGAATGATTAATGAAGTTGAAATAGAAAGGGTGTCAGCGATTATGAAACTAAATGAAACAATTTAAAGAGCGATAAATGAACAAACTGTTTTTGTTGTATTTGGTACTGTGCAAATGTATTGCTTACGAAATATATTTTTTTTAGATTTGTTTGTCAAGATTATAATGATGTAAGACAATAATTATTTTACTTTTATTTTTTAAATAAGAGATGTTTTCAAAACAGGATAGGCATTAAGCAAGAGCTTCAGCCTACACCTGTTTCAGACTGTTGTAAATGCTGTTTGTCAGCTCAGCTGTGTTGAGACTAAGTTTTTTGTCTGAAACTATCTACCTACAAAGCGTGCGTACGCCATAGCTGTCAACACTGAACATTGAAAATAAGGGAGATTTCCCGGATTCCATCCCCAAAATAAGATTTTTTACACGATTCTTAACCACAAACTTTAAAAATAAAGCACTAATCATTAAAAGTCTAAATAATTTATAACTAGCCTACATATGTGTGAGAGAGAAAGACTGATATCATAGAGAATGTTTAAATACTAATATCAGCTTATGAGGGAAACGGAGGCGAAGTTAGTGCGATCAGAGCGTCCGTGGCAAGTGACAAGTTTGGTGCGCAAGACCGCCAAGACCTCGTTTCACTTAGCTGTGTCTTAAGGCTGGTTCACACGGCAGGATTATTAGCCTGATTTTAGCCCCGATCACCCCTTCCGAAAATCTTAAGGATGCTCCGATTATTGTAAAATAATCTGCTCAGATATTCCTGCCGTGTGTGGTGTGTTAAGACTGCTCTCGTCTGCTCGGAAGGATGCCAAGACCGCTCCGATCTCAAATCGGGGATATCCAACATGTTGGATTGTTTTGGCCTGATTTCTCCTCGTGTGTGGTGTCCCCCGGGGACGAACGAGCACGCAGACTGTGAACTGTGGCATGTAGCCAATCAGAAAGCGAGGTGACGAGGCATAGAGGAAGCACCGGCGGTAAACAAAATCAAAACAGCCGGCGCCCGGCGGTATAGTGCACCAGAATGTCCGGTGGACGTTTTTATTCCGTTAAAAACAAACTACACACTATCGCCACTGCATCCTCTTCATCCACCATGATTGTGGACTGAAGTCACGTTTGATCTCGAGGGATTTTGCGAGATTTTCCGTCTGACCAAGGAATGCTCGGTAGTCAAATCGGTTCGTGTGTGATGTGTTGATTTTGCCGTGTTGCTGCGTACCACACACGGTACGACCAAAACCGTTAGACCCTTGATTTTTTATCGCTGTGTGTGGGGTATCTCAGGTTTGGAAAATCGTCCGACAATTTTAAAATCGTCCCGTGTGAACCAGCCTTTAGCTGTGCGCACAGCTTTTTTGTAACAGCGCGCGGCACCTCATGATTAGCATCCGAGGATGAACGACTTCTAGCCGAATCTGTCCAAGCGTGTACGTCTCACACAATCAGAGTGCACGTTGCCTGGATACAATTTGGGTGGACTGAACCATTTTATGATAATTGAGAGGGGGAGAGGGGCCCACGCACGTTTGTGTTTCCTAAACAAATTCATTTTTTGACACCAGGAAACAGCAAATAGAGTAATTTAAAGTTAATAATTTTAACAATCAAATATATTTTTTTAGAACCACAATTTTATTGGGGGCTTTTCTGGGCCCCATCTTAGTCATGGGCCCCGAGAATCGTCATCGTTTACCCCCCTTTACGGCGCCCCTGCTAACACCACACCGGCTCCCTTTACCAAGCATTCTCTTCGCAAATGTCCGTTCTCTGGCAAACAAAATGGATGAAATCCAGCTCTCCATTACCAATAACAGACGGATTATGAATTCTAATATCATGATTTTCACCGAAACATGGCTAAACAACAGCTGCCCGGGAAATGCTATTGAGTTAGCAGGACGCCACCTACATCGAGCCGACAGGATAGCAGATGACTCCGGCAAGACCAGAGGTGGGGGTTTGTACATTTATATTAACGATGCTTGGTGCATTAACTCTGCTACAACCGAGAGTCACTGCTCACCTAATGTAGAGTTTTTAACAGTCAAATGCAGACCTTATTATCTCCCCAGAGAATTTACTTCCATAATACTCACTGCAGTGTATATCCCCCGGATGCAAATGCCAAGCTGGCAATGAATGATCTTTATGCAGCCATTAGCAAACATCAGACTAAACATCCTGAGGCTGCTTTATTGTTGCTGGTGACTTCAACCACTCCAACCTAAAGACAGTCCTCCCCAGATTTCACCAACATGTCTCCTGTCACAAAAGAGGGGACAAGATTTTGGACCAGGTTTATTCTAACATTTCTGGAGCCTACAAAGCAATACCACTCCCCCACATTGGACAATTGGACCATCTCTCCCTGTTCCTCACACCATGGTACTCACCCCTCATCCAACGCGTGAAACCCATCGTGAGGACGATAAAAGTGTGGCCAGGGGGACAGAAGCTGTGCTCCAGGATCGGTTTAAAAACACAGACTGGAAGGTGTTCACCCATACAGACTTGAACCAGTACGCCACATCTGTACTGGACCACATCTCCACGACTACACACAGTGTCACCACCCAGAAACAGATTATCATGTACCCCAACCAGAAGCCTTGAATGAACCGGGATGTCCGTCTCCTCTTGAAGGCCCGTAATACTGCCTTCAGGTCAGGGGATGCACAGGCCTACAGTACAGCCAGGGCTAAGCTGAATAGGGGCATCAAAAATGCCAAACACCACTACAAAGGGAAGGTAGAAGAACACTTCTCCAACTCCAACCCCCGACGTATTTGGCAAGGACTCCAGATAATCACAGACTACCGGACTATCAAACCCTCCCCCGCATCTTCTGATATCTCCTTCCTCAACGAGCTCAACAACTTTTATGCTCGTTTTGAGCGGGGGAACTCAACAACTGTGACTAAGGTAGTGGTGACTTCAGAACACCAACCTCTGACTCTCTCCCTCACTGATGTACGTAGGAGCGTTGCTGAGCAGGATTAATGTCCACAAGGCTGCAGGTCCTGACGGCATCCCTGGGCGTGTTCTCAGAGTGTGTTCTGGGGAGCTGGCAGGGGTGCTGATGGACATATTTAATCTATCCTTGGCCCATGCTGTGGTACCAGCCTGCTTCAAATCCACCTCCATCGTTCCGATACCAAAAAACTCCAACCCATCAAGCCTTAACGACTACCGCCTGGTAGCCCTCACCCCAATCATCACTAAGTGCTTAGAGCAGCTGGTTCTAGCACACCTCAAATCCTGTCGCCCCCCCATCCTGGACCCCCACCAATTTGCATACCGTCAGAACAGGGGCACAGAGGATGCAGTCTCCATAGCGCTGAACTCTGTCCTCTCACACCTGGACAATAAAAACACCTATGCCAGAATGCTGTTTATAGACTTCAGTTCAGCATTTAATACAATCATCCCCTTACAACTCATCAGGAAACTCACAGACCTAGGCATCAGGTAACTGTCTACTGGACTTCCTGACCAGCCGGCCTCAACATGTCCGGCTGGATAACCACCGCTCATCCTCAATAAACACCGGAGTACCACAAGGCTGTGTGATGAGTCCCTTCCTCTACTCCCTCCTCACCTATGACTGTAGACCTGTCAATTGTTCTAATAACATCAAGTTTGCAGATGACACCACAGTGATCGGCCTCATCAAAGACAGCAACGAGGCCGTCTGGTTGAGTGGTGCGACACCAACAACTTGCTGCTCAATATTCAGAAAACCAAGGAGCTCATTGTGGACTTCAGGAGGAATGCTAGCCCACACCTACCCATCTACATCAAGGGGACGGCCGTGGAGCATGTGAACAGCTTTAAGTTCCTGGGAGTTCACATCTCCGAGGATCTCACCTGGACGACTAACTGTTCCAACCTGGTCAAGAAGGCTCACCAGTGCCTCTTCTTTTTGAGGACTCTGAGAAAGAACCACCTGTCCTCAGACATCCTCGTGAACTTCCACCGTTGTACCATCGAGAGCATCCTGACCAACAGTATAACAGTCTGGTATGGGAGTTGCTCTGCTTTGGACCGGAAGGCGTTGCAGAGGGTGGTGAAAGCCGCTCAGCGGATTGCAAGAGCACCACTTCCTTCTATAGAGGACCTCTATAGGAAGGAGTATCTGAAAAGGGCTGGGGAAATGATCAAAGACCCCAGTCACCCAGCACACAGAGTCTTCACCCTCCTGCCCTCTGGGAGGCGCTACCGGAGCCTCCGGACTAAGACCACCAGTACGGTGTACATTTTAGGACATCCTCAGACCTCAGACATATGAAGACAAGGCATCATGCCTCAGACTAAAAGGCTTCAGTTATTGGACAAAACGGCATCGCGCCTCAGACTGAAAAGCTTCAGGTCTCAGGAAAAGCAATGTCAGGTGTCAGGTCTCGTACAATTAGGCATCAGGCAAAACAGCCTCAGACTAAAAAGCATCAGGCAAAACAGCCTCGGACTAAATTGGCATCAGGCAAAACAGCCTCGGACTAAAAGGCATCAGACTTAAAGGCATCAGGCGAAACGGACTCAGATGGAGTTTGGAGGTTCGCATTGCCCCGCCCCTTGTGACGTCACGTGTACACGCGGTTCATAGCTCGAAAGAACCAAAGAACGCTTTACTTTACAATAGTTTGAACATATTATGTCATCTAACATTTTAAACGTGCAAATTAAACTCGCGAAATGCATGTTCTCTTCTGCATACAACGTAATAAGTGTAACATTTAATTAGAGCATATATATATATATATATCACTAAGATTTTTTCTAATGTTGTAAAGTGTAATGTATTCCTGTGATTAAAGCTAAATTTTCAGCATACTCCAGTGTCACATGATGATCCTTCAGAAATACTATAATATGATTTAATGCTCAAGAAACATTCATTATTATTATCAATGTTGAAAACAGCTTACAGTGTACAATTTTTTTTTCCAAAATCTTCGATGAATAGAAAGTTAAAAAGAACAGCATTTATTTAAAATAAATTATTTTTTAACATTATAAATGTCTTTACTGTAACTTTTGATCAGTTTAACTCATCCTTGATGAATAAATGTTCTGATTTATTTTATTTATTTCCCCCCAAATATAAAATAAAAATTCTTACTGACCCCAAACTTTTGAACGGTAGTGTTTAATGTTACAAAAGCTTTAGATTTCAGATACATGATGTACTTTTGAAAGATTCTTTTGTTCTTTTGCTGTTCTCTCTTCAAAGAATTTTGAAAAAAAAATGTAGGCCTACACAACGGTTTTCAACACTGATAATTATAATGAATGTTTCTTGAATGTTACATTGGCATAATATTTCACAATATTACTGTTTTTTATCAAATAAATGCAGCCTTTGTGAGCAGAAGATACTTTTAAAAACATTTTGAAAATCTTAGTGTTAGGCTATAGGCCTATCATTCATAAATGTTTTAATTAAATGTTACACTTATTTCATTGTATGCAGAAGAGAATATGCATTTCGCGAGTTTAATTTGCACGTTTAAAATGTTAGATGACATAATATGTTCAAACTATTGTAAAGTAAAGCGTTCTTTGGTTCCGCGTGTACACGTGACGTCACAAGGGGCGGGGCAATGCGAACCTCCAAACTCCATCTGAGTCCGTTTCGCCTGATGCCTTTAAGTCTGATGCCTTTTAGTCTGAGGCTGTTTTGCCTGATGCCTTTTTGTCTGAGGCTGTTTTGTCTGATGCCTTTTAGTCCGAGGCTGTTTTGTCTGATGCCTTTTAGTCTGAGGCTGTTTTGCCTGATGCCTTTTTGTCTGAGGCTGTTTTGTCTGATGCCTAATTGTACGAGACCTGACACCTGACATTGTTTTTCCTGAGACCTGAAGCTTTTCAGTCTGAGGCGCGATGCCGTTTTGTCCAATAACTGAAGCCTTTTAGTCTGAGGCATGATGCCTTGTCTTCATATGTCTGAGGTCTGAGGATGTCCTAAAATGTACACCGTACACCAGGTACCGGAACAGCTTCTTTCCTACAGCTGTCAGACTCCTAAATTCTGCCTCCTGATATCTAGGGCTGTAATCAACCAAAGAAATCCTTAGTCGACCAAAGTCTTGTCCTGCGCAACGATTAGTCGACTAAAAAAAAAAAAAACGTGATGTTTTGATTGAACATTTTTTAAACAATTGTCATTGAGCATTTATAAAACAACGAAAAACATCACAAATAAATAAAACTATAATAATAATACAATTCTTTGAAAATTAAGTGATTTTTTTAACTGCAGGTCTATAGTAGGTCTATAGTAACAGTCACAACCGCGCACCTGACCACACCATACGCTGCAAAAAATATAACTGCTATCTGCCACATAATGAAAAATTGCTAACAAAGGCTCTCGTTTATACAGGCTTTATATTCTTCTTTACTTTCAAAGCTATGGGTTAACTTTCGTCCTGACGATCAAGGCGTTTTAAAACAACACACAAAAAACCCAAATAGCCTAAAAAACAATCCTAATAATAGGCTGTAGGACCACGTATAGGTTTATTTTTCGTTTTATTGCATTATTTAGGCTATTTTCAAAAGCGTCAAGTGTACAAATAAAATCGAAAACTTTTGCGCGCTCAAGTTCGATTTCAAATGTAGGCGCGCGACTTGCGCGCTCATAATGGAGCAACGCGGTCGCCTCCCTCCACAGTCTTGTCGTCTTTGTTTTAAAATGCAGCCAGACAAAAGATTTAGATTTCCTGGACATTTTGTTGACTAAAGCCAAAACAAGCAGCGTTCTAACTGAATGAATATAGCATCCCTTACCGAGCGCGAAGCAGCTGCGCAGCCAGCCACAGGTGCTGTTCCCGAGTGTATTATGTGTGTGTGCTAAATTGTGGCGCAGTTACAAAAATAGCCTAAATTAAAGCATTTTAAAGTTGGGGACAAAACTTAGGCTAATTATATTTAGACTACAGCAATAAATAACTGCTTATAAAGGAATAAATATCAAGGAGTAAATCATTAAAAATTCTTTCTATTGGTAAAAAAAAAATGCAACTGGTCGACCAATAAGAATGTCAGTCGACCAAGACGGCATCGACCAATTAGTCGACTAAACGACTAAAGTTGACAGCCCTACTGATATCTCACCCCCATTAAAAACGTATGGACTGGACATATACCACTACTGTATCAACATATCTCATCAACTTATCGAATTAATACTTGCATATTGTATATTTATAGTTTGTCATAGCCCTTATATTTTTATATTTATAAACCTTCATGTGTAACTGTTCATAGCATGTACATAGTAATATATTCCTGCTAAAGCACTTCTGGATAGATGCAATTGCATTTTGTTGCTTGTACTTGTGACATGCAATGACAATAAATTGAATTCTGATTCTGACTAGCCGAGGAAAGGCTGTTCCAGGTGGGGGACATGAGCATGAGTGTCCAGTGATTGCTTGGAATGGATCTCAGTCAAATTATCATAAATCTATAAATAAACTACAGATTTGAGCTTTAAAAAAAGCTACTTTCTCGCCTGAAAAACTCTTAAAACTACACTTCGTGACACAATAACAGTAGTATTATATTTCAACTGTATATTTTAAAAATGCTGCTTCTAATGCCCTTGTAGCACGCGCAAGTGACGATACTCTGTCAACCAATGTAGCTCCACCATTTAGTACCGTACCACTGTGCTATGTACCTCAACAGAAGGGTATCCAAAAAGTGGTACGGTATGGTTCGACTTTTTGGTACCATTCACAACTTTTGACAGTGGAAATGTAAATAATTGCGTACCGTACCGCTCAGTGGAAATGAGCCATATGTGACAGTGAAAGATTAAACAACAAGAGTCTGTTTTTCTGCTGACAAGTTTGACATTAACACTGATTTAACACTCACTCATCCATTAACATTCTATTTTTTATTTATTTTCATCCCGTGACCGTGTATTTATTTGGGGATTTGCATGATTAATTGCTAAAGATAAAGCCTGAGAAAAAAAAATTATATGAAGAGCTGATTGATCAAAATTATGGTCTGCTTTTCTGAACTGTGTTGACATGCAAGTTTTGGTATGGCTTTACATAACAGCCCGGAAAGAACTGCGTAGTTAAGATGAATTTACACCATAACTTTCTTTAATTATATTGTACCTATAAAGTACTTACACGTAAGTATAACACCGTGTCCTAACTACACGCGACGCGATAAAATTCCAGCAACAGCAAGTGTGTCTGTCCACACTTAGACGCGATGCAACTGTGAGATGCCACACATTCAGAACAGCGTGTGAGCAGAGTCTCTCTGTGAAAGCGCACTGTTGGCCCGCACTTGCATTGAATATGGGTAAGGAGTAAGGACATAATCAAATCAAGAAATAACATTATTAAAAATCAAAACATTAACAAAATATACTCATTGACTAATTTTGTTATGAAGTAGCCTACAGTCGTATGTTTGCATAGAATTCATTTTGAACGCTATATTACATGCTTTCAAAATCTGAGGTAAATTATCCGTTATCACTTGTGGCACAGTGACCTATTTTTAACTAAAAATAAATAATGTGTACTCATAACCAGTGTAATTTCTTCATTCTGTCAGCCGCGACGTCGCAGAAATAGGAACCATTTCTAAATTAGAAACTTCGCGTGTCGCCGTCGCGTCTGGTTAGGACAAAAACTCTGAATAACATGGAAAAGATACCTTTTATCGTGTGTCGCGGCGTCGCGTCGTGTGTAGTTAGGACACGGTGTAATAAGGGAACAATATGTAACGATTTGGGAATAAATAGGTAACAACCATGATAATTAACAAATAATTAATACTGCAAGTATTTTAGAATTAATGGGTACTTTTTCTGCTATTATGATACAATAATCTAACGTTTGAGAGTAATTTAGCGAGAACTAAGCTTTTTGTAACAATAGTATACCAATACATACTGTACAGACTTTTTAAAAATTACATGGTATATATCTGTACATTTTTACAGTAATTTATTTATTTATTTTTTGATTGTAGAAGTGCAGATATTTTAGTTTGTGTAAGTGAAAATAAAAATATTGCAATTTTTTAAATACTGAGAAACATACTCTTGTTTCATATAGTTACAGGGTAAGTTTGACATTGGGGGCTATAAATTAAAACTGAGCTTGTTACCCTCTTATTCCATGCAGCCCGCAATGTCACATGAAACAAAAGTATATTTCCCCAGTATTTAAAGGAGTCATAACCTAGTATTACCTTGGATACCCACGCTCTATTATAGTATTTCAGGCCCTTCTAAAAAAGAAAAGTGGAAAAAAAAAATAAACACAGTGCTCCTATGACCCTTATTTCTAAATGCATTATTATCTCGCGAGATCTGATGCAATATTTTGGCTGTCGTGGACGGTAATTTTAATAATGCAAATGAGGGGCGCGTTGATTGGTGGCAGGAAGGAGGGGGCTTGACACCGCAGATAACTTCAGCATATCATTCCAAAATAACATCATGGCGCAAGTTGTGAATGAACCCGAACTGGCCGTGACCTACGGAATTCAACCATATTTGAGCCAGACTCTGAACCAGAGCTGGAAACGGAAGATATTGAGTCAATGGAAGGACGTCTACAGCAATCATTTTGACCGAGACATACATTAACTGTTTACTCAGCTCTTACGGTGATTTTCTGAGGTAAAACTGACGCTCCAACTTTTGTGTGATGTACAATAAACTTTATTAAACTCATCAGTATATGTTTGATCATCATTCTGACCTGGTCTGATACAGCAGACTTGTAGGCTATTAATAAATAATGGAGAAGCAGATGACAAATACGTTATAATAACCGTAATTAAACTACTAAACTATACCTGTTCCATCTCTTTACAGCACTCTGACTCTGTAGACATTATTGTCCGACTCGAAATGAACGTTGTAAAGGATTCCCGTGTAAAATGTTTAGCGCAGACACCTAACGTTGATCCAGTTGATAGGGTTGTTGGAACAGCGTCATTAAAAATGAATTTTATCCACTGGTCCCTGGTAGTTTGGTCCATTTTTGGTAGAGAAAACACATTTGAATGTTGATTCTGGCAGTCAACCACAGAACAACTCGCGTGTGCACTACATTTCTGCATCTTTCTTCACTGAATATGAGGGGGAGAGGAACAGCGCGCTGGCTTCCTCCAGAATGTCTGCGGTGTCCATATATGGTATATCCTGCCCCGTCTTGACGTCAAGTCGGGGGAGAAATTGAAATCTCGTATTTGAGTGCGCGTGCACGTGGGCTGGTTTACAAACCCTGGGGTAAACAAACGCTTCACTTTTGAATATCGGCTTCCCGGCCAATGTATAATCGTTAGGCAATCTTAACATACATTGATTCTCGTGGAAAAGTGAAAATTGGAGGTTATGACTCCTTTAAAGAGCAACATGCAGGTTGATTTTATTTCTGAATTAAGACTTTAAATTGTCTGCAGAGCTCTTTTAAAAACACTTATGTAAAAATTACTAATGAAATCTCATTTGATGTAGAGATTTTGATGAAAATGCGCTAGGCTCTGGAATAACGCCTTTCCAGCAAGCAACGCGTCATATGACGTAGCCCGAGGAAAACAAATCAGCTCGCGGCCGCTTCATTGCTGGGTGTTGATGTAGTTAGAGCAGTAGCGAGAGACATATAGTTTTAGATCGAAGCCATAATGGTAAATTATTGTGTTTGTGGTTGTTGCACGAATTCCAGCCTGTCAGGACATCATATCCATCATTTTCCTTCAAGGAAAAACAAGGCTTTTTGGTCTTGGGTGCGTTATGTGCAGGTGAATAGAGCAGACTTCACTGCCGCGTCTGTTAACACACACACTCGGTCGTTTGTGGCGCACATTTCACTCGCTTTATCACAAACTGCATTTGAAAAGCATTATTTATTTGTTGTTATGGCATGATCAATGTGGATAGTGCTAACCAGCTTGGATGGTCTGCATAATCACTGTCAGCGTAGAATATGAGAAGACAAAATGTTGCTGGCTTAAATTAAGACAATCTAAATAGATGTTTAATCAAGAACAAAGTCAAATGTATGTTTGCTAAAGCAGATTTATTGCAAAACACCAAGGTATAGCCATACAGTAGATGAATCAGCGTTAGCCGCGGTGCTAACTTACATGAACTCACTTGCCCTGTATTAGCCACTGGTTTTCTCGACACCACAACTCTAACGTTACTTCTTTCCTCTGCCCATTGTTCGTCTCCCGATCTCCCCCTGACTTCTATCTCGCCTAGAAGGCTCATAATTATTTGCCTGTGGGTCATCATAGGCATATTCGTCAACATCGGAGAACGCGGTTTCGTCGTTCGCATCCATTGTAACCTGAGCCTGAACTTGAACAGACTGCCTCGCCAATCGTCACTTCCGGTTAGTGCGTTGTAGACGCGGGAGTTATTTTATCACAATTTTTCTCAAAAGATCGTTAATGGCTAAATATATATTACTCCAGTTCAGAAAATCTTGTTGTTTTATCGTCAACTTACACTATGCTATATAGGGGTGTCCAACCTGCATGTTGCACTTTAAAACCTGACAACGGACACCTCGTCGGGCATTAACCCTTACATAAATTATGAATTAACTGTTTACTCATGCTTAACAAATGATTAATAGCGTGCAGTTATTATAAAGTGTTACCATAATTGGGTATTATTTATTAATAATGAGCAATAAATAATTCTGTGTTTTTCACCCTGGTCGCTCCGCATCGCAGAGTTTTTCCTCTCTCTAAAAGAGCTGCACGTGGCACGTCTTTTTAAAGATGTCTCACCCGTGTTCTTCTGGTTGCGGTCGATTCCTGTCAGCCTTTGATGGGCACAATCTCAGCTTTGCGTGTGCTTTGAGCATGCTAAAGCAGCGCTCTTGGATGACTCATGTTCCTTCTGTGGGAACATCACCATCGCGACTCTGAGTTTGAGACTGAATGAGAGAGAGTGTCCCCTCATTCACACCCCGATCTACCCCCTTCACGAGAGGTGGTACTTCGGCTGGTGACTTGAGGGTGACTGTGTGGAACAATCCGACGATGCATCCTTGGACCACACCCCCCTCTGCGGTGTCGCAACCTGTTTCATTTGGTGCTCCAGAGGAAGACTCGATGTCGATCGCTGCATCACAAGGTGGGCAGGAGACTTCGGGAATGATGCGGCTGCGTTGCTCCCCTCGGGTGTGCCAGCGTTGTCCGTATCAGATCCCGAGATGATGGCCATGCTTTCCCAAGCCGTATCGGGCTGGAGTGGAACCCTCCGCCCTGTCCTGAGCGCTCACGGTTGGATGATTGGTTTTTGGGGGCGGCTGCTGGTTCACGCCAGCAGCCAAACCCAATACCGTTCTTCCCGGAGGTGCATGAGGAGCTGTCAAAGACCTGGAAGGTCCCGTTGACTTCCCGTGACCGCTCAACAGCTTTCTCTGTCTTTCTTAACCTCGATGGGGCTGCTGCCCATGGGTACAGTGGGGTTCCCTGGTTGAGAGCTCTGCTGCGATGCAACTTGGTCCTCAGAGAACCTCTTCTCAGGGTAATCCTAAGCACCCGTCCAAGGCCTGTAGATTTTCGTCTACCCTGGTGGCGAAGTCTCACAGAGCTGCAGGACAAGCGGCTGCCTCTCTGCAATGCCATGAGCACCTTGTAGGTCTACGGGCCCAGTTGCTCAGGGATATGCACGAGGGCAGGACTGACCCAGGGCTCTTTGATGAGCTGCGTGCGGCCCCTGACCTCTCTCTCTCTGAGCTACGAAAGTGGCCGCACGCTCCCTGGGCAAGGCCGGATATACGGTGTGCAGCTCCGTATTGTGGTCAAAGAAAGTACTGACACTCACTGCTGACACACGCACACTCACTGCTGACTTGTTTTCGACAGTTCGAAGGCAAGAGTGTGGTTCCTCTGAAATTATTTCAGAGGCTCCTGGGGAATATGGCATCTGCAGCCGCAGCAACGCCGCTCAGATTGCTTCATATGAGATAGCTTTAGCTGTGGCTTCGCGATCGAGTCCTGAGGTGGGCATGGCATCGTGGACTTGGCAGTCCCAGTGACTCCGACCTGCCGTCCAACCTTCACCCCGTGGAGGAACCACAGTTTTCTATGGGCCGTAGTACCCCTAGAACAAGTTTCCAGGCATGTTGTTGTTTCCACAGATGCCTCTACCACGGGCTGGGTGCCATGTGCAATGGAAATGCTGCCATGGGCTCCTGGACAGGACCCCAGCGCCTTCTGCATGTCAATTGCCTCGAGTTGCTGGCAGGATGCCTTGCCCTGCACCATTTTTGGAACAATACTTTTACAGCATGTATTAGTCTTAGTTAATATTAATTTCAACATTTACTAATACGTTATTAAAATCAAAGGTTGTATTTGTTAACATTAGTAAATGCACTGTGGACTAACATCTGGAACAGCTGGATTTTTATTAACTAACATTAACAAAGATGAATAAATACTGTAAAAAATGTATTGCTCATGTTATTTCGTGTTAGTTAATGCATTAACTAATGTTATCTAATGAACCTTATTGTAAAGTGTCACCAATATTTTTTTTTAATTCTCCTGGTTGTTACCACTTTATTTCCAAAACATTACATATTGTTCCCTAATACTTACATGTAAGTACTTTATAGGTACATTATAATTACCGAAAATTACACTGTAAATTTGTTTTGATTATGTAGTTCGGGCTGTTATCTAAAGTGTTACCCAAGTTTTTTTATATAAAACCAGATTCAAAACCTCATACACTTTCTTATTTATAGGGTATGGATGGACCAATCGGGGCTCCTGGTCCAGCAGGTCCGAAGGGAGATGGAGTATGTTATTTTATTTTGTTTTATTTGTTTGTTGCTGTTTTTGTTGCTGTCTTAGCTGGATAATTGTGTGCAATTACAAAAGTAAGGATAGAAACTATGAATACTATACAACATATCGTTTATATAAAAGCTGTTGTTCAATGTCACAGGGTGAGAAGGGTGATGTTGGTGATCCTGGACCCAGAGGGCCATATGGGTTACCTGTTAGTACTCAAAGATTTTTTTTTTTATGTTTAATTAAAAAAAAACATTGATAATTATTTGGCAATTCAATAATGCTCACATTATTCTCTATTCTCGTTCCAGAGAATATTATTAATTTTTTGTTTCTTTTTCTTCCTTGTTTTTTGAAGGGAGCTGCTGGAACACCTGGAGTGGATGTGAGTTATCAATCTTAATGATCTGCTTGTGTGTTTACTCTTGTCCTTTGTTTTCTGGGTCACTTCCTGCAACCGTTCTGCCCTCTAGTAGATCTAAACAAATTCAGTGAAGTTCTTTACCCCTGAACCAATGAGCCTCCAAGCATTTGTAATTACTTGAAGTTGTATTTTTGCAGGGGTTACCAGGCTTAAAGGGAGACAAGGGCGATGTAGGGGAAAGAGGAGAAAAGGTGATTGTGACATAGATGTTCTGAAACAGGGAATGAACCTTTCACTCTCTTATTGATTAGATCTGATGTCAATGGACATTTACAAAGTAGCTCAGGGAAAGAGGCCTTCATATAGACATAATGTGGGCCATGGAGTTGCAGATCAGTGTAAAGGTCTTAGATTTAATTTTCTGGTACAAAATGAATATTGCAATATTTATAGATGCAGAAAAAAGTATATGAACTCTTTAACTTTCTGAATAAATTGTCATTAATCACATAATTGTATCTGATCTTCAGCTAAGCCAAAACAAAAGACAAACATACATGTAAAATGTGAATATGAAATATGAAACTCACCTATTCTCCTCAACAGTTTTCAGCATTTGGCCCCGCAAATGACGGCAAGCTCCTCCTCTAAGGAGCTCCAATGAGGTGGGATTAGTCCAGCTCCTCCTCTCTGGAGCTCCAAGGGGGTGGAAGCACAGAGTTGTGGGTAGGGTTAGGGTGTGGTTAGATATTCTAGCTCCACCCATTAGACCCAACTTACACTCACTCCTCCTCTCTGGAGCTCTAGCAAGGAGGAGCAACCTGTAAGCTCCACCCATTTGTTATGTAGTGAGCAGTTTCTCAAAGCGAGCTCTTCCCATCCGATGAAGAATCTTTCGTCCTTGAGAAACCTTTAACGAAAACCACTGGAGTTATCTCGCGGGCGTCAGGCTAAACAAATGGATCCCAGAATGCAGATGCCAACTGTCCATAGAGAAATGGACAATAAGGCCAGTCAAGCACCAAGCTTGCGTCTTGGGCAATGCCTTCCTCTTCCCGCGAAGGAACGGGCCTTCCTTCAGCAGCAGGCCTTCAGTAAGCCAGGGCCGTGGTGCAGATTCAGTCCTGACCAGCTCACACTCTCAACCCCATCGCCTCAACCTTGCAAGTGCACAGCTCAAATCTTTATGCAAGATTATGCAAACTGGATACTCAATTTTGATCAGGGGAATGCACGTTTTAAACTTTTTGTGTGTTTAAAGTGATTTGCCATTATAAACTAACACGCTGCTTCCATTTAGCTTAAACATGTAGCTAACACATTACGTACAGATTGCACCAGAGTCACTCACAGAATCATTAAGAACTTACGCCTGTTTCACACATACTCCGTTTGCAGTGCGTATGCGGTGAGTGTTGCGGTGCGTATCCAGTACAGGAGCCGCACGCGCTAAAGTGCTTTCACATATGCTGCGTTTGCAGTGCGTCAGCTGTACCACAAACACTCGCAATTTTTATTTCAAAATCAGAAGTTATGCAGCAATAGAGTGACCAGTGACCAACAATCCTGTTATCCATGTCCTGTTTTGACGTCCTGTCCTGGCCGTTTTTTATAAAGTGATGTCCTGGTTTTCAAAAAAAAAAAAAAACAGGATAAAGAGGAAGAAAACTAGTTCGTTTTTGTACGTTTGTGAGAGGTATTTTTGTTCAAGTTGAAGGTATTTCTTAATTAATATTTAGCTATATATTTATTTTTTCTAATACAGAAGAGACATTATTTTTTAATCATTATTTCATTCATTATTTTTTAAACCTGTCATAATAAAACATGTTGAGTATCCTCTGAGAAGCCTGGGCTATCTGAATTTGTGTCTTAATATAACAATTTTCTATCCACAGAGGGGGCATAGCCTATAATTGTAGGGCCTATTGAAATTAATAAGGCATCTTTGAGTAAACTTCGAGTATCATTTGTTTTCTGGGCCATGTGTCCTGGTTTTTGGTAATCAAAATATGTTCACCATATGCAGTAACTTTTATTAAAATAAAAGTTTTGCCATGGCTTTGCGATTCTCTTTTATAAACTTGAATTGACGCATGCTCGTTTAAACACTTTAAACAACGAATGCATACAATTCCATGCATTACTTATATATTAAGATGTCTTAAAGTAAAAATATGAAACAATTTATGGAGAGATTACTACATTTTATTGAATTAAATACATTTATGGTGAAACTACTACATTTCGAGGGCAATCTGAGTTCATTGTGACCACGAATAGTGCGCTGTCACTTTATTTCTGCGTTTGCAGCACAGCAGAAATAGACTCGGTACGGAAACGATCTCTGCACTGCTGTATACGCACCGCAACTGGAACGGATCGACGGACTGCATCCGCGTGCAGTGTAAAAGCTCTGACCTGTTAACATGGGTACGGAAAAAAATACGGACCGCATACGCACTGCAAACGGAGTATGTGTGAAACGGGCGTTATTGTCAACGCTGTCCTGCAATTTATCAACAATATTGCTTAGAAACTGAAAATTATATAGCATATGTATTTCTGTTTTTGAAGTAATTTAAAACCACATCTTCACTATTGGTAAAGAGTCTCCACACAGACTGGTAGGACAAATTCATACATGCAATCATTCTCACTAATGCTTTCAAATAAATGTAATATGTATCTAATTTAGAACTAACAGAAATTTGCCAGTAATGTTACAACCCATAGACAGATAACTGATGAAAATAAACTGTATGAGGGTTGCTATGCAGTTTTAAAAAGTATGGAATTTTTATTTGAGTAATTTCCAGGTTTGAATAAGTATTGAAAAGGTATTTTTTTATGGCAAAAGTTTAGTGATTGTCGAACACAATTGAATAAATTCCATTAGCACTAGCAGCTCAGGCCAAGTCGTCAGTCTTTTTTGTCCTACAGTTCCAACCTGTAACGAGGCTCGAGACAGATTGGAATCCATTTGCAGCTTTATTAAAGAGTAAACAGTCAGGCTGGGGTCAGAGGGCAGCAAGGCAGGGTTATCAGAGAGCAGGCACAGAGAATGGTCAAATAACAGGCAGTAGATCAGGGCAGGCGGCAGACAACGATAATCAAGAGACAATCCGAATCAGGACAGGCGGCAAACAGGCAGAGGTGAAAAACAATCCAAGTCGATACACAGAACAGGCAGATCAGGAATAAACGCTCAGAAATTACAGGCCGTGGCAATGTAATACTTCGCAGTGAGTCAGTGTTTGAGTGTGGCTTAAGTAGGAAGTCTGATGAGGTTCAGCTGTGTGTGTAATCAGTCCCAGGGATGGTGCATTGTGGTTAATGGAGTTTAGATAACGGTTAGTACTCTGGAGAAGGCTCCCTCTGCTGGCGAAGAGGAGGCGGTGCGGGAGCCTGCTCCGTAACAGAGCCCCCCTCCTGCGAGCCGCTCCTGAGGCGAGAAGACTGTTGACGCCGGGGTCTTCCACGGGGTCTAGGGGCCGGTTTTTCCGGGTACTTGCGATGAAATTCCTGTGTGAGTAATGGGTCCAAGATATCACTGGCGTTGACCCAAGATCGTTCCTCCGGACCGTACCCCTCCCAGTCCACCAGGTATTGGAGAACATTACCCCGGCGTCTGGAATCCAGCAATTCATGCACTCGATACGCCTCCTCGCCGTCAATCAGGAGTGGTGCAAGATCTGGGGCTGTGGCTCCCGCTTCCGACACTCCTCTCGGCTCATCAGCAGGTTTCAACAGAGATATATGGAATGTAGGAGAGATACGGTAATTAGCAGGCAGGTCCAAACGGAAAGATACAGGAGACACTTGTTTTATAATCTGGAATGGTCCAACATACCTGGGACTGAGTTTACGGCAGGGAAGTCGAAGTCTGAGATCTCTTGTAGAAAGCCACACCCACTGACCGGCACTGTACTTTGGGCCCGGGCGCCGATGACGATTGGCCTGTTGTTCCTGTCTTCGGACCGCATGGAGGAGGTGAGTATGTGCCTGATCCCAGATTGCTTCGCTCTTGCGCAGCCATTCAGTTACGGACGGTAATTCTGTCGGTTCACCTGACCAGGGGAACAGAGGTGGTTGAAAGCCCAGAATGCACTTGAATGGTGTTACGCCAGTAGCTGGTTTGACCAATGAATTCTGTGCATACTCAGCCCAGAATAGGAATCGGCTCCACTCAGATTGTTCCTTCTGACAGTAGGATCGAAGAAAGCGTGTGACATCTTGATTCAGACGTTCTGTTTGACCATTGGATTGGGGATGATATCCTGAAGTTAGACTGATATTGACATTCAGACTCTTGAAAAAGGCAGTCCACACCCTTGAAGTAAATTGTGGGCCCCGATCTGAGACAATGTCTTCAGGTAACCCATACAGACGGAAGACTTGGTTACATAGGATCTCTGCGGTCTCTAGAGCAGTTGGAAGTTTGGGTAGAGGTATGAGTCGGCAGGCCTTAGAGAAACGATCCACTATGGAGAGTATGGTGGTGTGTCCCTGAGAAATCGGTAGATCAGTGATGAAATCGATGGCTATGTGGGACCAGGGTCGGTGTGGTATGGGGAGTGGTGTTAACAGGCCTGCAGGTAACTGTCTTGGAGATTTGGACATGTTACAGTTGACACAGTTCTTGACATGTTGTGTGGTGTCAGTCTGTAACGTGGGCCACCAGAAGCGGTTTTGAAGGAGATGAATGGTTGCTGTGATACCGGGATGCCCTGAGCTGGGAGTAGAATGAACGTGATCGAGAAGCCTTGCTCGTAGTGGTTCTGGAACATACAACAGATTATCTGGACATTCAGATGGGGTTTGTGTTTGATTGTTAGCCTGTTGAATTTCTGTGATGATATCCCATTGGACAGGGGCCAACAAAAGATTTGACTGAATGATGTTGTCTGGATTGTGGTTCTGAATAGTATCCTCTGATTGACGAGAGAGTGCGTCTGCCTTGACATTCTTGGAGCCTGGTATGTATGTAACCGTGAACTGGAACCGAGTGAAAAACAATGCCCATCTAGCCTGTCTGGGGTTGAGACGTTTAGCTGACCGAAGATATTCCAGATTTTTATGGTCTGTGAGGATGATGAAAGGTTGATTAGCTCCCTCCAGCCAATGTCACCATTCTTCTAGAGCCAGTTTCATAGCAAGCAATTCTGTTTCCAACATCGTAGTTTCGTTCAGCTGGTGAGAGTTTACGAGAGAAGAAGGTGCACGGATACATTTTCTCTGGATTACCTTGTCGTTGAGATAATACTGCTCCTACCCCGGTACTAGAGGCATCAACCTCCACTATAAATTGTCGTTCCGGATCTGGATGATGAAGAATGGGTGCTGATGTGAATCGAGTTTTAAGTTCCTGGAATGCCTGTTCTGCCTCACTGGACCACTTTAATCTGGTTGCTTGGCGCTTGGTCATTGCAGTGAGAGGAGCTGCAATCAAGCTGAAGTTTCGGATAAATCTCCTATAGAAATTGGCAAACCCCAGAAAACGTTGTAATTCCTTTAAGGTCTGAGGTAATGGCCAATCCAGAACCCCCTTCACCTTCTTATCATCCATTGCGACCCCTTCGTGACTGATTATGTATCCCAAGAAGGATGTGCTTGTCTGGTGGAATTCACACTTCTCAGCCTTGGCATATAGTTGGTGTTGAATGAGTCGCTTGAGAACCTGCCGAACGTGTTGAATGTGTTCCTCCAGGGAGTCGGAGTAAATGAGAATATCGTCTATGTACACAATCAACCATTTGTCCAGCATGTCCCGAAAGATGTCGTTCATGAAGGATTGAAACACTGACGGACTGTTGGACAAACCGAATGGCATAACAAGATACTCATAGTGCCCACTAGTGGTGGAAAACGCTGTCTTCCACTCATCGCCCTCTCGAATTCGGATCAAATTGTAGGCATTACGTAAGTCCAGTTTAGTGAAGAATCGAGCTCTGCGGAGTTGTTCGAGTGCTGCTGGTACCAGTGGTAGTGGGTAACGGAACTTAACGGTAATGTCGTTTAGGGCTCGATAATCAATACAGGGACGTAACCCTCCGTCTTTTTTCTTAACGAAGAAGAAACCAGCGGCAGCGGGGGAAGTTGAGGGTCTGATGAAGCCCTTGGCCAATTCCTCCTTGATGTAGTCTTTCATGGCTTCGGATTCTGGTTGTGACAGGGGAAATATTCTTCCACGTGGCGGGGAAGTTCCTGGGAGCAGATCAATTGCACAATCAGTAGTTCGATGTTCGGGGAGATGAGAGGCCTTTTCCTTGCTAAATGCTCCAAGGAGATCAGTGTATATAGCGGGAATGCTCGTCTCTTTAGGTGATGCAGATTCTGGTTCTGTCTCTTGTGGTGGATGATCGACTCTGCATTGTCGCTGATGGTTTGGGTCGCTAAAAGTCGGGATTTCACCTGTTGCCTTGTGAAGCGGTATACGAGTCACTGGAGTCAGACAGCGGTTATGACAGGTTGAACCCCATCGTGTGATTTGTCCCTCTTTCCAGGAGATGTGAGGATTATGATCCTGCAGCCAAGGGTGACCCAGTATAATGGAATGATGAGCTGATTGAATGACATAGAAACTGATGAGTTCTGTGTGTAAGGGTCCAATATGAAGCTTTATTTTCTCTGTGACGTTATGAATTTTTCCCTCTCCGAGGGGTCGACCATCTAACGCCTCCACTGCTAAGGAAGAGAGAAAAGGCAGTAATCTGAGTTTGCATTGCTCCGCAAATGTACTTGAAATGAAGTTTCCAGCGGCTCCAGAATCAACGAGAGCAGTGGTACAGAACTTATTTCCTCTTGTCATGATAACTACTGGTAATTTGAAACTTGCGGATTTCGAAGAATCACTGGTAATATGTGGACTCACCGAACGAGAGCTAGTGGCCGGTCGAATTGGGCATGTGACTTTCATGTGTCCTGGTTGACCACAATACATGCACAATCCATATTGCCGCCGCCGTGCTCGTTCTTCAGGAGTGATGTGAGAGTATCCGAGCTGCATGGGTTCGGGTTCAACAGGTGTCTCATGATGAAAGCGTTGTACTGACCGATTTGATCGTCGAGAGCGAATGAGAATGTCCAGTTGAATGGTTAGATCAATGAATTCTGATAGAGTTTTCCCCTCGTCTCGGCATGCCAGTTCGGATTGCAATTCCATGGTGAGACCCTTGCGAAATAGAGTTTTCAGTGTGCTCTCCACCCAGTCAGTTTGAGCTGCTAAAGTGCGGAAGGTTAAATCATAATCAGCTGCTGATTTATTCCCTTGTGTGAGTGTTAGCAATTGTTCCCCGGCGTCTCCTTTCTCACTTGAATGTTCGAAAACTTGACGAAATTGCTGTATAAACTCATTGAATGAAGCAAAGACTGACCCATTAGTACTCCACACAGCTGTAGCCCAATCCAGCGCTCGACCTGTGAGCAGCGAGCAAACAAATGCAATCCGGCTTGCGTCAGTGGTGTATAACAGTGGTTGTTGTTCCACAAAGAGAGTACACTGGAGTAAAAATCCCTTGCATTTTGTGGGCTTACCGTCGAACTTTTCGGGAAAAGCCAGTCGTGGGTTGACTGAAGAGACGGGAGCTGTCGATGGATTCTCCTCAGGAGGATTGGCAGGTGTAACAGGTGGGTTAGCGAAGGCAGACCTTAACTCGCTTAATCCATGAACCAGTTTCTCCGTAAGTGAAGTTAACTGACTGAGTTGTTGGTGGTGGAGATCCAGGCGGGATGCTTGCGAAGTCAGTTCGGAGGAAATCTGAAGTACAGCTGCTGGATTCATTGTTGGCGAAGTATTCTGTAACGAGGCTCGAGACAGATTGGAATCCATTTGCAGCTTTATTAAAGAGTAAACAGTCAGGCTGGGGTCAGAGGGCAGCAAGGCAGGGTTATCAGAGAGCAGGCACAGAGAATGGTCAAATAACAGGCAGTAGATCAGGGCAGGCGGCAGACAACGATAATCAAGAGACAATCCGAATCAGGACAGGCGGCAAACAGGCAGAGGTGAAAAACAATCCAAGTCGATACACAGAACAGGCAGATCAGGAACAACCGCTCAGAAATTACAGGCCGTGGCAATGTAATATTTCGCAGTGAGTCAGTGTTTGAGTGTGGCTTAAGTAGGAAGTCTGATGAGGTTCAGCTGTGTGTGTAATCAGTCCCAGGGATGGTGCATTGTGGTTAATGGAGTTTAGATAACGGTTAGTACTCTGGAGAAGGCTCCCTCTGCTGGCGAAGAGGAGGCGGTGCGGGAGCCTGCTCCGTAACACAACCATTCCGCTAGTGGCGCAGGCCCAGGTCGATTTTCCACCCCAACCTTCCTTTACCTTCCCCTTTACAACCCAAGCCCCAGGGGCCAGCCCAAGCATGGGGCTGTCTCCGCAAACAATTTGCCCTGGGGCTTCCCCCTTCTAACTCCCCTGCCCAGATAATGTAGATAAATAATTGCTAGATAATCATTTTCCCTCTTCTCTGCAACACAGATGCCCATACCACCAAATCCTTATCAGATAAATTCTTCAGCTCCAGCTTGTTCTCTCACTCAAACCTACAAGCTCACCAAATCCACCTCAATTAACACCATCAATCCACTAAAATAGTGAAAATATTCTACTTCAGTTCCGCAGCGTCTTGCACTGCTGCAAAGGTTTTATCTCCTCTGCTCCTGCAGGAGCTCCCTCTCTGGCTAACCTTGCCTTCAGGGCCACAGCAGTGTTATTTCCCCGCTCCCGCAGGAGCTCAGTTCCTCTGGCTAACCTGCTCCACTGCTGTAGCAGTCCCTTCTGCTCCCTTCTGCTTCCACAGGAGCTAATTTTCTCTTGCTGATCTTGCCTTCACTGCCGCTGCAGTGTTATATCCCTGCTCCTTCAGCTCAGTTCTCTTGCAAAATTTCCTCTACTGCCGCAGCAGTGATGTCACTCAGGAGCTCAATTTCTCTGGCTAATTTACACTGCCACAGCAGCATTGTCCCCTCTCCCACAGGAGTTTAGTTTCTCTTGGAAAATTTTCTCCACTCCGGCAGCAGTGATGTTCCATCCCGCTCCTGCAGGAGCTACTGAGCTGAGCTGAGCTACTGAGTCAGTAGCCACTTTCAAGAAACTGATGACGTATCATTTTCGACAGCACTTGATCCAGTAATACTAACACTTTTTCTTTTCTCTTCTATTCTATTCTTAAAAAACTGTTAAATTAAACAGAAGGGTTGTAGCACTTACGTTTGTTGTCCTACTGTTAGTTTAACTGCTTCTATTGTTCTCATTTGTAAGTCGCCTTGGATAAAAGCGTCTGATAAAATGAATAAATGTAAATGTAAAAAAAATGCTGTTTTATTCTATTTAAATATCTAAACTTTAGTGTGAAGAAGGAAAATTAAAAAAAACCTTCTCCCTATGTGAGTGACATTGGTAATGCTCATCTTTGCTTGCTCCTTTTAAAGGGACACAAGGCAGTTATTTTAGCTTAATTTAACAGCTTCAGAGTTATTGAAATGGTAATATGACTTCTTTCGGGTTGAATGGTGGGTGTCTCGACCCCCCCTGGTGCCTGTGAGCGGAAAAATCTCACTTGCAGTTTCAGTATCGCGTGATATCAGCTCTCGCGATGTAACATATTCCTTTGCGAGTCTTGCGACAACACCGCACATATCCAGGAACAAGGTCGACAAGGATGGAGTTTGTCACACTATCGTCATGGCGGAGCCGGCATATAAGATATAGAAAGCTAGGAAAGCATTGTCGGTGGAACAGAGAAAGAGGAAAAAGCAGACTGACCGAGCGAGGAGTCAGACGCGAGAATAGCCGTAATGCGCATGTGATATGTCCCCATTGAAGCATCTCGCAGCACGGATGTACCAATACAAACAAATAAAACATCTCCAGGTAACTCTAGTAGATTAATTTATTTCGTTTGTTAAATAAGAGGCGATCTGAAATGTGTTGTTTTTGAATTCAAGTGACCAAAGTGATCCAAGTGCTCGTTGCCGCTGCGATCAGTTTCAGTGGATTCAGTTTTCTGTTGTGATATTCAAACGGACGCGCGCTCATTGCTCAATCCATTGCGGGGACTGAGAGACTCATTACGGTGAAATCACAAAACCCAATGCACAAAAAACATGTCCCTACTTGAAATACAGCCACTAATATATAATCGGTGTTGATGAGGAAAATAAACTATACTATTAGTAAGAATTAGAACCTAGAACCTGTGAAAAACATGGCAAAAGCATCCTCTGGACCACTAAAGTTCATGGGGATATGTATTTAATCACGTGAAAATTCTCACCACTAACAACATATATTAGATCTCATTAAACAACAAAATAAACACAATGTAGTATACTATGTAACACATCATGCCCTCCGTGAGTGGTATTTACAACAGTAATGTTAAAAACAAGTACTCCACAGTTACTCTAGGGGTCGCTGTTTGACAGCATTGTTGTATAGTGCCCCTTTAAGTTATCTTGACTAAAACAGCAATTTTTGTCACGTAGCACATACAAAAGACCTGAAGCAATATGATCTGTTTTACAGAATACAGAGGTTAAGTTGCACATAACCCCTATTGTTGTGGCTCACATCAAAATTATCCCAAATTCAAATTATGCCAAAGTTCAGGTAAAGCCAAAGGGTTCACATACTTTTTCCTGCATCTGTATTTAATTATTTGTATGTCATAATTTAATTTCATTACTATCATGACATTTTACCATCCCATAATCATAAAAGCCAAAAAAGTCATTATTTGTTTTTAATTTATTGACAAGTGAACATATTTATTATACTCCAGCAAGAAATACATGGTAAGTCCATTGACAACAGGCTCTTGCTTTCTTGCTTTCAAATGGCTCTGTATTCTGGCTTCGTCTCTTGCATGATTCATGATTTCACCTGCCTCTTTCATAGACTGAGACTGTGCCATTAAGTTCAGTCTTTAATGTCATGGAATGTGTCAATGCAATACTGTATGTAATAAGCAGGAAATATATATATATATATATATATATATATATATATATATATATATATATATATATATATATATATATATATATATATATATACAATATATATATATATATATATATATATATAGGTCATATAAAGAGTCTTTGATTACATTAGTTATACGATATCAGTTTTATACTGTAGATGATATTATCATGGCACTTAGAAATTTACAGTAGGCACAGTAGAAATTTACAGTAGCCTTGACACATTTCTGCTTTGAAGTGTTATGTTTTTTTTATTCACTCATGCAAGGTTCTGTGAAATCAAATAAGACTGCTTTGACCTCAATGCTAAGTTTACTTATAAGCCTTTATAAATATCATAACCTTCATAAAATAATAAATAAGGTTCCTTTTTGATAGGTTCACTCAATGCTGCGTCAGAAGCCCATCTGAAGCCCATATAGAAATAATTGAGGCACTGCATCACCTGTGCTCCATAAGGCACCATTACTCCTCATAGTTCAAATTCTTCAGGAAGCAATTTATCTAGTATGTAATAAAAGTTTTTGTTTTCTTTTTGCGTTTTCGTGCCTCAGCAACCAACTTCAGTGGATCTCGTTTCCTCGTGGTGAAACACAATTAGGAAGGAGGCCCTATGTACTGCCATGTCCCTATGAGCAAGGATACATGTAAGCTGTGTGAAATGGAGAATGAGGAGACTCTCTCTCTCTCTCTCTCTCTCTCACCTGATCATGTCAACCATATTTCTGTGGTTGAATTCACTCATGATGAGCTGAGAGCTTGCCTATCTCTCACCATCTTCAGCTCCTTGATAGACATTGCGGCCTACCTTGTGCACTATGCAGAAGTGCAGATTCAGGTTGCTTAAACAGAAGCATTGCAGCTCCAGGGCATCTGTATGCTGAACTACCTCAACGACTTGCTGATTATAGTGCAGTCGGAGGATTTGGTATGTCAGCATTGAGACTGGCCTCAATCATTTGTGAGGTGTGGGCTTGAGGATGAATCCCCGGAAGCAGGGATGGAAATTAGCACCCGCCACCAGCCAAATGCGGGTGATTTTGAGTTGTGGCGGGTAAATTAACTTCACCTACCAGCCACCGTGGCGGGTGAATAAAAATAGCATACTGTTTCACCCGGACGGTGGACACTTTAAGAGGAGGCACACCTTCAACACCCGCGCGTTTCTTCCGTCGAGGCTTGATAAAGGAAGAAAAGCTTACTTGTGTGGTAAACAAACACGGTAGTAAAGAGCCAGCCGCGTGAACATACCCGCGCGCTATTTCCGCATCTACTCATAAAAGCGACGCGGCGCGCTCGTTAGAGGCGCGCAAGTTCATTGTTGCATAGCAACGACAGACGCCACGGAAGAGCACGCGCTTGTGGAAAGGAGAAAGCGGTGCGAACTGCGCTCTCCACGATGATGAGGAAGTATTAGCAAAGAATTCTTTGATTCCTAGTCCTTGCATTAGCAATAGCTTTATTACTAGATATATTTATGGAGATGAGAAATAAAAAGCCGCCTGAAATGCGTCACTGTCGGCATCGGTGAACAGATAATGGGCCAGATCACTGTTCATGCTTAAAAGCACACAGATGGACACAAAATAAACATCATTTCACACAAAAAGTGCCCAAAATGCACAGATTTTTCATATCTAGTGTGTTTTAACAAGAACTGCTGTAGGCTATATCAAAAAAGAAAATTACCTATTTAAACGTGTTTTTATTTAGTGTGGGTAAAAGTATATGGTGTTTTATAAAAATAAAAAAAAACATGGAAGTCTTTTGAAGATGGAAGAGCAGAGGGGAACAGGAGAGGAAGAGCAAGAGAAATAGAGAAAATGTCAGTATTTCATTGAGACTTGAGATTAAATAAACTGGTTAAGTAGTATTGTAGATCTTGTAGTATTAATTTTCACATGCAGTTACGCATTGTCGGTTAAAAACGAGAAAGTGGCTGGTAAAAACATTGAGTGGCTGGTAGATTTTGAAATCCACCAGCCACAGTGGCCGGTGGACAAAAAAGTTAATTTCCATCCCTGCCCGGAAGAGTGTTCTACTGCCATTTCTGCTGTGTTTCTTGGGGTAGTATTTGACTGTTACTTAATGCAGGTGCAGCTGTGTTCTGCTTGTGTTCTATTGTTTTGCACCTATCTGAATGATTCCAGAATAAAGTGGGACATCAGTGTTTGATTCACAGACTCTTGATTTTCACACCAGCTGCTTCACTGGGCCTGTTTCAAATAAGACCATGTCAATGGTGGGTCAAAACTCAGGGAGACTATTGTGGAGTCTGGAAAGGTAAACAAGGCAGATTAATTGCATGCAGATGTTGCCAGTTTTTCTAGCTTTAAGCTATTTATTTAAGACATGGGCTTCAGACAGTTGACACCTGGGGGTATACCCATATCACCAGCTACTGATGCAGCATCTAATTCCTTATTCAGGGAACCAGGGTTACATATGTAACCGAGACGTTTTGTTTTGAGGTCTAAGCATGAAGGTGCCGAAACCGTATTGTATTCTTACTGAATTTTTATTATTTTTTTATTAGGGGTCCAAGCACATACCTTTTCAAACTCCCAGAACTTTCATCCAATTTTCACAAAAATTGACTAGGATAATCTGCAGGTCATGCTGGGCAAAAGTTATCAAAGCCAAACTGTTCTTGAATTATGCGCCAACAAATATGACGAACAGCTCTCAAAATGGATGCAAGGCTGATTCTCTGCAATGCTTTTAGCGTATTGTGACTAATCTTGAGACTCGTCCCAGAACATTGTCATGTCATGAAAATGGCTATTTTGGCTTATAACTTCTGAAAGTCTTTTCTGAACATATCTTTTCGAATGATAAATGCTTTATTTAACGAACGCATTAGTGTATCGTTACGGAACTCAGTATGTGTCATCTGCACCTTGCCGGGAAGGAACTGGAAAACAAGAGTGCTACTTTGCGATGAAAAAAAAAGAACGACCTAATATTTTGACAGGCTGATCCTAGCTCACTCTCGAGATCAAGTTTGCGAACACAGGGACCTAGTGCTTCCAGCACCTAGCTCATCTGGGCCTTCAGGTCAACAGGGAGAAGAGCAAACTTTGCCCTGTGCAGAGGATCTCTTTTCTCGGTATGGATATCGACTTGGTCGCCATGTCCGCGCAGCTTACGAACGAGCGCGCGCAGTCACTGCTGACTTGCCTGAGACAGTTCGAGGGCAAGAGTGCAGTTCCACTGAAACTTTTTCAGAGGCTCCTGGGGCATATGGCATCCGCAGCCACAGCAACGCCACTCGGATTGCTTCATATGAGACCGCTTCAGCATTGGCTTCACGACCGAGTCCCGAGATGGGTATGGCAACACGGCACGCTCCGGGTACCAGTTACTCTGACCTGTCATCAGACCTTTACCCCGTGGAGGAACCTTAGTTTTCTAAGGGCTGGTGTGTCCTTGGAACGAGCTTCCTGGCATGTTGTCATAACGACAGATGCCTCTGCCACGGGCTGGGGTGCCATATGCAATGGACGTGCTGTCGCAGGCTCCTGGACAGGACCCCAGCGCCTAAAGCACGTCAATTGCCTCGAGTTACTGGCTGTACAGCTCGCTCTGTGCCATGCTCAAGAACCAGCATGTACTAGTCCAAACAGTCAATACTGCAACTGTAGCGTACATCAACCATCAAGGTGGTCTGCACTCCCGCCGTATATCGCAACTCGCCCGCCACCTCCTCATATGGAGTCAGAAGCATCTGAGGTCGCTTCATGCCATTTATATTCCCGGAGCCCTGAACTGTGCATCTAACGAGCTCTCACAGCTTCAGCCCCTCCCTGGAGAATGGCGACTCCATCCCCAGTCAGTTCAGCTGATTTGGGACCAGTTCGGGGACACACAGATGGATATTTGCCTCTCACGACTCGACCCATTGCGCCCTGTAGTATTCCCTGACCGAGGGCACGCTCAGCACGGATGCACTGGTGCACAGCTGGCCGCAAATATGTGTTTTCCCCAGTGAGCCTTCTTGTGCAGACCCTGCGCAAGGTCAAGGAGGACTAGGAGCAAGTCATTCTGGTCGCGCCTTACTGGCCCACCCTGACCTGGTTCTCCGAACTCATTCTCCTCGCAACAGCGCCTTCTTGGCCCATTCCTCTGAGGAAGGACCTCCTTTCTCAGGGACGGGACACCCTGTATCACCCTCGTCCCGATCTTTGGAACCTCCACCGAGAACACCCTCGGAGATGTTCGATCAGTGTCGTGCTTTCCATCCTTCAAGATGGGTTTGAGCGAAGCCTGTCTCCCTCCACCCTCAGGGTCTATGTCACCACAATTGACACACACCAAGACCTTATCGAAGGTAAGTTGGTAGGGAAGCATGACCTCATTATCATGTTCCTGAGAGGAGCGAGGAGACTGAATCCTCCTCACCCTCCTCGGTCCGTGTACTTTGCTGCCAACGGATTTTCGTTTTGAAAGGAAAAAAACAAAAACGAAAAACGGCCCGTTTCTCAATTACCATTTGTAAATAGGAAAACAAAAAACGGAAAACAACCCATTTTTCGTTTTTCGTTCTGATATTAAAAAACGGAAAACGAAAAACAATCTAGTTATCCAGTTGTCCTTGATCTGTTTATAGATGGAAATCGGAAATCAAAATACGACCCATAAATCCTAATCTTTAATTCTGCATTGGTATTTTTACGTCACCCGGAAGTTAAAGTACTAAGCGGTTGTCATAGATACACAGTTTTTGATTTGATAGTTACCTAGCAGCTGTGTGGCTCATTTTTTTTGTTTGTCTGTATGAATAATTTACAAAAAGATTACCGATTGTTTCCAACGCTAAATGTTGCACATTTAAGTACAAAAATAGATTTAATTTCGTAAACGTTGGCCGGAGTGAGATCCAATCAACGCTTGTGTTGTTACCTTGTTGAATTGATTTGGCCAATCACGTTATTCGTTGAAACGGCGTCGCGTGACTCGCGTCAGGCTGAAGCCAAATACAACCTGGACAGACCGGTGTTTCTCGGCAAGACAACGTCAAGGTAAGATTTGTTTTACAATGACCCATATATCTTTATGCTTTTCATATTTTACAATACAAGTTGTATTTAAGATTGCAAGCTATACTTCGTCGTGAATATATGCGTTGTCGTTGATGATAACAATAGCCACGAAAGAAAGTTGGTAGTGGAGCAGTAAAGCTAGGTAAAGTTAGGTCTAACAGTAAGTTGCTTAGGCTAATCCAAAATAATCATTTGGTACATACACAATGAACTAAGCAAAGAGTATTCAAATACAGGATAATTACGGGAAAATATTTAAACGGGAAGACTGCAGGAAATAATTTGACAGGTCTAGCTTACTTTCAGTCTAGCTTACTTGCAGCTACCTAGGCTGCAAATAAGCTAGACTAATTATCAGCTAAAAGAGTGCAGAGGGAAACTAGGAAATGATTTTAAAAAATGTATTAGTTGAAGATGGCTGTTTTTGAGTTATTGAACAAAATTATTTGTGGTCAGAACTGCAGTAGTCTTTTCAAGCTTGTTTAAGATGGTTAGCATCTTAATACAAATGTCAATATGAAAAATGGGATTTAAAATGATAGTAATGTGCGCTTTCGGTGTTTATTTATCTGAATATAATTCAATTGTTTATCTAACACACAGATACGGACAGGACAACATCATATCTCTCCACACTCGAATGACTACAGAGGTGATTGTTGACAACCATCACATCAACAGCACCATGAAGGAGCAGGTCAAGGTCACAGTTTTCTTAGTATCCACATCACAGATGACCTATCTTGATCTATCGACACCACCAAGAGAACCTAGCCAAGAAAGTCCTAAAACCGCTGCACTTCCTCCCACAGTTGAGGAAGGCTCATCTCCCAAAAATCCATTCTCTTAACTTTCTATAGGGGAATCATAGAGAGTCTCTTCCTTCCACCCCACCCTCCAATAACCCAAGGGCAGCTGATTGACTATTGCACAAAAACACTGGTAGATTACACTATGATGCTGCTACATTGGTTTATTTTTAATTTTAAATTTGCTATGAAGATTTGACCCCACTTACACACATATTGCACTGCCTTTTGCTACTTATGTCATCCACTTGCACTGAAATACTATATTAATTAGGGATAAGTCACGATTTTCAAATGTTCGATTAGTTGATTTTATTATAGAATATTGAGTAGGATGTGCAAGATGATTGTCTTTAAAAAAAATGTTTTAGTTGTAGTTATGAGTTGCAATCCTAAATTCATGTAATATTTTATACATTTAATAAATGTATTCTTAATATTTGTTGTTTTTGTTTCTATGTTTGAGCTTATATCTCAATATTAATAACAGTCTGGTTAATTTTGAGTCTTGAAATGTAAACTCTCAACCGGGGTTGGCTTCTAAATATATATTGGTTATATGTCTATTCAGAATGACTTCTGAGCAGCAACCTTTTTATTTATATACGTATGTTTAAGGTTTTTAACTTATATTTATTTAAGCGTCACACAGCTCCGCTTTACTCACATGCTCTGGTGTGTGCATGTGGTGGAGGGGTACGATTTTCGAATAATAGCCTACCCAACGGTCTTCGAATATTATTTTTGCCAATATTTTTAAATGCCAATCCCTACTATAACACAGTGTACATGCTGTATGCAATGTTAATGAATAACTGCTCCCCTATTCTCCTTTGCAGTTGCTGTAATGTATGTTTCTGAGCACTACTTGCTCTATTTGACATGATGCATGAGATGCATAATAATTTGTGTGCACATGCTCAAAAGCAATCCCTCAGAATGAAGCTAATGCATCAGAATGAAATAGGATAACTCCTACTAGATAACATTTCGGAATGGCCCAAAGTCAAGGCCGTAAGCCAAATTGGGTTAGAAACCTTAACTCTGATTGACTGTGATGTTGTGGGAATAGAAGGTGTTTATACCAGGGGTGTAAATTACACAGAACAGCCACCGTTTGCTCAAATTGCATTGGATTTCCAACTGGACAACTACTTTTTCACACTACTGTCTGGACATTGTCGTATTTATTTTAAATAAAAAAATATACATTTGATACAAATCTTCACTGTTGTTTATTAGCTGCCTTTTATATCTTATTATGTGCTCTTATGTGTTATATGTTGGTGAAGAGCATCTAACATTCTCTGTGAAATCCAACATTAGCCGGCACATCTTGGACGTCTTCGGAATTTAAGTTAAATACAACCTTTTCAGCTACTATTCACTCTGTGGTTTGCATGTTCACCCATAAATGTACATTGATCAAACTTTGCCCAACTTGTCTGGGAAAAGGGGGTTACAGCCAGGGCTTTTTACATTTGAGGCTAAATGAATAAATAACCTATTTTTAACCTCAGTATTACTGAACTACATTACTAAAATTGCATTTTTAATGATTAAATCAAAATTCTAATTTCAAGAACGCAGCTTCCTGGTCACCGACAAAGATTTATTTGCCGCCACTGTAGAATCGTGTTCATTATTTACATTGGTTGTCAAGGAAACGGGAGGTTTTCTAACGTTATGATTAGTACTCCTGCTTATTTGCCGGTTTAAAAAAGCAAGAGTTTGTAAGGGCATTTTGCGTCAAATGTGCAAACAACAAAGTTGGAAACAATGTCTGTAGTACTTATACGATTTTATTACATGACCTCAGCAAAAAAAAAAACACTTACACAGCTGTGAGGGAAGTATTAAATTCGCAATTTCGAGGTCCGGCCCACCGTCTTTTTGGCGCGCGTTGCGGGAGTACTTTAACTTCCGGGTGACGTAAAAATACCAATGCAGAATTAAAGATTAGGATTTATGGGTCGTATTTTGATTTCCGATTTCCATCTATAAACAGATCAAGGACAACTGGATAACGAGATTGTTTTTCGTTTTCCGTTTTTTAATATCAGAACGAAAAACGAAAAATGGGTTGTTTTCCGTTTTTTGTTTTCCTATTTACAAATGGTAATTGAGAAACGGGCCGTTTTTCGTTTTTGTTTTTTTCCTTTCAAAACGAAAATCCGTTGGCAGCAAAGTACACGGACCCTCCTCTCGTGCCCTCTTGGGACCTCTCAGTGGTCTTAACTGCCCTGCAGACCTTTGAGCATTTGCAATCAGCCAAGCTTAAAGGGTTAGTTCACCCAAAAATGAAAATTATTGAAATTCTCAGTGGCTCAATCTTAAGTTTATCAAATGACGAGAACACTTTTTGTGCGCAAAAAAACAACAAAAATAACAACTTTATTTCAACTATTCATTTAATTCTCTCTCTGCCTCGAGTCAGGTTACTAGTTTAATAGCGTAAGCTTCTGTTATTGTACGTCACACTCATCACACAAATGACCAGCGTCGGCCAATAGTGAGCCTACGTGTGACGTAGCTCTACACTATCACACTATGTTAACTGACTAGAGGCGCATAGAGAAGGAAGTGAATAGTTGAAATAAAGTCATTATTTTTGTTTGTTTTTGCGCACAAAAAGTATTCTCGTCACTTGATAAAGTTAAGATTGAGCCACTGTAGTCACTTGGACTATTTTGACAATGTCTTTAATAACTTTTCGAGGCCGGCAAATTTCAATTCCTCAAGAAGCCTATGGACTAGTATGCAGGAGTGATCCATCTTTCAGATTTCATCAAAAATGTCTTAATTTGTGTTCCGAAGATGAACGAAGGTCTTATGGAGTTGGAACAACATGAGGGTGAGTAAATACTGACAGAATTTTCAATTTTGGGTGAACTAACCCTTTAACTCCCTGTCAATGAAGACAGGGCTTCTGATTGCATTGGCCTCCATCAAGAGGGTAGGGGAACTGCACGCATTCTCGGTTGACGAAGCGTGCCTGGAATTCGGGCCGGGTTACTGCCCCTAGTGGAGGCAGACCCAGCCTTGGTACTGCTCTGTCCAGTATGTGCTCTTCGCATCTATGTAGAACGCAGTGTTTCAGGACCTCAGACCAGCTCTTTGTCTGTAATGGTGGGAAGCTGAAGGGAAAGGCTCTCTCCAAGCAAAGGTTGTCACATTTATTATTTTTTTATATAGCACTTTTTACAATAGATATTGTATCAAAGCAGCTTCACAGTGATAACATGAAAATAATACAACACAGATCAATAATATTGTTGAATATTAAATGCCCCCAACTAAGCAAGCCAAAAGCCAAGGAAACAGTGGCAAGGAACCAAAACTCCATCAGGTGATGGAATGGAGAAAAAAAACCTTGGGAGAACCTCAGTCGGGGGCCAGTTCTCCTCTGGCCAATGAAGGAACAGTGTTTACAAAACAAATTGGATCGAAACATTAAATTAACTTGGTCCATTAACTTGGTCTGAAAATTGGGTCCATAAATCAAACACACTTGCATATAATAATATTAAACTCGGTACACTTATAGATCTCATTAGCCCAAGCAACTTTAAGCCAGCCCAACAGGAAGTCGGTTGTTTCAGTCTGTATGTGAATGTTTTGCAAAACCAGCCTTTACATTTTTATTTCCCCCCTCTTAAGTAATTTTTAATTATTCCCACACCAAACTTCTTCAAAATTATGAAAATATATTAAAGATACTAAGGCATGTACTGGCCATCGGGACTACCGGGAGATTCCTGGTGGGCCGCGGTCTGCTTGGGCCGGCGGCCCGGCGCGTTATGTATTTTGTTTTTAAATCATTATTAATTGTAAATATATTCTATCGTAAGTATATTGTCAATTGTCCAATTCCGGACTTATGCGTCTCTCTCATGAAGCCGCATGAAGCTGACGCGAGCTGCGAGACTGACAGGTCTGACTGTCTGACACTGGCCAATCGGAATCAAGTTCAGATTCTAGACTTGAGAAGCGGCCGCTTACACCGAGATAGGTCTGACTGCAGAACCGCAGAACCAGTACGTCATAACAGTCTGAGGACGACAGCGCCAGCCCGACAGTCTGAGGGCGGAAGTGGGCGCGGCAAGGCATTACGCTACTTCCGTGTTTTGGAAAGTTTTAAAGTTTAAAACAACGTTCTTTTAAAAACTTTGTTTTTAACGATTTATTTGAAAATGTATATTCAAGATTGATCAACAATATTATACATTAAACAAAGCATAAAATGTAAAATAAATAATACAATGAAAACAAAGCTTGAGAGTTTGAACATTTTATTCACTTGAAAATACTTTTAAATACTCAACCAACAAAGACCACCATTCACAATAATATGGACCGAAAACACAAAAAAATAATAATTTAAATAAAATGAGTTTTTTCCTCTGAAATATAAAAACAAAAAATCACACACTAGCTGTTTTCTAATTAAATAAAATTACAAAATCAAACTAAATAAATAATATAAACAAAATTAAAACAAAGACAATAAATCTTATAAAAGTTATACAAGCACAAATTTGACAACAATAATTCTCAAGAGTAAAATAAATAACAAATTAAAACTCCATACACATGGAGTTTATTCTGAGGTGCCTTTCGTCATGACATTTGAAAAGAAAAACTTCCATGTCCTGTTGAAACTGAAACCGAAACATGAAAGGCTCTTTGGCCTGTTCCAGAGCATCTTTTCCTTCTGCCTGATCAAGATTAAGAAGGGCCTCTTCCTGGTCTTCCTTCTCTAGGTTCAGATATGACGGCTCTTGCACAAAACCTCTGAAGGAGTGGCAGTTGTTCCGCAGCCATCCAACTGCGGTCCTGAGGTCTTTGACCATCTGTGGTTCCTTCATGAGAGGAGTGTACAAATAAGGAATTAAATCATTAATTCATTTAAAATAATTACTCACAAGAGAAGAGATGCACCACATTTGGCTGCTAGCTAATTTCCATCTGTTGTCCACGAGTGTCCTCAACAATACATCGTGGTTTAATCAGGATGCATGTAAAATGCATGTAAATGATAATGTCTTGAAATTATGCTCTTTCATGTGCCCGACATACCTTATCACCGATTTCAGAGTCTTCTTGTGATTTGGTTGGCTCATGCACATCAACGGCAGCATGTTTCCTGTGACATATACATTAAGTAAATTTATAGACAGAGAAAAACTTGGGAAAGCAAGAGAGAGTTACCTTTCAATGGCAAAATTCTCCATGAGAATAAGGCACCACCATTTTCGAATAAGAGGAAAATCCGACTTGCATAAGGGGAGAAAATGTTAATAGATCAATTTAATAGATTATATCATCTAGTTAAAATATATATTTTTAACAAAGACTTACAGCTGTAAAATCAAAGGGTGCCTCAAAGACCATGTGCAGAGCATACTGAAATTCCCCCCCCAAAAAAAGGAAATCAGTCAAGTTTAGGCAATCATATCATGTTTTCATTCTTATGATTTATCTAATTTTTTTTTTTTTTACTTTCCCTTTTTCTCACCATCAGCATGAAGATCCCACAGTCCACAGAGCCAGTCAACTGTTGTGGAACATTCTAAAACAATGCAATTATCATTAAGTTATTCCTGGAAAGGATGTGACAAACATATAAAAACACAATCTATATAAGTAGCTTATGTTTTTTGAAAGCCTAATTAAAACTAACCTTGTTCTTGATCAGCTTCCATGGTCCTGGAGCGATTCTGTTTGTCAATTTACTGCAACAAAATCAAACAGAAATATTATAACCAGAAAAACTGGACAAAAAAGCAAAGTATATTTATTCTAAAGCAAAAACATTACCCCAGACTGAATTGGAAAAACAAGATTTCAAATGTATAATATAAAAACAGCATGCAGATCATCATGCAAATGAACATCATGCACAGAACAAACAGCAGTGAACATCACTGAAGAGCAAACTTTGGAAGAACGAACTTCGAACAGCAAACCTTGAACTGCGAACTCTGAACATAATATTTATAAATGTAAGTGCAACCTGAAGACAGTCACATATTTTACATCACCAATCCCGTAGGGGTGAGTTGAATCAAAAAAATACATAGCCTTGATTTTAGGCTTCAGAACCTGTGAAATACCGTTGTTAGTATTTTGAATCCTAATATCACCATAAAGAGTCGGTTCACCCAAAAATGAAGGGAACAACATACACATAGCATCCAGTGTCCTGGTATCCAAGCAGGAAGCAGAATGTAATCCTTGGATCCTATGTTATCCTTGGGGAACATAAGATCCATTCATTTTTTTTGTAACTGCATTTATAACTGTTCCAGTTTAAGATAAAATACAACTTGATGAACTTACTGGAAATGATAAAAATGGGTCCAATTCAAGTGGTGGTAGCCAGGTAACTACAACATAGGAATTTGCTGCAAACACATCTGTTCCCTAAGCATAGCATTAATTTGCACATCCATTACAAAACACAATTATGTCTCCGGGTGATCATGAGTTATACAGTTGTAGGCAAAAATACCTTTTCCTTAGCCACCATGACGATCACATCAAGACAGCTGTTTGCAATCTGTTTTTAAATATATTAGTTATATAATAACATTAGTTAATTACTAAAAAAAAAATTATATTTTTTAAATCATTGTTTGTCCACTTACTGTTGCCTCAAGCGATGCATTGAGGCCCAAGGTCAAGAAATCTTTTCGCTGCAGTTTAATGCTTCCAACTTGAGCAATTGTCTCATCTCTGTCATTTTTACTCAAAATCTGGTTAAGCTTTAACACAGATTAAGATAAAAAGACCAAAATTACATTCAGTGTACATAAAATGTGTTAAATGTGATAAAAACAAACAATATTACCATTGATGACTGCCAATCACTTGGCTGGAAATCCCAACAACTTCTACTAGCAGACAACTGTTTAATGTCACAAACCATTCCTGTTGCAGCGAAGACATGAATTATACACAATAAAAACACCACACAGTTTCTAAAGTATGTTACCACCCATTTAACCCATGAATGAAAACACTCACCACCTCTTGTAACCATTGAAGCAGCCAGGGTACTGTCCTCCATCACATCATCAGTACCACCTCCTTCCTCATGGGAGAAACAAGGATTACCTGTTTAAGAGATTTAAACAAGTGTTTAATGTCCCAAACCATTTTTGATGCAGTGAAGACATTTTGGAAATAAAAAAATATACACAATAAAAATGCACCACACAGTTTCTAAAGTATGTTACCACCCATTTAACCCATGAATGAAAACACTCACCACCTGTTGTAACCATTGAAGCAGCCGGGGTACTGTCCTCCATCACAACATCAGTACCACCTCCTTCCTCATGGGAGAAACAAGGATTACCTGTTTAAGAGATTTAAAGGGATATTAAATTGAACAGTACTGATCTAAATTCATCAGTGGTTAGTGGACAATTACATTATTATAACATAGGATATTTTAGTGTCTTTCTACAAATATTCGTAGGTTAATATAAATTTTAAAAGAAGAAGGTAAATTACCAAACACAGCTTGTCCGTACACATTTTTCATCATCATGCCCCCAAATGTCTTCTTCAATCTTTCCAGCAATTTTTTGTTTTTCTTTTCATTATAGTGATGGATTATGTTCCTCATTTGAAAGAGATGGGTCGAGGGCAAAGACATGTTCAAAAAGTAGTTGTTTTTTTTCATCTTTGCGAAGAGTTGCTCTGCAACTTGGCTGTTCACTTTGCCTGCCAATTGAGGTACTAAAGTGAGCTTCCTCAACACATCTTTGCTGTCTTTCGTATTGGCTTCATGAAACCGATCATACAGCACATAGTGGTCCGATGAACCCGTCACTGGGTGACCGCTAAGGTCCGGCTCTGTCTTCTTAGTGTTCAGCCAAGGTAGTGACACTTTCAGCTGTCCACATTTGGCCAATTCAATGTTGGATTGAGTGGGTTCTGCCAAGCGACCTTCAAATGGAGAAATGGGTACCTTTTCTGATGCCCTTAAATTCAAATGAGTTGCAAGACCCCGTGCAAAGTCATAAATTATGACATTTGGCAAATGCTTCCAGGATAATAGTAAGTCTGCAAAGTCTCGAGGACTCTCAGCTCGGAGATTGCATTTGATACTATAAACAATCCCACATGGGCACATAATCACTGCCCAGCCTCCTAAAAAAAAATATATTAATCGCATTCAATGAGTAAATCAAAGTTTTTTGTTTCTTGTTTCTGCAAGTCAACTAAAACTTACCAGAGGCACCCCAGATTTTGTCAAAGATTTTGTCATACGTTTGTCTGGATTTCATTTCATTTGACAACCTCAGAAGAAGATCACTGCGGGATCCATTAGAGTCCAAGCCACACTCTTTACATAACTTCCGAATGACCCCAACCTAAAGAAGTATAAACTCTTGTTAAAAAGGTAATATTAAAAACACAACACAGTCAGTGTTTTTGACTAACAAACCCTACCTTTTGTTTGTACAGTTCTTCTCTGAGTCTGTCCTCTGTAACCGTTATTTCAGAAATTTCAGATACAGACTTCGAAACATGAATCTTTTCAAACTCTGTGTTTAATACAGAGTCTGAACGCCGTGTGGCCTTCCCTATCCAAGGAGCCCAAAAATGGTATGTTGGTGATACCGCACATGGATTGTGTCTACCACCTAAAAACCACAACCAAAAAAAAAAAACATTGTATTATATTGCATTTTAACACGCTTCCCCAGTGTATAAAGCACTGTGTTCATACTTGAAACAAATCCACGACCAATCATATCACACGACATGGCCTCCCAAAACTTTTCCAGGTTGACCTCGCCATCAAAATTCTCTGCAGGACCCTGGATGTCACTTACTAAAGAGTGAAAAAATTGTGCATTAATATATGACAAGGTCACACTAAAAAAAAATTGAAGGAAAAAAAAATCCAATTACAATGACCATATAAAGTAAGTCCCTCTGTATAAAAGTGTCTGCCTAATACATAAATGTTAATGTAAACACAATTAGCAAGTAGAGTATCACAATAGTCATACCTGATAAATGGAAAACACCTTTTTTGTGTAAATCCATGATCACCACAGGGGGATGATCACCACAAGTAATGCAGGAATACTTGTATTCATGATCAGTAAGGGCCTCAAAATGCAAGTATGCATGAAGCACTGTGTCTGCTGGTGGAAACTTCAGACCTGTCATATCTTGCAAAAACTCGACTGCTCTACTCACAGCAGTATGGGCCTGAGGAAAAAAAAAATACATGTACAAACTTGGAGACATTGAAAGATGCTGTACTTACTGAACATTCATACATTGAAGATTACCTGTAGAAGGTTTCTTAAGGTTAGACATAAGTGTATGTCAAGGATGATGTGGTCGTTAAAGTTGTGGAGTTGGTCTTTCCACTCTTGGTAGCGATAAAACATTCCACACAGTGGGCACTGCTTACAGTAGGTTGATACTTCTATCATTCAAACAAAGTATTACATCAGAGGGCCGTGTAATTCATTGCATATTTGCATATTTATAACATCCTACCTTCAACAATGCACCAGTTGGAGAGTATTTTGGCTCTCTTTGTAATTAAAATAGGGTCACTAAGGGGGACGACACCTGGGCATCTATGACACACAGTTTCTTCTGGACAAAGATATTTTGGGTAGTCTTGGCCTAGTGATGGGGCACGTATATTGTCTGGTAGGACAGCAGGTATCATCTTGTTCTGTAGAATGTACTGTACCATTTGTTTCAGTCCCAGATCATTTGGAGGATACAATGGATGGTCTTCTGTGACGTTGCTCTCCTCTGAATGTGAATGAGCCTTTTGGGGTGGGGATTCTTCTCTGCTGAAGACAGTACGGAAAAGCTCACGGTCTGTTTGAAACAGATGCCATTTCGCAATGTACTTATGCGGACAAGAACGGCGCACTTTGGAACAGGGGCAGTGCCATGTGTTTAATTTGGTATTGTAAACAACAATGACACGCCCCAACCGGCTATAATAGGACACATTTGGCTCAAAAACGGAGATGAACTTTTTTGTTTGAGGGCTCCCAATTGAGGTTTCTACAGACAGTGGTACACTGCTAGAAACGGCAAGCTGCTGACGAGCAAGGCATAATTTTTTCTTCTCGTCACCAAACCATTTTGCTCTCACCATTTCAGTTAAAACATCTTCCTTTAGAGAGACTGCTTCAGCTGAGGATGTGCAGAAACTTACAGATCTGACATGCATACACTGATAGGATAACATACCACTCCTCTGTGCTACTTCCATGTTTACTTGGCATTCGTTTGATTCGCAGCAGACTTTTTGTTGTTCTCCCCATGTTTTGTATTGAACATGAAGAGGACTATTCGGACCACTTGCAACTTTAAGCACTGTGAATATGCCATTTGATTTGTCCACACACTGGCTTGCAAGGTGAAATCTGGCATTAATGTCCTGAATTGGGTGATTTGTGTGTTTACGGTCAATATGTTTTTTTATATTTTTTTTATTCATGAGGGTATTGCAGATTGGGCATTTCTGTTTAATAACAGGCCGTGCACGAACCCTGCCTGGCACGTTAAATGCTGTGCTAGTGGCTGATGGTGTCCCAGTGGCATGAACAGTGCTAGTGGCTGATGGTGTCCCAGTGGCATGAACAGTGCTGGTGGCTGATGGTGTCCCAGTAGCATGAACAGTGCTGGTGGCTGATGGTGTCCCAGTGGCATGAACAGTGCTGGTGGCTGATGGTGTCCCAGTAGCATGAACAGTGCTGGTGGCTGATGGTGTCCCAGTGGCATGAACAGTGCTGGTGGCTGATGGTGTCCCAGTAGCATGAACAGTGCTGGTGGCTGATGGTGTCCCAGTGGCATGAACAGTGCTGGTGGCTGATGGTGTCCCAGTAGCATGAACAGTGCTGGTGGCTGATGGTGTCCCAGTGGCATGAACAGTGCTGGTGGCTGATGGTGTCCCAGTGGCATGAACAGTGATGGTGCCTGATGGTGTCCCAGTACCAGTAGCATGAACAGTGCTGGTGGCTGATGGTGTCCCAGTACCAGTAGCATGAACAGTGCTGGTGGCTGATGGTATCCCAGTACCAGTAGCATGAACAGTGCTGGTGGCTGATGGTATCCCAGTACCAGTAGCATGAACAGTGCTGGTGGCTGATGGTGTCCCAGTACCAGTAGCATGAACAGTGCTGGTGGCTGATGGTGTCCCAGTACCAGTAGCATGAACAGTGCTGGTGGCTGATGGTATCCCAGTACCAGTAGCATGAACAGTGCTGGTGGCTGATGGTGTCCCAGTAGCATGAACAGTGCTGGTGGCTGATGGTGTCCCAGTAGTATGAACAGTGCTGGTGGACAGTGGCTTCCCTTTACATACTTCTAAATGATTTTGAAAATCTAATTTTCTCAGAATTGTGGTTGTACAGTAGAGACAGTGGAAATGAAGAGATGGTCTGCAGCCCAAACCACATCTGTGAAATGTGAAATCTGAAATATGACCAGGAAAAAAGGAAAAACTCAGTTCCTGTGCTTCAGAGTGTGACTCCAAACCTACTCAAACCTATCCCTGATGTTTTAAATGTTTAATGGGATGCATTCATATTATTATAACAAAATACAAATATATAATTCTTTGAGGTTTTTTTTTTTAGCTCAAGTTTCAGTGTGCAATACTTTTGCTAACTTTAGATGTTAATGAAGATAAATTAATATTTCATGGCTAAATCATGCAGAAAAACATCTACATCTATCTAATTCCAAAGGGACAACCACTGAATATGTGTACCATGAAATGCAATGCAATTCGCTTTGGATAAAAGTGTCTGCCAAATGCATACATGTAAAAAAATACCTATTGCCACTGTATATTAAAAAACAAAAAAAAAAAACTCAAGATGTTCATACCTCCATGAACAACAGCCTTTTTGAAGTGGATTTTCATATGACTGGTCAATTTGTCCCGTCTTGTTGGTTTAAAGATGCTGGCATCACAAAATGGGCAGTGAAATTGTCTGCAACATGTTGTGCATTGGATCAGAAGTGGTAGTGCTGACCCTCTCTGAATCGATATGTGCTTCTACAGGTGAAATAAAATACAATTAATGCAATTCTCATGGTCAGAAAATTTAACAAATGCTGTAAAATACAACGCCAACAACTAATTAATTCACAAACCATGAATATGTAAACAAACAAAGTGATACTGTGATATTGTTAAATATTAACTTACAAAATACTTAGTTTCAAAATACTTCCTTTCAGTAACCAAACTCCATCGCACACCTGCAGGTGATAGGTGCGTCGGACAATAAGACCAGACTAGCTCGTTTTAGCAGTGATTATGTGTTTTAGATGATCTTGCTAATCTACAGGTTGATCCTAACTGATTGTTGTAACTATTACAATTTGTAATTGTCTGTGATGTGGTGCTAATTATGTACTCCCAATGAGCTTAATTGTTTACAGATGGAGTTCTGTTGAGTGGTCATGTGCTAATCTAAAAAGAGATGATTTTGTAACATTTTGTATTACTCCTGATGAAGGTCGTGTGTCCGAAACGTTGTGTGTGAATAAACATTAATTTTAAATTACAAGTAACGATAGTGTGCGGGAGTTCCTTATCTGCTAAAATACTTCGTTTCAAAAAACATTTCAGTACAGAGCCGTTTTGTATAAGCGTAACGTTATAATGTTAAGTATGTTGCATGATCCATATCAAATATATAACTTCTTTTTACCTCGTTCTCTTCTTCTTCATCTTCTTTTCCTTGTTCTACAGTGTGCTCCGCCATAATTAAAACTTTTACTGTCTATCTTTAACTGTCTTAAAACATTTTCCTGTGTAGTCTAAACATGTCTAAACATGAACTCCGTACAGTTCCGGCATCGGACTGCTACCCGCCCACTTCCGCCTTCAGACTGTCGGGCTGGCGCTGTGGTCCTCAGACTGTTATGACGTAATGGTTCTGCGGTTCTGCAGTTGGTTATTATTGCTTACACCGTGTCCTAACTACACACGACGCCGCGACACGCGATAAAAGGTATCTTTTCCATGTTAATAAATCAGAGTTTTTGTCCTAACCATACGCGACGGCGACATGCGAAGTTTCTAATTTAGAAACGGTTCCTATTTCTGCGACGTCGCGGCTGACAGAATGAAGAAATTACACTGGTTATGAGTACACATTATTTATTTTAGTTAAAAATAGGTCACTGTGCCACAAGCCATAACGGATAATTTACCTCAGATTTTGAAAGCATTATAGTGTTCAAAATGAATTATGCAAACATACGACTGTACTTCATAACAACGACAATAACTGGCAGATGCCACCAAATGTGTTAAAATATGAATTATTTGCTGGCCTTAAGTGAAAAGGAAAGCCATTTAATGACCATAGCACATAGTTGACGTGAAAAAGGGAGTATTTTGCATATAGGCTAAATATGCACATATATACATATTTTTTTCGATTTGTATCCCTGAAAGTGCCTGGCAGAAGCCTATATCTACTGTCTGTGTCATAAATGTGAACATAATATTATCTACTGTCTGTGTCATAAATGTGAACATAAACTATATTTCATGAGGTGAAACATCACTGCCAGGAGCAACAGAATAGGGGAGCGCGGGGATAAATGTAGGCCTAACGCGGGGTTAAATGTAACACGGACATTTTACATAGTTTGTCAGTATCTAGCCGGCTGTCTTTCCGCTCTTTTTCTCTTGCTGCCAGAAGACGGTCTCCCGCGAATTTGCGGAACGTTTTGATTATATTTCGTGAAGATAATGGACAAAGAGTGTTTTGACATCATGAAAGTACATTTTTTCATCGTAGATTTTTTTCTGTTTCCGGGTTGGATGTATACGCGTCCAAATCTAACTTTATATTGCCTTAATCACTGTCTTGTTGGCTCAAACACAACACCGTTTTGAAACATGTCAGTAATTCCTAGCGACTGTTAGCTAGGTTTAAAATATGTAATACACAGCGGGGTTAGCTGTAACACAGTGTTCCAACTGCTGCCACAATGATAATCAAATGAAAACGGAGCCACACAACTTTTCAGGTTTGAGTATACATTTAACTTTGTTGGACTTTCACAAACAATGTTGTAAAATGTTTAAAATTTAGTGCACTATGAATGATAACTTATTTATTTATTAAAAATATGGCCTATTTTTAATGTAATAAACCATTTAAATTTTTATTCTAAGCTCATTTGTATTATTATTAATGTTATTATTATTAATAATAATAGTTGTACATGCAGCTGCCACACAAATCTAATTTAATTGCAATTACAATATTTATATGTTTATTTTATTTTATTTATTATTATTTATTGCAAAACCGTGCAGCCCTTTTCTACGTCTCTAGCTATGATATTGATCCATAACAAATGGATGATTGGATGAGGAATTAAAAATGTTATTATTCACCATTTATTTTCTATAAGACCAGTGTTGGGGGTAACGAGTTACAAACGAGTTTGGGTAAGTAAAGTAACGCATTACACTGAAAATATTGGTAACTACACTACTTTACTATACTAAAGGAACGCGCTTTCCTGCGTTACCCAAGCCGTGTTTGCCTGTGTGGAGAGTTCCGTCTAGTGGTGCGTGCGCGCCGTTGCCATAGAGACCGATTTGAGTGAGAGAGAGAGGGAAGTGGAGAGAGAGAGACGGGTTTCAACAAATGGCAATATTAACATTACTTTCAGTTTATTGCTCGAAAGCACAAAAATATTTGAGTGAAATGTAGGCTATAGTAAATCCTAAGATTATTATTTTTGTGACATTAGAACAAAATATGTGGATATAAAAACATGTATATAGGCTAGGCTAAAGAACTAAACGATCTCTATTTTCTAATTTCACTAAACATTTCATTAAGTTTCGTGGACATTTTATAAAACATGGATCTTAGGTTCATTTTGTAAACATAAATAACTGATTTAGATGCGCAAACTGGGTGCCGTTGCAGAGATGTAGGCTACATGTTCGGTGCAGGTTCGGCTTCTTGTCGTTCATCCTCGGATGCGGCATCACGTGCGCTGTTTGCCGCGCGCACCTTTCCGCTCGTTCGGACGCGTCAAGTAAAAACAAGGTTCGAAAGTCTTGGAAAACGAAATGAACAGGATTGTTGCAGGGTTCATTGTAGAAGACATGCTTCCCCTGTCGACCATTAATTCCCCAGGTTTAGAAAAATACATTTTAAATTAGGATTAAGAATTTTATGGGATAAAGTGACCTTTATTTTATTATTTTTCATTGACATCTTTTATTTTTTTTATTATTATTATTACCATGAGTCGAATAAAAAGCTGTTTTTGTTCTCAGGAGAAGAGTTTTATTCTCCCAGCCTGTTTTGAAACTTCTGTGATAAACACCATTTTAAAATTTTGAACCCCATTTTGTTTGTGAATTTTACAGTGCGGCATATTTATTTGTGCAGACAGGGATATTGTTCTTTCATGTCATTTTGTGTACATTTTTACAATAAAGTGATGATAGGGCAAAAACTGATATGATGTTTTTCCATGTAGGCTACACGGTAAATTAAGAAACAGGAAAGTAAAGTAATAAGTAGTGAAGTTATTTTTCCAACGCAGTAACTAGTAAAGTAATCTCATTACAATTTACAGAAGTAACTAGTAACTAATTACTTTTTTGAGTAACTACCCCAACACTGTATAAGACTATACCAATATTGGAACTATAGCCATTTTATTCCTTTTTTTAATTTAAGAATTATGTTTAAGTTTAAAAACAGACAGAATGGTTTAGTCAAAAAAGAAAAAAATCATTCATAGTGCTATACTGCCCTCTTGTGTTCAAAATTAGGTAGACCTATTGGATCAATATCCACACATTAATACAGTTGGCAATACAGTATAATAGGTAATACAGTAGGATTGGGGCCTTAAAAATCGCTAACTTAAAAAGTGAAAGTAACGGACGTCCACACAAGACCAGGCTTGGGAGGGTTACTTTAAAAATGTATTCCGATACAGTTACAAATTATTTCATAAAAAAGGGTCCCACTTTATATTAAATGGCTTTAAGTACTATATACTTTTTCCAAAAGCAACTACAATCTGATTACTACTTTTTTTGATGTAACTCACTAGATTTTTGTATCCTGATTACATAATGCCGTTGCATGTATTCTGTTGCTCCCACAAGACATTAGTCTGAATATTTTCCTGTATGAACAAAAAGGAGTTTCCATTGTTCGCACACAAACACGCATTCGATCGCGCCTCTCTCGTGACTGTGTGTGCGTGTCATGTGTTCTAGGCTGTGTGCATGCACTTCTGAAGCTGCGCAGAAAATAATAAAATGCCATGCGGAGGACTAACGCAAAATGTGTGAGAAAATGCATTTGATTGTAGTTTAAATGAGAAATAATTTCAGTGCTCTGGTCAATAGCTGTAGAGTGAAAACTGGTGAGTGCAGTATACAGCTTTCACAGAAAGAGAATGATGTGAGCACGTACGATTGGCAGTGAGTCCTGTGTGTGGACAAAATAGCTCAATAAGAGTAATAAAATACATGTGAAAAAATCACATCATAATGTTTTAAAGAAGAGTGGTTTGATTAAAGTGGTGTAAATATACCTGATCCGGCAAAGATGGCAGTATCGGAGCTGATACCGATCCTGAGTATCGGATCGGCGCATTCCTAAATACTATAATGTAAACACAGTACAGATGTAGACCTGGATGTACACCTGACCTTTCAGAAGGTTGCTCACGCATACTTTGTGGTTAAAATGTGCCCTCAATGTGCACTTTTGCAGAGCCTTCACTGATGCAAGCTCTTCAGCACACTTCTTTTTGACAGTCAAAGCGGGGGTTATGTTTTTGCATGTCAAGTATAATAACCCTAAAAGCACCAAGGTGGCGGTGCCACCGGCTTTATATATATATATATATATATATATATAAATATAGCTGCGAGCAGCGATTGCGGGCCAAAGCCGGCGGTACCGCCATCCCGGTGCCTTTAGGTAACTAAAGGCACCGGGGTTGCGGTGCCACCGGCTTGGGCCCGCAATCGCTGCTCGCAGCTATATTTATATATATATATATATATATATTTATTAGGGCCCAAGCCCTGAAAGGGCGAAGGCCCTATTGTTTTCCTTAGGATTATTAGGGCCCAAGCCCTGAAAGGGCGAAGGCCCTATTGTTTTCCTTAGGATTATTTTTTTTTTTTTTTTTTTTTTTTTTTCTAACGACTATCCGGGCACTTTTGGGGCCCTTAACATGCTCAAAAACTCTTGAAACTTTGCACACAGGTCAGAACCCGCGGCCATCAGAGCCGGGCTGAAGCTGGTACCCGGGCGTGGCAGGGCGGCTCGTCAGCGCCCCCTGGAACAGGGTCTGAACACTTTGTCCATAAATCAAACACGCTTGCATGTAATAATATGAAACTCGGTACACATGTCAATCTCATCGTTTAATATATTCATCGCACTTTTACTTTTTACCCCAGCCCAACAGGAAGTCAGATATTTACGGTTGTTTTTAAAATGCTTGCAATGGAATTTAATGTACTCCTCCTAGAGCATTCATCCGCATGGAACGAAACTCGGTCAGCCTGAAGTCAAGACATAGACGATCAAAAATTGCGAGGGGATTTTTGATATCTCGAACGGTTTGGCTGTGGCGAGGAAACAAAATTATGGTGAGAAACGTGAAACAGGAAGTGTGTCCTAACTTCAGCATACATTAACCGATCTTGATGAAACTTCAGGAGTGTGTTCGCCGTAAGAGGACGATCACATGGATGTGACTATTGTGTGTCAAAGTTATAGCGCCACCAACTGGCAGCAGGAAGTGTGTCACTTTCAAAATGCTTTGAAATCACCCTCTTATTTTAACCCGATTTGCTTCAAACTTCATCTGTATAATGTAAACATACGGCAGATGTAGACCTGTGAATGGATTCTTAATATCTTTGAAACTGTTGCCATGGTGACGCATCAAACTTTACCATTCTTTTAGGATGCTTTTGAGACCCTTAGCATGCTTCAAATTGCATGAAACTCCTCAGACACATCACATTTATTAGCCAGTAGACATGTGCAAAGTTTCAGAAACGGGCGTGGTGAGGGCCCAGTAGCGCCACCTTTTGACAAAAGTTGGGTTGTTAGTTTTATCTACAGTTACAAAAATCAGTATGTATATTGTACTCCTCGAGCCGGACAACTTTCTAATTGACACTCTTTAACTATGACCCACAGAAAGTAAGATATGTTTGTTTGAATCTGGTCATGCTCCCTTTGAGCCTACATCTCTGTCTCTCTCTGTGTGTGTGTTAGTAGGGGGAGGGGCTTAACTTAACCATTTCAGTGCTGTGTGTTTTTTTCTGCTGTGTAATTTCTTAATACATTTCTTAAGCCTGGTATGTTTTAAATAAGTTTTTATTTTAATTTTTATAAGTGAAGGCATAATATAACCAGTTAAATTGTAGTGCATTGACAATAGTTTTATATAATTAGTTTATTAATTAAATTAACTTGGTCCATAAACTTGGTCCAGCTGCGAGACTGACAGGTCTGACTGTCTGACACTGGCCAATCGGAATCAAGAGCGGAGAAGCGGCCGCTCCCATAGGCAGTATAGTATCTCCCCGCCCTGTGGAGGCATTCCGCCGGTCTCGTGAAGTTTCTCGCCGGTCTCGTCTCTGAGACCCCTACACCTGGTATTAAAATGCGATCTGTATACAGATAAGTTATCCGGATAATAAAAAAGAAATATCAATGCAAGGTATTACGTTGTGATCGGATTGTGATCGATTTGCCTGACCATCTGGAGGTAGTCTGGCTCGCATTGTGTTCGGATCTTTACGTGTAAACGCAATCTGGTTGTTGATATCACACATGTATATTTTACTCCTCCCAAAAATGCTAAAAAATAAACGAGTGAGAGCGTTTACAGGCTGTTATAGTCAGACATGACGGCGCTACTGCGACACGCATCACCGCCGCAGATGAGCAGCAGCTGAGCGTCAAACCAACGTGCAAACATCACAAATAAAAGTGAAAGTAAGTCAGAGACGCTTAATCATCTACACAATCATCTTCAAGTAAAGAAAGAAATGATCTCTTGACTCTTACAAGGGCTGTTGCCACTCTCTCTTATTGATGTTGATGAAATTAGCTGATGATCAATAAAATGCATGCTAATATCTGTAATAAACAACCGACAAAATTACTGTATGATGGTGTAAATAAAGAATCAGTCCAGCATCGCCATGTCAGTGTGTATTGATTCATCATTGTCTCTTCATAGTTTGCAAGAGACATTTAATAAACTGAGCGTATTTGATAAACTGAGCGTAGCCTATTCATCTGTCAATATAACCTCATTCTTTTTAATGATCAGAAGAACGCGTATCGACTACCGTTACAGTAGCTACAATATGTCCTAACTACACACGACGCCGCGACACGCGATAAAAGGTATCTTTTCCATGTAAATCAGAGTTTTTGTCCTAACCAGACGCGACGGCGACATGCGAAGTTTCTAATTTAGAAACGGTTCCTATTTCTGCGATGTCGCGGCTGACAGAATGAAGAAATTACACTGGTTATGAGTACACATTATTTATTTTTAGTTAAAAATAGGTCACTGTGCCACAAGCCATAACGGATAATTTACCTCAGATTTTGAAAGCATGTAATATTATAGTGTTCAAAATGAATTCTATGCAAACATACGACTGTATTTCATAACAACGACAATAACTTGAGGCAGATGCCACCAAATGTGTTAAAATAAATGAATTATTTGCTGGACTTAAGTGAAAAGGATAGCCATTTAATGACCATAGCACATAGTTGATGTGAAAAAAGGAGTATTTTGCATATAAATATGCACATAAATACATATTTTTTCAATTTGTCTCCCTGAAAGTGCCTGGCAGAAGCCTATACTGTCTGTGTCATAAATGTGAACATAATATTATCTACTGTCTGTGTCATAAATGTGAACATAATATTGTAACAGAATATTCTTATGCTATATTATATAGACTATATTTCATGAGGTGAAACATCACTGCCAGGAGCTACAGAATATATATTTCTGTAGGTCCTAACCGTGATGTTGCACTTCATGAAATATATGTAGTATAGCCTAAGAATATTCTATTAAAATATTAAGTGGCACATAAATTCAGACCAGTTATTTACAATAAAGCCTTATAAAATCATTTCCATTCCATTTGTTTATTATTTTAATAGTTTTTTCTTGGTTTTGATAGTAAATGAAATCTAATCAGTAATTTTACATGCAGATTAATGCACGTATAGATTAATGCACGTGTGTGTGTGTTTGCATAGTGGGCCGGTCTGGATGAAGTGTCCAGGGCTGATTTTTTGTCCCAGTCCAGCCCTGAATGGCAATATTCACATTACTTTCAGTTTATTGCTCGAAAGTACAAAAATATTTGAGTGAAATGTAGGCTATAGTAAACCCTAAAATTATTATTTGTGACATTAGAACAAAATATGTGGATATAAAAACATGTATATAGGCTAAAGAACTAAATGAACGATCTCTATTTTCTAATTTCACGACGTCCACATAAGACCAGGCTTGGGAGGGTTACTTTAAAAAATGTATTCCGATACAGTTACAAATTATTTCATAAAAAAGGGTCCCACTTTATATTAATTGGCTTTAAGTACTTTATACTTTTTCAAAAAGTAACTACAATCTGATTACTTTTTTTGATGTAACTCACTGTAATAATATACAGTTACTGGATTTTTGTTTCCTGATTACATAATGCTGTTACATGTATTCTGTTGCTCCCACAAGACATTAGTCTGAATATTTTCCTGTATGAACAAAATGGAGTTTCCATTGTTCACACACAAACACACACAGAGTTCGATCGCGCCTCTCTCGTGACTGTGTGTGCGTGTCATGTGTTCTAGGCTGTGTGCATGCACTTCTGAAGCTGCTCAGAAAATAATAAAATGCCATGCAGAGGACTAATGCAAAATGTGTGGGAAAATCCATTTGATTGTAGTTTAAGTGAGAAATAATTTCAGTGCTCTGGTCAATAGCTGTAGAGTGAAAACTGGTGAATGCAGTATACAGCTTTCACAGAAAGAGAATGATGTGAGCACGTACGATTGGCAGTGCTGATAACGATCCTGAGTATCGGATCGGCGCATCCCTACATACTATAATGTAAACACAGTACAGATGTAGACCTTGATGTACACCTGACCTTTCAGAAGGTTGCTCATGCATACTTTGTGGTTAAAATGTGCCCTCGATCCGCACTTTTGCAGAGCCTTCACTGCTGCAAGCTCTTCAGCACACTTCTTTTTGACAGTCAAAGCGGGGGTTACGTTTTTGCACGTCATGTAGAATAACCCTAAAAGCACCAAGGGTGCGGTGCCACCGGCTTTATATATATATATATATATATATATATATATATATATATATATATATAAATATAGCTGCGAGCAGCGATTGCGGGCCAAAGCCGGCGGTACCGCCATCCCGGTGCCTTTAGGTAACTAAAGGTACCGGGGTTGCGGTGCCACCGGCTTGGGCCCGCAATCGCTGCTCGCAGCTATATTTAGGGCCCAAGCCCTGAAAGGGCGAAGGCCCTATTGTTTTCCTTAGGATTATTTTTTTTTTTTTTTTTTTTTTTTTTTTTTTTTTTTTTTTTTTTTTTTCTAACGACTATCCGGGCACTTTCGGGGCCCTTAACATGCTCAAAAACTCTTGAAACTTTGCACACGGGTCAGAACCCGCGGCCATCAGAGCCGGGCTGAAGCTGGTACCCGGGCGTGGCAGGGCGGCTCGTCAGCGCCCCCTGGAACAGGGTCTGAACACTTTGTCCATAAATCAAACACGCTTGCATGTAATAATATGAAACTCGGTACACATGTCGATCTCATCGTTTCATATATTCATCGCACTTTTACTTTTTACCCCAGCCCAACAGGAAGTCAGATATTTACGGTTTTTTTTTAAATGCTTGCAATGGAATTTAATGTACTCCTCCTAGAGCATTCATCCGCATGGAACGAAACTCGGTCAGCCTGAAGTCAAGACATAGACGATCAAAAATTGCGAGGGGATTTTTGATATCTCGAACGGTTTGGCTGTGGCGAGGAAACAAAATTATGGTGAGAAACGTGAAACAGGAAGTGTGTCCTAACTTCAGCATACATTAACTGATCTTGATGAAACTTCAGGAGTGTGTTCGCCGTAAGAGGACGATCACATGGATGTGACTATTGTGTGTCAAAGTTATAGCGCCACCAACTGGCAGCAGGAAGTGTGTCACTTTCAAAATGCTTTGAAATCACCCTCTTATTTTAACCCGATTTGCTTCAAACTTCATCTGTATAATGTAAACATACGGCAGATGTAGACCTGTGAATGGATTCTTAATATCTTTGAAACTGTTGCCGTGGTGACGCATCAAACTTTACCATTCTTTTAGGATGCTTTTGAGACCCTTAGCATGCTTCAAATTGCATGAAACTCCTCAGACACATCACATTTATTAGCCAGTAGACATGTGCAAAGTTTCAGAAACGGGCGTGGTGAGGGCTCAGTAGCGCCACCTTTTGACAAAAGTTGGGTTGTTAGTTTTATCTACAGTTACAAAAATCAGTATGTATATTGTACTCCTTGAGCCGGACAACTTTCTAATTGACACTCTTTAACTAGGACCCACAGAAAGTAAGATATGTTTGTTTGAATCTGGTCATGCTCCCTTTGAGCCTACATCTCTGTCTCTCTCTGTGTGTGTGTTAGTAGGGGGAGGGGCTTAACTTAACCATTTCAGTGCTGTGTGTTTTTTTCTGCTGTGTAATTTCTTAATACATTTCTTAAGCCTGGTATGTTTTAAATAAGTTTTTATTTTAATTTTTATAAGTGAATGCATAATATAACCAGTTAAATTGTAGTGCATTGACAATAGTTTTATAAAATTAGTTTATTAATTAAATTAACTTGGTCCATAAACTTGGTCCAGCTGCGAGACTGACAGGTCTGACTGTCTGACACTGGCCAATCGGAATCAAGAGCGGAGAAGCGGCCGCTCCCATAGGCAGTGTATAGTATCTCCCCGCCCTGTGGAGGCATTCCGCAGGTCTCGTGAAGTTTCTCGCCGGTCTCGTCTCTGAGACCCCTACACCTGGTATTAAAATGCGATCTGTATCCAGATAAGTTATCCGGATAATAAAAAAGAAATATCAATGCAAGGTATTACGTTGTGATCGGATTGTGATCGATTTGCCTGACCATCTGGAGGTAGTCTGGCTCGCATTGTGTTCGGATCTTTACGTGTAAACGCAATCTGGTTGTTGATATCACACATGTATATTTTACTCCTCCCAAAAATGCTAAAAAATAAACGAGTGAGAGCGTTTACAGGCTGTTATAGTCAGACATGTCGGCGCTACTGCGACACGCATCACCACCGCAGATAAGCAGCAGCTGAGCGTCAAACCAACGTGCAAACATCGCAAATAAAAGTGAAAGTAAGTCAGAGACGCTTAATCATCTACACAATCATCTTCAAGTAAAGAAAGAAATGATCTCTTGACTCTTACAAGGGCTGTTGCCACTCTCTCTTATTGATGTCTATTGATGAAATTAGCTGATGATCAATAAAATGCATGCTAATATCTGTAATAAACAACCGACAAAATTACTGTATGATGGTGTAAATAAAGAATCAGTCCAGCATCGCCATGTCAGTGTGTATTGATTCATCATTGTCTCTTCATAGTTTGCAAGAGACATTTAATAAACTGAGCGTATTTGATAAACTGAGCGTAGCCTATTCATCTGTCAATATAACCTCATTCTTTTTAATGATCAGAAGAACGCGTATCGACTACCGTTACAGTACAATATGTCCTAACTACACACGACGCCGCGACACGCGATAAAAGGTATCTTTTCCATGTAAATCAGAGTTTTTGTCCTAACCAGACGCGACGGCGACATGCGAAGTTTTTTCTAATTTAGAAACGGTTCCTATTTCTGCGATGTCGCGGCTGACAGAATGAAGAAATTACACTGGTTATGAGTACACATTATTTATTTTTAGTTAAAAATAGGTCACTGTGCCACAAGCCATAACGGATAATTTACCTCAGATTTTGAAAGCATGTAATATTATAGTGTTCAAAATGAATTCTATGCAAACATACGACTGTATTTCATAACAACGACAATAACTTGAGGCAGATGCCACCAAATGTGTTAAAATAAATGAATTATTTGCTGGACTTAAGTGAAAAGGATAGCCATTTAACACCAGAACTCCCAAGGCGGTCATTTTGACCGTTTTTAAAATTTACAGTGTAATAACTTATTTGTTAAAATAAAATCAATGTGGCTGTAGGACTCTGACTTTTCCTAAATATGTGTATATTTTATTCTGGCACTGTTATTTTATTACAATCACAAAACACAAAACAGTTGCGTCCTATTTCTACCTAGAATGGCCATGGCGGTCATTTTGACCGCACGCATTATAAATATCATAAGTCCGCTATATTTCCCGCGATCAACACGCACATATTGTAGAAGTGCACAAATGAGCAAGTTTCGCGTCCATCACGCAACTGGCAAGCGAATTTCGCTCCGACAACATGAAATCAAAAGCCACTCAACTGGTGCGAGAGTCGGGTAGGCGGTCCGGGACGAAGATGATGAAGGCAGTGCCAAGTAAGGAGAAACTGCAAAAATTAAATCAAGGAGTCATGTGCCAAATGTCACAAAGTAGTGTGAGGGACTGAAGCTGCACGCGAAGCGGTGTTTTCCTATGTGTGTGTGCGTAACGTCAGTGAATGAATATTGGGGTTTCCACCGTTCAAATGAGCCCACATCTTTATTATCATCTATCTTAATATTGTATATCTATTTATTTTTAGATTTCACATTGATTGTATTTGTATAACAGGGCTGTAGGCTACTGTATGAAGCTTTGACGTTTCCTAGATTTTTTGCATGTCTATTCACGTGGAGAGTGCGGTGAAAAAATATTTTTGACGCAAAACTTTCCTCGGCAGCACCTGTCGGGAAATATTTTTGTATTGGCTTTATAATATGATATAATATTTTGCTTGTTTTAAGGGCGATGGCATTATAACATGACAACAGGAATTATAAGTGTCACTGGAAAACTTAAAGAGAAAGGTTCAAATGCAGATATGACATGACGAAAATGACGTTCAGTACAGCCAAATGAACGTTAAAGTTTGAACGGTCAGAATGACCGCTATGGTCGTTGTAGTAGTTATGGAATTCCGGTAGTTCTAGTGTTAATGACCATAGCACATAGTTGATGTGAAAAAAGGAGTATTTTGCATATAAATATGCACATAAATACATATTTTTTCAATTTGTCTCCCTGAAAGTGCCTGGCAGAAGCCTATACTGTCTGTGTCATAAATGTGAACATAATATTATCTACTGTCTGTGTCATAAATGTGAACATAATATTGTAACAGAATATTCTTATGCTATATTATATAAACTATATTTCATGAGGTGAAACATCACTGCCAGGAGCTACAGAATATATATTTCTGTAGGTCCTCACCGTGATGTTGCACTTCATGAAATATATGTAGCCTAAGAATATTCTATTAAAATATTAAGTGGCACATAAATTCAGACCAGTTATTTACAATAAAGCCTTATAAAATCATTTCCATTCCCTTTGTTTATTATTTTAATAGTTTTTTCTTGGTTTTGATAGTAAATAAAATCTAATGAGTAATTTTACATGCAGATTAATGCACGTATAGATTAATGCACGTGTGTGTGTGTTTGCATAGTGGGCCGGTCTGGATGAAGTGTCCAGGGCTGATTTTTTGTCCCAGTCCAGTCCTGAATGGCAATATTCACATTACTTTCAGTTTATTGCTCGAAAGTACAAAAATATTTGAGTGAAATGTAGGCTATAGTAAACCCTAAGATTATTATTTGTGACATTAGAACAAAATATGTGGATATAAAAACATGTATATAGGCTAAAGAACTAAATGAACGATCTCTATTTTCTAATTTCACGACGTCCACACAAGACCAGGCTTGGGAGGGTTACTTTAAAAAATGTATTCCGATACAGTTACAAATTATTTCATAAAAAAGGGTCCCACTTTATATTAATTGGCTTTAAGTACTTTATACTTTTTCAAAAAGTAACTACAATCTGATTACTTTTTTTGATGTAACTCACTGTAATAATATACAGTTACTGGATTTTTGTTTCCTGATTACATAATGCTGTTACATGTATTCTGTTGCTCCCACAAGACATTAGTCTGAATATTTTCCTGTATGAACAAAATGGAGTTTCCATTGTTCACACACAAACACACACAGAGTTCGATCGCGCCTCTCTCGTGACTGTGTGTGCGTGTCATGTGTTCTAGGCTGTGTGCATGCACTTCTGAAGCTGCTCAGAAAATAATAAAATGCCATGCAGAGGACTAATGCAAAATGTGTGGGAAAATCCATTTGATTGTAGTTTAAGTGAGAAATAATTTCAGTGCTCTGGTCAACAGCTGTAGAGTGAAAACTGGTGAATGCAGTATACAGCTTTCACAGAAAGAGAATGATGTGAGCACGTACGATTGGCAGTGAATCTTTTATGCGGACAAAATAGCTCAATAAGAGTAACAAAATACATGTGGAAAAAATCACATCGTAATGTTTTAAAGAAGAGTGGTTTGATTAAAGTGGTGTAAATATACCCGATCCGCCAAAGATGGCAGTATCGGAGCTGATAACGATCCTGAGTATCGGATCGGCGCATCCCTACATACTATAATGTAAACACAGTACAGATGTAGACCTTGATGTACACCTGACCTTTCAGAAGGTTGCTCATGCATACTTTGTGGTTAAAATGTGCCCTCGATCCGCACTTTTGCAGAGCCTTCACTGCTGCAAGCTCTTCAGCACACTTCTTTTTGACAGTCAAAGCGGGGGTTACGTTTTTGCACGTCATGTAGAATAACCCTAAAAGCACCAAGGGTGCGGTGCCACCGGCTTTATATATATATATATATATATATATATATATATATATATATATATAAATATAGCTGCGAGCAGCGATTGCGGGCCAAAGCCGGCGGTACCGCCATCCCGGTGCCTTTAGGTAACTAAAGGCACCGGGGTTGCGGTGCCACCGGCTTGGGCCCGCAATCGCTGCTCGCAGCTATATTTATTATTATTATTTTTTTTTTCTAACGACTATTCGGGCACTTTCGGGGCCCTTAACATGCTCAAAAACTCTTGAAACTTTGCACACGGGTCAGAACCCGCGGCCATCAGAGCCGGGCTGAAGCTGGTACACGGGCGCGGCAGGGCGGCTCGTCAGCGCCCCCTGGAACAGGGTCTGAACACTTTGTCCATAAATCAAACACGCTTGCATGTAATAATATGAAACTCGGTACACATGTCGATCTCATTGTTTCATATATACATCGCGCTTTTACTTTTTACCCCAGCCCAACAGGAAGTCAGATATTTACGGTTGTTTTTAAAACGGATGCAATGGAATTTAATGTACTCCTCCTAGAGCATTCATCCGCATGGAACGAAACTCGGTCAGCCTGAAGTCAAGACATAGAGGATCAAAAATTGCGAGGGGATTTTTGATATCTCAAACGGTTTGGCTGTGGCGAGGAAACAAAATTATGGTGAGAAACGTGAAACAGGAAGTGTGTCATAACTTCAGCATACATCAACCGATCTTGATGAAACTTCAGGAGTGTGTTCGCTGTAAGAGGACAATCACATGGATGCGACTATTGTGTGTCAAAGTTATAGCGCCACCAACTGGCAGCAGGAAGTGTGTCACTTTCAAAATGCTTTGAAATCACCCTCTTATTTTAACCCGATTTGCTTCAATCTTTATCTGTATAATGTAAATACACGGCAGATGTAGACCTGTGAATGTATTCTTGATATCTTTGAAACTGTTTCCGTGGCGACGCATTAAACTTTACCATTCTTTTAGGATGCTTTTGAGACCCTTAGCATGCTTCAAATTGCATGAAACTCGACAGACACATCACATTTATTAGCAAGTAGACACATGCAAAGTTTCAGAAACGGGCGTGGTGAGGGCTCAGTAGCGCCACCTTTTGACAAAAGTGGGGTTGTTAGTTTTATCTACAGTTACAAAAATCGGTATGTATATTGTACTCTTCGAGCCGGACAACTTTCTAATTCACACTCAATAGCTAGGACCCACAGAAAGTCAGATATTTTAGTTTGAATGTAGTCATACTCCCTCTGAGCATATGTCTGAGCCTTTGCCTGTCTGTGTGTGTGTGTGTGTGTGTGTGTGTGTGTGTGTGTGTGTGTGTGTGTGTTAGCAGGGAGAGGGGGCTTAATTAACCATTTAACTGCTGTGTGTCTGGCCAGCATAAATAAAATACATTTCTTAAGCCTGGGATTTTTTAAATAAGTTTTTATTTTATTTTTTTTATAAGTAAAGGCACATAGCCAGTTTAATTGTAGTGCATTGACAATAGTTTTATATAATTAGTTCATTAATTAAATTAACTTGGTCCATTAACTTGGTCTGAAAATTGGGTCCATAAATCAAACACACTTGCATATAATAATATTCAACTCTGTACACTTATAAATCTCATTAGCCCAAGCAACTTTAAGCCCGCAAAACAGGAAGTCGGTTGTTTCAGTCTGTATGTGAATGTTTTGCAAAACCAGCCTTTACATTTTTATTTCCCCCCTCTTAAGTAATTTTTAATTATTCCCACACCAAACTTCTTCAAAATTATGAAAATATATTAAAGATACTAAGGCATGTACTGGCCATCGGGACTACCGGGAGATTCCTGGTGGCCCGCGGTCTGGTTGGGCCGGCGGCCTGGCGCGTTATGTATTTTGTTTTTAAATCATTATTAATTGTAAATATATTCTATCGTAAGTATATTGTTAAATTGTCCAATTCCGGACTTATGCGTCTCTCTCATGAAGCCGCATGAAGCTGACGCGAGCTGCGAGACTGACAGGTCTGACTGTCTGACACTGGCCAATCGGAATCAAGTTCAGATTCTAGACTTGAGAAGCGGCCGCTTACACCGTGTCCTAACTACACACGACGCCGCGACACGCGATAAAAGGTATCTTTTCCATGTTAATAAATCAGAGTTTTTGTCCTAACCATACGCGACGGCGACATGCGAAGTTTCTAATTTAGAAACGGTTCCTATTTCTGCGACGTCGCGGCTGACAGAATGAAGAAATTACACTGGTTATGAGTACACATTATTTATTTTTAGTTAAAAATAGGTCACTGTGCCACAAGCCATAACGGATAATTTACCTCAGATTTTGAAAGCATTATAGTGTTCAAAATGAATTATGCAAACATACGACTGTACTTCATAACAACGACAATAACTGGCAGATGCCACCAAATGTGTTAAAATAAATGAATTATTTGCTGGACTTAAGTGAAAAGGAAAGCCATTTAATGACCATAGCACATAGTTGACGTGAAAAAAGGAGTATTTTGCATATAAATATGCACATATAGACTATACATATTTTTTCGATTTGTATCCCTGAAAGTGCCTGGCAGAAGCCTATATCTACTGTCTGTGTCATAAATGTGAACATAATATTATCTACTGTCTGTGTCATAAATGTGAACATAAACTATATTTCATGAGGTGAAACATCACTGCCAGGAGCTACAGAATAGGGGAGCGCGGGGATAAAGGTAGGCCTAACGCGGGGTTAAATGTAACACGGACATTTTACATAGTTTGTCAGTATCTAGCCGGCTGTCTTTCCGCTCTTTTTCTCTTGCTGCCAGAAGACGGTCTCCCGCGAATTTGCGGAACGTTTTGATTATATTTCGTGAAGATAATGGACAAAGAGTGTTTTGACATCATGAAAGTAATTTTTTTCATCGTAGATTTTTTTCTGTTTCCGGGTTGGATGTATACGCGTCCAAATCTAACTTTATATTGCCTTAATCACTGTCTTGTTGGCTCAAACACAGCACCGTTTTGAAACATGTCAGTAATTCCTAGCGACTGTTAGCTAGGTTTAAAATATGTAATACACAGCGCCGGGGTTAGTTGTAACACAGTGTTCCAACTGCTGCCACAATGATAATCAAATGAAAACGGAGCCACACAACTTTTCAGGTTTGAGTATACATTTAACTTTGTTGGACTTTCACAAACAATGTTGTAATTTAAAATGTTTAAAATTTAGTGCACTATGAATGATAGCTTATTTATTAAAAATATGGCCTGTTTTTAATGTAATAAACCATTTAAATTTTTATTCTAAGCTCATTTGTATTATTATTAATGTTATTATTATTAATAATAATAATTGTACATGCAGCTGCCACACAAATCTAATTTAATTGCAATTACAATATTTATATGTTTATTTTATTTTATTTATTATTATTTATTGCAAAACCGTGCAGCCCTTTTCTACGTCTCTAGCTATGATATTGATCCATAACAAAAGGATGATTGGATGAGGAATTAAAAATGTTATTATTCACCATTTATTTTCTATAAGACCAGTGTTGGGGGTAACGAGTTACAAACGAGTTTGGGTAAGTAAAGTAACGCATTACACTGAAAATATTGGTAACTACACTACTTTACTATAATAAAGGAACGCGCTTTCCTGCGTTACCCAAGCCGTGTTTGCCTGTGTGGAGAGTTCCGTCTAGTGGTGCGTGCGCGCCGTTGCCATAGAGACCGATTTGAGTGAGAGAGAGAGGGATGTGGAGAGAGAGAGACGGGTTTCAACAAATGGCAATATTCACATTACTTTCAGTTTATTGCTCGAAAGCACAAAAATATTTGAGTGAAATGTAGGCTATAGTAAATCCTAAGATTATTATTTGTGACATTAGAACAAAATATGTGGATATAAAAACATGTATATAGGCTAGGCTAAAGAACTAAATGAACGATCTCTATTTTCTAATTTCACTAAACATTTCATTAAGTTTCGTGGACATTTTATAAAACATGGATCTTAGGCTCATTTTGTAAACATAAATAACTGATTTTGATGCGCAAACTGGGTGCCGTTGCGGAGATGTAGGCTCCATGTTCGGTGCAGGTTCGGCTTCTTGTCGTTCATCCTCCGATGCGGCATCGCGTGCGGTGTTTGCCGCGCGCACCTTTCCGCTCGTTCGGACGCGTCAAGTAAAAACAAGGCTCGAAAGTCTTGGAAAACGAAATGAACAGGATTGTTGCAGGGTTCATTGTAGAAGACATGCTTCCCCTGTCGACCATTAATTCCCCAGGTTTAGAAAAATACATTTTAAATTAGGATTAAGAATTTTATGGGATAAAGTGACCTTTATTTTTTTATTTTTCATTGACATCTTTTATTTTTTTAAAATTATTAGTCGACTAAAAAGCTGGTTTTGTTCTCAGGAGAAGAGTTTTATTCTCCCAGCCTGTTTTGAAACTTCTGTGATAAACACCATTTTAAAATTTTGAATTTTGAACCCCATTTTGTTTGTGAATTTTACAGTGCGGCATATTTATTTGTGCAGAGAGGGATATTGTTCTTTCATGTCATTTTGTATACATTTGTACAATAAAGTGATGATAGGGCAAAAACTGATATGATGTTTGTCCATGTAGGCTACACGGTAAATTAAGAAACAGGAAAGTAAAGTAATAAGTAGTGAAGTTATTTTTCCAATGCAGTAACTAGTAAAGTAATCTCATTACAATTTACAGAAGTAACTAGTAACTAATTACTTTTTTGAGTAACTACCCCAACACTGTATAAGACTATACCAATATTGGAACTATAGCCATTTTATTCCTTTTTTTTAATTTAAGAATTATGTTTAAGTTTAAAAACAGACAGAATGGTTTAGTCAAAAAAGAAAAAAAATCATTCATAGTGCTATACTGCCCTCTTGTGTTCAAAATTAGGTAGAACTATTGGATCAATATCCACACGGTAATACAGTAGGATTGGGGCCTTAAAATCGCTAACTTAAAAAGTGAAAGTAACGGACGTGCACACAAGACCAGGCTTGGGAGGGTTACTTTAAAAATGTATTCCGATACAGTTACAAATTATTTCATAAAAAGGGTCCCACTTTATATTAAGTGGCTTTAAGTACTATATACTTTTTCAAAACAATCTGACAATCTACAATCTGATTACTACTTTTTTGATGTAACTCACTGTAACAAATTACAGTTACTGGATTTTTGTATCCTGATTACATAATGCCGTTACATGTATTCTGTTGCTCCCACAAGACATTAATCTGAATATTTTCCTGTATGAACAAAATTGAGTTTCCATTGTTCACACGCAAACACACACAGAGTTCGATCGCGCCTCTCTCGTGACTGAGTGTGTGTGCGTGTCATGTGTTCTAGGCTGTGTGCGTGCACTTCTGAAGCTGCGCAGAAAATAATAAAATGCCATGCAGAGGACTAATGCAAAATGTGTGGGAAAATCCATTTGATTGTAGTTTAAGTGAGAAATAATTTCAGTGCTCTGGTCAACAGTTGTAGAGTGAAAACTGGTGAATGCAGTATACAGCTTTCACAGAAAGAGAATGATGTGAGCACGTACGATTGGCAGTGATTCCTGTATGCGGACAAAATAGCTCAATAAGAGGAACAAAATACATGTGAAAAAAATCACATCGTAATGTTTTAAAGAAGAGTGGTTTGATTAAAGTGGTGGAAATATACCCGATCCGGCAAAGATGGCAGTATCAGAGCTGATAACGATCCTGAGTATCGGATCGGCGCATCCCTAAATACTATAATGTAAACACAGTACAGATGTAGACCTTGATGTACACCTGACCTTTCAGAAGGTTGCTCATGCATACTTTGTGGTTAAAATGTGCCCTCGATCCGCACTTTTGCAGAGCCTTCACTGCTGCAAGCTCTTCAGCACACTTCTTTTTGACAGTCAAAGGGTTACGTTTTTGCACGTCATGTAGAATAACCCTAAAAGCACCAAGGTGGCGGTGCCACTGGCTATATATATATATATATATATATATATATATATATATAAATATAGCTGCGAGCAGCGATTGCGGGCCAAAGCCGGCGGTACCGCCATCCCGGTGCCTTTAGGTAACTAAAGGCACCGGGGTTGCGGTGCCACCGGCTTGGGCCCGCAATCGCTGCTCGCAGCTATATTTCCCTTTTCTTTTACTTCTTTGGAAATGAGACATTATTACCAGTGACCCTGAGACTTTCAAAACGATATCAAACACTCCTTAAAGATTATCACATTCACATTAAAACCATCTTGTGTGAGTTTCCTCTGCAAGAGTGTGTGTGTGTGTGTGTGTGTGTGTGTGTGCGTGCGTGCGTGCGTGCGTGCGTGCGTGCGTGTGTGTGTGTGTGTGTGTGCGTGTGTGTGTGTGTGTGAGTGTGTGTGTGTGTTGTTCAAGCAAGGTCCTCTTGTTTTCAGAAGACACTGGTCAGACTGATTACATCAACCAGTTCCAGTTTTCCAGTCTTACAGTAGCGACGTTGAAAATTTTATTTTTATTCTACTCAAGTAAGAGTAAAAGTAACACATTTTAATTATACTCAAGAAAGTATACTTTTTTTTAAAATCTACTCAAGTACTGTAACGAAAGTATTTGTAATTAGTTACTTTCCACCTCTGCATTAATAAGTAAAAAATGTTGTAGCAGACATTGTTGATTTGTTATACATTTACAAAGTTTTGAAGCAACCTGGCATGGGACTTGAACTCTGCAAAGTTTAGTGATTCATTAAGCATGGGAAGGATTTTGTCAAAAGAAAGAAAACACAGGAAAACTGTGGCCAGGAGACTGGGTGGGGATGCCGTCAAGTAGACTCACACTGAGGCCGATTCTGGGGGACCCACAGGGATTTCTCGGGGTCAGACTCTGTCTTGGTGGGCTGACCCTGGTTACCAAATTTTCAATTTGGAAGCAGAAACTTTGACTTTAAAGAACATTTCAATACCTCTAAATGAGGGGGGAAAAAAACTCACATAAATACTCAGAACCATGGGCGCTGCTCCGCCTCCCAGTGACATGGGCGCTGCTTGCCCTGTAGGATCCATTTGACCAGCTACTCTGGGACCTACTTTGCCACCCGAAAACTTGAGGGCTGCGACTTCCCCTCTGGGACACACGAGGGCTGCTGAGTCCTCTCTATCCTAAGAGAAAGAAATACTGGTAACACTGCAGCAAATTAAAAACACAACACTACCATTAAAAAGTAATATATATATATTAGTGCTGTAGCAGTGCGTCAATGATAATGTTGAACGTCATATTTTTTGCGTCGACACTTCTTTATTTATTTTATTTTTTTGCACGTTCCTCGCGGTACAGCTTGCCACACACACACACGGGAGAACAAAACATTGCAGAATAGAGGATGAAGACAAACTAGAAATGAATGTGCTTTCTATTAAATGAATCACAAACATTAAACAAACCCTTTCATTTAATTTTGATCTTTGATTGCAACTGATCGCACCTCCATGGTATATTTGCTCCACGCACCTCCTGTGCACATTGGCACACCTGCAGATATCTGCATCTTTCCACAACATGGAGGAGAAATTAGTTTTAATTAGTGTATTTGTAATGACTCACGGTACACAGAAGAATCCATTTGCAGCTTTATTAAGCAATGTCGTACAGGCAGGGTCAAAACGGGCAAACAGAGCAATGCAGACAAGACGATGGGGAAATCCAGATAACAGGCAGAGTTCGGGGCAGGCAGCAATAAACACAATCCAAAGACAGTCCAAGATCAGGCCAGGCAGATATCACTCGTAGAATAGTCAAACAGTCCAAAGTCAAAACCAGAAAACCAGAAACAGGGAATAAACGCTCAGAAATGATCACCGGGGCAAATCAAGACTTCGCACTGGTGTGGTGTGTGGACGTGGCTTTTATGTGTGTGTGTTAATGGCGTGCAGGTGTGTGAAGCAATCAGTCCCAGTTACGAGGCATGATGGGAATTTGAGTTTAACGCCAATGATCAATACTCGGGTGAAGGCTCCCTCTGGTGGCGGAGAGGAGGCGGAACGGAAGCTTCCACTGTAACAGAGCCCCCCTCCTGTGAGCGGCTCCTGACGCGAGGAGGCAACTGACGTCGGGGTCTCCTATGAGGTCTCCCACGAGGTCTGGGGGCCGGTTTCTCCGGGTGTGTCCTATGAAACTCTTCCGTGAGAGTGGGGTCCAGGATATCACTTGCATTGACCCAGGACTGTTCCTCCGGACCGTAACCCTCCCAATCGACCAGATACTGGAGAACGTTACCCCGACGTCTGGAGTCAAGCAACTGGTGCACACGGTACGCCTCCTCGCCATCGACCAGAATGGGTGGAGGACTCTGAGAAGTGGACCCCTCCTCCGCTTCTCCCCTCGGACCCCCAGCGGGTTTCAACAGAGACACATGAAATGTGGGAGAAATACGGTAATTAGCGGGCAGGTCTAAACGGAATGATACAGGTGAAATTTGTCTAATAATTTGGAAGGGACCAACATACCTGGGACTGAGCTTGCGACATGGAAGTCTGAGTCGAAGATCTCTGGTGGACAGCCAAACCCACTGACCGATCTGGTATTCTGGAGCCGGTCGGCGGTGACGATTGGCCTGCTGTTCCTGACGTCTTACAGCGTGCCTTAGGTGTGTGTGTGCCTGATCCCAGACCTCCTCACTCTTGTGTAGCCATTCCGTAACAGATGGAAGTTCAGTGGGTTCGCCGGACCAAGGAAAGAGAGGAGGTTGAAAACCGAGGATGCATTTGAATGGAGTGATGCCAGTTGCTGGTTTAATCAGAGAATTTTGAGCATATTCGGCCCAGAACAGGTATCTGCTCCAATCCTGCTGATGTTGTTGGCAGTAGGTTCGCAGAAAGCGGATCACATCCTGGTTCAGACGCTCAGTTTGCCCATTAGATTGTGGATGGTACCCGGAAGTGAGACTGATGTTCACGTTGAGATTCTTGAAAAAGGCCGTCCATACTCGAGATGTGAACTGTGGTCCCCTGTCGGACACGATGTCTTCAGGCAATCCATAAAAACGAAACACTTGATTGCACAGGAGTTCGGCGGTTTCAAAGGCGGTGGGAAGTTTGGTGAGAGGGACTAATCGGCAGGCTTTTGAGAATCGGTCTACGATGGTGAAGATGGTGGTGTAACCTTGAGAATTAGGGAGATCAGTGATGAAATCGACGGCAATGTGTGACCATGGGCGTTGAGGAGTGGGAAGAGGACATAGCAAACCAGCGGGTAATTTTCGGGGTGTTTTCGAGGTCTGACAGCTGGAACAGTTTTGGACGTGGTTGATGGTATCTGAGGTAAGTGTGGGCCACCAGAATCGGTTCTGGAGTAGCTGGACTGTGGCATTAATTCCAGGATGACCAGAGCTGGGGGTTGAATGGACTTGATCGATGAGACGTGGTCGTAGTATTTCGGGTACAAAGAGGAGATTGGCCGGACATTCTGCAGGGACGGGAGCTTGAAGATTGGCTTGCTGGATCTCGGTTATAATATCCCACTGGACAGGGGCAACTAACAATTTCTCACCAAGGATATTTTCGGGGTTGAGGTTCTGGGTGGTTTCTTCGGATTGACGAGAGAGAGCATCAGCTTTAGTGTTCTTGGTGCCTGGACAGTAAGTAACGGTGAAATTGAATCGGGTGAAGAACAGAGCCCATCTGGCTTGACGGGGGTTGAGACGCTTGGCAGATCGGAGATATTCCAGGTTCTTGTGATCTGTGAGAATAATGAACGGTTCAGCTGCTCCCTCCAACCAATGACGCCACTCTTCCAAGGCCAACTTCATGGCTAGCAGCTCGCGGTTTCCTACATCATAGTTACGTTCGGCTGGAGACAGTTTGCGAGAGAAAAAGGCACATGGATACATTTTGGCTGGATTACCCTGGCGTTGTGATAGTATGGCCCCCACTCCTGTATTAGAAGCATCGACTTCAACAATAAATTGTCGTTCAGGATCTGGATGATGTAGAATGGGTGCAGTAGTGAAACGTGTTTTTAAATCTTGGAATGCCTGTTGTGCTTCGGGGTTCCAGGATATGCGGTGGCTGTGACGTTTGGTTAGGGCTGTTAAGGGGGCGGCTATGAGACTGAAATTTCTGATGAATCTCCGATAGAAGTTTGCAAATCCTAGGAATCTTTGCAGTTCTTTTATGGTTTGCGGTAAGGGCCAGTCTACGACACCCTTTACCTTCTTCTCATCCATTGCAACTCCTTCATGGCTAATGATATAACCCAGGAAAGATATGCTTGTTTGGTGGAACTCACATTTCTCCATTTTGGCGTAGAGGTGAAACTGGATCAGACGTTGGAGGACGGCACGGACGTGTTGAATGTGTTCTTCGAGTGAATTGGAGTAAATCAGGATGTCATCAATGTAAACAATTACCCATTTGTCCAGCATGTCGCGAAACACATCATTCATGAAGGCCTGGAAGACGGAAGGACTGTTGGACAAACCGAAAGGCATAACGAGGTATTCATAGTGCCCACTAGTGGTGGAAAATGCAGTTTTCCATTCATCACCTTCTCGTATGCAAATCAAATTGTAGGCATTACGTAGATCGAGCTTGGTGTAATACTTGGCCTGGCGGAGTTGTTCTAGGGCAGCTGGAACCAGAGGTAGGGGATAACGATACTTAATAGTTATATCATTTAAGCCTCGATAGTCAATACAGGGTCTGAGTCCTCCATCCTTCTTCTTCATGAAGAAGAACCCGGCGGATGCTGGTGAGGTTGAGGGACGAATGAAACCTTTAGCGAGTTCTTCTTCTATGTATTGCTTCATAGCCTCGGATTCTGGTTTTGACAAGGGGAAAATTCTCCCTCTAGGGGGAGTGGAACCGGGAATAAGATCTATAGCACAGTCTGTGGGTCGGTGTTCAGGGAGTTGCGCTGCCTTCTCCTTACTGAATGCCTCGATTAAATCAGTATACTCTTCGGGTAGATTGGTCGTCTCTGATATGGCTGTGAAGGCTACTGATGCTGGACTGGATACACGGGTGACCTTGGAGAGACAATGGGCGCTGCAGTTCTCATCCCAGCGGATAATCTGGCCTTCTCTCCATGAAATTTGAGGGTTGTGGGTTTGTAGCCAGGGGTGACCCAAAATGATGGAGTGACGTGCAGCATGAATGACATAAAACTGGAGCATTTCTGAATGAAGAGATCCGACCTGCATACGAACCTCTTCTGTTACGCTCTTGACCTTTCCCTCTCCGATGGGGTGTCCATCTAGCGCCTCCACTGTGAGAGAGGATTGACAGGGTTGTAATTTTATGTTGTATTGTTTAGCGAAAGTTTGTGAAATGAAATTTCCTGCAGCTCCGGAATCAATGAATGCGGTTGTGTCTATGGATTGGTCTTGCAGAGTGATGCGAACAGGGAGAATGAGGCTTGAAGTACTAGATCGGGGTTTATCTTGCGAGCTCACTACTGGGTTGCGAGTGGATGGTCTAGTTGGACAGGATAGCTTCATGTGTCCGGGTTGACCACAGTACAGGCACAATCTGAGTTGGAGTCGTCGATCTCGTTCCTCGGGGGTGAGATGAGTGAATCCTAACTGCATGGGTTCTTGAGCGTTTACTGCTTCGGACATACAGTAACTGGGATTGGTGCCCGGGTTCTGCGTCTGGAGCGCATCAGATTGTCGATTGAAATGGCCAGTGAAATGTATTCATTTAGACTTTTCCCCTCGTCGCGGCAGGCTAACTCGGACTGGAGTTCAACGGTAAGCCCACGTCTGAAAATGGTTTTCAAAGTATCCTCAACCCAGTTAGTCTGGGCAGCAAGCGTTTGAAATGTCAGGGCATAATCTGCAGCGGTTTCTCTCTTTTGGGTGAGGTTTAGGAGTTGATCTCCTGCTTCTCCCTTCTCAGTGGTATGCTCGAAAACTTGACGAAACTGCTGAGTGAACTCCTGAAAAGTAGCGAAAGTGTTGCCCTCTGATCTCCAGATCGCTGTAGCCCACTCTAACGCTCTACCGGTGAGGAGAGAACAAACAAACGCTATGCGACTGTTGTGACTGGCGTACAGTGCAGGTTGTTGTTCCACAAAGAGTGTGCATTGTAGCAGAAATCCCTTACATTTAGATGGGGTACCGTCAAACTTGTCCGGGAATGCGAGTCTAGGATTTACAGCGGTACTCACTGGAGCCGGAGGAACTGCTGGCGCCGGAGGAGTGACAGATGGACTCGGTGTGACGCCCACAGCAGTGCGAAGCTCTTGCATACCCTGTACAAACTGCTCGGTCAAGGTTGTCAGATGACTCAGCTGGTGGTGGTGTAGATCCAGACGTGACGCTTGATTGGTGAGTTCGCTGGTTAACTGCAGAACAGCTGCTGGATTTGTTGTTGGCGAAGTCTTCTGTAATGACTCACGGTACACAGAAGAATCCATTTGCAGCTTTATTAAGCAATGTCGTACAGGCAGGGTCAAAACGGGCAAACAGAGCAATGCAGACAAGACGATGGGGAAATCCAGATAACAGGCAGAGTTCGGGGCAGGCAGCAATAAACACAATCCAAAGACAGTCCAAGATCAGGCCAGGCAGATATCACTCGTAGAATAGTCAAACAGTCCAAAGTCAAAACCAGAAACAGGGAATAAACGCTCAGAAATGATCACCGGGGCAAATCAAGACTTCGCACTGGTGTGGTGTGTGGACGTGGCTTTTATGTGTGTGTGTTAATGGCGTGCAGGTGTGTGACGCAATCAGTCCCAGGTACGAGGCATGATGGGAATTTGAGTTTAACGCCAATGATCAATACTCGGGTGAAGGCTCTGTTGTGGAATTTAATTTTAATCTTACATGTATTGCATATGGTTATTAGATCTTATGTTTTGCCTCCTATGTGTACTATGGAGGAATGTTTTCTAACCGGCTGGGTCAGAGGCCATCTTAGACGGGGAGGTAAATCTAACATGATGAATCCTATGGTGTGTGGAAATTTACAGAGAAGGCTTGGCCTGCAGTAAAATAACCTTGAGGGAGAACTATTTAGATCTCACCCCAGCCTGTGTTCTGGGCGTCACTCTCTTCACAGTGTACCAATCTGTGTTAGCGACTGGGCCTATTCTTGCAAGAATAAACTTCTCTTTCTTTATTAATTTGACTCTGAAGTGTCTCTTACGCAGTGATGTCTGTTTATTGGATTTTTTGCCTCAACAGCTCCCTCTGGTGGCGGAGAGGAGGCGGAACGGAAGCTTCCACTGTAACAGTATTAGTATTAGTATCTAGATTTAGGCAACTAAAATCTTATTGTATGTCATTGACTAAAGCTAGAATAAAACTATAACACTTCAGATGACTAAAATATAATGGGTTTAGTTCAATAATGCATTAATTTAGAATTTCTCTCAAATTTACAAACCCATAATTAGACCTTATGTAGCCCGCTGACTTTAAAAAAAAAATCTTAAAATTAAATAAAACCACTTTTCCTAAAGTAGAATAGTCTTCTTTTCAATAAATGATACATGCATTCTTTATAACTACTTGCATACATCATGCTTTATTCTTTCAAGCAGCAGACAAATTTTTTTGTATGAATTAATTATAATGAATCCTTATTATTTTTGCTGCTTGATAAAACAGACTGCATCATGGTTTATTACACAACGTGAACATCGGATCATGCAATGACATGCGGATCCAATTGCACTGATGCACATCCAATGCAATCACAACTGTTCAAGACATAATAACGTCCTGTAGTCCCATGCGTGCCACTAACGCTGGACCACCAAAAAAAGAAAACTTTATTACTACAACTAAAAGCAGGTCAGGGAGGAGATTTAATTTAGCTGTGCTCAGCATAAACATCCATAAACATTACAGTATGATTACGGCATTTGATTTCACAGACTGACGTTCATGGCGCAGCCGACTCAAGCCGGAGTGCAACCTGTTCTCAATGGGCTCTATGCAAGGCGGTATTTCCGGTGAAGGTGTAAGGATGCTCGATAACTTCCGCCGAGTCCAATGCAATAAGCGAGAATTTATATTGAATTTTATACTCCATGGTTATACTAAAGAAACGTTACTCACAAAAACAGATAAAACAGACACCCCTCGTTGTGTTTATGTTTCTTTTTAAAATTATATTACTGTAAATAAACATAACTATATATAAAATTACATCTAAACGTATGTACGTTTCGTTTCAAAGACGGGAGGACAGTAAATATTGAAGACTCTGCCATAATCCCGTTTTCTCCGGTTTTCCTCCGCTTTAATCTACACAACCGGAAATGGACGAGCATCCTTGCGTCAAATGCGGAACTCATGCGTGCATATGTAGTCAATGTGTTGCAGCTATTATCTGCTCGGATGAATGAACGCCAGTCTGTGAAACGCTACTCATCGAAATATCGGAAATGTGTTTAAAGCTCATATCACCGGCGTTATTAAAAGTATATCGTGATTCGTGATATATGAATTATTGTCCAACCTCTCCAGCTGTTTTTCCCTTTGGTTAGATTCTAATCTACATCAGATTAAACAGCACAAAACAAAAATTACAGACCACTGTACAACCTGCAGTGTTATTTTTCTGGCATCATAAATTTAAACTTACCTCAATTTGTGAATGTCTGATGTGAAGTTCTCTTCGAAGTGACAGCTAGCTGCGGTGCTTTCCGAATAGGCTTTATGCCGAGCGTCACGTGACCAAACCGGAAAACAGGTCTCATCGCATCCGCTTGTCATAGAAAGTGTTAACGGCCGTAAGAACTGACTACGATATCTATGGATTTTTAAGGTAATCAGCTAACCTACCTAGTTCACTTTGTTATTGGCGTTTTATTCCATTTAAATATCTAAATGTTACTGTGAAGAAGAAAAAATATAAAACGTTTAAATATCAATCTGCATATGTGAGGGACATTGGTTATGCTAATCTTTGCTCGCTCCTTTTAAGTTATCTTGAGTAAACCGCAAAAAATTTCATGAAGCACATACAAATGACCTGGACCGGAAGCGATGACGAGACCTGTTCAAACAGAATGCGGAAGTAAGTTGTGCATAGAGCCTTAGAGCCTATGGTGGACCGTTAACGTTTGAGCGCGAAACAAGGCCTTTGCATACAGGCCCCCTTATAGATGTCCTAAGAACTGCCTGACTGAATAACAATTAAATACAGTCAAATTCGTAAATATGTGAGAGAATTAACAAACGTTAATTTCTTCGCTGGCTTTATATGAATCAGCCTAATTAGGCTTTGTGTGCATAGTAGGCAGTGGTGGAAAAAGTACTTAAAATCTGTACTCAAGTGCAAGTACTGCTGTATTACTCTATTACAAGTAAAAGTAATGGTGTTAGAGAAATATTCAAGTAAAATTACAATTTGTAAAAAAAAAAAAAAAAAAAAAACTAATCAGCTATAGCAAGTTACGTTTAACCACTTCTCCAGACTGGGGCTGGATGTGTGTTTTCTTTTACCAAAAGTTAAAACCACAACAGTCTATTCATTATTAATGATTGATAAGATGCAAATGTGTTTTTCCAAAAAAAAAAAAACTTCCTCAAACAGATCTACTGTACCTTTTACAGCCAATAAGTCATTGTTGGTATGCTACCTTGATAGAAAGCTCATTGGTCCAAGGACAACACAGAAGTGTAAAACAGATAATGAGGCCTCCTGCAAATCCTTTTCTTACAAATATTGAATCAGTTTCCTAAGAGGTAATACATACATCATATTCATGTCCATAAAGAGACTAGCTGTCTGAGCTATTTGGCCTCGATCATCTTAAAAAATGAAATACCATAAAATTTCAAATTCGATCCCAGAGTTTCATTTGATCAAATTGAACTTATGGGATGTGGATAACCATTTGGGGTTATTTGTAGGGATGCTTGACATCGATTTTGTATCGATATCCGATTCAAATGCCCGGTACCGATATTAGCTGATACACTGAAACATATGATCCTTAGGCTTACTGCCCACTGTTCCATGACTCACTTGATACTGGGGATTTGAATGTTTTGAAGGACTAGCCAGCAACTGGTTGGCTAACTGGGGTGCGGTGCTTACTACCCCTTCGAGAGAAGATGACAACTGAACATTTCTTTGACTGAGGTCAAGTGAAATTTTACTCAAATAGCACACAATAACCAAAAATTCGTCTCATTCCACTAATTGGCTTATAGATCTGCCCTGCTCAAGAATTTATTTACTCTACTGTGTTTATGTGGTTGGCCAACAACCTACAGCAACACTCAAATTTCGTCTGCATTCGCTTTGAGAGGAAACAAGCTTTCCAAAAAGATATAAAATGACATACTTTAGTCATTTTAAACCATTTCAAAATCCTATACCGGTTACCGATATTGAAATTTAAAGCCAATATCGGCCGATTATATTGAGCATCCCTAGTTATGTCTAAATATGCATTTCTGCCCCAAAAGGTGTCTGGGACTGGGCTATGATTTGAAGTGTTACAGTAGGCCTGCAACCTTTCTAAGAGTCCACTAATCAGCATAATTCAACACAGCATAAACTTTGACCTATTTTGATGTTTTTTACATTTTTGGGAAGTTCCATTTTTAAAGTCCCTGTAAAGGCAATTCTACAAAAAAGATCTAAACACATTATAAATGTTACATATGTATTGCTAAAACATATTACAAAGTCTGTGAACTGTGAAGTACTGAAATGTGGAGTTAGACCGTTAAACAGTTTTTCACCATTGAAATTTTACGGATTAATTGGGCGGGGCTAAAACTGGGCTCCGTGACGCATTGGAACCCATGAGCTGCTGGACACCCCCCTATTTGATGACGAACAGAGTCTGATCTCTCCAATAACACTCCCCATCCCCGAGCACATTTGCATTCACCGCTCAATGTCGAGTGACTGTCTACTATTAGTTACCACAGCTGAGCCTACAGTTTTCTAGCTAGCTATGCCTTCGACACGGACATGCATGGGCAACTATCTGGATGCGATCATGTACAAAAACAGATCGGTATCTTCATTTAAATAAAACGATCACATCAAGAAGAGGTTTTTAGAGAGCCTTTACCTTGATGGAGAGCTGAGGATCACCGCCAACACCCGCCTCTGTTGATCGTTTTACACTGGATCGTTTTATAAACTTTCCTCAGAGACAACTTGGATTCACTGATAATTCACTGATAATCCGCTATTACTGGTGAACGGGGCCGAAACGACGATCTCCCGCCTCAGTGTTCATCCTCCCGTCTCCAAAAGCTAATCAGCTAATATCACCGTCAACAGCTTTCCTGTGAGTGGGCGTGGTTTCAGCGCAGCCAGCGGACACGCCCCCAGCGTTTGAGAGAAGAGAATCCTGCTCATTTTTTCATGATTTTGATAGCTTATTTTATGTACTTCCCTGCTTTTTTTATCATTCAAATTTGGCTGGGTGGCTAATTAAACATTTTTCTGTGGTGTGACAAACTCAGAACACATACTTAATTTTGACTTTACAGGGACTTTAATTTTTTTTTGCACGACTAACAAAAATGACTGATGGATTGTTTTGGAAAAAGATCTACATATGCGATGTTTGTTCTTTGGTGACTAGCATGACTTGTATTGAGTTTACTCAATCTCAACATGCTTGATTAGCCTACATGTAGAGTTACTAAAAATTGTAAGTTATCAATAGGCCTAAGACCCATGTGTTCCCAGTTCAAACCCAACTTAGCACATAAAGATGCCATTCAGGACCCATATATGCGTTCCCAGATCAAACACATGCCCACTTGGCCCATAAATGCATCATGCAGGACCTATATATGTGTTCCCAGTTCAAACCCATGGCCACTTGGTCTATAAATATGCTACACAGGACCCATTTATGTGTTCACAGATCAAACCCATGCCCACTTGACCCATTAACATGCCAAGCAGGACCCATATATGTGTTCCCAGATCAAAACCATGCCCACTTAGCCCATAAAAATTATATGCAGGACCCGTATATATGTTCCCAGATCAATCCCATGGCCACTTGGCCCATAAATCTACCATGCAGGACCCATATATGTGTTCCCAGTTCAAACCCAAGGCCACTTAGCCCATAAAAATTGTATGCAGGACCCATATATGTGTTCCCAAATCAAACCCATGGCCACTTGGCCCATAAAAATTATATGCGGGACCCATATATTTGTTGCCAGATCAAAACCATGCCCACTTGGCCCATAAATGTACCACGCAGGACCCATATATGTGTTTCCAGTTCAAACCCATGGCCACTTAGCCCATAAAAATTATATGCTGCACCCATATATGTGTTTCCAGTTCAAACCCATGGCCACTTAGCCCATAAAAATTATATGCTGGACCCATATATGTGTTCCCAGTTCAAACCCATGCCCACTTGGCCCATAAAAATTATATGTAGGACTCATATATGTGTTCCCAAATCAAACCCATGCCCACTTGGCCCATAAATGTACCATGCAGGACCCAGATATATGTTCCCAGTTCAAACCCATGGCCACTTGGCCCATAAAAATTATATGTAGGACCCATATATGTGTTCCCAGATCAAACCCATGCCCACTTGGCCCATAAATGTACCATGCAGGACCCATATATGTGTTCCCAGTTCAAACCCATGCCCACATGGCCCATAAATAAACCGCAGGGCCGGATTAAGAGTTCAGAGGGCCCTGGGCACAATGTCTTGTAGGCCCCCTCTTAAGCAGGCCAAATGTATATTTTGTCCAAGGACATTTTAATACGACATTTACAGTTTTACTGACTTAACTTTGTTGAACAATGCTGGAGTAAAGTTCATAAATGGTTGTTCTTTCCTATAGGAATTTGTAAAAGTATTTTAGGTGGACCCTTAATTTAGCCTTTACAGTTTTACTGATTTACTGTTCCTCTAGGGGGGTTCGGGGGCATGCTCCCCCACAAGAAAATTTTTTAAATTTTAAGGTTAAATGCAACTCGCGCGCTCTTTGAGAGATCAACATTAAGAGCTTCAACCCATGAACTGCTCGTTGAACAAAGAAAACGCATTGATTTGTACCAGGACAATAAACAGGGCTCAAACATCTTTTTAGTTGAGTCTCAGTCTACATAACATTATCAATGGTGTTTTAGGATCCCAAACAATTATAATAATGTAATAATGATTTATATAATTATTCCTATGACGTAAAATCCATAAAGCTTATAAATGTACTAAATGAAATTAATATTTCAAAAGTAGCCTATATTTTAGTCTACATTGCACTAATATAGGAAAATTAAAATACTTTTGTACTTATTTCTTCACTTGCAAGACATAAACCCTTTAGCTTGTATTTAGGAGAAAACACCAGATGACCATCCTGATCGCGTCAGCAAAGTGCACACTTTTCTTTAATTCACCCAGCACTAACAGGATGCCTACTCTTAAAGTCTTGTGCTGTTTTATAAAGGCAAAAATCCATATAATGGCTTCGATTTTAGTTTGTTGGCAAAATATAACGCTAGAGACCTATGTTAGGTTAGGTTATACATTGTACATCTCATATGTGTTGGGAAAAGGGAGAAGAGACTTCGCCAAAAGGCGGATTCGAACTCGCGTCGAGCGCAACAGAACCTGACTCACACGCTTAGGCCGTGTGTCCACCAAAGCGTTTTTTCCACGCGCCTGGCGTATGTTTTCAATTGTTTCCAATGGGAACGCCGCGTTTTTTAAACGCCATGAGCGTGACGAGGCGCTGAGCGTTTTTTTCACGCTGAAGCGCCGAGCGCCCGGCATTTTTTACTGGTCGCCGAGAGTTGAAAAATGTTCAACTTTGGAAAAAACGCAGCGCTCATCACTGTCAGTTCTTGCCCAGCCGTCCAATCACAGTGGAGGAGGGGCGGGACTAAACCACACCGACCAACAGTCGCAACGTTTAAACTGCTGCGGATATTCTGTATCATAACAACGAAACGCCTCAACGGAAAAAACGCTGTGCTGCCAAAACACTCTCAAGCGGCCAAAGCACGGCGTCTTCTGCAGAGCGTGTAGCGTTTTCAGCTGGCAAAAAACGCTTTGGTGGACACACGGCCTTAGCACGCTACGACCTACGCCACTGTTGCTGTGACGTAATTGGCGTCTTTTTTTATAAAAGAAAGGCACTTAGTGCAAACATACGTTCCATTTTATCAAACCGTTCCTCGCGGCCTAGAAACACTACCGGTCCACCTGGGAAACTCCCGACTCTCCCGATTGCCACTGGTGTCCAGGGCCCCTTAGATGTCGTGGGCCCCTGGGCAAGTGCCCAGTTGCCCTAATGGTTAATCCGGCCCTGATGCAGGACCCATATATGTGTTCCCAGTTCAAACCCATGCCCACTTAGCCCATGCCTGTCCCTTATGGGACCCATGTAGTCAGCTCATATGGGCTTCCTATGTGGGACTCATATTACAAAACCTACATGGGACCCGCTGATTTCACCCAGCCAAAGCCCATGCCCACCCAGTAACCATGGAACCCCTACTTAACCCATCTGGGCCCAACATGTCATTGCTGGCGGTGATGTAATCCGGGGATTTCGGATGCCCAATGCCTGTGATGAGAAGACCAACGCCTGTGAAGAGACGACTCAACGCCGGCGATATGTTTTTGCGCCGTTTTATATATAAACAATATTTATATTTAATATTTATATATAAACAATATAAATGTTAGCCAGAGGAGAACTGGCCCCCGACTGAGCCTGGGTTCTCCCAAGGTTTTTTTCTCCATCCAATCTGAAGGAGTTTTGGTTCCTTGCCACTGTTGCCTTGCTTTTGGCTTGCTTCGTCAGGGATATTTAATGTTTAACAATATTATTGATCTGTGTTGTACTACTTTCATGTTATCACTGTGAAGCTGCTTTGATACAATCTGTATTGTGAAAAGCCCTATATAAATAAATGTGACTTGACTTGACCTGACATATGCTAGGCCAAAGAGATGTGTTTTTAGTCAAGATTTGAACTGACAGATTGTATCTGCTTCCCGGACAATGTTAGGAAGATTGTTCCAGAGTTTTGGTGCTAAATAGGAAAAGGATCTACCACCAGCAGTCGATTTTGATATTCTAGGTATTATCAACTGGCCGGAGTTTTGAGATCGCAATAGACGTGAAGGACTATAATGCGTTAAGAGCTCTCTCAAGTACTGCGAAGCTAAACCATTTAGTGCTTTATAAGTAATCAGCAATATTTTAAAATTTATACAATGTTTAAAAGGCAGCCAATGCAGGGTTGACAGAACCGGGCTAATATGGTCATACTTCCTGGTTCTGGTAAGAACTCGAGCTGCTGCATTTTGGACTAGCTGAAATGTGTTTATTAAGCATGCAGGGCAACCACCCAGTAGAGCATTACAATAATCTAGCCTTGATGTCATGAACACATGAACTAATTGTTCCGCATTTGTCAATGAGGACATATGGCATAATTTAGATATATTTTTTAGATGGAAAAATGCGGTTCTACAGATACTAGACACATGACTTTCAAATGAGAGATTGGTATCAAAGAGTACACCCAGGTTCCTAACCGATGACAAAGACTTAACAGAGCAGCCATCAAGTGTTAGACAGTATTCTAGGCTGTTACATGTGGAAGTTTTTTGTCCAATAATTAGAATCTCTGTTTTTTTCAGAATTTAGTTGTAGGAAATTACTAGTCATCTAATTTTTTACATAAGCTATGCATTCTGTTAATTTTGTGAATTGGTAAGTTTTATTAGGTTTTGAAGAAATATACAGCTGAGTATCATCAGCATAACAGTGAAAGCTAATTCCATGTATCCTAATGATATCTCCTAATGGTAGCATGTACAGAGTGAATAGGGGTCCTAGTACTGAGCCTTGTGGTACACCATACTGAACTTGTGATCGATAAGACATCTCTTCATTTACTGCTACAAACTGATAACGGTCAGATACGTATGATTTAAACCATGCTAATGCAGTTCCACAAATGCCATCAAAGTTTTCTATTCTATTTAAAAGAATGTTATGGCCAATTGTGTCAAAAGAAGCACTAAGATCGAGTAACACTAATACAGAGATACAACTGCGATCGGACGATAAGAGCAGATCATTTGTGACTCTAATGAGAGCTGTCTCGGTACTATGATGTGATCTAAATCCTGATTGAAAATCCTCGCAGATATCATTTCTTTCAAGAAAGGAACACAGTTTTGAGGATACTGCTTTTTCCAGTATCTTTTACAGAAAAGGCAGATTTGAGATTGGCCTGTAATGAACTAACTAGGATCAAGTTGCATTTTTTTAACAAGCGGTTTTATCATAGCTAGCTTAAAGGTTTTTGGTACATATCCTAGCAACAAAGACGAATTAATGATATTAAGAAGAGATCTATGGGATATATGGGATCTATGACCTCTGGAAGTATCTCTTTCAGTAGTTTAGTCGGTATAGGGTCTAGCATACAAGTTCTTGATTTAGATGAATTAACGATTTTGCAAAATTCTTCCTCTCCTTTAGCAGCAAATGAACCAAATCTTTCCTCAGGGAGACAGCAATGCACCCCCTAATGCGATACTGTAGTAGACAGTTGCATAGTTATAATTTTGTCCCTGATATCAATCTTATAAGTTTAGAAATTCATAAAGTCATTACTGCTGTGTTGCTTGGACACTTCTGGGCTTGAAGCTTTCTTTTTCGTTAGTTTAACCACTGTTTCAAATAGATACCTAGGATTATGTTTATTTTCTTCTAATAGGTTTGAAAAATAAGCAGACCTAGCAGTTTTTAAGGCCTCTCTGTATCCAATCGAGCTCTCCTTCCATGAAATCCGGAATACCTCTAGTTTTGTTTTCTTCCAGCTATGCTCCATTTTTCTGGCTGCTCTCTTAAGGGCCCAAGTGTCCTCATTGTGCCACGGCGTTGGAAAAGAGAGAGTTAAAAGTTTCTGTCACAATATCGAGTTCTTCTAAGCTATCCGAGATGCTGAGATGATGAAACTGATTAGGAAGATTATTGATAAAACAATCTTTAGTGGCAGAAGTTATTGGTCTAACACATATTTATAACATGGAGTCAGCTTTGCTGCTTTGGCTAAGTGAAGTTTACATGCGACTGGATAGTGATCTGAGATAGTGGTCATCGCTCTGCTGCAGAATTTCAACGGCATCAACATCTATTCCATGTGATAATATTAGAGTATGATATTAGATTCTAGAGTATGATTATGACAATGAGTGGGCTGATTCACCAGTTAAGTCCATGAATACAACCACCAGTATCTTAGATCCGGTTCCTTGCACGGTTATTAAGAATTGCCTTGCATCAATTTGCCCTCATATGCTTTCTATTCTAAATTTATCATTAAGTTCTGGAATCATTCATCCAGAATTAAAAATAGCTGCCATTACACCAGTCCCTAAGAAGTCTGGTTGTGATGTTTCTGATCTGTTTCTGAATGATTCATATTTACATGCTTCCATTTGGGTGGATCATCAATAAATGTGACCTTGAGTATCACTGTTATGGGGACGATACACAGATTTACATCACCACAAACCCGGACGCTCAATTCTCATTAATAACTTTCCATAGCTGTCTAGCAGAGATCAGCACATGGATGCAGAACAAATTCCTGAAGCTAAACGGCTCTAAAACGGAACTGATGCTGATTGGTACAGAACTCGGAGTAACAACAAAAGGCAACGTCTCGGTTGCGGATGTAACCCTCGTTCCCTGAGTAGGGAACAGAGACGTTCCATCTTCCTGCCACTTTCCGCTGTGCCGTGGGGATCGCCTGACCTCAGTCTTGGCTCCTCAGCGAAGAAACATGTCTATATTGCTGCCAGCTACCTCCTTTTATACTCACAGGTGAGGGGAGTTACGCTATGCAAAATCCACAGACCCATGGCATTTATTTGCCATTGGCTCGTTTTTGTTGAGCGAAGCTGATAGACTTTCTAAGCGAAATCCCCATTCGGCGTCATCCGACGGAACGTCTCCGTTCCCTGCTCTGGGAACGAGGGTTACATCTGTAACCGAGACGTTTTACTATTTTTTTTACTATGACGATTTACTATGCATAAAACTCTTAGTTTAATAAAATTTAATGAAGTCTAATCTAAAATCTAAAAGTCTTATCAGTTTGCAAAGAAATCTGTGATCTCCAAAGTTGCCAGACATGACTGAATGTATTGCTGTGCAATTAAAATTGAAATGATGATATCATTTGTCTATTCTTAGTACATAGAATAATACTTTCATACAGAGACACTTAAAGACATGGCCATTGTATAACTGTATTGTCTTCATGAGTCGCTTGTGCTTGGACCCTGATAATTGCCGCTTGTGGCTATATTTCCAGTTTGTAATTTTCCAATAAAACTGCATCCCTTTCTAATAAATATGTGCGCACACAGCATGACCATTTCATTGCATTTGTTTTTGGTATTTAATCCAAATTTACCATAGATTCATTTTTCATCATTTAAAATGACAAATGAATGTAATCAAATGGGTTGAGCTGTTTGTGTATTATGTTTAATTCATGCATAATGATTAATTTAGTGATATAAGAAGCAATGAATGTTGGAAGTAACCGACATGTCAGTGTATCTCACGAGATGATACAGTTTCTTTTTCTGTGTGATTGGTTGGGCAGTGGGCTGTTGTGGGGTATTTCCCTGCTTCTCTTTCTCTTCCCTTGTGCCCTGTAAGACTACTGTCAATCCAGTTCCCTTCAACTGTAATTGACCTACTCTCATCCCACTTCCTTCTGTCTGTTATTCCCATCTAATTTTTCCTTTCCCTCAAAGCCTTCCTCAGCTTCCCTTCCTAGTAACACTTATCAGTAAAAATATAATGGATGTTTGAATATGTAGTTACTGTGAATGTCATTCAGTTAATCATTGAATTTTTATAATGTGACAGTTTAGGAAATAAGACTAATTATTGTCAGAATATAGGTTCCAGTTGTTAAAGGTGCACAGAGTTTGTTTTTTCTTCATTAAATACCCCTAAAAAATGAATAGTACCTTTTAAAAATGGTACCCCCCCCCCCCCCCATCAACTACCTTATCAACATAAACAAAAAAAGTAAAGTTCGGCTTTAAATACATAGTTTAATAAAAAATAATAATAGAATAAATAATAAGAATAGAATAAAGCACACACACACACACTGTCACAGTCTGCGTCTGCACCGTTCTGTCTGCGTCTACTGCACTCCATTTCCCAGGATCCTCTTGTCTCTTTGAACTCACTCCCTCATCAGCCACTTGTTCCTCGTCCTGTTCATCTGTTTCACCTGTCTTCACATCGTTATGTTTGATTCTTGCCTGTATTTAGTTCTCCTTCATTCAGTCAGTCTTTGTCGGTCAATGTTGAATGTTACCTGGTCTTCTTGCCTGTACTTTGAATTAAAATATTATCTTCGTGTGAATCTGGACTCCTCCTGTTCCTTCTGCCTGCTGCACACCCGTGACAGATTCACCGACCCAAAAGTAAGTGAGGATGAGAGTCTCCCTCGACCACTTACCTCCAGTGGATCGTTTGAATCACTGCTTTCAGGATGGTTTCCCGATTGAGGACTATGTGGTTAGATTCCTTGAACTTTCTAATCTGGTAAACTGGACTGATGAGGTTTTAAAGACCGTATTCTGGTGCGGATTGGATGAATCCTTATACCAGCTAGTGCCAGCTGCGGCAATTCCAGGCTCGTTCTCCCAGTACTTGGACCATGTGCTGTGGTTGAGCGGCTCAACTTTCACCGTTGGTGAGGTGGAGAACACCGCCTCTCAACCACCATCTCCAGCCATGATCACCAGCCCTGTCGAGCATAAACCCTCCTCATCGCTGGTCCCGTCCAGCCCCGTTAAGCCTGAACCCTCATCATCGCCGGTCCCATCCAGCCCGGTCAAGCCTGAACTCTCCTCATCACTGGTTCCGTCCAGCCCCGCCGAGACCGCTTCTCTGCTAGTCTTATCCAGCCCTGCCCAACCTGAGCCCGAGACCGTCCAGCCCGAGACCGTCCAGCCAGAGCCCAAGACCGTCCAGCCAGAGCCCGAGACCATCCAGCCAGAGCCCGAGACCGTGATCCCACCCAGCCTCCCTCTCCCACCTCCTCCTATTCATCACGTTTTCACCGTCTCTCCACCACTGCTTGGCAGCCCCACTGCTTCCCCGGAGTGCTTCGAGGAGGTAGAATCGCCGTGGGTCTGCCGGCCACCTACTCCATCTGGGTCAGGGGATCCTCGGTCTCCTCCTCGAACCTCCTCGACCTGGACTCTGCCGCAGCCCTCTGGTCCATTACCTCCACCATGGCTCTTACCTCCCTCACCTCCGCCGTGGCCCTTCAGCCCACCAGCTCCTCCAGGCTTCCTCGTCCCCCCGGTTTCCCCTTGGTCCTTCATCGACCCGCCCTCACCCTGGGACTACCCTCCTCTGGCTACGCCTTGTCGCTGCATTCTTCGGTTTCAGTTGGGCTCTTCTCTCCCTCCGGTTCCACCTTGGTCCTCGGTCGCTCTGGCTGCGCCGCGGTCTTCTGGATCCTCGTCTCGGCCTCAGTCGCCGTTGGTGTCGCCATGTCCCTCCAGCCTTTCTACATCGCCCGGTCTCGCTGGCTCGATGGCCTCACCCTGGTCTCCTCGATCACCTGTTCCGCCACCATCAGTCGGCTCCCTGGAGTCGTCAGTCCTGCCTCCTCCGTGGCTCCTCCCTCCGTCATCTCCGCCGTAGCCGCCTGAAGGGTCTTCACCGCCATGGCCGCCTTCCGGGAGGGGGGAGTTCTGTCACAGTCTGCGTCTGCACCGTTCTGTCTGCATCTACTGCACTCCATTTCCCAGGATCCTCTTGTCTCTTCATTTGAACTCACTCCCTCATCAGCCACCTGTTCCTCGTCCTGTTCATCTGTTTCACCTGTCTTCACATCGTTATGTTTAATTCTTGCCTGTATTTAGTTCTCCTTCATTCAGTCAGTCGATGTTGAGTGTTACCCTGTCTTCCTGCCTGTACTTTGAATTAAAATATTATCTTCGTGTGAATCTGGACTCCTCCTGTTCCTTTTGCCTGCTCCACACCCGTGACACACACACACACACACACACACACACACAAAATACTGGTCTCAAAACACTGTGGGCATTTTGAAATACTTTACAAACTCCATCAGACATTTTCTTGAGCTGACCAAACTATTGTGTCCACAGGGGGAGAAGGGAAAGAAGGGCAAAAAGGGGCCTAAGGGAGAGAAAGGAGAACAGGGTGCCCCTGGATTAGATGCACCCTGCCCACTGGTATGTCCTATCCGAGAGTTGGAAAACTGCCCCTGAAGTAAGACAGCGGACCCTTAAGGGAAGAGTTGTCCCGTGGTCAAAGTGGCAACCCACCTCATCCTTGATATCTGAAATAGCTACTGTATGTTGTTTTGCTTAAACAAATACTTCCAAAAATCTTTTTAAAACTGTTCCCAGGGGATTAGGAGATGGAACTTCTAATCTTTCAAACCACGCAAGTTGATTTCTAGTACAAAAGCCTGGGCAAATTGGTCTTGTTTAGGGTAAAACATTGTTCATATCAAGGAAAGGTGGTTAACATGATTACCAAGAAACCACTGGACCACTCCTCTCTGCCCTGTCCCATGCCCTGTCAAAGGGTGGCTGGAAGGGTGCCTGCAGCCTCTATCCTAGTAACACTCCTAGTTCCGTTTCTATGACACAGGGTTTCCGGGGCTTTAAGGGTGAAAAGGGCGAGCCAGGTCAGCCTGGCCTGGATGGGCTGGATGCCCCGTGCCAATTGGTACAGTATCCTGTTTTCCTACCTATCCTTTGCATGCCTAACTCTCCACCCACACCACTGAGCACCTCTCATCCATGCTGAAGAAGCTTCAACTCTAACCTCCATGCATAGCTTATAAATAGTGGAGCACAGCTTACCTCATTGCCTTTTTACATTTAACACATGTACTGCATGCCTGCTTTCTACAGGTAAAGTCAAAATAGACATATTAAAAGACATTTATGTTTTTCCCCAACTGTACAATAGCATCAAATGCACTCATTTATTCCCTAATAGTTTAATTCACTCTTTTGTATGTATGTAATATTTACTGAAAACTGTATTCACTTTGACCAATATCATAATTTTAGTGATTTTTATCACCTGCTAGAATAACTAAATCTTATTCTTGTTTTCCTAAGTAAAATTAATTGAATAAAAAATAAAAATAAGTACCATACTCTTTCCACTTATTGAATAGTGTTTGCTCTCCTAAGATGAAATAACCAGTCTTAATTTGCCTTATCCCCTAATAATCCATTCTCGAGAGGTTATTTAGTCAGTGTCAGCATGAGTCTCTCTCCTCCAGCCTTTAACCCTCTCCTGTTCCCTCTCATGAATCTGTTCCAATTGGGCACTTGATCCTGCTGAAGAAGAAAATCATGAGTCTTCAATATCCTGAATCAGCATGTTTAATGGCTTCAGATAATTATACATTAGACTGTCATTTTCATGTCCGAATAAACATGTAATTATTCAAAAAGAAGGTAAACATTTAGAGCATGTATATATGCAATATAGCATTTAATACATTTTAATAAAATTATTTATGATAATTTGAATGAATACTTCAGTTTGACTTTCTCATGCCTATTTACAATGTTTGATCAAAGATTAAGTGTAGTGCCAATACCACATTTGAGTTGAATTGCTTTATTTTCTTTTAATCAGCTTGCTTCTCATTACCATGTCTGGTTTGTTTAAGCATAAATGAATAAATGAAAGTGATTTGTTTGTTTGTTTATTTATTTATGCAACCATTTATTGTATAAATATTGTCTTTGGATGCACCATTGATTGGCACAATCACCGTCTCACGAAATACATGAGTTGACACAAATGTTATGGCTAGGCACTTTGGGGTTTCAGTTTAGTTAAACATATTACTTCAAAAGCCTGTTCAGATTTTAATATATTGATTTATTAAGGAAATGAATAGAAAAACAGGAATGATTAACATATAGACATATACTGACACTGCATATTTCCTATTTTTCTTTTCTTTTTCTCCACCACAGGGTCCAGATGGACTTCCAATGCCAGGCTGTTGGCAGAAGGTAAGTTTAAGATCCTTAAAAATCCTAAAGATATTTTGTAAAGTGTGGTTAAATGTTAGCGATAAAGAGCTTTCAACAGCTCTGTTGACATAATAATTCATATAAGCCAGTGAGTAGTAACTCACATCCTTTGGTCTTTACCTTTTTTTGTCCATGTATTAAAACATTCACATCTTTGTGTTTTCTTTACAGTGATCAATCTAACATAAAACGCATGGAGTTTGTAAATAAAGCTTCACATTTTTGTATTTATACATTTTTTTAATTCCTGAAATGATTAAGTAATATATATATATATATATATATATATATATATATATATATATATATATATATATATATATATATATATATATATAAAGGAAAGTGGATGTAGGCTATGTGTATACATAAAAAAGAAAAAAGCAAGTCATGAAGCTCACACCTAGCTATCCTGTCATTTCCGTGTGCTCATGGCAATGTTTGTTATATTCACATCAGCACTGTGGAATTTAGAGTCTTGACCAGCAAGAAATTCTTATTCACAATGGCGTGTTTGCCCGGCTTTGCATGGCCCAGAATGAGAGTGGATACCAAAAGAGACTAACAGGGTAAACTGAAAAGGAGGAGGAGAAAGCGACTAAGGGATCAGCTTTGGCTCTTAAACAAGATCTTGGTGTGTTTGCCATTTTATCTCCACACCATCCATACTACCAGCTGAAATGACTAAAGACTCTACCCATACACCCCAAACCAAGCATGATTCCAACTTGAAGTATGTATACAGTACATATCATTTTGTGGTGTGGTTAAACTGTGTGGCTTCTGCAAATCACTAACTGCGTGTCTTTCAGCTCGAATCAAAAAGATGTGTTTCTCTAGAGGGGGTTCATTTTGCTTTTGTTTTCACCTTATAAAGGGTGTCACTCCTTGGCTGGTGGCTTGAGAAAAGCAGAAAAGCAGGACTGATGGATTTATTTATTGCAAAGAGCTCAGTGTGGCATCTGGCCCTCCTGCGCCGCGACGTTGCTCTGCCTTTTAGCGATAGTGACAACTTACACATTTTAATTATCAAAAGAGCAGGACAAAAGATGAATCTGAGTAAAAACTGACCTTTTTCTCATTGTTTGATTTGTTCATTTTGTATGTTATAACAAAGGCTATGGTCTTTGTGCATGAAGTAATTTTTCATTCATTCCTTTGTTGGTAATGGTTATTTCTTGTCTACTCTTTGATTGTAGATATAACATTTAAGTGTATTATTTTGCAGCTATAAATGCTCATAAATGCTATTCATGTATTGTTGGAGCTAAAAGTGTTACATTGTTTAAAACTTTCTTAAAGTGAAAGTTGGGACATACTGTGGTTTTGTGGCACCGATATTATGAGTAACCATGACAAAAACATTCTAAATCAATCAGTATTAGTCACCATAATCAAAAACAGTGTTAATGTACAGTACAAGGTGCAAACGTACAGCAATCATTCGAGAGATTTATTCCTTAGTCAGCCATGATTATCATTTTATAGCCTATAATCAGCAACGCTACATTCCAGAGTTCATTTATTTTTACAGCTTTAAAACCATTTTGACTATTACTTTGAACTTTTTAATGAGGCTTCAGCCACAATTGATACATTAAAACATGTCTGATCACTGCTGGCGTTACAATGGGGTTTTCAATCTGAAGGTTGCATGATTTTGGTCACTCTCAAACACTGGTGGGCATTTAATATTATGATAACAACAATGCTGAAATGTTTTACTGAAATTAGTTTTGTATATACTGAATTTAATGATTATTGATAATTTAATGAGATCATTTCTTTCTTGGCTGTTTTTTTTTTCTTTTTACTTTTAATTACTGCATCATACAAAAGGTATTCCTGATAATATGAAATTTGAAATACCTTTTACCGTACTATGTTTTACTTATGTTCATGCTCAGATACAGTTGCAGGCAGTGTGATGATTATAATAGATGTTGTTTGTTTTTATTCTTTTTTCAACCCAAAAAGTTCATGGGACTCTTTGATCAGAAATTACAGAATAATTTTACGTTTTTTAAATGTATTTATTTTTTTTGCCTTATCGGAATGGGATGACGCTTGGTGACTTTTGCCGCATTAACTATGTAAACACACACATTAAAAATCATGGACATGATTTGGATATGTAAGGGTCGGGGAAAAAATCACACTTGGCTCCTTCGTGGTCAAAAATTACCAACATCAAAAATGAATGAAAAAATTATGAAAACTAATATGAATGGTTTGGTGGTACAGTCTACAAATCAGCCATTGTGCAATAATAACTGCACAGCAATGAAGGGGTGACACTATAAATAGTGTATCATAAATACTTATAATAATAACAGCAATGTGTAACAAAATGTCCACCTCTGTATGCAAAAAAACTGACACTTCAACATTTCTGACACTTTTACAAATCAACATTTCAACCAAAACAATCTAAACCTTGTCAAAAGTAGTCTTTGAGAATGTCTAAGTAAACCCAAATCCACAACTTAATACAAACAAGTCTAAAAAACCACTAGAGACTTTATAAACCCTTTTTTACTCCCACCAGATAAAATTGGATTTTTAATGTATTGTCTCTATTTTAACCTGGGATACTGCTTTATTTGGAAAATAATAGAAAAATATATTAGAAAAAATTAGTGCATACATTTTTTTTAATAAATATAGCATAGTATCATAAAATCCCCTTAAAATTCAAAATAATAAATTACAAATAAATAGTAAATAACAAATATTATTGAACAAAAATATATTACATTTGGTTTCCTGAAAAAATATACATTTAAAGTCTTCGATCATTTTTGACCACGAAGGAGGGTTAAAAAATATATCACTGAACATCAGCTCTATTGACTGGAAAGTCTGAAATTCTTTTTTTCTCTTCTCTTCTTTTTTATGTTCTTTCTCTCCATCTGTTGTTGCATTAAGTTTAGATTAATACATGTATAGTGGGATATAAATGTGCAGTTAAATATTTTTCCTTTGATTAAAGTGCAATTTATATTTATTTTGTATGCACTGATTTAATGTACACTATACACAAATGCATTTAGATGTCATTTACTTAATAACAATAAGAATATATTTTAATCACTTTCATGTTGGCACTGGGAATTTGTTTTGTTTTAACGGTACTGAATACAGTTGCAAACAAGACTGAAAAAAGTAATGCTAAGCTAGATACTATTACTATTATAATGTCACAAAATATTTCTTTATGAGTTTTTTGTTTGTATAGAAGGCATGGGAGCCATATGTGACCTTTAAACTATAATGTTTGTTAATTCGGTCAACTTTCAATGGTGTTATTCTGAAAACATTTCCTTGTTTTGTTTTGCTTTCTTTTTTTTTACCACCAAGATAGGTTTATTACAGACAATTCCATTATTTTCCTAATATTTACAAGTTTATGATTTTATGAATTTATGATTTTCTAATATATGTGTGTACAATGTTTAAACTGCTTTTTGATGTACCATTTTCTCTGATTGCTTTAACTAGCAAAACATTAACTACTTTAACTAGCAAACGATCTACAAAGTTATATATATATATATATATATATATATATATATATATATATATATATATATATATATATACTTATATATGTATACTTTACATCTTTAAGAATTTTTAATGTTTTAAAAGAAGTCACTTCTGCTCACCAAGGCTGCAATTATATGATCCAAAATACAGCAAAATAGTAATGTTGTGAATTTGTTTTACAATTTAGAATAACTGTTTTCTATTTGAATATTTTCTTTTTAAAATGACATATATTCCTGTGATGGCAAAGCTGAATTTTCAGCATCATTACTCATCTTCAGTGTCACATGATCCTTCAGAAATCATTATAATATGGTGATTTGCTGCTCAAAAAACATTTCTTATTATTATCAATGTTGAAAACAGTTGTGTAATTTTTTTCAGGATTCTTTGATATTTGAAAGAACAGCATTTATCAGAAATGAAGCTTTTGTAGCAGTACTTTACTGTCACATTTGATCAATTCACTACATCCTCCCAGAAAACTTATTATTGACCCCAAACTTTTGAACGATTGTGTATAATGTTACAAAAAGTTTAGAAAACAGTTATTAAAAATTGTTAATATATTTCACAATATTACTGTTTCTGCTGTATTTGGATCAAATAAATGCAGCATTGGTGAGCAGAAGTTAATTAAAATTTTCAAACAGTAGTCTAGTGTATTTCAAAATAACAAAAAATATTTATCGTGTCTCACATATCTCAATTCTTATTGGCTATATGTTTGCTATAATTGTTGTTATTGTACCATTTAAAGTGTTGGCTATTTGCTACAAGATTGTGTTGTGCGTGTCCATGGCTCAGGGCACTTTGTTTCCAATGTTATGTGATATTCTGTTGGAGCCAAATAAAATATCTTTTCTCCAAGTTTGGCCACTGACTGTATCTACATTTGATTGGAGCGAACGGTTCACGTTTGCAATCCCCACACACCCTCTCTCTCTCTCTCTCTCTCTCTCTCTCTCTCTCTCTCTCTCTCTCTCTCTCTCTCTCTCTCTCTCTCTCTCTCTCTCTCTCTCTCTCTCTCTCTCTCTCTCTCACACACACACACACTCACGTGGGCTACATCAATTGAGTTGACAGTAGCCTACTGTAGCCTACTCATTCTACCTCCAGCAGCAGCTCACAGTTTGTGAGCTCCTACAAGCACAGAAATGGCAACGACAACTTTCGATAAGCAGAAGACTATCGATCTCAGACGGAAACATGTAGGGTAAGAAAGGAGACATTACTGCAGTTATAACGTACGAACTAATGTCTATCAGAGGTATTGACACCAGTGACCTGTTTTGTGCCTATTTTGACATGTTTGCGTACCTAAATTATTAGCCCATGACCCTAAAAGAAAAGCGTAGCCTACGTGGCACAGGGGATGTCGTTTTCTTCACTAAGAAATAAAAAAAACAGTAATATCAGAAGACATATGAGATGAGTTTGAGATAGGCTACGCAGTGCATGAAAAGTAAGGAAACTTGGTTTCATAACTGCACGTTTAAGGCTGGATCAAGTCTATGCAGGTGTCATGATAAAAAGAGGATTTGATATGTTGTATACTGTATATTTAATCTGAAATCATTATTTCAAAGAATTCGTCTCAAGGCAAAAAGCACGCTGATAATTCAAATGCTTTTTGGCTTGAACTCTGGCTTAATTTCTTGATTAATGCACCTGTCGATCTTTTCAGAAAGTCTTATATTTCTGTTTTTCCCCTCCATATAGTCCATCATGCAAAGTGTTCTTCAGTCATGACCCTATCAAGATTGTGCGAGCAAGGGGCCAGTACATGTACAACGAAAAAGATGAGAAATACCTGGATTGCATAAACAACGTAGCACATGGTATGTAATTGTAAAAGGAATTTGTTGTTGTTGTTGTTGATATGATTTTGTATAGAAGATTTGTGTGTATAGAAGATTGAAAATATCCTCACATAAACACATCAACGTAAAACTGAAGCCTAAACATAAAATCTGATCTACAAAAGACTCTCTGCAGAATAGAAATGATGCACCAGGGATTTAATCAAACACTTATGAACTGTGGACCTGAAGTAAAGAAACTTTTAAAAATGTAAATGTTTAAAAGATCCCTAAACAGAGCAACAGGTCAAAATTTCTCAAAACCTTATTGTACCTACACCTACAGGCAAATTTCTATGCAAGATATTGACTGACAGTTAACCCCTTAAGTCCTATTGCCAAAAGTACACTGTAAAAAATAAAAACTTTTTTTTTTTACGGTAAAAAAACAGCAGCAGCTGTGGTTACTAGAACTTTACCGGTAAAAATATGGACGTTAATGTTTTTACAGACTTAACTTAAAATTTACAGTAATAAACCGTATTTCATTTTCTGATAAAATGTTGATTTACCAAGCTTTTGAAAAATTGACATCTGTTTTGTACCATTGTAAAACACTTACAACCAACAATCATCTTAGCAGTGATGAAAGTTTCATGAGCAATCAAAGCTCATCTCAAGTAATCTGCCATTAGAAGGTAAATACTTTTAAAGAAGCTGCCCAGTGTCATTCACACAAACATTATACAAGTAAGTAAGTAAGCAAGCTTTATATAGCACCTATCACAGATAAAATCCCAAAGTGCTTTACATGTAGCAAGTTAACAATTTAACAATTAAGAAACATTATACAAGACATAAAACATAACAGCTCAGTCAACTTAAAGCTTGTCTGAATAGAAGTGTCTTCAGCTGTTTTTTAAAAGAATCAACAGAGTCTGCCACACGCAATGACAGGGACAGGGCATTCCACAGTTTGGGAGCGGTTACCTGAAAGGAGCAGTCTCCCTGCGTTTTAAGGTGGGTTTTGGGGACCAACCAGAGATTTTGACCTGAGGAACGAAGAGTGCGGAAAGAAAAGTAAGGGGTCAAAATATCTGTGATATATTGAGAGGTCGGTCCATGTAGTGCTCTAAAAATTAAAACTAACATTTTAAAGTCAATTCTATATTTTTCTGGAAGCCATGGAGAATCAATAAAATCAGAGTAATGTGTTCCTTTTGTTGGTTCTTGTTACTAGCCTGGCTGCTGCTTTATACACCATCATGGTAACATATATGAAATTTAAAAAAAAATGCAATAAACATTAATTTAACAACATTAAATGTAACATAAAACACTAAAGTACATAACTGATTAGAAAAAAACAAGAAAACTGAGGAACCATAGTTATTTCAACAAAAATACATAAAATGTGAAGTGTCACACAGGGAATTGTGGAAATGTCAATGTTTTTTCTCTGTAAATTATACAATGAGTTGTTCTTTTTCACTTTCAAAAACTGTAAATTTAAAGGTATTTTACAGTAAAATTATATCACAGTTATTTACCGTATATAGTACGGAAACTTTCTGTTAACCAATTAACAGTTTACAGTATTTTACCATTAAAATCATTATGATTTTATGATTTTGTATATCTTTCTTGTTTGACATGTAATAACTCTGGAAGGAAATAAGGTAGGAAGACAATTATTTTTTGGATACATAATGAGACGTTCACTTTCGTTCGGGAACTCCTACGTCTCGTCGGAGGAGTTTCCAACGAATTGGGTTCCCTAATAAGTCTGTCTACATGTGAGCGGCATCTGGATCAAATTTTGTGGTGATTAGATAAAGGAATCAAAAGTTACAGCAATTGGAACCAATGCAGCCTGTTTGTTCAGTTCTTGATTTCCCCCTAATGGGCATTTTCATTATTGGTTCCTCCATGGAGAATTTGTTGTCATAAACGCAATAGATTATGTTCATTTTGAGCTCATTTTAATTGTAATAATATGCTGTAAAAAATGACATGCCATTTTCAATGATCTGTGAATGTTTCATGAGCTGTAAGTTTTTGACACATTGCAGTACTTAGTACAAAAAGTATAGATTATGAAAAAAATTAATTATATTTATCAGAAAATTCTCAGCACTACTTAGGAGATTATCAAATTGACATTCATTGTAAATTTCAGACTAATCTTTCAAATGACACCTTTTAAGTTGATCAAGAAAAAATAAATAAAAAATATATTATTATTATCGCAGCTAGGTGGCGCCTGCTGGCGGTACATTACGTTTTAGAGGGATTACTCAGCACTCCTTAGGAGTTGTTATTAGTGAGAAGCTGAGATTCTAAGCTTTAAAATGATACCTATTTTGTGTTATTACATTCCAACCTGGTCTCATTGTTAATACGTAGGTATTTTAAGTTTTTGCAAAGATAGAAAACGTACTTTTTAGTACGTTTGGATAGATGCTGAAACATATAATATAGACATATTTGCAACATTTAAACATAACATTATTTCGTTTTTACTATTTACGTATATTCTAAATATATCTCTATAGTTTCCCTTTTTACCATTTTATAGATAAATGTAAGATCCTGTAACCCTAATCCCAAACCTAAACATACTTATTTTATACATAATATAAAAAATGATAAAACGTAATGGAAAGATGTGTTGGGAAATGGCAGTTTTATTAACAATATGGCATTGAAATATATTTTGAGCCACCAATCCTACTCCTACCCCTAAACCTACAATTCCTTAAAACTACGTAACAAACTACAATTATGAAGAAAAGCATAACTAACAGACAAGTACAATCACAATAATTTATTTATTGCGAAAATGTCAAAACCGATACCAAAAGCCGTTCACATAATGAAGCATTGCAGTCGTAGTCCTCTCTGGCAGTATGGTAATAGTTTTGTATGAAGTACAAAGCAGAAATTAAAGGGTTAGTTCACCCAAAAATGAAAATTTTGTCGATATTTACTCACCCTCATGTTGTTCCAACCCCGTAAGACCTTCTTTCATCTTCGGAACACAAATTAAGATATTTAAGATATTAAGATCGCTCCTGCATACTAGTCTATTGGCTTCTTGAGGGAATGACTCTTGCTGGCATCGAAAAGTCATTAAAGACATCGTTAAAATAGTCCAAGTGACTACAGTGGCTCAACTTTATCAAAGGGATACAACTTTATTTAACTTTATCAAACGACGAGAATACTTTTTGTGAGCAAAAAAACCCCAAAAATAACGACTTTATTTCAACTATTCACTTCCTTTTCCATGGGCCTGTAGTCAGTTAACGTAGTGTGATTGCGTAAAGCTATGTCACACGTAGGCTCACTATTGGCCGACACTGGTCATGTGTGTGATGCGTGTGACGTACAATAACAGAAGCTTACGCTATTAAACTAGTAACCTGACTCGCGCAGAGGGAGAAATAAACGAATAGTTGAAATAAAGTCGTTATTTTTGTTGTTTTTTTGCGCACAAAAGTGTTCTCGTCGTTTGATAAACTTAAGATTGAGCCCCTGTAGCAGTGGCGTAGGCAGAAATTGTATTTTGGGTGGGCCAGTGAAAATGTGGGCCTATAGGTTTTCATAGAAAAAAAAATACTTCAATAATAATTAACTTAGAAAAATGAATAGACAAACTGCAAAAACAGTAACACCTTTATATTCGGCAAATCATCATGTTCAACCAACAGAGCTCAATAAAGGCCGGACAAACCAGTGTTGACAATAACTTGTCTATTTTATTCAGGCTAGTCAGCAGTGCAAAGACAGTTCACCCGAAAATAAAGTAAGCTAAAATAATAATATCGCAGTTAGATCGGCGGGTAAACCCGCGTCAGGCTGACCGGGAGAGAGGGAGAGAGAAGCGGCCGCTGCCAGCACCTGACTAGTCTTCTTATGGGTAAATAATGAGTCTGAAGAACTGGCTGGGTGGACTCAATAGATGAAGGCAGTGGCGTGTCTTCTTCCTCAACTCTCGCTTTTTCCAAATAGCACATTAAAGAAAGTTGCTTAGCCATTATTATGCCGCCGAGAGTTTTCCTACCAGAACCCTCCGCAACCATAGCAACCAATAACGTTCCGGAGGGGGAGGCTTTCTACTTCGACAGTTGCATTTTATTCGGCAAAACTAATTAAAGATACACAGCTGTCAATAAATCAGGTATATATTAATATATTTTCTTAAATACATTTGAATTATAAAAATAAACTAAAAATTTATTTTTATCAAACTTGCCTGGGCGGGCCAGTGAGTAGTCCGGGTGGGCCAGTGCCGCCCTGGCCCAATACTGGCTACGCCCCTGCCCTGTAGTCACTTGGACTATTTTAACGATGTTTTTAATGACTTTTCGAGGACAGCAAGTCATTCCCTCAAGAAGCCTATGGACTAGTATGCAGGAGTGATCTTAATATCTTAATTATCTTAATTTGTTTTCCGAAGATGAACGAAGGTCTTACAGGGTTGGAACAACATGAGGGTGAGTAAATACTGACAGAATTTTCATTTTTGGGTGAACTAACCCTTTAAATTACTAATCAATGAAAATGTTAATCCGGCTTCGGTTCGCACTTCTCCATTTCAAATGAACTAAACCGTCACCGAGTCCTTCATGTCGCAATCTGTGATGAAGCAGGGAAGAGCCAATGAACATTTGATATCACTGCCGTAAAACATAACGTATCGCTTCTCAAGGGCGCAATTTTTGAATTTGAATTCATCACCAGGGCGGGATTTGACATGTATGGTTGCTGCTTAGAATGGAGACGAAGATCACGACAGGATAAAAGGCTGAATTAGGAGTTGTTTCTTGCAAACAACGTAGGCTATGGATTCTAAAGATTTGGATTACCCCAAACGGTAACACTTTATTTGAAGGGGTGTGCATAAGACTGACATGACACTGTCATAAACATGACATAACACCTGTCATGAACATAAAGGAGTCTTTATGAATGTTTATGACTTTTGTCATTAAGTGTCATTCGGTAAATTATGACACTTCTAATGCAAAGTTGACATTGTTTAAAATGTCTTTGTTATGACAACTTGACATTAACCAAGACAAAAATGTCTTGATTATGACAACTTGACATTAACACAGACAGAAATCTCTTTGTTATGACAACTTGTCATTAACCAAGAAATCATAACCTGTCACAAATATGTCATAACAGGTCTAATTATCAAACTTAAAGAAGCTATTTAGCTTTGCGTTAACGTTACATTACCCTGTCATATGTGGTTGGTTTTGACTTTGGCCGTCATGACACCATAACTCTGTCATGAATATTTTACTTGTCCTCAAGTAAAGTGGAACACATTGTACTAGTTATAAAGATGTCATTAAGGGTTATTTCACTGTCAAATGCTGTCAAACAACAGTGTCATTAATATTTCCCCTTACCTCAAGTAAAGTGGAACACGTTGGACTAGTTATAAAGATGTCAGGTTGACAGGTTATGATTTCTTGGTTAATGTCAAGTTGTCATGACAAAGACATTTCTGTCTTTGTTAATGTCAAGTTGTCATAATCAAGACATTTTTTGTCTGTGTTAATGTTAAGTTGTCATAACAAAGACATTTTTGTCTTTGTTAATGTCAAGTTGTCATAACAAAGACAATTTAAACAATGTCAACTTTGCATTAAAAGTGTCATAATTTGCCGAATGACACTTAATGACAATAGTCATAAACATTCATAAAGACTCCTTCATGTTCATGACAGGTGTTATGTCATGTTTATGACAGTGTCATGTCAGTCTTATGCACACCCCTTCAAATAAAGTGTTACCCATTAAACTAATAAAATTGATGTCTTTTGTGAATTTTTGTTGTGTTTTATAGGAGAAAAAGCTCGTGTCTCAAGGTAAATAAACTATATTACAAAATAGTTAAACGAGTAACGTTAAAGAATGTATTTTTAAGGTTTTATAGTGTATTGTTTAACACCATGCAGGCAAAACGAGCAAAATGTTAATATTTATGAGTAATATGTCTATAAATGCGACTGAAAACTTAATTAATAAGACAGTGGAATGCAATCGAGTCAAAACATAATGCTATGATATTAATGTGCATAAATTGTGATACGTACAAATGTGTACATCGGTGGATTTGTTCATATGTAAATAAATTACGTTTTTTGTGCTGTCAATACATAAATATTTTACGTTTTAGTACTCTAAATACGTCAGTATTATACGTTTGCGCATATAAAACGTAATGATATATACGTATGATAGAACGACACTTTATGTACAAATAAATACTTATTCTCATGAGGTCATGTTGTACATTCAGAGGTTGCTTAGTTATTTTATTATGATTTTTTTTTTTCATGTGGTGGTGTCCCACCGGTGGGACGGTTTGGGTTTAAGACGGATCAGGGTTGTGAAAGGCCAGCTGTAATTGAAGTTTTGCTCATTTAAAAGCCAAAGCACCTTACCAAACATTTACTCTACCAAAAGAAAACAAGTACATATATAACCATATTTAATTGTACTGCTAGCATTAAAAAAAGTAAATCTTTTGAGTAGTTTTAAAAATTAACAGATGTAATATGGAGATGTGAAGTTTCTTGCAGTTTTTAAAGCAGCTTGATTATTTTCAATGTCTTGACTATGTAAGGCTCCAGAAACAAATATTGTAAAACCTGAAGCCAATATTGGAAAACCTCTTCCATTTAACATGGGACTAAAAGAGCATACATGATTGCTCTGGTAGAAACATTGTCCACCAGTTTTGAGATATACCACCATCTCAATAAATTGTGGATAGGGAATATTGTTAGAGCTTATAGAGGGTTATTGGAAAACGTCTCGGTTATGTATGGTAACCCTCTTTCCCTGAGGAGGGAACGGAGACGTCTCATTGTAGGAGTTTCCAACGAATTGGGATCACGCTAGGGAGACCAATTGCCTTTGAGTGGATTAAAACGAGCCAATGAATATTGGCATGCAGGACTTGCATTCCGCACCTGCTAGTGCGGGTATAAAGTGGAAGCGAGCGCACAGCCGGACGATGTCCAGTCCTCCGCGAAAGTACAGCAAGCATGGCGACTACGTCTCGTCGGAGGAGTTTCCAACGAATTGAGATCCCTAATAACACGCCATGGTGCTGGCCCCTTCCAGCGCCCAGCTTAGCTTCCCGCCAAATCAGTTTCTTAGTTTTCTTTACGGTGGGAGCTGAGGATGAATCACACTGCTATTCTGCAAGATGCGCTCAGTGGATTTGGATAACACTGGGGAAGCATGCCCAACCTGTAGGAGGGAACTTTGCAGAGCCCCTGCCCGCCCGAAGAGAGGCACTGGAATACACGTATGTACTAGTCCGTAGGGTAGTGAAACATACAGCAGTCCTTGAGGTAGTCCCAGCCCAAGGGGTGGAAGCGTACTCAGCAAGGACGACAGAAGGGGTCTGTCGAGGGGAAGACATGGTGCTAACCCGGATAGCTAAATATTTTTGAGTAATTCTGTCAATTACACTAAGGTTAGATTTAAGATTTCATTGAAGGTAAATTGGAGCGGCCACACTGAGCTGTTCGTAATGCCTACAGTCGTGAAGTAAATGAGACAGAGGGTGTCGGTACTGTCTGAAAAGGTTAACTCTGTGGCGATGATTACACTAATCATAAAGTCAATCAGGAAGATACATAACACAGCCTACTATAGGCCTACACATAAAAGGCCTGATCCCGGCCACCCCCCACCCCCAAGGACATTTTCTTAGCTTTAAAGTAAAATACAGGAGTAACGTTACTGCAATAAATCGTTTATATTTTTTCCTCCTTAACTCCTCCTTACTGTTCCTACTGGCTAAGCATAGATTAACAAAAAAAAAAAAAAAACACTCTTAAGTCTTTTATTATTTTGGCCAGTAAAAATATGCTTGGCTGGTGGATTTTATCTACCAGTACCCGTGGTAGGGGACCCAAAAAGTTAATTTCGGATATTATCTCCACTGCATCGCTGAAGAGGCCACCCTGGGATATGGGGAAGTTCAGGAATCTATTCTTGTCCTACTCCCTCATATCTTCCAGGGTGAGCCATCGCTCCTGGACCACAAGGGTGGACATCGCCCGACCCAGGGAAAGCACGCTGACTTGTCCGTCACCACACTCAGCTCTTGGAGCAACCCAGGGTCGGTACCACTCCCCTGCATGTCACATACCCCTTTTCCACCGAAAAAAGAACTGGTTCGTTACTGGTGCTGGTTCAAAGTTGGTTCGGAGCTGGTTCAACTTGCTAACCCTTTCAGAACCTGTTTGCTTTTCCACTGACTAGAGCGCCCAGGGAACGACGTCGTTACGTCACTGTGTACGTCGCTTGCAAGTAGCATACATTGCTTTGGGATTATCTCTAACTCGTGTGCCGAGAAAACTTTTGCAAAAACAATTGAAATATGTAAGTTTTTTAATCTTTTCGTTTGATATGTAATCTTTTCTGATAAGTTATGTACCCCTGTCTTGTGTCTTTTTTTCTTTCCATTTATTTGTTCTATATCGCGTCTGTTTTCTTCTTTGCTCATGTTTAAAAAAATAAATAAATAAAACGCTTGCGTGTTTCTGCAGTTTCTCCTGGCTTTGCGATGGTCAGAAAATATGTTTAAAAGAACCGAGAAGAACGCATCTAAACCCGTGTCCATCTAACCCGAATGGTTCTAGTCCAGCAAAGAGTTGGTGCCGCTTTGGAACCAGTTCTCGCGGCCGCTAACTGGTTCTTTGGCTGTCGAAACACAAAGAACTGGTTCGCGCGCAGGCACCGGCTCCGAACCGGCTCTCAAAATGCTTTGGTGGAAAAGGGGCTACAGAGTGCCTGGGCCTGGTGAACCTGGAGGAGCGCCATGGCATGCAGGGCAGAAGCAGCTTATCCACATGCACTGTAAGCCTTTCCAGCCAGACTGGACGAGAACCTATATGCCCGGGAGGGGAGCAAAGGGTTACCCCGCCAGGTGGACACGGTCTTGGGACACAGCTGCATCGCCACAGACCGTTCCACTGGGGGGATGCCTTCGTATCCCTTCACTGTCCCGCCATTGAGAGTGGTGAGGGAAGAGGTGGAAGTCGACCTGTGTCTGGCTGCCAGAGGGGCCATCCACGATCTCGTCACCTCCTCATGCACCTCTGCAAAGAAAGGAACCGGGGCGGAGAGCTGAGAACCGAGAGATAAACCTGGACAAATCAGCTGGGGGCAAAGTGACCATATCTGGTGCTATGAGGCTACACTCCCCCTGTATCTCTTGCTTCAAACAAAAGCAGTTCACAGTAAAAGTTGCCTCGCCTGAAATGTAGCAAACAAGCCTAGAGTTAAGTGACACCACTTAGTGTGTTAATAAATTCTTTATTAACATGTATTTCTACTATAATTCATGGTTAATTCAGATAGTTATAACGCATTTAGTAGTGGTCAGTTAACTATTTGGTGAGCTCATCTTGAGGACTTTTTTGCCTTGTAAAGCTTTATATGAATTCAATTATTTTTTTATGAATCAAGAATTAAGCATTTATAACTATTTATAAACTGCTTATTAATGTCTATTAATACTTTATAAATGATTAATTTACTGTTTATTAATGCTTGTGCTTTATTAATGTGACTAATCCGGGATTCCACATAGATTTATATTCTGTCTTATAAACTTGCATCTTCAAGTTTATATTTAACAAATTTCAAAACAAGGACCTAAGGTCTAACTATGACCAAGGAGCAGGACCGGAGCACAGACTTTTTTAGCAAATTTATTAATATAAAATGACTAACGTTTCGACGCCCATGCGTCTTCTTCAGAGTCAAACAGTCAAAGACAACAAAATACAGACTTTAAAGAGACATAATTAACAAAAGTAGCCTAGGTGGGTGTGGTGCAACAATTATTCAATCTAATATAAGCACTCAAGTCTTGAAAAAAAAAAAAAAAAAAAAGGAAAACAGGGAAAAAAAAAATGAAAAAAATAAATAAATTTTTTTCTTCATTTTGTAGCTTTGTAGATCTTTTTGAAAGGATTTAAGAGAAATGGCAATCCTGTTGGTGATGGTGTCAAAAGTCTCTAGATCAATTTGCGTCTTAATGCGCATCTCAACTTGTTGGATTTCAATGTTTATTTTCTCCCTTTCTGATGTAGTTTTCTCTATAATCAACAAAATAGGTAGGCTGGTTCTCACGGCCATGAGTCCCCCACCAAAGCCTACGTGGTTGCCGGCCCCTCCCGTTGGCTTTTATAGATGTGGGCACTGTACCCACTGCTCGAACTCAAATGACACTAAGCAATTTTTCCATCTCCATTCAGGTAAAAAATTTAAAATCAATTCTTTCATTAATTGTAACACTACTCACGTGATTTACGTGTTGAAATGTCCATGTGGATTGTTATATGTAGGTCAGACTAAACGCCCTCTTAAACTACGGATTGCAGAACATAAAGCAGCAATTCGTAACAAAAATATGGATTATGCAATTGCGAGACACTATGTACAAGCTAATCATGGTTCGAATGCGTCTTTAAAATTTTGGGGTATTGAAAAAATTGCACCCTCCCAGCGAGGAGGTGACATAGTGAAGTCCCTTTTACAACGCGAGGCTTTCTGGATTTTCACTCTTAACACACTTGAACCAAATGGCCTGAATGAGGAGTTGGGCCTTTCGTGTTTTCTTTAACTCACACAAATAGTGGGATGTAGACAGAAAGGAATTTATTTATTTATTTATTTATTTATTTATATATATATATATATATATTTTTTTTTAATGAATTTATTTATTTATTTATTTATTTATTTATTTTATTATTATTTTTTTAAATTTTATTTTATTTTATTTTTTATTTTTTTTTTCCTGTTTTCCTTTTTTTTTTTTTTTTTCTCTCCCTTTCAAGACTTGAGTGCTTATATTAGATTGAATAATTGTTGCACCACACCCACCTAGGCTAATTTTGTTAATTATGTCTCTTTAAAGTCTGTATTTTGTTGTCTTTGACTGTTTGACTCTGAAGAAGACGCATGGGCGTCGAAACGTTAGTCATTTTATATTAATAAATTTGCTAAAAAAGTCTGTGCTCCGGTCCTGCTCCTTGGTCATAGTTAGACCTTGGGTCCTTGTTTTGAAATTTGTTGTGTCCTGTTCCGAGAGCACTGGGGAGGCTGAAGCGCAAGTGATCCCTTTCAATTTATATAACAAGTCAGCTTTGGGGTACAAAGTGCAAAAAAATAGTACAGTAAACTGTAAGTATGATGTAAGTTCACTTAAAGAGAACTTACAAGCATACTTGCAACTACTAAACTGGCAGTTTACAGAGAGTATACTTCAAAGTGTCATAAACTAAATAATAAGCATTTAACTAGTAAACTATCTATATACCTACGAGTTCACTTGTTGCAGTACAAGCAAAAAACGTAGTTTATCACACTTAAAGTATATTTAAAAGTAGTGAAAAGTATATTGAAATAGTACACTTACAAGTATACTACTAGTACATTAATTTTATTATACTTACTACATAAAGTATCCTAAAAATACAAATAAATAAAAAATAAAAAACTGTGTTAAAGTACATGTACTTGAAGTATACTTATTTTTTTTAAGAGCTCACTCATATTTTAAATGATCTGATTTAATACGGTATACCATTATTACATGAATACATCTTTCCATGCAATTATCTGTTCTAATTCATTAATCTCTGTTGTAATTATTCAACTGATGTCTCTGTGTTGTTCTCCAGTGGGTCATTGCCACCCAGATGTGGTTGAGGCAGGAACAAAGCAAATGGAGCTTCTCAACACCAACTCTCGCTTCCTACATGACAATCTGGTCCTGTATGCTCAGCGTCTCCAAGCCACCCTTCCTGAAAAGCTCTCTGTGTGCTACTTTGTCAACTCAGGGTATGTCTGTGAACAGTTCTCAGTTCTCAGAGTTTAGCGTACAATGTACATGCACAATGAGTTTTCTGCTTGCTTCAAAACACGCCCAGTTTGAAACAGGTTTTACAGACAAGTCTTTAAAGGGTCATGAAATCCCCCTCTTTCAGCTCAAGTCAAGCTCACAATCTTTTTGAAAAATGCAACTTAAACGGGTGTGAATAGCTGTGAGAAGAAGGGAGCGGAGTGGGTGTGGTATGGCCATCAGTGTCATCGCCAATGTCCCATGCATATCAACTGTCACTAAAAATCAGTGGTAAAACGTGAAGAAATCCTCGATTTTTTTTTATATGGCAAAAGTTAAAGTCTTATGAAATACACTGACACTTGTCCTTTCAAAAGTAACTGAATGCATATATATTATCCTACTGTAATCGTTATTCTATTTAAAACATTAATGTTGGCTACATGTATAATTAGAATGTCCTTATAAAATTATAGTGGTTTATATAGACACGATAAATGCATTTGAAAATGATTAATTTTCTGCTTAAAAAAAATTGTTCCGTGCATAGCCTATATATTATCTACTGTACAGGCGCCCCCTGAACCCCTAAAATAAAGATGGATCTGCAGAGGTGAATGACTTCTTATTTTAGACACACCAGGGTGTCCGCGGGGTTTTAAAAAGTATTAAAAAGTGATAAATCAAAATTGTCAAATTTAAGGCCATTAAAAGTGTTAAATTTAGTCTGAGAGGTATTATTTTTTAAAAATTAGGTATTATTTTTTTCAGACTATCAGGTGTCCTATTCTGTGTTTGCGTTAGTCCATTTAAATATGGGCTTTAGCTTATCTGGGCACAATCAAAGATCTTTCGTCTCTGTCTATGTTTGATGCTGACGCCATATTCAATGGTCGATCGACATCATCTGTGAACAAGTGATCACCCGGATTTAGACCTACCTATATTGTATTTACATAAAGCGTTCACAGGCAAATTTGCTTTATGTTTAGGTCTATATTGCTTTTATTTCCCGGTGTCGAAATCAGGCAAACATAAATTTCAGGCAACACGATATTGCATGTCAATACCCACGGATCACTGGATCTTTAGTGAGTTGTAAGGAACACTATATTGAATCCAACATTTAGTTTAAATTGATAAAATTTTCGTTTTAGTCGCATTTTCGCAGTTTCCCCTATTAAATCCTGTCACGCAGCAGATCTTTTGCCATTTTTATATGTTATAAATGTCAAAATCTGTGTAAATAATAGAAAGGTTGCTGCTGATTAACACTTAATTCAGTGTCGTGATGGTTTTAAAAAAAATTCTGAAGGTAGTAAAAAAGGTATTAAAAAGTAGTAAATTTAACTTAAGGAAAACTGTATATACCCTGACACACACACACACACACCTCTGAAGGGATAGAAAAGTCGGGACTTGGAATCGCATCACTTGCAAGACGCAACTTGGATTGGTTGTTAACTAGGCGAAGTCCACCATTCTCCACTTGAAAAATGTTTGCAGCACACACTATAGTTTAGAATAGATCATAGACTGTTTAGATGTGTCTGTGGTTGATGGAAAACCAAACGTCCAGAGCCAGAGTCCAGCCCTGGCAGCATCGTGGGGAAACATAAGCCCCTTTCACACAGAGATTCCGGAAAATACAAGGATAATGTGACCTGGCATTTGTCCTGGGATTGTTTGATTTCGGTTCATTCACACTGCCAGTGATTTGCCTGGATCTGTGAGTGCGTTCACACACAACCCGTAAAGATCCCAGAAAGACACATGACATCAGGATGAGACATGTAACGTACACGTCGAAAACATGCACACCCGCATACCGTTCGACAAAGCTGGTGAACGATCTCAGCTTTAGCGCGGATAGGGAGGAGCGCCTGGTCTCTGCTTCCTTACAGTTTGCAGACATTTGTTCATTCTTTCTTTGTTGATGACGTACACAAACTTTCTTCAAAAAGCAACAGAGTCACGCGATGGCACAAGCATCATCACTATGACACACCCCTTACAGCATTAGTCCTGGCTTTTGTTCACGCAGCGCGCATTCCGGGACTGATTCCAGCAATGTTACTAGGTCCCCAACCCAGAGACCTAGTATCAATCCCGGGTTGTGTTTGCGTTCACACAAAAGGCTTTCTGGCAATTTCCCGGGAATTTCCTGTGATCAACGTGCTGTGTGAAATGGGCTATGTTCAACCCACTTGGACTTTTGCACCACGAGAACAAACAATTGTGTCCCATAATTGCCTCTCTCTACTAAGCGTTATCATATCACAGTTTCACATGTCTATCATTGGAAAGATCCACGTGGTGTCATTAATAATTAAGAGACAGTGTCTTCTCATAGGATATGAAAACTCAGTATTAGACACCGATGAGTCATCAACGCACTCACAGTGCACGGCTACGTCACAGCCGGTGACTTGGGCACGAAGAAGATTTTAAACCCAGAAGCCAAAAACAGTGGAAAAAAACTCAAATTTAACTACAGTATTTAACCCTACTATTAAATCTAACTTCGCCTAGTTAACATGGTCTTCAGTGGTGTTCAACACACATACCTCTGTTAAAATCTCAGAAAAATTGAACATGCATAGAGATATTATCACCAACGAGACTGTACTCTTAAAAAATTGCTATGAGAGCACAAATCTTCACACCTAGCCAGTGGATAATTTACATATTAATCTCTAACACTGAGAGCCAATCACCAATGGTGTAACCAGGAGTGTGCACAGAGTACTGTGGGTGAAAGTTTTGTAATAACTGAGGTTTAAGGTGTGGGGAGGGCTCTAACTACAGGTTATCACACAGCTTTCTGCTGGTGAGAAAGTTTCATCATTACATCAGGCAGCAGCATTTACTGAGTTTCATCTGCACTTAAACAAAAGTATTCTAGCAAATTGCTACATTAATAATAATAATATAAATAATAATTCATTACATTTTGTGCCTTTCTGGACACTCAAATCGCTTCAAATAGAAGGGGGAATCTCATCTACCACCACCAGTATGCAGCATCCACCTGGATGATGCGACTGCAGCCATATTGCGCCAGAACGCCCACCACACATTCATGGCTTTTTAACATCATGGTAGATGTAATCACTAATTGGTGGTTAGACAGCTTTTATGTTGGATGGCTAGGTAGCAATTTTCAATTAGCAGTTTTGAAGGCAGCAGCTTGATAATAAAGTCAATATGGTGCATGGAGGCTCAAACCCATAATCAACTTTTCTGTTTTGACATATAGGTCCGAGGCAAATGATCTGGCCCTGAGGTTGGCCTGTCAGTATACCAGCGGCAAAGACATCATCACACTGGAGAAGTAAGTCAACAGCACACTGGCTGTGTCTCCTCTTCCTCTGAACTGGGATCTAAACAGTAACTAAGTTCTTAGAAGCGTGAAGCTCATAGTTTAAATATTAACTTTATCTTATATGTCTTGTATCTGGACATACTGTTGAGAACATTCACATTGTTTTGCCTATGGATATACATAGTTATCATCTGCCTTTGTTTTCAAATCCAATGGTGTGCAAAACAAAGCATCACCTCATCTTCAGGTTTATTTGGATGAAGGCCATATCCATTCAGAAATATAGCAATATAGCATTTTTTTTTTTTTTTTTTGCGTTGGTTTGTTCCTGGGTCACTTTTCACTAACATAAGCAAAATGGTAACACTTTACAATAAGGTCCATTAGTTAATGTATTAACTAGCATGAACTAACCATGAGCAATACATTTGTTACTGTATTTGTTAATCTTTGTTAATGTTAGCTAATAAAAATAAAGCTGTTCATTGTTGTTCGTTAGTTCACAGCGCATTATAACTAATGTTAACAAGATTTTAGTAAAGTATTAGTAAATATTGAAATTAACATTTACAAAGATTAATAAATGATGTATAAGTGCTGTTCATTATTAGTTCATGCTAACTAATGTAGTTAACTAATGAACCTTGTTGTAAAGCGTTACCAGCAAAATAATCATTAAAAGATAAGATAACTCAAGCCCTCTCAAACATTGTGGAACTTTGTTATGTTGATATATTTGAGTTTTTCATTCAGTGTGTTTCTCCTGCAGTGCCTATCATGGTCATGTGTCATCGCTCATTGATATCAGTCCATATAAGTTTCATCAGAGGACTAGTGCAGAGACGAGCCAACATGTACATGTGGTGAGTTTTGCAACATGAGATGTTTGACATATTGGATTTGACATTAGGTCACATGCACATAGTGCTCAGACACTATTCTTGAAGTCAAAATGTAAATATATATATATATATATATATATATATATATATATATATTTATTTATGTGTGTGTGTGTGTGTGTGTGTGTGTGTGTGTGTGTGTGTGTGTGTGTGTGTGTGTGTGCGTGCGTGTAATTTGTGGACATAGTTTGGCATAATTCTTTCATTTTTGCTTAGACAAATGTTGTCTCTGTTTATTAATATGTGAAAAACTCTTGTCCACCAAATAAGATTAATATGGTGTGACTAAAAAAGTAATGTGGTGCAAACTACATGCAGAACAAAAACATAAAATAGGAAATGGCATCATAGAGCGGCCCCCAGTAGACCCTCATGACTGTGTGTCAAGTTCAATAAATGTCTTAAAATATCAGATATTTTCAACATACACAACTGCCAAATTGTGGTGGATGATTGTGTGGTATGTGTGTGTGAGGTAGCCTCTGTCATCACCTTATTATAAAGAACTCTTGGTGACAGTGGTGATCAATCAGTATTATGTTACGTGCTAGGGAGCCACATCAGGATACGTAACAAGAGCATGTATTTTTTATGGAAAGTCTCTTTAGACGCTTCGTCTTTCTTTTCAGGCCTCTAATGTCAACATTATGCTGCATGTTTAAAGTGGAGTACAGTAAATCCAGGGGGCTTGTGACTTGAATGTTTTCCTTGCTATGGCATTGAAATACCTTTCTACAAATAGTGATAAGACAACCCATAACATTATTTTGTTTATAGCCAGCATGTTGTAGAAAGGATTAAGATCAGGTTAATCTTACTGCCCTGTCCTTACACTACCTTAATTGTTAATTTGATATAGAGTACAACTTTTTTTTTTTTTTAGTGTTGACATTGAGAAAATTATTTGTTAGATATAAATATTTATTATGTTTATAATTAATGAAGTTGATGTGTCAAAAATCTTTATCATATCAAAACTTAATATTATTAGAAATATTAAGCTTTTAGGCAGAAGTGTAAACACTTTGGCGCTATCAATTCATTGCTCTGTATTAGAGCATTTAGTCTGACGTAGTAACATTGGCTCAACCAATGGCATGAGTTTTAGACAGGACTGCCTTTTTGATAGACAAATAGAGGGGGACTGTTTGGGAAAACAAACAAAAAGGACATTGTGTTTGCAATTCAATTTAACAAAACAAGGACACAAATTCTTTCCAAAGTCCTTTGAAGAAAATGTTTTACTTAAGATTCTCATATAAAGTGACAACAAAGCACAAATGTGCACTAACTAAAAAGTGACTGAGCACCAAAAGAAAAAAAATCCATTATGGACTATCTTCAGTGCTTAAAATATAAATCAACTGGAATTATACATTGTTCAAGGCACTAATTGACACCAAACAATTACCACAATTGGTAAAATTATGGTTAATTGATCATTCAATGAATGGATAATTTATTTAAATCCCACACACAGAGTAATCACTAATGCTCCAGCAACAAACAACAAAAGTTTCACCACAGTCTACATGGACAAAACAGTCTTTAATGGTTTGTCCTCTAAAATGAACAAAGATAGTTAAATCAGTAAATAAATTCTTACCAGCACTATCAACTCTGGTAGCACACGCAATTAGAAAAAAAAAGTACTTTATTTTGGCACAAATGGGGCTGCATGTAATAGAACATGTGATATGGTAAAAATGACTACTCCCTAAAACTGTCTGCACTGAAGGGTCAAAGGAGAGTTTCAAGGAGTAGTCATTCAATGCTGGTAAGATTTTTTTTTTTTTACTGATTTACTTGTTTTTGTTCATTAGTCACTTCTGACTAACCATTGGAGACAGTGTCCATACTGGATGTGGTGCAAATACGGAGGGACAGTTTAAGACTTGAATGTAATGCCAGAAAGTTTGGACTTGGAACGATTATACCTTGAGGAAACAACAGACTATCCTGAGAATTAACATTTGAACACTCTCTTGCATAAGTAGCAAAGCCATCCGAGACGCACCACACCAAACAGTTCACTCCTCATCCTTACAGTCTCTTCATCACCCATCCCTCATGCTGGGATAACCTGAAATTCACCCAAAATTCTATATAAAAATAATAATTTGTCACATTTATATAGCGCTTTTCTGGGTACTCACAGTGCTTTATATGGAAGGCTGAATCTCCTCACACCACCACCAATGTGCAGCATCCACCTGCATGATGCGACAGCAGCCATTTTGCGCCAGAACGCCCACCACACACCAGCTTATTAGGAGACAGAGTGATGAAGCCAATAGGTATATTTGTTGGATGATTAGCATACCATGATAGAAAGAGGCCATTGGGCAAATTTGGCCAGGATGCCGGGGTTATATGGTTTAATATGAACAATTATCATACAACACAATACATGTTTGGTATAATTTGAAATGTCTCAGTGCGACTGGTACAATGGTCTCATCCCCACACAAGTGAACCAAAAGCTAATAAGTGTACTTAGACTGTAAGACTAAAAGTAAATTTCTGTTTATGACAGTAAAATGTTGCTTGACCAACCTATAGGGTGAGTTTTACCTCTGTTTCATGTAATGTTACTCTAGCTAAGTGTACGTGGGAAACCATGGAATGACCAAACCAAAGCTACTACCATAGAAGTAATTTTGGTCAGCTTATATCTGCAGTAGTGGCCATGGCCTCTGACTAGAGTTTTTGGCCTCTGTTTAGAGTATTTACAGAGCTATGGGGACATACAAAGTATCTTGGAGTAAGCGTGAATGCGACCATCTACGGTATTAGTCAATTACCTCTGTTTAGTGACCAAAAACTGGATGAGTTTGTGATCATGAGAGGACCTCAAAGCAACATAGATCCCTAATGAATGGGTAAAATTAACACAGTCTCATCCCAAGACGTCATATAACGGACGTACCCTAAAAAGGCGGATGTTGACGTATGGTCAAAAGACGTCCCAAGACGTCCGTTATATGATGTCTTGGGATGAGGCTGCGCTGGTAAAATATAAATTAGAGAGTTAAATAGAAAAATCAAATGTGTAACTATTATATAAATGACCAATGATTGGCACTCCAACCTAGATTCGAGGTCATGATAACATGGAGTTAGATAAAAGTTGGAATTAAATTACTTTGCCACACTGAAAAGATAGTAACATGCAGTGAACCTTCACCCGCTTAACAGAAACTGCCGTTGGACCGATTGGGCAGGCCTTACAAACTCTTGAAGGATGTATTATTTTTTTCCTTGTAGACATTGTTATTTTTGTCAAAATTCTAGGTTAATACCTTTGTCAGTTTTGCTAAAAAAAAAACACAATATAGAATAACTTGCTTCATAACCTGTAGATCCACAAATGTTGTTTATCTTTTTCAACTTGTCCAAATGGTTTACAATACATTGGCAAACCAAATAGACAACTTAATACTATTAATGAACATTTCTAGTTCTCTGTGTAGGGGTGATTTTAATCTCCAGTTGCTAGACATTTCAAGTAAGAAAATCACCCTGTCCATCTGTTTGTGTCATTGCTTATGTACCCCACAGATATTCTTACAATGAACAAAGTGTACTACAGTGTGAAAGTCGGTTAAAAACTGATCAAACAACCTTTTAACTCTTAGGGCCCTATCTTGCACCCGGCGCAAATGACTTTATACACAAACGCATGTCTCATTCCTATTTTGCACGCGCGCAAAGCGGGATTTTCCCCTCCACAGACGCACGTCGGTAAACTAGGAAATGAACTTGCGCTCCCTGGGCGGATCGGCGCAAAAAGGAGGCGTGTTTCGGCGCAAACATTCCCTGGTGCTATTTTACACTTCCAGAACACAATTGCGCCACTGACCAGAAAAAACCTGGTCTAAAGTCAGTGGCGCGTTGCGCGTTGTTCATAATGCTATTTTAAGCGCGCATGCTTGGCCATAGGCTAATGTAGCGGGTACACAACGCGCATATACTGATTCTCATCAACATAGATGCAGTAGTTTTTATTTTTGCAAATCATACATTATAACAAGGAAAAATATTAACACAAGAGGGAAATCATTGTGGTTTACATGAAGATGAAAAAACCGAAATACCCATTTCTTAAGGCTATTGTAGTACTAAAGGATCAGACCTGTTTGCCCAATAGTGGCAAGAAACATACGTATAGGCTATAACCGACGCTGATGTGCAAGAGTTTCTCGCATCCCCATACAACGTCACTTCTGTCTTTCACTGTCCTGACAAGAACGTCGGTCTCATCGGCTGTGAACGCTCCTGGCGCGCGCCTGGTAATAAACCCGCCGTTATAATAACAATCCGTCATGCAACATGCGCACCTGTTCTTAAAGGGTATGTTGGATGGCGCTCGGATTGGTTTATTTCACGTTACGCCCAAACCACACCTATGAATAATGAAGCTACTTCAGACCAACCTCTTTTAGATTTGCGCCAGGCGCAAGAGGCATTTATCCCGCCGGGAAAATAGCAATAGCGCCGGGACCCGCCCACAAAGTTACTTGCGCCATGCGCTTTGACACTTGCGTTTCAGATCGTTAAAATAGGGCCCTTAATCTTTCTAGCTTGAAGTCTTTCCCACCCCTCTGTTGTTTGTTGTTGGAGCATGTGTGAAGGATTACTCCAGCCATGTGTGTGGGATTTACATTGATTATCCATTCATTGTCCAACCAATTTTGTTAATTATTTGGTGCCTGCAATTAGTGCCTTCAACAATGTTTATACATTGTTGTAAGGCTGCCTTGATGTAGTTGATTTAAGTTGTAAAGATTTACATTAAGGAATGAAGATAGTCCAAGATGGGCTAAAAGGTTTTTGTTTTTTTGTTTGTTTTTTGTGGTGCACGTCTGTTTTTTTTCTGTAAAAATATAATTTTTTTTCACTTTAATTTTACCTGGTGTGGGGATTCTTACTTTTGTGTTTCATGTCATGTAAACTGAATCTATGCTCCCAGAAAATAAATTTACTATACAGATTGTCACAATTCTTTTTTCATATTTCAAGAAGGACAAAGGTTTTGCAATTAAATTTAAACTTGTATTTAAAATTTCCAGCCCAGTGAAGAGATTTATTTCGGCACTGTAAACTTTGACTTACTATTCATAAATGTGATAATTCCTTAGGCTCTCAGTCCAGACATTTATAGAGGCAAATACCGTGAGGACCACCCAGACCCTGCCACTGCCTATGCTGAAAATGTCAAAGACGTAATCGAACAGGCCCATGAAAAGGGACATAAGGTGAGTGAATGTCCACCAACGTTATTTAACATCCACAGACATCAGAATTATTCACTGACTGGACCTTTAAACTTTATTCCATTACTGCATACCTTTTTTTTAATTACAGTTTATAATTTGCAGTGTTAATTGTGTGGATTACTTTATGAATATAGTTGATTGACATCTCCCTGTCTTGAGGCAAGACCCTGATTATTAAAAAAGATACGCACTCTTATATACCACCATATCCCCCCAGTTATCTGATTACATTAAGTATTGCAAACTTTATTTGTCTTCCGAATTGTTTCATTTGGCTGACATATTAGAATCAATAGTTTTTATCAACGGGATGAATTTTGGATATTTATTTTTATCACTCCATAATTCATAACAGCCAGATAAAAATCACCATGTTTTTGGGAATAAAATGTTGTATAAAACCAGGGAAAAAATATATTTGCAAAACTCCTCTGTAAAAAGCTTCAGACTATAGATGGGAATAAAACTGTAAAGTTTGGTACATGTAAATGGTTTTGAAGTTAAGATTTCATGGTTCATGCATGAGAAACATCTCGGTTACGTATGCAAGACTCGTTCCCTAAGGAACGGAGACATTCCGTCGGATGACTTGTAATGGCGTTTCGCTTAGAAAACCGATCGACGAGTATAAAAGTGAGCTAATGACAAAGAAATGCCATGGGTCTGTGGAATTTGCATAGCGTATCTCCACCTTACCTCGTGGGTATAAAAGGAGAACCCCGGCAATATGCAGATAAGGACTTCTATTTCGCATAGGAATACCAAGGTACACTGGGTACTCAATACTCAAGAGAAGAGAGAATGTCAGAGAAGATGTGATTAATGCCAACCTGGAGGGGGGACTTAGAGAATACACATATGACCCAAAGAAAGCATATGGAAAACACTGTAGTGTCCAGCCACAGGTGAAATATTTTAACCCCAGGGGAAAGACATGCTGATGCTCTGAGAGGCTTACAGTGGAAATACACATGTGGGGGTCACTCTCAGAGGAGGGATCATGCACACGGGAGGCACCTAGCCGACTCACAGGCAATTGACACTGGCGCCGACGTCAGGAGTGCTGGAGGAACTCAGGGCTTGTGAGGCTTAACTGAGGAGAATATCGCACATATCCAGTCCGTGGAGAGGAAAGGCTCCACTCGGACATTGTAGAATCTGCCGAATGTGTTGGGTGTCGCCCAGCCTGCAGCTCTGCAGATGTATGTTAGCAAGGCGCCATGCGCTATAGCCCAAGAGGACGCCACACTTCAGGTGGAGTGAGCAGTCACACCAAGGAGTCCCGGTCGACCTTGCTGTTGGTATGCCAAAGCAATGGCGCCCACTATCCAGTGACCAATGGCGTCCACAAGCCACAATCCTTTGCTTGGAGAGAGCCTTTTCCCTTCAGTTTCTCACCATAACAGACAAATAGCTGGTCTGAGCTCCTAAAACACTGCGCCCTGTCTACGTAGGCACGAAGAGCACGTACTGGACAGAGCAGTGTCAAGGCTGAGTCTGCCTCCTCCCAGGGCAGCACTTGCAGGTTCACCACCTGGTCCCGAAAGGAAGTGGTAGGTGGTAGGGTATTCAAACCTGCCATGTCCAATCCAGGAGGCACACTTGAAGGTTCCAAAGATGGGGACAAAGGTGCCAAAGGTGCCCCGTTCCTGAGAAAGGAGGTTCTTCCTCAGAGGAATTGGACAGGGAGGTGCTGTTGTGAGGACTATAAGAGGAGGTGCTGTCGTGAGGACTAATGTCTCGAAGAACCAGGTCCGGGTGGGCCAGTGTGGCGTGACCAGAATGACCTGATCCTCGTGAGGCAAACAGATCTATCTGTGCATCCCCCAACTGGTCCCAAACCAACAGGGGGTGCTGAAGCTGTGGGAGCTTGTTGGCTGCACAGATCAGGGCTCCAGGAATAATGTCTCAAAGCGACCTCAGATGCGTCTGACTCCGTAAGAGGTGGCGGTATAAAGTTACATCATACGGCGGGAGTGCAGACCACCTTGATGGAAGATGTATGCAACTGATACGTTAATGTCAGAGTGGGCTAGTACATGTTGACCTTGAGCAACACAAGAGTGGTGCAGAAGAAGGGATTCTGCCAGCAACTCGAGGCAATAGACATGCTAAGGGTGCTAGGTCCTGTCCAGGACCTGGCGGCAGCTTGTCCATTGTGCATGGCGCCCCAGCTCGTGGTGGAAGCATGTGATGAGAACAACATGCCTGGAAGCTCGTTCCAGAGGCACTAGCATGTAGAATTCTGAGGTTCAACCACGGGGGGAAGGTCTGACGGCAGGTCAGAGTAACTGGTACTCGGAATACGCCATGTTGCCATGCTAACCTCAGGACTCAGCAAATGAGCAATCCAAGCGGCGATGTTGCGGGCTTCAGACGTCATATGCTCCTGGAGCCTCTGAAAAAACTTCCCGCACTCTTGTACTTGATTGTCTCAGGCAAGTCAGCAGTGGCTGAGTGGAGAAGGCAAACAAGTCAATACCGAGAAAAGAAATCCTCTCCACAGGACAAAGTTTACTTTTTCCCCAGTTGACCCGAAGGCCCAGATGAGCTAGGTGCCGGAGCACTGGGTACCTGTGTTTGCAATTCCGGTCTCGAGAGTGAGCTAGGATGGCCAGTCGCCGAGAAAGTTCCCACGAAGGAACAAGGGCTGCCTCGACAACCTTTGTGAAGGCGCGAAGAGACAGGGCTAGCCCAAATGGGAGAACAGCGTACTGACATGCGCATCCCCTGACAGCAAACAATAGGTATGGTCTGAGTCGAAGGAGAATGGAGACATAAAAGTAGGCGTCCATCAGGTCGATCGCTGCAAACCAATCCAATTTGAAAATGCGTTTGGCCTGGAGTATCATGAATGTGAAGGAGGTCCAGGATTGGCCGTAACCCACCGGATTTCTCGATACATTGAGGTAGGGGCTGTAATACCCGGACCTCATTTCGGCTGGGGGGACAGTCTCAATCGTACCCTTCACCAATAGGGTAGCAACCTCCGCTCTCATGATAGGGGCATAGCCACCGACCATAGTGGAGCGGACTTCCCTGAAATGGGGAAGAGACCGTGTGAACTGAATCACATAGCCAATGGTTTGCACGACCCAGCGGAACAGATTGGGACAGGCTGATCTCATGAAGTAGCGTGTGTATGACACGCCAATTCGTATTTGCATTTTTGGCGTGCTATCAAGACGCATAATCGCTTTTCAGCGTGTTTATGAACGCCGTTGACTTAACGTTATATAAATATAGGACTTACCTCAACCCCGTCCCTAAACTTAACCGTCACTGAGATTAATGGCATTTATGACTGGACATTTGACACGCGTGTTCTGACACGCGGGATGACGCGGACGTTAATGGCGTAGACATACACGCATAAGTCAAGCGAACCACAGACGTCCCCTCAGTGGTACAGTGAAGTGGAATGACCGGCGGGACGTGAAAAGCATAGCGGCCCGGCTCGTCTCGTAGAGCGAAGTCAGAAATAGCTGTGGAGTGAAGAGATACTCTTGGCTCCGAAGTTAAATGGCCTTTAAAGATATGTACTGTAAAGTACATGCAATAAGAGCAATAAATTCAATACATTTACACTTTATTTTAAAGTGTCAGTATTACAGTGTATTAAGTTTCTTTCCACTAGTCTAAAACAAAACGTTATGAAAAACCAAATAGCCCCAAATTGACCAGTGCATTTTTTTTTTTTGCTTTTAGTGTCTTGCCTTTAATTCATTGACATGATCTTTCCAGTCACTGATTTCCTGTGATCTTTAAAATTCTCCATTACTGACTGATTTCCTCCTTATCCTTTCCTTTCCCCTCCCCACATTTCCTCTGCTCTCCACCTGTTACTGTTTTCCTTCTCTCCAGGTTGAGCAAAGATGGGAATTATTCTTGCCTCCTCAATGACTAAAGGCTCAATGATTTGCAGAAATGCATGTGCATCTTCAAAAAGCACCTTAACCTTCTGTTGCAGGAAAACAAGGGGTCATTACTCAGTCCCATTTCTGAAGTGAGAACTGATGTGAATCTGTGAGGATCAGTGAATGATTTTGCCAATCATGGCAACTGTGTCAAAATGGCATGAAGTCCTTGTATGTGCCCAGTTTCCTCCAGAGTTTCTTTGTGTGTTTTCTGTGCTTTCTTAAGCTCTTATCATGGCAGTGGCTGTTATAGTCACCTCAAGCAGCTTTTAAAAAGTTTGCTTCCATCAGTAAGACATATTTCTACTAGGGTACAAGGGACTCATGTGATCTTTTCCTGTGTAGATTGCTGCTTTTATCGCTGAGTCCCTGCAGAGTTGCGGAGGGCAGGTCATTCCTCCGGTGGGCTACTTCCAGAAAGTGGCACAGTATGTACTACCAAGTGCTTAACTAGCTCTGAATGAAGCAGTTTAGTTACATGATTCCAGCTCGTCTGCTTCACCCAATAAGTGACGCATTTAATTTATAGAGTATAGGCTAATATAGAACTATTTGCATTCCTCTTCTCTAAGCTTTCTTAAAGGTTCTGCCATTTGTGTCTGCAAATTCAGCTAATTTTATCCCAAATTATCCCATTTAATCCCAAAGGTCCCAATATATTTCTAAGGCTATAAAAATGCTACTGAATAATCTGTCAATGCATTTCCAGCAGATATTGAAATAATAAAGGGTCTCAATGAAATATGTGCAGTGTTGCATGTTTACTGTAAATAGTCACATGTCCAGAGCTGTTTATATTGCACGCACCTCACACCCCACACGCACACCCCACACACACACCCCACATGCACACCCAACACCACACGCTCCACACACCCCACCACGCACATCCAACACACCCCACACACACCCCACCACGCATACCCACACACTTCGCACACTGCAACACACACGCACACCACACACCCAACACGCTCACATCACACACCCCACTCCACACACTCCACACACCCCACCACGCATACCCAACACACCCCACTACGCATACCCCTCATGCACACCGCCAAACACACCACACACCCCACATGCACACTCAATACTCAACACGCACACCACACGCACGCACACCACCACACACTATACGAACCCAACACACTGCACGCACACCACAGAGCCCGCATGCACACCAGCATACATCCCACATGCATGCACACCGCATACCACACGCACACTCACCACACACACAGGCATACCACAAACCCCAACCACACGCACACACCTATAATCAGTCTGTCCAACGGTAGTATCCCCACTGGTCACAATTTTGACCGATCATAAAACTCACTTTTGTACACACTTTCAAAGGGATACTAATGTTCAAAGAGATACTAATGACACAAGATATGGATATTTTTGTGTCTGTGAAAATTTGGGATTAAATGGGTTAAATTTGCTTGTTTAATGTTACGTTTTAATACCTAAATTTGACATTAATTTAAATGTTGACTGTTTTATTTAAATGTTTTATTTTTGTTTTAAATTACTTTTTAATTACCAAAAAATATTACAGTATATAGTCTTAAAATTTCGGTCTAATAAAATTATACCTTTTTATGCTGTGCCCATTTATGAGTCACTTTGCACCCAAGTATACATTTGTCTTATAATGCATGTAGTATATGAAATACATGTTTCTGAAATATGCATGCATATACATTCCAATTTGTGTATACAATAACTTTTGCTTTACCACAGGCATGTGAGAAATGCAGGAGGCATATTCATTGCTGATGAGGTCCAGGTGGGCTTTGGCAGGGTGGGCACCCACTTTTGGGCCTTCCAGCTACAGGGAGAAGATTTTGTACCAGATATTGTTACAATGGGCAAACCTATTGGAAATGGTCATCCAATGTCATGTGTGATTACCACTAGAGAGATTGCTGAAAGCTTCATGTCATCTGGAATGGAGTACTTCAACACAGTGAGGACAAAAAGAAAACTTATTTTGACAATGGCATGCATGAAATAATACAGATTAAGACTGAAACAACATTTGAAAATAAAGCTATTTGCATAGTTCACATTTATAACATATGCATACGTACAGATTTGACTTAGAGTGTGTGTATGCTAAAATCTACATCAAACGTGACATGTTTAAAATGGTCTTTGAAGGTCACTTCAATCAGACTTATGCACTTTTCCGGAATTGGCTACTGCAGATATTTGGAAATCTAAGCAATTCTTGCCGCTCAACATTCTCGTGTAAATGATTTGAACGTTGACTGGTGCTCTTTTATATGTTAATGATATTAATTAGGCGGTGTTAGGGAGAGATATAAAATCATTTTTCTGTGCACAATTTCAAGATCATTTACGATTTTAAAAATGTTATATCTAGAAGAGAGGCGTACGCACATTTGAGAAATGATTGTAAGATTTCTACGCAACATTTTATAAAAGAGGCCCCCGATGTGTGTGCAACAGATATAGGAAATAGAGCAAAAAATCTTATGAAACACAAAAAGCAAATGGCTAAAAAATGTTTGTATTGGTGTCCTCTAGTTTGGCGGTAACCCAGTATCATGTGCTATTGGATTGGCGGTGCTAGATGTAATTGAGAAGGAAGATCTCCAAGGCAATGCCCTGCATGTCGGAGGTTATCTGACTCAGCTTTTGGATGATCTGAAGAAAAGACACCCCTTAGTAGGTGACGTGAGGTTGGTTTACTCCCTCCTAACTTCTAAAAATTGTAAAATCAGTAATTGATGGACATGATCAGATTAATGCCATCATTTCTATAATACCAAGAAACTCGGCAGAGGAAATAAAGTTAGTGAGTAATAATGTTTCACAGTGGAACCTTGGCCATGTTTGCGTAAGATTATTGAAGTTACATGGCCTCTTTATGTTGCAAGTCTTGTGTAAATCATTTCCCTGGGGTTGTTTGTGAAGGTGGCACACTTGTAATAATGCTGACGTAAGTATGTCTGGAGCACACATTGCCAGGAAGTTTAAAGGTGCGGGTCAAACATTTTGTTTTTTTAGGGGCCGTGGCCTGTTTGTTGGGTTGGAGCTGGTAAGAAACCGGGATAAGAGAACACCGGCCACAGCTGAAGCTCAGGATGTTATCTACAGGTGAGAATGAGTCATGAATGTAAAAGAGGGAAAAATAACTTTTTGAAAGTTTTATAGGTTTATGAGCATACCATGCATATGATGCATAGCCTAGCCACATAACTTGGCACATTAAAAGCAGGGTAGGCAATTTCAGAGAGACTAGCAATAGCAAGCTTGCTTTTAAAGGGGTGGTTTACTCCTCTTTTTCTTTGCATGATTGTGTTTATGGGGTGCAATATAACATGTATTCGTAGTTTTTCTTTTTAAAAAGTCTTATTTTTCATAAACTTCACCTTTATCGTCAGCCGCGCTCTCCTCTGTCCCCTGAACGAGCGGTTTACTTCCTGATTCTATGAAAACACTCCCTCAGAAACACGTCGTGGGCTCAGATTGGTTAGTTTGGGCGGGTGTGTTGTGATTGGCTAAACTGTCGCTCACGTTGTCCGGAAGGTTAACGCCCATTACCTTTACGGGGAAACGCCAGCTCCGGTCCAGATGTAAATAATGGTGTTGAGCTGCAGTATCAGTTTGAGGCAGAATCAGACCGAGAAAGCCGTGATGAAGCGAGTCAAACAGAACCACACCACACACGCGGCTCTTACTAAACGTTTCTGAATGATAAGTTGCCATATTTTTTTAACCATATACACGTTTGTTTTACACAATAGCATCTGACTGGGAACGATAGCAACTGACTGGCTACTAGTAATGTTAAGCACAAACAGCGTTGGCAAGTTTACGTTCTTGATCAAATCGAAAATAACGTCATAAAGCATATATACATGAAAAATATGTTTAAAACATTAGTACTTATACAAAATTCAGGTCCATAATGTTTGTAGCTACCCGTTTGTCGTAGACACAAAATATTAGCATAACTAGTAGACTAGTGGCTATAAAGCCAGCGCTGGCATTTTGAAAAAATAAAACATAAATAAAACACAGGCTAACGTTACGTCTGGAATTATACATGCAAATACATTTAAAACGATTAAGTCTTAGCCTACTTACAGGTTGTGGTCCAACAACTGCTGCCTCTGGTTTTAAAGTTGGATCTGCTTCATTGTTTATTAACAGTTTCTTGCTGCATTGAACTCGTGGAGATTCTGGAAGCTGTCTTCCGTAAAATGCGCAGCACAGAGAGCTAGATTACGATCGTCACTTTCAGGAATATAATCAAACATAAATTGTATCCATTGTTGATGAAGTATAGCATCCCTGGGAAGCTTGAAACACAGAAGACCTGACAGCTGCGTGAACACAACTCACTCGACGTGCTGCAGAAATATGCACATGCCATTTCCTGCATATTCCGAAGGGAGTGGTTGATGCAAATGTGCGGGTTAGTGACGTACCATAACCCGTTGTAGTCCCAATCGAGTCGTTTTTGTAGGCGTTTACACTTCCTGGTTTTTAAAAGACGATATCTCTGCTTACATTGAACTTTCAGCGCTGCAACTTTGCAGATACTGTTAATGCACCATCAGCAACGTTACACACTATTTAAAATCAAAAAAGTGAAACTGGAATCAACCACCCCTTTAAAGCATAAGATCCCACTCCCCCTTCAAAGCTACACCTCCTTCAAAACACATGATCACGCACAGCCAGAGCAGAGTCTGTAAAGCTTTACGAGAGACAGCGTTAAATTACCACGTATCAAACAACATAACAATAATAATGAACGAAACGTAAAAAAAAACTAGAGATCTCTGACTACTGCATTCATTTCAGCATTGGTAGTGTTGCCATAGAAACACATCATTCAGAGGCCATGAACAGAATATCACGGGTCGTCATCTCTTCATCACGGTAGTTAGAGCATTGCATGAAGACAGCATAAGCTTGTTGTTTTGGTTCAGGAGATACAGTAATAGATGTCTGCTGCTTTTTTGTGGTGCTCGATGACTGTCTGTCAACAACTCTGCATAGCCTCATGGAACGTGCCGAGTGATGTTTGCGTATGGAACTACAAAGATCAACAGGCTGGTAGGGCATCAAAAATGACACAAAAATGTTTTAGTATCGAGACTTCCACAGATATGTACATTTTAATATTTAGAGTTTCAACCAATATAAAAATAACTATTTATGAAAAACATTGCCTACCCTACTTTTCAAATTTAATTAAATTATATAAATATAGAACTGCACAGAAAGTGGTCGAATAAGAATATATATATATATATATATATATATATATATTTATTTATTTATTTATTATTATTATTTTAAGACTAAAAGAGCAGCGGATTCTACTCAGTGCTGATGGCCCACACCGCAACGTTCTGAAGTTCAAGCCTCCTATGTGCTTTACTAGAGAAGATGCTGAACTTGCTGTGGAGAAGATTGACCAAATTCTGATAGGTACTTTTAGTAACACAAAACCTGGATTAATGAATTTTGGTTCACACGGCTCATGGTAATTTGTTCTTTATTCTTTTGTTTTAGACTTAGAAAGGGCTTTGGGCCTTCAAATGCATGAAGCAGTAATCTCTGAGAATGGACACAGTAAGAGAAAGGTAAACTTGCAGGTTACCTGTAAGGTAGACCTGTTACCTGCAGGTAGTTTGTAATAAACTACTTAACATAGAATCAAAAGGGGAATCAAACAACCAAGGTGATCTGTTCTTTGCCTTTTGGTCCCAAGGAACCCAGTGATGAAAATGGCCTGGTTCATGCCTCAAATGACAGCAGCCATAAGCGCACCAGCACAATACCTCACAGCAAAAACAACAAGAAGAGACTAAGAACCTATTGAAACATCAGGGGAAACAACTTTGCTTTAAATTACTTTTTAATTATGCCTGTAACATTTTCCATGTTTTAATGGATCTCATTAAATTGCCATTTATTTTAGTGGTGTCATTCAGAACTGTAAAATATTACCTCTCAGTGAAATAAAACTATCCAATACGATAATGATGTTAGAATAGTATTAGCTTTCACAAACAGAAAGCTATAAAGGACTAAAAAGGAACATAAGAGTGATAAGAAGCTAATAAATCATTATATGTACATGCCATTATGGTTTTCTGTGTTGTGACCACAGACACCTGCTGGAGCTGGTTGTTTTGTGGGAGAGACTATAGATAATAGTTTAAATGTGTCTGTACCAAACAAGCCTGTTCAACTGCACGCATACCTGAACAAATGCGCACTTAAGCAGGTTCTGCTGTCTGCCACAGTAAAACAGCAGGAGAATCACTCCTGTCGAATAGTAATGGACTGGAAAACACCCTCTAGATAAAAGACAACATGGAGGGGGAAAAACTGATGTAGAATGAAAGATCCTTTTTAGAATATTTAAAATTACATCAAGAAAAATAATTGTCAGTTTATAGTTTATTTAGGAACTGATGGCATATCCGTTTAATTTTATTTACATTTTTGGGATGTCTTAATGCAACCTAGTTTGCTTAAATGATGTTTTAGTAAAGGAGAGATGACTTCCACAATGAGGCAAGGTCTTATTACTCTGATTCCCAAAACCGATAAAGACCCACTTTTCACTGAGAACTGGAGACCAATATTGCTGTTAAATGTTGATTATAAATCACTTGCTTTAACATTTGCAGTTTGTATAAAATCAGCCCTTAATGGTAAAGCCTAATTAGCGAAAAACAACATGGATTTATGAAAAATAGACATAGGTCCAATATAAGATTATTTCTGGATCTCATTGATTATTCAGAGAATATTTTTATGTTTTGGGATTTTTATAAAGCATTTGATTCCTTAGAACACCATTGCTTAAATCTCTCAGCATTTTAGGTTTTGGATTTACTTTTATCAACATGAGAATGCTTTCTCAGGTTTGGTAAGTGGTATTTTGTCAATGATACACCATCTACCAGTATAAGACAGTATCAAGTATCTGGGGATTGTCCTAACTAAAGATAGATTGCTACTTATTGGCTACAACAAAATCAATGGTAAGAGTTCTTATATCCAAAGCAGAGGTCTATCCCTATGTGAGGTTTATCCCTATGTAAACCTATGTGTTTATATGTGTTTATCCCCCTCTATCCTTTAGTTAATTTTCACTAACAAATGTTAGTGACAATTGTGATGATATTGACAACATGTTATTGAAGTTTATTTGGAAGAACATATCTCTCACAGTTAGGAAATCTGTTTTGTCTAATAGACGTTCTGAGGGTGGACTGGAAGTTTTTAATTTTAAGAAATTAATCAGCTCCTTGAGAATTGCTTAAAAAAAATGTCTTTGTAGTAATGACCTTAATTTGGTACTATATCCCCAATATCATATTTCATAGATTAGGTGACTTAGAGTTTCTTTTAAAATGTAATTTCTCCCCTTCTAAATTACTTATTTCTCTCTCTAAATTTCACCAATAAGTTGTACTTGATTGCATATTGTGCAACATGCAAAACTTTTCTCACAAAGAAATATTGTGGAATCCGAAATAAATACTTTTTCGAAATAAATACGTTTTGATTGAGGTATTGTATTTTTTCTTTTGTTACATTACATAGTTTACACACCCCCTTTACATCTTTTATTTACAGCTTACAGTGGAAGAGCATGGTTACTCCCTGAAAAAATACTGTATGTCCAATAAGATAAGAGAGGTACACTTCAAGATTCTACACAATGTCTATCAGATTTCTGCTTTTGTTAATCTTTCCAACATATGTGTATTTTTCAAAGTTGAGGAAGAAACAAGAAACTTCATTGCAATCAGGATATATCTCTTTGGGAGAACTTAATTTTTCATCTTTCTCCTTTTATAAAATGTGATTTAAACTTTTCATTCAAAGATATATATCTTTATTTTTCTAAGAGACTATGCTATTACTCTTGTTGTTATTTTATTTGTGTTGCATTGTAAATATTTTATTCACAAAAAAAAATTTCTCAATACATTGCCTAGATTTGATGTCTTTAAGAGATTTTACAATAAGGGAGATCTCGGTGATAAACTCATTGATAACAATAAGAACAAGTTTCTAAAGAATTGTGACACTACTTTTCTTACTGGTTGAGGTTGTTTATTTATCTTTATTTTTTTCATTTTATGTTAGTGTACACAATGCAGTGCTGTTTCTTTCTTTGCAATAAAAATAGAGTGTTTAGTGCTGCTCTCTAGTGTTTGAAAGTTATCAAAACATCTAAGGTGACAATAGGCCTTATTGCATTTTAAATCTATTACATGAAATAACAAATAAAAAATAACATTCCATTTTAAATCATATTTAAATTTTTCTAAATTTTACAAAGTAAATTTTTAACAAATCAAATAATTCATTGTGGGAAGTACATTTGTTTATTATAGAAAAAAACTGCACATCAAACAGCCACATTCAAGGGTTTTCACAGAGCAGGCTGTCAACAAAATAACAGTAAAAGGAGATATTCCAAAATGGATTTAGCTTGACCACAACAGTGATTTTCAAGGGCATCAATATAATACTGACCACCCTTTGGACACCCTTTAGAAATGAAATAAGATGTTTTTATCAGCAATGTCAAGATGTAAATTTAACACAATAAGAGTTCAAAAAAAAAAAAAAAAACAATAAGGGAGGAGATTTCTGCCAGTGGAAAAAAATCATCAGCATTTGATTGAGTCATTGGCACTGAAATGGTTTTCTGTATGTTCTCTTTCATCTCTCGAGCAGATTATGCCAAATTGCAGTTTTATCCCATAAGGTAACCACTGCAAGACAAACACATTCAGTTAATCATCAAAAGCAAGACAACAGAGATTAATCTTAAACCAAACTATGATGCATGCATGTATACATTTTTAAAGAAACAGCTAAAACATTGCTCTTATCTCCCTGTTATACACTGAGAATAACATCATGTAGCTCCAAGCAGAAATTAATGGATCCAAACATAACACAACTACTACAATAAGTAATTAAAGTCTGTTTTAGATTATTTGAGGCAAAATGGGTACAAATCATAAATAGAATCACTTTTAATATGATTACGCCAATAATTAATATGATTCATAATTACTTATGACTTTCAACAATAGGTGGTGGCACTGTCACCAAATTGATGTGACGTGGTCATTTACACTATTGGGCCAAACGGTTCTAAGAACGATTAGGAAAAGTTCTCCTCTTCAGCTTTGGCTCAGCATGGCACGATTGCAAACAGTTGAGAAACCATACTGAACCGTGTTGATAGAATGCATGTAGTGTCATTGCCACTCAGCACTCAGCGGTTGCTTGTCTGTTGCCTGGCTAACAGTTTCTTAGTATCTGGCTAAGCGCTAGGACTGGGACAATAAATCGATGCATCGTGAATCGAGAAATGATTCTAGATCGATTCTGAGATTTTCCGAATGCATCGCGTTTCTCTCTCAAATCCATTCTGAGCTTATTTTTTAACAGCAGATGGCACTGCGTGCCTAGAAACAGCCATGCTCTGCTTGCTTCCAATACCTTACACACACCACTTAAACATTCAATAAAATAATCATTCATAAAGTTCAAAAAGGTTGAAGCGAATTACGGGTGTTTGCAGTAGGCTGTTTACATTAATTTCGCATCATAAAAGCATTCTGAGGTGCAAGTACATTTTCAGACTTAGCCGAACACACGAGCCTTCTTCTTTGTGAGCGTTTGAGCGTGCGGTTAAAAACTAGCCTAGAGCGCCATCTGCTGTTAAAAACTAAGCTCAGAATCGATTTGAGGGAGAATGGCATTGCATTTGGAAAATATTGGAATCGATCCACGAATCAAGATGAATAGATTTATTGTCCCAGCCCTACTAAGAACAAAGTAAACACAAGTTAATCATAAAATTAAAAGAAATACAGGATCATCTTCCGTAACGCTATTGTCATTAACATCTCATATGTCAGTAAACTCTTGCGTTACCAAAGCGACAACTGACACATTTGCATTACATTGCACTACATTGCACAGAACTCTGTTATAAGCCCCATTTTCAGTAGCACCTCAATGCAGAACATGAGATCCACAGGGAGGAGTCGGATCACGATGCAAGGGGTGAAGATGGGAAGGATTAGGGTTGGGTTTAGGGATTAGGGGGTGGAGTTGGGTAGGTTTAGGTGTATGTAAGGTGGGAGGAGTTGGATCTGGATCCGACTCCTCCCCATGGATTTTATGTTCCGCAGTGAGGACCAGCTCCCCATTTTGGAAAATTAAACCGGATCTGTACCGGCATGGATGTAACAGTTAAGCAAAGAGAAAGGTTTGGCCCAATGGTGGAAAAGTAGAGAATGGCACACACAGAGTTTGGTGTCAATATGTCAAATCATCGCAGAGATACAGCCTAGGATTCAGTTTGGCATCATGGCATCATCATATTAGTTCATCATGAGATAAACGATAACGGTTTGGTGTATATCAAGATTCCATCACTTTTTGCAGACATGGACTAAAGATGATCTGAATCAAATTTGGTAAAAATTGGATCAACGGTCTAGGAGGAGTTCGATAAGAATGTTTTCAAAGAAATTCAAAATATCAGATAAGTTTGATAGACATTGGATTAAATGGTATCATTGGTCTTGATATGTTCCTTACATCATGATTCATTACCATTAACAGTCTCATGACAATAGGAAAAATTTATCAAAAGCTATTAGAATTTATTTGAAATTAAGTAATTAGAATTTTTAACCACAAGGTGACGCTGCCTGAAACTTTTTGAGTATCTCAAGGCATCACGTCGAAGACACATACCAAGTTTCATAACAATGCCCCAATACGTTCATAAACAATATTCAAAATGGTTGATGCACAAAATGTGGGACATGGGAGAATTGGATGTCGTTTGACTCAGTATGCTGTACTGAATCTAAAGAGACATGATTTTTGGCCAAACCTTACAGAAGTTATTGCAAAAATATCTATTTTTCATTTCTCCTGAGGTGGCACTTTTACCAAAACTGCTCCTCAGGTCATGGTTGTCATAACACACACCAAGTTTTTGTCGGCATAGTCTGATTCCTTGGCTCAAGACAACTCCTAGAACATTGCTCAGGTCATCTTCAGAGGATAAAAGAATTTCTAGCCCTAAAAGTTAAAAAGTTACAGTTCTGTGGATTGCCATAGACTCAAATGTGGAAGACAAAGACTATATGCACCTTCGGTGCTTGGCCCCAAATAACATTAAATAATCAGTAGGTGTTTCCACTGTAATAGCGTAATATAATATAAACATAAATAATTGTTAAAAAAAGCTAAAGTGTAGTGACTTACGGCAGTTTCATTCTCATGAAGACTCTGGCCATGAAAAAGCTCAGGAGCACGCTGACAAAGCCGATGAATAGCAGGAGGAAACGGTTGAGCTTGGGAATGTTGGGTGCATTAGACCGATCTAGAATTATAAAGCCAAGGCCTCCCATGGTGAAGAGAAAACTGGATGCTAACCCCTCCATGATGTACTGACCATTCACCCTATAACAGAGAACACAACCATTCAGAGAGACTAGCTACAGAGATCACAGAAGCACTGTTGTGCGTTTCTGCACATGTCAAAAATCAACCAAAATTAAAGGGTTAGTTCACCCAAAAATGAAAATTCTGTCAGTATTTACTCACCCTCATGTTATTCCAAACCTCTATGTGTTTATTTGTTCTGCTGAACACAAAGGAAGATATTAGGAAGAATGTTTTAATCAAACAGATCTCATTCCCCATTGACTACCGTAGTATGTATTTTTTCCTACAATGGTAGTCAATGGGGAATGAGATCTGTTTGATTAAAACATTCTTCCAAATATCTTCCTTTGTGTTCAGCAGAACAAATAAACACATAGAAGTTTGGAACAACAAAAAGGTGAGTAAATACTGACAGAATTTTAATTTTTGGGTGAACTAACCCTTTAAAACAAGGCTTCCAAAAACATAAATTCGGCGACACACTGGTTGCGTGGCATGAGCGTGGCGTTTCTGTAGCGCGTCAGCTGCGTGGCGGCTGCGTTGCGTTTTCTGTGTCTTTGCACACCAGAAATATGTCTGACGCGGTGCTGCTGCTGCTAGGTGACAGAGTGACAGTCTACATTTGGATTAGCGGTGTGTTGCTCTTGCCTTTACGACAACAATTTCAACTGTTATCACACATCTTCCAAAACCCAAAAAATATGGAAGTGGGCTGTCTGTTTATTTCAATTACATTTACAAATTTTGTGTAGCTTCAATGAGCCTATATTTAGCGTCACTCCTAAATGTGACTCCTAAAGGTGGACCGTCACTCAGAAGATACACTATGTTGTTATTGTAGTCTATTCTATCTTTATATCCTCCTGAGGCCCAGAAAAGTTTTTTTTTTTCAAAAGTTATTTTCTTCTTCATGAAATCACATTGTTAAGAACATTAGAAACAAATGAAAAAAAAAATGTATTCATATGTTATTCTATGACCTCGGTAGTGGACACCACGGCTCGATTGTTTAAAAAAAATAAAAATGACATGAAATTCTATATAGGCAAAAATAATGGCAATATTTGAAAATCATTATTATTATTATTATTTGTTTTGATATCTAAATTTATGTCAAAACCTAGACTTTCAAAGATCAAAATGTAATTTATTAATATGTATTTGTGTACAAAATTACATACAAACATCGTTTCCTATTGTTTTTTGCCTGCAAACGCTTCCAACAAGCTTGTGTGTCACATGAAAAATAGGCATCGGTTCTATTTCTAGCATGCACGCGTTTTCCGCGAGGCTCATGCCGTGCCTGAGACGCGCCTGTCACACAGGCAGTGTCCAAGCTCTAACCTGCTCAAACATGGGAGTCGAAATAAAAACGGACATGCCACACTGCTGAAACGCTTAAGCCATGCAGCCAGTGTGTCTCCGGCCTAAGGAATCTTCATTACAATGTTATGTACTGACTGAAGGGCTGGGTATCGATTCAGATGTTCCAATTTGATTCGATTTTAATTCGCAAGCTCTAATTCGATTTTCGATTTCGATTTCCGATTCGATTCAATGAATATAGATTTAACAGTGAACAAAAGTTTACAAGTGGTTGATTAATAAAAAGAAATCAAACAGATCTGTATATTAAACTTTTTATTTTAGGAACACTTGGGTCAACAGAAGCCAACTCTATATTTCAAATGCCTACAATGAATTAGAGCCTGAAGCCATTTGTTTTGAGAATAATGGCTGGCTAGTGAAGTTATTGCCTGGCTAGCTGGCTCAGCCAAAACCTAAAAGGCTGCTGCAGCCGCCAAACTTTTCATAGCTACAAATGGCTGAAGCTGCCACTTAATGTCTACAGATGTCTATGTTATACTAATTTACTGTGATGAGAGGGTGACGGCAGAAATCACGTTTTTTGAATTTGAAAAATCGAAAACTTTTGTTGAATTTATGTGAAATCTACAGATGCAAACTGTAATATGTAAATATGTATTTCGGACTTTTTTTCACCACAAGTCTGAAAGAAGACGTTATTGAAGACAAATATCCAAAAATCTCAAAATAGACGAGTAAAAAAAACAATGTTTTTGCCTGCCGTGTCTCACCTTAACATAAACACACACTGTTACTGATAACAGTGTGTGTTTATATTAAGGCGAGATACTGATATTATTTTGAACAAAGTTTTGCAAATTTCACTTCAATGTACACTGAAGCATGTGTCGTGAATTAGCAATGTGGAAACGGTGGTTGACTGCAGTAATATCACGTTCAATGCTATAAATCTCTCAGTCCCAAAATATTTGGTTCATAATAGTGCTGGTTGGTTTGACCAAAAATTTATCTTGTTTTTTTTTGTTTTGTTTTTTGTTTTTTTTAATTAAGCCGGTTTTCCGGTTTATGACAGGTTTTTTTTTTCATGCATAATCAGGTGTTTAAAGCATTTTCTACTGGTTGATAGAGGAATTACTGCATAAAATTGACTTAGAATGGTCTATTTATTGTCATTAGTTAATACTGTAGAATAGAATAGCGCCCAGTATAACCTAAAATTGTTATTTCTTTACATTCTAGTAACATTCTTATACCCAAGCAAGAACGTTAATACAACATCTAAAAAAAACTGGACATTTTGAATATTCCAAGAACATTCAGAAATAACGTTTTTATAACTTAATAGGAACGTTATGAAACATTATTATAACCTAAAATTGTTACCTGTGGAAGAGGAGAGATTCGCGATTGGACTGAACACGTTTTAAGTGCAGGATTCTCTGAGCGAGCCCAGAGAAAATAGACCTATTCTTACAAGAGCAGTGTGTATCTGAGAGCACACGAACGATATTCCCATGGATATTCAACGCACAAATCGGCAGATTCACGCTCACGCATTATATTAATCTACTTTCGCGCTACAATAGTGCGCTCTCGTCATTTAACAGGAAAATAACGCCATAGTTCTGCAGCATCTACCTTCCCTTGCAACATAACACCAGAGCACTGCTGTTTGTCTCGCCTCACCGTCGCTGCTTAGAAGTGCAACATTGTAAAGTGTCCGTCTGAAACAGTGTCGCGCAGCACAGCATAACGTTCATTTCGAACATTGTGTAATTAAATATATATATATATATATATATGGGTATGAATCGGTATACCGCCGGTATATATATATCGGTATGAACCGGTATACCGCCCAGCACTAGTTCATAACATCAATCTTTGATTCGGGTGTTTGCGCAACCGTGCCCTGAAGATTTAACAAAAGTCTGGGTAGGCCTAAGTTAAAAAACAGTAAGAAAGAATTAGGAAAGTATGTGAGAAGTGAGATCAAAAATGCCTTGCTTGCTTCTTTCCTCCATTTCACCTTAGTGCGAGAAAAAAATGCATCGCTTCTTCTGTACGGAAAACGAGCAATTTTAATTTCAATTCACTGTGAGTGTGTATCGTAGCAACGAGCACAAGACTGTGCTGTTATGAATCCAGTGGGAAAATAGATCTCGTGTGTTGTTTATATATTTCATGTGTGTATATCTCTATGTGATAGATTATTTGATGCAAATAATTCTAGCTGGCTCAGCCAAACTTTATCAGATGGTGGCTCAATTTAGCTTATGAAATTATTGGCTGGCGGCGGCTGAAATTCTAAATGGCGCAAATGGCAGGATTTTGATTGAAGATGAAAAATTTATGCTGACAATTAGACAAGTCAGAACAGTGGCATGTCTGATCAAACAGCATTAGCTGTAACATGGAGGCTGCAAGCCTATGAACAGTGTAGGAAAATGCTTTTGAGTGACAAATCGATTCATGGCCTTTAACATTAGTTAAAGGTCCCCTGACATGAAATTTTCATTTTCTGAGGTTTTTTAACATTAATATGAGTTCCCCTAGACTGTATTTGGTCCCCTCGTGTCTAGAATTTTCAATCGGTGTAAACCGAGCTTTGGCTATTTTTCTCTTCTCTGCATCCGTCGGCATCTCAGACGCGCTGATCTAGAATCGCCCCCTATATAACGTCATATAGGGGAAAGGTTACTCCCCTTTCTCTGCTTTGCCCACCCAGAGACAGACCATAGCCGCTTTCCGACCAAGTAGTTATAGGAACTGTCCACTTCTAAACAGTTCTAAGAACTACTCTCCCCCAAACTCGGTTTTGCTGCTTGCGTTCACATTGGCCAAGTGGCCATAGGAACTGGTAAGAGGGGTAACGCAAGCACGGCGACGGTCTTTAAAGCGTCATCACTTGACGTAACGCGGCCACATACGACAACAACAAACCAGCATTTAAGCACAATCAGAATTATTTAATTAATTTCATTCTTTTAATGGCAAAATTTTATGTTCTTAAATTGCAAATTCTCCTGTAAAAAGCCTAATTTTATTTTATTTAGGAATTGAGGTTTATATTGATTCACTCCGATTTTCTATGAAGCAAAAAGCGTTTAAAACATTGAAAATATCCAAATGTTATAATATCTTTATATAGGTTTACAATACCCCCCTAGTATGAAAGACTTTGTAATTTATATATTGTATGTTAATTTTGCTGTATACATAAATGTCTGTACTAAGATTGTTCTTTAAAAAAAAAAAAAGACCGATTGCAATGTTCCTGTTCTGCTTTGCCGGGACATTAATAACGGAGAACGAACGGCGGCATTTAAAGATTATGCTTGAGTTCTGTACAGAGAAACACAGAAGATATGATATTAAGTAATATGATGGAAGAAGATAAAAGAGCAGAGCGCAGGAGGCAAACAAAACGGCGGGTACGTTTAGCTATTATTAGCAATTAGCTGGTTGAATGCGTTATGTTTGTCTTAATCCTCGTTGTAATTTTTGCAAAAACACACGGCGTATGGCAGACAGCGCGCAACAAGTTCCGTCCCTGTTGACAAGTGGGCATGACTTATAAGTTAAACCAATCAACGTAGACCTAGGGAAAGGGAACTAAAAAAGTTCTCGCTCTAAACTAGGTACTGAAAGAGTTTGAACTACGGTCTGAGGAACTAAAAAATCCCCAATTTAGTCCGGTCGGAACACGAGAAAAAAAGGGTTATATAGGAACATTAGGTTCTAGGAACTGCAAAAGTCCCTCCGGTCGGAAAGCGGCTCATGAGAAAACCAAACGAGCTAGGAACAGGAAGTACGAACACGCGCAGGCGCGGTTTTATTTTTTCCTAGAGAAATATCTTTGAGATTTGAGTTTTTCCTCGAGAAATATTATGGCTTGCAAACGAGCAAAGCATGGCAGTTCCTCAGTGTTCAGATGTACAAATGAACACAAAAGGTATTTTTTAGTTCCCTCATGCGCGCCTCTGAAGAAACAATGGGTTAATTTTATTTTCTCTGGAAATGCGCCGACTCAACTCCCAAAGTTTTGTATGGTCAGGACAGGCAGGAGACAGGTTAGTTAATCTTTCTCTCAAAATCGTTCGATACTGTTTATGCATCAGTAAGTCAAGCTAGACTATTATCAACTTCACATTGTTTCTTTGAGTAGGATGAAAATAATCTTATTTAAAGAAAGTGTTTAGCAGGATTGTTATTCTAAACGGTAACCACGCGCTGCTTTGTTTACGTTATGGGTATCTGCAGCCAGTAGCGTCAGTTTTCCTTTTTGAATGACGAATATAGACTAATATATATAATATATCTGCAGAAATAGACAGTTGGCTCATTAAATGCAGGCGCAGAATGCACATTAGGCTATAGCTGACAATCGGCCGCTCGCTGTTCTCTCTGTGAGTTCAAGTGCAGCTTTTTACCTCGACGAGAGCGGACGAGTTCCGGGCTTTAGAGAGAACAGAAACTGCGTTACACTGCACAACGAAGCTCTTATCATCATGTCTGCATTGATGAAAGCAGAGAGTGCAGAAACTGTGTTATACAATAAGTTCTTCATTCTCGCGTTCGACAGACTGTCATCTGCTGCTCATCACATCAACATTTTATGTGATGAGAATCTAAATACTTCAAAAAGTTCTCACGAATCAGTAATCTCGATATCTGTAATTGTAAAAACATAGCTGTAGTAAAACGTATTCAAGAGAGTTTCACATGTAATATGTAGCTATTTCATATGCAAGCATGTCAGCCAATCACAGCAGTGGGCGGTTACATTGAATCCCACAGCAGACACGCCCCTTCAAACAGACCGTTCTAAGCAGAGGCTAAAATCAGGCTAGGAAAAATGGCTCGGCAGCCTGCCGTCCCGAGCCTGCAGATTCACGGCCCACCAAGCCAACAAGGCCTACGGTGCCGCGGGGGAGGCGATATCTGCACTTCATTCCATGGCTGTGCTCCAAGTGCTGCAGGCTAAGCAACTGATGTCTCTGGATGGCGCCGCCTCTATCGACACTGACACCGTCAGAGATCTCCGTTCGGCCACGGACCTCGCGCTCCTGGCCACCAAGCGTGCGGCCCAGGCGGTGGGCCGTTCGATGGGGTTCCTAGTGGTCCTCCATAGACACCTGTGGCTCACTCTGTCGGACGTCCAGGAAGCCGACAGGAAGTTGCTGTTAAACGCTCCTATCTCCCCTGCAGGCCTGTTTGGGGACGCTGTGGAGAAAGTCACCGAGCGCTACTCTGAGACGCAGAAGAAGGCGATGAGCCACGTGATTCCCCGGAGGGCTTCACAGCATCCTCTGCCGCAACCTCGCTCCCGCTCGTCTTCCGCCTCTGGTCGCCGCCCTCAGGCTCCGGCCAGCCGACAAACAGCGCCCCGCTCGGATGCTCGTAGAGGACGTAGTGGACAGTGGCACGGTTCTGCGAACAGGAGAGCGCATAGGAGCCCGCGCAACAAGCCCACCGCGTCCCCCGCGAGGCCTAAGCAGTCTTCCTGACCGCTTGGGCAAGAGGAGAAGAGAGTGCCAGGGTGGCCCCGCAGCCAAACGACGCACTCGAGCGCACCTGATCCCTCAGCGTTCTGCGAGCGGCATGTGCAAATGTTCTGTGAATGTTCAAAATGTGTTTCCTTGTTCAATAAAGCAAATCACAACTTCACTAACAGAGCATTTCTCTCCTCCTCTTGCACCACACAATGTATTTCCCGCCCTGCCCTCGAGCAGCGCAGATTCACGGTCATTAACTGTACCCCACCCCCTGTCAGTGACCAGGTCCACAGCGGCTTTGACCGCAGGTTTAACTCAGCCCACGCTCAGTCATTTCCTCGCAACGTGGGAAGCTATTCCAGGCATTTCGCCATGGGTATTGAGTATAATTCGACACGGGTACACACTTCAGTTCAAACGCAGACCACCCCGCTTCCGCGGCGTAATTCAGTCATTAACTTTGCCCCAAAATGTTCAGGTACTCAGGCAGGAAGTGTGCAGTTTGCTCGAGAAGGGGGCCATAGAACCCGTTCCACCGGGCGAGCGGGAAAGCGGGTTCTACGGACGATACTTTGTTGTCCCGAAGAAGGGAGGGGGTCTCCGCCCGATTCTGGATCTGAGACCTGTCAACAGAACGCTTCACAAGCGTTCCTTCAGGATGACTACTTTAAACCAAATCCTGGCGCAGATTCGCCCCGGGGATTGGTTTGCCTCTGTGGATTTGAAGGACGCTTACTTTCACATTCAAATAGTGAAGCGTCACAGACGTTTCCTGAGGTTCGCGTTCGAAAATTCGGTGTATCAATACAGGGTGCTCCCGTTTGGACTGGCCCTTGCCCCCCGAACGTTTTCGAAGTGCATGGACGCAGCACTTTCTCCCCTCAGATCGAACGGGATGCGCGTCTTGAACTATCTGGACGACTGGTTGGTGCTCGCGCAGTCGAGACAATCTCTGGTCAGCCATGTGGAGACCCTCCTTCGACACCTAGAGTCTCTCGGTCTGAGGGTAAATTTTCAGAAAAGTGTGCTCATTCCAAGTCAGAGTACCACGTTCCTGGGAGTATGTCTGGATTCGGTGAGAATGAGAGCGCGCCTCTCCCCCGAGCGAGCGGAGGCTCTGAGTTCTTCTCTTGGTCTCTTCAGGCCCGGCAGGCTTGTACCTCTGAAGGAATTTCAGAGGCTTCTGGGACGTATGGCAGCGGCTTCTTCAGTGTGTCATCTGGGGCTGCTACACATGAGACCGCTTCAACTCTGGTTGAAAGCGCGCGTCCCCCCGTCTGCGTGGGTCTCGGGCCACAAGCGCTTTTTGGTCACCCGCGAGTGTGCTCGCGCTCTGGATCCTTGGAGGAACCCAGATCTATTCAGCTCAGGTGTCCCCATGGGCATGGTGACGCGGCGCGTGGAAGTCCTGACGGACGCCTCATCCACCGGCTGGGGGGCGGTCTGCATGGGCAAGCCCGCCTCGGGTCGGTGGTCGGAAGAGCAAACGGAGTGGCACATAAATCGTCTGGAACTGGAAGCGGTCTTTCTAGCTCTCAAAGCTTTTCGGCCGCGTCTGGAGCAGCGGCATGTGTTGATTCGGACCGACAACACTTCCGTGGTCTCTTATTTGAATCGCCAGGGCGGAGTGCATTCCAGAGCCCTATTCAAGCGGGCGGAATCCCTTCTGCTTTGGGCGGACCAGTTCTTCCTCTCGGTGAGAGCGGCTCACATCCCCGGCGTCCTGAACCGCGGTGCGGACTTGCTCTCGAGGAGAGGGATTTCCCAAGGGGAATGGAGGCTTCACCCAGGGACGGTCCAGCTGATTTGGAATCGCTTCGGCAGAGCGGAGGTCGACCTCTTCGCTACGAGCGAGAACACCCATTGTCGGATGTTCTTCTCGCTGTCCCGCTCTCCTCGGGTGATGAATGCGCTCACGACGCGCTGGCCGAGGGTGCATCTGTATGCCTTTCCTCCGGTAAAAATTTTGCCCCTTGTTTTGTGCAAAATCAGAGAGGAGAGAGCGTCGGTGACGTTGATAGCCCCGAACTGGCCGAATCAGCCCTGGTTCGCGGATTTGATAGAGTTACTAGCGGGACAGCCGTGGGAGATTCCGCTCAGGAAGGACCTCCTGTCTCAGGCGAACGGATCAATTTGGTATCCCAGCCCCGAACTGAGGAGTCTCCATGTATGGCCGTTACAGGGGCGCTGAGCGGTCAGGACGCGCTACATGTGCGGGTTTTGGAAACCATCGCGGAAGCGCGAGCCCCGTCCACCAGGCGCCTGTATGCCCTGAAGTGGGGTGTGTTTTCGAAATGGTGTCAGGATGTCCAGACTGATCTCATGAAGTAGCGTGTGTATGACACGCCAATTCGTATTTGCATTTTTGGCGTGCTATCAAGACGCATAATCGCTTTTCAGCGTGTTTATGAACGCCGTTGACTTAACGTTATATAAATATATGACTTACCTCAACCCTGTCCCTAAACTTAACCATCACTGGGGTTAATGGCATTTATGACTGTTCCCTTACCATCCTAGTGAAAAAAAAGGTATGACTTACCTCAACCCTATCCCTAAACTTAACCGTCACTGGGGTTAATGGCATTTATGACTGGACATTTGACGCGCGTGTACAGCCACGCGGAATGACGCGGACGTTAATGGCGTAGACATACACGCATACACGCGGATACACGCAGATAGCTCAAAATGCGTAGAGATAACACGCCACTTGACTCGAAAGTGGCGTGTATGTTTACGCAAAAGTCGTGATGTCATGTTGGGATGTCGGTTTAGACCCTACGCTATGCTCGGTGTCGGATATCCTGCACTTCCTTCAGCACAGATTTGACGAAGGTAGCATGCCTTCCACCCTGAAGGTTTATGTGGTCGCGATAGCTGCGTTTCACCCCCATATAGACGGTCAGTCTATAGGCAGACATGCCTTGATTTCACGGTTCCTCAGGGGAACTAAGAGATTACGCCCTGTGAGACAGCCTTCCGTTCCGCCGTGGGATTTGGCCTTGGAAGCCCTGTCTCTACCGCCCTTCGAGCCCTTAGCCGCTATAGGGATTAAGGAGCTGTCGATTAAGACGGCGTTGCTTCTCGCTCTCGCTTCGGCGAAGAGAGTTGGGGATTTACAGGCCTTCTCTGTCAGTGAAGATTGTATTCGCTTTGGACCGGGAAACTGTAATGTGACTCTCAGACCTAGGTCTGGTTATGTTCCTAAGTCACTCAATACCCCGTTCAGGGCGCAGATTGTGTCTCTACCTGCCCTGTCAGCCGAGCCTTCATCCCCCCTGGTTACGGATGCTCAGAGTGCTGTGTGCCCAGTCAGAGCGCTTCGTGAATACATTTCTAGCTCGGCCGCTTTTCGGCAATCGGACCAGCTGTTTGTATGCTTTGGTGGCTGCAACAAGGGACGGGGAGTCTCAAAACAAAGGCTTGCTCACTGGATTGTGGAAGCTATTGTTTTGGCTTATGATTGCCAGGGGCGCGATTGCCCGCTTAACGTCAGGGCTCATTCGACTAGAGCGATCGCCTCTTCGTGGGCCTGGACTAAGGGTATGTCTATTCAAGATTTATGTCTTGCAGCGGGCTGGTCTTCTCAGAACACATTTGCCAGGTTTTACAAGTTGGATATACCCTCGGTAGCCTCCCAGGTACTTTCTAAGTGATTGTTATCTTACACTGCATTGAGCTCTCTACGCTAGCTTAGGAGTTGCTCTGTGCTTATGTACCCTGTGTTCACCGCTTGCGTTGACTCCTTTACTGTTGTGTTGCCCTGTTCAGTGCAAACCCACAGGTCACTCTGTTCGCGATATGCAAATTCTGGCAGTGTGTGTGTGAGCTGTAATTGGTCAACTTGGACCTATCGGAGGCTAGAGGTTCGCTATTGGTCAATCTCGGCCTATCAGATGCTTGCATTTGGGGGGCGGGAGTTGTATGGAGTCTTTCAGTGGTTGTCTGCCACGGCGGGATTCTATACAGTTCCCATATACGACATCCATAATGTCGAGTTCCGTAGCCTTGATAGGGAACGTCTCCGGTTACTATCGTAACCTCGGTTCCCTGAAAGGCAAGGAACGAGACATTACGCTTGCCGCCGTGTCTGCTATTGATTTAGCGTTTCTTAAGCTCGATTCTGATGGGAATTGACGCTGCACCTGCTTTTACTGTAACGGTGTTTCAGTATTTGCATATTTGCGTCAATTGGCCAGCTCGTGCTGGCGTTAGCCAATAAGATTTCAGCATAAGTGAAAGGATGAGAGGATTTCCCATATACGACATCCGTAATGTCTCGTTCCTTGCCTTTCAGGGAACCGAGGTTACGATAGTAACCGGAGACGTTCTACTGCAAAATATAGATGGGCAAACAAGGTGGATGAGGAAGAAAAACAGGATAAAGAGGATGAAAACTAAAGATATAAATAGATTTTGTTAGTTCGTTTTTGTAAGTTTGTGAGAGCTAGTTTTTTATTACATTTGGAGGCATTTCTTTTAGTTATTTATTATTTATATATTTATTTTTCTAATACAGAAGACATTTTTTCTATCATTATTTCATTCGGTTTTTTTAATCTGTCATAATAAAACAATGAGACATGAATATGATCACCCTAGTATAGTATTCTATTATTATTTCTGTTTTACATTAAGCGCCATCTAATGTCAGGGAATGAATTAGCATGTTCACTCGGCTCATCGTCAGCGAAAAACGCTTGGGTGTGAACACAAAAAACGCGTTTAAAAACGCTGACGAATAACGCACGCTGATATTCGTCCCGGTGTGAACAGGCCTTAAGGGGACCTTTAATGCACTGTGTACTAACGTGAACAAACAATGAATAGCTGGATTTTCATTAACTACCATTAACAAAGATTAATAAATACTGTAACAAATGTATTACTCATTGTTATTTCACGTTAGTTAATTACCTTAACTAAGGCACAAAAGCAGATACTGGATTTGAACAGCAATAAATCTACAGACTAATTTATTTTAATTTTGGGGGGTAACTTTAAAAATATATATATTATATAGGCCTATGGCATAAAGTGAAAGTTGTCTGGCAAAAGTGAAGTGGCTCATCTGTTATACTGATGTTATGAATGACAGGCTGTATAAAATGAAAACCATTACCTGTACGCCAGAAAGGCCACTGGCCGCTGATGTCCGTGCTCATCTGTCATTGATCCGACACTCGGAGGTTCAACGATCACATCGTATATGATGCCTGAAGAGATCAGAAGAGTATGGTAGCAGTATGATCACAGTTTTAAACAGTCATTTTAGACTTAGACAGACTAATGTCGCACTTAAAATTATTTATTTAACTTAACATATAGCAAAATAATAATAAACGTCCGTTTCATTCTTTTTCATGTAATAAGTAGAAAGGAACGTAGAGTAGTCAGTCATTATGTCTGTGTGTGTGTGTGTGTGTGTGTGTGTGTGTATCGTGTTACAATATAATTTGAGATCAACGAATGCTAACACCATCGTAAGAGAAACCAAACTGTAACTCGCAAGATTATTTCACAAAGCACGAAAGCATGCATCTTGAAATTCAACTGAACTGTAATACAAAATCTCCACTGAAAAAAAAATATATCTTGTAAATAAACGGTTGTGCTGTGTGCACGGACAACAGGATAAGAGTTAGTTAGCTAAAAGCTAGTTTAGCCTCAGATTGCTTGAGACTCTTACCACCGGTGATGAGAAAATATGAAACAATCACGACGGCATATACGGTCATTGCAGAGGGCATATGTAGCCATGATGGTTTTTTAAGTTTGACATTCGGGCATTCCAATACAGCAAACGGTAGGCTGATGAGAGTCTCCATGGTTTAATTCAATGATGTGTTCATGTGGCTGCCAGCCAGGCTAATGCATACGTCACACTGGCCGTAGAGCGACGTGTACAGGAAGAGAGGAACATTTCCATTTCTTCTTCTTCTTTTTTTTTTTCTATCATGGCGGATTGCAAACATTTCCATTTTGGGGACGTAGCAACCTATATAGCAACCTCTAGTTTGTTTAAATAATAATGTATTTCAAAAATGAGAGATGATTTTCACAATGAAGCAGGGTCTTAATTATTAGATCCCCAAAACGGATAAAGATGCACTTTGTAACACATTTTCCCTAAAAAGCCCTAAAATTAGGCTTATTTGTTTTATCCAGACAATCTTTTTTTTCTTCATTTTGATAATATTTTTTTTTCTATTTTTTTTTTAAATGAAATTCTTTTGGAGACTTTTTGTTGTTATTTATTTTATTTACCTTTAAATTACTAGATTTGATCAATATAAATAAATTGTAATTTAGGCACACTCCAAACATTCTTTCAACTCAAATTTAGAATAGCTTACAATTTCATTCATAACCCTTTTAATTCAGCTCAAAATATCTTACATTGATTGGGTGTCTTTACCGAACTCTTGTCTGAAAAAAATAATATAACGTAATATTTCATGACTATTGCCACTAGATGGCATTATAGCTCTACTCATATAATCTAGTCCATATGGAGGAAAGTAATTTCTTTTCAGTATGCATTCAGATACACATGTAGACGTTATACTAGGAAATATAAATATCTTGATGTTGCTTTAAAATTTCTTCCATCCTTCTCTTATTCTCTTTTTGAAATGTGTACACTTAACAGTTGAGCTTTTTCTTCTTCAGTCACTGCTGTATTCCCTTCATCTGCTAGAACTGGAATATTCTGAGTTCTTTAAACTCCAACCATATTTTTTAGGACACTCCATACTTCTCCCAATTGAGAGTCCCTTCCTATTGTGGAGTAAAATGATAGCTAATATTTCCTTTTAGCTTGCTTTATTATTTTCCTGTGCCCGTTTCCTCTAAAATATTATAAAAGTTGTACAGTATTGTTTTTTCTTTAGCTCCCTGAATGACTATCTTTAACTGCTTTAGTAAATTCTTCATTCCACCAAGGAACAATCTTCATCCTTTACCTTCTGATTTAGGATTCTTCCGCTGAATTAATTTAAAATCTGTCAGAACATAAGTCTATATAACTTCAGTACTATATTCACCATTTCATCAATGCATAACTTGTAAAAAAAAAAAGTCAGCTTTATCAAACCTCCAACTAGTTTGCTTTTTTTTTCTTTTTTTTTTTTTTTTCTTTTTTTGATAAATTATCATTCTCACCAAACGTATTATTGGTAAAAGGCAATAGCTCCAGGAACTATTGTTATATCTAGATAACACAGTCTCACTCTCATCCCAAAAAGTCATATAACTGACGTCTTGGGACGTCTTTTGACGTCAATATCCGCCTTTTTAGGGCCCCCTTAAACGTCGGTAGATGGCGATGCCTTATGTAATGGGACAAGGTTGGGGAACTACAAGTCCCATCAGCCCCAGCGCTTATACAAGGAAGTAGTAAGGTTTGATTGCTCTCTCACTTCCTGTTCTTGATCGTGTGTTGTGGATTTCGTGTGTGTTGTGGAGGCGGCACACTTAAAGCTTCAAAGATTGAGCCCTTCAGAAGGTACTGGTTGCTGAAGGTTGCTGTACTGTTTCTTTTTGTTTTGTGAGGTGACCTTGAGTGTCCTGAAAGGCGCCTATAAATAAAATGTATTATTATTATTATTATTATTGTTATTATTATTTCATTCCTTCTTGTTTTTGGGCTTTACAGTCAATGAACGCTGCATTGTGTGGCCCTCACAAATTACAACATTTGGGTTCAACCCCCTCTCCACATTGCCCATAATCATGATCTCCACCACATAAGCAATATCTTATTTTCCCTTTACATGGGAATGCTGTGACATGACCCAATCTTTGACTATTAAAACATCACAATGCTAGTCTCACATATGGACGAACAGTATAGCACACATATACAATACTGATGCATTCTGGCACGTTTTTTGCATTTGAAAGTTAATACAACAGTACTACTTTCTACATTTCTAAACTGTAAAAAAAATCATAATTTTAACGGTAAAATATAGCTGTAAGCAGCCATTATGGGGCCAAGCACAAAAGCAAACGACAAGACATGCCAACATGGCTGGGAGTTTCAGACCAACTGCAGCAAGGAGCAATTAAAGATATTTAAAGATGACTTTAGGCAAAATGGCTTAAATTATAAATACAGTAACTTATAAAATGATTTAATGGTTTATCACTTTCGAACAAGAGGTGGCGCAGTTATGAAATCGATACATTTTGATCAGAGTGAGGTGACAATGAACATACAAAGTTTGGAGTCAAAATGTGAAGGCATTACAGAGATAAAGCCTAAACAGTCCTTTTGGCAGCATGCCTCAACTTTGATGCTGTGGTATACGAAAGCGGTTTTGTCTAGCATCATGCAATCCATTATTTTTAGTCGGCATGGTCTGGAGATGATATGATTCAATTTTAGTGAAAATCGGACCAACGGTCTAGGAGAAGTTTGAAAAAAATAAATAATTAAGATGGTAAAAAATAATAATCAAGAAGTTTGCCTGATTATTGCCTGATTATGGCAAAATTTATTCAAAAGTTGTTAGCATTTTTGGAAATTAATTATAACTTTTGACCAACAGGTGGTGCTGTCTCAAAATCTTTTGAGTATCTTCGGGGCATGCTGCTTATGGGACACACTGAGTTTCGTAATGTTACACCAATGTATTTGTTAAGTATAGCATTTAAATCACAAAACTGTATTGAATTCAATGGCAATTTCACGTTTTGTTCTATTATAGCGCCACCAAGAGGCTCAGTCACACCATTTTTTCATGTGTCCTCGGAGTGAGCCCAAACATACGGGTACCAAATTTGGTGAAAATATCTCAATTCGCTTCGGAGTTATAGACATTTATATGAAAAAAAACATGTAAACCATTACTGACATGTGACTTTGATTGAATTTTACTACCCCTTACTATCAATATTTTCGCATTTAAGCATTAGAATGTCACCAGCAACCTATGTTTCCAAACTTCTGACAGTGGTTTTGTCTCGATCTGACAAGTGGTTTCAAAGATATAGCCAAATGTTAGGCAAATGTTTTTCAAGTGCTAAATCACAACACTACACAAACCGTAAGACAAAACCTAGCATGTCTGGTATCGTTGAACTCGGCAAGGATTCAGGAATCCAACAAGATGACTCCTGTAGTAATAAGTCAACCAAAGCTGGAGTTATTAGCATTTGAAAATGTAATTTTACCACTAGGTGGCACTATTTTGAAACTTCTCAAGCTCCTTCAGGGCATTGAACTGATGACCCCTACCGAGTTTCGTAACTATTCGTTCATGCATTCAAAAAATACAGCATTTTAGCATATAATTCAAAATGGCCGATCTGGGAAAATTGTATATCAGTTGACTTGGCATGATGCCCTGAATCTAACGAGATCACTTGACTTTTGGAGAACTTGACTTGACTTTTGCCCTGAATCTAACTATGACTTTTGGAGAAACTGTTGATCAGTTTTTGAGCAAAAATAGCCATTTTTCATATCTCCGGACCAGTAGGTGGCGCTGTGCCGAAACACAGCATGTAGATTCAGGTCATACTTGTGATGACATGTACCAAGTTTGGTCTGAATACGATTGAGTGTTGCGGAGATATAGCCTTACATTTTTTTCGCAAGCGCTATACGTAAAATTAGTTTTATCAAAAACGGTTAAGCAAATCAACTTGAATTCCATAACTTTTTGTCGGCGCTGCCTGGAGATGATCTAGAGCAATTTTGGTGAAAATCAGACAAACCATCTAGGACAAGTTCGCAAAAGTAGGTTTTTTGGACAATTCAAAATGTAATTTTTTTATAACAGAAAATGATGACATAGGGTGCAATTGAATCGTCATGAGACTGTACTTTAGAAAATGTACAGTAAAGTAAAAAAGCCATGAATGCACAGTACAGTAAAAAACCCATTGCTAGCTTAAAAGTTTTTGTTATGTATCCTAATGACGAAGATGAATTAATGATATTACGAAGAGGTTCTATTACCTCTGGAAGCATTTCTTTCAATAGCTTAGTCGGCAGGGTCTAACATGTTGTCGATTTATGTGACTTATGAGTTTAGAAAATACTTCCTCTCCTATAGCAATGAATGAATCAAATGTTTCCCAGGGATACTACAATGCACTGCCTGATGCGTTACTGCAGTAGACGGTTGCATACTTTTCTCTCTGATATTATCAATCTTATAAGTGAAGAAGATCATAAAGTCATTACAGCTGTGCTTAGAAACTTCTGGGCTTGAAGCTTTCTTTTTCATTATTTTAACTGTTTCGAATAAATAATTCGTTTTGTTTATTTTCTTCTGATAGATTTAAAAAGTTAGCAGATCTTGCAGCTTTTAAGGCCTCTCTGTATAACTCTATTTCCATGCAATGTGAAATACCTCTAGTTGTGTTTTCTTCCAGTTTTGCTTTTCTGGCTGCTCTCTTAAGGGCCTGAGTGTGCTCGATGTATCACAGTGTTATTTTCTTTAAGCGCAAGGGAGCAACTGTGTCTAAATTTCTGGAAAAGAGAGAGTTTCTATCACAATATTCAGTTCTTCTAAGCTATCTGGGATGGTGAGATGATGAAACTGATCAGGAAGATTATTAATAAAAAAAATTTTAAGGGATATTTGTAACACAGAGTCGGCTTTGCAGCCTTGGCTAAATGGAGTTTACACAAGACTAGATAAATGATCTGAGATGTCATCGCTCTGCTGCAGAATTTCAACAGCATCTACATTGATTCCACTGAGCAACATTGATTCCATTGAAATTTACATTCCATTGAAAACATCAAAAATCCAATGAGACTTATGAAAATAGTCAAAAAATCAATAGGTAATATTAAAGCTAGATACTTATCAAATAAGTGTCCTCCTTTTTTGTGTAGACAAAAAACATCAAGAGAATGTGTTGAAGATCAAATGGTTAGGTGGTGCAGCAGTCAAATGTCACAGGGGAACTTGACCATTTTAAAAGAGTGCCCCTGTCCGTGTCTGAGGAGGTACTAAAGGCACAGATAACTAATGAAATGGTGACTAAAGTGAAGTGTTTGCCTTACAGACTAAAAACACATCTCTTTGACCTAGCATACACATAACACATAGACTATAATTTAATGTTAGGCTGCATAATTTAAGTTTGCATAAATAGAACTAAAGAGTTCTCTTACGAGAGGTTCTCTCGTATAACCTAAGCTAGCTTACGCTACGGGAAAGATGAATCTTTTCTGAGATATTGAACACAAAAAAGTATCCGCAATGTCAATGCAGTGCGGCAGCTGCAGGCCCAAGAATCCAGCAGGACTCGAAGAGGAACTAATGCGCCTCTTCACGCAGGCTGTCGACCACCTAGGGCTCGAGTGGTCACCGCTTCCTGAGCGCCATGGCCTCAGCCGCAGCAGTACTCCAGCTGGGTTTACAGCGCATGCGCCCGCTTCAACACTGGCTAAACACCCTTGCGTCTTGCCAGGCTCGGGCCACAGGCTGCAAGCCGATCAGAGTGACAGAGTGACACAGGCTGCCAGCCGATCAGAGTGGGAGCCATGGAGAGTGGCCGAATGGTATCAGCGGTTCAGGAAAAGCTCCTTCACATAAATTGTCTGGGAATGATAGCGGTCGAGTACGCGCTTGTGCGTTTCCTCCCGATCATTCAGGGTCAACACGTCTTGGTCCGCTCGGACAACAGATCTGTGGTATCCTATCTAAACCGTCAGGACGGTGTCAGATCCAGGAAGCTCTTCCATCTGACAGAAGGCATACTGAGTTGGTCCTAGTGCCATCTGCGCTCGCTGAGAGGGACGCACGTGCCAGGTCACGTGAACAACGGCCCAGACAGACTGTCCAGAGACAATATTCCCCCAGGGAATGGTCCCTGCACGCTCAAACAGTCCAGGAATTATGGCGCATATTCGGCAGAGCAGAAATAGACCTCTTTGCATCAGAGGAGAACTCTCACTGCTCAGTATTTTTCTCGAAGAGCGAGGACGCGCTGGCCCAGGACTGGCCCAACCGCCCACTTTATGCCTTCCCTCCCGTCTCACTATTGCCACAGATAATACAGAGGATCAAGGAAACGTGCCACTCAGTGCTCCTAATTGCCTCTATGCACGAACCCTGCTGACGTGTGTTCGAACGAATCTCAGTCAGCGTTACTTCCGGAAGCATGTTCTGCAGGCCAAGTGTATAGCGTATAGTTTTTTTTATAGTGTAAAGTTTTCTCAGAAACGGAGACAACGATTTTAGAAACGCTGATTCGCTAGTCAAATTTCGTACGATATGAGAGAATACTAACACTCAAAGTTGTTGATTTGGATCGAAATATATAATTAAAATAACTTCTCTTTTTTACTCTTGTGTGACAGCTAACTGCCTCACAGTGTTGTTAACATCATTCACGTTAACCGGAGGACGTTTTTATAAACAGCAAGTGTAATTTGACACTATCTCCACCTAACGCAAAACCGCCTTCTGACCATAGACTGACGCAGCACCGGAAGTAAGTGGGCGTGCTGAGACAAATATGGACCGATCGTGCATAGAGCCTATAGCCCCACACTGGGAGAATTAGACATGGGTCCTGGAGCTCACGCAGCTGTCACAGACAGCCCGGTGGCCCATTCCAGTTAGAGCAGATCTCCTCTCTCAGGCTCACGGCTCGATCTGGCATCCCCACCCATAGCGCTGGGCGCAGCATGTGTGGGTGATCAACGACTAACCATCGCTTTGCCAGGAGTGATAAACACTATCATACACACTAGAGCTCCTTCCACGAGATGACTCTACACGTCCAAATTGTCTGTGTTTTCAAAATGGTGCACCGACAGAAATCTGGACCTAGGGACTTGTGGGGTGTCGTCCCTGCTCATGCTTTTACAAGAGCTGCTGAATAGGGCCAGGTCCCCATCCACGCTCAAAGTATACGTGGTGGCTGTCGCGGCGTTCGCAGAACCCCTGCAAGGCCAGTCATTGAGAAAAACGAGCTGGTCATCCGCTTCTTCAGGGAAGCTAGAAGGATGAACCCTAACTGGGTTCCTAACTGGGATCTTTCTAAGGTTGTCGAAGCTATGAAAGCCCCCCCTTTCGAACCGCTTCAATCTGAAATACCTTTTACTCAAAACCGTTTTTCTGACAGTCCTGTCATCAGTTAAACGTGTGGGAGACATTCACACGCTCTCTGTCAGTGCTGAGTGTCTTGAGTTTGGACCAAATGACTCTAAGGTTATTTTAAAACCTAGACACGGCTATGTCCCCAAGGTGATTGGTACCCCTTTCAGAGCACAGATCATTTCCATATCGGCTCTGCCAGCATCCGATAGCAAATGCGACGCCAATCTCCTCTGCCCAGTTAGAGCACTGAGATTGTATACTGCGCGCTCTGCTTCTTTCAGACGCTCTGAGCAGCTTTTTGTTACATTCGGAGGGCGCACTATAGGTCTCGCCGTCTCGAAACAGACACTGTTTAGATGGATAGTGGACACTATTGCTGCTGCGTATGCGTCAAAAGACCTGCCATGCCCTTTACGCATTAGGGCTCACTCAACTAGAGGCATGGCCTCCTCGTGGGCATGGTCCAATGGGATTTCCATTCATGACATATGTGTGGCAGCGTGCTGGGCTCCCCCGTCCACCTTTTCAGATTTTACAATCTGGAAGTGCCCGCCCTGCAGGTAAAACTACTAGCGGTTTAATACGCTACAGATCCCCTGGTGAGCTGCACTGATGGGACACATTCCACACAGACCGGCACCGCTGCTCTGTTTTTCCCTTCCCACTACGTGGTTATGTATTACCTCTCATTGGACGCGAGTTCACTCAAGATCATCTATAGCCTGCAGTTTTATTTTATTTATTAAATGCTTGAAGAAAACAAACGAAAAAAAGAAACACAGCATTAACAACAATTATCAATATTGTCATAACATAAGCATAATACAGAGTCCTAACTCCTGGGGCCCGTTCTTTGTATGTTTCTTAAAACATCCGAGATCAAATGAGACATCCAAGATAATATCATCGTACTCATCAAGATCCGGCTAATTGGGTTCTTCAAACACTCCTGTCGGTTATGATTAGTATATCTGGATTGAGTTATCTGAGATAACTGCGCATTCTCGCGTTGGTTTAAAAGGGTACATGTATCGATAGCAGAAACGATCAGCAACTCTCAGCTTCTCAGATGACTGTCCTTTGGAGGAAGTACTTTAATTTAATTGATGGCTTTAATTGATTTATACTTGTGCCTATGCCTATTATTTCTGACAGGAGTCTATATGTACAGAAAGGCCTACAGAATAGTCTGCACAAAGCAGTGATACAGGGGTGGGCAGTGTAGAGACAACTTTTCCAATTTATTTGTTGCATGAGGCATGTGTGACACAAACAACACAGGTGAAATTTGTTTCCTATGAGTCTACAACAGAAAATAGAGTATTTTGAAAAAAATAAAAATCAGGGGGAGAAATTGCACTAGAAATAGAGTTGCTTCAAAATAAACTAAAGTAAAATACACTATTTCACACAGAGTACTATTGCTGACCTTGCATAATATCTCTTATTAAAAGATGACTGAATAACTGGCTTTTCTTTACAAAGAACTATTGATATAAAACTCAAGGAACTAAGCAAATTTGTCTTGTCTTTTATTTTAGGCTTAATTAAACATTTTTTTTTCTTTTTCTGATGTTGGCAATGTTGTGTAATATGGCACATGCAATGTCACAGACCCTGTCAGGTGCAACCCTCAGGCTTTTCAGACCCTGAAATCTTCCCTTTAGTTGGCCAAAGGTCATTTCATTGTGTGCCCTTGCCCTTGTCCTAGAGCTGCATTGTAACTGGTCTGGGGTTTGGGTCAGGGAATGGGGTCATAGAACGGGTCATAGAAGCAGGATCCTGTTGTAATCACCTGTATAATGGAAAAATGCAGTTCTCAGCATAAGTGTATGTAATACTGTGAGTTTGATATTTATAATTTTCTTTGCCACGTTCAAATAATGTGCATAAAAGTGAATCTCTGAAAACTCTTGAGTCATGCACTGACCATTTTGCTTTCACACTGATTTGTGATGTAATATGGTCACACACCATCTAAGGGATTTTACTCAGTCAACTGCCTTTTAACTAGCCTGGATGCCAGCCCGAACTCCGCCCACAACATTTTTTGGACGGGAAGTATGACAAAGTCAGGCAACCTTTTAACAATATTGATATAATATTACTATTCTGGAATATTAAAAATTGTAATAGTAGGCTAACTTGGCTGCACATTTACATTTTAAGCCCCCTTTCTGTTCACAAAATCCCTTCATTGAAGCCTTGATAGGAACAAGTGTGTAGGCTAGTCTACAGTCATAATGAGAATGGTCATTATGATTGCATTTATTATCTTCATTAAAAATGATAATATGGCCTACCTATACATAAGTTGGCAAAAAATGTAAATAAATAACAATTTACAATCTTTGGTCTTATAGCTTACAAATGCCAAAAAACAAAACAAATCTCCTGAAAAAATCCGCATCTCCTGTTTTCCCGTTGACGTATTTGGTCGTTTTTGCTTGCCGTAGTAGAAACTGCAACGTAATTCAGGTCCCGCCCATTCAATGGTCGCGTCCCAATACATGCAAAGCTCTCGTATTATCGCGTAATTAAATGCTGATGTATAAACACACTGAATAGTCTTTCTCCTGAGTGAGAGATATGTTTGGAGACTGACGCAGTCGCCATTTTGCTTTAAGCCTATTGTTTGTATAAATCAGCATAAAACATGGGCACTAGTCTGTCTTGATAAAGATTTGAGACGAAGCCACGGACGCTATAAATACGCTCAAATAATTTGGCGGTTAGCAGGAAGTTGCAGTGATCTTGAATATAAGTGAATATTTTATTCAGTTTATCTTTCTTTCTAGGTCCCACCCAAACCAAGCGATATACGATAACTATGGTGTGAATGGGTTATCATTGATAACCTGCAAAGTGTTTGTCCAGTTGATCGCGGAGTTATTTGTACAGAAGCGCTGCTCTATTATGCGAGATGTCCAAACTACAGAAAACAAACGGTAAATATTTATGGTGGTGCCTCCAGTGCCTGGAATTCAGACCGGAGACCGTTACCAAAAACATCAAACATCTGAATCTGGGAATGTAAGTCATGCTATCTCTTTTTTCTCATGACTTAATATCTTCGTCATTAACTCGTAAGCGTGTGGTTCTTCGTAGCTAATCATGTTAACGTCAGTTCTTATATGAATGTCATACGTTTTTGACATTATTATTTGTCTTTTAATTACACTGGTTCTAGATGCAACTTAACGTTACATATTGTTATTTACTGCAGCCAAAAATAAATAAGTAAATATAAATAAATAAATACTCATACCATATATATATATATATATATATATATATATATATATATATATATATATATATATGGTATATATACACACACACACACACAAAACTCAGTAACTTATACACTGTTGGAGTCGGCCATTTTAAGGGATATCTGTCTCAATAGCAAAGTTATTTTCGTACATTAACTTTCGCTTCCTAAAAATGTTTTTTTTTCAAATACAAATAATTATAAACATAAGAAATGGAAGTAACTTATAATGTTATAAAGTAAATAAGTAATGTTCATAATCCAGCTTTTATTTATAATCTATTTACGGCTATATTTATGGTAATATTGAACAAGAAAAGTGTTTTACTTTAAATAACAAATTATATAATCAGTTCTGCTGCTGTTCATAAAAACCAGTGGTGATTCTGTACAATAAAGGCCTTGTCATGGAAATTGTCATCAGTGTCCCAATGTCTTGTGAGCCGGGATCCTTACTTTACTTGCCAGTGCCCGAATATGCGTACGCTATCATGCGTACCACAGCAAAAACTACTACTAGCCTTATATAAATTTAAAACAGAGTAATAAACAGTAATTAATAAAATGAACAAATAAGCAAAATTAAACGCAATAACACAAATAAATATAAGGTTCAAGATACAAATCAGTGTTTTCCTGGGTCAAAAATGTTCTTTGGTGGACTCGCTCGATACAAAGTATCAAGTGCCTTACCCATATGAACTGATTGGTCATTGTGTTCACACTGTAAAGAGGTATGTCTGTGATTGTCTACAAAGCTCAACAGTGCAGAAACATATTGCAAATCGAATTCTTTGAGGCTCTTCACACAGAGCACAATCACTCACAGGAGCGTATTAAAGCAGCCAGCTAGTGGATACCTGTACTTGCAGAACGGCAGGTTTCATTAATTGATAAAATACATCTTTGGTAGGACAGACATTTATTTTGGTGGCTAAAAAGTGAAATAAAGTGTTTTTCAGGTTGGCCTTACAGTAACTCCAAAATGAATTTATTCTCTATATCAGAAGGCACGGTTTCTCGATTGTTGTCTTGAGGGAATACACGTCATATAGTCCCTAATTTAAATCATTGCCGCCCAAGGCATATGCAAAAATAAAGAGGTGAGGCCTGGTTGAGTTGCGTTATGAGGTTGTAAAGTATGATATTTTCACGGTATGATAACGGTCTCAAAAAAGTCACGGTTTCACTATATTATTATCACAAGGGCGTAGATTACGTGGGGGACAGGGGAGGACGTGTGTCCCCCACTTTTTATACAATGTAAATTCTTGCCCCACTTTTTCATAGGGCAAGTGTGTCTATGACAAGCTGAGGTTTTTGTGGGTGTGTATACATCAAGATTCAAAATCCAAAGATCAAGGATAGTCTGTCTTTATCTACATACGTGACTTTCACATTTCCATGGTAATCAGTCACTCGTGCATTAGCCTATGACACGAATCCTAGCCGAATCAATCAGTTTCATAGAGTTCAAAATGGCAAAAAAAGTTTTCACTCCTTTTTCACGAAAAAGTCATGTAACTTGTTGTATCCGAATTGTGTTGCACAATGATGAATAAATGCGCCTAAGTGCACCAGATTAATGAATTTATCTTTAAAATGTACAAAATTTTCTTACGGGGAGCATGCCCCCAGACCCCTAGAGGTACTGAGATCCACCTACAAAAATACTGTGGGTAACACAGTAGACTATATGATGGTCTTTGAAACATACACAGTTTTTTTTATCTTATTAAAATACAAGATCAGGATTTTACCACCTCCGCATCATTTTAAGCCAGGAAAAACACTGTATGTTCAATACAAAGTACTGGACAACTTTCTTTCTTTCTGTTTTATTGCTTTCAAATAAATAGCATATTAAGCCAATTAATCAAAAACCTGTCAACAAAAGTCTGAAAATAAAAAAAATGGTATCACTTTTGATACCCCCTCACTTTTGAAATGATGGCTACGCCCTTGCATAATCATCAGTTACAATGACTGTAAATGAATGAACTGAAAACATTGAAATCATTGATTTGTTTAATTCAAATTCCAATAGTCCAAAACCTGTTTAATCAATTAAATTTAATACTTGATTAATGGTGCTCCAGAATTTTTGGGGTCAAACACTGATCACTGGAAGCAGTATCGGCAGATACGATCAATGAAATAATTAATACTAAATGATACCTGATGAATGTATGTAGGCTACTATTATTTATTTAGCTATTCTTAAGAACAATATTAAAGTATTAAAATTGAGGAGATAGTATTATAATTTCATCCTTTATTTATTGGCAAGCACATGTGCAGCATATTCCATTCACTCTCTTAGAAGTGATAAGCATTAGGAACAGCTTAGAGCTTAACAGATATAGCATTCCTGTGAAATAAAAATCTTTATCATCAGGACTCCTGATATATATGAAGAACTCAATGCAAAATCCTCTAAAAGCCACCTCTGTCAAAAATGAGATGATAATATTGAGTGCAACATGACATCATGACTTTTGCTTAAGCACGCCAATTATGCGTGTTGATGGCACGCCAAAAATGGAAATGAATTGGTGTGTCATACACGCGCTACTTCATGAGATCAGTCTGTTGAGTGAATGCTCTCTGCACATTGTATACATGCATCAAATCAGCTACTTTCACTTCAAACTCACTAAATCCCAGCCTCTGCCCATTCAGAAATGCCAGTACTTGGGTAGAAACCTATAAATAAAAAGAGGGAGAGAGAAAGAGGAATAGGACTTAATGAAAATCTATTTTATTCGAGACGCATTGCTGTGACATCAACGTGCACTTATCATTCTTACAACTGATCACCCTAAGAATGTCAACTTCACCATCAAACCTACAGTAACATTTGGGTTTAGTGACACTTTCGTCAACAGTTGTACTCACAAATTAATTTCAAACATAAATTCAATAAGAACACGGTGGAAATTATGAGCAACACCCAACGTAACATTATGTTTAATGTTTTATAAATAAAACCAAAAGTATCGTTGGCAGGGTTTTTTCTCACCAATCATTAAGTGTGTTGTGTAGTAGACTGACTCGGCTATTTCAGCTGTTATACCATGTATACTGTACATGTTGTATTTTATGGCGCTTGAACCGTGCCAAAATCAAACATTCGACCGACCGAACGTCTAGCCAAACGTCTGTCCGAACGTGTTGTACTTTTGAGCGTCTGACTGAGCGGGTTGACCCACGTGATGACCTGACGTGACGTCACCGTCTTGAAATTAGCTGTTTTTTAGCCATGCAAGTATCCAAGCTTATGTGTAAAGATTATAAATGGACATGAAAGGCACTAAATGTAAATATTGTACCCCTAAAACATCAGTAAAACATTTCTCCTGAATCCTGTGTATGTGTTTTACTTTCAAAGAGCAGAAATACTGTAGGCTAGCCTATATAAAGACATTTAATAGTCTTAATTTGACCAATATCATTTTAACTAGTTTTTATTGCCCAATGCACAATCTTCTCATAGTCCATAAGAACACTCAAAGTTAATAAATGTAGCTTATTATTTTATTTTTTTAGATTTTGCAATAATCTTTAAAAAAAGATCCAGAAGGTTTTCATGAATATAAACACACACACACACACACACACACACACACACACACACACACACACATATATATATATATATCTCAGTGGCGGGCCGTGCATTTCACACTTAGGCCTTCTGTCCTACCTGAATTAATAACTTTTAATAGTGTATCAGCGCAAAGACTCTCTATAATTGTTATTTTTATTTTGCACTGGCAGTTATTGGATTAATGCGGTGAGTTCGGGAAAGGCCGCGAGAAACGAGCGCGTGAGTTCGGTTGGTGCATTTGTACAGTGGTTCTTGCGTTCCGAATCCGATTATAAATTCAGAAACGGAGCCTCTTGACTTTCAAGGGTTACAATAGTCCCTTTTCAGATGTTACAATAGTATGCATGTTTGAAAAAAAAAAAGTTTCGATCATAAATTTATAAGAAAAATTAAGAAGAAAATCATATTCACCACGGGGAAAAAAGCACCAAGATTATTTTTACACAAAATCCATCCTTATTTCTTTCGTCAAGAAGACTACAAGTTCTATCTGCGTTTCAATTCCAACAATGTCGTGTCTGTCTCGTCATATTTCTAGCAGTTTTAATTCACTTTATGGCTGAGAGTGGCTGCTCGACAGAAGCACACAGTCACTGCAAAACATGACTATGTTTACAGCTGCCCCATGCTCTCGCACAGAGTTTTGAACAAAATCAACGCGATCAGCGGGACTTTTGCCTTCAGAACCATTCGTGGTATAACTTAACATTAGTCAGTTCTGTTTTTACCCGGAGAGATCGAATAGAGTTCCATTATCTGCGTTTAGCTCAGGCTGAATAAGGGATTTTTTCTGCTGGGGGTCGAGGAGGGAAAGAAACATTAATTTGTAGGTTGAAAAACTATTACATCTACAGGAATATTTAGATTAACCAGTTCGCTACAGATGCAGATAATAGTACGCAGATATGGCTCTGATTGTAACGTTATGCGCTCTGAGCATCCAATCAAAGAACGAGAAAATACAGACGTTATTAAATGCCAGCTAGATGGCCCCGCTGCAGTCAAAGCGAAATGTGATTGGCTGATTAAATCTGACGGATTATCTGATTGGTTAAAGCAACGGCATTCATTTTAAGTTACAGACGCCCGCTCTGTCGATTCTGAAGGCCTTCAGGCAGATTTATTTTACCCGGCAACGCATGATGGCTGAAATATGATTGGATACAAGCTCTAACATAAGCACACACTACTGGAAGCAGCGCAACCAAGAGAAAAGCTATGATATTAAAATAACGAACTATTGGGAATAATTTAATACTCATGCATGGAAAAAATATATTAAAGTGCAATCAGTGATTCTGATAATGTTTAGGCCAGCAGAGAAGGCCTTGCTGGCCCTGACGGCCCACCACTGATATATATGTGTGTGTGTGTGTGTGTGTTTTTCATATATTTCAGCTAAACACATTTATATTTTAAGCTGTTGAAACCTGTGAATCTAGTTTAAAATATTTCTGAACTTAAAAAACCTACTACAATTTATTGTAATAATATTGTTACTGAAAGTATAATATAGCATAATTAAAATAGTTTATTTATTTTATCATAAAATTTTTCAAGTCCAAAAAAGTCTACTCTGTCATGCTGCTCTTCGGTAACTTTTGACCTAACAATTGAATTTTTTAATCCATAATAATCCACAAACAACTGTTGGGCTGCAGCATCACTGAGTCAGGAGACTGAAATAAGAGATTGACATGAGATCAGATTCAGGTGGATTGAGCTGTGATAAAAGATTTGCTGTTTATTTTAATGTTACATGTAATAAAATGCTTTCCCTTCATTCAGGTTTAGTAATAATAATGCAAAAATGTGTACACTTCAAATCAAAAAACTACCAGAGAATTCACAAGTCTCTCCAGAGAGCTATAAAGGCATAAAGCACCATGACATTACATATTTTATTTTATTTTCTCTCAGCAGATGGCGCTAATCTGATTCAAATAATCTCTATATTAATCTGTAATACTGAATTAAGTGTCAATATTTTACAATTACATTTTTTACCTAGACCCACACATTTTGTGAATATTCAAATTATCCTGTTAAAATGTTTTATTGGTTCAGTCTGAACAATGATTATTAAATTAAACAAGATTGTTTATGATAAATTAAAAAGGTTTTTTCTTTTTCAAAACGCTATAAATCCATTCAATTTTTTTTTCCAAAAATGTATGGGATGTCTTTTAAAGAACAGAAAGAAAAAAACAAGAGATTATGCAACATATAATCAAGGGCTCATACAATAAATTAAAAGAAATTAAATTTAATAATACAACCTGAAAAAAGTAATGATAGTAATGTTAGGCTATGTAAAGTTAGCCTATTTATTAATAGCCTACATTCAGAGTCATTTTTAGTAAAGTGTCAAACCTGTAATAGTAGGTCTACCAATTTGTTCACTACATATGCATGAAAAAAAAAATAATTATTAAAAATTATCAATACGATATTCAAAAGTAGGGATGGGCACCCCTCCAGCACATGCACACACACATGCATGTATAGGCTACATAGTATGTGTGCAAAGTGGAGAGGCAGGATATAACTTTAAAAAAACAACATAAAATAAACGTTTCACATGTATGTTTAATAATATTATGTTACTTAATTTCTATTATTTCATCTATGTTGAGAAGGCTAGCCTATATAAAAAGGGAAACCGCATGAGATGAGTAAGAGAGGATCAATAGGCTTATATCGGAAAACATTTGGAATGGGTCAGACATGATTTCGACCATTTATTAAGTTTTGTTTTGTAGAAAGCCTGTCTTTAAAGTGAATTCGTTTCGTATAAATTGTATCTTCGTTTTAATAAATGTTTCATCAACAAATTAAAACATTATAAGCATATATCAGACAATAGGAAACAGAGTCGCGTGCGTGAACTGGAGCACGTCTCATATGAACCGAAACACCGCAATATACGCACAACTGGCACATCCGGGAACTTAACTGTCAATTTTGTCCCCGCCCCCTTTTGGGGGAAAACAAACTAGACTCCCCATAGACTTCAATACAAAATAACAGCAAAAACTAACGTCCGTACACAGCTTACAGGCGTAAATAAGTTAAGAAATCATTTATATAAAACATGTCAAGTAATTATATGTCCACTCTGGCTGCCATAGTGTGTGAAAAATACATACACAAACTTAATTTGGCCAATTTAAAAACATGTCCCTTTATCAGCGTCAAATTGGGGTAACAACCCCACCCAGTGGCCAGAGGTGTCTTACCCGGACATTTACTTTTACCTCGTCGAGTCACTCACGAGGTAAGAGAGTGAATGATTTTATTTCGCTTTTTAAAGTAAAAAAAAACGTAATGTATATCTCATGAATTAATGATTATGATGGCAGGTAGCCTGGGCTAGTTGATAACGGGCATAAAAAATGTATTTTTCACGCTCTATGGCAGGCAGGCTGGACATCCGGTGTATATAAGTGATTTCTTAAGTTATTTACGCCTGTCGGCTGCCTACGGACGTTGGTTTTTGCCGTTATTTTGTATTGAAGTCTATGGGGAGTCTAGTTTGTTTTCCCCCAAAAGGGGGCGGGGACATTCTATGATGACGCAGCGCCGGTTGTGCGTATACTTGCCACAGACCTGAGAACTATAGAAAGCTTTAAATGTCTACTTTTAAACAAAACAATAAATAAATTGCCGACTCTCTGCGTATGTAGGCTAATTCGAAGTGTGGTTTGAAGCTCTGGATACTGTGTTAATTAAGGTTATAAAATACAAACACATTCAGTTCAGAAGCCAAGCTGATTTTGGTGAATTAAATAAAGAACTTCAATTTTGTTTGCATTTAATTATTATTTTATTTTATTTTTATTTAGGCATATAGGCTACCAAAGCAGACAGAGTTGCAGTTTTAGCTGCTTTTATGTGAGTAGCCTATCTCCATGAATTATGAGACATTGTCTGTTGCTGAAACTTCCGGGAGATGCATTGCAATAATCAAATGTGGACTAGATAGAGCATACAATCGAAGAATATGAAGTTAAAGTAAGAACCTATTACAACGTGTCTTTACACGTAAACAACACGTTGGGAAGACGATCGGTAACTCTCACTTCGGCCTGTCGCCATGGGAACGCGTTAACAACACGTAGGCACGTGTTGCATATGATTTTATGAAAATGATCAATGATTTCGTTTTGGCTCGTTGTTTATATGTGGGAGACATGCAAATCAACGAACATCAATTACAAAGTAAAGTAAATTCCGCTGATTAGGTCTAAATGTAGGCTAGCCTACTTAGTATGTTTTAATAACCTTTCCATTTTAACATTTATGATGTTTATTTGTGAAAGATTATGATAATTGAGTAATTTTATTAAGATTGAGTCAGTGTTGTGATCTCTAAGTTCTTGAAATAAAAGATCATGCTTGATTAGATTCACCTGTTATTAGCTTGTTACACAACATTAAACACAATTCCAATTTCTAACTAAACTCACAAAACCATCGACTCTTCTCAAAGTCAAACAATTGCAAACAATGCTTTTAGATCACACAAGTTTTAATAAAAAATAAAAAATAATAGCTGTTGGAGCCATTGTTTTGAAGTGCATTTTTTGTTTGTGACACTAGAAGGCGTATTAGTATAAGTGTGGTGATAATGAGTAACAGGTGCGCTGATGGAAGGTCAACAAACTTTTTGACCGTGATGTGCTACAGTATGTGAGTTGGATTGTGCTCATGCCTAACAGTATGTAGTGTTTTGTTTTCGTTTATTTTGTTTTTTGCAATGCAAAATGGACAATAAAAGAATTTGGCTTATCTGAAATTGATTCTGAAGGTATATGGACATTTATTTATTTGATTCAAAACAGACAAATGAAACCATCTGCGTCACTACAATAGCATTGATTTGAAGTGTTCACGTTTTTGCATTATTATCATCAGTACAGTCAAACCTGACTTCAGAGAAAGCATTTTGCTAGGCATAACATTCACATTCAGTAAAGCATTTACCAAAATAAACAGCACATCTTTTATCACAGCTTAATCCATCTGAATCTCAAAATATGCTGTGGTAATATATGTATGGGCTATATACTGTATACTATATGTATGGGATATTACCACATTACCACACAGCATATTTGAGTCAGAAGACTGATAGGTAGAAATGAGATCAGATTCAGATGGATTAAAGCTGTGATAAAAGATTTGGAAGATGCCAAATACACACACACACACACACATACAAATATATAAATATGAAAACCTCCTGCATCTTTTTTTTTAAGATTAGCCTTTGCAAAAAGTAAAACAACAACAAAAAACATTATGCTACATTTAATAATTTGGAGTGTGTTTTTTTATGAACTGTGAGAATGTTGTTCATAGGGCAAAAAAAATTAACAATAAAAACAATGATATAGGTCAAATTAAGACTATTGAATGTCTTTATATAGGCTAGCCTACAGTATTTCTGCTCTTTGAAAGTAAAACACATACACAGGATTCAGGTGAAACGTTTTACTGATGTTTTAGGGGTACAATATGTAAGGGTTAATGCCCGACGAGGTGTCCATTGTCAGGTTTTAATGGACGGTTACCTCCGCCGAAGTCCATTAAAACCTGACAATGGACACCTCGGAGGGCATTAACCCGCTTATACCATGGTCACTTGACAAATAAAACATTTTTAAAACATTAGTTTATATTTTAATTAGGCTAAATCTAGTTTTTACAAATAATAACTTGCCTTGCCTGACTGTTTATTTTGCAACCGGAGATATAGTCCGCTTAGCTCGTATCCCTTTAGGTTCACAAATGCATTTTTTTTTTCATGAAACACAAAAGTAGGCATAGTTTTTTTTATTACACATAAAACAATTAATCAAACAACAATAAAAAAACAATTAGTTCTGAGCTCCAGCGATTTGCGCTTAACGTTATAGAGGGCAATAAATTAATCAGATCAAAGAGAGGGTCATTTGCCTCAGGCTCCTTAGGCTTGAAACGCTGTAACGTTACTCTCCTCCTGCCTTGGTTGTCTGGACAGCTGCGTAAAACTCCCGCAGGGTCTCATTCAGGGGTGCGTTTCCCGAAAGCATCGTTAGCCAAATATGGTTGCAAGTTACGTCGCTACCAATAGAGTTCAATGGAGCAGAGCAGCAGTGGTGTAATTTTCTCCGTTTTATTTTCATTTTTTCTTTCTTCAGCAGCATACCAGTCGCCAAAGTTGCCATATTCTCCATAAATGTTAAAAGAAATAGCACGAAGTCGCTCATTGTTGTATTAGGCTATAATATCTAACGTTAGATGATAGAGCATGTGACTGCCTGTTGCTATGGTTACTCACAGCCGTTGTAGGCAGCGCATTTATTTATTAATTTCGAATGGTAAACAGGCAGTTTCACCAGAACTACTTTACTAGGTGTCCTCTATCACTTTTTAACGGACACCCTGCAGCCAATCAGAATCGAGTATTCACCCAGACCATGGTATAATTACATTTAGTGCCTTTCATGTCCATTTATAATCTTACACATAAGCTTGGATACTTGCATGGCTAAAAAACAGCTAATTTCAAGACGCTGACGTCACGTCAGGTCGTCACGTGGGTCAACCCGCTCAGTCAGACGCTCAAAAGTACAACACGTTCGGATAGACGTTCGGTCGGTTGGTCGAATGTTTGATTTTGGCACGGTTCAAGCACCATAGTATTTACCCGCATTGTAGAGGATTGCATGATGAATTTTGACTTCAAGCCATGAAACAGGAAGTACTTGAAAGGCTAGGGATGCTCAGACACACCAAGATGTGAGGCCCTGATCAATGCTGCTTGCTTGCTTTCATTTTATTTATTTATTTTTTTTACAGGAACATGTTTGATAAGCCGAACAAAGAGGCATTCTACATGGTCATACACTTTTTATTTGATAAACTGAATCCCATTCGTGCCCAAGACGTCTTCAGGTAACACTAGCTATATAGTACTTTTTTTAATTTTATCTTCATCTGTTGTGATTTGAATTGCTGATTCAAAAATGTTATTGTTTGTATAGACATTGCTGGCCAATTTGGGATCATAAAGGTGATTCAGAGTTTCGCAAGGTGGCTTTTGCGTGGCTTCAAGAGATAGCGGTATGTGCAATTTTGTGTTTTACATAAAATTTTCTGTTCATTTTGTGTTCTTAGAGAATGTTTAGGGCAAAAAACGTTGAGTAATATGTGTCGAGTTACATATGAATATATTTGACTATTTTACTAAATACTTTTATTGTACTATGTATGCACCTTCACTGTTTTTAATGTTGTTTTTTTTATTTATTTAATATTTAGAACGAGGAAGGTAACACTTTTCCTAAAGTAGCTGCATCACATTTGCTCTCTGCTTTTGGACCAAGATTTATCAACTTGATGCTCCACTTATCCAAATATGTCATGTTGAAAACACTGAAGACACTGACCACAGGTATGCCATTATTATAGTGCCCAAGCACTGAAAGTGTTCAGTGCCCTGTTGTTTTCCTAAAGATCTGTGAAGCAATTTCCACAAAAACCAGGTTCCCTGTGGATCCTTAAAAAGCCTTGAATTCATTTTTTTTTTTTTTTCAAATTTAAGGCCATAAAGAAGAAAGAAAAGTCTCTAGTATCATGTTACTTTAATGTCAAGAGGAATTCAAGGAATTGTAATTATGGATTAATGTGATTTAATTAAACGTGAGCGCTGCACGTTTCAACAGGCTTGAGGTTTCAGAGCAGTTCACAGTCAATGAATAGTCCACATTTATGCCAAGCGATAGCTAATGTCTACTAGGGCTTCTTGATTATGCCAAAAATCATAATCACAAGTATTTGGGTCAGTATTGTTGCCACAATTATTTAACTTGATTAGTGGCTGAGATGACAAATCCAATGGGTTGTTTTTTGCACCATAGCGATATAAATATCCAGCATATTTTGCTAGAAATTAGGTTGGTATGATATCAAAATTTAAAAGACTAGGAAAATTTAATAATTCTTGATTCTAAATACTAGGCTAACTAATGAAAGCATTTTTTTCTCAATTAAAACAAATGATATTCTAAACAATAGGATAAAATATACAATTTTATTAATTTTTCATGCAAGTCTTTCTAATAGTATAGTGTTCAATAACCTGCTATATACAAGTTATCAAATGTAAAATAACACTCTGCATACTGCTCTTCAGACTTGCACTGACAGTTTCAGTGCAAACTGTTCAAAGGGCTTTAAACGATTTCAGATGATGAATAAGGGTCTTATCAAGCGAAACAATTGCTCATTAAAAAAAATAACAAAGTTTGTTTTATAAGCGTAAATGGTCGCCTTGCTCTGTTCTGTGATACACGTTCGTGACTCTCCTGTTCAAACCAGTTTATTAAAGTCTTTTTTTTTTCGTGTCACGAAATGAACGAGTTGACTCAGGAAAAGATTTGTTCATTCTGATGAACGAGTTCGAATTGGAGAGTCACAAACTCGCATCACAGAACAGAGCAAGGCGACCATTTGAGCTTATAAAACTTAAACTTTGAAAAAAAAAAAAAAATGAGCGACCGTTTCACTTGATAAGACCCTTATTCATCGTCTGAAATAGCTTAAAGCCCTTTGAACAGTTTGGACTGAAACTGTTTTTTGGACCTTGAACCGTTAGGTTCCCATTGAAGTCCATTAGTCACTAGGACACCATTGTTTTTCAGGGCTAGAAGGTGGTAGTTCTTGTCAAATGAAGCTGGTCTAGCTTCTCTGACCAAGCTTGCACGGCACACATCTCAATAAAGGAGTTAAGCTACTGAAAAGTTTCTTGATTCAGTAAATAGTGCAGCTAACAACAAAATACTAAGTCACTAGCTAAGCTACAAGTAGTGAACGCACAACACTGATAATACAGTCTGTGACACTATGTAAAATTCTTTGGCCAATGTTATTATACCAATAATAATTGTTTTATGTCCAGATATAATTATTGTACTTTATTATCAATTGCAATCAAAATCCCTATTCGGATGCACTAAGTTAATAATGTAATTTTACCACAGGACTTCTGTAATATTAACAGCCAATTCGCATGGGATGGGAAGATATAGGTTATCAAACTAGCAGAAGTGGGAGGGGAAATTAAAAAAAAAAAAATATATAGATAGATAGATAGATAGATAGATAGATAGATAGATAGATAGATAGATAGATAGATAGATAGATAGATAGATATTATTCATACAACAGGGTAGTTGAATGCTTGTATCTGATAATAACCGAGAAGCTCTTGTAATTATTACTTTACCTCACCTCTCCATGCCGGGTGAACACCGGTTTCAGTACAGTAATATCAAAGACCCTTGCTGCTCCTTAATTATTCTATTCACAAAATACAACCAATAGTTCGGTAATGTTAAAACTTAGTAATCCCCCGGGCCCTATTTTCAATGGTCTGCCAATTAGAACAGGAAAATGCTCCACAGTGCTCTGGCATCTTATATCTGCTGCCACGCAAAGAAACTACGAATACGACCGATCATTCAAGATGGCGGCCGGATTTCTCAGTGCCCAGTGGCCAATAGGGCATCTTGACTCTATATGATATCTATGGGTTTATGTGGTTGAAGGTGCTCGCTAGGGGTGGTTAATCTGTCTGATTTCCCGATTCGATTACGATTATTGAAGTCCCGATTCGATTACAGTCGATTTTCGATTATTAACGATTCTCGATTATTGATTTTCCATTTCACAACAGTAAACAAAAATACACTAGACCAACATATGATTATACTAGCAGCAGCAACATTTTGGTATTAATTGCACTTTTTATTTGTTTGATATTCAATGAAAATGTAATGATGGTTACTAGTGAAGACATGCAAACATGCTTGTTGTCTACTACTTAGGCAAACCATTATCTTTAAATAATTTTTAAGCAATTGTGTTGCGTTATAAAGTAGTGATAGACCGATATATCGGCCGGATATATCCGTTCATATTTGCGGTTTTTTACGTGTATCGGAATCGGCCGAAACACGGCTGGGCGTTCGCCGATGGTTTTTTTTTTTTTTTTTTTGTCCCGGCTTGATTTATAAGCAGGCGTTCATGGGCAGCTCTGTGCTGCTGCTAGAGACTGTAATTCACTTGCCCCGCCCTCCCCCACTAGCAGAGTGCAACCTGCTCTTCACAAGAATGGTAACTTAAACTTTCAAAGCATCTTTTAAATGTTTGACAGCTGAAATATTATCTAACACTTTGAAAATGGAAACACGTTGCTCTATAACTGTTATGTGCTTGCAACTATATAGCTAAGCAAGTTTGTGAGTCCAAATGGAAAACGCGAATGCCTCGTCTATAAAACTTAACTGCTTGCCATTGTATTAGGGAGCTGCAAATAGCTAAGGTGTAGGCTATCCTTTCAGTATGCATTAGGGCTGTCTATGAATGTTCTAAATTCGAATATGTATTAATTTTGAAGGTGAAAATTAATATTTGAATGTGGAAAAACACGCCCGCGGTTGCAGACTAATAACGTTACCACAGCTGCTCAGCTCGCTCGGAGCGCTCACTGTCGGTTCAATATACCATAGATATGTATATAAAGGCTAGATGTTCTATGGCGGAGTTTCTATCATCATCATCACCGGCGGCCATCTTGTCACAGACAAGCTGATGTAAGATGAGTGGTCAGCATGAACACAAATACTCGTATCTCGTTGAAATCTTGACGGATTTACAAACGGTTTGGTTTCTTACAAACGTTATTAATGTGTCTAATTATCTGGATGATTATTTATTTATACACTTTTTATTCATAAGTATGCAGTGGCATAGCTACATATCTGACGTTTATAACAAACCAAACCGTTTGAAAATCGGTAGAAAATTGAGCAAGTTATGGTTATTTAAATAGTACATGTACCATTACCACAATGTTACGAGTGAGCGAGCTGCCTGAGACAAGATGGCCGCCAGGTGCAGACGACGACCTCCATTGGCCAGCAGCGCTGACGACACATCTAGCCTTTATATACATATCTATGCAATATACTGTGAAACTTTAATCACTGAATGAAGCCTGATATATTTGGGACAAGAGTCGCGACTCACAACCTTAAATTGCTTGCACAAAACTCTTGATCAGCACTCAATATTTGTTTGTTGTTGTTCATTTAACCGACGCGCAGAGAGTGTGAGGGCGAGGGAGAGAGTGCCCGCATGGGCGAGTCCGTGGCGAGAGAGCTCTGCGGTCTTGGCCATTAAGTTAGTTGATTTACTTGCTTTTTAATACGTTGTCAATTGGTTGTTCAATACCGTTCAAAAGTTTGGAGTCGGTTAGAATTTTTATTTAATTTTTGGGAGAAAGAAAAAAGAAATTTATACTTTCATTCATCTAGGATAAATTAAATTAAGTTGATCAAAAGTTACAGTGAAGACATTTATAATGTTACAAATCGATTATCTGAATCTTTTGTGTGTGTGTGTGTGACTATAAATACTTTCCTTTAAATGTACAAAATAATGACCCATAAAGAATTAACGTACAATATATTTTATTAACATTCCAAAGAACCAACAGAAAAATAAACGTGTCCCTGAACTAGGAGCATAACTTTAACTTACTTGTAGTAAATTAATATTATAACGACTGGTACAGCCGAGTGTTTTCCTCCTCTGGCTGGAAACGTGTCAAATGGCTTCTCATATTTGTCGTGTTTCCATCGTTGGTTTTATTCTACAAAGCTTACAACTAGCGTGGCTCTTGCCCAGGTCCTTTCCCCCTTCAACTTCAGAAGCCAAAATATTTCCACACGTCAGCTTTTAACCTAACAAGGAGGGTGTTTGGATCTCGCACGCCATCGCGTCTCTGTTATGTGCACGCCTCAGACGGTTCGGTCACTGCACTTCCGTCTTTCGCGTTCCGTCAATATTACATTATTATAAATATATATCATTTTTTTTTTTTTTTGAAAATCGATTTTTGGATATTTGTGATTCGATTCAGGATCGTCCGCATCGCGATGCATCGAAGAATCGATTTTTTTTCTTCTTTTCCCACCCCTAGTGCTCGCCCAAGCAGAACAATCATTTGCTGTTGCCAGATTGATTACAGAAAACCATCTAAATGCAACTGAGGCCAAACAACTTAACAAAAATTAAACCATAAATATATTTTTATGTTTTTCTTCAAACAAAACCATTTGTGAAAATCCTCGAAAAACATAGTGTCTTATATTTTACACAAAGTAGGTTTTAGGCTACATTATTTGGCAACATGGGTTAAAAACACAGCTAATGTAATATTACAAGGATCGGAGAACAAATTTCAACATTCAAATAAGATACGGAAGATAGGCATACTTTTAAATCTACGCCTGCCCTGGTGTTTCTTATTTGTCGTCTCTTATTTTGGTCTGTGTCATACCTGGTTGAAAAAGTTCCCCCTCGCCACTGGTGTTTAGGGCTGCAGGCAGTGCAGACAGCTCTGCTTTTTACATTTGGGTCCATTTGGGTTTGAAAAAATTGCCGTTATTTTCTATTATCCAGGGATCAAATGATCATGTTCAGGGTATATGTTTTCAAATTGATGTAATTTTTCTACATTTGTCAAATCAACAATTAGATGACAAGTGGGTCCCTGAGGCTGCAGCTGTACCAGCGAGTTCAAAGGAGCTGGAGATGAAAAGATTTCAGCTCGTGAAGAGACAATTCCAGAGAGTGACCGTAGAGCAGGACTGTCTTATTCATGACTATCAGACAAGAGCTAAGTGAGTGGCCACATTCCTCCATTCACTGGTTTGAGGCACTGCACATCAGTTGAATCGGTTACATTACAGGAAGTCTTGTTTTGTAAGATAATACATCTTATAATTAGACAATTTACTTAAGTTATTATTAGTTGCCTTTCATAGGTTCATTCAATTCATTGGCTGTTGGCACTGACAATTCCTCTAATTATGTCTTTGCCATCATATAAGGATGTGCCCATTACATCAATCCTCAGATTTCTTTCTCTTTAGGAAGTGATTAATGTCTCTCTGTCAGGGTTTTTCTGTGAAATGGTAAATCCTGCTGTCATTGAGAAATTTGAAGTCAAGCAGCCTGGGGTACGCAATCAATCGAAATAAAACCGTGAGTAACTCATTATCTGCCGGTGTTAGCAGTGGGTCCGTTTACAATAAATGCTGCTACAGACAAAATATCTCTGCATGTGCTCTGAGTTTTAGTCGCTTTAACATCCATGCTTGAGACTTGAAGACTTGAAGATTGCCAACAAAATCAACAAAAGACACGCTTTAAGGGCTCTATCAAAATAAAGTTAGATGGTTTAATGTTTGAAAATGAAAAAATTAAGACAGCCATAAATATTTGTATTGCAATTTTATAGTTTTAATGTAAAATAAAATTATTGGTATTATAAACATTTTCCTTCTCAATTTTTGTGAAATTACAATAGAAGTAATTACTTTGTTTTTGTTAATTTTGTTTCGATTTAGTAAAAATAATAATGAGGTGGATTAATGATGCTGAAAATTCAAATGCATTTTAAATATATTTGAATAGAAATGTCATTTTTAAATTGTAAAAATATTTCACAACATTACTGTTTTTGCTGTATTTTGGATCAAATAGTGTAAATGCAGCCTTTGTGAGCAGAAGAGACTTGTTTTAAAAACAAAATCTTACTGTGCTGTGGGATGGGCTTGCTTATGGCTCGTTTCCACTGAGGGGTACGGTACGGTACAGTACAGTTCAGTACGGGTCGGGTCGGGTACACCATGATCAGGCTTGCGTTTCCACCGCCAACAGTACCCTTACTTGATAGGCGTGGTATGCTGGAACGAAGCGATCGACGTCATTTTCGCGCGAAGAAAGCGACATAGTAAACAACAATGGACAGACAGCAGATCTTGTTCGTGCTTCTCGGCATGTTTGTCACTAGAAATAAGCGCTGGCATTATGCGTTTCCAAGAACCCAACGCAAAAAATCCGAAGTCAAATCCGACCCAGGAGAATGATCCAGAGGACGCGAGTCCAGTAATCCTGCTAATGGAAAAGCGCATTCTTGAACGCGGGACTCTGCTCGCTCTGGCTCTGTGACTCAATCCGGTTATCTCTGTATATACGTTCATTTTAGGCAACAATAAAACGAAATATGTTATAAAACACCACTCTGCTTCTTTTCGATTTCATTTTGATACATTTTAAACATTCTAAAGCACACAAATGTGGTTCAGGCAACGCATAGCCTATTGATTATATTCACTGCATGTATTTAACGTTATATTTATAACAAAACTAAATATACAACAACCCTGCCTCTTTTCGTTAAAATTTAAAAATATTAAACATATTCCAGGCAATAGGCTATGTAATGTATTCCATATCGCATTGGTACAAATGTTGCAATAAACAACATTACAGATGATCTTGTAATAAAATTTTTAAAAATGACAAAACTATCTCTTTTGTTGAATTTCAGTTTTATCAATAATAGCCATTATAAAAGTATAAGTAAAAGGTACAAAAGATATACAGTAAAAAGCTTAAATAACATCAAGAAACAATTCAGTCAGTGAAATACAAATTCAGCGCTAAAAGATATGAAACTTCACGTTGCCTTCTGCCAAAACTATTGGCCAGGGAACGAATTATAGTTTCACGAGACCAAAGATCACCTGTAAGGTTTATACAAGACGAACTATATATCATGTTCAACCACTACAGAGACGTGTCAGCCGTGTCAGCCGAGTCAGCGGCAAACATCAGAACGACTAGCCGAGGAAAGGCTACTCCAGGCGGGGGACACGAGCGCGAGCGTCCGGTGATCGCTTGGAATGGATCTCAGTCAAATTATCATAAATCTATAAATAAACCACAGATTTGAGCTTTAAAAAGCTACTTTCTCGCCTGAAATACTCTTAAAACTACATTTCGTGACACAATAACAGTAGAATTTTATTTCAACTGTATGCTTCTAATGCGCTTGTAGTACGCGCGAGTGACGATCCTCTGTCCACCAATCACCGTTCTGCAGTGAGTCTAGCTCCACGTTTTAGTACCCTTTCACTGTGCTAGGTACCCCAACGGAAGGGTACCCAAAAAGTGGTACGGTACGGTTCGGCTTTTTGGTACCATTCACAAGTTTTGACAGTGGAAACGCAAATAATTGCGTACCGAACCGAACTGTACCGTACCGTACCACTCAGTGGAAACGAGCCATTAATGGCAGCCACTCAAGCATGGCACTGTGGTATAAAGCATTGTTTACCAACCTTGTTTCTGGGCTGTGTTTTACTCAGCTTTTAGACGTACACTTTCAAATTACCCCTCAGTGGAATCCCCACTGCCATTTTGAAGCGTGTTCAACTTCATTAAGTGGATGAGGGAAGTTTAGTTGGACAGACCCTCAAACCCTTGATTTTGACCAAGGGAGTGACACTTCAGGCAGAATTTAATAATTTGATGCTGAATTTAATGCACACATATAAAAAGCTTAATGTTTTTTACACAGTTATAGTTTATATTAACTTAGATTTCCTCGAAGCAGAGCGTAATCTATGGCAAAGTAAATTTTGCATTTAAACAAATTATTTGCTCCGATGTCTGCTTGCTTTAAAAGAACTAGATGTGAATAAATCACCAGGTCCTGATCATATTGCCCCGTTGTTTTTAGAACTAGCGGCTGTTCTTATTTCTCCCTGACTGACGTATTTGTTTAACCTTTCTTTATTAACAAACAAAATTCCACGGATGGATCTGTAAGTACGCATTTGTTATTTCTTTGTCTAAAGGGGGTGGTCCTTCTCCAATGGACAATTATGGACCTATATCTAAACTTTGTATTATCTCGAAAATGTTAGAAAAAATGTGTAATTGAGTAATTCACACAGTATTTAAATACTCATAATATTTTGCATACTCATGTATCTGGCTTTCGTAAAGGCTACAGTACGTGTACAGCTGTTTAAAAGTCTTAAATTATATAGTGGAGTCCTTAGATGATAAACATTGTGCATGTCTTTATATTGATTTATCAAAGGCATTTGACTCTGTGGATCATGATGTGTTACTAAAAAGACTTAGATCAGTAGAACTATTTAGGGCCTGAGCACAGATGGTGAGAAGACCCTCTTGGAATTGCTCTGTTTATTCTTCTTCTTCAAGAAACATGTTAACTTGCTAGCAAAAGTTAGCTAAAGCATGCCAATTCAATGAAACAATTATAATCTGTTACTCAAAAAGTCAATGTCCCATCTGCACCAAACTTCACACATTTGATAAGAGTTATCTCCTAAACACATGTGCATGCTCATATTCAGTAATAGTCACAGCGTCGCCTGCTGGCAACAGGAAGTGACAAGTGTAACACTGTTGTAGACTCCTAATAACATAAAAAAGGGCCAGCAAGTGCTAAACAAGCTAACAACATACTTGTAACATTGTAAAACATGCTAGCAATACTTAGCTAATTATAAAGGATACAAATTCAAAGAAACAATTATAATTTGTTACTCAAAAAGTCAATGTCTGCCCCATCTGCCCCAAACTTCAAACGTTTGATAACGTGATGGCCTGAACACATCTACATGAGAATATTTGGTTACAGCAATAGCGCCACCTACAGGCAACAGGAAAGGACATGTTTAACACTGTTATGGACTCCAAATAAACATATAAAAGAGTGCCACCAAATATTAAACATGCTAACAACATACTACAATGCTAGCAAACACTTAGCTAAGTGCTGCTAACACATATACGTGCAAAAGGCAGTTGTTGTAACTAATGCATGCAATTTCCAATGTGCTCCAAATTTAACATGTTTAATAAGTGTCATATACTACGTATAGGTGTAATATTTCTAATCAAAAGCACATTGCCCACTGTGCTCTGTCTTCCTAAAGCCACCGGGTGGGAATAGCACGGGTGCGAGGGCCCTTTTCATCGCTGCTTGCAGCTTTAATGGAAACTGTTACTTTTATAGTTTAGTTCTTATTTAAAGGGAAGAACCCAAAGTGTTCAGGTGGAAGGTTTTCAGTCAGATCCATTGGAGGTTGTTAAGGTCCTCCTGTGCTAGGAACGTTATTTAGCAGATATATGAATTGTCTGGATTTTAATATTGAAAATGCAAGGAAAAAGCAATGCACTTTTATGCAGATGATACAATTATATATTGTTTGAATTCCTTTTAGCAACAATCTGTGGCTTTCTTACAGTCTGCTTTCGAAATAATTCAAAATAGGTTTTGTGCATTGAAGCTGGTCTTAAATGAGAGAAAAAAGTATCGGAGTACAAATACCTTGGTATCATTATCAATAACACATTACGTTTAGGGTCACATTAAAAATCTGAGGAAAAAACTTTAGGAAATAGGATTTTATTTTAGAAACAAATCATGTTTTTCATTTAATGTGAGAAAGAAACTAGTGTCTGCTACCTTTTTATCAGTTCTCGACTATGGGGATGTAGTATGTCAGCACGCCTCCTCTCACCTTCTTGTCTCTCTGGATGCTCTGTACCATGGTGCTTTGAGATTAACTGACTCCAGATTTTCGAAACACCATTGTTACCTGTATAAAAATGGTTGGTTGGTCGTCGAGTATTAGAAGGAAAAAAGAACTGGTATGAATTGATTTACAAAGCAATATTGGGTTATCTACCCCCATATCTTTGTTGTCTTATTAAACAGAAGTCACCTGGTAATTTCTCTTTACTTTCTAAATCGATCTACAATTTGTGTGTGCTTTTTGCCAAACCTCTTTTAAATATGCCGCAGCATTGGATTGGAATCTTCTCCGGACTGAGATGAAGTTAAAAGATTTAGTATCTTGTGGTCAATTTAGATAATCATCCGAGTAAATTAATCGTGTGTAAATGTTTGTAACCAGATGCATTTTTATATTTATATTTTTGTAATGAGATTTGTTTGTGTGTTGTAACTTTGATGTAAATTGTCTGTGTAAACTTAGCTGCCTATCTTGGCCAGGACACTCTTGAAAAAAAGAGATTTTTAAGCTCAGTGAGTCTTCTTTCCTGGTAAAATAAAGGCTGTATATTGCATTATTCATTCATGTATTTTTTTTTTAAATATTTTATATTAAAACTTTTAATAATAAATTAGCTCTATTTCGGATTCCAAGTGATCAAGGGCTTAGGGTGTTCCATTTAAACGCATGGATTTCACCAGTAGTGGGCACTTGTAGGTGTACGCAATGATGTACATTCAAGTGAACAAGACAGAGGGAAGTGAGGAAAGGGCTTAAAAAATTGTACTTAAATGCAGTCCAAGAGTCCGTTCTTCGTATGTGGATTACTCAATTGTTAGGTTCTTCAAAGCTCACCCTGGATATCCGTAAGCTCAAATCTTCTCGATGGCAGTCTTATTTCATGTAAACAGGATTAGATTGCATCTGTTTAAGCGAAGGTGATCCTTAAAGTCTGTCCCAGACACAGCTACTTTCTTGAAAGAGTACCTTATTGAACCAGGAACAATTTTAATGATTTCAATGAGGAATGATTTATAAAAAAAAAAAAAAAAAATTGCAAATAATATAATGTTGTGTAGTCCATCATGATAGACAGCCAGTTTTACTTATTGAGAGATTTATTCGGAAGGGAATATTTACCTAATAATTTTATTAATTTTAATAGTCTTACATACAGTTAGTTTGCTTACAGTTAGTCTAAGCCGTGCATTAATTTGCAGCTATTATGGGAAAAAATGGGAGTGGTTGGCAATCATGTAACAAAGTACATTTCATTTATCTATTATAACTTGTGTGCATTGGTCGTTTGGCTGTTTCCTTATAAAGGTCCAGAATTCTAGTTTTTCGTCAAGTGTGTGATTTTTCTTTTTTAATATGATGTTATTACGTTGCTGTCTTCCCACCTGCCAATTGCTGAATTGCTGATTATGGTTTCAAGTGTCATATCTGCCCTTTCCAGTGAACACAAGAACGCGCAGTAATCTCAGAAAACTTCATCCAAATATTTTAATCTAATCCACAAATTTGTTTGAAGAACCAAACTGGCCAAATATCAGTTATCATAATTAGAAGATATGGAATCTGTCAAATAATCTCAGATGTATTAAGAGAGGTACAAAAAACAAACCCCTGAGCTTTCCGTTTTTGCATAAAATTCATACCCTTACCTGTACTTATTCAAAATAGTAATTATTTCACGACTGCAAAAATATGTTCTATATAGTATGAATGTAATCTGAACGTACTACATTTGCCTTGTTGTCATTATCATGTGACCTACCAGCGTCAGTTACATAATTGCTTCACTGCCATTCCTCATTCCTCTCCTGTGGCCTCATGGGATTTTAAAGTGTCCATCAAAGAATCTCGCCGGAAGTTGGTCATCTAGGTACTGTTTGCCTACTCTTAGTACTATGAGTACTTGTGAATTCGGAGGATATACTACTTCTGTCACATACTGTTCTTCACCTACTATATAGTAGGGAAGTATGTGATTTCGGATGCAGCCAAACCAACACTACACATTTTCAAACTCTTTCTAATCAAGCACACCTGATTCAATTCATCAGTAGAGACTTCAAGACCATAAATTAAATGGTAAGATAAGGTTTGCCATGTGGTGTCTTCTTTCTTATACATAGCTTACAATATTTGTCCTTTTCTGCTGCTTTCTTCATCAAAATCTGAGGATTGATGCCATGGGTGTGTCCTTATATAATGACACAACATTTCTTTACGGGCTTCAGATAATCGGCACAACTGAGGCAGTTCTCAGAGCATCAGCTACTTTTGCAGGGTCTCATTCCCTACTCAGGAAACCAGGGTAACATGCATAACCAAGGTGGTTTTGTTTTGTTTTCAGAGGTTTGGAGAAGTCTTTGAGGGACCTTGAGGCAGAGGATGGCAAATATGATAATTTGCTTAAGTAAATCTCTAAAATATATATATTTTAAAGTTTTGTTGAAGTAAATTGCACAGATCATTTTCACTTCACTAAAAGCAATGTTTCTTGTTTGTAGAAAACATGACTGTAACACAGATTTAAAGGAAGACATTATTGCAAAAAATCAAAAGGTTTGGACCACTTGTTCACTTTTCAATTTCTTTTTCTGAAATCTCTTGACTACTGAAATTTTCAGTACTAATGTCATATATATATATATATATATATATATATATATATATATATATATATATATATATATATATATATATATATATATATATATATATGTATGTATATGTATATATATGTGTGTGTGTGTAAATTACATTCTTAGGTGCGAGGTCTTTGGAATGAGACAGACAGAGTCTTATCCACCCTTGAAGGAGAACGAAAAGTTTTGGAGAGTGTGATCCATGGACAGGTGGACCAGTACATCTTGGGTGGGCAGAACCTGAGTGTGAAGTTGCCTGTAGTTCTTCTTGAAAGCATGGAGCAACTATCCCACCAGGTGAGATCTACAGGCAGAAAGGAAAACTTAAACATAAAACGCATACATTTTCACAAGTTAAGTGAACACTTGATGCATTTCCTAAAATCTCAATAGATCAGCATTTCTATTTTGGTGTTTAAAATTGTAAGTTTTGTGTCCATAGTCTAGTTTTGGTAGCTTGTATGAAGGAGGGCAGCCTGTCATCGTGCCTTTGCTGGAGCTTCTAAATGAGGGATTACACGTCCTTAGTGAGGAGAGAGAGAAAATTGGAGGCCACAGTGTACAGCTTCAACACAAAGAACTTCTGGAGAATGCCTTGCTTTTCAGCCGCTCAAAAGAAAACCTCAAGCTTATCAGGTACAATTAAACGTGGTCTTGAACATTAATAATCAAGTTATTTGTCCTTAAATGTGTATTTAATGTGATTTAAATGATTGAACATGTGTCTGGGTTAGTTTTAAAGTTGTTTGTTAAATTTTCTGAAAAACAAAAACACCTGGTTTCATTTCATTTAGAAAGTCATTGTCACCAGTGACACCAGTCATCTCTGATTTGTCAATGTCTAATTTGATTCATGTGTTGACAATTTAAATCTGTGGCCATACCTTCTGGGGTCACCTGAGTGTAATGGTCTGTAAAGGAACAGCTGTTCAGCTTTTGAGCATATTATAGTGTTTCAGTTTAACACTTAAAGCAGTGTTTAGATGGTAGAATTTACTAACTTTTTCTTTAAAATTGTAATCTTTCCAGGCGGAAACTGATTAAAGAGCATGCACCCAAGATTAAGGTCTCTATTAGAAGAATAGAGGAGGACTGGGAGAACAAGTGGGCAGTGTGTTTGAAAAACACACCCCTGACCTCTTTTCTTGTAGAGGATCATGTAAGTGAAGTCTGCTTTTAAATCTATTCTGCCAGTTTAGTCATTTAGGTTCACTGGTCATACAGTTTACTTGGTATAATATCTGGACACAGCAAAGTTTTAGAGAAGACAAAGAAGTGTTCATACAGAAGTCACGTTTGGTGCATCTTTATCAATATTCTGACTTTTTGAATGAGGATTATCTGCTTTCTGTAACATTTAATAGGCTCTTGACTTTGTCTCTCCAATGGCTCCTCTCTCATTTGAGCCAGCTTCTGAGGCTAGCTTTGAGGCTAGTGTCTTCTCACAATATCCATATAAACTACCTGGTAAGTTAAAAGCTTAGACAGGTGCATTATGGTATATCTTTCCTCTGTAGAGCTGGTGTAATTATCCTTTTTTTTCTCCCTCACTTTTGAGAATTACTAGAGCAGCTGTCAAAAAGAAAACCAGAGGTAACTGTTACAGATGTCCATTTTGAGCCAGAAGTCCAACTGGAGCCAGAGCTCAAAATGTACAGCACAATTTGATTCTTTCTAAATAGTGAATGTTGGGAAAATAACTTTTGTTCTATTTTCATGGAAATAAAGTGTAACTTCCTCTCTAATTTCTCAGCAGTACTTCAGTGGCAGCTGAAGATAAGGGGGTTCTGCTGTCTTCTGACAGCAACTTTGCCACAAAAACGACTTTTGACACACCACCATGTCCATCTCCCTTGCTTTACCAGGTTAAAATTCAGTCTGTGGCCCAGACAGCCACCCCAATACAGGTAGTTTTATATTGCTAAGCTCTATGCCTTTTCTGCCTGTATCCCTTCATTTTAGCCCCATGCATGCTGGCACAAATAAACACCCTATCTCAGTTGCTGTATTTGCAGTTTAATACCTTGTAGATTTTGCTCTGGGAAACTGATACATGGGCAGTCCTGAGCAGTGCTCTACTCATCACAAGTTTTCCCTATATCAAACCTGCTCTCTGATGACCGGTGGGAACTGAGAGAAATCGCCACGGACAGATACAGAGCAGACAATTCTCTGCTTTGAGTTTATGTAAATGTACAAAAAAGGTTATTTTTTCAATCCATGCTTTCTGCAATACCCCCAGAAGTTCATGCAAATGAAATGTTTGCTTGCATTATGCTTGATCTGTGAGCATGTTTGAAAACTGCAAGTTTGTAAGTTCCACCTTGTTTGTTGTTTTCAACTTAACTTGGATTATCCCTCCTCTCCCTCTTTTACAGCCTAGCCACAGAAGTCTGCACTCAACAAAGACAAAGGCATCTATCCTTAAGAACAAGGCTCAAATTTTAGATTTGGAGTACGACAACTTGGCAAGTCAAGTATGCGATGTTATTTATTTATTAATTTCACTGAGGTAATTTAATATAACTACTAAGGAAATGTAAAAGTTAACTTCCCCCTAAATTACTGAACTAATATTTAGTTGCATAACCATTGTTTTTTGATAACTGTGTTGCATTGAGTCAACCAACGTCTGGCAAGTTTTAGCACAACTGAACAACAGATTAAAATAGCTATGTTTTGCAGTTTAGTGCCTTATAGATTTTGCTCTGGGAAACTGAAACATGGGCAGTCCTGAGCAGTGCTCTACTCATCACAAGTTTTCCCTATATCAAACCTGCTCTCTGATGACCGGTGCGAACTGAGAGAAATCGCAACGGACAGATACGGAGCAGACAATTCTCTGCTTGAGTTAATATAAATGTACTGTGTAAAAAGATTAATTTGCTGTTTGCTTCTCAGTTTGCAGAGGCAGTGATCATGAGTCCAGTCAATGGAAGGAGTGATGTGGACCTTGGGCAGTTACTAAATGCCATATCTGACCCTTTTTTAGCTAGGAAACAACTATGCCGCACCCCGGAGAGTCTAAGTACAAGTCTTTTGATTTCTTCTCCATTTAGTATTTCAAGTTATAAATATTTAGCTCACCCTTCATTAGCTTTATAAACTTTTTGTATAAACTCTCCCTAGTTAAGGATGTGAGAAGTTCGTGGAGAAAAGCTGTGGAGGAAGGCATGGCTGAGAAGAAACAAGCATCTTGGAATCAGGATGATAGTCTTTCTTGGCTTCAAAGGCCAATGGGTGAGGTGAACAGCTCTTGTACAAGACCAAGTCCAGAGCCTTCTCTCTTATTTTCAACTACTGTTGCCCATTGCACTCCCCCTCCTGTCCAGCAGGGGTCACCCCTTCATTCAACCGTGTCATGGGACTCCTCACAGCTGGAGGGTTTTAACAGCCAAAGCTCAAATGATGTTATTAAATTCAACATTGCTCAGGAGGAGCTCCCAAATCTTTTTGAGGATGAGGTGTTATTTAACAGTGACTGCACAGAGGAGGTCCATGGTAACATGGAGCGAGAGGAACAACTTATACTGCCACCTGTTGAACTGATGACACAAATGTGTTTGGACTCAGAGCCCTCTTTAGATAAATCCCCTTTCGAAGACTCCCCAGTACATTCAAGGAAGAGTCCAGGTTTGAGTCACGGGATTGCTGAGGAGAGGCTTTTCTCTCTTGATCTGGACAAGCTTGAGAGTCTGTCCCCTCCTTCTCCTGCAGAGAAATTCACCCTGCCCAGTTTAGTGAATTTGACTCTTGACGAATACTAACATATCTTAATAAACAACTATAATTGTTTACATACTAGTATGATGCAAAATGTGTCTGCCAAATCAAATGAAATTACTGCTTGATGTGCTTTCACTTGATCTAATCACAAGTACTTTGAACCTTTTTAAAGCTACTATCAACTAACTCATTTGTCTGAACCATGTGATTTCTTATGACATCAATACTAAATTTTAGTATGTACAAGCTAATGTAAAAGGTAATTGGCTGAAAATGTTGGTGTTTATGTTTTGTAATAAATATTATATTTTTTGCAAACTCTCATTCATCTCTGGTCCATTTTAAATGTATTTTCTTTTAACTGATTTTAATTTGTGCAACTGCACAATAACGATCAACATAAGTATACTGAAAATAAATACCCAGCCACCTGTTAATCGATCTGGCATTAATGAGTCTGTGTAGAGCGGAAGACAGAGTAATGTGTAGCAGCGAGTCACTCATGGGCGGGTTCATCCGCCTCCAGCAGTCAGTACGAGAAACCCGAGAGCGCACCAAAGTAACAAACACAAACATGGCGCCTACTTGCTCCCATACAGGCTAGCGTTGTACTGACACAAAGTTCCAAGGATTAAACAACGCGCTCACACTGGGTGGAGGTTTTTATTCTCGCTCGAGACGGAGTGGACGGGCTGAAAGTTGCAACTTGCCTACATGTCAACGTGTTTTCCTACAGAGCTCTGAACGGCTGGTACGTAGTACGGTTGCGTTTGAAGTTGTTTCATGTAGACAATCGCATTAAGTTGTTGCATATTTTCCGGCAGGTAGTTTCGGAATGACTTGTAACTTAATGTGTCATTTTCGCTGTCGTTCTTTTTAAGGCTTGCTTATTTCCACGAGTCGGTCGACATTTCTTGTTAAAACGCATACTTTCGTTTGCTTTTTATTGTCTTGAAGTGAGATCGAGTTTGTGTGTGTGTGAAGTTGTTCGATCTAGACAAGATGCAACAGTTGGACACACACCGGAGCTCGTTCACAGGCCTCGTTAGGAGAGAGATAAGTTACTGTATCAAAATCTAGTGTACTGTCTACCTAGACAACATTTTTTTTTGCGTGTGTGTGTGTGTGTGGTGGGGGGTGGGCCTGAAATTATACGCACATGATGTCTAAAAGGCAGTTCCCTATTTTTTGAGATGCCTGTGTTGTAAAGCGTGTAAATAGCTAGGTGCTGTAGGGTGTGCCAGGTCAGCGTGCAGGTACACTGCACTTACATCCGCCTGCTTTTAGTTACAGACGAATATACACAAAAAAATGTGCATAAGATCTACATTCTACGTGTCTAAGAAAATTATAAAATATAGTATAATTTAGGCGGGAAAATATTTGGGACATTTATGACAAAGACAAATACATATATGACCCATTGTTTCATAGACAAGGCTTAAGCTTTTTTTTTTTTTCAGACTAAAATTCAACTGTTTTACCTGAAAGCAACTTGCACTGACATGAGATACAGGCCAGTAGGCTAATACATTTCTAAGGCACGTTTATAAAAAACTACTTAAATGACCTTAATGAAGTTAGGCCCATTTCTGTCCAACTCCTGCCTATGAAACCACATTTAAAGTGTACATATCATGCTTTTAAATCATTCATTTTTACTTATAAATCATACATTTGTGGTCTATGTAAAGCACAACTGCAATGCTTGGGTCTGAATTCCTCATTATTATAGCTCAACAGGCCCCTTTTCTACCCCTTTTCTGATGTGCTTCTGTGAGCAACCCGTTTCGAAGCGTCCCCTTTAAATAAAAAGGAGTTGCGTCTTTCCCCGCCCGCTCTCCAGGTCGCTGAGTTCACGGTCGGTTCAACTCCCCGCGTTCGGCCATTATTGTAGTTTGATAAGAGATATACGATTACTATAGTTTCAAAGAACATTTTTATTCACACGTTAACAAAATGTCAACAAAAGACTTGTCCATCAAGCGTTATGTATTCGAGCCAGAGCGAGCGATTTGAAAAAGACGACGACGAACCTGCAGAACAACGTCTTCATATGGATGCAGTGGTATGTAAAGTTAAGTTAACTATGTTGTGTTATTAGTGAAAGTCGACTATTTCTCTTGTTAAAACAAGCACTCTGACAAGATAAATGACTGCGGTCTGATCTTACCACTAAAAATCTGTATGATAATAATATGATAACTTGCGTTTAGAAAGCGTCAGAAAACACAGCAGCTAAATGATGGAAGGAATTTACCCTTCATTCAGACGAAGTCGATCGGCAAACCATTCTTTATACTGGCGGAGGTTGTTGGATTGGGGATCCTTGAAGTGCTTCAGGTCACTACATCCAACAACCGAACATTTTGACTAGCCCTCCCGTAACTTCTGCATCTTTGAGCTTGGACTACAAAATCGGAGCGAGAAATAATAATGGCGGATTGCTCGAAGTGTTGGACCGGTAGTCAATGTCCTTATTTGTCAGTTCCGCTGCAAATTCTGTGACGTAATTGTTCAAAAAACGTAATAGACAACAGGAAAATCCGAACAGGTTGAAAAATATGACCAAAACAGAATATAAAGATATAAACGAAACACCTGAAGAGAATAATTTCATCTTTTCTATACTTATAAACACTCCAAATATACAACAAAATGCATTTAAGGGCTAAAAAAGTGGATTTTGCATGATATGTCTCCTTTAAGTCTCAGTTTAGCCTCAAGGCCTGGTTAAGGTGTCCAAACTTGCCATTTTTTTATTTTAATTACCTAGTTCGTTTTGGATTTAAATGAGACATTTATTGCCATAAAGTCCTCTATAACAGAGTTGGAAATGTGTATTTGGAATTTGTCACAGCTCTTTTCATATTTGCACTCTCTGCATATGGGTGCTTGACATGTCAGGCAGTGACACTGTGACAAAACTGTTAATCATCTAAACATAAAAATTAATTTACAATTATAAAGAAGAGGCATACATGCTGTGTAGAAATGATAACAATGGTAACAAGTTTTTTTTATTATAGTTTATTTAGATAGGGACAGATACAAATAACATAGATACACTTTGACAGTGATCTGACGCATGTATCAATGTTTTTAGCCAAAGCTAATTTACAACATTAGTCCCTAGAATGGCTTTTTTTAGTAAAATGCAATACATGCAATAAAATACATGAGCAATGCAATACAATAAGGGCTTTTGATGAAATGCAATACAAGGATAAAAATACTAGTACAGAAAAAAATAATGGAATATAATATAAAAGGACAAAAAAAAAATACAGAAAAGGGCAGAGTCGGCATGGACTAAATATGTGAGCAACACTGTTCCTGAATTAACCACCATTTACCATTAACCTGAATTAAAATTACTGCGTTGTCCTTATATACACTTGTATTTGGTGTATTATTTTTATTAAAGAAAAGTATTATTGGCAACTGATCATATGCTAATTCAAGGATACAAGTTTGTTTTCATACTTTTATTGTGTTTTGAGGGAGATTGTGAAGGCCATAGATGTCACTGAGTGATTCACATTTAAGTGATTGATTAATAGCTGCAGTGACTTAATGGATTTACCCATTTTCTGTGCTGCAGTCCTCTGTTCATTATACTGAATTGGGATCACTAGGTTGAAGGTTTTGTGTGTGCCTCCATGTTTGTGTGAATGTGTGCTGACCCTGCTGTCCTCAGGAGCGGTTACAGGTAACTATGTCCATGAGGCATTGTGGGTATGACATAAGACAGGCCTTGTGGCAAGAGGCCCGCCCCGAGCTGCTCAAATGAAAGGGAAACACAAAACCACACGATAATACTGTCACTGTGCTCACTCTCCGTTTAGCTTGAAAAGGCTTTGAGAAGTGAAATCAATTATGTCACGTGACTAAGTTATGTTTTGTGCGAAAGGCACTTTTGTCAATAAAAGCATGCTTTTTGTTGGGTCATGATAGTGATACTAAACGATGCTTGACACAGAAGAAATGTTTGAATCATGGTATCAAAGCCTTTTTTGTATTGTGACATTGTTGTCATGCTTAAGAACAATTCCCAATTAAAATGGTCCTGTCATACAGTGAGTATACAAATGGCAAAAAAAAAAAAAAAAAAATTAAATTTTTTTTGACACAAAAAAATCAATCCAAGTCAAGTCACTTTTATTCATATTTAAATAAAAGCACTTATTACAATACAAATTGTTTCAATGATAACAGGAAAATAATGCAACAAAGTTTGTGTCTAGAAAAAAAAAACAGCGTCATAGTCCAGCTTAAAGGTATACTCCACATTTTTTGGAAATAGGCTCATTTTACAGCTCCCCCAGAGTTAAACTGTTGAGTTTTACCATTTTTGAATCCATTCAGTGGATCTCTGGTTCTGGCAGTACCACTTTTAGCATAGCTTAGCATACATCATTGAAGTGGACAAGACCATTAGCATTTCTCAAAAAAAAAATGACCAAAGAGTTTTGATATTTTTCCTATTTAAAACTTTTTTTTTCTGTAGTACATCGTGCACTAAGACCGACGGAAAATGTCAAGTTGCTATTTTCTAGTCTGATATGGCTAGGAACTATACTCTCATTCCTGCTTAATAATCAAGAAACTTTACTGCCTTACCATGAGTGCAGCAGGCGTAATGAAAATAGGCTACCTTCCGTCACGTTGGAAGTTACTGAGCTGGGGACTATTTTCAGGCACTGCGTCATATGATTGTCGAGTTCATGCGCGTGATGTTAGAATTGTTAAAATTGACCGGAGTTCTCCTTTAAGATTATCAAGCGTTGAGAATACTTTTTGGGTGCAAAAAAACAAACAAAAATAACAACTTTATTCAACTATTCATTTCCTTCTCTGTGGGCCGTGAGATTTCACGTATTGAAACTGTGCAAAGCTTCTGTGTTGCACGTCACACGTAGGCTCACTAATGGTCGACGCTGGTCATGTGTGACGTACCAACACTTTAACTGCACTTTACCAGCTCATCGTTGTAGTGGGTTGTACTCTTGTTTCCAGAGCATGGAGCTCAGATGTCATTGTGTTATGATAGAAGGGTGGTGTCTGTTAGTCAGTGTGGAACTTTATACTACTTCTCATGTTCCTGTATCTGCAAGAGTGTGACAGCGAGTCTAGGGCTGCAACAACTAATCAATAAAATCGATTATAATCCTTTATGAAAATCGTTGTCAACGAATGTCATCGATTAGTTGGTCTGATTACGTCACAGGGATTGTTTAGTGGTGATTGGTTGAAACAGGCCAATAATGATGCTCTCTGTCTTACATGCGCTTCATAAAGCACACATGCACAATCTCTCCCTCACTGCTGTAGCCTGCCGCGCGCGTATGCGCGCAACACGGACGGTTTGGAGCACATTATCTTCTGTTTTGCGTGCACGCTCTTGATTCCATGAGTTTGATCTAATTTGCGGGCATCAGGGAAAATTATATTTATTTATTTATTTTATTTCTATTTATATATTATTTTATTACCATTACCTGTTTTCATACAGAAGTTTAGTTTGCTAAATATATCAATTTTTTTAGTTGGTTATTGAATGTGAAAAGGAAATGGTTCTTCCATAACACTGCACTTTACGTGCGAATTTCCCACACCAGAGGGCTATTTCACAAAACCAAGATAGTGGATTAAGCCGGGATTTTCCAGATATCCTGGCTGAATTAAGCCGGGACTCGGTTTCACGAAAGCAGTAGCACATAAGTTACCATGGCGATTTATTCTGTGCAGCTAGCCTGCTCCAGACCAGTCTAACAGCCAGGCTTAGTCAATCCTCGTGCCTTATCTGTTCAGTCAGCGGTCACGCCGATCAGAAACCAATGTTTTTTTTTTAGTTATTCCGTTTTGTCTTTCAGCGCAATTTTATCAGCCTGCGTTAAAATACCTCAGACACATATTGGCATTCAGTCAAGTGGCCTAGCCTACTATTATTATTGTTGTAACATTATGATGGTAGCCTACCATTATTAACTATAATAATAATTATCCATATGGGCATTGTTACTGTTCAATTGTGTTTTTGAAGACTGCTGTTGTTCTGAGTTTGACAGATGGGTCTTTAATAGGCTATTGTATGTGATGAGGGAATTAGAGAAATGGCTGATAAAGAAGCAAAAGTTTTGTCAATCAAGTCAGGCAATATAAGTAGCTCTAAACACATGTTTCGTCCTTTACAATGGCATGCCCATTTTTGGATGACATCGTAAATGATGAAGCACTTATATTGAGAAGGCCAGACGTGAAAGAGTGTTTTGGGACAAGTCCGATCCATTGGCTTTTCCCGACAATTACCTGCAAGAGCATTAGGGTAGAGTGGGGGAAAACACCCCCCTTAAGTAAAATGTGACATTACTGTAAAACAAAACATAAATGTACTAAAATTGCCATCCCAGTTTTGAGTGTCTTTGGCAGGAGTTATTTACCAAATATTAAAATTGCTCAACCTTCATAATTATTATTTTTTTGACTGAAAATATTTTTGTACAAAGGGGGCGTTTTGCCCCAGCGGTGGGGTAAAACACCCCCCAAGGTTGGATAAAATGCCCCCTTTTTTACCAACCAGTTTCCTTCATAGAGCAAAATGAACATAGTTTTTAATCTCTAAAAGTAAAAGGCAAGTAATGCAACAACATAATATATATACCTATTAATATTTATTTCAGGAATGTACAAAATAGCCAAACTTCTAACATATGAATTTTGATTTCAACACTAGGCCTATAATTGATGTAGTATTTGTTCATCACTATCATCAAGAAAAACAGAAAACCCTAAATAAATATTAAACATAAATTAGTATATTAATAGTGAAATATATTACATAAATGCATTAAAAGTCACTGAGTTTTATCATTGGGTCACCTAACCACCTTCCATCATTGCATTCACCAAGCTAGCTAATGCTCACTTGAAGAAAGTTTTTCATGTTTTGTTCAAATATTTTGATTTTACCGCCTAGTTATACTGCATTAAAGTGTAAAATAAAGACTTTGATGAACAGAATTATGTTACTGTTGTAATTATGATAAAGAGAAACTATGCCCCTTGGGGGGCATTTTCCCCCACTCTACCCTACTGCTTTTCTGGGGATGGCATCCACTACCTGTGCAGACTGTTGAGTCCCAAAATTTTATCAGACACTTACCAGTTCTTATATTTGATCTTGACCTGTAGCCAGGTCCTCTTTGGTCCAGTCATGTTTGTTCTGTATAAATATTGATAGGATGTGTAACAAAAGTACCATAAATTAATAAGCTGTCAGCAGTGTTGGGTAAGTTACTCTAAAAAAGTAATTAATTACTAGTTACTAATTACCTCTTCAACAGTGTAATTAGATTACTGTACTAATTACTCTCTCTAAAAAGTATTTAATTACTTTTCATTACTAATTACTTTCAAAATCCCATATCAATCTCAACCAGCTAAATAATACAAGGATAGACATTAATCTGTTTTAATTCTTTCAAATAAATACTATAAAATTGCATGAATTATCCTTAAACTGACCAAGTTGGAGAAGGTTACATTATAAAAACATTATAATACTTATATACTTTTTAGCATCAGACAATAGGCTACATTTTGATGTTAAACCCACTATTGTTTTATGTCTGATCTCATGACATTTCACACTTTTTTCATACATATTTTACAATAATTCATACAAATTTGTACGAGTGTGCGGTCGTAATATTTAGATTCCTCATAAAATGCATATGGATCGCTGTGAGATCGGATTGATCTATACACAGTTTTTACCTCAATTACATTAGAAGTAACTGTAATTAAATTACAGATAAATGAAGAGTAATCCCTTACTTTACATTTTCAAGGGAAAAGTAATGAAATTACAGTAACTAATAACTTAGTAATTAGTTACACCCAACACTGGAAGTATGGCGCACGCAACTCATCCATTGTAGCATCAATGAATCTTTGATGGACTGTGTGGTCTGTTGAAGAAAGCTGTTGACACCCACTTATCTGAATTACTTACACCTGGCTTGACATAGCTGCTCCTCCTGAGCCTGGTTTGGCCTTTGTGAAACTGATAAAGCCAGGATGCACTGATCACACTAGGTAAAGCCCAGCTTTATCTCTTATCCTGGATTTCTAAATTCTGCTTTTGTGAAACAGCCCTCAGGAGTAATATAGTTCCATTTTATAGTGATTATCTATTCAAAAAAATGTTTTTTGCTGTTAAAGAAAAGATAGAAAATAAATATTTGCACACACTGTAGCTGGTATTTTGGTCCATTCTTCCATGCAGATCTCCTCTAGAGCAGTGATGTTTCGGGGGAACATGGACTTTCAACTCTCTCCACAAATTTTCTATGGGGTTGAGGTCTTGAGACTGGCTAAGCCACTTCAGGATCTTGAAATGCTTTTTATATGGAGCCACTCCTTCGTTGCCTGGGCAGTGCGTTTGGGATCATTGTCATGCTGGAAGATCCAGACATGTTTCATCTTCAAGGCTCTCACTGATGGAAAGAGGTTTTGACTTAAAATCAGAAAAACAGCCCCAAAGCATGATTTTTCCTCCCCCATGCTCCACAGTAGGTATGGTGTTCTTGGGATGCAACTCTGCGTTATTCTTCATCCAAACACGACGAGTTGAGTTTTTACCAAAAAGTTTTATTTTGGTTTAATCTGAGCACATGATATTCTCCCAATCCTCTTCTGGATCATCCATATGCTCTCTGTCAATCTTCAGATGGGCCTTGACATGTACTGGCTTAAGCAGGGGGACATGCCTGGCAATGCAGGATTTGAGTCCCTCTCGGTGTAGTGTGTTACTTAGGGTAGTCTTTGTTACTTTGGTCCCAGCTCTCTGCAGGTCATTCATCAGTTACCTCCGTGTAGTTCTGGGATTTTTGCTCAACGTTCTCATGATCATTTTGACTCCACGGGATGAGATCTTGCGTGGAGCCCCAGATCGAGGGAGATTATCAGTGGTCTTGTATGTCTTCCATTTTCTTCCATTTTCCTTTGACAGCTCTTTGGTCTTGGCCATGTTTGAGTTTGGAGTGTGACTGTTTGAGGCTGTGGACAGGTGTCTTTAATACAGATTACGGGTTCAAACAGGTGGCAATAATACAGGTAACGAGTGGAGGACAGAAGAGCTTCTTAAAGAAGTTGTTACAGTTCTGTGAGAGCCAGAAATTTTGCTGGTTTGTGGGTGACCAAATACTTATTTTCCACCATAATTTACAAATAAATTCTTTAAAAATCCTACAATGTGATTTCCTGGATTTTTTTTTCTTATTTTGTCTCTCATAGTTGAAGTGTACATATGATGAAAATTACAGACATCTCTCATTATTCTAAGTAGGAGGACTTGCAAAATCAGTGGCTGACTAAATACTTTTTGGCCCCACTGTGGGTGAAATTAAAACTGTGTTTACAATGTGAAGCACTAAATATGAAGGCAGTTAATAACAGCAGCTGTAAAATATTGTTTAGTTTTAGTCACTGTACTCAGTGGTTTTCAGTGAATGCTTGTGCACTAATGCATAATTTTTCCGGTCCTTTTAATCAAGCCTGTTAGCTTGATGCGTAATTTACCTCTATTCCGTTCACTTTTAATAGCATTTGTCTTAAGTTTTAATTGTTTTTCAAACGCGATCTACTGTGGCTCTACGTTCAAAAGCTTGTTTTCTGTCTTTCTATATTTATTTTATCAATTTATCCTTATAAGGGCGATTCCACAGTATCGGGCTTACTTCGAGGACAAAAGTCTGCAAAATTCAATCTTCATGCAGAAAGCCATTGTCCTCAGGTTAACATCCTGTGACAACCTGGGATACAGCTGTGTGAAAGGCAGGATAAATCTGGCAATGTTGAACTTGTAAACTTTGATCAAAGTTGAATTTAACGTATGTAACATGGACGGAAAAACAGTGTAAATTCAAGCAGAAAGTGTACTTAATCTAATTCAGTTTAATAAAATTCAGGTTGAATCCAAGATCATGTTTTGCTTTGTTCCTAATTTGGCATAATTATGAGTCATGCGTTGTGCATTTTTCACAAAACTGCAATATGACTTCCATGCAGGCAGGGTGGCCATCTAATATGATCTGTTTCATAAACTTAAAGGTGCATTTTTGAGTCTGGTATGTTCATAAATTTAAAGCCAGCAAAATTACTAACAAATACCACAGGTATATTTTTCTAATTTATTTGCCAAATGTAGAAGACAGAAGACGACGTGCGCTTGTTCCGTGGCGCAATTCTATTTTAACGGCGCACCAGACGCACTTCACAATCGGTTCACAGCCGAGGAGATCGACGTTCTCGTCAGGGCCGTAAAAGAAAGAGAAGTGACATTGGGGATGGGACAAACTGACCCAAATAAGCTTCGGTTAAACATGCATATAATAACTTGGGTAAATGTGTAAGTTGTATGCCTATTTTTCCCATCATCATGGACACAACAATGATTTCCCTGATGTTTATATGTTTTTCTTATAATAATGTATATCATTTGCAAAAAGTAAAATGCATCTGTGTAGCAGAGAGAATCATCTACAGTGTATGCACGTTGTTCACTCTCTGTTATGGCCAAGCATGCGCGCTTAAAATAGCATAATGAGCAACGCGCCACTGACATTGGACCAGTTTTTTTCTGGTCATTGGCGCAATTGTTTTCTGGAACTGCAAAATAGCACAAGGAATTGTTTGCGCCGACACACGTCTCCTTTTTGCGCCAAGCCGCCCAGGGAGCGCAAGTTAATTTCCTAGTTTACCGACGTGCGTCTGTGGAGGAAAAAACACGCTTTGCGCGCGTGCAAAATAGGAATGATAAATGCGTCAGTGTATAAAGTCATTTGCGCCGGGTGCAAGATAGAGCCCCTAATGTTTAAAGGACAAGTTCGGTCTTTTACAATTAAAGCCCTGTTTTAAGATCGACCCTGATGAAATAGAATAGTTAAGATTGTTTTTGAGACAAATGCTCCTGTCACGAGAATTTTTAAATTCTGTATTAGTACCCCCCCACCTTTATAATGAAAGCATAGGTGCACTCGAACAATCATTCATAAAAATGCATAAAACTTTAGTTTACAAAGACGTGAAACTCACCGAGTGGTCTGGGGTGTTCACTGATATGCCCACACAAAAATCGCTGCAAAAGATGCTTTCCAACAGGTTTTATCGTAGTTTATGTCCAAGTCCATGTTACTTCCTATTTTCGGTTGAAGTCCACAGTAGTCAATTGTCGAGTTCACATGCGCGATCATTGGTAACTAGATAACTAAGGATCGCGCATGTGAACTCGACAATTGACTATTGTGGACTTCAACCGAAAGCAGGAAGAAAGTGGACTTGGACAAAAACTATGATAAAACCTGTTGGAAAGCATCTTTTGCAGCGATTTTTGTGTGGGCATATCAGTGAACACCCCAGACCACTCGGTGAGTTTCACGTCTTTGTAAACTAAAGTTTTATGCATTTTTATGAATGATTGTTCGAGTGCACCTATGCTTTCATTATAAAGGTGGGGGGGTACTAATACAGAATTTAAAAATTCTCGTGACAGGAGCATTTGTCTCAAAAACAATCTTAACTATTCTATTTCATCAGGGACGATCTTAAAACAGGGCTTTAATTGTAAAAGACCGAACTTGTCCTTTAAACTAATGTGTGCCGTCAGAGCGGAAAATCTGCGCGTGTGCATTACATGCCCAGTTCACTGTTGTTTAACAACCTGCGCTTGACGCCGACAGATTATTCTAATGGCATTTGTGATATTGTGTTAACGCACTATTAACATGTTAACTTGGACAGCCTACGCTATATACTGACATTCTGACAGAAAATAAAATCATAATAAAAAAAAAGTCATTGATGACGATGTTGACTTTCATGAAAAGCTCATTGATTCAAAATACGCGGAAAACAACGTTCGAAGTTGGATAGCTTCTGTCCAATTTACGAACATGAAGTGCATAATCTGTCAAAATATAATACAACCACCATTCATGCATGATCTTCATGAACACGACGCTGCTTTCGGTCCGAAACCATGCACTTGATATCGACTTGATCACTCTTTTATCCTTTTTCTCCACAATGATCATATTTAATGTTTACTTAAACAAAGTTTACCACGTTCGTAACATTTTAACGTTCGTAACCTTTTGGACAGAATCCACAAACTTACCCAAATTCGTCGAAATCCGTGAAATCCTGTTAACTCTTCCGCTCACGCAGAGCGACCGTGACCTAGACAATCTTATTCCTGACAGGTGAACCGTTGAGGCGTTTGGAGATGAAATTAAGCGGTTAAATGAAATTAATTTAACATGGTTTACTGTACTTTGCAGCATCTGGAGTTTGTGACTGTTTTACTCTTCTAACAGAGATGGTGTGAACTGTGAACAGTGCCACATTGACCATGCCTGACAGACATATCCAGCTTGTCATGTGGCTCTCAGTCTCCTTGTGTCATTTCAAGTGGGGTTAGATCACTGCACTTACATTAGTAAACAGACATTTGAGGGTTTGTTAAGATGCCACGTAAGTTCCCATTGATGGGGAAAATGTTCTTACTGAATTTTGAAAAGGATACTACTGTATTACTATGCAGTAAAGCAATAACATTATTATAACCCCTTAACCAGCACCCCCACAAGCTGAAAAGGACAATTGAAATGGCTTCAACCCTTTGTTCTACAGGCATAATCCTAATCTCATTTAAAAGCAGACACTTGACAGTTGCAGCACACATGGAAAACAACCCAGCACAAGGGTTTCAAGTCATTTTTTTCTTTTTTCATAATTCACAATGTATGTATAATTATACATACGTATGAATAGTTTTTATCCAAATGCTTTAAAATATTGGATAATATTCTCATGAGCATCTAGACCGCTCTGCATTTTTAATGACTATATTTGAGCTTTTATCTTTTATCTATATTTAATAGATTTGTATGTAATGTATTTAATATATTGAATGTAATGTACTGTGTGTATTGATGTTTTTTTTGTCATATTATGTGTTACCACCATGGGATGTGCAATTTAAATTTCGTTGTTATAGGCAATGACAATAAAAGGCAATTCAATTCAATGTACGGTGCTAAAACTGAGCGAATTTTTTTTACATACAGAGCCCAGGAATTAACATGTAGGAGAGAAAAAAAAAAGACCCGCAAATCCACAGTTCACTGTCCACAATCTCAGGCCATAGCTTTTCAGTTCGTCCCATTAGTTAAACTGTACTCATAGGGCGGTTTCCCAGACAGGGGAAATTTAAATTAAGCCAGAAGTAGGCCTTAATCTGGAATATTAAGGATAGAATATAAAGAATCTGGAATATAAATTCAGATTACTAACACCTGGGCTGTGAAGTCCTGAACTAAAATAATTTTGATTAATTTAACCAAACTTTTATAATCTGAATTAGCATGACTATGGTTCCCTATAAAACACGGAATGAACCATTGGTTCTCTATATCAACACCCTCTTGCGCCACCAACAGTTCAAAGTTTCATTCATGTTTTTGCTACTAATTTTTTAATCATGAGGCCTAAGCAGTGTCCGAAACCACTCCTGATCCAATATATAGTGCAATATATCAGTTGTCGGCCATTTTGTAGTGATGTCTGATTTCAAGGTGAACGACACCATTCCCTACATTCGTTCACTACTTTATACCCACAATCCTCTCTGAATTTGAGTGTACATTCAATGATCACTTGCTGAAGCACTGTCCCAAAATCCAATCCAGAGAGGACTGAACTTATATAGATGCATTTAATTTATTAAAAATATTAAAGGTGCCCTCTGTAAAAATTGTGGTTAAAATATCCCAAAAATGTGCTACACGCATAAAGAGAATGAGAAGAAATAAGGTTGATGATGTCATTAAAAAAATGACAAGTTATAGTGCCGCCGAGATATTAACCTGAATTAGCATGCTAAATTACTAGCCCCGGCCCGGCAGGTGTCGTAATACCAGTTTCGGCCATGGGAGGCGGTATGCGGGCGAGCAACATAACCACCAGCCAAACTGCAGTACACGAGTAAGTCGCGCGGCTTGTGTGTACTTGAACCTGATGTCAGTCGTGTGGAAAATACAGCCCACTACTAAATTTCAGTTCAGGGAAGAGTTAAAAAAAATGATTGATCGATATTATGCATGAGGATTACATTTTGGTAAGTTGTAACATACTGTATCTTTCAACAGTGTTTGTGTTCTTTTAACCTTAGCTAGTAGAGATGATCGGTTCACGTGCGTTAGGGATCTGTCGGTAACATTTACAAGCACCAAAACTGTATTTATTGTTTGAATTGCGTAATAAAATTAACAGAATCTGAGAGCTGACATCGGACTCCGTGTCCTTTTCTGTGCATGACAAAATTGATGTGTGGCGTGAGAGTGTGTGAAAAGTGTTGTGAGAGTTGGCAGCTCTGAAAGACGCTAGCTTGGTCCACATCAGGGAATGCTGTCTGTCAAATTAATTAAAACTAATGATAAAAATGTAATATGAACAAAACGAATACCATAAACTAGAAATAATAGCCTGGGCTTTATTTTTCACATATCGTCGAACTGCACCGACTTGTCTATGAGACGGCCTTTATAAATTAGTATTGAGATGTTGTTCATTTAGTGTCTAATCTGTAATAATCTCCAGATGCTTCCAACCTTATCGTGTCAATTGATTTGATTAATATGCACGAGGGAGACAGAGCAACACAGCGCTCGCCCGTGTTGTTTGAAGACATGAAAGTGCGCCCGGCCGCGGAGGTATTCCTGGAGGTATACTGCCTCCATCTGGTATGGAATATGGTGTATGATTTAATTTTAAATGCCAGAGGGCACCTTTAATAAGGTAAATGATTTATGTATATTATTTTTATTATAAAAATATATGATTATTTAGGCATCAACTCAATTTAATGTGTTTTACTAACAGCCGGGGTTATAATTTGTGGCATTGTTGATAACTCATTAAACTGTTAGGAAAGAGATGATAATTTTGTGGATGATTTAAAAATATTCGTTAAACATCTGTAGGTTGCGTATTCATTTGAATGTATTCATAACTGTCGCCTGAGGGCGCTCAATGTCATCTGTGAGCATGAGAGTTTCTAACGAACTAAAAAAACTTTACTAAAAACAATAAATACATGAAATAATTTACCATTGTTAATGTTTAATGTTTATTTTGTTTGCAATTTATTTGATAGTATTTAATGATTATACACATATTAAGTATGATAAACCAATTATACAATTGATGAAACCACAAAGCTGGCACGGAGGTATAAATCCATGAAATAAATAAATAAATAAATATAAGTCATTATGATTGTTATTGTAACTAATATTATTTTATAATATTAACATACAAGTTAAGAGTAGTTTTATCACTACCTGTGACAAAGTCTTTTCTCCAATGCACAGCGTATACGTCATTGTCCGAATTCACTCACTTCATTTTGTTCACTCCTTGCAGATATAGTGCACTCAAATGCTTTTCCGAATGCCTTCCTTTGTCTTGTCATTCCTTTCTCATACAAATTTGTATGTTCAGTTCAGTCTATGACGCATCCTCATACCGCTGCTAATGGTGATAGTGCTGCTGCATTGTGCGTTGTTGTTCATTGTGTCATTCCCCTTAAGCTTAGCCGTAGTGAATCAAACTGTTTTATTCTGGAGCCTATTCTTGGATCAGCCAAGTGAATTGAGAAAGGCCGTGCAAGACACAAGGCTACCGGGCGTCTGTCCACCCCTCTTCCTTTGTCCTTTATCCAGAGAAGTTTCCCTCCAGCACAAAACGCTCAGGGGTACTGTGGGGGTAATCATGGGGACCTGTAACACGGTACAGAGTATGTTGTTTTTTTGTAAACAACTTTTGGTCACACTTTAGTTTATGGTCCAATTCTCACGATCAACTAGCCATTAACTATCACTTGTGTGCATCAATAAATTATGTTTTTACTGATTATTACTATTACTGATACTATACCTATTACTGATTACTAATAGGTAGTATGGTATTGGTAAATTTAGGGTTGGATAAAGGGATGTAGAATATGGTCATTCAGAATAAGGCATTAATATGTGCTTTATAAGTACTAATAAACAGCCAGTTTCCTAGTATGGTAATATGCATTTAATAAGCATCTTGTTCATATTGAGAATTGCACCGTAAATTAAAGTGTTACCCAGCATTTTGATTGGAGGAATAGTTTACAGAAAGATTTAACCTCTGTCATCATTTACTCAACCTAAATCTGCTTCAAATAAAAGAAGACTAAAATTTAAGGTTCTAAAATTAAATATTTTTCTTTTCTGCAGCTCTTAATCTTGCTTGCATTCAAATGTAAGTCAGTTATTCCAAAAGTTCTATTTATGGATCAATTATCTATTTCTCTTTGATATGGAGGTTCTGTTCATTACCTTTTAACGCCACTATTACTGACATTCCTGGGTAAATTCTGTTTAAATGTAATAATTTTGGGAAAAGAGCTACAGTGCTGGTCAGAATGATTGCCTGGTGAGTTTGGAGAACACCTGACAAGAGTTCAGAGACCATTCTTCCATACAGAATCTCTCCAGATCACATTCCCAGATCCATGTTGGTGCTTATTCTGTTCGGTTCAGCCAACTCATTTACTATAGGGTTCAGTTCAGGGACTGGAATGGCCTTTGCAGAGGCTTGGTTTTGTGCTCAGTGACCCATTTTTGTTTTGATTTTGATGTTTGTTATTAGATCACTGTCCTGATGGAATATCCAAACATGGCCCATTAAACTTCAATAAAAGGTTATATTTTTGCATTTTATCAAAAGGATATGCAATGCAGATTTATTTTTGTACAACCATTTTTGATCATATTTACCAAGGGGGCAAATTATTCTGAGCAGCACTGTAGATTTTGAGGAGCTAGACAAACGAGAATGGTTGCTTGAAATGGTGAAGTTCCTGGATTTTAAAATGGGGTCTACTCTTTACTTCTGTCATTACAAGTTTTTACAAGTCTCTGGACTTGTATCGAAAGTGCTTGAATCAAGTTGTGGCCGGTGCCATCGCCAGGAAATGTGGCCTTGTTTTTATTTTCAGAGACAAAAGGGGGCTTGGCTGTCCACTGCATGTGAAGAAGGAAGACTTAGTGGAAAAGATTAGGCAATGTGGAACAAATAAGGCAAAAAGCACTCCCATGTTTTGTTTTGTTTTTTTACACTGAGAAATGGATGCATGTTGCCATCTTGGGAGACTTTTGTACAGCAAAATCAACTTTGCTAATAAATACTTTGAGGGTACAGAAATGCATACATTTATAGGTTTTTCTTCTGCAGTATTTAATATTTCTTTAAAGGGCACCTATTATGCCCCTTTTACAAGATGTAATATTGGTCTCGGGTGTACCCAGAATTGTGAAGTTTCAGCTCAAAATACCCCACAGTTAATTTATTATAACCATTTGAAAATGTCATTTTGGGGCCTGCTTAAAAATGAGCTGTTTCGGGGGTATACCACCTTAAATGCAAATGAGCTGCATATCCCCGCCCTGCCTTTGGATGAGGGTGTAACTTGATGCCTGCTATGGCAGTCGGTACTGAGAGAGTGAAAGAAACCGCTGTTTTGAATGTCATTCAGTGTACGTTTGAATTGGAATATATAAATAGTCCGGAGAGACTCCGGCAGAATAAACACACATGAGAATGGACCAGTACGTCTCGGTATGGTTATTTGATATATTTATGTACGTATAGAGTTGTTGTAATCGCGTCCCATTTGCAATTATGGATGTGGAACACACACAGACACACACAAACACTAATGCTGGCGCAATTTCTTGAAACTACATACACATACTGTGATAAAGTTTGCTACGTACAAGCGAAATTACAGTTATCAGAGGGACCTGTGGCATCATGTTTACTTGTCATACAGGTGTTTCTGTGGCAAATGTGAGGAGATGGCTAACTTACAGAACAAGAGCATATATGCAGTGTTTAATACAATCTCTCTCTCTCTCTCTCTCTCTCTCTCTCTCTCTCTCTCTCTCTCTCTATATATATATATATATATATATATATATATATATATATATATATATATATTTATAAACGTGTGGTTAAACACTATACAAACAAGGTTTAAATCATATAGCCTACACAGACATCCTACGATGACAACAACTTTAGACGCATTTGTTGTTGAATTGGCTGACATCGACTGAAAAGACTATTTGCTCAAAAATCATAAAATACTCTTACTGTTACTGACGGTGGATCGCAAACAGTAGACGACGATCCACAGTTGAGGATTAACTTTTAAGCCACAACAACAGGATTAACCCACGACATAACATTTATGTTTCCAAGAGACATTACCGGCTGTCATTGAAACAATGGAGGATGCTGTGTACAGATCACCGAGGGCAGCGTCTATGCCACAACCACACTGTCAATCAAACCCCTTGCTCAATTCTACGTCACAAAGAGCTGAATCTTAGAACAGCTCGTTCTGATGATTTATTGACATTGTAAAAAAACCTCTGGGTGGATTTTTATCATTCTAGGGTGGTTTTGCTCACACACTGCCAACACACATTTATGTTCAAACACCATGTAAAAGTGAATTTTCCATAATAGGTGCCCTTTAATATTGCATTCAAAGATATCTAACAAAGGTGTCGTTACCTGATCATCTGGTCTGTGAATCTCAGAGAAACCAGTTGTGAAATTAGGGAGGGGCCTTTCCTAGAGAATTCACACGGCATTGAATTACAGTTTTAAAGAAAGGAACAAAAGGGGGATGTAATATATAGCATTGATTTGTAAAATTTATTGTTGTACTGTAGGCTGTAGTATGTTTTATTCTACATCTACTTGTCTTTTTAGTCTAATTTTCTATGGTCTGATTCTAATTAATTTCAGTGTTGGACAAGAGAAATATGTAATCTCCCTATAGCAGCCTATTAAATCAAATGTTTAAGGCTGTTGTTATGTCTCGACAATACAATTCAATGTACTTCTTTTGTTCATTTGCACTGATTTTTTTTTTCCTTTTCCTGTCTGTAAGGGAGCGTTACCAATACCCTTTGTGCTTTAGACAACCTCATATTTATTTAGGCTAAGTCTGGTGGGAAAAAAGTAAATTCATTTTTGGGAAATGTTTAGTAATAAACTCTGCATGTTTTTTTAAAGACAAAGTGGATAAAAGACTATGAATCACAAGTGCCTGCATTTGCTCATTTTACTTTTACTTTAACATCAAACCAAAACATAAATAAAATATTTTATATAAAATATATAATATACAAATATATAAAATATAAAATATATGAGCCACTTTCGTACTTGCAGATATTTCATTTTAGGTATAGGCCTACTCTTGCACATTTAAATGTTAATTTCCAAAACATTGCAATGATTTGTACTTGAACCTTAGAGTTAATTGCTATGGCAACAGTAGTATTTACATATCCTTTGTGTGAAAGAGGATTTTGTCTTCTTCTGAACAGAATGGCAATTCAGATGTTTTTCATTGCAGTTTTCAAAGGTTGGTTTGTGACGTGCTCTGAGTCTGACAAATACATTTGCTTTGTTGGCAACAATCAAGGGTGTAACAGATTGAGAGACTCTAGCCCCTTTAACACAGTGCGTTGATCCCGGGAAATTTCCAGGAAATTGCCAGAACGCCTTCTGTGTGAACGCAAACATGACCCGGGATTGATACCGGCATCGATGCTGGGTTGGGGACCTAGTAACATTGTCGGAATCAGTCCCGGAACGCACGCTGTGTGAACAAAAGCCAGGACCAATGCCATAAGGGGTGTGTCATAGTGATGACGCTTGTGCCATCGTGCAACTCTGTTGCTCTTAGAAGAAAGTTTGTCATCAACAAAGAAAGGGGGGTGGTGATGGCGCAGTGGATAAGACACATGCCTTTGGTGTGAGAGACCCGGTTTCGAATCCATTGTGAGACACCAATGTGTCCCTGAGCAAGACACTTAACCCCTTGTTGCTCCAGAGGCGTGCGACCTCTGATATATGGCAATTGTAAGTCGCTTTGGATAAAAGCATCAGCTAAATGAAAATAATATAATGTAAATGAACAAATGTCTGCAAACTGTAACGAAGCAGAGACCAGGAGCTCCTCACTATCCACGCTGAAGCTGAGATCGTTCCCCTGCTTTGTGGAACGGAATGCACGTGTATATGTTTTCGACGCATACATTACACGTCTCATCCTGACGTCATGCGTCTTTCCGGGATCTTTAAGGGTTGTGTGTGAACGCACTCACAGATCCCGGTAAATCACTGGCAGTGTGAATGAACCAAAATCAAACAATCCCGGGACAAATGCCGGGTCAGATTATCTGTGTATTTTCCGGAATCTCGGTGTGGAAGGGGCTTCTGAGAAGAACAACACTACAAAATAAGTGTCCTTGGTGAATTGTGTGGAAGGTGAAGGAGAGATTGTTGGAGATATGACAGGCTGTTTATTTTTGGAAATGTTAGTGTGTATTCAACTTTAGTTAGTAAAAAAGATCTGCAAGGTTACAAAGTTCCCCTCCAAAGGGAGATGTTTTAGTAAACAGAATCCACTTTTCAAGAACTACAACAAAAGACTCATTTGTACAACAATGCGTGTTTTTCGGATCTTGTGAAGTCACAATTTTCCTCATTTAAAAAAATCTCCGCCCATAGTATTTGCAAAAAAAAAAAAAAGGCATGAGGCCTGGCAGTGCCTGAGAGGATGAAGAGTTTCATTGCTGTTTTTCCACCCCGAAAAAGTTAAGGCGGATGAACTTAGTGGTTAATTTATTTTTAACACTGTTCCAGAACATTATATCCCCGACGTTTGTCTGTGTGTTTTACAAAAGACAGCTTCCAGAATCTTCCACAAAATCATCCCCTGAAAGAAAAAAACCCCATACAACTCTGAAATGTTCTGTGAAATCCATGCTTGCAAAGTCTATAGATAATCTGTTCTGCACACAGTCCTCTTGTTTGTTAACATTGTCGGCGTCTGAATTGGTTTGAAAATGATGCCATCCTTCATTATTTACTCCAGAGCAGATCTCGCTGCTATGAAGGGGCGCGTGACATTTCCTGAAAACGTGGTGCAAAGTGGTGCCCTACTGGGCCAGCTAAACAATAACAGCATATTTCATGTTTTGGTAGGAGTTTCATCAAAACGGAAACAAAATGGCGCGTTTGAACCAGAATGGGGAGAGAGGAGCTGTAATATTGTCAAATATATCAAATAATGTCTTTTTTTTTTTTTTTAAATCAACGCAGGGGAGGCCTTTTTGCAAACATTTCTCTTGAAGGAGTAAGATTCTGAGGCAATGTTTCTCAGTGCTGTTTTAAATAGGGAGCAAGCCCACCCCTATTTTGGTCGATACGTTCTGGCTCGACCAAATTGTGATTGGTTGTTTTTTTTTGTTTTTTTTTTGCCATCTTGATCTGGTTTGTTTATTAAAGCTAGGGAATACGATTTCAAAGATTGTTCATTATTAATATCCTTGTTTATATGCTGGTTATGGTTAGTACAATCCTAACAATATGAATAGAAAAAAGAATGAAAAAATCCATTCACTCTATTGGCTGTACAGCCGTAGAGAAGTTGACCAATGTAAGCTGTCCGGCTGGACTGCTTACATTGGTCAACTGCTCTCATCCAATCACCAGTTCCACTTGAAACTTTGCCTGGCGCTCGCGTCTCCAACCCAACAGCACCTGACCCTGCCCCTCTCCTTACGCTAGCAAGTGCAGCTGACAGACAGTCTATGGTAGCTAGCTAAGTTGCGTCATATCAGCAGTGATATGACGCTACTTAACAGAGTGAATAAAGCAATGGATAAAAATATAAACGACAGCAGCAAGCGGCCCCTGCTTACTGTAAAGTTTGCATAACATAAGTTTTTTTTTAGAAATAAATAAAGGACAAATGGGGTCTTCAAACGCCTCAGATGTAAAGTTATTCACTGTCAAAGTGACGCCAAAATGAATGGGAGTCAATGGGAATGCTAACGGAAGTGAAGTTCTGCTACAAGATGTCAGCTCCCGCATGACTTCAACTTCCGGTCGATGGATTACCCCCTTGGAGTAGAAGCTTTAAGTCTATTCGTTTCTCTTAGCTGGGAAGCTAAGCTCCCATGTTCAGCCTCGCTCTGTATGAGGACATCCAGTGAGCGGCTGAAATCATAGTGTCTGTCAACTATTGTAACATATGACAAAAACAATTGTCTAAATTATATTGAATATTGCTCAACAGTTCTTGTGCTGATAATCACTAGTTGTAATATTTTCAGAAATCATAGGCTATAATATTGCACACACAGTTGCACACGACGTGATGCAATGCTGTTAGGGCCGACAGACTCGAGTGTGTCATTTATGCAAGGTCAAAAACTATTTAATATACTGCAAATAGCCAACTAGTTTGTTTATGTTTATTTATAATTCATTTAAGATGGACAAGGTTACCAAGTATGCCTACTGCGCAGCTAATTAATCTAACGTATTTTTCGTCGATTTCTAGTATAAATTTCAGGACTTCAGTCGACCAAGATTTTCTTTGGTTGATTACAGCCCTTGTAATTTGTTTTAATTTTACATGAATTATCTTAACTTACTTTATTGTTCTTTCATCACTGTTATTAGTATGCCATTTGTGGGTTTATCTCCCTAAAAAGTGTAAACCTTGAGCCTCCCAAAACACTGAGAGTGGTCTGCTACGATCTCTTTCCAGCTCAACCTATAGCAAGTGTTTGGGGTCGGGTGGATAGTGGCTGTATCAGGCTGAGGTGTTTAGCCAGTGTGGGGCCATGGCTGATGCGTTACATGGAAAAATACATGCTGCATAGAAGTGTAAGCCGAAATTATCTGTATACCTTCAAAGATTAAACAGGTCATGAGCACATGCTACATTTAATAGCTTAAATAATGTAATGATGTTCCAGTTAGTTCATAATATTTACTTTGTTTCCAGTGTAGTCAGCCTCAAACCTTTTTTAAATATTGGTGCATATTGCATATACTTTGTTTGGATTGGTTTATTAAAGGGGCACTAAACAACAATGCTGTCAAACAGCGACCCCTAGAGTAACTGTGGAGTACTTGTTTTTAACATTACTGTCGTATATACCGCTCACGGAGGGCATGACGTGTTACATAGTATACAATAGTACATTGTGTTTAATTTGTCGTTTAATGAGATGTTGTTAGTGATGAGAATTTTCACGTGTGAACTTAATGGTCCAGAGGAAGAACTTTTGCCATTGTGTCACAGCTTCTGGGTTCTAATCCTTACTAATAGTATAGTTTATTTTCCTCATCAACACCGATTGTATATTAGTGGCTGTATTTCAAGCAGGGACATGTTTTTTGTGCATTGGGTTTGTGATTTCACCGTAATGAGTCTCTCAGTCCCTGCAATGGATTGAGCAATGAGCGCGCGTCCGTTTGAATATCACAACAGAATTGAATCCACTGAAACTGATTGCAGCGGCAACGAGCACTTTGGTCACTTGAATTCAAAAACAACACATTTCAGATCGCCTCTTATTTAACAAACAAAATAAATGAATCTACTAGAGTTACCTGGAGATGTTTTATTTGTTTGTATTGGTACATCCGTGCTGCGAGATGTTGGGGACATATCACATGCACATTACGGCTTTGCTCGCGTCTGACTCCTCGCTCGGTCAGTCTGCTTTTTCCTCTTTCTCTGTTCCTCCGACAATGCTTTCCTAGCTTTCTATATCTTATATGCCGGCTCCGCCATGACGATAGTGTGACAAACTCCATCCTTCTCGACCTTGTTCCTGGATATGTCAGGGCTCCAGACTAACTTTTTGCCTTGGTTGCACTGGTGCGCCTAACTTTTTTATTTAGGTGCACCAGCACAAAATTTAGGTGCACTCAAATTTTTCCTCATCTCGCATCTCCTTTAACGCCACAATTTCAAGGTCACCTTTTTATCACACACCATATATTCATATAT